>OZ025207.1:12647356-13947356 GCA_964019055.1 Anthopleura xanthogrammica | reverse complement strand
TCTAAGTTGTATTAGAAAAAACCTACTAATGGTCTGTCACCAATCGAGCCCTGTGATTGGCTGAGCTACTAGGGGTCTATTAGTGATAGACCTCTAGTAGCGAAAAGTACAAGTAACAAGGCACCAAATTGTTGAGATCAATCCCAACTGAAAGAATGGCAAAATAACTAGTTTTATTTCATAATAACATATTTTAGTTACCAATCTCACACACGATACCAATATCTTCGCTGTGGCTGCAATCATGACTACCCCAACCGTTTCTGTTACAGCTGCTTAGTGTGCTTTCACTACCAGTGCATTTTAATTCATCGAGCCAGATGCTTCCACTTCCTACCCCCATGTGCATGTGTGCCAGTCCTTTTCCATGACCAAGTTGTCTGCATGCAACATTTGTATCTCTGATGTCCCAATTATCATCGCATACCGTCCCCCATTCTCCATTATGGTTGACATTCAAGATGCCTTTAATAAAGGTACTTGAACTAGAGGTGCTAACAAGCCTCAAGCTGGATGCATCTAAGTATGAATAAAGATATTTTATGATAATTTATGATGGCAAGTCGAAGAGTTTAATCCGCGGGGGAAACGCCTTGTAGGAATAAGGTAGGGTAGGGAACAACGCCCCCTTCATATTTTCATTTTTAAGTACATTTTGACTAGAAAAGCCTGCAAAAAAACTGCGAAATAAATCAAATTAGGATAAAAGAACGACTATGGAGGTCTAAATAAACCTCTAAAATAATCTTAAAGCAAGGAAGATTTGTTTCCTATCATTTGAAAACGTGACGAAAAATGTCGTCGTGATCCCCGTTAATCCTATTATACTTGAGGCAGTTACTCTTTCGATCTTTCCGCGTGATGAAATTCGTGTCCTACCATGACACCGGTTTTGTTTTTTTTCTCCTTCAAATCATGTTTTTTAAAATAACTAGCAAACTTTCAAAAATTTGGAATCAATTTTTGTTCAAAAAGAAAGGTTAATGTGACAATTTTTAATTAATGAAACAATTTTTTTCTAGAAACATTTTACCCGCGAAGGTCTCCAATAACCTTAAAGCAAAGAAGCTTTATCCTTTCCTCTTTTAAAAATCGACGAAGAAAAAAAAATGTTGCCCTTATCGCCCTGATGGGACACCTCGCTACGCCACTAAACTATTTGTAAGATTTATTTCAAAGGAATGCATAACTTTTTGGATTTTTGTATTTATCTTAAATGTATTGCATTTGGATTCCTATCTTTATCAGTCAATCAATGTGTAAAGCAAAAACGGCCCTAACCAGCTGTAGAATTGAATAACCCAAACTTCTAATATTACGTGGACTTACCAAGCAGTTGGAATGCACTGCTAAGAAAAAGAATGAGAAAAGACCTTCTCATCAGGAGTTTTTTTATTTGTGTTGTAAATAAATTTGTTGATTAATTGTATTGCATTTGGATTCATGTATTTATCAGTCAGTCAATGTGTAAAATAAAGCAAAAACCCTAACCAGCTGTAGAATGTCAAACTTCTAAAAGTAAGTGTACTTACCAAGCAGTTGGAATGCACTACCAAGACAAAGAATAAGAAAAAACCTTCTCATTGTGATCATAACTACAGAGGATTCGTTTTTTTCTCGTATGTTCAGTCTCTGTGCCTCCTCTACCAGTATCAGCTCGGCAATGGCCTTAAGTATACATTCCCAATCTATTTGTACATACTCGTAATATTTAGATCATATGACTCCAGCACTGATGTTTCGGTATTGGATTCCAGCAAAATCTAAAAACAAGCAACAAAAACGAAACAAAAATAAGCAAACATGGCAAACAGCAAACTGATCTATTCCAGTCAATATCATTTGTGCCACAAGATTGATGTTAAATGGTATTTTTTTGGAGTTTTTAATTTATTTTTTTTTCAATTTGGAAAAATATTAAAGCGGTCAAAGTTTTATATTTCATCGATGTACGATAAACACGTTTCGTGACCAACTTACATTTTTATTTATTTCCATGTTTTGAGGAAGCGATCAAAGTGCTTCCTGGATGTCCATGAGTCTGCCAATACAAGGAAATGAAGATGATCTGTCAGCCTATCAAAACCTATCAAACTCAATCAAATAACATCAACAAATAATCAAGCATAAGAGTGAAATTAGGAAGCTTAAAATGCATAACAGATAAGCAAGAATACGAAAGGGTCCAAAATAGAAAATAGTGTAATATTGAAACTGGCCATGAGATAGAATAAATTTCTTGACCGAACATTTGAAATATCAGTGTAAGGAAATGTCAGCACAAGGAAACAAGATCATATCAACCTATCAAAACATTTCAAATTTCAAATTTGTAATCGAATAACATCAACAAATGATCAAGCATAAGTAAGAGCGAAATTAGGAAGATATATAGCAAATATAATCGAGAATATTAAAGGGTCCAAGAATAGAAAAAAGCATTCAAATTGAATTTCATTTCGAATTGAAACTGGAATAGAATAACATTCTTGACCGTAGGCTTGTTGAACGCGAAAAAAAAACATAAAGTAAAGAGAGAAACGAAAGAAAAAAAAACAAGTGAAAAGGAAGAGAGCCGATTCTGATAGAAATTCTATTGGGAGAGAATGAATAAAATAAGCATCGTCTGTGAATTCAGTTATTAGCCGTGCACTGACTTTGATCAGACCTGAGAAATCAAGTGGCAAACCTCGTGGTTTGTGATCCTGTTGTTTTTCTTTTTCTTTGCTTCATCTTCATCGAGCTTAGTATGAATGCTTACTAATACTCCAGTTTCGAGTTCTCTTTCGCTCAGGCTAAGCCTCGATTTCGTATATGGAATTATTTTGAATATTTATGCATTACAGTAAAAGTCCTTGGAATTTCAAAGTGTTTGTATTGTTAAAGTTGTGCATTCTTTACTTTACCGTTGGTATTTGTGAATATTTAGATGCTGAAATGAGGCTAACCCTGGGTGAATGAGACTGAGTCTGTAATCAACGAACACAGCGGTATTGATAGATCTGTTGCGAAAACGTTAACGAATACTTTCGAACTCAAGGTCAAAGCGTTTTGCTAAAGTACAGTCATCTTAAATTTATATGAATTAGTGGAAAATTTATGTATTTCAAAATGAACTTCAGCTCTTCAGCAAATCACGAATTATCGGTGTTGTTTCGTTTACAAAATATATCGATACTAATGCTGGGACGTCATTACAAATCAAGTGCATTATTATGGCTTCATTAACTAAAACTACTAGAATCCCTTGAACACTTTCTTTTGTTCAGTTAATTAGCACCAATTGTCTTACTATTCTCATGAGGAAATACAAATTTCAATAAAAAAGAAAATTCGCGAAGCATTTTGGTAGTGGTGGTCAAATGACGCCATCATGGAAAAGGTCCATTGAAATTAAATTCCATTCATTTAAGATTTTTGAATAAAAAATGGATGCCCTGTGGTATCTATATTACTCAAAAGGCGTTGGAGTATTGACTTGAATATTTGTTCGAAACAACCCCACCCACCAAAACTACAAAAAAATAGTGGTAAGCATTTGACAACTTGGACCTCTGAGCTGATGCTTGTAGGAATGCTGGAAGTCGGGTGACCTTGAGAAGTCACGTGTTACAGTCGTACATGAATCAGATAGCGAAAGATAAAACAGCTGAGTCAGAGGGTATAAGATGATTTAAACTAACTTCTAATTCCTATTGCAAGAAAGGTGTTGAAGGAAACGAAAACGAGAGCGGAAGATGCAGCTATTTAAAAAAATTACTGTATAGGATATAGCTTATTCCAAGACCAAAATGGCTTTTTGAGCTTCCTGTTTAGATCTGCTTTCCATTTATCTTTACTTATTAAGTTATCAGGTAGTTATAGACGCATCAAGAATTCCGCGCTGCTGCTATATAATATTTTATATAATATGCAATTTTTCGGTATATTTGATTCAGAATTCACTTAACGGTACGCGATCTTAAATATTTAGTGAAAATTGTACTTGACAAGAAAGATACAACTAAAATATAACATGTTTTACATATTTTATCCCACTTTTTAATCCCCTGAGCATGCGCATTGAGCAGCAGCGCGGAACTCTTGATGCGTGTATAGGTAAACGTACTAACCTAAACACGTGTGATCCATGAATGAGTTATGGTATCATCTCCAATAGGCTTCTTGCGACACGTGCGATTCCTTTATTATAGCATGCACCACCAGTTGTAAATCAAGCAATTCAAAACAAAAAAACAACAAAAAGCAAATAATAAATAACAAATATAAATAGCAAAACCACAAAATATAAAACAAAAACAATGCGCGCCATGGTGTCAAAGATGTTGGCACTGAAACGACCAAGGTGAAAGATATTTGCAAGAATAGCAGATATCAGAGTACACTCTATTGCTTTCTAACAATTGCTTCAAGTCGTGGCATTTCGGTCAGTTTCTATACATTTACTGTATTGTTGGGCCAAATGTCTCGACTTGAAACAATTGTTTGAAGGCAATGAAGTGTAACTCTGATATCTGCTATTAGAACAGCCTCCCGATAGTAAATGCCAATGAAAACCATAGACTGATTCAAGGTAACCGACTCTGCGGTACAACAATCCTAATAATTAAAAGTAAGCATGCAATAAATTGGCGTCAGGACGGTTCTAGGTATTACGTAACAAGCGTAAGCTGAATAAAAGCTGGGGATATGTCATCCAAGGAAATACACACAACTGCATTTTTGATACAAAATCCATCTATTAGTAAAACAGTACAAGAGTAAAACAGTACAAGAGTAAAACAGTACAAGAGTAAAACAGTAAAACAGTAAAACAGTAAAACAGTAAAACAGTAAAACAGTAAAACAGTAAAACAGTAAAACAGTAAAACAGTAAAACAGTAAAACAGTAAAACAGTAAAACAGTAAAACAGTAAAACATGCAGTAAAACAGTAAAACATGCAGTAAAACAGTACAAGATATTAATACATGATAAATGCAACCACCGACCGTAAAAGATCGTCCAAGGGAGAATATCCTAGTGCAATATGTTCGTTTGCTATTAGCATCCGGCACCTTGTATGTACACTACTAAAATATCTAGGGTAAAGGAGATTTCCTTTACGTGTGATATGCAAATACAGTATTAACATCTATTGGACGAGCTATTCGCTTATGGCGAAGGCTGCATGTTCAGGAATGTCTTTTTCTTTTCATGCAAAGTATTATTATTATTGATTGGTAATTGATAATCATGAAAGAATAGGGTCGCCCATCCCTTATTCAAATCCCCCCCCCCCCCCCAGTAAATTTTCTAATGCACCCAGCTGCATGGATTGAAAATTATTGAAAGTTTCAAGAATATATCTTTTTGGCTTGGGTGTAATGTTTTATTTTAAGACCCTGAGCGTTGGTCCGGCCGCCGGGTGCGGTGCCCAACCGAGCCAACCGGGTGGCCGTTGTTTAACGATTGCGGATGAGAAGACACAAGAATATGGATACAACTCAAACAAAGAATCTTATTCTCAAGAGAATGACACGTGGTCTGAAATGGGAAATCATTATGCCCAAGTCGAAAAGTTCGCCAGCAATGTCAGCGTTATAATGTCAGACATATATCTGCAAAAACATACTAATACCTCTCCCCTCCCCAGCAGTTAACTACGTTTAATTAGCTTAACAAGTGCAAAAAAGACTTAAAACTTCATCTCTAAAATAGTGAATAGTGTAAATCCGAAGACAGGGACAGCGCTGCCGGGGTGGGCTGAGGTATACTAACCCCCCGCCCCCACACTAAATATGCTCCGCCGTCCCTGAACGATACTTTCATTATGATTCGATCTACTTATCTTCCTTCATTCAGAGCTGAACTAACAACACTAACATCCTCAGCAGTAGATTGTATTTTGTCTTCCTCAGTGTCCTTCTATGATATGTTCATCCAGACAGTAATACATCAAATGGTTAGTGTTCAACGTTTTCGTACAGAGATCTATCCAATGTGTATACATTTGGAGTCACCTGGAAAAGAAAAAATCAAATTTATCAGCCACCAGTACGGTTGGTCCGGTTATAAACGGACCACTTTTTACCGTCAGCACCATTTTTATCCCTTGTAAAAAATATTTATTACCTGAGAAAACTGGACCCTTTTTTCAAAACCGAACCACTGCCCAACTCATGGCTATGGCTCTTTTTATTAAGACGCTTATTGGCCGGTACGCCAAAACCTTATTCCATCTTCTTTCAGTTGCAAATGAATTTTAATGTTGATGATACCGTTGTCGGGATTTCTATACCCCACCCCTCCCGTCCCTTCCTAAAACTCATGTTTCCATTTTTTATGCTTGAAATAAAGAGTCCAAAACCGATTTTGGAATAAGCTCAGGAAAGCCTTGTGCCATTGATTGAGTCTATAAAACAAACTCTAAGCAACAAAGCTTCTTTTTCAAGCGTTAAGATAATTATGCTCCTCCCCTCCCAGCTCTCTTAGACTCTCAGTATGCATGCCAAAGGACAGATTAAAGAAAGGATTACCAAAAGAACCAGTTTCTCAAACTCTTCTCCAGTTATGTTCGAAATGTTATTACCAACCGAGTTGGTATTAGCCAATTCGAGGTTGAGGAAAAAATATATATTTAATCCCCTAAAACGTACAGTCCCAAAATGCACTGCAATGCCTACTCGAACCAGTTTTTCCTCAGCTTCGAAATGGTTAATATTTATGAGTAGCTAACGAGACAGATTGAGCTTGTATGAATGAGCCTGCTGTCATCAAGAATAGCGGCATGCATCGAGTAAGAGAGAGAGAGAGAGAGAGAGGACTGTTACTGTTATGACATAACATACCACTGCTGAGGGTGCTTGGAACTGTCTGCAGCCTGCACCAACATTAACATAATAGCTTTCTTCTTGCTCAGGCTGTACGTGTGACTCCCCAACATGCAGTGACTGGTAATGACGTGTTGTATCACGATACGTCTGACTGGTCATTTCCAATTGTTCATCTGTAAAAATAGAAAATGAAACTGATTATTGCTAGTTGATATCAATCAATCAATCAATCAATCATTTATTTACCCCAAAATATAGAAAATATTACAATAAATATCATATTTAACAGTATCAATTAAAAAGCATAATGCAATAAATATAAAATTTAAATATGTGTATATATAAAGAAAGCAAGGGGTACTGACAACCTGAAATAACCATGAGGGCTAACGAGAACAGGTTGCAGTTGAATTGCATACAATGTTAATATAAAGATTGGCCGGAAGAACACATATAGCTAGCAATAAATAGAAGAAAAAAGAAAGAAAAAAAGAAAATACAGAACAAAAACTACCAAGAAGCAATATTTTAGAACTACAGTAAACATATATTACATGAAGTTATCAAATAATAATATCATGTAATAAAGGAAACTAATAATCATTGATGAAATCCCTTCTTAACTTATCTTTAAATGCGCGAAGTGAAAGAGATTTCAATTTATCATCAATAGTATTCCATACTGAAGGACCTTGAAATTTTATATTAAAGATACCATAATTGGTTCTAGCCTTAGGAAGATAATAGGATTGTTTAGATGCTAATCTTGTATTATATGAATGAATTTCTTTAACTTTTGTAAAGAATGCATTGAAAATAGATGGTAATAAATTATTGTGATACTTATACATAAAAACAGCTACATGAAAGGACACAAGGTCATAGAATTTAACAATTTTTAGTGACTTGAATAATGGACTAGAATGTTCATCAAATTTAGAAAAGGTAATAATTCGGACAGCCTTTTTTGGCAGAACAAAAAGAGGTTTCAGAGATTTTTTTAAAATTTGAACAATAGTACCCTTCACAGTTCCCTGTGCCATCTTGAAACGTAACCCGGCCTATAATAATGATGGTGAACATGATGATGATGGTGATCATGATGATGATAATGGTGATTATGATGATGATAATGGTGATCATGATGATGATGATAGTGAATGTGATGGTGCTGGTGGTGATTATCGTGAAGGTGATGGAGATGGTGAGTGATGATGATGATAATGGTCATCATGATGATGATAATGGTGATCATGATGATGATGATGGTGAATGTGATGGTGCTGGTGGCGGTTATCGTGAAGGTGATGGAGATGGTGAGTGATGATGATGATGATAATGGTGATCATGATGATGACAATAGTGATCATGGTGACCATGATGGTGATGGTGATGATGATGATGGTGGTGAATGTGATGGTGGTGGTGGTGGTTATCGTGAAGGTGATGGAGATGGTGAGTGATCATGATGATGGGGTTCAATAGTGATTCCACAGAGTGGCTCTTTTTCCTCTGAAATTGAATTTTTTCCTATTCCTATGTTCATATTCTATTCACTGGAAATTCTTGCCATGATTTCAACCAGAAACGTAAGTAATTAAACAAGTACCTTGGCTACTTCTTTTTTCCTTCGATTTTCCTTCGCTCCCACTTTTCTCTTGTAGTCTTTTTCGCACAAAATAACCAATAATCATAGCAATCAAGACTACAAGTGCAATTGAAAGAGCTATGACAACACTTCCTGGGGCTTGAAAAAGTGTGCTTCCTGTAAAACAAAAAGTGTCAAAATAAAGAGTTCACTTATGACACCGCTACACGTTATGAGTAATTGGATGGTACAACCTATCTCACGAAAAATAAGAAGTAATTGGAGTGGTCTTAATTTTAATTCAGCAAAATTCTCGCAAATTTGCCAACGGGCAGAAAAGTCATCTATGATGCACTGTCTTTTTCCTTTCATTCCGGATTCCCTTACATGAGGCGATTCCTTAACAGTCAATATGTTTAGTACTTGCTCTCTGTGCTAGACATGAAGTACGTTGCTACTAAAGTCTCGCGTCTGATCAAGCCTACATTTTGAGATATCAAGCGTGGCCTATTCAATATTGTTAACAAATTGCATCAGAAATTGGAATGATAAGCAAATAAGTCATTTCCCACTTACCTGTTTTGCTGGGTTTTGTTGTAAAAGAAACAAAGGCTGAATCGCCATAAACCTTCCTCTAGATCAAAAATGATACAAAAAATGTTACGAGGTACTCCCTTTTAATTAATTATTCAATATTCATAAATTCAATCAAAAGGCATTTAGAAACCAGAGGGGTTGGGATTTCAGAACTTCATGCCACCTTTTTCATCACCAGAGTCCCGTTGATTTTCGCCAAGAAGTGATGTGTTCTGCGTAAATCCAATAACCACTCTTTCTTAATTGACTGACACAACAATAAATGAAAGTAACCGACGAACAATTATTAAATTGTTAAAACAGAAAAAGGAAGGGCCCCGATAAATTGCCCCTTCGTTACTTCTAGTTACTTGGCAGAGGATCGAGCCAAAAAATGTGGGCACCGCGAACGAGGATGTTCCAATTTCTTTGAATAATGTTGCGACCGAGTTCGGACTTGAAATAAATCTCCCTGTTTTGTGTTTAATTTGATAACCAGGGTACTACGTCTCGTTCTGTTACTGCAATTTTCATACTGAATATGCGAACTCGGTATCTGCGAGCTGCACGCTGAAATTTGGTTTTTCGCTTCCATCGATCAAAAATAATCAATCGGTACCTTTTATATTTTTGACTGGCGGCAGTGAAAAACCAAATTCCAACGGGCAACTCGCAACTACAGAGTTCGCGTGTTTATGAAAATTGCAGTAATGAGACTTATCATAAATTGAATTGTGATGCTAAGTTCGCTCCACCCCTCCCTTCCCCCTCTCCCTGTCCAATATAAGTTCTAGTTCCATATAACTTTACTTACACCATTTAAGTCTTTAGTAACGATTCTGATATGGACTTTGTAAGCACACCCTGGTTCCAACGGCGCATTATGATAACCATTATAAAAACGACCATCACCGACGGTAAAATTAAGGGAGCCATTAGAATAGAGGACCTCTGCGGTAATGTACACTGATGAACCGTTACGCGATGCCATGGTTACATCTTGGATATCAGAAGGCAATCGTATCTTCTTGGTTTGATCCACAGAAGAGAAAATATCCTTGTTCTTTATTTTTTCACAAATGATTTGGTGAGCACTAGAAATAAATCAACAGAAAGAATTCATATGATTAAATATTGCTCCTGGACAATGCAAAACTATTCTTGATATTTTTTTAATGACAGGAGGTGCGTGCTGGTGTACCGCTCACGAAAGGTTGTCTATAGACCAGTTACAGAACGTCGGAATGCAGCTCAATTTCGAGGACAAAACAATAGGTTTCCAATTCTCACGAGAATGAAACTCTTGTTTTGTCCTTTAAATTGAGCTGCTTTAACGTGACGTGAAAGAGGTCTATAGCTAAGTACACCAACATGTCTGCCACGCCTTTGCGATTGTATCCTCACGAGAATACACCAAAACCGATGATCAGCGCACCATTAATGCATCTTACCTGTCTAAAACTGCTTCAATTGGATTTGATGCTTCAACCATAAGAACAACTGTAGATTCTGTTAACTGCAAGCTGTTTAAATGAAACTGAGGAACATCGGCTACAAATGAAAAGATATATCAAAATATATTACGATTATTGGGAAGCATTCGACGTTTTGGAAAGAGGGAGGCGAGAAAATGTAGTTACATTTTTCATACTATAAAAAAGCCGGTCACCTTTCTTGTTCTTCTAGAAATGGGGGAAGGCGGTTGGGATCGAGAGAAGCGCCAGCGTGAGGGAAGATCATATTTTAATGCTTATAGTGATAAAGCGGAGGAGATTAATATTTTAAGTCAACAAGATACATTGATTCCTCATACTTTCTTACCCTACACTAGCTTAGAGAAGTCAAACAAGATAACGTACCAAATTTGCAATCTACTCCAGCGTCGTCGTCATTGTTACATGTTGTTTGTCCCCATCCTGGATGACGACAGTCAGTAATCGAGTTCTCTGTTCCATTACACTCCAGGTTACTCAGCCAGATAGTGCCATTTCCAGGTCCAAAGGTGGACTTTGGATACACCTTACTTGCCCCGGGGTAGCCGAGCATACGGCAAATTACTTTAGCATCGTTGATGTCCAGTCCCTTGTTACATATGGTACCCCATACGTTACCATAGCGAACAGCAACACGACCAGAGTTGGGTGAACTTCCGTTTTCTAAACGAATGTCTACTGGTAAAGAACCTGAGGGCAAAAGTACAAATTACGAAGAATATATAAATTTGCGATACCTTCCAGCCTGCTCATTTTGCGATATTTAAAAGACTTGTGTGTTGAATATAATAATTGCACAAAAGGATGTGGAGTTTTACTCCAGGTATGTCACAAACCCATCATGTCATACCATAATACAGCACAAACATACCATTCAACTGTTGGCATAATACAGCATCAAACATACCATTCAACTGTTGGCATAATACAGCACAAACATACCATTCAACTGTTGGCATGATACAGCACAAACATACCATTCAACTGTTGTAAATAATACAGCAGCAAACATACTATTCAACTGTTGGCATAATACAGCACAAACATACCATTCAACTGTTGGCATAATACAGCACAAACATACCATTCAACTGTTGGCATGATACAGCACAAACATACCATTCAACTGTTGTAAATAATACAGCAGCAAACATACCATTTAACTGTTGGCATAATACCGCAGCAGTAAACCGTGAGTTGCAATGTCTGTTCGTCCATCCGCGGTGATAACATTCACTGATTGTTGCTTCCATTCCGTTACACTCCACGCCACCCAACCATCTTCCTTTCATTTGGCCAGTTCTGTACCGTTTGATTCCTGCCAGAGCTGCTTGGTAACCAAGCATTCTACAGACCACGTGAGCGTCTAATATATCCCAGGTATCATCACAGACTGGTATCCAGGTCCATTTGTAGTTGACTTCTACAGTTCCAAGGAAGGGAAGAGATCCAGTCAGGCGAACCTCTACAAATGCTTCCTCTGAAATTATAGAAAAATCAAGATACTGCATAAACAATATTATATCTGAAACTCTGAAAGCTAACTGTGATATTCATAAATGCCAACTTATAGTCATCGTTCATTCGATCATATTTCATTTTAATCTTTAGAGTGTAAAATCATGACTATTTGGTTCAAGCCCTCTCTTTCACCTTAAAAATGATTCCCATGAAATGTTATTAAGGTGAATCATTAATAGTGAAATGAATAGATAACCAAACAAAAAAAAAACACCTATTTCAATTGCAATATACCTTTTTGCTCTATCACTATTACGTATGCTGAAATTATGACCTGACTACAACTATTGTTCAACAACAATGAAATACGAGCATCTATTGTTCAAATTCTAAATATGTTATATATCGTACATACTAGTTATACAATGGTTTCGAGTGGCATACCGTGGAATATCCCACGAGTCACTTGTAGTTTCTAGTATACACACGAGCCTTCAGGCAAGTGTGTATACAAAGAAAATACAAGTGACGAGTGGGATATCCACGGTTTGCCTCGAGAAACCATTGTATAACCATTTTATCCCACACCATAGAAAATACAAATGCGTAGATTCGCGCAGTACAAGATGGGAAGGAAGAGTGAAATACCGACGAATAGACAACGGCTTTCCTGCTTTCTGGTTGGCTGTATTTTCTATGGTGTGGGATAAAATCTTTGATGCACCTGTTGTTCTCAAAGCGCACGACTATAAGAATCATCAACAAAGCGAACTTTTTTTACCTTTAGGGAGGTTTACACAAACAAGGCCAGCATCTTCGGAATGTCCACAAAACTCTCTACCCAAACCATTATGTCCGCATTGCTCAATACTGGTTTCCTTTCCACTACATCGAACGTGATCTAACCAAATAGGTTCCCTACTGCCATGCCTTATTTTGTACCTAGCATCTCCGGCCCAGGTGGCTTTGCTGTAATTCAACATGTGACACACCACATAAGCATCTTGTAGTCCCCAATTATGGTGACAAATTGTGCCCCAGACTCCATAATATCGAACCTCTACTCGGCCTTGATTAGGGGTACGTCCAGGTACTAGTCGAATAGCCACGTTAGGCTTTTGATCTATGATAAAGTAGAGCATTTAAAACACTTACAGCATATAGAGATTATTATACGATAAGTTGTACAATACGGCTGGGTACTTTTTATGAGTCTTGCCGTATTTCTACCATCCCTAGAGCGCTTGAATTCGTTAGCATTCGAATTAGTATCAAGACGACATCGGCAATAGTGCATTTTTTTCGTGCGTGCGATGTCCTCAACAGGACGCCATTTGCTGCATGTTTCACGTCCTGTTGAGGACGTCAACCTCGTTGAGGAAAAATGCGCTTGCACCATCGTATTTGACGTTCGCGTCCTGATGCTAAATCAGTCTGTCAACCACGTTGAGGACGGCGCGCGCACGACTGTAGAGCGCGCACTTTATCTAATCCTTATTGTACACATAATTACACTTTAAAACGCCTGTTGCTGCTCTGGGACAGCTTATGTCTTATAAATCATTATTGCACATGATACTCCCATGGATCAAAAGTGGCTAAGTTGGCCACTAGCGAACTCTACAATAAGTAAGATGGTCAGTTTACCTTCATTCCCAAGACATAAGACACCTACATCCGCACCATGATCACATGATCCCCATCCACCCCATCCATCATGGTTACACATGGCTATTGATTTCTCTCTCCCAGTACATCGTACATTGGTTAGCCATACTTTACCACTTCCTCCACCAAACCTCCTCATTGGAGCCAGTACTCGCGTGTAGTTCAGCATACGACATACAACACGAGCATCATCGATATCCCAGCTAGTTAGACAAATTGTTCCCCATATGTTATTGAACTTTATCTCTACTCGACCAGAATATGGGGAGGATCCTCCTGCTAAACGAACTTGTACAGCATCTGTAATATGACAGAATATGACAGGTGAATACTAGCTATACGATGATTTCGAGGGAATATATTGAATATATTGGCACTTGTACGTATTGATTCGCAAGAGGTTATCTTCAAATGATATTTCAAAGCCGGCAAAAAATAAAACCATCAATCATTCATTCAATCAACTTTATCTAGAGGGTGACACATGGCAGTTGCTATGTTTAACGTCTCTGTATGAGACGGTACCGCCATTTTACGTGGTCATCCGAGCCACGGCGAAGGTCTAACCATTTGCAGATAATTTTAGAGCAAAGGTAGCACCTTCTTCTCAGATATTTTAAGATCTTGTGTGAGTCCGGCCACGGGGATTTGAACCCACGGGATTCGACCTCCCGCACAGCAGACCGGTGCCCAACCAATTGAGCCATCCAGGAGGCGGTTACAATGGGATACCAAAGTTTAACGCATCGTTGCAGGAAAATCAAGCAATTTCAAAATCAGAATCTTTTAAAGGATCTACTAAATTTAAGCATTAAAATCTAACCTGGATATTGATGACAAAGCACTCCAGCATCGTTACCATGACTACACGATCGTGTTTGCCCCAGTCCACTATGAGTACAGTTTAGTATGTCTTTCTCGTCTCCTTTACATCCCAGTCCCGTCAGCCATATTGGACCCGACCCTCCACCTGGTGTATAGACCTTTTTGGCTCCTTTGTAGTTCAGCATACGACACATTACATTAGCATCACGTATGTCCCAACCAGAATTACAGACTGTGCCCCAGACTCCGTACTGCTGAATCTCGACGCGTCCTTCCATACTTGATGATCCTCCTGAGAGACGTATTCGTGTTGTCCAGGATCCTACTCAATAATAAACAACATCACATGTTAGTCTGCAAAAATATCAGCAAAATATGAGGGGTGATAACTTAATAATAAAAATATTTTGAGAAATGTTCTTTTTGAATATGAGTTTGAATTTTTTCGAGAAAATGTTCATCTGAAACAATGTTCGACCCCCCTTTTTGGCCAGTTGAATATTTATTTTTGATCTTGACATCCGCTTTTTAGATTTTTTTCATTTTTTTCAATTTTGATATCATTTTTCATTCAAGCTGTCTCATTTCTCGCGCTTAACAGGCATCACGGCTCTCTGCCCCATATCTGCTTTCCCGCCTTTTCTACTTTCCCGCCTTTTTGGGCTTCCTGTGTATGTTTGATAAACGCGTTTGTACACCTGAGCAAGATCTAGACCCAAACACTTCGATCGAAGAGCTTTACGATCATGCCAAAGCAAAAGAAACTATTTTCGTTTTTTAGCCAGTCTAGTAGGTAAGTAAAACGTGCTAAATACGAGTGGAGCCGGCAGTAGTTTTGCAAAGTCAATGAATTATTTAATGGTTATATTTCAAAAATGAAATTTGATTTTAACTAGTCAATGTCAGTGACAGTGACAGATCACGTGAACCCCTTTGCACTCCGTGAATATTATATAAAAGTACATTCAAAGTTTTGGGATCTCAGTCACCCCCCTCTCAAAAATCCTGGATCCGCCCCTGCCCTCTCAGGAGGTTTGAGCCAATAACAAGCCAAAGTTTCTACCAACTGAGCTACTGGGAGCAGATATTGTGGACGAGGCTTTAATGGTATTTGTTGAAAAAAAGGAGACAAAACAAAAGGTTAAGTTGGTTTCATATTAACTTATTATTCAAAGAAGATTTTGGAACGTTTGGGATACTGTTTGTATTTGCAGCGTTATGCGTTGTGGACTAAAAAAACAAACATTTACAAACATTTGACATTACTACTTTTCTCCCTTAGTAGCATTCAAAGAGTGTTTATTACATACCACTTGGCTTGCAGACAATCCAGGCATCCTTCTTACTTGGGCAAAAGCTGATGTCATTAAATTGGTATCCGCAGGCCGGTATTGAACTTTCACGGCCATTGCAGTTCATTATTGGTGTGAACCTAAACATTCCACTTGTCTGTTTATACACCGTTAACGCTTGACTGTAACCAGCTGTTCGACAGACTACATGTGCATCTTGTAAGTCGCAGTTTTCTGCACATACCGATCCCAGCATGCCATAGTAATTTACTTGTAATCGTCCAACATGCTGATTGGGTCGTTTTCTTTCAGACAAGCTAAAACGGGTATTTGAAGATCCTAATATATGTAACAAGAGAGAAAGATAAATGTTGATAAATGCCGATTACTAGCCTTGAGAAATAAAATGCTTTTTACATCTGGCGCTAAAACTCTGGCTGGCATTTTTAAAATTATACAAGTATAGACACCTTGCACGTGACGTCAAAACCGCCGAGTTTAGAGGACAAAACAAAAGAATTTCAATCTCCTGAGAATTGGAACCTATTGTTTTGTCCTCAAAATTGAACTGCATTCCAACGTGCTGCAAGGGCTCCATTAGCAAAATGTATGTGCTGAGAACCACCCAAATTGAATTAGTATAAACCTACTCATGCTCTATCACAAATCTTGCACTCTGACTGGCTCAGCTATACTAGTGGTCTATTAGTGATAGTCCACTAGTAGTGAAAAAGGCCGGTTTTGAAAGCCAAAACAATTGCAAAAACAATTAGAACATTCGGCCTGCGGGTGTTATTGTTAACTATTCCATGATTCAACATCAGTTTGTATATATAGTTCTCATTGTTTATCAGCAGCATGTAATAAACATACTCCTACTAATACTGTCAGAATTCATTAATATTTATTTGGCACTGAAGGACAAAAGAAATGGCCACCCGCCATGGATTGTAACCATAGAAACCAAGTCCAAATCTGTTATTAGTGTCAACCAAGAAGGCAGCTACGACGTCACAAGCACCCCAAGAATGATAGACTGTTGTAGTGGTGAAAATGATACATCGTTGCATAAATACACAAACAAGTGCTTTTATATCTATTTACCTAAAATACCCCAAGAATATGCATGTGTAAAAGATGTGCCGATGATTTTCGAGTAATGATGCTAGTAGTGGTGAAAATGATCATTGTTATTTCAAAGGGAAGCGCCTAGAATGGGACTTTTCACACTTTCCCCATTGGGTAGCGTAGATAGCATTTGTAATCTTTTTATTCTTATATGCCCAATAAATATGTAAAAAAATAAAAAAATAAAAAAATAAAAAAAATAAAAACATAAACCCAAGTTCTTTTAACTCTATGTACCTGAAATACACAATACACCAGCTCTTCTGTTGTTTGGACAGTTGCCTGCCTGGCCCCACTTTGGACTGTTGCAGTCCTTGATAGAAGTTTCATGTCCATTACATCTGACATCAGAAAGCCAAACTACACCAGAACTTTGATATCCTCTGATAGCAATGGCTGCACCTCGACGGTACCCCAACATTCTGCATATGACTCTAGCATCTCGTTTATCCCAGTTAGTGTCACAGATAGACTTCCAAACACCGTAATAACGTACTTCTACACGACCAGAGTGAGATACGCCTTTCACCAAGCGAACACTGACATCGGGGGAACCTGGACATTGACAATAATACTTTCATCAGTACAATATTTGATGCATTAGTATTTAAATTGGTTTGGTTGTTAGGGATTTTTCGGGTCTCTGAAGGCGGTTGGAGTAATGACTGTAGTTTTGACTTTTGCTAAATCTCTAAACATTTTCGTGATACGCTGCCATTAATCAATAACAAATGAAACGACGTCACCAGGGAGACTCATGTAAGTAATTTGCATGACAAATGTTCTGCATGCAGGCTATAATGAATGGCAAATAAAGCTCCATTCTCTACCCACAACACACTATTCTTGGGGTGCAACCACGACACAAAATCCCTTGGGATATAAATGACAATGAAACATCCACCATCTTGGTTGATATAACAAGAGAAGTTTAATGAGGAATGCTTTGTTATCGTCAACCAACATGGCGGCTATGAAGAAGTATGCACCCCAAGAATTCGCCTGTGTTCAGCCACCAGCCACTCCTATCTCCATCAGCGCTAGTTTTTGAATGCCACGACTGCCTTAGATGTACTATCGACGGGAGTTATAATTTGAAGGTGCTATCAACATGGAGCTCGATAGTAGGTGCTGCCGTCCCTCAAATGATACTCGTGTCTTCCTTTCTGAAGTGTTTCCCAGATCTCAATACCATTACCAATGCCAAATGAATTAACACAACACCGGTTAATAAATCACATTAAGAAATGTATGGAGGTCTACTATCTGTCTGCGCCCAGACATTAGGTATTGTTATTTTTGGAACAGCAAAATTTACCCCGTAAATCTTGATGATCAATAGAATAGTCCCCTTCACAGTTCCCTGCGCCATCTTGAAAGGTAGCCGTGCCTTTGCATCGAAGCGAGATGAACGGTGAGCTGGCAATGATAGAGACATGTGAATAATTTTCCAAGGTATTTAAGGAAGTCTATCATTGCAAGCACACCGTTTGTCTCGCTTCGATGCAAATTAAGACACGGCTACCTTTCAAGATGGCACAGGGAACTGTGAAAAGACTCTATACTGACTAA
Organism: Anthopleura xanthogrammica; assembly: GCA_964019055.1. Classification (NCBI taxonomy): domain Eukaryota; kingdom Metazoa; phylum Cnidaria; class Anthozoa; order Actiniaria; family Actiniidae; genus Anthopleura; species Anthopleura xanthogrammica. The sequence continues at coordinate 13,928,939 of OZ025207.1, read as the reverse complement.
CCTGATTGACAGACGATGCCAATATCTTTAGTATGGTCACAATCATGAACACCCCAATCTGCGTGACTACAGTTACCCAACGAGTCCTCAGAACCAGTACATCCAACATTATCCAGCCAGATCTGCCCACTTCCTTCTCCCATGGACGCAAACTCCAAACCACGCGAGTAACCAAGCTGTTTGCAAGCAACATTAGTGTCTTTCATGTCCCATCCATCAGAACATATGGTTCCCCATTTGCCATTATGGAAGATTTGTAGAATGCCGGAAGGAGATGATCGAGTGCTGCCACCGATGAGCCTTAAATTTGCTGCTGCACCTACAACCAACACAAAATATGAAGTCCCTTTTTTAATGAATTTTGTACTATTGCCTTGCGTTTCTCATACCTCCCCAAAAAACTGCAACGATTGAACCCGTTCATCGGCCATACCAACTCGAATTTAATTTTTGAAGCGATTAGTGAAAGTGCTGAAGCGAATTCCTCTTACGAAGACATTGGTTTTCCATTTACAATTTCAAGGTGTAGTGCCACCTACTACTCAATATTAGTTACTCATTAGTCAAAGAAAAATGTTTGTTTATGCGATTCCAATCCACTGGACACTACATTAGTCAATTACTAAAAGATGGCTTTCCGGGTCCTTCGACAAGATCTCTTTCCTGTCACAACTTGCGCAATCAGTAAGGATATCATTTTAATAACGATATAGTGCTCCAACAGCAATTAATAAAACAAGTTAGGGTATTTTTTTAAGATGACTCAAAACAGAAACTACATAAAGAGTACTTACCAAGTTTGAGTGAAGAACCTAAGAACCAGATGAGGAAAACATGAAGTCGGGCTTCCGGCATTTCAGAATCGCTCGTCTGATAGCTTTAGCTTATCTATATTGTTATATTATACGAATTTGTTTTAACTTTCCCAAGGTTAAGCGTTGTCACAATGTTTAGATCAAATTTGGACTAACATCGGATTACTAGAATAAGAACCTTTTCAAAGTAATCGACACACGTAACTAAAGCTTCTAAATCCAAAAATCAACTCAGTACTTTGCACATTTTTATCAAGATATTTTCCTTATTCCTGCAATCATTCTGCGCTGTATCTGGTTACGAATCCTTGCGTTTCAGCTTGAGCGATTCAAGATGTTTGGTAAATGTGAGTTAATATTATAAAGATCGCTTTATGTCTAATGACATGTTCTTTCTTCCTCTGAACAAAATAGAATATTTGGAAAACCCGAAGAACTGATCAGAATCCGTATAAATGGAGATCTAAGGATTATTATGATAAAAAGACGAGGTAACACATTTATTTTCGAAATACTTAAACGAACCAACATGTAAACCACAAAAAGACAAGGTTTAGTCAGATGTACTAATTCTTGGCAAGAGTAGTTTGAGGTGGTTAGAAGCTGATAAGGAACCAAATAGAAGCATTGTGATGTCACAACTGGCGTCGAAACTGAAACTGAACTGGATTGGTTCATTGATCTGAAGAATGTTGTTCATTGCTCCTTTCTCTACCTCAAATACGTCTTTCATAAAATGTTTGGTATTTGGTAATCTCGTACCTAGAGCCCACGTTCCTCTTGGTCAGCACTGAGAAACGAGAGGCCCTGGCTGCAACCGATTTTTTGCGTATCGTGAATGGTTGAATAATAACAATAGAAAGAGCTTTTCCGGAAATAAATATTCAATTTGAGAACATGGCCGACTCTTCCCCAAGAAAAATAATTTAAGACGAAATATCTTGAGGAATACCAGATGTGTAATGTGAACGCCCGCCATTTTGTTAGAGTAAGCGCATTTCAACTTCCGGTCCTAGATTCACGGACTAAACATCCCAGCTGAGTTGCCCTTCAGAACAAACTCAAGGTCAACCAATTAGAATTGAGGATTTGACATCCTATTTTGATTAGCATTTCCCATTATTAGAATTTATGAAATACGAGTTCTTCCTTCTTTAAATTAATCGCAAATGCTAGTCGAACTGATGGCGGAATTTTATTTCAATCAACAAGAAAAGTCTACATTGTATACTCGGTAAATGCTCGAAAAATGCTTACCAAAAATAGTGACCCATAATTCCTTTCGGGAAGGCGATCAACTCAGCTGGTCGGATACAGACAAAGCCTCTCGTTCCTCGGTGTTTACCAAGAACAACCTATGCTCTTGGAGATTGGTTTACGGTTGTCTTTTCCCCTAACCCTTAAAAACACCCCTAATATCAGTGTTGTCTATTTAAAACATGCAATCATTAAAAATATTTTTTTGAAGTCCGTATGGTAATTTAAAAAAAAAGCATCATCATAAATCGTGACTTAGCTGAGTTCATCCAACATCCATAGTCTTATGAAGTGTTCGAGGCGCAACTACCTTTTGACTTTTACTTGAACTTAATAATGGGCTTCTCTTTACTTCTGACATCATCAACGTTTTCATATAAGGCCTCTTCTTTTTTGCAGGTTGATGTATTCCCCTTTATTAAATAAACTCAAATATCAATAGGAAATTGATAGGAAATATTCTAATATAGGGGTTGGACATGGTCATACCAAGATGACATTACTAACAATATACAGTGAATGGGTGGTCGAATGGGGATAGCACTCTTATTTCTGTGGTGGTCATGAGACGACGACGACGACGACGATAAGGATGAAGAATGATGATGATGATGACGAAGATGATGATGGTGACGACGACGACGATGATGATGAAGAAGATGATGATGACGACGACGATGATGATGATGACGATGATGAATATGATAAAACTCTCTCTCTCTGTCCCCCTCATCAAAATAACTTCAGTATAATATATATCAAGATTTGCTGGTCCGTCATAAACGGCAAAATAACATAGTATCTCCAAATACATACCGATGAAGTTCCGCTCGACGTTTGACACTGTTTGCGCACGTTGTCAGACACATTATCGTAATAACTCTCTTCTGTCTGAGGCAGCGACAGCCGAAGAAGAGACTGATAATGGCCTTCTGTGTTGCCATACATGGGGGCACGAACACTGCTCATCTCAATTCCTAACGAAAGTATTATCATCATATTATAATTATCTTCTGCATGGTCTTTGCCCGGGTTAGTTTTATCCTTATTAATGTAACGTCTCAAGCGCTGCTGTACGCAAAGATATAATACTCAAGGGAATCGCACTTGGTCTGAAATAGGAAAGGTGTAAAGAAGTTTTGCACCTTGAGTGATGGCAGTGATGGCAGCCATGGCAGGAGCCACAAGAACAGAGTTTTCCTGGGAAACGTAATTCTTTTTTATGTAAATCAGATTAGACCGACATGCGTGAAAAACGTCTGCGCATGCTCTACGTCTGTCCCCGATTAAGTGCCTCATATGAGAGCAAAATATCAAAAGCGCTGCCCTCAAATAAGTGCTTCCCCTACGGTATTGGAATTACACTCTATTGCCTTCAAACAATTGTTTCAAGTCGAGGCGTTTGGGTCAACAATACATTAATTGTATAGTAACTGACCCAAATGCCACGACTTGAAACAATTCTTTGAAGGCAATAGAGTGTAGCTCTGATAATTCTATTGTTCCTGCCTCCTTTCATGGATGCTATCATGTGATTGCCTCAATTGCCAGACGACACTTGTGAACTAGAGCTTTTTTCGTATGAGTAGGAAACATACGATACAGTCTTACAGCACATACACGGTACGACATGCCGTAACACTGAAATGGCTTCCCATTGTCTTCCAGTAATTCATCCAATCACAACCCGTATTTACGGCCGCGGTAAGATACGGTACGGCTACAGTACGGCTACGAATCTGCCGTACCGTTTCCCACTCATACGAAAACCACTCTATTTTGAGTTAACCTTACCTTTGTTATTAATATTTTCTTTTCTTTTTTTCCGGAGCATATTTAAACAGCCAATCAAGAGCGCAATACAGATCACCAATGCAATGGTAAGAACTATCACCACGTTGCCTGGAACTTGGAATCCCTTGTCGGCACGTGCACCTGATGGCGGGAAAGAAGTTCAAATGTATCAAATTAAAGAGAGTGCGAAGGAAAAAAAGGACGAAGACTTAATAGCCAATGTGCACGAACTCGAATATCTAGCACAAAGCATGATGGGAGTCAGTATTTCAGACAGACGAAAATAATAGAGTAATTTTTTTCTGATAAATCCTTTGATTTCCCTATTTCATTTTTGCAGGGCTCGGTTTCCTAGAGTGCTTTGTGAGCTTTGATGCACATTGTCTATTCACCACTTTCACATCTCCATAATGCTATGCGTTTTCGGGGGGCAGCAATGAGACAAAATCGTTAATAGATATATAGAAACATTTATTTAAAATGAAATAAACTACAGGGTAGTCCAGTCAGTGGCTTACGCCTCTGCTATAAACAGGAGCTCTGTGGCACATATATAATCGCAATAATACATATTACCATGAAGATTTATAAGAATTGAAGAAAAACCATCTAAAAACACTTATGCAGCCCCAGTTATTTTTTCATAACAATAATTGACTGAAAAAAATTTGGAAAGAAACGTCATTCATCCAATAATTCTTTTAATTATTGGACAATTGACGTCATCATAGGCGCCAAACACAGATGGCTTCAAAATAGGGAAGGTTAGCAAACTTATCGATTTGAAATACTTTCTTAAATGAATGAATTGAAACTATTTTGAATAAATAATAAAACAATTATTGGATTCGGCTATCGTATGATATAAAAAAATTATGTATACTTCGAAGAGGGTTATCCGCCTTAGCGTACGGCTTCGGCAGATAACACTTCCCTGTTATGCATAATTTTTCATATCATACTCAGTCTTATTCAGTAATTGCTAATTATTGCTGTTTCCCAAAAAAGAAAGTGTTGAATGGAATTTCCCTCTTCCCCTCTCCCCCAAATACCCACAAAACGATAGACAAGATATTCGTATTGCTGACAGAAAGAGACAGAGCCCTAAGATACACTAAAATGGGACACTGGCTACTCCACTGAAAACCATGTGTCATTGTCTTAGAAATTCTCATTCTTCCTTTTTTATTTCTCATTCTTTCTTTCAGTCTTTCGTTCTTTTCAGTCAATGTGAATCAAAGAAAGAATGAGATAGTAATCTACCTTCTCATCCTTTTAAAAAAGACTGAAAATATTTCAAAGAATGACACATGATCTAAAATCCCCTAGAGCTATGCCGGCGCGGAGAGCCGGCCGTGTACTCCTGGTAGAGCCACCCATGCCGGACAGGTCGAAGGGTAGGGGCCCGACGAAGAGTGATCCCACTGGTCCTCAAGGTTGGGGATCCATAAATAAAAGGTTTATTAAAAGGTTAATTTTAACATGATCTACAATGGGAAAACATTACACCCAAACTAGACCTAGGCATACATTTTGAAATTTTGCAATAATTTAAACATATCATTATACCTTTATCGATGCTTGTTTTAGTGGTAAAAGCAACGAACGATGAATCCCCGTAAACTTTTCTCTGTGGATTTAAATGTTTGCTTTTTCAACTTTTAAGTAACCTTATGAACTCATTAAAGGTAAAATAACTATATTTAACTTCTGTAGTTCCTTCAAATGCGTAGCCGGTATCCAGGCTCTCTCCATCAGTGCTCTGTTTTAAGAGTATTCAAAGCTGAAGCTGCACAGATTAGAGAGTGGTCGAAACAGCTCAGGGCCACGCACTGGGAATAATGCAAGCTGACATGGTACGAACTCTCCCCGCGTGGTGGAAGAGAGAAAGAAAGTCATGAGAACATCCCCTAAGCTTAGACACGAGTGAAAAACGCACTGCACATGCACGGAAGTTCGTCGTGTTTACAAAGAAAACCATTGGAGATTTATTGGCGTTTAGTGAATCTCTAAAGTTAATTAAGCCCGTTAATGGAAAGTTAGTGGTTATTTTTTCCTGACACATTACTTTAGTTGTTTTCTTTGCCTGGTCAAATAATATGAGAGAAATTCGCATAATACAAGACATGCAAATCTCCAACAGTTTTCTTCGTTAACTCGACTCGTCTATGAATTTCCTGCCGAACTTCCGAGCATGGGCATTGCATTTTTCATATTCAAATTTATATTTCCTCTTGAGAAGAATAAGACCACTGATACTAACTTAATAAAAGAAAGTGTGCAAAGGATTCTGGGAGTGGAGGTTAATGACACCATGATGGAAATTTCCTGTGAAAATTTTGCAGTTTTGGTGTCGGGAAGGATAACCAGATAACACAGAATCAAGCAACTTTAGTCACATATGATGCGAAGTCCAGGAATCCCTCAGCTGGGATGAGGTTGAATGCACTACCATTACATGATCCTTGATTACCTAATTTCACTTGTGACATTACTCGTTTCACTTACCCCAGTTGATGTCCTAGTTACGACCCTCAGATACACTTTGTATACACAACCTTGTTCCAGTGGTGCATTGTAATAACCATTATAGTCAAGACCATCACCGACGGTAAAATTAGACGGTGTTGCAGAATATTCATTCTCAGCCGCGACGTAAAACGCTGAACCATTATTGGTTGCCATGGTAATATGTTCTATCATGGCAGGCAAATTTTGTTGTGTCTGATCCATGGAGCTGGAAATGACACTCTGTTGTACCTTCTGTACGACTACCTGATAAGAACTAAAATGAAAAATAATCTTTGGTTAAAGCTTTTTTTACATCCAAAGATAATCCTGACCTGTGACGTCACTGCACTGATAAAAGAACATACTTATAGAATAGACCCCTTGCAAGTGACGTCAAAGCAGCCTAATTTGAAGGACAAAACCAATGAAAGAGTTTCATTCTCTTGGGAATTGGATCCTATTGTTTTGTCCTCCAAATTGAGCTGCATTCCGACGTGCTGTAAAGGGGTCTAAAGAGGCTTTGCACCATCACTTGATAGCAGCCATGACACTCCTTGTTTGTTTTTACGAGGGTAGCACTAAATAGCCAGTGGCTAACAAACCTGTGGCCCTCGTTCCATGATCGAATTGGAATTTAGAAGGTGGCAAGAAGGAGGCAAGAAGAATTGAAGCTGGTCTAAAATCAATTTAGTATGGATAAAAAGTTAAATTTTACACCGTAAAAAATAAAAAATAAGAGAGATCACTTACTGACGTTTCGGACGCTAGTCCTTCGTCGGAGTCCTTCGTCCTTTTACTCCGTCTCTTATTTTTTTTTTTTTACGGTGTAAAATTTAACTTTTTATCCATACTGTTTCATTAGAAACACCGACGCAGCCCACACTAGCTTACCGCTAGTAATCATCTCTAAAATCGATTTACGTGAGAAGGAATCCAGACGTGATGGTGAAAAGTTTCTAAAGAAATGTATAACACCTTAATCAATTCTCACCTGTTTAATGCTTCATCGATAATACCCGTGGCTCCAATCATAAGAAAGGCTGTCGATTCTGTTACTGCGTTTGAATCATTTATTTGAAATCGAGGAACGCCAGCTGTCAAAAAAATGAACAAATCGTTTACTAAATCAGTATTGTTTTAGATGTCTTCACTATGCTGTGGTCGTCATAATGATTTAAATGATATTTCTCCTTAGTGTCCCATTATACTAATAATTATATCCATTTTGAAATCACTAGCAAATCTTGCAATCTGATTGGCTCTCAGCAGTGCGATTTTTTCACGAATCGCAAGATTTTATGAATTTTAAGGAGCCTGTTTTGAGGAGCCCATGAAATTGCAGGATAGATAGAATTTGACCAATCAGATCACAGAAAACAGAAGCCAATTCAAAGCACGAGAAAAAAACTTTGAATGGCATTTCCTAGATGAAAATGGATGAAATTGAAAAAATGGATTTAATTATAAATTGCTTGTGATTTAAGTGGTAATTGAACTTCGTGCTGTGCAACTTTGGTCTTAAATCAAACTTTTGATTAACAAATTGCACTCCTCAAAGTATACTGTCCCATGCATGATGACACAGCATTAGGACAAACAAAAGTTTTGTATAGCTACACACGATTTTACCCATTTTTTCACTAAACAAAGGACAATCTAGAGAGTGTTTGATGTGATGTGTTTTACCTTTTTCACACACGACCGCTGCAACGTAGTCATGACCGCACGTTGTTTGTCCCCATCCTGGATGACGACACTCCACAATCGAGTTCTCTGTTCCCTTACACTCCAGGTTGCTTAGCCAGATAGTACCATTTACGGGTCCGGGCTTTACATACACTCTACTTGCCCCGGGGTAACCGAGCATGCGACAAACGACTTTAGCAGCATTCATGTTCAAATGCCATTTGCATATACTGCCCCATACGTTACCATAGCGAACAGCAACACGACCAGTGTGATGTGAAGTTCCGTCTTCCAGTCTGATTTCCACTTCAGAGAAATCTAAGAAGTCAATGATAAAAGATAAATCAAAAAGGACAAACGTAGAGCGCAGTTGCAACCAGTTTAGACGCTGGCCCCTCCTTTGACCGCTGCGCTTTTGTTGGGGTGCCTGTGCTTGCGGAAAGGAGGGTCCAGCATTTTTAAGAACTTGGGTAAATTCTCGAGCGTGCGCAGACAAACGCTGCTGGACTCTCTTTTCCGCGAGCACAGACAGCCCAACGAAAGCGCAGCGGTAAAAAGAGGGGCAGCGTTTGAACTAAATTGCAACAGGAGTTACTATAATAATAAACAGTTTTCGAGCCTCTATGACTATGAATATGGATTAAGAAACGTTTCCTAAACATTGAAGTATTATTGTGATCCGGCCAGCGTTACGTTGCCTTGCATTGACAGGGGAGAACATCGCTTTATTTGGCAGCAAAATTGAAGAAGTTTTTACGCGATAAAATTTGTTGCGCACTACGGGCGTTGCAGAAACTTAATCTTACCATCTGAATGCTGACATAATGCTGCGGCAGTGAAATAACCGTTGCACTGTCTATTCGACCATTCATGATGATAACATTCACTTATCGATTTTTCTGTGCCACTACACTGCAACCACAGTCCTGCTCTTAATCGCTTGTATCTTTTAATTTTGACCGCTGCTAGTGCAACTTTGTAACCAAGCATTCTACAGACCACGTGAGCGTCTGATATATCCCAGGTATCATCACAGACTGGTCTCCAGGTCCCTTGGTATTTCACTTCCACTTGACCAATCAGTTTTTGTGCGGTTTTCAAGAGACGGACATTCACGGCTAATTCATCTGAAAGGAATAGGTTAGTAAGAATCAAGGTGAAGAGAACCCAAAATTGTATCTTGCATGTTATTGTCTATTCGTATTTTGGCGCGAGCTTCGTGGGTTACAACCGATCATGATTTATAAGGAAAGTCAGCGCCGTTGTTCAAAGCAGAAGATTAACGCAACAAATGATCAAAACACGCAACCAGAGGCTTTGCACCATCACGTGATGGCAGCCATGACAAGAAGCGCGAGGCAGGAACAATTTAATCTAGTCTAATCTGATTTAGACGAGAAAAATTCAGTTTCCATATGGAAAAAGACTCTAGTGTCGTGCCTCCTGTTATGGCTGCCATCACGCGATGGTACAAAGACTCTAATGAATGTCGCTTGTAATCAACCTTAACCTTACTAACCTTACCTTTCGTTAAATTGCCGCACCTGACACCAACATCTGCATAATGTCCACAGTTGTGCTGACCCAAATTCCTATGTTGACAATACTCCAATGACTTCTCGTTACCATGACAATTCACATCATCCAATAAAATCGGTCCTCTTCCCCTGACATAAAAAGTTCCAAACCACAATGCTTTGCTGTAGTTCAACATGCGACAGACCACGTGAGCATTTGCCCAACCCCAAAAGTGTCCACAAACTGTGCCCCAGACTCCGTAATATCGAACCTCTACTCGGCCTTCATTTGGAGTGTTGCCATTCATCAGACGAACAGCTACATCTGGGCCTTGGACAGAATTTTGATAAATCAGGTTTTGAAGTAACTCAAAGTCAAAGTGATTTGTTAATAAAGACTCCTTTCAGAAAATTTCAAATTGGAGGGCAACAGAGAGGTTCACAGCAACTGAACGCATATTGCACACGTTAAACTTTGGTTACACCTTAACATATAAGGGATATCGATCCATCAATACTACTCACCGGTAGAAGACCCATTACAAATCACCCCAACGTCAGCGTCATGGCCACATGAGTAGCCTGCCCATCCAGAATGACTACACATTTCTAAAGATTCCTCATTTCCAGTACACTGCACGCTACTTAGCCAGATTTTGGCACTTCCTCCTCCAAAAAACCTTATACCGGCAATTGCTCGTTGATAGTTTAACATGCGACAGATAACACTAGCCTCGTGTATGTCCCAATTATTGCCGCAAATCGTTCCCCAAATATTATTAAACTTGACTTCAACTCGACCAGAGTAAGGAGACACTCCTCCTGCTAAACGAACTTGAATATCTAAAAAAAAAAACATTTTTGTTGCTAATTTCAAAAGACCTTTTTTTCATAAGGGTGGCCGCAAATTGGAATAAGATAAAATCAAACTGAGCGAAAAACCAATGCCAGCACTAGAAAGAGCATCTGTACTTTCGTAACCTTACGAATATTTATCATGTCAGGTGTTATATCGGCCGAGAAAACGTTTTTGAAAGTCGACAAAGTTTAGAGAGGTTTGTAAGGCTGGACGTATAGCACGTTTTCTCGGCCTAAAATGGATCTTCGTAGGGTTTATGATTTTAACTAATTTAAATTTTCGACCAATTTTTTGGAAAAAAAGTCTATTACAGGTGTACTAACTCTGGCATCAGGACGGAAAAACCCCCTGCGCTCAAGTATATTGAAGATTATTATTATTTTTTTGGTCTCCCCCTCAGTAAATTTACCGTGTTCTCCGGTTTTCCTCCCTCCGCAAAACCTAACCCGAGTAATCAAAAGTTTTTTGTGGGTTAGTAATTTAGCCAAACGTAATTCAACCCAGACAAAGTTCTACAGGGATGTGAGAATGCTAACTGAATATTGTTGTTTTGTTGCTTTGTTTGAGGTGTTCAATCCCATACACTCACCTGGATATGAATGACAAAGCACTCCAGCATCGTTAACATGACTACATGATCCTGTATGTCCCAGTCCACTATGAGTACAGTTTAGTATGTCTTTCTCGTCTCCTTTGCATCCTAGTCCCGCCAGCCATATTGGACCCGACCCTCCACTTTGCGTCGACACACTTATGGCTCCTTTGTAGTTCAGCATACGACACACTACATTAGCATCACGTATGTCCCAACCAGAATTACAGACTGTGCCCCAGACTCCGTACTGCTGAATCTCGACGCGTCCTTTCATACTTGATGATTCTCCTTGGAGACGCATTTGTGTTGTCCAGGAAACTAAAACAATAAAATAAATATTGAATAAATTGCACGTAATATCTCTACTTGTATATTTAAATAAGAGGACATACAACTCTAAACCATCGGAAATCTGTTTTTTACCATAACAAAATCAAATAAAAGATCCAAAAACGAAGAAAAAGTTTTTAAAAAAAACCTTTTTGAAGCGCGCGCTTGCTCCTTGCGCGAGCGATCCGTCATTTATCAGTATGTCCTCTTATTTACCACGGCTCTCGACCAATAAGCGCGCGAGAAATTTCACAGTTATGGTAAAAATACTTGTGTACATCGAACCCATTAATAGCCCATTTCCGAAATATGCTTCGCTTCTCACGCACAAAGGTTTCCATGCGAGGCTCCGTGTTAAATGCTCAGTGATTTGTGACAGGAGAAAAGAAGAAATTTAACTTAGCACGGAGCCTCGTATAAGTATAGTACTAAAACCTTTGTGCGGAAGTGGGCTTTTAAGGAATATTCAATATAAAGAAATAGAATAAACTCTTGTTGCTTGTGATTTGGTAGTTCGGATCCCCCTCGCTTTATTTTGGTTGGGCAGCCGAACCCCCTAACAAAAATTTCGAATGACCATGGCAAAAATCCTGGATCCACCCCTGCATATTCGTGTTGGTCTCTATTTTTACTCTATTTCCTGACTAATGTTAATGACGAGAAACAATTGTATAAGGAAACATCGTGCAATTAGTTCTTATTTTATCCCTTTTCTGAGCCGTATCTCAGGATGTAGGAGTGGACATCAAGGGGTAACTATTATTGAAGCCTATGTGTACCTGTGGGTCTGCAGACAATCCATACGATATTGTTTCTTCTGCATGCATTTATCTCATATAATCTGTATCCACATTGCTGTATCGAAGTCTCTCGACCATTACAATTCATCCCCAAGGAAAAAATATACATGTTGTCACTGTGTTGTTGCTTGTAAACTATGATAGCTTGACTATAACCCATCATTCGGCAAACCACATGAGCATCTTGTAGATCAAAATTATCTGCACAAACAGTGCCCTGGGTGTCAAAGTAGCGCATCATAAGACGCCCGTTATTGGAAACTGCTCCGTTAGACAAAGAAAAATGAATACTGGAAGACCCTGGAATGGTAAAATAAAGAATATTAATGATATATAGAAATGACTTTATTTTTCTTTTGCGCGAATAAAGTCAGGTTGTGTGTGTACACAGCAAACCCCGTTTAATGGACATCCGCTAAATCAGAAATACCCGCGTGCTTTATAATTGCACACAGCACGCGCGCGCGTCTTCTATTTCTTCGATAGAAAACGCGCGTGTATGTTGTGTGCAGTGAAGCACGCGGGGGTTGACAGAACACGGGAGAAGTGTTAGGAGAAGCACGACGCGTAGCGGAGAACACTTCTCGACACTTCTCAAGTGTTCTGACAATCCACAAGTGCTTTATGGCTGCACACAACACACTGACAGCAAGCAGATTTTAATTTCTATTATAAAATACAAATTACAATAATCGTTATTCTCGATACGAATGACGCAATAGAAAGTGCGCGCGTGTGCTATGTGCTCTCATAAAGCCCGCTCCCCCAACCAATCAGAAAGCGAGATTATGTATAAAGACATCTTTTTCAACAAATAAAAGGCCGTTGCTTTTTTGATTGCAAATTTGTTTCCCCAGGTTAACCTCGTTTTGTGTCGAAATGTCCACAGATAAAGTAAAGAATGTACAACTTTACAATTTTGCGATGACAAACGACAACAACTTTCATAGAACTTTCATAGAACTAAACATAAAATATTCTACAAAACTAAACCTGCGTAATATTATGCCACTAGTGAAAACTTCGTCATCTCTAGACGCATCACTTTACCTGATTTGCACAAAACACTCGCTCGTTTGTTATTTCCACAGTTTCCTTGCCCCCAGTTAAGGTTATTACAATTGGCAATTGATGACTCATGTCCACTACACCCCACATTCGACAGCCAAGCAGAATCAGAACTCTTGTAATTCCTGATAACTGCTACAGCACCTTGGCTATGGTTCAGCATTCTGCAGACGACGTTCGCATCATTTATGTCCCAATTGTTGTCACAAATAGATTTCCAGTCACCATAGTAACGTACTTCAACACGACCACCGTTAGCTACCCCACCAGGAGCCAAACGAACAGAGATGTTTGGAGAGCCTGCAGCAATACATATTATTCAGATTCTACAAAAGGCGTCCAATTTAACTCTAGTAATTTTATGTGTTATAAAGACATTATCTGAAAGGCTGAGTAATTCTGGACCTGCATTTAAACTTGTTGATAGTTTTATTGCAACAAGAAACATAAAGGCAGGGACACACGATGCGACGTTGCCTGCAACAATGCTTGCAACGGGGAGATCGCATCGTGTGTCCACCCGTGGCGTGCGACGTTGTCGGCAGCGTCACAGAAGAGGAAACGAGTTCTACTTTTGCGACGTTGCCGTGTAACTAACACGTCTGCGACGTTGCTTGCAACGGCGTGATGCTCTCTGCCAATGAAAGGAGATGATTTTGACTTCGTCAGCTTTGTAAACATAGAACTTGGTAACCGCGCTAAGCCAAATTTATGCGACGTTGCGAGGAAAGTAGCAACGTGTGACATTCCCCTAATACTGAAGCCATTGCAAGCATCGCGTGGCGGTGCCATAATAGTACTATACGACAGAAAATTAAAGCGCTTTGAGTGGGAAACGATAGGTTAAATCCGCTCTATTGAAACTTGCTGTGTGCATGGTGTGCATTAATCATGCCCATTTGTCCAAAATATTATTTTCCCATGCGAACTTGTGCCAAATATGGTGACGACAAAATTCAAATATAATACCTAGTAGAATGTAGATTAATCTGTACTGGTATTGAATATATATCAGAAAAGTTTAACTTTGGATACTAAGTACAACTTACTTAGAAAGCTCGTCATCGATCTAAAGAAGTTGTACTGAGTATCCAAAGTTAAACTTTTCGATATATAAAAGACCTAGTGGTTATCTGGAAATGTTGTAAAGAGGGTTTCAAGGCAGACAGGCTGCGATGTAATTTTTTTGCATGAATGCAAATTGATTGCATTCCCCAAAGGAAAATAATTCCCCTATGATTACCATTACCTTGCAAACATATGACTCCTGTATCATCGCCATGACCGCAATTGTGACTACCCCATCCACGATGGCGGCATTTGTCAATTGAGATTTCCGAACCTGTACAAGAAACGTCATCAAGCCATATTTCTCCAGATCCTCGTCCAAACTTTTTGATTTTGAGTGCTTTTTGGTAGCCTAACATCTTGCAAATAATGTTAGCATCATTGATATTCCAGCCGTCGTCACAGATGGTACCCCATATGTTGTTGTAACGCACTTCGACTCTCCCTTCTTTTGGGTTACTGCCACCAGAGAGACGTACGATGATTGGATATATGACTAAAAAAAAGACATCAGAAGTAAAGTAATGATTTTGGGAATATTCTGCGTCCCATTTATGATAGTGGGTTTCTGTTTTAGGGGTAACTCAATAAGACATTCCAAGGTTGAGAAAAAACTGGGTCGAGTTGGCATTGTAGTACCTTTTGGGATTGTTTTAGGAGACATCTTTCCAAGAAATCATCTGTGACGTCTATTTCGTCCCCTAAAACAGTCCCACAATGTACTTCAATGCCAACTAGACCCAGTTTTCCCTCAATCTCTGAAAGAGCTAATTGTGTTTGAGGAAAGAAAACAATAGGCTTGCTACTAGCACCCGGGCCCCGGCACCACCCTAATCTCAGGTGAAGAGTATCGGGATAGTTCTAAAAGGTAAGCCTCGTAAAGAATAAAAAACGTGGTCTTTGATGTCAATCCTTCCAAAACGAGTCCTTTTTGTTAGTATTGACTTAATCGTCATCTGTGGCTCAACGTTCTGAATAGCTAATGGTCAATCAAAATCTTTATGACTAAGTTGATGGTTAATCAAATCAATGCCATTCATCTCTCTTAGTTCTGTCATTCCCGATCTGTTCACTAAATTACATGGCATTTTGCTTTCTTACCTCTTCCACTTCTCCCCAAGAAAAAAGATTTTGTCCACAAATACAGTAGTTATTTAATTCTAGTAAATTACCTGACTGACAAATAACACCAACATCTTGACTATGGCCACAGCCATGAACACCCCATCCTGAGTGATTACATTCGTCTAAAGAGCTCTCAGATCCGTTGCACGCTAGATTATCAAGCCAGATAGGACCCGTTCCTTGACCCATATTGATGGACGCCACACCCGTCGAGTAACCAAGTTGTCTACATGCAACATTTGTGGCATTACTGTCCCACCCATCATCACAAACAGTCCCCCATCTGCCATTATGGTGAACGTTGAGAATACCATAATGGAGAGAGAGGTTGGTCATGGTGGGAAACTTCAGCTTTATATTGGCCGCCGCACCTAGGAAAAACACAAACACTTTACTGAGTACGATTATCAAGTTAATCTCAAGCTTGACGGTCTTGACGCCGTTTTGCGATCGTTGTTAGGTTGTTAGGTTGTTAAATACCGCGGACTTTATCGCAGATATTATCGTTTAAGATCATGATTTCATGAACATATGTTAAGACCCTTCTCAAAAATGGCGGCTGAAAATTCAAATCACTGAAGGAGGCTCGAAATGGTTTTCCTTTTTTTTTCGGTCCAATTAATAGGTTCCAATCAGTTCTCAGGAGATTGTAATTCTTTTGTTTTGTCCTCCAAATTGAGTTGCTTTGACGTAACATGAAAGGAGTCTATACCCTATATAAGAGTACCACTAGATGTATCAGTATCATAATGATTTTAAAATACTAGAAGACACATATCTTCAATATCAAAAGCACACTACAGGTTCATTTGACAACACTTTTATGTTCCTTTTTTACATGACATTCAATCTCGAATTTTCTCGGGCGTCAATTCAAAATTCACTTTCAAAAACCCGTCCAATATATAATAATAACCCTAACTAAACAACAGAGGGCTGGACATCTATTACTGAAAAACTTGGCTACTGGGATTGGCAAAAAAAATCCATCTTCACTGGGCATCCATTATACGATACTAGGAAATATTTATATAACCTTTAAAATATTATGTCTGATATAGAATTTTGTTAATTCAATTTTTTTAATGCCTTTTAAACAGTTTAAAGTAAACCGGGGAAACCCAATTAATGCCGGACAAACAAATCGGATTTCAAATACCTTGAATTTCATTTTTCCTTATAAATATGAAATTTAATAGCAGCCTGCTTTATCCGAGTACTTGTTAAATATTGTCGCTCTTCAGTAACAATGGCTTTAGGTTGGCTCTCGGATTTGCGTGACTTTTATAAGATTAAAGAATGAAGGGATAACAGTTCCGGCGAAAGCTTATCTCTATTTTGATTGTCGCCCGTCTTGTTCAACTTTCGCCAATTTTCTGTCGCTAAGAATCTTGGGTGCGTCTCTTAATAGTTAAAAAAAAGTATATCCCGGCCCAATAATGTGTTTTTGTTTGCTCTGTGCACACACTAAATACGTACTTCCTTGTACGGTAAAAATCTTCTATGCAGATTCCTACATCTTGACCTGAATAGAAGCCTTAGCTTTCATACTAAAATTATCATTCATATTCACTTTCTAACCGAAGATCCTCACGGATGAATAAACTCCCTAACTTTTCCATCCTTTAATTATCAAATTTTAACTAAATAATTAATGTCACTGAAAAAGAAAAAGACTAAAACATTTGACTGCGAAAAAAAATCTTTATAAAATAGCAATTTCTTTGTCGGGAAAAGAGATTTAGTTACTGAATCGTCAATAACAACAATAGTACTGAGCTTATGCGAAATGGGAGAAATACGAGACAGAACGGAAGCCAATCGTCTTAGTCTTAGTTAACCGAATACAAAGTAAGTCTTCAAAAATATGTAAGGTCAAAAAGCAGTCTATAGTAATGTCGACTTCTCTGTAGGACTATTGTTGACGAATCTCGATATGAACAAAAAAGAAAATGAATAAAAAAGGAAGGCATCTTTTCGGGTCCAGATGCTCGTTAATACCGCTAAAATAAAACCAAAAATATGATCCAAAACTACTGTAATCCTACTATGAAGGAAATTGCTATTTTTTTTCTATAAATACTTAGCTTTACCTTAGGATATTTGAATTGCAATAACTAAAGCCAACATGGACTAAATACTCTATTTTATCTTTATCATACTCAGTACCAAGTGGTTTGAGAAAAGTTTTATCGAAAAGCTTTGCATTCAAAGTAACTTCACTTTCTACCTTAGATGATTACAGATTACAGATTGTTAGTGGCATACACTTACCAAGTCCTGTCAAAGCTAACGAGGACCACAGGAAAAACAAACGAATCATGAAGACTCCCATTGGCCTCGCCATGTCGTGTTATATGAGAGGTGTAGGTTTGAGTGTACCTTAACGTTGTACTAAATTGGTCACTTGTCAGGTCAAAATTAGTTGACACAAGTGCTTATTTTCAAGGAGAGGTCGGTCACGCGAAATTTGATCGAGAAGAAAAAAATCAATAATACGAGGGTGGAAAAAAATGAAATGAAAAAAAATCGGATATCTACTCGGAATGCTTACATATTACTGACTCACTGTTTTCATATATTTTCAAAAAAAAAAATTAACAAAAAGTGACGTTTTTGGTCACGACACGGACAGGCGAATTTGAATATCAATTGTCAAACAGCAGCAATGACGTTTCGATCCTTCAATAAAAAATAGAACATGTAACGACCTTAAAAAAATCCCGAAAATTATTTTTGTATTGAAGACGAATTTTGGTTTCACTTGACAATCATTTCGCTTTCTTGTCATTATCAAAGAAAAGTAGAAAATGTAAAACGGCAAGAAAATTGGGAAACGCAAGGAAAAATATTGTAATTACATTCGAAAATGTCTAAAAAAAATACCCCTGTAATTCAACATCATATGAACTTTTTTCAAATAAAAGATGAAAAATGTAAGTGCTGTTATGAATGCAAAATGTAATATCATTATAAAACTAGCCAGTTGTTACTTTCGAATACTTGGTTATACTTTCAGCTTTCACTTAAAATTGACACTAGTGATCAAAATCAAGAAGTGTGCTCTTGTCTATACGTAACTAAGGCGCAGACACACGGTGCAACATTGCGCGCAATATTGAAGGATATTTTACTGGTGCGATCTCAGGAGCGTTGACAGGAGGGATACTACGTTGCCTGTTATCCCCATACTTCACAGGCGCAGCGAGTCTCAGAGCTACAAGAACGCAGTTCAAATGAAAGGAAACGATGGCAATGGAGCACGAGATCGGCAGTTGTGTCTAGTTATTTTAATGATCACAGGCGGAAATTTTAGCCTCTCATTGTTGGCTGGCAATGAGACCTGATTCAAGAATACCTAGCAATATGCGAGTCACATACTACGCTACTGTACGTTCCCTAAGCGTAAGCCGGCTAAAGCAGTCTATAATATTCATCTTACATACGGAGACATAATTACAAGTTACGAGCTTTTACACTCGTTTAAATGTTTGTCCTTTAATTTTCGAATTACGAGTGAATGGTTTACAACTATTTCAAAAAACGTTGAATACTGAATACCGCATATTGAATAGTGCATTCCAAGACCAAAGGGCATTGTGGGTCTCATTAATTTGAAATAAACAGTAAATATACAGGTATTTGAATTGCTCTCTATATGTTAGCTGGTATATTGTTTCGGATGAAATGCACTAAAAATATACAGTTATAATAACTAATTATTGTTTATTTTACTTTAGACAATATTACATGACCCAAAATGCATTTCGGTCTTGGAATGCACTATTCAGTATTCAACGTTTCTTGAAATAGCTGTATACAGGAATTGATGATACAGCTTTTAAGTGTGACGTCAATCGTATGAAAAAACGACTTCCGGGTCCAAAACGAAAAGCAGTTTTATTAAGATTTTCTTACTTTTTCTGCATGACAGTATTTTTTTGTCCAAAGTTCTAATTGTTTCAGGTGAAGTTTTTTTTTAAGTCATTGATGCTAAAGCACGTAACGAAAGTCATGTGGGAATCATGTTTATGCGGCATAAAAAGCAACACGAAAAGCAAGGAAAAAAATATTTTAAAAACTTCGATAGAAACAGAAAATAATAAAGTAAAGAGCTCTATGTTTAAAAATTTAAACGTGAATGTCGTATTACATAAAATTAGGACTGGGGCCCCCTCCTCCATCGTGTTTGCCGTTTTTCGGTTTGCCATCTTTTTGGTTGGCCTTTGTTTTTTTTAGTTGGCCGCTTTTTTGGCTGATGTTCAGACTGAAAATGGGTATATTCATTTGAAAATATAAGTTCAAACAAGTATTCGTTTTTCACTCAAATATATTAGTGGCTTTGAGGTGTTTTCATAATTTAGTGAGACTTCTACAACCTCTAGACGTTGGGGTTTTTGGCTTCCTTCGATCACTGAAAACCAGTACAAACTCAATAAAGTTTGCTCAGTTGAATGACGAACGCAAAAACACAAGGAAACTTGCTGCTTTGGGAGTTGACTGAGTCACAGAAACATGTAAAATCATCTCAGTAATAAGTGATTTTTAACTCGAATAATTGAAACAAATAAATAGAGAATAAACACCGTTAAACTTTATTCTCTAGAAACTAGATAAGATATCATAAGTTTCTTAGAGTATAATCGCTTATGTGGGGACTAAAATAAGAACTTTTTACTAGTTTTGAGAGAATCACGTTTTAGAGTGAAAGTCTTTGTCCTTGTCCTGTTGTATTGCGTCTCAGTAAGAACTCAAAAAATTGCATTATATTAACACCAAGGAAATTCGTATATTATCTAAACTAAATATACCTTAGGTGTAGGGAAACAATTTTAGATTAATTACCTGGTATCTTTTGACAGAATGATAAGTAGAAATTCCAGTTTGCAATTCATCTCTAGATCTTCTTCAAAGTGTAAAATCAACTGTGCATCAGTAACGCTGCTTTTTCTCCATAAAAACGAGACAGAAATTCGTATCCACTGGACAGCAGGTTGACTAGAAGTACAGGATATCATTCTAGGTGTTATTTTGACAACATTAGCTCCACGTCTGTATAATTTATGGTTCTTATTTCACTCGTTGTTCAACGACTTCTTTCAAGTCGACCGCCATGTTGCCTTTAACGCCACGGCCAGGGGAATGAAAACAACTCGGTGCTCCCAGTCCTATCCGTCCAGGAATGCCCGCGGGCGACTCGACCAATGATACGATATTAAGTTTCACAAATTAGAATTTACTTTAAAAAATTAGATTTTTGATTTTAAAAAGCCAAATTTCAAAGCCCTAAAGTCTGACACTGGTATTGTATGCTATACGACACAAATATAGGGTGAAGTGTGTTTTATGCGGCGATATACTGTATATCAAAAAAGAAAAATAACTTTTGCAATTACTTTTTACTTGCATGACTTTTCCTTTTGATTTATCTTTCAAAATAGAAATTATTTTAAAGTTTCCATCAATTTTAAGTTTTTTTGGAACAATACCTTATTAAAATTACTTCATCGTATGCGCCCGTGGGATCTACCGCTGGTCAGTCACGTGAGTAAAGTAGCCATTTTTCGCGAAATTTACATTCGATTCTCCTTAGCTGAAAAAAGACGCGTTTTTCTACGTTTTCCTGAGATTTGATGAATTGCAATGGTAAGCTGATATACTCAATTTTACATTTAAATGAAAAGCAGAGTTTATAAGACAATCTCTACAGCTAAAGTCACAATAATATCCAAACTGATGGCGCTACTATAAGATTCCATGATCAAAGGTAAAACAATCCTTTCACTATTTTTGACGTTCTTAGCGGAAACTTCATTATTAAAGGTTTCTTTTTGTCTTTAGTTTAATTTGCCGTCTGCGTCTTGGTTCAACCAAGCAAATTCTTTGATTTTTGAAGGATGAATTCAAGAATCAGCTATTTTCGGTAAGTTTTCATTTATGAGTTAAACCCAGTTTATCTACAGCAAATTTTGAGAAAGTCGCAAAGCCATGAGATCTAGACTACTTTAGTTAAATATCGAGAAAAAGGGAGGAAAGTAAAGGGTTGTTTTTTGAGTTGTAATGGTGGAAACTATTCGTTCATGCTCGTTTTGTCCAATCAGATTCGCGCAAAAAAAAGCCAACTAAGTGTTATATGATTGAGAATTAATTTATGCACAAAATTTGTTCATAATATTATTCTCATCATTTAAGCCAGTGGAGAAAAAACTTGCAAAAAGCCTGAATTACATTACAGCAATATTCGTAGCCCTTTTTTGTCGTAAAAGACAACAAGAACTTTAACTGAAATGTTAGCTTTATTTTAGAACTTTTTTGTTCCTGACTTGCTTTTACGAAATCGAGTAGGATTTGCTTTAGCTTTGGATTACGATTAGGATGTTAGTAGTGATTCACACTTATATATATGGTTACGTTTTCTGGAAATTTTTTTTCTAGGTTAATATAGAATCACCCGGTTTCTGTCTATACTGTAAAAATTACTTTTCTTTAAAGCGGAGTTATTTATCAATCCTGATACATGTTGCACACACATTTCTTCCGTGTTTCTGTTGTTTTATCTCGTTCATATTTGTGCGCCCAATTATTTATTTGTTAATATATATTTTTAAAATTAAAAGCCGTTGTTTATAGAGCCTTGTAAACTAGAGCTAAGAAAAGTAATTTTCTACCAACGAACTGTTATTTTAGGCAAAGAATCGCCTGCATCTGTAACTGACGTACAAATGTATCATTTGGAACTATAAGGACAAAACAAATTCCCTCTAAACAGGAATGAAATAGAGACAATTTCTACTCAAATGTTTTCGTAAAAATCCTCGTCGACTGTGTTCTTTTCCTGGTGTACAGCAGCCTATTGAAAACGAAAAAAATTATCAATAATTGTCAATAGTTTCCCGGTTTTGTGCACTTTTGATATAATCGCTATATTTGAAAGAGACTTTGGATTTACTCTGACATTCAGATTAAAGGGGCTCAATGCGCATGCGCAATTTCCATCCGATAAAATATACCTTTCCTATTCACATGGTTTTCCCATTATTATGTGATGTGATTTGATAAAATTCTTACCATTGAGACAGGCTTTGGAACTTGATAACGCTGCTTACTTAGTTCAGTAGCATTTTCATAATTACAACACTCTTGCTGCACGGTTGTATTATATCTATTATCAAGAGGCTGGTAATGAGACTCATGTTGTCCATTCGGCTCTGCAGAGTTGGCAATCGCTATCATCTCTACAAAAAGAGTGTCGAAAAATGTTAACATATCAAATTTACGATTGAAAAAAGCTAATGACTGATTTATTTTGCAAGCCAAAGAAGACGATATTTCCTTTCCTTTGTCCGGTCCAAGTGAGTGTTTTAATTGACAGACATGGAAGTCATCCCTCCCTATCTCTATTCCTATCCTGCAGACTCTTAAACGTCCTTACCTGAGGTTTTGTCAGACTTGTATTTCTCTCTTGTCTTCTTTAGTTTTAATGTACAGTAAATGACAAGCCCAATAATGAGACAAACCAATATTATTAAGGTCACTGAAAATCCTATTATAGCGTGGCTGTAAGCTTCCTTAATCTCAGTCGCGTCGAATTGTTCTGCAAAACATTGTCAAACAATATCAAAACAATGGCACGGCAAAGAAAATACAAATATTACATTCAATAATTAAAGTTTAAAAGACCTTTTAACATGGACTGTGATCTAGCTTGGGTACAAACATCTTTTGTTCATCATACCTTATATGGTGTTGTTTGTACCCAAGCGAGACCACAATGCAACCTCTTTATTGAACTCAGAAAAGGCCTATGCTACCTTTCTCTGAAGTTTTTATAAACAAGTATTATTTATCAGGTACCTTTTACAGCAGTCACAAATTTGCTTTCAGTTGTAAAAGCTACGAATGTTGAGTGGCCGTTAACCCATTCCTGTTCATAAAAACCAAGCACAAAACTGTTATATTGTCACTTCATACTGGCCTTGTATGCCACCCACTATCCGCTTCAAAAACATAACAAGATATCTATATATACAAGCGACACCACTTACCCCATCCATCGCCATGGTAACGATCCGCACGTGTACTCTATACATTGATCCGGGTTCTAACGGTGCGTTGTAGTAACCACGGTAATACTGACCGTCACCAATCGTTAGGTTCGAGATAGGAACCAGGATCTCCGCGGTGATGTAACTATGGTTACCCATCTGTGTTGCCATGGTAACGTTGACTTCATCGTAGACAAAGGGTGGTGGCGGTTCATGGGATTTGAAGCGTTGTTCATTGTCTCTCTTTTCGACTGCCACTTGATACAAACTGAAAAAGAAAATTACAACAAAGATTAAGCAAAAACATTGACTAAATAAATATTATAAGGTATCTATTTTGTTTGTTTGTTTGTTTGTTTGTTTGTTTGTTTGTTTGTTTGTTTGTTTGTTTGTTTGTTTGTTTGTTTGTTTGTTTGTTTGTTTGTTTGTTTGTTTGTTTGTTTGTTTGTTTGTTTGTTTGTTTGTTTGTTTGTTTTCTTATGCTTATGTACTTATTCATTCAATCATTCGTTTAGTTATTTTTTTGTTCAATTGTGATGTTCTGTTGTACCTTTTAAGTCCAGAGTCAATTGTCCGTGATTCATTGACCAAGATCACCACCGTTGAATCTGTGATGGCGTTTGTTCCATTGATATGGAACTGAGGAGCGTCAGCTGTAGACGGCAATAACAGTGCTCATAATGATTCAAAATGAAATAATTTACAATTTACAATTTGAATGATCGAATATCTCCTTTTTAATCAAATACCTGAAATGTGAGGAGCTGAGCACATTCCATATTTTTTTAGGATTGGGGCGAGAGATTGGAAAAAGACCCCCACCATCACGACTACGTATACGTCACCGTCTACGTCACATAGGTTTCTTCTCGATCTCGATCTCAATCTGACTCTCTTCTCTCATTTCCATTTCTTCCTCTCGCTTGGTCTGTTTTAATCATGTCATTGCTATGGCAATAATGTGATGCAGTTTTCTGTGTGATTTGCATACGTTAATCGAGCAAAAAAAAGTTCATTACCTCTCTTGCAGTTAACACCAATATCTCTGGAATGAGTACATGACGTTGTTTGTCCCCATCCTGGATGACGACACTCAGCAATCGAGGTCTCTGTTCCATTACACTCCAGGTTACTCAGCCAGATAGTACCATTTACGTATCGAGAAATGTACCCAGAAATTACACTGGGGTAGCCAAACATACGACAAATCACTTGAGCATCTTTCATATCTAGTCCTGTTGAACATATGGATCCCCATATATTTCCATAGCGAACAGCAACACGACCAGAGTCTGGTTTTCGTCTGTCTTCCAAACGAACTTGTATTGGTGGAACATCTATATTTTTTTGATAGGAAGAATAAAAAATGACCACGTTGTGATAAAGGAAAATCAATCAAAAGTTTGATATGCGAAAAGAGCGCATAAAACATAAGGAAAAAATATTTTGAAAAACCTTCCGTCACTTTGCACATGACACCAGCATAGTAGTTCCCAGGGCATCGAGTGTTCGTCCATTCACGATGAGAGCATTCCCCAATCGATACTTCATCTCCACTACATTCCACACCACCCATCCACAGTCCATTCACTCCCTTACGATACTGTCGTATTGGTGCTTGAGCTGCTTTGTAACCAAGCATTCTACAGACCACGTGAGCGTCTAATATATCCCAGGTATCATCACAGACTGGTCTCCAGGTACCGTTGTAGTTGATTTCCACGAAACCAATGTGCTTTTCTTCTCGTTCAACAAGGCGGACAGTCACTGATAATTCCTCTGAAATTAGATTAGGTTATGCTGTTAGTGTCATTGCACCCAGTATATATTGCGTGGTTCTCTGCCAGAATAGAAAAAGGAAATTATCACTGATTATTTCCGACATTCCTCTGAAATTAGATTAACATATTCTGTTAGTGTCATTGCACCCAGTTTATATTTTCTCTGGTTTTGTTGTAACTTATTTCCGGTATGAGACAAGTGGTTGTGCCATTACTGATCGGCATCTCATACATTTACATGTTGTGATATCTTAAAACCATCTTCCAATATTTTCTTCGTAAATGTTTTCACGTGGCCTGTAAATATGTATCGGAACCTTAGCCCACCTTGAGTGACATATCCACACTTGACACCAGCATCTTCACTATGGCTGCAATCGTGTTGACCCCAACCACTAGAACGGCAGTCTCCTAAAGACTTTTCATTTCCTCGACACTTTACATCATCCAGTGAAATAGGACCACCACTTCCTTTAACCTTAGCACCTCCTGCCCATAATGCTTTGCTGTAGTTCAACATGCGACAGACCACGCGAGCGTCTGCTAGATCCCAGGCATCATCACAAACTGTGCCCCAGACTCCATAGTATCGAACCTCTACTCGGCCTTCGCTAGGGGCGGTATCATTCATCAGGCGCACAGCTACGTCAGCATCATCTGGATTTTCTAGCAAAAATGCGTTATAAAAAAAAAATTCTTAACAACCGTACGCGTATAATTGGTGTACTTAAATTTAGCTAGCATCTGTACCTATAACATATTTGCTTTCCCCTATAGACCCCTTTCACGTGACGTCAAAGCAGCTCAATTTGGAGGACAAAACAAAAGAATTTCAATCCCCTGAGAATTGCAACCTATTGTTTTGTCCTCCAAATTGAGCTGCATTCTGACGTGCTGCAAGGGGTCTATCATTGTTTTTGGTGTATTGTTTCCTAAATCAGACCCTGTGTCATTCCGTAGAGTATTATTTCTTTATTTGACGAATGAGAAGACACATGAGTAAGGATATATGCAACTCAAACCTCTATTATTCTCAACAGAGCTTTTTGCTTTATCACTATTTTCGACTTCGTGCACTCTAAAAACAATAGGTGAGATCAAAGACTGTGCGGGATTTGAACATCTTTAGAATTTGACCAAAATGGCTTGTATTTTATTGTTGCAACTAACAACGAGTCGGACCATACCAATGCACAACAGTTACGTATGTTGAAATTATGACCTGACTACAGCTACTGTTCAACAACAATGAAATACAAGCATCTTTTGTTCAAATTCTAAAGATGTTCAAATTCCGTACAATCTTTGATCTCACCTATTGTTTTAAAGCGCACGAAGTCGAAAATAGTGATAAAGCAAAACGTTCTAACCAAATTAACAGCACGTGCGTGGTCTGCATGGAATGGGAAAACATTACGCAAATTAAGACAATAGACTTGTTGATAGTTGGTTCTCGTACCTGATGCTGATTTGCAAACAATCCACGACTCCGAGTTGGTATTGCACGAGTTTATTTTGTTGAGTGCTGTGTTGCATTTCTTGGTTGAATTCTCATTACCATTGCAACTGATAATTAGCGAAAATTTGATTGCACTGGCACTCATTGATTGCGTAAAGACTGCACGAGCCTGACTGTAGCCCATCATCCTGCAAACCACGTGACCGTCTCCAAGATCAATGTTGTCCGCGCATAACGTTCCCCATGTACCATGGTAACGCACTTCGAGTCGTCCAGCATTAGCATATGGGTTATTCGCCCATCTGAATGCCAAATTTGGTAACTTTTCTGAAACATTAAGGGCAAAGAATCGTTGCTGAGCGTACAATAAAAAGTGGTAAAGATTTTAAAATATTCTGGTTACCTGAGTAACACACCACACCGATGTCTTCGGAATGACCACAGTTTTCCACCCCCCATCCTGCATGTCTACAATCGACGACTGAGTTCTCATTCCCTGTGCATACCACATCATCCAGCCATATTCTCCCCGATCCTCCCCCTACATGCTTCGCTATCCCTTGTTGAAAACCTAGTTGTCTACAGACTACTTTGGTGTTGTTTGTGTTCCATTCATCATCACATACTGTTCCCCATTCATTGTTGTGGTAGACTTGTAGGATACCGATATAAAGTGAGTTGGTTTTGACGCCATTTGCTAGCCTGACATTAGCTTCAACTGGAAATAACAAAAGACCTCAAAATAGTTTACAAATAAATCAAATTCAGCTTTAATTCTTAGGAGCAGGCATAGCTCAGTTGGTTAGTGCGCGGCCTTCGCAGCTAAAGGTTCAAAGTTCGCTCTGTTTCGACTTCTCTCTGTTCTTTGTAGCTTTAGCTTAAATATACTGATAGTTTGAGGGGGTTAAGGGCACACCTTCGAACGCTGCATGAGTCTCTTGCTCGGGAGAATTGGGAAACCACTTCTCGCGTGATTAAAGTAAAATAAATTACCCTATTTTGTTGTTTAGCAATCCGTTATCCCAGTTGTATTACCGTACCGCGGTCAGAGATAGAAAATACCGCCCGTTCTAAAGCCAATAAAAACGCACGATTTTTAGAATAATTTAGGATACCGGAGCGGAAAAAAAACAACTAAAATGGTGCCAACATGCAAACGGTCTATTGGTCAGTGTAATCTCTTCGGCATCGTTTGTATAAGATTTGGCACATAGCTTGTTTTCACTTTATCATTCTGCTAGGATCGAAACATCTGATCGTATTGTATTGCTAATTCCTGTTAATTATTCACATTACTGTCGAATTGCCCTATTTCACTATGATGTCACATCAAAACAATCTATTGTTTTCATGGTCGACAGAGGGGGAAAAATAGCAGCAAAACAAATGAAATCACAATAAAATTTGGTCAGTTATGATATAGTGGAAAGTGAGAAAAACTATCATGATTATATGATTATCAATGAAATACCTATATTTCTCTATTGTGAAGATATCGTCACTATGTTACATACTTCTTATAGCAAAAAAAAAAGCTCGAAAAAGCTTTCTTTTCTTTTTCATTGATAATTATATAATAAACAGAATATTACATGGGTGCTTGGAGATACGAATTTTATCTTCTCGTGTTGAAAATCTCTCACTCGTGAGAAATCTTTTCAACACTCGAAGATAAAATTCGTATCTCCGCGCGTCCATGTAATATCCTATATTTCTTTATTGATACAGGGAGCAAAAACGACTGATTCTTTGATCTTGAAAGTAAAGCATATTAATTGTTTAATATATAGCTGATTCATATCGGTATCCGTTGATTACAGGAAATGATAATCTTGATTAGATCTTTAATACAGTAATATCATTATCATAATTAACAATAGAAATAAAGAAATGTACTTACCAGCATTGAAAAGGAAAATGCCACATCCAAATACAATAATAATGAATGCTTTTACTTCCATTGCTGAGAGGAAATGGCCTCCCTGGACTGGCAACGTTTAGAAAAAATTGTGATATGATAGAATAAAAACATGACTTCAACTTGATAATGACGACATCGTATGAGATTTCTGATTGGATGAGTGTTCCTCTCGAGTGCTATGATTGGTTGGACTGGAGTGGTTATTTCCTTTCTGCACCCGTGCCATTTGGCATTATTCATATTTATTCGTTACTCTCTAGGTTTCAGCAGTGTTTCGATTTCATTATTTTGTCACTGTTCAAGCCCTCGGACCAGCCTACCTTAGCTACTTAATTCCTTTTTACGAGCACGAAAATTAAATTACCAAAGAAATATGATTAAAATTCTCATGCTGTAATCAGTATTGGATTGTGAATGTTATTTACTTCATCAGGGATTGAACAAAAATCCAGAAATGCAGTGAACCACTGACCTCAGCTCTTTTCAGCCATTTTTAGCTTCAGCTTCTTCTGTTTAAGATCGATTTCGAAAATTTACCACAATATATGATCAAAATTTTTATCCTGTAAAATTGTACTCAGGGTTTGAATAAAAATCCAGAAATGGAAACCACCGACTTCAGCTTTTTTCAACCCCTTTAAGTTTCAGATCCTTCTGTTTTAGATTTTCATTGTTTTTGTTTTGTTTACTGAATTAGGCTGTCTTTCAGTGTTAACAATTCCTGTAGGCAAACCCTGCGGTAGAACGGTATGTTGGTCTTTTCAAAATGTTTTTTTTTACGTCATCACACTCGGATCAGCTCTGGAATCCCAGTGAATCATTCCTTCCATTCAATGCCAAAGTCATTCTACTACTGAACATGAACAAAAGTCTTCAAAAGAGAGGTTAGTTATACTGAAAACTATTTCCTTGACTGATTGGTGTTCGTACATAATAGATAGTTTAAGAATCCCGTTTACGGCAAACGTGAAACGTCAGTTGACCAGTGAAAAGTTATTTGAAATTAGTAAAAAGGAATCACAAAAATCTCCAAGTCGTAGATAAACAAAAGAATATTTCTTTTCGTTAAGAAAGTTTGCAAAAGGTAAAGTGAAATACAGGAAAACGAAGAAAACTCGGTCACGTTTGCCGTTTGCGGGAGAAAAAAACGCGAATCTTAAACTCTCTAATTTACAGGCAAACTACGTAAGCGTTAACGTCACCGGCCTCCAAACATTGATTTGTTTATTATGCACTTCATATATCTCACACCATCTTAAAGAGCCACTTAGACGAAATTAAAATCAGCGTCAAAATTGGAAGCTGATTACTCCTAGATGAAGTAATTTAACGATGAATATATATGACTTTCAAGAACTACTCTCCCAAATATTCTGCATTTTAAGAATATTACCGCCAAGAAATTTTGGTTTAAAAGCTAAAAGAACAATAGGGTTGAGAAAATGACGTCAATTACTCACAATTTAGATGCTATAATAATTGATAATTTTTATCCGCCACTTTTGACTGTACGCATGTGAAGAAAATATGTTGCTTTGCGACTTTTGGGGCCATATAGTTTCCAAATTTCATACAAGTGCACAGGGAGCCCGGCTTTCCTTTGCCGCATTCAATGTTCATTATTCTTTACGTAATTGCTTTTTATGGGTTTCCTGTGGTTTGGGATTGGTTTACGTTTGACATGGTTGACGGTTACACAAGCTGTAATCAGATCTGTACTGTAAATTGATAGCCGATTAAATTGTTGGTAACGCACTCTCTATAAAGCATTCAAATGCTTTATAGAAAGTGCGTTACATTCAAACAACACAGGCAACCCATAAAGAGCACGTTACCAACGGTTATTGATTTTGAATTTAATCGGCTATCAATTTACAGTAAAGATCTGATTACAGCTTGTGTAAGCCGATCTTAAACCACAGGAAACCCATAAAAAGCAATTACGTAAAGAATAATGAACATTGAATGCGGCAAAGGAAAGCCGGGCTCCCTGTGACAAGTGCCCCTTTTAGTGTCAGTAAGCTGTTAAAGACATGGTTAACACTACTTAACACAATACTCTAACGTCAATCTGCAAACATTCTTTGTAAGATGTTTTTAATGTGCGCCGCACAAACATGCTTTGTTCTTTACTAGTGCACTTCATAAACCTAACACACTATAAAGTATACCCTAGGATCTTTTGTGTCGATAAACTGACTCATCATAACTGGTTTGCATTATTATTTATCGAGACGCAACACGTGAACCTTAATTTCCAAACAATGCTATAGGGTCTTTTAAGCCTCGCACACTAGGTATACACAGTTAGTGAGTAGTGCGCATGTTTTATACGAAGGGATTTATGCATTAACGTCAATCTTAAAACAATACTTTGGTTCTTAATGCACTGCAATAAGCCTCACTAAGTATAGGATAAAATGTCATAAATAGTGTCGGTAAAAACTTGTACATGCTTCACATAACAGATAACATCTTTACATGACAATGACAAATTACATGACAAATTTATCTAAAAGGAATTCAAAACGCCATTATTCATCGTAAATTTTTAAACATTGCTTTTTTTTTTAATGCAACTCATTAGCCTTACTAACTGTGGGATATACACTATGATCATTGTAACGGTTAACTGCGCATGTTTTACACAAACTGACGTCATACTTTGCTTTGCCGTTTTTTTATTCAACTCATTAGCCTTATTAACTAATGGTCAACTGCGCATGCTTCCTATAGAGACGTAATACTCTAACGTCAAGCTCCAAGCTTCAAGCTTTGTTCTTATAACTTCTTTTATCTTTGCTTTGTAATTTAAAAGCCCGAAAAACGTACGTACAAGATATACGTTAGTGTCAGTCAACAATGACTTGATCCAATCCGGGTTTTCATCGCCGGCAAGTGCATTCGTGTAGCTCATTGCCAGAAATATGGGACATGAGCCTGCTCATACATGCGCAATGATGCGTTTCAGCTTACAAAATAGCCGCCGAGTCTTATAGGAAATGTATGGGGAATATAGAGCTTCCTCTATTTACGGCGAATAGGGTTTTATTTCCTCTGAGCTCCACATCGCGACAAACAACCCACCCTACAAGCTACTAAATAAGCGTAAAATGATCATTGAATCATGCGACATATTGGTTCCCGGACTACTTGCCTTCGAAAGGCTTCGAAAGCTCTAGATTCCATACATCGTCTATAAATCTGGCCACACTTGACCCCAAAATCGTCTTATTTGAGCTCGAAAAAATTTAAAAGTAAAAGAGCTCCACCTCGATATCACCAAACGAGTGTTTAATAAATCCAAAACCGCTCAAAATAGACAGCATGCCTTCAGAATGTAGGTTCCCAAGAAGCTTGAAGTTAGGTTAAATTTTAAGCGATTCGACGCGTTGTTAGCTCGTAGTTTTCAGTTAAAAATGACAAGAAACCACAGAGAACTGCTCCAAACAGCTTCAAAACCCCCTAAATATCGCCATTTTGTTTTTACAAGCTCCTATTGACTGCTGAGATACAATAAGGAAGCTTAAAGTAACGATTTACGTTTGAAACTTGTTTCTTGTCCTTCATGGGCTTCCTGTGGTGAGGCTTATCAACAGAAAAATAATAGTTGTTCTTTTGATTGTCAAGTAACTATTTTTTGGCAAGAATTGTTTTACTAACATCATAGTTGAATATAAATATGTGCTTGGAAACCATGTAGTTATATTTTTCCTCTAGAAAACCACTTCATTTTCATTCATGCGTAACACCGCTGACAATGTCCAATATTTCTGGTAATGAGTTGTCCAACAAAATCAATTCATGGTACTACAGTAGTCAATCATGCTCAATTGTTCTCTATCGATAGGAAACAAGATATTAGATAATGAATAATAATTGCACTACTTTAGACTTTCATTTATCCATTTTTGGATTCAAGCTTTTTCGTAATTAACACATGGTTTACTTACTAGAAAAGTGTTAGGACTTTGTTAGGACTTTGAGCAGCACGACTATCTAACTAATGGTCCACGTTCTTTGAATCTTGTGTGTCTGAATGTTTCTGGCCAAAGTTATTCATTGTTCGTTTATATTTTTGTGTGTGCAGCACCAGTGAACAGTCAATAAAATGTTCTATTTTGGTATAAAAACTATTTTTAAGTACTGGCTAAATTCTGCTGCTCTAAAGATAAATTTGACTTATCCACCACAACCACGTCTCCCTTAGTCTAATGAGTCCCTAGCTAACATAGAGGTTATCTTGTAGGATTTGTTGGAAAAAAGAACTATTGTCATAGAAATACAATAGAATTCAAAGCAGTGTTGATCCTTAGCAATTGCTTCTTTGATTAAAGGTGTGACGTTATCTTTGGGCCAATTTGTGGCTCACAGGACGTGAAAACAAAGTCAGATTTGGATTTAAAGAAAAAAAGAACTGGTAGAAGAAACTACACATTACTCTTTGCCTGGCGTTATATTTAGCTTACAAAATACTGCTATATTTATTATATTTCATTATTTTCTGTGTTCCTTTAAAATAAATTCAACAATCACTACCAACAGCAAATGGACACGTGTGCAGTGAAGACGGAGGTTTTGCGTCTAGGAAACGAGTTGTGACGTATTCCACACGTCATCAGCCAGGTCCTGGCTGCGCCTGCACAGTTATAAAACCCGACCAAATCGTCATCTCGTTCAAAAGCCAAAAGCATCAGGTCTGAGCAACTTGAACAAAGTTTTCCAAAGGCTGGAAGAAAACCGAGATCTTAAAAGATTTTTGAGGAAGAGAGAACACTGAACGAAAAGGTATGAAATTCTTCTTCTATCTTACTAGAACCTGAAACATCTTCTCACAATAGTATAATACGTTTTACTGAAGATAAAATAGAGATTTCAACTTTACATAATATAACGGTTTGATGGAAATGATAAGGGCTGAGTTTATAGCGAATCGGATATCTAACCACCAGCATTAAGATAATAATTTGGGCATAAATTTAGCTAATTTACTAGCGGACATTATTGTGCGTCAAAATTCTAGCTTAGAGAATTGATCCATCGCCAGAAAACCGCGACATGCAAGTGCGGTCAGCGGTATTCAATGGGCGCATTGCGCATGCGTTTAATAAGTGGAAACAGAAAAAACCTACTCTATCGAAGATATTTAAACAAGGGAATCAAGATTAAGGCCCATCTCGACTATATCTTAGAATTTTTTTAGTAGAAACTCGCGCTTTTTTCAAAAGTTCTCGCAAGTTTAGTAAAGACCGCTGACATTTCTGATTTATTCGCGGGCTTACGGACCTTCCTGCGATGGTACATACATTTGGGCGCTATTTTTTGGGAGTCCCACTGGATATTCGGACCAAATATGCTATTGTGTGCCCCGATCGAGAGTTGCTCTTCAAAATGGCGTTTCAACTATGAGATTTGGCTTATTCTTTGCGAAGATATCAAGCCCCGAAGTCAGGGCATTTTGCGAACTTTAACGGGGAAACATGGAGGTATTTTTAAGCTGTTTAACTGCTGTTATTGTTCAGCAATCGAAAGGAAACCTCGGATTTTATCCTAGAGCCGAGACTTAGTTTCGAGCTGGTGCTCAAATAATTGAACAATATTTCTGAATGCAGACATTTGTTTCTTTTGTCGTCTATTCTCTGTTTCGGCGAATTACAAACTAATTTAACTTTCGTTTATTTTTCCGTTCTCATACAAACCTCTGCTTTCAGTGCGATTTCTCTAGGAGTCATTTTGAAATTTAAAAAGGAAACCTCAAATTTAGATTAAAGTAATATTTTTCTTGCAGGTTATAATGTCCTATAAATGAATTACAAATTGTGATGCAGACATTTTTGATCCGCCAACACACAGGCTATATTTTAGACACTTTTTGTTTTAAACCCATACATTTCTCATAACTTTTCGCCGGCCGTATTTTCTTCTGAGCCGGGTTAACCATGCGTGACATGGGTAGCGGCGCGGTTTTCTGGCGATGCCGCGTCTATGTCTATGAAGCGATACGTCTTCTTTGCAAAACATTCGGCGAGAAAGAAACGAGTCTCTGTATATATCTATACTAACACATCACCTTACTGAAGAGCAAGCAAGCAATGTGTAGATTTATAGCATTCTAAAGTAAACATTTCTAATAATAGGCAACTCTAAAAGTAAAAACCGCTATGTATACGTAGTTGTGCTACTTGTGCAGCAAATACAATTTTAGTCACAGTTAGAGTGCTAGTGTAATAATAAGTTCGTAATTCTTCGGTCGTGACCTTCGATCGTCTAGTCTCATGCTGAAGATCGAAAATGAATGGGATAATCATAGCATGTGATCTTCTCAGCGTTCATATCTCCTAAACATGCTCGAAATATACGGACATCGATAAATTAGTAATAATCCCATGAGTTATATATATCTCAGCTAGAAATAGAAAAGGAATCTATCCATTTTTGTAAGAAATGCGCATAAAAGTTTTTCCTTGCAAGGGGGTTTTAGTGTCGTTCGCAAATAATTTGTTCCTCCCCTTAGGCCATATCCACTGTACACTAGCTAGTGTACACTATTCGTTTGAAAACGCACACTTTTCAATGCGTTTTGGCCTTGCGTCCACACTAAAACGATCGAAAATCGCTATCCACAGTGGAAGCATTTAAAAACAGAGGCTTTTGTTATTGACAATGTAAAGACACTTAATGAAGTTTATGCAGTTTTCAATCGAAGTATATTGTACGTTGCAGGGTATTTAGAAGCAGAGGAGTCATTACTCCTCTAAAACGGAGGCTCTTGTTATTACAATGTAAAGACACTTAATGAAGTTTATGCAGTTTTCAGTCGAAGTATGTCAACCAGTATACTTCCGTTGTACGTTACAGGGTATTTAGAAGCAGAGGAGTCATTACTCTTAATGCAGCACTGAGTTTCATAGGGTTTCCTAAGGATTTCATAAGCGTCTTATTTGATTCAGTACGTATGCCGATAAGCTCAGTAACGCAATGAGTTAGGACATAATAGATTAGAAAATATAAAGCAATTGTCTAAATAAAGTGGTCCTTATGGCTTATGATTTTAGAATATTTTTTTAAGGCTCATGTACGTGTACTGTTAAAATATATATTCATCGCTCCGTCGGCAGTGACTTTGTCATTGTCTTTTTCTTCACACTTCTTTTATCTTAAAAAATCACCGTATTTATCTTCTGAAGGCTGAAAGATAAAGTTGTTTAAAAAGCTGATAAACCATTATGTAAGCAAAAAGAAACAAATCGTGCAGAATAGTTTATAATGAGGCTACACAAAGTCGCTTATAGTAATTGATGCAAAAAGTATTGATTTTAATGATTACTTCTTGAAAAGAGGAAAAAGTTGTACGAGTGGAAATAAATCAAGTAACCCATTAGAAGATCGACGTAGCAGGATTGTCATGTAGTAAACTTTCCTCCTTTGTTGTATGATCAGCTTGGATGAATTATGACTCTTTATATTTTTTGTCGTAAATACTAGGTCAGTGCATTTGGAGATGTCTTACGCAACAGTAGTTGTTCTTCTTGGGCTGAGCGGTTTTGTAATGGTGCATGGTGAAACAACAAGCGCCATACTCGAGCACCAATGGGATTCAGGGTTCAAGATGAACATCCGACTACAGCTCCTTGAGAAAGTAACCAGAGGATGGACCATGACTCTACGATTCACCAAACCAGCTCCAGGGCTTCAGATATGGAGAGCAGAGATTGTATCAGTGTCTAACGATAAGAAAGTGTACAAGTTGCGAAATATGCCATGGAACCCCAATCTGCCCAAATGTAAAGTCTTTGAGCTGGCGCTTCTTGCAAATAAAAATGATCAGCGTGCACCGGCACCGGCTGCAACCGTGGAGTTTAAAAGAAAGAGAGGTGGCAACACGAATCTGAATGAAGCAGCCTGCTCAACTACAGCACCACCAACAACTAAACCTTCACCACCATCAACTGCAACACCAAAACCAAAACCAAAACCAACTACAACGCCGGCTCCACCATCGACATCTTTGCCTCCAACTACGACAAAACCAACTGTTTCTACCACGCCCTTTACTTTACTTACAACAACAAAGTCGCCTTCTACAGCTAGTCCCTCTACTCGAGCAACAACCAAACCTGCGACTAACGCTCCATCAACAGCCTCTCCTCCAAGTTCTTTACAACCAACAACACATCAAACGTCTATGTCTCCACCAACCACCATACAAAGGGAAACCACAACTTCAAAGCCAACGGCAAGCCCAGTCACATCTTCCGAGCCAACGACAAGCCCAGTAACAAGCACATCAACGACTGCTACAACATCACCATCGCCGTACGATTACAACAAGGTTCTACATGCATCCATTTTATTCTATGAAGCACAAAGATCTGGGAAGCTTCTTGCAACAAATAGAATTCCATGGAGAGGTGACTCCGGTCTTTTAGACCGTGGAGATAATAGAGAAGACTTGACTGGTGGATGGTATGACGCTGGAGACTTTGTCAAGTTTGGTTTTCCCATGGCTGCCAGTGTAACTGTATTAGCCTGGGGACTCGTGGAGTACAGAGATGCGTACAAAGCTGCCGGAGAATTGGATGATGCGTTGGACTCTATAAAGTGGGCAACTGATTACTTCATCAAGGCTCATACTGCAAAGTTTGAATTCTATGGACAGGTTAGTAAAATATCAAATGTTATAGTTTCTTTTGTCTTTTTTTGAGTGCATTATATAGCAACATTTGTAACAAGAATGTGTCTTGAACAAGGAGCTAATCACAAACTCGTAGGATTTTATCTCAATAAAAATCAAAATGGACGTTGTGGGAGAGGAAGGTTTGAACATTTAATACCCCTCAGATATCGATTCCTTGGCAGTATCCTCTCCTCTTACGAATATTGTTTACTCGAAAGTATCCCCGAACTCATAGGGGTCTACACAGATGCACATACACTTAAAGATTCTGATATTCTACAAACAACAGCACCAAGTATAACTGGACCCAATTATAAGCCATTGGCTCTTTTTTCTGTCTCCTGGTAGGTAGGTGATGGCAACGTTGATCACGCGTACTGGGGCCGTCCTGAAGACATGACCATGAAGCGTCCTGGATTCAAGATCACGACAAGCAAACCAGGTTCAGAACTGGCAGCAGAAACAGCCGCTGCTCTCGCCGCAGCTTCTATTGCTTTTGCACAAACTAACCAGACCTATGCCAGTACTCTTTGGTAAACCATGCTGAGGAACTCTACGAGTTTGCTGACAAGTACAGAGGAAAATACAGCGATTCTATCCCAAACGCTGCAAGCTTTTACGGTTCACACAGTGGGTTCAATGACGAGTTGGTTTGGGGAGCCGCCTGGTTGTATAAAGCTACCAAGAAGCAAGCATATCTCGAAAAAGCTGAACGATACTACACTCAATATGGAATGAACAGTAAACCTTGAGCTTTTTCATGGGACGACACGAAAGCTGGAGCACAAGTATTATTGGCAGAGATAACAGGCAAAGCAAGCTATAAGAAAGACACCCAGACGTACCTAGACAGTTGGTTACCAGGTGGAGATGTTCACTACACACCCAAAGGGCTTGCCTGGCGAGACACATGGGGCCCTAACCGCTACTCTGCAAATACCGCTTTCCTGGCTTTAGTTGCTGCTGACCTGGGAATAAAACCGCAAGCATACCGTGACTTTGCAAGAAAGCAGATCCATTACATGCTTGGAGACAGTGGACGCAGCTTTGTTGTTGGGTTTGGCGTTAATCCGCCACTTCGACCCCATCATCGATCCAGTTCTTGTCCATCCAAGCCTGCGACGTGTACCTGGAATGACTATAACTATCCTGGTCCCAACCCACAAACCCTCACAGGAGCACTAGTAGGGGGTCCTGATAAAAACGATCATTATGAAGATAAGAGATCCGACTACATCAAGAACGAAGTGGCTACTGATTACAACGCTGGGTTTCAGTCTGCTGTAGCAGGTTTGAAGCATATGACCAGCGCATGAGCACCTCATGAACGCAGGCTCTTTTTGCTGCAAAAGCAGCTCAGTTTAGGGAATAAAAGAATAATATACACTTTATCTGTATTCTGATTAAATTGAATTGTAATGGAAATTGAATTAGTACAAGAGGTCTGTATTGATTGATTTTGTTATCCAATCGTTATGAAGCTATTATGAGTTATTCACTTGATTATAATGTCTTCACGTTACTGATGTTTTTTTTTTCTGTTTCGGGTTTGTTTGTTTCTTGTTTTTTCCCCTTCTGTACGTGTAGAGTTATAAAATAATGTATACATATTGTCTGGTTCATATCTATTATAAGTACAGATTTGTACTGATTAGCATTTTAGCTCATTAGCTAGACCTGCCCGGGACTCTTTGATTACGAATTCTTAGCTCCCTTTCAAGTGCCGTGCCCACTGTTGCTATACCAATTGTTACTAGTATGTACAACGGTGCCAAATATCCATTGCTTTTTCGCTGCATTTACTATAATTAACATTGAGACAACTAAAAAAGGAACAAGGTATGAATTTGGATGTGGAAGTTCTATTCAGTAACTGATCGTGATACAAGGGACGACATTAGAATTATTCCAAATTCTATTTAAAGCCAGTCACTCGTTTCCAGTGTCGACAGTCGGTACGTACAAATCAAAATATTGATTTTTTGTCATTTTTTTTTCGTAGCAACAGCGGTTGCTTTAATCAATATTTCGATAAGTGACTGTGTACTTGAACGTGGAAAAGTGTGTGAGGATTTTTCTAGAGACGTTAAGTTAAAATAAAAGGATCCCTTTTGGCTTTCGCGCGCTTTCATTAATGTTGACCCATTTCAGTTACACTTTCCTCTTTCCTCTTTACACTTTCCTCTTTCAGGGTGCCGGGTTTACACGATACGGGACGAATTCTTAACCATTCAAAACCTTGACCAGTTTATACCATTTACACAGAACCTTCTCTTTAATTTGCGTGGTAGGCGTTTGAATTTTTGTCCTGATATATAGCACATTTCTGTGTAAAAGAAACGCCTAAATACGACTCTTTGAACGGTTAAAAATTCGTCCGGTACCGTGTTAGGCCAGAGTCCCGAGTCGAATCTACGGTTAGGGAAAAAAGCCGGATCGATTAGTTCGCTTTCTATCTATTGTACGATAAGAGTTTTTGTGTGGGGCTGTTTTTTAAAATTATTATGGATCTGAAAAAAGCAATCTCTACGTATACCGGCCGAGCCTGCTGTAAGGAAGACTTTATGATACTAATATATGTAACGGATACGAACAAATAAGGTGCCGATAAACCGATCTACTTCGCGTAAGTTCTTTCATAGCTAGCTTAGAGCCATGCAGTTATCTTTTATCAGAATTTTTTTTGAACTGAAAGACCTTGAAAACTCGTAAATGGTTCATAATATTTATAGTCCAATTTCTTTGCAGTTGAAGAGTGTTGAATTATTTCTTTAATGTTCCCTATATAATTATGATATAATGGCATACGCGCGCATACTATGCATGGTACTAATATTATTAGATTAATCATATCCATTTTGAAATCATTAGCAAATCCTGCAATCTGATTGGCTACAAAGTGTGCGATTTAAGCATTAATTGCACTATTTTGAATCATTAATTGCATCATTTTGTCAAACAATCACTTTTGAAGCTACATATAACTGTTGAGTATCTTAACATATTAAGTTTCAAAATGGAAATGATTAATAGGTAATAGAACTGAGTGTCTTGCAATTTTGGGCAGAAATCACACTCGTGATTAACAAATTGCACTCCCGCTGCGCGGTCGTGCAATTTTGTAATCACTCTTGCGATTTCAGCCCAAATTGCACTCAACTCAGTTCTATTACCATTATGAAGCGAAATCTACTCGTACGTATACCAACCGCCTCAATAATGCAGCTTGAGGCTCGAAAAGGGAGAAAAGGTGGTTAAAAAAATCATTGCGCATTAATTAGACCATTTCACGGTTGTCGTCGCTCAACCTTAGCCTCGAGAGCGTGTAATTTATTCTTTAGAATTTGACTAAAGCCCGTGGAAGTTTTAATTGTTTCAATAGTTATTTTTGAAAGCGCTAGTGCATCTCGAAAATGGTCTATTGTTTGATAATGTGTACATTCCTTAAATTACCGTGAGCTGTAGTCAATTCTAAAGAGTATATTACACACTATCGAGGCTGAGGTTGAGCGACGACAACCGTGAAAAGGTCTATTGAGCTTTCGTTTCTGTGATCATGATAAACAACCGAACACCAAATTGCAACTATACTGTAAGTAAAAATCCGCGAACATACTGAAATAAAAATCAATCATTTCAGATCAAGTTAAAATTAAAACTTAGTGGTACAAATTGACGAAATCGCATCTCAGCCTTCTGATTGGCTGAGTCTTTCTGTCTGCGTCGGGATTGGCTGCCTTCATGGATCATGCGCATGGTGGGCATTCGTATTGCTGTACGTGCTCGTATATTACTGTACGTGCTGTGTCGCTATCCTTAGAAGCCTAGTACCAACGTCAGGGCCGATCCTTAAATACTCAGTTCTTTAAGACTGCCGTTCCGTTCCGATTTGATACAATCACGTTCCTGCTGCTTAAAAAATTAGGCGTAACCAAAGGGTACGAAAATGTCTTGAGATAGAATCGCATTCCAGCATTCTGATTGGCTGCGCAGTCTTCTCTCCGTCGTCGGGATTGGTTGCCTGAATGAATCATGCGCATTGGCTGACAAGTGGGCATTCGTATATTACTGTACGTGCTGTGTCGCTATCCTTAGAAGCCTGGTACCAACGTCAGGGCCAATCCTGAAATACTCAGCTTCAAACTGCCGTTCCGACTAGATCAGATACACTCACGTTCTTGCTGCTAAAAATTAGGCGTAACCCCAGTTTGCGTACGAAAATGCCTTGAGACGGAATCGCATTCCAGCATTCAGATTGGCTGAAGAACTAGTGATCTCTCCTCTCCCCTCACTGTTGTACGTGCTGTGTGC
The DNA here is from genome assembly GCA_964019055.1 of Anthopleura xanthogrammica. Lineage (NCBI taxonomy): Eukaryota > Metazoa > Cnidaria > Anthozoa > Actiniaria > Actiniidae > Anthopleura > Anthopleura xanthogrammica. The sequence continues at coordinate 13,887,320 of OZ025207.1, read as the reverse complement.
TGCTCTCCTACCTATTTATACAGGCACCCTCGTGTACCCTTACTCGGTCTAACTATACCCCAACCCAACCCTGCCATACTTCAACATTAATATATTCTATGTATCAGTTATTTTCTTGGCAGGTATATTTTAATGTCAATCTTTTTTAGACTTGACATCAAAATAATAATAGTAATAATAATAATAATAATAATAATGATAATAGTAATGAATAATAATAATAATGATAATAATACAAGGGCGGATCAAGGAATTTGAGTAGGGGGGGACACGAAAGGGGGTCACCACTTGGATGGGATCAGCCACAATTTCAGATCAATAAAATGATGAATATCGACGTTTGAAAACTAGGGAGTGCAGACCCCCCGACACTCCCCCTGGATCCGCGCTTGTGACACAAACTAGTACTCTTTCTGCCAGTACTTACAGTTGCGTTTTTCAGATGTAAAACATTATACAGCCGATACGAAAGCGAACCCGCGGTGTCATGGTCTCAGAGCAAGACGATTTACTTCCGTTGCCTTTTTGACCGCCCACGAACACGATTGTTTACTCCGGCATTCCTGAGTGCTAGGACGAAAATAGACTGTCATTATATAACGACTAAGAATATTCTTAATTTCGACTGCAACTGCTAGTCACGACTCCACGAAAATCAAGAGAATCTTGCCAATTTTGAATCATACCTTGAGAGAATAAAATATGAATTTGAACCAGGAAATATTTGTTTTCTTCAGCTAATTTTGCTGGCTTTAGTGGTTAATTTGGCAAAAAGACCGAAAGCTTTCCGAATGTTGTTTTTGAACCAACCGAGTGGTTTCCGACTGATGCCCGATAATTGTGCATTGTTTTTCTAGCGATGTGATTGGCTGAGGCCAAATAAATTACTAATTCTCGAGATAATTTATGCGGGCCTGTCAAAACGTGGGCGAAATCGCGGACCAAAATCGCTCTGAAACCGAGAGACCAATGGAGGTTGAAGTCTGCTATTTTCTACTTGTGTTTTCAACCTAAGCAGCCATCATAGCCTGGCTCCCTTTTCAGAATGGGTTGCACTTTAAGTGCAGAAGAAAGAGCTGCCATTGCAAGGAGCAAGGCGATTGAGAAAAATCTCAAACTCGAAGGAGCTCGGGCGGAAAGGGATGTGAAACTGTTGTTACTCGGTATGACTAAGACAGTATTTGCTTGTGTTTTGGTGTATTTATGTCTGGGATACGGCATATATTCTTTTAGAACCAAGCTCATTTTACAGCTCTGTAATGACTTAGGATATCAGAGCTTTGTTCTTTGAAGGTATCTTGCTTTGAGTGAAAATATTTCACCAAGAATGTTGCAAACATGGAGTGATATGCAGTTGATTTCAAAGTTAGAGTTGAGCTGTTACGAGGAGGCGTGGACTTCAACCTCTCCTACAACGATCTCGTATAGTTTGCACATTATTTCATATTTAAGATATTAAATCTAAGGTTCTGATGGCTCTAATTTATCTATGTTTAGGTGCAGGAGAGTCAGGAAAGAGTACGATTGTCAAACAAATGAGGTATGGATATCGTATTTTGACCTCTTCCTTGACTACAGATTGGGTGCAACTAACTTTTATTTTCGTTTGTCTGTTATTTTGGTGGAGTTAAATGTGTTCATCGATTGTTGACTTTATATTCTCTAGGATCATTCACGATCATGGCTTTTCACCCGAAGATTACAGGCAGTACAAGCCGCTAGTATTCAGCAATACCATCTACTCTCTTCTTACAATTATCCGCGCAATGGATAAATTACGAATTGACTTTGAAAACGATGAAAGACTGGTGAGATTTCGATACACTTTTTTGGTATTTATTTATTTATTCCTTAGTTTCTGTGAGCCTCAGTTATCGCATTTAAAGATCGCTTAAATGGCCTCACACCTCAACAAACTGTTGCTCCTTTACCTCTGGCTGAAGGCTATTCTTATTGTTTGCTGGTCTTTCAGATGGATGCTAAAATGGTATTCGATGTTATAGCGAGAGCAGACGATACAGAACCTTTCTCTCCCGATTTAACCGAGTCTATGAAAAGATTATGGGAGGATTCTGGTGTACAGCAGTGTTTTAGTCGATCAAGAGAATATCAACTTGGAGATTCCGCCAAATAGTAAGTCAAAATATTAGAATGTATAAGTTGTGAACACAGTGACATCATTTTGTGACTATAGAGTCCAACTTATTTATTCAGCACTCCCCATTTGAATAACATATTTTTTTGTATATATTTTTTACATTTATTAAAGCTATAGTTGTTTATCATCACGAACGTTATTTGTAAATTTTGAATTAAATACCCATCAAAGGTTGAATGCTTTTTGGATAAATTCCTTTGCTGACTTGATAGTTGAGTTGCAGTGATATACTATCATATCTAGAATCAGTTTCCCAAAGACTTGAAATAATATTTAAATCGCTAATAAAAGGCGGGATGACAAATAAATCCACTGGTAACGTAATGTTTTGGAAACGTTTTGACACTAGTGCTGATACAGATTTCGCTAGAATCTCTATTAGAACATTGAATTATTGAGAGGCTTTCCAAATTTCTAGACCTTTTTCATTTTCAAAAGAATACGAGAGACAAAAAAAAATATGAATTTGGGCTTTTTCCCTCTTCTGCAAATAGCTAGCATTGTACTCTATAATATCGATACATTAAGGTATTTTTTTCCACCAACATTTCTAGGATCATTCGAGCGTGTTTGTTTACAAATAATAAAATCTAGTGGAATGTAAAATTGACAGAAAACGACTATACACAACGTTTAGTGTTACAGAAACGTGTCTGGAACACAATTCTTCACAACACCAACGAGTTCAAAAATAGGTTGTTTTCTGTTTTGCTTCCTCTCAGACTTCTCGGATCTGTGAACCATAACTTGGCTTCCACTAAGCTATATATAGTTAGGTCATTTGCTCCCAGAACTAAATAGAAATCAGAGATCCTTGTTTGACCAACAGAGTTGGAAATGACGCAAATACATGTTCTATCACATACTTAAATCTGAAGTATGTGTGCATGTTTGGATGTTTTTCACAGAGACCTATTCTTGTTGATCTTAAGCAAGAAAGGTTATAGAATGTGCTGGAACTTGGAGCAATCTTGTTGTTTTACTAATTTGTTTATGTGAATTTAAGTATGCAAAATACGTCTATGGCAATTTTTTTTTCAATAACAATTTGTATTGGTTGAATTCTTTGAAATAAATTTTTGTTGAGGGTGTTATGATCTAGCTTGGATATTATACTGTGGACACACACTTAAATTATATTCTTGCATGCAATGAATTTCAAAAAACATGGAGCTGTTCTGATCCTGTGGTGATGTGTAAAAGTAATGATGTCATCTATTAGTTTTTAACCCAAGTAAACACATACCACAGAGGTCTACAATTTGCATTCATAATTAAGCATCACCCTAAGAGTAATTTCTGCAATGTTTTTAACATCCATTTTTGCTAATTTCAGCTTGATTTCCCAATAAAACACATGCATATAATTATATAGATAGATACAAATATGCTCTGAATAGAAATGTGTTTACCTTCTGATGTGCATGAGTCAGCATATATTATATTAATTGCTGCTGACATTTAAATTTGTGCTACACAATCATGTTGACATTGGGCATGTGTTTACGAGAAACCAGCAATTAATTATCTACTGTAGGCCAGTGTCATTTTAGAAACAAGAACTTAAAATTAAGAGTTAAGACCTAACTGTTGAGTTTATTTTTATCTCCTTCAACCTTGTGTGTGTTGCTTTTGAAAAACAACAGTGATCGAATGAACTTGAACTTGAATTATAGTTGTTTACAAGTGTTGAGAATCATAGATACAGACAAACCCTCAACAGGAAGATAACAGTTCTCTTATTCAAACACAAGATCGTACCAGCAACGTATTACAATATATATAACTTACCCATTCAATTTCATTACAAGTAAACTCAGACATAGGTTCCACAATACAGTTTTTGATCTTTTCTTTCTTGGAAATAACTGTAAATATAAGTATACAAGGCTATAATTTGTCTTAACAGGTGTGTTGTTGGTTCATGTTTTACAAGTCAAATTTGTGAAACTAGATTTTTTCCATTCATGATGATGAGTGTGCTAACAAAATAGTGAAAAAGCTTATAATTTTTACAGTTTCTATGATCTGGCATTATGTTGAACTAATGATTGCATGGAATATTATGAATAAAATCTAGTACGAACTGATAATTTTTCAATTGGGATGATGTCTGCATGGTGAACATTTGCATTACACTTAGCCACAACTATATATATGACTAAATGTTGTTGTTATTATATTATCATGTGCATACAATTGACACTGGCTGCCATGCAGAGGCTCTCATTTTGATGTAAAGCTAAAGACATTGATTAGTTTGCTTTTCTTGCTCTTGCTATAAATTTGTTCCCTAACTTTTATAGTTTTACATATATATATATATATAGAGAGAGAGAGAGAGAGAGAGAGAGAGAGATACATGTACACCCATATCAGCGATGATATCCCATAATTTTTTATATACTTTTGATATACTTGTATATATACTTGAAACTGCCATAATTTTCACAAAAGGCTGTATAGAAAGATATATACTAATGCATATGTATATACATATATAGACATACTACATGTTCCCAGTGTTCTATATATATTATTGTCCTTGAGGGTGCTTTCAGAATCATATTTTGTTTTTTAAGATCACTTTGTAAAGTTCAGGCAAAGGAAGTTAAAAGGGTACATGGCTTTTATCTTTATATTCTACTTGATAAATAACATGGTTAACTTAACATGGCAATTCATGATCAGGGACATATCCAGGATTTTCTAAAAGGGGGTCATGACTGTTACAGTGTAACTTGCAACAATATGTACCATAGGAAACCATTAAAAGGCAGGAAAATGGTGAAAAAATGGGGTCTCAAACTGACGGAAATTATTTTGAGAGCTTCAAGTAAATTAAACCCAGTGAAAGTTTATCTGTCTAAATGTTTTCATTTATGAACATGTTTTTATTTCATTTGTGCAAAAGGGAGGGGGTGACTAGTGACCCTCTTACCACCCCTGGATCCACCCCTGCAATTGTGAAATATAAAGATTGGCAAATCTCATCAATATATATATAGTTCAGTGGTTTTGCTCTTGTAAAATTGTCAGAGCAGGCCGGGACAGATCCAGGATTTTACAAAGGGGGTGGACAATTGCAATCTTATTCAAAGCTCCTTAATTGATGGGGGACGTAAGGGGAGTTACTGCAAAACCGCACAGAAAAAAGGTAAAAAAACTGCAATACCGCAACACTTGCTTTGGCCTTGCACTTACTAATTAAAACAGAACACATAGACTTTTTTCATCGATTACCGCGGTCCAAAATTTACGATAACCGCAAACTGCAAAGTTTCCTAAAACCACAAATCCGTGGGTTAAAATAAAAATTACCATAAAACTGGACCAAAAATTAGCCAATATACCGCATCACTGCAAACCCTTACGTCCTCTGGCCTCCTCCTTCAAGTTATCTATTCTCCATCAGAGTTCAGAAGTAGTGATCATCTAAGCTGTTTTATTTTAGTTTATTGACGCCTTAATAAGGATCTCTCTCTCTATATATATTTTGAAATTTGCAATCAGACTTGTTTTATTTTCTTTAAAATATTCATATTTTTGATTGTTAACACCTCTAAATAGGGGGTGGATATCCACCCAATCCACTCCCCCTGTATCTGCTCTTGCAGCGCTCAAGTAATACTAGCCCATTTTTGAGATTATGCTTTGCTTGGCAAGGCAGACACAAAGGTTTCAATATGAGGCTTTGTGCATAATATATACTCAGTGATTTGTGACATGGCAGAAACAAATTAATTTGATTTATCATGATACTGAAACCTTTGTGTGTGACATGCACACAAAGTGAAGTATATCTCAGAAGCAGGCTATTGTGCAGTAAAATGGCCTCAGACAAATGAAATGACAAATGTAGATGAATGAAATGATAACTGTTAATATCAAGATTTTTTCTAAGTTCATATTATGTACTAAATACTTTATCTAGATTGAATTACCTGGCTATAGTATACAGATTTGAAAAACTAAGTAATCACTATAAAGCTAAAATGAAAGAAAAATGTATATGTTATAGATAGGGTTGTTAAAGAACTTGCTTCGGCATCTAGCTGACCTCTTCATTGCTTTGTACAAATACCTGTACATGTCACTACCGTATGCAGCTCTGATCCCTTTAAAAGTGTTTCCATTATTGGGTTTTCAACAATGATTTGTTTAAAGTCTTCCAGCTGTATGAAAAAATAAGCATGAAAAGGATTGTTGTTGTAATTCTGGCCCTTGCCTCAGTCTTAAAAGTCATATATTGGGGGAGGGGGGTTGAGGAAACGGGGATCATTAATGGAGAGATTGTGGCAAAGATTTGGTTTAATTTTTTATGCATCACATACTTCAACTTTCCTCTCTAAATTCTTTTGTCAAAATGCATGTTTTTGTATTTGGGAGAGACTGGAAGCAGGGCCGCTTGGCTTAGCATCAAATCGCGCTGTGATTGCTCAATCTATATGTATACCAAACACCTGTTCGTTTTGATTTTTGATGTTTTGATATAATTGTGAATTGACCTTTTTTATGCTTTTGTCTTTTAGTTATTTAGATTCATTAGATCGGATAGGAGCCAAAGACTACGAAGCAACAGAACAAGATCTTCTAAGAACAAGAGTTAAAACAACTGGGATTGTGGAAGTGCAGTTTGACCACAAGAGACTTCACTTCAAGTAAGATGAAATGTTTAGTCAGGAAAGCCTAGCTGTGTCTAAAAAAAATCCTGTTTTATTGTATGGTATGGTTGGTAGCTGATCTGTAGGTGTTGGTTGGTGGGATAGTATTGATGGTTAGTATCAGATGGTTGTATTGTTTTGGGTTGGATGTGTGACCTTTTTATTTTCGTCGTGGGTCACGTAAAGTAAAGAGTAAGGACATCGCAGTTCTTTGCCCTGTGCAATACTCTTTCTTAGTTTTTGTATTAAGCATTTCAACCAATCTTCTTTTTAAACTTCGTGCTTTGACAGCCAAGCCCCCAATTATCTACCCCTAACTGGCACATGGCTCTGTTCTTAAATGCACAGCCATCCCTCAGGATTTAACTCGGGACCTATCCCACCAAGCATGTCCTTTCTAATCCAGGGAGCCCTGTGATTGCTTGGTATATATACTGGGTTGAATGTTTATTTTTTGGTGAGTGGTTGATTGAAGAATGGCACATGCATGCATCATTGATACGCTTAGCTTGAGAACTAGTTGGTTATTTGGTTGTATGATTAATATACATAATATGTAAGATGCATCTACTGTAGGTGTGAACACATAGTACACCAAAACATGTTCTTACCATCTGCCAAAATATGTATGCATAATGAAAAAATAGGTCATCCTTTTAATTTGTAATCCATGCTTGGTCTTGCAAGCACTGGAACGTTTGGCATGGGAAAATAGCAAGCAATTAGATATCAGACTCAGCCAATGCTACAGTTTAAGGATTTTCATGTGCTTTATGACCAGCCAACATATATATGTCAGTCGAAAATCGGCCAACAGTCGGCCAAGGCACAGTTTTGAGGCATGGTTGACTTTTGGGCAACTGTTGATCAAGGGTTGACTGACGTCTGTGGGCTGTGCATTGGCAATTGACATTTCTCGACTGGTCATAATTAAAGTACAAAATTACATTAAAAAAATATGCTTTACCTACAGTACCTGTATGCTACTAAAACCAGTAAAGTGAGCAAAACCTAAGAAGATTTGTATTTTCAGTCTTTATCCCATCCTGATTGGATGGCAATCTGTACTTTTTATCGATGGCTGCCTGTGTGTAAGACCTAATTAAGATCAAAGACGTTAATTGTGTAATATTATTCAAAATTTGATACTGACGTGTGTATATTTTACTTTTTTGTTCTCCCATCGCAGGTTAGTTGATGTTGGAGGTCAACGCTCAGAGAGAAAAAAATGGATTCACTGTTTTGAAGATGTTACTGCTATAATATATTGTGTGGCTCTGAGTGCGTATGACCTGACATTAGAAGAAGATGAAACCACAGTGAGTAGTGACATACAAACCCTTACTAAGTAGTTTTAGATCTGATAATAATTATACAATTTGAAAGTTAATTGAACAGCTTCAGTAACTCATTAGCCTTTGGTTAAATTAAATGAGAGCAAGTATTGACACATATTGTCTGGGGATTAAGCCCAGGTGGTGTACGTAGTAGTGAGAGCACTCACCTCTCTCAAAGGTGACCCATTTCAATTCCTGAAATCCGCATCGTATGTGAGTAGAGTAGAGTTAGTTCTCTCCTGTGCTTTGAGGGTTTTTTTTGCTGGGTTCTCTGGTTTTCCTCGCTCATCAAAAATCAACAAATAAATTCTAATTGGAATCCAGTGGAAGAAGAGCTAATCTGATCTGTGGAATTTGCTGTAAATTCCCATTTATTTGTTTTATTTTTAGTTTTATTTATATCATTTTTACTCATAGTATCCCACACAGGGGATTTGATACCCTGCTCCCCCCTCTCCACTTCTCCCATAATGTACCTTGATTCTTTATCATCCAGTTAGTCAACAGCAATACCCATCTCCCATATATACCTTCCAGTGAAGGGGGATTGATGTTAGACTCTCGTCTCCCCCATGTGCCCCACCCCACACCCCACCCTGCGGCCTTTACCCGTTACCCACATTTTTAGGTACTATATGTAGTTCCAATATGATGCCTCCTATTCAAACCTTCCGCTTCCATTGTTTAAAAAGTCCAGTCTCTAACCCTCCGATTCCCCTACCTACCCCAATGAGGAAGATCTGGCAGGGTTTTAATAACAGACAATGTCTGGTCAGAATTGAAACTTGTCCTGTCAACTCTTTGCCTTGCCAGTCATTTTGACTAGTTAGATTGAACCTTAAACAAGGTATGAACAAACTAAAACCAATTTCGCTGGTCATCATGACTGGTGACAAGCCCTGTCTGGATATTTTTTGTATTCATTCATTTATTCAGTCAGTCATTCATTCGTTCATTCTACCATCCGTTCATTCATTCATTCATTCATTCATTCATTCATTCATTCATTCATTCATTCATTCATTCATTCATTCATTCATTCATTCATTCATTCATTCATTCATTCATTCATTCATTCATTCATTCATTCATTCATTCATTCATTCATTCATTCATTCATTCATTCATTCATTCATTCATTCATTCATTCATTCATTCATTCATTCATTCATTCATTCATTCATTCATTCATTCATTCATTCATTCATTCAACCATTCAACCATTCAACCATTCAACCATTCATTCATTCATTCATTCATTCATTCATTCATTCATTCATTCATTCATTCATTCATTCTTTTATTCATTCATTCATTCATTCATTCAACCATTCATTCATTCATTTTTTTGGGGGGAGGGGGATTCAGTCAGTCAGTCAGTCAGTCATTTTTTCATTCATTCATTCATTCATTCATTCATTCATTCATTCATTCATTCATTCATTCATTCATTCATTCATTCATTCATTCATTCATTCATTCATTCATTCATTTTTTTGGGGGGAGGGGGATTCAGTCAGTCAGTCAGTCATTCATTTATTCATTCATTCATTTATTCATTTATTCATTTATTCATTTATTCATTTATTCATTTATTCATTCATTCATTCATTCATTCATTCATTCATTCATTCATTCATTCATTCATTCATTCATTCATTCATTCATTCATTCATTCATTCATTCATTCATTCATTTTTTTGGGGGGAGGGGGATTCAGTCAGTCAGTCAGTCATTCATTTATTCATTCATTCATTTATTCATTTATTCATTCATTCATTCATTCATTCATTCATTCATTCATTCATTCATTCATTCATTCATTCATTCATTTTTTTGGGGGGAGGGGGATTCAGTCAGTCAGTCAGTCATTCATTTATTCATTCATTCATTCATTCATTCATTCATTCATTCTTTTATTCATTCATTCATTCATTCATTCAACCATTCATTCATTCATTTTTTTGGGGGGAGGGGGATTCAGTCAGTCAGTCAGTCAGTCATTTTTTCATTCATTCATTCATTCATTCATTCATTCATTCATTCATTCATTCATTCATTCATTCATTCATTCATTCATTCATTCATTCATTCATTCATTCGTTCATTCATTCATTTTTTTGGGGGGAGGGGGATTCAGTCAGTCAGTCAGTCATTCATTTATTCATTCATTTATTCATTTATTCATTTATTCATTTATTCATTTATTCATTCATTCATTTATTCATTCATTTATTCATTCATTCATTTATTAATCCAGTCAGTCATTCATTCGTTCATTCTACCATTCATTCTTTGATTGATTGATTGATTCATTTTGGGGAGGGGGGACAAATATTTAATTTTTAGCATTTAGAAAAGCTCATCAATTTCTCACTGACCCATAAATGATAACCATTTACTCTACAATGAGTAATGCTGTCAGTGTGACATTGATTGTTTTACTCCACTCTTTTTTAGAATCGTATGGATGAAAGCTTGAAGCTTTTTGAGTCCATCATCAACAATAAATGGTTTTTGGATACGTCTGTAATTTTATTTCTTAACAAGAAGGATTTGTTTGAAGAGAAGATTATCAAGTTCTCTCTAACAATTTGCTTTCCTGATTATGCAGGTGAGTTGAATAGTTCTTTTCCAGCCACATGTCAATCCCTTCAGTATTATGTCTCCATTTTTATATCTCTTTTAGTATTTTGGTCTATCCTTAAACTGAAGAAGTTGAAGTTATTTTATTTATTATTTATTTGTAGTATATTTATACCATTATTTTCAATCAATGAAATACATAAGCAATTAAAAACAAGCAAAAGAAACCGACATTTCAAAGACATACAAGGCTATTTTCAAGAACAATTAGCAGTATAATTTATTCTTATAGAGGTTTTGCACCATATAGCATGGCAGGAACAATACAATCGTTTTATCTGAGAAAGAATTCAAATCCCGAGAGGAATGGGATTTTATTGTTCTGCCATCTAACCACATGCAGGCAGCCCAAGCTATATTATGGGTGCTGGCACGTGATAGTGCAAAACCTCTATATATAGCCTTGAAAATGGAGTCAGTACCTGACTTTGAAACATGGGTTTCTTTCACTTGTTTTTACTTACTTAACCATTATTTTTGCTATTTTCATTCCTATTAGTATTTTATCACTCTTTCTGTTTTCAGTCCTTTTATTTCTGTTCTTATTTCATTTTCCCTTCCATATATTTCTTCTTTGATAATCATGTCAATACCGTTATTGTTTCAGGACCAAACACATTTGATGATGGCGCAAAATATATAAGAAAACAATTTGAATCAAAGAACTTAAATGATGAAAAAGAAATATACACTCACCTGACTTGTGCGACGGACACGCAAAACATCAATTTTGTATTTAATGCAGTAACGGACACAATTATAGCTACCAATTTGAAAGGATGTGGACTGTACTGAGACTTGTGGGTGACAGCATATATTTTGATGGAACAGGGCACTGAGCCTTTGAACAAGTTTTCTGAAATGCTCAGATTCAAGCAGCGATGAACAGAAAGATATGACATCAGGAAAATACTACTAATACTGTATTGCTGAAAGGAAATGGGCTACACCTTACAGTTTAATGATTATTATAATAATAACGATAATAATAAGATGGTCAGCTATCAGAATGTCAATGGAACAGCACAACTTTACCAGACCAATCCTGGCTACTAGGCTATCATGTGATAGGTTTTGCCTTGCATTTGTGAACAAAAACCATTGAAGCCAATAATCTTAAAATAGTAATTATAGTTTATTTTTAAGCAATTTTTAAAGAATTCTTAAGGCTTTAATGAGATACATCATTTGAGTATGTAGTACCAGTAATTTTCCTTTTTAAATGACAACATCTTAAATGTAAATAGACCCTGAGTATGTGGTGGTTTTTGAGAAGTGAACTATACTAAAGTCAGCTAGTCGTCACGGCTGCATGCTGGTGATGACTGGGAAAAACTGTCTTATGAATTTATTTTTTACAACTGATGTCTTAGTTGGAATCTCAAGATTAATTTAATATACGCGCAACTTCACATTATTCAAAACACTAATAATTGAATTTGATCTTAATATCAGGACAAATACATTGTAAACTGCCATACTCCAGTTCTTGTCTCATTGATCATTTTCTGATGGTATGTTTTGATTTCTGGGCTCACCGGCTCCACATTTCATCATTCCATTCCATGCCATTTTTCTTGATGTGGTATGATAAACAAGAATCCCTGGCCAGTGAGGTTTAACTAGAGCTTTATTATACATGTGCCTCTTTACTTTGGGTGTAATATTTTCCCATTTCAGACTTTGTGTCATTCTCTTGAGAATAAGATTCTTTGTTTGAGTTGTATCCATATTTGTGTGTCTTCTCATGTGCAACTGTTAAACAAAGAAATTATGTTCTAGGGAATGACACGTGGTCTGAAATGGGAACACATTACGCCCAAACAAGAGACCATAACCTTCATGGTCTCTTAAATGGCCCAAGGTAGAGTGGTCTATTGCACTTACAGTCAAAACGGCTCAAGCGTACCCCCCTAGGCTCCATTATTGATTTCATTATTCGAATATTGAGTTGGTTATTCACTTTGAATTTTCATTAATAAATCGAAGACTCTAAACTTCACATTCATTTCACAACTAAAATTCTAAGAGATGTCCTTTCTTGGGAGTTTTTCTACCTTGACATGGCAATTGTTGAAGAATCGAATCAAAACTGAAGTAGATAATCTATTTTCGAGTTTGGAGTCACAGTGAATAATGAACTCAATATTTGAATTATGAATTCATTAATGGATTCTAGGGGTGAGTGCTGTATATATATTTTATATCTATTCTTGTGGACGAAATTCCTTTGATCTTTGCCAAGAATAAAAGGGCCATTGGCAAATTAACCTGCAGCGGTTTCTGATTGGATAATTCAACTGATGCAAAAAGTGCTGGCCAAAAGCAAAACTCTGGTCAGTCAAACAAGGCTCCGGTCAGTTGAATTTGCCCAGAGACCTACCAATCTCGTAAACAGAGACCAACTAGAATATGGCCTCTGGGAATAAGTATGGCCCATCAATTCAGTCATTCATCCATTCATTCTGGTCTAGCTTGGGTAGAGACTATTCATCGTGCGATGAGTCGGGTTTTCGTTCCCAAGCTCAGGCCATCATGCTTGTTGAACTAGGCAAGAAGCCAAGCTAGAATGTCGTCATGAAATATATAGATATGACCCTCATCAGTCATTGCAAAGCCATTTTCACTTGCTGTCCATTTTTTCATTCAACAACCCTTCTCTCCTGGGGATTTAGTTATCAATTCCTAACGTTTTGGTTGGTTCATCAGTTGTATTAGCTTTATTGTCTTTGCATGGTAAAGCAGTCTAAGATCAATACACATATGTTAAAATATCTGGTATTTAAAAACGAAATTCCCAGAAATAGAAAATACTATAGTTCCGATATTGGCCCTATGATTGGCTGAACCTTCACCGGTCTAATTAAATTGTAATTTGCTAATTTGCCGTCGCGAAAAAAATACAATTTTGGTTGACGTCAATCACAGTGTTTCCGTGACGTCATATATCGGAAAACATAAACTTCAAAGGCACGTATACGCCTATGGACTAAAGAAACGCATTGGAGGAGCGTGAAGGGATGACTACTTTTCAAGAGGCAGATTCTGTTAACGTCGATGTCAAGGGACACTAGTTCAGGAAATAGATGGACCGCGGAAAGGGATCGGGCTGGAGTGCATCAAAGTCAGGGCATGGCTAACTCACATCTGGATCGAATTGAAAAGTTTAGTTTTCTGGAAAAAAGAAAACCTGGAGAAAAACTCTGGAATAAAGGGAGGTTGAGACACCTAACAAACTCTACTCGCTGGATGCCAGGAATCGAAACCAAGAACCAAGTGGTGAATGCATTTTATTTTGTCCTCATTTCATTCATTATATATTTTTTATCCTTAACTTAATATCCCTCGCATAACGAACTTGTCTTATATCAACTTCAGCAAAAAATACCGAGCACGCAATGCATTATGGGTCAAAAATCCGATTTTACAATCTTGTTCGCTTATGCGACAAAACCTGCTTATTCACACATTTATCAACCACAAAATAATGAATATCAACATGTATTCTTTGTCAGAACTATGTTTATTCCCAGGGTCTGTTTTCGTCAGGACGTTTCCAGTCGTTATCAGAGTCGGTGACATTCTGTCTAAGCAGCAAACAACCCGACGCGTTAGATGAAAATATAATTGCGACGCGCATCAGCAATATCCGTTCCTATTTTAATCATTCCTTCATTCCTAAGGGTTATAAAAAAGGATTTTGGTTTGGAAAACCTCTCGTCTCGAAAAATGAAATCGTAAATAAAATAAAAAAACCATGATTATTATATCCGCAACCAGTTTTTCACAAATACATGTTTTTCACAAATATATATGTTTTGTCAAATATAATAGGAAAAATAAAAGAAGACTATTGTAGAATTAGTGCATGTCTACTAATGTCTATATATTAGTGACAGTCAGTTATTACAGTGCGAGTAAAAAAAACCCATGGGCACCAAGAAATATTTCAGAAATCCGGTGTATCGTTCGTTGAACAAACTGAAACAACTCTCTAACTGCAAGAAATTTGACTGATTCGTAGTCAGATAAATTTCTTGTAGTTAGAGAGTCGTTTCATATTGTTCAACGAACGATTAGCGATTTCTGAAATATTTCTTGGTGCCCATTGTTTTTTTGATTCGCACAGTAACTTGCGTGTGGCCGACTTCATTTTAACCACAGTCAATACAATACAATACAATAATTTATTGTACCCCAAAGATTTCTTTCTTACAAATATTTCATGCTTGAGTATTGTAAATATATAAGAAATAACTAAGCCCGGAAGCTAAAATTGCTTGAAAACCAGATTACTATAAGTAAATTTTCTGAAGTTGGTCAGAGTACAATTATATAATCTAAATATAGAAAAAAGGACTGAAATGCAATCACACACACACTCATACATACTAAAGAAACACTAAATACTAATATTAAGTAATTACAAAAAATTAAATGGATGAGAAAAGATATAACCAATATATAAATATATAAAAATATGTAAGTTTTACTATATAGGTTAATGCAAACTGAAAAACATATCTTAAATTTAAAATTCATAACATTTCAGAATTTTTTTCTTACAATGCGAGCTACCCTTCTCTGATCTGCATACATATCAGTTGTACTGCAGAAGGCCTCTCGACGCTTCTCTCCTTTTCTTTCTTCGCCATCTTTGGACTGACCAGCATGGCCTACTCTTCTTTTCGCTGTTTTCAGGGTCGATGGTGGTCTGTCTTTTGGGTTGTTTTCTTTTCTGGTGGACGACGAAGGTTTGCTTTTGAGGTATAAAGCCTCTTGAACAATACCATTTTTTCTTGTCCTAGGCTGCGAATTGTTTCCAACTTTTGAAGGTTCTGGCGATTTTCTTCTTTTCCCTGAAGGTTTGATGCTTGTAGGTTTGTCAGGCTTTTTTGGGCTAGAATTATGAACTGAGTCGTTTTCAGAAACCGTTGGTTGATTTGAAGCAACATTTTCAGACAGGATCTCACCACCAGGGTTAGTTTGAGTTTCTGCGACTTGTTCAGTTCTTGCCCTTGTTTTTTCGTGATGAGCTCTTGATTTGGGAACGATTTTTCTCGCTTTCAGGTTCGACTGATCCATTGTCTTGACCAGGAATTACAGAAGAAAGCTTGATTACAGCTACTGTACAGCCAGGTAATTAGCCGGTATAGCATATGAGTTCTAGCTCTAGAGCACGATTTTTATAGCAAAGCTTATGGCTTATCTGGTGGCGCATGTATGCGTCATAGATGGTTATTTTTCCCCCGCTATGACGCAAAAAAAAAAAACAGAAGCTAAGAAAAACAGCTAAACTCTTTCAACTTCCCCCAAAAAAACACAGGGGGCTACAATCGTCAAATCCAAATCCACCCTGTAAATGTAATCAAACAAGCAAAATACACTGCTGGAATTCGAAACTACCCTAAGTTGGGGGAGGGAGGCTGCGGCCTCCCAAACGTTTTTGTTGGTGCTCTAGCTCCCTCCCCCCGTTTCCGTCGCCTCTGACAACAGCAGAAAAAAACATCAGTTCTTACAGTTACATATACTATTGCCTAAAAAGGACTGATTTCGTGATACACACCCACACACACGCGTCACCAGTTCTTGCCCTTTAGAACTGCTAGTGGAGGTTACGCCCTTACCAATTCACTTGTGACAGTTTTGGATTTTACTCTAAAGGGGAACAAAGTTTAACCAATCACATGCAACGTGTTGAGTTAAAGCTTAAACCAATCAGGAATCCGTTGTATTTTGACTTCGGCCAATCACACTACTTCACTTCCACGAGTTGTTGCAATTGGTAACATCTAAGTTGACTGCCAGATAAATAATGTCTTGGCTCCTGATTGACTCAAGTGGAATGATTTGGTTTTTTTTCTACAATATGATTGGTTAACTGTAACGGTGGTTTAGGTTTGACAGAGCCAAAACATAACTTAAAACACATACTTAAACTGAATCTGAATTTTCAGTATAGTTATTGGAATACTCCAGTTTCGCATTCGATGCAAACCGCTGTTTTTGAAGACCCCAGACTCATTTGCCCAGGCTTAGCCTCGTTTATAAGTCATCCATTCAACGACATCATTAAAAGTCCGTGGGATTGGTATTATTTAACTTGCACATTCTTTACATAACAGTTGGCTGTTGCTAATGATTTGCAAAACTCAACTGTAATGTAAAGAATGTGTAAGTTGAACAATACCAATGTTTTGAAATCCCACGGAAGTTTAATGATGTCGTTGAATAGCTGACTTATAAACGAGGCTAAGCCTGTGCAAATAAGTCCATGGTCTTCAAAAACAGCAGCTTGCATCGAATGCGAAACTGGAGTATTTGTCTTTCAATCGGACTTTTACTGCGATTCTCAATATTTTGCGAACTCAGACATTTCAACGCTTTGTCTTGAATTGTTCAGTATAAATATCCGTCACCCATGCAAGCTACGAAGCCTCCAATTTCCGTATCCCGTGGTTATTCTCACATTCCAACCCCCATTGATCCCCGGGGATAGCTTATTCGTCCGGGTATAAATACCAGTCCTCAGACTTCTTTGTGCATACGGTCTTGGAGCTCGAGGACAAAACAGCACCCAACCCTCCTGCCATTTTGCCCAGATGAGGCCGTTTGCTCCCTGTCGCCTCCGGAAACGGCTGTCATATATCTTAATCAGGATGGGCCAATAGGATGCCTGGAGTGATGGTGCCGGCTGAGAATATAACGTTTGGATGGGCCAGTAGGACGCCTGGAGCGATGGTGCCGGCTGAGAATATAACGTTTGGCTACTATTTTCACCGCCAAAACAGCCATGAAACAAGTACGTGTAACATGCTTTCTCGTGTGTGATACAAACGTGAGAAACACTTTACATGCCCCCGGGTCGGCGGTTGTCTTTTTAAACTAGTGAGTCTTAAGGCTCAGATACACGGTGCAACATTCCATGCAACATTGCTTGCAACATTATGATTACAGTACTTTTTCAGCAGCCAAATCACAGAAAATCTCGATTTTTCCGCTTAATTTACAAGGATAATACAAATGACATAAAAATAATAAAACAGAAGTTCAATTTTTTATATTTTAGTGTGATGACAGGGGCGGATCCAAGGGGGGGGGGGGGGTGGATTGGGTGGCTAGCCACCCCCCTCTTTGCAGGGCTTAAAACAGGAAAAATAGGTGCACTTACAGTGGAACCTCTATCTTACAGACATTCAAGGGCTGGGGGAAAGTCCGTAATATACTAGAGGTGTCCGAGATATCGAGTTATTTTTACAAATAATAAATGTATGATATGAATTTTGCATTGCCTGGACCTAAAGAGTTGTCCGCAACCCTAGATCTATCCTTTTAATATTTTTTTAGAGTTAGCCACCCCCCTTTGTAAAATCCTGGATCCGCCCCTGGATGTTGCACGCAATGTTGCCTTTTTATTTCGGCCTCATTTGCTTTGGTACGCCGTACCGGCTGTAAGTGCTAGACTGCGAATGTTTTCTTTGGTTTTACCGTAACACCACCGAAGCCCATAGGTGAACCATGGCCTCAGGACAGTCAGGACAACAGTAGTCGAGGTGCTTAGTCTGGTGTCATGTAGTTTTTACATGCCCCGGTAGGTTGTATATGAGGGGTTTTCGTTACTCACCCGTTGGTGTTTGCATGACTCAATTCCCCTGTAGTTTTACCATGTACACTTATTTAGTCTAGGAGCCGTTTTTAGGTATGGAAAACGATGTGTTATCACGGAGAGGCAATCACTGATGTGAGAATTTCCAAAGCTTTTCCAAAACTTTTCAAAGCCGTTTGATTCAAATTTCCAAAACCACACATAGCGCAAAAATAAAGCCAAATTCATGAAACTGAAACATCCGAAATACATTTACCAATGCAAAACAATACTGCACACGTACAGTGCCGACAAAAACATCGTCGGTGCTTTACAACAAAAACAATTATTTGCAAGGTATAAACTAGACAAGCTACGAAAAATCCATAACTCTTCCATAGCCTAGTGGACCATAAATCAATTTTCCAAATCTTTCAAGGTACTAGTTGGAAAAATCCATCATCAACTTCCAAAACTTTCCAAAACCCGTGCGAACCCTGATTTCCCTAATCCTAGGTTTGAGGTTGTAGGGTATATGGTTTGAGGTGGTAGGGTTTAGGGCTTGAGGTAGTAGGGTATAGAGTTTGAGGTGGTAGGGTATAGGGTTTGAGGTGGTAGGGCATATGGTTTGAGGTGGTAGGGTATAGGGCTTGAGGTGGTAGGGTATAGGGTTTGAGGTGGTAGGGTATAGGGCTTGAGGTAGTAGGGTATAGAGTTTGAGGTGATAGGGTATATTGGGTGAATGTACTAAACTATTACAGATTTGTTATTTGCGATATTACGGTTTATCGGGTATATTCTCATCAGCCAGTTAGCGCTAGAGCACAAACTGGAGCCAAAACTCTTGTTCCCATAATTTAACCGCGCTCAAGAGGTGAAGGGCTGCTTTGGCGGTGACAGTGATATACCACATTTAATGTTAATGTATAGGTCTAACTTCAATTTTATTGAATAAATTACAGGTTTGTGTTCTCAGCGGTTAGCTATTTAACGGACAGATCTACTATATGCATACATCATTAGTGATGTATTACACTCGACTGGCATCTATGAATATATACATAGGTAATTGAGAATATAAGTTATGATTATATAAGTAAAACAAAAATGAACAGTTGGTCAAAAATGAACGCCATCTTAGTTCAGTGTAACCAAAGGCTTTTGTCGAAGTGTGTTAATTAAATTCAAGCAACACGGAGGCTATGACGACCGTAAAACAGTAATAAAGTCGCACGTAAATTCATACATGCATATACACAAAGTTGAGTGGCCTGGGTAGAAGTATTTAAACAAAAACAAACAAAAAAAACGGGATTTTTGGACAGTTCACC
This sequence comes from Anthopleura xanthogrammica, assembly GCA_964019055.1. Taxonomy (NCBI): domain Eukaryota; kingdom Metazoa; phylum Cnidaria; class Anthozoa; order Actiniaria; family Actiniidae; genus Anthopleura; species Anthopleura xanthogrammica. The sequence goes on along the minus strand of OZ025207.1, from coordinate 13,867,599 downwards.
AATTATGATTAGTAGATATAACCAGACAAATTACGCTATGCTGGGTAATCTGATTCAATCGTTTTAACAAGATATTGGCAGTATTTCAGTGTAATTAGAATTTTTTCCTGACAATGCGAACTGATCTTCGCTCGGTACAAAACATGTCGGTGGTACTGCAGAGAGCCTCTCGACGTCTCTCACTTGAGTCTTGGCCGTCATCTTTAGTGTCACAAGCGAAACCAGCTTTTCTTCGCGAGAAAACTGATTTTGTCAACCTTTTGTTGCTTGAGTTGTCCTCATTGGTAGGCAAATGGAGAGAGCGTTGGCCGGTTGTGGGTGACGATGGAGCTGAAGAATTCTTGAGATAAATTGGCTCCTGAACAAGCCCCTTTTTTCTTCCAGGTGACTGTGGTGAACGGGATCCTTCCTCTTTTTCGCAAGCCATTTCGGGGTCCAGTGAGTCGCCGGCTCTGCTTGTTTGTGGGCTTGAGGCATCTGTTCGTGCCACTCCCGATTGTATTTTTGGTAACGGGGATTTAATTGGAAACTGCACTCCATTTGAACCTTCTTTCTTTTTCTTAGAGCTTGTACATTTTGGACTGATGGCACCTTCGTCCTTATTACCTGGTGATCGAAGTGACTGTTTCCTGTCGCCGTTGGGAAGTTCTACTTCCTTTATTGTTAACGTCATTCTTCTCTGTCTGCGTTTCTGGGGCCCTTTCTTCGTTTGACTGTCGGTAACTGCCGCTTCTTTCGATGAACTAACGTTCGGACTTTTCGCTTGGGTCGCCAATTCTCTATTTTTCTTTTCCTGCCTTTTACTATTTTCCTTGACCTTTTGTGTTCCACGAACCTTCACAGCTGGTACAGCTTTCTTGTTTTCCATTGGTAGAAAAACGAAATTCGAAACAAGTATCTCGAAGAGAATAAGGAAAAATACAATGAAGGAATAATTTCCCAATGAAGTTACGAGTGAAAATATTTTCCCTTTTTATAGGAAATGCCTTGGCAACGGATATATTTCTTTGCTATGACGCTTACGACAATGATACGTCATGCATATAATAGTTTTGCGTATTCTTGGTCATAGTGATTTATTTGACGTATAATTAATTACAAAGAGTTTCTTAGCTGTAAGACAGCCAATAAGAAAAGTCATATATATATAGCTGGTTTAATAAGAATAGCCGAGGCATATGCACGAAAATTGGGTTATTTAAGACACTGAATACGTAAGGGTACTCAGCTTGCACAAGTCAAGTAAATTCTGTTTCCTATACTCCCCTTAGTTACCGTTGCTAGGTATAACAGGTTTAAGAATGTAGCTAGAAAATCCCGGAATTTGAAACTCTGATTTTACGGAGTTTCTGCTCATGTTTTGCTCGAAAACGGATATTACTAGTTGTTTCTTGGACAAGGTTTTTATTCTAATTGGAAAACCGGACGAGTGATGGTTTGTTTTGTGTGAGTCTGGGGGAGGGGGTTCGCAGGAGCTCTAGGTCTTTATGGATCCCAGCTAAGTTACAAAAAGTGCCACCCTGCAGGCCACCGTGGAGCACTTTTTTAATTGGGATGGGGGCTATACATATTTTTTATTTTTTGGAGCAATTTTTAAGTGTGTGTGTGTGTGTGTGTGTGTGGGGGGGGGGGGGGGGGGGGTGGGGGGGGGGGGGGAGGGGGGAATGACTCAAATCTTTTTTACTAAGATAAAGTTAGAAAAAGTAAAAAGTGCAGCTCCCCCCGGCTCCACCTTCCGTGCCTAGAGATTTCATTAACATTAACGAAAAAACCGAAGACAATCAAAAAAGAGAGTGTTGACATCATTCGCCATCGTGTTCTACGTAAGAGCAACAGACTCTGAAGTCTTAAACAAAGCAACATCGCTTTATCGACTACCTTTTATGGCCATATTTACTGCTTTGCATTGTTATATATCGTGACTATTTTCATTTGCGTTGCCTAGTAACCCGAGTCTTATGAGTCTTGTCGTTAGGCGTGACTCGAGTCTGACACAAACAATACGCACCTGTGCACTTTACTGATGAACCACGACCAGCCAAAGTAAGTCGATAGACTCTTTATTTACGTAAAAAAAATACCTTATCATCCTCATTTTTACGTACTTTACAACCTATGGACCCAACTACAGTTAACTTACTACTAAATAGAATACTTATCTAAAGTCAAGGAAAAGTAACCATTCCTCATCATGATATCAATTTCTTGTCCTAGACAGGGCAAGGTTACACAAAGTAAGAAAAGGAAAGAAAAGGTGGCCGACTTATCTAGATTTACAGTCAAGGATCACAGTCAATGGTATGTAACCGGAATGAGAAAAAGGACCATATACCATGAGACCATGGGCTTTAGTGGCCATGTTTATCCCCATGAGGTCAAAAACCTTTGTTTGGAATGTTCTGAAGGGCAAAGGGACCAAGTGATTTAAAACCTATTGTTTCAACCAATATTTTCGTACCATACATTCAAGAGAGCATAAATAAGAGAGAGAAACTTCTTAATACAGCGCGCTCCATGTGAATTCCCGGTTGGGCAATTTTTAGCATCCAAAGGCGGTCGTTTGGTTTTTAATTTTTTTGATGGCGTGCACGCGCGCAGCGCGCTCAAAAACAACATACTTTTCGTCGATTTTTCTCACTTTTTTCCAAAAAATCTATTAGATAAAGCAAAAAGATCAGGATTGGCTATGTTCTGTTCTCTAATAAAACACGACTGAGGCTTTTGAACACTCAAAAAGACGCGAAATTTATGTTTTTCCCAAATTATCTTTACATGCTTTCGCTACTTCCAGGTTTAGATGAAGTATACAATTTTTGACCACAGGAGTAGGGTATGGCGAAAATTGACTTAATGCGAATGCTAAAAATAGCCCAACCGGGAATTCACATGGCACACGCTGTATTATGAGAAGTTTCCCTCTCTAATTTATGCTCTCGATGCAATACATATTGTGCCATGTTATGCCTTGCACATTGTGCAATTGCATAGGGTACCTTACAGGGTGTCATACAATATTGTGTCATACCATGACATGCTGTTCCATACCACACAACATGAAAAAAATCCAGTTTCCCAGAAAAAAAAAAGACTATTTTTGTGCCTCCTATCATAGCTGCCATCATGTGATGGTCCAAAGCCTCTACAACCACAAGGACGCATAAACAATATGAGACAGTATAGTATAGTAGCAGTATAGTAACAGTTGAATGCCAACCGTCAAGTCATGTGAAGTTAAGTACAAAAAGCAGAAATAGTTAAACTTATTCACAGAATTTTATAACTGACAACTTATTTGTTGGCTAACCATCTGATATGGCTGTGCATTTTTACTCATTGCTGGTTTTTTTGGCTCACCCAAAGGCTTGTCACTGTGCAACAACTACACATTCCTATCAGATGCTTAGCTGATATACCATTGCCAAACCCAAAACAAACTATGATAGAAAAGTTATTTTTGGGAAAGTCTTTGCATAATCATATTTTATTTGGACAGGGTGAAACAGCATGTGCTGCATCCAGAAAAAATCTACTGGCACTTTTCTAATTTCTGATTGGCTCTGTCTTAATAATTATAGGCTTGGGTCTGCTCTTAAAGACAATTTTTCTTTTCACAAGAGCTACCACATTAAATTCTGTTTGCTTTCTATTCTTTCCTGAATCATTTTCAATCTCCATTGGTTCAACAGAGGCATTTCTCTTCATGACCGCATAAGGCTTGTCCAGATTTACTACTTTGCCAGTAAGAAGATGATGGCCAATGATTAACTGTGGAATACCCTGAAAAATAAAATTAAGAACTTTGGTTAAAATCATCTAAACATGGTATGTTCAGGGAATCAAGGGTAGTATAACAGCAGTGGTGCACTTCTGGGGTTCAATTCTTCCCCCCCCCCCCCCTTGATTCAAGGGTTTCTCTCTGGGCTTTCCTCCCTGTACAAAACCTAACAAGCTAATTTCCAATTTGATCTGAGAGTTAACCCAGCTAGAGGCTGATGAGAGTAATTTGATAAAAAAAAAGGATTTTTGAAGTTAATTGTTTTTTTTTTTAAACAAGCACCAAGAATCAATTTATCAAACAAGGTGGCACAGGGATTGTTGGTAATGCATGATTCTACCTTTTTGGACCGTGTTTTGTGAAATTCAAAAAAATAAGTCAGTGATTCGTGAATTTCAGTCCCCCCGTGATGCATGATTTGCTTATTTTGAAGATTGTGATTCATGAAAATTAGTATTACATCCTAAATCCTTGCAACAAGGCTATTCATTAATCATATTTTGTGATTAGTGGATTTATGAAAACATTGTCTGTGATCCCCGGTGTCACCGTGATCAAACACTGAAACAACAACAACTATTAGTCAGGGCACAGCTAACTCACAAGTTAATTAGAACTGAGTTTTTAAGGTTTTGATGAGGGAGGAAACCCAAAGAATCTGAGAAAAATCTTTGAATCACATTAGTACAACATATAATATGGGTGGTCTATGCTGCCAAGGCATCATCCTCTCACTAATGCAAAGCTAAATGTGGCAAGGGCCTTGTGTTTGAGTTCCGTTCAAACTAGTATGTGAATTGAGTTTGTTTGATGTGTTGTTCTCTCCTATGCTACAAGGGTTTTTCTCCAGTTCACTTCCCTCTGTAAAAAGCAACATGTGAGTTGAGAGTTGTAACCATAGAATATTCGAGCAGCAAGGAGTGTGTATTGGGGATACATGCCTCTATAAGCTTCAAGTTTTTAAGCCTGCCATGTGTAAACAAAGATTGTTTTATTATTATTTTCATACTCAAAGATAATTCATACCATGCTGTCAAAATGTAGATCCCCAATATGTCTGCCCTCCAGGCTAACATCCTCTCTTGTCTCTAAAGCACCTTGGAGTTCTATTATGGTCCATTCTTGGACTAGTGGATCCCTTTAGAAGAAGTAAGTACTCATTATTAATCTTAATTTACCATGATTTCTGATAACCCTCTGGACATGTTCGATTTAGGATAGTACACAGCTGTGCTCTTTTCAATAATAGCCAACTTCAGATCCATGCAATGAAGTTTATTTTAGGACGTTCCCCATTACAGAATTTTTTTAAATGTTTTCTTAGCCATTAAATAAAAGCCACATGCAAAGTTTAAGAAAAAAATACTGTCCAGTTTTTGAGTTATTTTAGTTTGAGTATGAGGTTTTTTGGGACAAAATTTCCCTATTTCCATTTCAAATGATTCAGTGCTACGTCATTTAAGAGTGTGGGCTCGTTCAAGGAAATCCATTTCAAGCCTCCTTAAATGAATTTTCTCAGTCAAACTCACTGCAATAGGACATTTTGCATTTATATGGCATCATTAACTACAACTATCCCTTGCAATTTGGTGTCCATTTTGTATGGTAAACATTTGATTCAGGCATTATCTGTCACTGATATCTACTTGAAAGTAAATTTAAGCTTAATTGATTGACATTAAGCTTTAAAGCATGGACACACCATGCGACATTGCCTGGAATGGGGAGATCAGTGTGTGTGAAGTTGGGCGACAAGTTTCACAATGTTCTCAGCCAATGAAATGCAATAATTTTGATTTCATCAGCTTTGTAAACATAGAACTTGGTAACTGCACCTAGCCAATTTCATGTGATGCTGCAAGAGAAGTCGCAACATGTGACATTCCCCTAAAAACCTATTGCAGGCAATGTCACATCGTGTGTCAGTACCTTAAATGATAAAAAAATAATCATAACTTTGTCACTGATTGTAACGGATCGATTGATAACGATTAAGATCAAATTAATCATTGATTTTCCCTAATTCCGATCGAAAATCACGCAAGTTTATCATTATCTTTACCAATTGTTGTTTCATATATATATTCTATTAGTCTGATCGATTTCTGACAACAAATTGGTTCTGATCTGACGATCTACAAACCTATCCTAAGTCACACGATGAATTATCCCACAGATCGACTTTTGGGCAACAGAAATATACTGTTATGCATCGAGTAATTGAATGCACTTGAATAAAGGAAACATAACAAATTTTCGGACAAAATTCTTAAACGAAAAACATTACTTACATGGTCATCAAGATCTGCACCATTTTCTCACTTCTTCCCTCCAACCCAATCTTAATATTTATCTACGAATTGTGTTGTTCTTAAAAACAAATTGACTCAAACAACAACAATGCTTTCTCTCTCCGCCATTTTATTTTTATTTTGTTTCCCGCGCTTTTTGATATACCACTGGCTTGATTATCTGCGCCTGCACTAAACCACAGGAAGCCCGAGTTGTCAAGGATTTTAAAAATCATCCTTAAATTTGTCGAATAATAATTATTTCCATGGTAAATTGCCCACTTCTCTTTCATTCTCTGATTATTTTTTAGTAACTTTTTAGAGAAGCCTAGATAATTTTAGTCAAAGCCTAAAAAATTGCTACCTGATCTGCTTTAGTAAATGAGCTTTAAAGCTAATAATAAAAAGTATAAATAAAAATCGGCTGTTTCTGTGAACGGAAGAAACTAAAAATTTCAATACACATCCTTGGGAAAAAATAGTTAAGTCTTCTTGTCCGCGGATAATTAGTCTTGAGTTCATGATGTATGAAGTTGATCCTGAGATCCGGTGTCCGAATGGCCAATTCAGATTTTTCCGTAGTGTCACAATCAATAAGCCCGGAGTATCATGTTGACACTGACTCAAACATTCCAGACCGTGCTTCAGTGAACCGAGACAACTGTGCTAGACGAGCAGCAAAGTACACGAAGCTGCAAGAGTCAAGATGATTATAGAGCTTGCTCTATTCGCTGTTACGATCTTCTTCATTTACCACTTCTTTTTCGAATTTCGTGGAAAAAACTTGCCTCCTGGTCCAGCACCATGGCCTATCATCGGCAACGCGAAACTGCTAAGCCAAGAGAATATGCATCTCAGCTTGACGAAATTGGGGGAGCAGTACGGCAAGATATTTCGCGTGTATGCTGGCCACAATCTAATGATTGTGCTGAGTGGCGATGCCATCAAAGAAGCCCTCGTCAGAAAGTCAAAAGACTTTGCTGGTCGTTCGGAACCTCCATTTCGTACGGAAGGAGGCCCAGGTCTGCCCATAATGGATTATGGTGCAAAATGGAAACTTTACCGTAAACTTGGACACTCAGCTATTAAAGTCTACGGCGAGGGACGCTTGCAAGAGGTCATTTCAAAAGAAGTCGACGAACTCGACAAAAGATTGGAGGCTGAGGCTGGAAAGCCTCTGGATATTGCAATTCAATTCAACATCTCTGTGACCAATGTGATTTGTACAAAGTTACTTGGTCAGAGATATGAAATTGATGACCCGGAGTTTCTTAAGATTTACAATATCAACGACCAGATCACGAGATTCAAGTTCATCGGCACCTCTGTTCGACGGATTTTTCCTTTTTTGAAGTCTTTTTTACCCCAAGACGAACAAGTAAAAGTGTTATCAAGCCTGGCCAAGCAACGGTTTGACTTTTTGAGTCAAAAATTTCTTGAGCATCAAAAGCAATTTGATGGCGAGACGATCCGTGACTACACAGATGCCCTTTTGTACGCCAAACATCAGGCTGAGAGAGAGGATAGCGCCAATCAGGAATACCTTGATAATGCCACCATTGTGTCCGGAGGTATAACTTCTCTCTTTACCGCTGGTTCTGAAACCACTTCCACTACCCTCGGTTGGGCCATAGCCTACTTGCTACACAACCTTGATCTCCAAGACCGAATTTATAAAGAAATTGATGACGTCATTGGCAGTGATGAGTTCCCCAGTCTGAGCCATAAGAAAATGTTGCCAACACTGGAGGCGTTTACTGCCGAAACCCAACGCAAAGCCAATCTGGTGCCACTTGCAATTCCACACAAGACAACAGTCGACACAGTTCTCGAGGGGTATAACATCCCAAAAGGTACTACTATCCTGGCCAACCTGTGGTCGCTTCATCACGACCCTACCATATGGCATGACCCGTTTAAGTTTAACATCGACCGATTCTTGGATGAAGAAGGCAAATTCAAGTCACCTCCCGGAGGAACGTTTTTGCCATTTGGAGCAGGTCCACGTGTGTGTCTTGGCGAGGTTCTTGCTCGCTCTGAGTTGTTTCTCTTTCTGTGTCGACTCCTGCAGAAGTTTAAGTTTGAGACTCCACCAGGGTGTGAACTGCCTTCATTAGAGGGACACGAGGCTATCGTGCTGCATCCAAAACCGTACATGGTTTGTGTCAAAAAACGTCCGTGAAAAGGAGAGACGTCAGTAGACTTTGCTTTGCTGTTAATATTAACAGCAGCAACAGCTAGCAGCCTGCATGAGTGATAGCAAAAGAATAGAGTAGTTCATAAACTGTACCGGCAAAACAAAAACAAGTATTATTGTTCAAATCAGGTGACAATTGAGAGACGAGGAGTGGGGTGGGGGTGTTGAAAGTTTGTTGCCTCAGCTCCTTCAAACTGATCTTCATAATCATAAACGAATATATTTTTTATACTATAACAATATAATAGTGCAAAGCTTTTAAAAGTTATCAAAGAATTACTATATTGTTTCAGTGTTTCTTTTGTTTGTGTTTCTATTAGCCTTGGTTTGCAAGGGTGTGTGTGTGTGTGTGTGTTGGGGGGGGGGGGGGGGGGGGTAGGGTGTAAGGATAAATATCTTCCCGATTAGTAATCGATCCTATACCCAAGGCATTTCGTACACGATCCTTTTCAGTGTCTATTTAGTCATTATCACGGGCCCGGAAGGGATAAAGGGCACCTTCAAGAACACTCCTATACACCGATTCTAAATATGGTGATTTTTCACCTTTCTATTCAAACTTCGTAAATCAAAAAAATTATCTGTATATAACTTTAACCTGAAAGATCATCCAAAAGTGAGTAAGCAGGAAAAGTTTCAATGTCTTGGCATTTTTTTCTTATAAGTTATTATGGGATGAATTTACAGATATAAGTTTAAGGTTTTGCTGATCAATACTGACTAGCCTCGTTTTGGTGTCATTTACACGTAACACTGCAGTAACTCCTACAATAATCACTTTTTTCACAGAATCCTTATTTATATTACGGCTTCTTTCAATTAACATGTTTTGTTTCTCTTGAAGCATTAAATTTAGAAAATATATAAATTAAGGCGGCCATTTTTCGAATGGGTTTATAGGAAGTGTTCGCATTTGTTTCTCTAAACAGCTCTCACTCGATAACCCACGTGAGTACTCACGTGCCGTACCGTGATCACGACTGTACCTTATCTCGGCAGGGGTGGCGCAACGAAATGAAAAGTTGGGGGCGGAGCTGAGGCATCGAAAAAATCTCTGAACTCCAACCCCCCCACCACCAAAAAATCTCTCCAACGAAAATAACAGTCACAAAGTGCAAAGTTAAATTATTACTGCTGCGCCCGCGTTCATTTGGACTTGCGGGAATAGCTGGAATACTGGGTTGCCTGTGGTAATTATTCCCTTCGCGCGTTTGCAGCCGGTGTTTGCGTCGCGCCTGGTGTTTGGAGGAAAGTCCTTCTTGTTTTCTCAAAATGTAAGTATAAAACAAGAAAAAAATACTATTTTATAGCTTCTATGAATGTTTTGATATATCTTTTTATCTTTTTGAGTGGATTCTTAAAAATATATGCAAAGAATCGGCTTCAAAGTCGTAGTTTTTGGCTGTGTAGAGGAATTTCTGCTGCTGCACATGTATAAAAACTGTGTTTTCAGTCTGTTTTTAATATTTTAGTACTTTTTTTCTGCGTATAAATGTTGTATGATAAAAATATGGATACACAGAGAATGTTTGTTTGTTATGCAGTTCAGAAACAGAACTTTTCTTATGTAATATCAACTTGAATTAAATCAGCTATCATGAACTATATTCGTGACATGAAATCTTTGGTTTGAAAGGAGTTGTACATGTAGAAACAGAGTTTATTTGTTCAGTTTATGTCTATATTTTTGTGCTTCATGAATGTAAGAAAAAGCTATTTAAGCAGCTGTTTTGATAGACAATTGATATTCGTTATCAAGAGAATAAAATAGCAAAAGAAAGCATGACAGGAATGACAGAATTCAATTGGTTTGCAATCATTCCCAAGGGAGTAAAATAACAAAAGCCATGGCCGCCATGTTTGTAGACATAACAAAAGAATCGTTTGGAAAATGTTTTGTTGACTTCTTTCAACAAGGCTGCTATGATGTCATGTGCAAATGAAGAATAAAGGACAGAAAGCAAACATGGCGGCAGTTAAATGTGACATTTAGTAAACAAATATTGGATGAGGCTAAGCATGATAAGACCTACAGCCAACCATATCTTGTGGCATGGTCGTGTGACTTAGATATTGTATGCAGAAGAACCACATAATGATCTAAGGAATGGTCACTGGCCACCGACCATTCCTTTGAGTATTATTTCTTGGTTTAATGAATACTTGCTGCTTTGACATTTCCATGGGCATAATGTGTTCCCATTTCTGACCTTGTGTCATTTCCTAAAGTATCATTTCTTTGCATAAATTATGGTTGTGCACAAGAAGATACATGAACATGCATACCCAGGGGGTACTTCCTATAATGGACTATATGGGGATGCTCTGCCCGAAAGAGGTACCTTTTTCAGGCAGCAGGTATCGAAAAGGGGTGGAAATTTGTGAGTTTTGGTATAGAAAAGGGTTGGGAATTCGCTTAGATATAGAGAAAAGTATATGAAAGGGGTACTTTTTCAGTATGTCCAAGCTAAGAAAGAGCCATTTTGTCATTTCCAGTATGCTAACTAACCTTTTTGCTAGATCTGTTGTAGAAACCCAAGGAGCTAAGTAGCATATTACGTACAGCCAAGAACTCTAACTTCCTTGAAGAGTCCAGCTTATTTTTATTTCTAAGGAGTGAATTCATGGTAAGTTTTTCAAGTACAGTCATCTTAGGATAATAGACCTTAAATTTCCCAAATGAACTCTGAACAATGAATCTCAGGGATGGGGTGGGAGGGGGGGGGGGGGGTTGTATTCACTGTAGTGGACTACTGTATATGGGGATGCTCTGCCCTTTTTTGGCATGAAGTAATGAAAATGATTGGGGATTTGTGAATTTTGGCATAGAAATGGGTTGGGATTTATTAATCTTATCTAGTAATTATTGAAATGTAGCATTATTATATAAATTATAATTAATTAATTATTTATTTATTGTTATTATTATTGCTTATTTTATCATGATTACTGTAAAGCGTATTTGGTCATAATCCATGTAATTTAGACGATATAAATTATTAAATTATTATTAATTATTATAAGTTGAGTGACAGCTTGACTTGGAACCATACCATTGATAGCTATATTATGATGGAAAAAATGACATCTACATATAATCTTAAACTGTATCATCAATTAATTTTGTTATCTATTAATACAAAATAAAAAAATAATTATATATTTGTTAGTGTATAATATTTAATAAGTTTATCAAATTATTAATAATTAGTGAGGAAATATATGACAGAAATCATCTCCTAGGAGAAGTTTATAAATCTGATTTGGAATAATATATATGCATCCTGATTCAAATTTAAATGTTTTCATTCTCAACTCTCACTTCTCAAACTCAATTCAGTCTTAATTTTTTTTTTTAGTAAATTAAACTAAAATTATACTCCTAGACATTTGATAAGCAAAGAGTATATATCCATTTTATACGGTTTTACAATCATGGCATTTCTTAGGCTGGCTAATGTGTGCTTGTACTGTAGATTTCACATGTACATATACATAATAATTATTGTAGGACTTTCTGTAATTTAATATAATCTTAAAAGTAACAGTGCTATAAAAAATGCAAAGTCTACATGAGGCTGGTGTTTGGCATAATATCAACAGAATTTTCTATATTTACTAGTAGTATTTTTCATGTCCATATATTTTCTGGAAAAATCTAGTATTTCAATTGCATGATTTTATTATATGTCTTAAGCCCAAGGGGGGCACTCCCATATATGCCCTATACAGGGATGTTCCGCTGGATAGGGTATGGTTTTTTGAGATTTTGGTCTTAGACAGGGTATATGATTTCCATGATATTGTCTTAAATAGGGTCATCATTCTTGGATAGGTTAGGGGTACTAGCATTTTCAAGTCTTAGATAGGGCATTTAATTTTAACTTTTTTTCGAAACTAGTTCCCCTAGTACCCCCTCCCCCCTGGGTCTTAAGAATCCATCCTACATTTTTATGATTTGCTGCAGATCTCATAAATAGTCATAGATTATAGTATGCAGACCTCATAAATAGTCGTAGATTATAGAGTATGCAGACCTCATAAATAGTCATAGATTATTGTATGCAGACCTCATAAATAGTCATAGATTATAGAGTGATTGCAATAAACCCGTTCAACAATTACTAGACTAATACACACTATTAATCACAAGTACTAGCTAATAGACTCTAAGTAGACTACAAATAGTCTAAAACAAAAATTATTAAACAGACAAAAAATGAATGTAGTCTATACATGTTTATTGACATTTATATGTATTTCAATTTTTAAGTCGGATAACTGGAAAGATTGTGAGAAGGCAAAACGGCAAAGCTTTAATTCAATCTTTTACACGGAATGAATTAATTACTCATTTACAGTTTAAAATTTGTAAAGCAAATGACTCGTAGTAAAAATATTGTTTTTCAGTAGAATGAGACCGTTATTTCGTCTTGCTAAATTTAACCAAAAAAGTTGTAGTCTTCACACATGAGCTAGTTACACTAGGCCAATACACACTAATAAACGCTAGCAGATAGTCGTACACTTTGACTAACAGATTTTGTTGAACGGGTTTATTGTAATCACTCTAGTATGCAGACCTCATAAATAGTCATAGATTATAGTATGCAGACCTCATTAATAGTCATAGATTAAGGTATGCAGACCTCATAAATAGTCATAGATTATAGTATGCAGACCTCATAAATAGTCATAGATTATGGTATGCAGACCTCATAAATAGTCATAGATTATATAGTATGCAGACCTCATAAATAGTCATAGATTATGGTATGCAGACCTCATAAATAGTCATAGACTATGGTATGCAGACCTCATAAATAGTCATAGATTATGGTATGCAGACCTCATAAAGAGTCATAGATTATGGTATGCAGACCTCATAAATAGTCATAGATTATGGTATGCAGACCTCATAAATAGTCATAGACTATGGTATGCAGACCTCATAAATAGTCATAGATTATGGTATGCAGACCTCATAAAGAGTCATAGATTATGGTATGCAGACCTCATAAATAGTCATAGATTATGGTATGCAGACCTCATAAAGAGTCATAGATTATGGTATGCAGACCTCATAAAGAGTCATAGATTAAGGTATGCAGACCTCATAAATAGTCATAGACTATGGTATGCAGACCTCATAAATAGTCATAGATTATGGTATGCAGACCTCATAAAGAGTCATAGATTATGGTATGCAGACCTCATAAATAGTCATAGATTATGGTATGCAGACCTCATAAAGAGTCATAGATTATGGTATGCAGACCTCATAAAGAGTCATAGATTAAGGTATGCAGACCTCATAAAGAGTCATAGATTATGGTATGCAGACCTCATAAAGAGTCATAGATTATGGGTGGTTTAAAAAAAAACCAAATCTTCAGGTAGTATTATTTAGCCTCACAAATTGTCCAATACCAAATAGAAATTATTAGTTACTTTTGAGAACTAGTAAATTTTATATTTCATGTAGTAATACCGACGAAAGATCCGTAGTTCCGATCTGTATACGGCAGATTATCTGGCTTTAAAATCTAGACGACTGTCTAGACAATAATTTTGAAACAGGCTTGTAAGAACAAACGAAGCGCGCGCAATTTAGGTGTAGGTGTATAATGTTGGTGATTATAGAGAAATATTCCAAAGTTCTTGACCAATCAGCGCACGCGGTTTTCTATATCACTTGGGTAACGATACTAACATGTAATATTGATCATTTTGATGCGTTGCATTTTTCAATCATATTTCCCTGGATTTGACTTGGTTGGGTGCTACCTACACCGGTCGCCTTAACCGTCTCAATACGGTTACGCCTTCTACAAAGTATTTTTCTGTACGCCCCACGAAACGACTTGTTCATAACACCATAGATAATAGGATTCACTGCCGTAGATAACTGACCCAAGAACAAATACATCATATAGACAGATCTTGGATGCGATGCCAAGGTACCACGGGCAAAGTCCATAAGGTCTACCACGCTTATTGGTATCCAACAAATGATCAAGGCGCAGACAGTAAGAAACAAAGTCCATGTAACGTTGATCTCTTCAACTGAAGGCCCCCTTTCCTGAGGATTTGACTGAAAGCTAGTCGATTGATTATGATGTAAACGTCTTGTATGTTGGCGCAGGGAATGGAACACTTTGTAGTAACACCACGTCAGGACCGGCATTGGAAGGCCCACATAGATGTACCCTACTATAAGCACGTATGGAAGCCTAGTGTCTGGGAAACAAAACACTTTTGCAGGGTTAAAATAGTACTGTTTTCCCATCGCCAAGTATGGAAGCGGTTCCGTCCCTGAAAGAATCCATGCGCCCAAGATCATGGCTTTAGTGTAGCACGGTTTATAGATCTTGCGGTAGAGGCTTGGCTTTAAGATAAGGAAAAAGCGGTTGACAGCTACAAGGGCCATCGTCTGGAGAGACACTCTTGCGAGGATTGAGATGAGAAAACCTTGAATCGCACAGAGCGCATCCCCAAATATATTCTCACCTTTGATTAAGGCAACCAAACACATGGGGGCACAAAAACCCGACATAATGACGTCAGACAACGCCAATGAAAGAACAAAAAAGTTTGGAATTGTTCGAAGATTTCGATATCTGTAGATTATCCACAACACCATCATATTACCAAAGAAAGCTGCCAAGATAAGAAAACCACACACAAGAGACTCTACCACTACTGTTCCCAAGCTTCTGTTGGCGAGTTCTTCCGCGTACAGCTGCAATACTTCCTCTGGATACATACTCTCTGTAATGATCTTGAAACTACAAGAAGACAAGGAAACCCGTTTAATCTTACGTATTTGTTGAGTTGTCTTACGTATTTGTTGAGTTGGAAATTACTAAAGATATCAGTGATCAACGGCTCCTTTATCTATAACTGTGGATATATATACTTGGGATATATCCTTGTCTTTTAGTTTAACCAAATGAAACCGCGTACAGCTGCAATACTTCCTCTGGATACATACTCTCTGTAACGAGTCTTGAAGTTAAACTACAACAAGTCAAGAAAAACCTTATTTGTCCATATCTGCCGTGTTTGTTGAGTTGCAAAGATATCAGTGTTCAATGGTTCCATGATCAATAGCTGTGGATTTCAGTATAGACTACGAATGCAGCCTTATCTTTTAACTTAAAAGGAACTAAGAAATACCAGGTCTCTTCTAGTCACTGTAAACCTATTAAACTGAGATAAACGTGAGTCATCGGTCTTGAAAAGACAACGCACGGTCAATATTGCATCAAAACTAAATTAAAATTTCAAAATGCGTAATGTTACCTTACTTGGATAGTAATGATATTTGTTCAGTTTCCACGTTCAGCTGTATACTCATAGATATGAAATGTTTGCTCATGTCGTCTTATTTTTGTTAAATATCAAGATTCTGTACATATAAAATCCTGCGTTAAAAGCTTTGAATGTCACAGCCTTAATTGTTGTATTATTCTGAATTTTTTTTTTTTTCAAATTCGATCAAGTTTTTACTTCAATTCTACAAAATGAAATTTAAAAAAAAATAAAAAATTAAATGCCATTTTTTATCTTCTTGCCTTTGTACATTTAAAGTTTATGTTGTTAGTTAAAAGCTTTCAAAATGACTGTGTGAATGCGCTGGAAAAAGAACAAATTAATTTTTTCCACTCTTCAGGAAAATTAGATGTAGCGAAAAATATATTCGGGGGTTGTTTTTTGGTTAGGTTCCTCGATTCCTTTGAAACTGAGAAATACAAAAATTCGTTTCAGACAGCTGAATGATCCAGAAAAATAGAAAAAGAAAGAAGGAAAGAAAGAAAAAGAATGGATGAACGAATAATTCAAAGAATTAGGAAAAAAAGATGGAAAGAAATGAAGAAAAATAATAAATGATGAAATGAATAAATGATGAAATGAATAAAAGAAGAAAAAGAAGAATGAACGAATGAATGAATGAATGAAGAAAACAATGAATGAGAGAAAAGGAGAAAAAGAAATATAGCGCTTGTAAGGAATTACAACTGTAATAATTGAGCCAGTACTTTCTAAATTCCCTTGAGTGTCAAATATAAAACCACTTTGACTAGCTAAGGTTTCTGATGTTAGTATTAGTATAAGGTTAATATATCAGACTTTAATAATGGTAGCTGGCAAGAAATACGAGACTACCAGAACTCATCAGAATGCATGCAGGATTTTAATTGGATACCTTATTACTTCCATAAATTTAAGGGTCTTTAAGACGGCACACCGATGACAATTAAGTTTTTTGTCATCCCGGAAATTCCGCTCTAAATGTCAAGTTGTTTACCCAGACAGAACTTTCATGTAAATGAGCGCATTTTCCTTTTTTTTCTTTTGCTTTTTTTTGTCAAAAATGAAGTTCACTGAGAAAAACTAACTTCTTTGGGTGAACAATCTTTGAGTTTATTTTTGTTTCTAATAGTACAGGAACATCATATATCCCGCCTTCCTTTCCATTTTTTACCGTTCCTGCAATGGCAGACAGCTTGAATGTTAGAAAAACAAACTTTATTAGTTTCCTGCATATTTCTTCTTTGCCAAGCGAAGTCTTTTGCTTATTAAAAATAGCAAGACTGTCACAATATTTAGGGATTTTAGAGTTAATTGGGGTTTTAATGTCAACACACATATACAGCTATTTCAAAAAAAGGTTGGTGAAGGTTTTGTTGCATGTTGCTTACCAAGCTCGAAATGTATTATGTTCGTATGTAAATTATGTTAGCACAGAATAAAATATGCTGGAAAAACCTGCAGGCAAAGTTTGGGGAAATACCATATTGTTGTGATATTTTGCTGCTTGAATTCCCATCACCCAAACTGCATTTCGGGCTTGGTGTGCAACATGCAACATGCAACATGCTACATGCAACATGCAACAAGTAACAAAACCTTCACCGACCTTTTTTGAAATAGCTGTATGTTTAATTAATTTCTTGTGCATTATAGTCATAAAATGTGCACTTTTTAAGCCTGCATCATAACTAATCTTGATTTAGTGGTAAAATATCAAAATAAGTACATTGCAGAAGTGGGCCTTAAGAATCATTTACCCATTCACCATTTACGCTAAAGCCTTAGCAGCCAGTAACTTAACCACACTTTACAACCGCAGAGATGCTCTAACGGCCAAGCTATTTAATGAGATAAGCTCAAATGTGAAGCACAAGTTGCACAGCTTACTACCCGAGCTAAATACCTGTAACGTTAATCTGAGAAGTAAGCGGAATTTTGATATTCCCAAGTGCAAAACAAATAGACTGAAGAACACTTTTATTTATAGTAACTGTAATTTAGAATAAAATTTTCATTGAATGTACATACATAGCAACCTTGATTAGAATTTTTCCTTAATTATTCCCTTTGATCAATTTTATGTAAAGTTTTTACGTAATTCAGCTACTAAGCTGCAACTGTATGACTAATAAACTATCTATCTATCTACCGCCTGAAATGTTCTTCATGAACATATGACGTTCCTGTGGCCTTTGGTTGTCTACATTACCGCTTTCATCTAGCCTGTCAACAGGTTATCATCATCAAAAAACTCTTAAAAAACTCTCGGGAGCTCTTAGTTTCTTAACGAGAACAACTGAAGAAAATTTTTCAACTTTCCCCAAGAAAAGAACTGTTCCAGTTCATCTACACCAGTGCACGGCACTTACTTCACTCATATAATGTGCATGTGCTAAGAAGTTTAAGAAATACTAATTCAGGATGTCACTAACTCACATAAATGCGTTACTACTGCTAGGCATTCATTGCCTTTCCATATCCAACATGGATGACTACGACAAAATCCATCGGTAAACGTGTATTCTCTGTCTTGGAATATCATTTGGAAGTGGCTTTCTTCTATATCTCGTTTTCATACACAACATTGTCGATCTCGATAACGGGATTTGGACTCTGTGGAGAGAAAAATGGAAGACGATAGTAATAAAGTTGGTGGTGTCAACGGTAGTGTTGGTGACATCGTGGTTTGCAAGAAATTAAGTATGTAAAAAAATTAAAAAAAAGAGCAAGGAGAAGGAAAAGATAATGACGAAGATAAAAAAAAGTAGTAAAACCAACAGTGATGGTAATGGTGAAAATCATGGAAACAGTGATGATGATGAAGCCGATGTTTTGGTTGACGACGACGACGACGACGAGTACAGCTATGATGGTGGTGTTGATAATGATGGTCATCAAGATAATGATGATATTACGAAATGAAGATGACAGATTAATGGTCATACTTATTTGTCATAAGAATTGGTATGAATACATATCGCGATGCTTGTGATGTGCTTATTAGCGTGATCTCTAAAATGATTAAGGCATACAACTTACCTTTGTGCTAACATTTGGATGCTGTTTTGACTTTTTTGGATTCGTCTTGACTCCTGTTGATGTCCCCCCTTGATGTCTCTCTGCACTGGTATTGGGAATTTCTGATTGCATAAAATAATGAAATCTCTTTTGACAACGTTTTGGAAAAAGCATATAAGTTACATAAACTTCGTGTCCGTACTACTGATCGAACTTCAAAAAATGATTTTCCAAAGTAGTGGAAGATTACTTTTTTCCTGTAACATATTGGAACTTTATTGACAAATTCGATGAATGAAAAATCAGTTTGGATACTGAAGCATTTGTTTGGCAAAATGCACTTGGAACTGATCGGGGGCAAACTAAAGATCAAGTAAAGAAGCCATTAAGATGGCATTTTGCCGTTATTACCATAACCATGACCATGAACATTATCATGGCCTTTTACCATTATTACCATAACCATGACCATGAACATTATCATGGCCTTTTATCATTATTACCATAACCATGACCATGAACATTATCATGGCCTTTTACCATTATTACCATAACCATGACCATGAACATTATCATGGTCTTTTACCATTATTACCATAACCATGACCATGAACATTATCATGGCCTTTTACCATTATTACCATAACCATGACCATGAACATTATCATGGCCTTTTACCATTATTACCATAACCATGACCATGAACATTATCATGGCCTTTTACCATTATTACCATACGTAACCATGACCATGAACATTATCATGGCCTTTTACCATTAGTACCTTTTAAACCTTGGAGTTTTCAAGTTCTGGTTTCTTAAATTGTTATTTTTGTGAACACGGGAACTTCCTAAACGACATCATGTGTCGTTGTATAAACCTTGCTTATTGAATGTAGTCGTTATTACCTTGAAGTTTTCTGTTAATGACATTCTTGTTTGGTTCTTGGTAAGGAGTTGAGTAGATACCTGTTTCTTGAGCTAGGTTGTCTGGCGCAGTATGCTGTTCTTTTGTTGGGAAGATTAAGGACTGGTAAGAACTAGTCTGATGTTCGTTCAATGCAGCGACACTGCTGTTAGTTGCTGTGATATCTGAACACCAACATTAAAAATGATATCATTTGGACAGAGAGGAGGAGTGAAAGAAAGAAGAGGAGAAGCAGCAGCGAGAGGAAAAAAGGACCAGAGGAGCCAAAGAAAGAGCAAGGAGTAAATAAAATAATAAATGAGAATTAACAGTGGAATCCACCGAGTGGCTCTTCCTCCGCTGCATTCCAATTGGAATTTACCTGACATCTGAGTTGTTGACTTTTTCTTATTCTCTTTCTTCTTTCGTAGGAAGTACCATACAAGGAATACAATCACGATAATAATGATAAGCACCGCTATGAACAGCGATAAGCCAATCACGACTCCTTGAGGGCTTGAACTTTCCACGTTCTTCACTGTGAAAATAAGGGTTGATTACAAGATTCTTTGACAAGACCTGTGTTAATGGAAACCTGTGCTAATGGAGAAGTGACCTCCGTCATAACCTCCGTCATGCAAAAAAGGGCATCGAGAAAACTATTTGGTACCGTTTCATTTGACGTTTCCAATGCCATATCTTGATGCCACAACTACAAGAATCTATTTCGATTACATTTTTTGTTATTTAAAATGTATTAAACTCTGTTAGAGTGCCTATCGAATAGGAATACATCGATTCCGAACATTGCGGACAAACGCGGACTGCCTGAATCGAGGAGGCGAAAACGAGGCTAGTCTGTCGTCCGTGATCTGTGGAAAGCTGGCTTTTCCCTTAGGACAGGAGAAGCAATTCTTAATGGATGTAAACACCAGTAAAAAAGAGGAAGATTGAACGTTGAGTAAAAAACACATAGAAGCTGGACATACCACGGACGACTGACTAGCCTTGTTTTCGCCCCATCGACCCAGGCGGTCCGTTTGTGTCCGCCACGTTTGGAATCGGTGTATAGTAACAAAAAGGCCATTTTTGTTACCTTGACCTTTAGTCTTGAAAGACACATAGGTTGAGTCACCATAAACTCTTTTCTGTAGAAAACAATCAGGGTTAATGCTTTAAAAAATTGTGATTTGTGTGATTTTTGCCTAAAATATTGGGAGCACATCATCCTTTAACTCATTTCCCTCCATTTCAGGTTATTATTATGTCATTCTCTTGATTATTATACTTTTAAACTTGGTATAATTAATTCCCTTTTAATCTCTTATCGGAAATATTTGTGAGACTGTGGCTTACTCTAGCTTACCTCATCCATTGCCATGGTAACGATCCTCACGTGCACTCTATACATTGATCCGGGTTCTAACGGTGCGTTGTAGTAACCATGGTAATACTGACCGTCACCAGTCGTTAGGTTCAAGATGTGACCCACGATCTCCGCGGTGATGTAACTGTCATTACCCATCTGTGTTGCCATGGTAAAATTGACTTCATTGTAGACAAAGGATGGTGGCTGTTCATAGCATTTGAAGCGTTGTTCGGTGTCTCTCTTTTCAACTGCCACTTGATAAATTCTAATACGAACCCGATAAAATTAGAAGATAAATGAGAGTAGAGAAATTAGTCACTCAGACAATACAATAAATAACTGCAGTTTTGACAATGATTACAATTTTCTCTTTTTTTGTTCAACCTTTTTAGTTGTCCTGCAGTCGGGCGCGAGTCATTGAACAAGATCACTACCGTTGATTCTGTGATGGCGTTGGTTCCATTGATCTCGAAATGAGGAGCATCAGCTGAAGATCAAAGGTAAGGAAAGTCAAGCTCATTAGACAACACTTGAAAGGAAGTATAAATAAAACATCGCCATATAAATGGAACTAGTAAGCGAGGAAAGACTTCTTTAAGGTGACTGACTACTTTTGAACGTTCAATTTGAGCCCACGATGTGCGCGCGCACAAAAATCGCTCAAAACCGCATAACAACCTTCAAAATTTTCAGTATTGAGGAACCATACGTTTTGAACTTCAACAGGGCAAAAACCCCGAATTTTGCACGGGACTCCTGAAAATAAAAAACCTTTATTTTTTTGTTTAGAAAAAGTCATGTGATCTGTGTTTAAAAATGACTCAGTGACTTACGAGTTTTGCACATAATGGCTCCGTCGTTGTCATGGTTACATGTGGTTGTGTTCCCCCACCCGGAATGACGACAGTCAACAATCGACTTCTCTGTTCCCTTACATCCCAGGTTACTCAGCCAGATAGGTCTAACTTCAAGCATTAATGTTTGCAATAGATACACCTTACTTGCCCCGGGGTAGCCACGCATACGGCAGATCACTGCAGCATCGTTGATGTCCAGTCCCTTGTTACATATGGTACCCCATACGTTACCATAGCGAACAGCAACACGACCAGAGTTGGGTGAACTTCCTTCCTCCAAACGAACTCTCACTGGTGGAAGATCTGTAGGGTAAGTTGGTAAAAGTGTTTGATGTTTCATATTTGTTGATAGGCTTAATTGTTTCATTCTAAAAGTATTCTTGTACGTAGGATTCATTGTAAAACGAATTAAATTCCACTACGTTATTTCGGCCTTATGGGCCTTCTAGCACTAGGAGAGATAATGATGATGTCGATCTCCCTAACCTTTATTGCCTTTACACACGACACCAGCATACAGGTTTCCAGAACATTGTTTATTAGTCCATCCACGATGAGAGCATTCGCTGATCGATACTTCGTCTCCGCTGCATACCACACCACCCATCCACAATCCATCCTTTCCTAGTCTATACTGCTTTATTCCAGCTAGAGCTGTTTTGTAACCAAGCATTCTACAGACCACTTGAGCATCTAATATATCCCATGTATCATCACAGACTGGTCTCCAGTTCCCGTTGTAGTTGACTTCCACGAAGCTAATTCTGTTTTGATCGGATCCCACAAGACGAACAGCTACTGATAATTCCTCTTAAGAATGGAAGAGAAATGTGAATAAGCAAGGGAATATTAGAGCTTTGTAAGACTATGAATAGACAAGAGGAACTCATAGCTTTTTAAAGTTTTCCTTCGTAATCCCGCTTAACCTAATCTTTTGACATACGAGTAATGGTAAATGTAGTAGGAGCAAAACCCCAAACAGTGAACTATAACTATGAAATCGCCCTTTTGATAATGATGATAATAAGGATGATGATGATGATGATGATGATGATGATGATGATGATGATGATGATGATGATGATGATGATGATGATGATGATGATGATGATGATGATGATGATGATGATGATGATGATGATGATAATGATGTTGATGATGATGTTGATAAAGATGATGATAATGATTGTGATGATGATGATGATGATGATGATGATGATGATGATGATGATGATGATGATGATGGTGATGATGGTGATGATGATGATAATGATGATAATGATGGTGATGATGATGATGATGATGGTGATGATGATAATGATGGTGATGATGATGATGATAATGATGGTGATGATGATGTTGATGATGATGATGTTGATAAAGATGATGATAATGATTGTGATGATGATGATGATGATGATGATGATGATGATGATGATGATGATGATGATGATGATGATGATGATGATGATGATGATGATGATGATGATGATGATGATGATGGCGATGATGATGGTGATGATGATGATGATAATGATGGTGATGATGACAATATTGATGGTGGTGATGATGATGATGATAATAATGTTGGTGATGTTTGAATACCCCACCTGGTGTTAGTCCTTCACACTTGACAGCAACATCGGAATGGTGAAGACAATATTTGCTTGGACCCCATCCTCTATGCTGGCAATGTTCCAACGACTTTTCATTACCATGGCAATTCACATAATCTAGTAGAATAGGACCACTTCCTTTAACGTTAGCAGTTCCTACCCATGATGCTTTGCTGTAGTTCAACATGCGACAGACCACGTGAGCATTTGCCCAACCCCAAAAGTGTCCACAAACCGTGCCCCAGACTCCGTAATATCGAACCTCTACTCGGCCTTGATTTGGAGTGCTTCCATTCATCAGACGAACAGCTACACTTGGACCTTGATCTGACGATATTATTAAAGAATTAAAGTGGATAGTCACCGTTTTTGTTGTATTACGACCTTTCCCTAATACATTGTGGGTTCTTACGGATGAATAACTCTATGCGTAAACGGCGTTTTTTTAACTGAAATAAGCACAAGGATCTGTACTGAATAATATTGACTATGAACTGAAGTGCATTGAGGGCTTTAAAGAAGAGACTTTTAATTGCAATTAATGTAAACGTATGGATTTTGATATTTGCATTTGAGTTGATTGAGAAGGCGGATGTGACTCACCTTCCGCCACTTTACACACGACCCCAGCATAGAAATTTCCAGGACACTGTGTATTAGACCATCCACGATGAAAACATTCACTAATGGATTTTTCTTTACCACTGCATGCCACACCTCTCATCCTCAGTCCTGCCTTCCCTACACTGAACCTCTTGATCACCGCAAGAGCTCCTTTGTAACCAAGCATTCTACAGACCACGTGAGCGTCTGATATATCCCAGGTATCATCACAGACTGGTATCCAGTTCCCTTTGTAGTTGACCTCAACTTGTTCAAAATGGTTGTTTTTGTTTCCAACAAGGCGAACCGAGACGGGTTTCGCATCTTTAATAAGAAAAGGTATTAGTTGCTGTTTTGTATATACTTATTTCAATACAGTTAATCACCTGTTTTATTGTCGCACCTCACGGCAGCATGTTTTTTAGTGTAACAATAAATTTGCCCCCAAGTCATATGAGGACAGGTTTCTACTGAAGCTTCAGATCCACGGCAGTACAAATAGTTAAGGAAAACCGGACCACTTCCACTGACACTAGCAGTTCCTGCCCATGATGCCTTGCTGTAGTTTAACATACGGCAGACCACGTAAGCATCTGGTAGGTCCCAACCGGCATTACAAACTGTGCCCCAGACTCCATAATATCGAACCTCTACTCGGCCTTGATTTGTAGTACTTCCGTTCATCAGGCGAACAGCTACGTTTGGACCTTGACCTGACGAAATATTAAAAAATGAAAGTGAATAGTCACCGTTTTTGTTGCAGTACGGCCTTTCACTAACAAAAGAATTCAACTGCATACGCATTTTAGTTTCTAGTAAATTTGTTCAGTGAAACCTTGCTTGCTATCAAAGACAAACACAGAGTTTGTAGGTCGGAAAAGACTAGGCCGAACTCAGTTTTTAATCATGGCCTTTCGTTGAAAAGCTCTCTGGCTTCTGTTTATTAGGTTTCCCAGAGCCTACGGTTTCCGTGGCACTGGTATGGGTACGAGAACACTTAAATTGGGCCGCATATGTGAAAAGAGGCCTAAGCGAGTCGACTAATGAACCGTCAGTGTATTGTTGCGAGACCCGATTTTCAGCGGACTGCATTTACCTGTAATGCATACAACACCAGCTCGTCTGTCATGTGCGCATCTTGTTGGGTTTCTGTTCTCGATACCACACTGCTCTATGGTTGTCTCGTGCCCTCGGCAAGAAATAGTCGACAGCCAAGCATCATCAGAACTTGTCATTCCTTTGATGACTGACGCAGCACCTTGGTTGTAACCCAGCATTCTGCAGACAGTTTTAGCTGCATTGGGATACCAGAATATGTCACAGACAGATTTCCATACGCCTTTGTAGCCTATTTCTACTCGACCAGCATTAGGCACACTGTTATCCACCAAACGTACTTGGACAGTTGACGTGGATCCTGTAGCACAAGTATATGTCGAGGAAATAAAGAATGATCAGAGTAAAATATAAATAGATAAAATAAATAAATAGTTTATTTATTCATATAGCAGTTTTTCCAAAAAACCTTACCCAATAACGCTTGTTTATGAGTAAGCGTGACTACTCGCGCTGCTGCGTTTTGAACTTTCTGAAGGCGCTATGATATAGCCGTGGAAGCCCATATAAAGCAGAGTTGCAAAAATCTAATCTAGAAGCACATGGACTTAAGATTCCGCGGACTGGAGACTAAGACATTTTCTGTTTCTACTTCACATTTCTCAGACGGCCGGTATAAACGTTTTAAAGATTTTCATGATCTGTTTTGTTCCATAGTCAGAGATGAATCTTTTAAAAGATTCATAGTCCCTAAGGATCAAGCAAATCATTTAGAAATATCCGACCAGTCAACCTTACGGATTTTGCTCAAATTTGGTATATAAACTTGATAAAATTGAAAAAAATTAACGGAAAAATTAGGGTCAGTTTTAGAGGTCGTAGATAGCTAGTTATAGGCTATTCGAGCACTGTTTTGGTAGCGCTCCAAAAAATAAAAGTTCGATTAAAGCTTTTTTCATTTTTTAAATAAAAAACTGGGCAAGTATTAATGTGACTATATTGATATACTTAGGCTTAGCTAATCGTAAAATATTAGTTTCATGTCTTATATTGGATTGTAATTTATTCCATAACGTGGGTGCGGCCACGGAAAAGGCTCGGTCTCCTGAAGTCTTTTTTGACTTGAAATATGGTCTAGTTAGCGAATGCTCTTAATTTGACCTCAAGCTGTAAGACGATTTCTTCTTCACGATGATTAGATTCATAATATAAGTAGGTGCCATCCCATCCCATGAATAGCATTGAATGTCATTAACAGGATCTTAAACTTTATCCTAAATTTTACTGGTAGCCATTGTAGTTCTTATAATACTGGTGTGGTGCGACAGTAACGCGAAGAGTTAGTAATAGGTCTAGCAGCCGCGTTTTGAACTCTCTGTAACTTGTTAATCTGAATGTTTGAGAGACCATAAAGTAAGCTGTTGCAGTAATCAATCCGGCCCATTACCAAAGCAGAGTCGTATGCAGGGTACTTCAGGATCCTTCGAATGTTATACAGGTGATAGTATGCTGCACTACAAGTTTTAGTAATGTGGATGTCCAGTTTCAGGCGTGAGTCTAGCCAAACCCCAAGATTTCTTGCGGTACTTAGCGGAACAACCTTGGAATCACCAAATAACAATTCATCAATACTCACTACTTTACCAAGCTGATAACGAGTCCCAATAATCATGAATTCCGTTTTTTTATCCTCGTTAAGTTTGATTTTGTCAGTGAAAATCCATGTCCTGATGATGGCTTTGATACATCTCTCAACTGTTGTAATTGCACCTTGTTCACTGAATCAAAGAACTGCCAGGTTTAAACGATAAATAGGTATAATCGGGTATCGTCAGCATAAACATGCATTAATGCCAGATGACCTTTAATCACTTCAAAAAGCTAACTAGCATACATGGTGAACAATAACGGCCCAAGACAAGATCTCTGTGGGACACCAAAGGGAAAACAAACGCTATCAAACAGCCTTCCATCAACAAAAGCACGTAGAGAACAGCCAGACAGATATGATTTTAGCCACATCAGGGTGGTGACAGTGATGCCAAATGTCATGGTTTGCAATGTTAAATGCGGCACTCAAATCGTGAAATGCCAGTAGCGTTACGTTTTGATGATTCATGTTGATGCAGATGTCGTTTAGGACTTTAACAAGCGCCGTCTCAGACATTTTCAGACATTGTGGTTGTGGATCTTTTGAAATTTTAACCTTTCAGTCACTTTAGAAATAAGGCCTCAAATTCTTGCTGTGCTCGAACCGTCCTTCTTCAAAAGTGGGTGTGCAAGCGCTTCCTTCCATCCATCAGGGAAATGACAAGTTGCTAATGATGTATTAACAATGTTAGCGATCACAGAAAGTAAAGCATCTATCAGCTGAGTTGCCCTTCAGAGCAAACTCAAGGTCAACCAATCAGAATTGATAATTCGAAATCGTATTTTGATTAGCATTTCCCATTATTCTGCCAAGAGAATTTATGAAATACGAGTTCTTCCTTCTCTAAATTAATCGTAAACGCTAGTCGAACTCACGCGGAATTTTATTTTAATCAACAAGAAAAGTCTACGTTGAATACTCGGAAAATGCTCGAAAAATGCTGACCAAAAATAGTGACTCATAATTCCTTTCGGGGAAGGCAATCAACTCAGCTGGTAAGCAATCAGTGACTAATGAAGTTGGCATAGGGTCCATCATGCACTTGTTCGCCGACTTCTGGATTAACGCACAAACGTCATCCTCAGCCAAAGGGCGAAACAGTTCCTCAGTGAAAGAGTAGAAAACAGTTGATTGATGGAATGAAAGAAGTAGAATAGGAGGGAAAATTAGGGCCGTATACTTAATATAAAGACAATAGAAAGGAAAGGTTAAAGTAGTTTGTACTTGTTATAGCACCAAATCACAGCATTTATTAAATTAAAACTTCCACACATACACGAACATGACGTCAATGTCTGTTAGCTAAAAGGAACATAACATTGAGCGACTTTATTTGTTCATAGTTTTGGAGTATATTTTGGAAAATAGCTATTTTAGTCTCTGGATACCATAAAAGTAAGTTTAATAACGGATGTATTTATTAAAAAAATGTTGGGAAAAAATTGGTTTTGTGCGAGAAAAATATTATTAGTACTATTGTGTTATGAAGAAAAATTCCAGTCTTTTTAATGTTTCGATAACAATGCCATATTTGGTTCATTTTTAGACAAATTTGTAACTTTGGTCGTAAAAATGATTGGTCGTTTATTACCCTACAGATGGTTATGGACTGTTCATAATAGATGGCTATTTGATTGTCAATAACATTTACCATTCTTAGCCGGAACTTAAACTATCACCATCTGTTTTAATCAAAAAAAGCCCTTATCTAGCCACAAAATTGGAAATCAAGTTTAGGTATATTTACAGTATGGATAAAAAGTTAAATTTTACACCGTAAAAAATAAGAGAGATCACTTACTGACGTTTCGGACGCTAGTCCTTCGTCGGAGTAAAAAAGTAAAAAGTCCCCTTTTTTTTACTCCGACGAAGGACTAGCGTCCGAAACGTCAGTAAGTGATCTCTCTTATTTTTTATGGTGTAAAATTTAACTTTTTATCCATACTGTTTCATTAGAAACACCGACGCAGCCCACACTAGCTTACCGCTAGTTATCATCTCTTTAGCTATATTTAGACTATTTATGCAAAAACCTATAAATCATGATAAATGATGAATACCTTACTAGTACTGCTTTCCACTCAGCTGCGAAAGTCATAACAGGAAGCGATCGAAAGCATATGCTAAAATTAGTATTTAAGTAAAATTTGAGTGTTCTTGCACAAATACTAGGGAAGTTACGTTACAGCGATTATATACAAGGATTAAAACTAGAAAGATTTGTATGTGAAACAGCCATGGCCCGACCAGCCTCGTTTTCATGTTTTTGGCACATGTTAAATGCTTATAACTTTGCAAACATATTATCATTATTCTTTGTAACTGTCGACTTTATCTTGGAGTTAAAAGGCCAAGTCTAAGGCTGCAGCTGTAGTTGAGCTAGAAGGCACGGACCTAATTACGGACAAATGGTCTAGTAAGGAATTCCTTCTAAAAGCCACACCTACTAAGGGAATGTCTTTCTAGTCGGCTTCACTGTACCTTAGGCTTGTAGCAGACCTCTCGTATTTGTAAAGCTAACTAGTCTCCAGATGGACAAGCCGAATAAAGAGTGGTACTCCAGGCGATCCCGGAGCTGTTTTAGCCTTTCTAACAATTGTATTAGGTTGTTTTGACTTTCATAAGAAAAAGTCATTAGTCTGGAGATCATCCCTTTAGGTCTTTCTTATAGAATGCAAGACCTTAATCTGTGAAACAGTACTGAATTTATTTCGCACTAAATTGTACAAAATATTGCAATGTCTATTGTTTTCTATCGTTTTGTCTGTGCTATTTGGTAATAATTTGCTACTGATGAAAATAAGAAGATAAACTAGTAAAAAAGGCTACGTACCTTTAACTTGTTGTAAAATTAAGCACACCCACAGAGTAAAAAGAGAAAGTATGTATTTTCCTTCCATAGATAGAGCTAGATTACACTGTCTTGAACTCTTCACTTCCTCATCAGGTTTTGATTTAAAATCAGTACTTTAGTTGATATAGTTGGTTGTGTTTTGAGGCCCTTGGAGGCCCTTGGGATGCCTCGTGTCATTGAGTCCGTGTCATACTACACACTTAAGTCATGTTACGTATTAAAGTCCCATTAAAGTAATTTTATTTGGCTCGCGAAGCAAAGTTGTACTAATATTCAAAGTAAAGCAAAAGAAAACAATGGAATTAACAGTGTCTACTACTTAACAATTAGTCCTCGAGTCCGAATGGTCTACGAGTCAATAGTCCATGAGGCCGAAGGCCGAATGGGCTATTGACTCGTAGGCCATGAGGGCGAGAGGTCTAATTGTTTTAGTAAAAACCTACTAATCGGTCCAATAAAAGGATGCAAAAAGTTTTGGATTTTGCTTTAAATATATTTTTTTTGGTTTTCAAAACCGGCGCTTTTCGCTACTAGAGGTCTATCACTAATAGACCCCTAGTAGCTCAGCCAATCACAGGGCTCGATTGGTGATAGACCATTAGTAGGTTTTTTCTAATTAACAATTAGAAGACGAACTCGAGATTTCTATCGGCTGATAGTTGACGAGGGGCTCCGGCCCCGAGTCAACTATCAAAGCCGATAGAAATCGAGAGTGAGTCTTCTAATTGTTTTAGTAAAAATCTCAACTAAACTATACTATACTAAACTAAACTAAACTTCACAAAAGCGCGAAGGAAAAGCCGCCATTTTTTCAAAACAAGTCCGGCTTTTTCTACCCACTATCTATCGGCTGATAGATAGTGAGTACGTTAGCCAATCAGAATGCAGGATTTGCAATAGTATAGTAGTAGAATTTTACTAATTAACAATTAGTCCTCGAGTCCGAATGGTCTACGAGTCAATAGCCCATGAGGCCGAAGGCCGAATGGGCTATTGACTCGTAGGCCATGAGGGCGAGAGGTCTAATTGTTTTAGTAAAAACCTACTAATCGGTCCAATAAAAGGATGCAAAAAGTTTTGGATTTTGCTTTAAATATATATTTTTTGGTTTTCAAAACCGGCGCTTTTCGCTACTAGAGGTCTATCACTAATAGATCCCTAGTAGCTCAGCCAATCACAGGGCTCGATTGGTGATAGACCATTAGTAGGTTTTTTCTAATAAGTATTAGATAGAGGATATTACATGGGCGCGCGGAGATACGAATTTTATCTTCGAGTGTTGAAAAGATCTCTCACGAGTGAGCGCAGCGAACGAGTGAGAGATTTTTAACTCGAGAAGATAAAAATCGTATCTCCAAGTGCCCATGTAATATTCTGTTTATTACGTAATTATCAATGAAAAAAGAAAAGAAAGCTTTTTCGAGCTTTTTTCTAGTATGTAACCATAGTGATGATATTTTCACATGTGAAAATAACATGTTATTTTCACATGTGAAAATATTAAATTTTTGAAATATAGAAATATAGGTATTCCATTGACAATCATATAATAAAAACATTTTCAATAGTAGGCAGTCACCTTAAGCAGTATTCTCATGCAATAAATTATATCCATTCTTTGGAAGTAGCTTTCTTTCATATCTCGTTTTCATACGCAACGTTTTCTAACTGGTAAGCGGGATTTGGACTCTGTGGAGAGAAAAATGGAAGATGGTAATGATGGTGGCGATGTCAACGGTAGTGGTTTGTAAGTGGTCTGAAGTGTCATCGTGGTTTGTAAGAAATTACTTACTCAAAAGAATTAGAAAAGAGAGCAAGGAGAAGGAAAAGACAATGACGAACATATCAATGAAAAGGAATAACAGCAAAGACGATGGTAATGGTCAAAATCATGGGTGATGATAGTGAAACTGCCTGTTTTGGTTGATGATAACGACGTCGACGACGATTACGAGTACAACGATGATGGTGGTGTTGATAATGATGGTCACGATGATGATGATGTTACGAAATGAAGGTGGCAGGTGATGCTTGTGATGTGCTTATTAGCGTGATCTCTAATGCACCTCAAAAATGATTAAGGCATCAGCTTACCTTTGTGCTAACATTTGGATGCTGTTTAGACTTTTTTGGATTCGTCTTGACTCCTGTTGAGGTCCCCTCTTGATGAAAAGGGCCACTGTTTGGAACCGTTCTCGTGTTCATCTTTTTATCTCCTTCACTTGATGAGAAGACTAGACCCTGATATTGTGACATAGGAAGCTGTCTCTCTGCACTGGTATTGGCTTTCACGGGGATTTCTGATTGCATAAAATAATGAAATCTCTCATGAAAACGCTTTAAAAAAAGGTATCAGTTACGTAAACTTCGTGTCCGAACTGCTGTTGGAACTTCAAATAATGCTCCGTGTAATAACGCCTTTACACCTCTAAGATTATTGGAACTTTAATATCAAATTCAATGAATGAAAAATCAATTTGGGTACTAAAACATTTATTTGACAACACTTGGAACTGATTGGTAGCAAACTCCAAGATTAAGTAAAGAAGCGAATGCATGGAATGGCCTTTTCCCAATTTTACCATTTAAACCGTAAGATTTTCAAGTTCTGATTTCTGAAATTGTTTCCTTGTTACCATGGTAACGTCCTAAACGTCATCATTTGTCGTTAGTATGAACCCTGCTTATTGAATGCAGTCAATATTACCTGGAAGCTCTCTGTTATTGGCATTCTTATTTGGTTCTTGGTAAGGAGTTGAGTAGATACTTGGTACTTGACCTAGGTTGTCTGGCGCAGTATGATGTTCTTTTGATGTGAAGGTTAAGGACTGGTAAGAAGTAGTCTGCTGTTCTTTGCATGCAGCACAGACATTGCTGTTAGTTGCTGTGATATCTGGACACATACCAATATTAAAAATTACATCACTGACGGAGAGGAGGAGGGAAAGAAAGAAGAAGAGAAGCAGCAGGGAGAGAAAGGACAAGAGGAGCCAAAGAAAGGGCTTGTATAGAAGCAGGAATGGGAGAGGAGGAGGTACAGGTAGAGGAAGAGGAGGAGGACGGGAAGAAAGCAGCAGAGAGAAAGGACAAGAGCAGGAGCAGAAACAGGAAATGGAAGAGGAAGAGGATGAGGAGAAATCTGCATGATTGGTGGTGGGGTAATAATGTACGATTTTAGTTGAAACACACTGTACAATGAGTTGGTGTATATTTCACTGCAGACTGACTCGTCGTTGAAAGAAAAGAAATTTAAAAAAAATCTAGTTAGTAACTTATTGCTGTCAATTAACTTTTATTTGAAATTTTTTTCCACAAATTTCTTTACCTGACATCTGAGTTGTGGTCTCTTTCTTATTCTCTTTCTTCTTTCGAAGGAAGTACCATACAAGGAATGAAATCATGATAATAATGAGCACCACTATGAACAGCGATAAGCCAATCACGACTCCTTGAGGGCTTGAACTTTGCACGTTTTTCACTGTGAAAATAAGGGTTGATTACGAGATTCTTCGACAAGAAAGAAACAGATGTCATTTTTAATGGTCCTCTAGTTAATGGAGTAGCCTTTGGCTTGGCCTAGCGCGAATGTTTCCGCCAAATCCGCATCGAGAAAACTAATTTTGGTACGCAGAGATTTTCTGCATAATATGCCGTTTCATTGGACAAATTTCCGATGCCATACATGTTCTTGATACCACAACTACCAGAATCCATTTCGATTGTCTTTTTGTTATTTAAATGTATTTAACTTTCTTAGCCTATCGAATAGAAATAGTAACAGAAAATATATGGACTATCAAAGGGCTTTATAAGGGGAACGGTCATTAATATATCTTTTGTTACCTTGACCAGTATTGAATGCTTTAGTCGTGAAAGACACAGAAGTTGAATCACCATAAACTCTTTTCTATAAAAAACAAAAGGGTGTATTGTTAAAAAAGTGTGTTCTTTGCGATTTTTGCCTAAAAATATCGCAAGGAAGCACATCTTCCTTCCACTCATTTCTGGTTTTGCATTATGTCATCCCCTTGATTGTTATACTTTTAATATCTCGTTTACTTTAGAATAAACCAAGTATTTTTTAGCTTTTTCATAATTCATTCCCTTGAATATTATACTTTATTTACCCCATCCATTGCCATGGTAACGATCCTCACATGTATTCTATACATTGATCCGGGTTCTAACGGTGCGTTGTAGTAACCACGGTAATACTGACCGTCACCAATCGTTAGGTTTGATATAGGACCCAGGATCTCCGCGGTGATGTGACTGTCATTACCCATCTGTGTTGCCATGGTAACGTTAACTTCATTGTAGACAAAGGGCGATGGCGGTTCATGGGATTTGAAGCGTTGTTCGGCGTCTCTCTTTTCAACTGCCACTTGATAAATTCTAATACGAACCCGATAAAGTTAGAAGATAAGTGAGAGTAGAGAAATTAGTCACTCAGACAATACAATAAAAAACTGCAGTTTTGACAATGATTAAATTGTTTTTCTTTTTTTGTTCAACCTTTTCAGTTGTCCTGCAGTTGGGCGTGAGTCATTGAACAAGATCACCACCGTTGATTCTGTGATGGCGTTGGCTCCATTGATCTGGAACTGAGGAGCGTCAGCTAAAGATCAAAGGTAAGGAAAAGTCAAGCTCATTAGTCAACACAGTTTAGCTTGAGGAGAGTATAAATAAAATATCGTTATAGATACATCTATTTCAAAAAAAGATTGAAGGGGCGATTGGGGATTGGGGATTGGGGATTGCACGACCGAAAGGAAGTGTGAGACAAGAATTTCACCATTCAGCGAAGACCGGGCCTTAGATGGTGAGTAGCTTGGCTTGTTCATCTCGTGAGTTTTCAATTGAAGAGGTCTCTTTTTAACGGGGATATTTTGCCTCACCAATCGCCATTCACTGATTGCCAATCGCCATTCACCCCTTCAACCTTTTCTAAAATAGCTGCATATAAAAAATAAGCGATGAAAGACTTCTTCAATCTTTTTCAATTCATTCTTCGATATTTTTGATATATAGTAGATATATAGTATATATATATATATAATATATAGTAGATGTATAGCATATAATAGATTTTCACGAGCGCGCGCTCTGATTGGCTGAAAACCTTTTCTTTTATCAGATTGGAGAATGATAGATATGACGTCAAAACCATTTTTTCTATACAAAATAAACATAGAAATGACATCACAGGAATTATATATTTTTTCAAATTAAAGAATGGAAACCTCAAACTTCATTCATTCATTCATTCATTCATTCATTCATTCATTCATTCATTCATTCATTCATTCATTCATTCATTCATTCATTCATTCATTCATTCATTCATTCATTCATTCATTCATTCATTCATTCATTCATTCATTCATTCATTCATTCATTCATTCATTCATTCATTCATTCATTCATTCATTCATTCATTCATTCATTCATTCATTCATTCATTCATTCATTCATTCATTCATTCATTCATTCATTCATTCATTCATTCATTCATTCATTCATTCATTCATTCATTCATTCATTCATTCATTCATTCATTCATTCATTCATTCATTCATTCATTCATTCATTCATTCATTCATTCATTCATTCATTCATTCATTCATTCATTCATTCATTCATTCATTCATTCATTTATTGTACATTACTTCTTTCCTCAGTAAGATGTTATGAAACATGTTATGAATAACATTTGTTTGGCACGGCATTTCGACTTAGTAAAGTTTTCTTTCCTTTGTGCTACGACTATCACACTGAATAAATGACCTTATTTTACTAAACTTAAAGCTTTTTTGCATAACCTGTGATGTACTTAGGTATTAGAGAAGTCAAACGATAATGTTGAACATTTCTAGGCTGACAAGAATGACCAAAATATAAGCTTATACTTTACAAACTACTAGCGTCATTTCCGGCTGAACAATTCTGCTCAGCTACGAAACAAAATTGAGGCACATTTCGTTCTTCAATAGCCACAGTAGAAGCTTAAAATCAATAACATACTACCATACAAAAGTTTCCCAAAAGTTCGTGGTTCAGCAAAAGCACTAGTTTCCCAAGTATAGCTTTCTTCCGGCATCGAAGATCAAGATATTTTTCAGTTCAGCTTGTTCGTTGTGCAATGAAAATGTTCTTAATCTGGTTTTCTTATGTTTTTGTACAGGTTACCCATCCAGTTCACAATTTAATCATTGAAAACGCTTTCCAAACTCTTCATATTTGATATATCCATTCCTTCCAGCACTTAAAATGCTTGTTTTGTATAGCATTTTTGCTGAAATTTACAAACAAAGCTTGTTTCTTGTTCAACAAATGCGATAAACCATTTATGTGCCAGGCTGTACAGAGCTGTCATTTCCTGTCAAAACTGAACCAATCAGATAAGCCTATGTCGCGTTTTTAGCCAATCATCGCATCGATCAAATTTGTTTACGTGAGATTGACGACTGACGCGCGCTGTTTTCCCTAAACAAAAATATCTTTCGAAATTTTACGCTCTTTTGCTCGTGAAAATCTATTATATAAAGCAAATAGATCAGGTTTAGCTATGTTCTGTTCTCTGATAAAACACTCCTGAAGCTCAGCTCCAGTCGTGTTTTATCAGAGAACAGAACATAGCTAAACCTGATCTATTGTTAAACAACCATGTTTACTCCTATGAAAAACCTTAGTTTTTTTGTTTGTTTAGAAAAAGTGATGTGGTTTGTTTGTTAAAAATGGCTTTATGACTTACAAGTTTTGCACATAATGGCTCCGTCGTTGTCATGGTTACATGTGGTTGTATTCCCCCACCCGGAATGACGACATTCAACAATCGACTTCTCTGTTCCTTTACATCCCAGGTTACTCAGCCAGATAGGTCTAACTTCAAGCATTAATGTTTGCAATAGATACACCTTACTTGCCCCGGGGTAGCCAAGCATACGGCAGATCACTGCAGCATCGTTGATGTCCAGTCCCCTGTTACATATGGTACCCCATAAGTTACCATAGCGAACAGCAACACGACCAGAGTTGGGTGAACTTCCATCTTCCAAACGAACTTCTATTGGTAGATCTGTAAGGTAAGTTTGGTAAAACGTTTTGATATTTCACATTTTTCTTGTACGTAGGATTAAGATTCCATTCCGATTAAAATTCCTCTACGTTGATTTGGCCTTATACGCCTTCTAGCACGAAGAGAGATGATAATGATGATGATGATGATAATGATGACGTTAATTCATTAATTTAATTAATTGCCAAGATACCATAATGGTCTCTTGCTTTCATCGAAAGATTTGGTTGTCGATAGTTTATAAAACCATTAACAAAATATATATTGGTTGATCGCGCTAACCTTTATTGCTTTTACACACGACACCAGCATACATGTTTCCAGAACATTGTTTATTAGTCCATCCGCGATGAAAGCATTCGCCAATCGATACTTCGTCTCCGTTGCATACCACACCACCCATCCACAATCCATCCTTTCCTAGACTATACTGCTTTATTCCAGCTAGAGCTGCTTTGTAACCAAGCATTCTACAAACCACGTGAGCATCTAATATACTCCATGAGTCATCACAAACTGGTCTCCAGGTCTTGTTGTAGTTGACTTCCACGAAGCCAATGTTGTTGTGATCAGATCCCACAAGGCGAACAGCTACTGATGATTCCTCTAAAAAATGGATGAGAAATGGGGATAAGCAAGGGAATATTAGCTCTTCGTAAAGGGAGTTTAAAGTTTTTCTAAAGTTCTCTTACCCGTAATCCCACTTGGACATGCAGTAGAAATTTGGTAATTGAATGATAAGTGTAGTAAAAACAAGATCCGAAACAGTTTCTGAACTATAATAGTCCTTAACATTGTTTGATTCAGTTATTTCCAAAGTGTATGATCACGATGGTGAACAATGATGGTGATTATGATTCCTATAACGATGGCGGTGATAAAAACTACAACTACTTTAAGGAAAAGGTGGGAGTAATCTATTTTACTTCGAAAACGTGGGAAGTGGTTGCGCATTTGTCCCGCTGGAGCCATGCAGGGGCTCATGGTTAAAGCGTTCGAAGCGGGTGCGCCCTTTACCACCTCAAACTACCAGTGTTTCTTTTTACGGGTATTTAAAGCTAAAGCTACAGAACAGAGTGAAGATACTGAGAATTAAACCGTGGACCTTAAGCTACTAAGGCCACGCACTAACCAACTGGGCTACGCCTGGTAAATGATGACGATTGTGACAGTGATGACGGTGATGACGATGATGATGGTGATGAGGAGTAGAAAAAGTAGGAATAGTTGGTTTGAATACCCTACCTGGTGTTAGTCTTTCACATTTGACACCAGCATCTTCACTGTGACTACAATCGTGTTGACCCCATCCTCTATGCTGACAATGTTCCAATGACTTTTCATTACCACGGCAATTCACATTGTCCAGTAGAATAGGACCACTTCCTTTAACCTTAGCAGTTCCTTTCCATGATGCTTTGCTGTAGTTCAACATACGACAGACCACGTAAGCATCTTTTAGATCCCAGTAATCATCACAGACTGTGCCCCAGACTCCATAATATCGAACCTCCACTCGGCCTTCGTTTGGAGTACCGCCATTCAGGAGACGAACAGCTACGTTTGGACCTTGAGCTGAAGTGAAATATTATCAAAATCAACACTAGGGTCTGTAATGCTTTATACTAGAGGCTTTTAGTTGTAATTTATTCAAACGTATGGATTTGAATATTTGCATTTGAGTTGATTGAGAAGGCGGATCTGACTCACCTTCCGCTACTTTACACACGACCCCAGCATAAAAATTTCCAGGACAATATGTATTAGACCATCCACGATGAAGACATTCACTAATGGATTTTTCTTTACCACTGCATGCCACACCACTCATCCACAGTCCTGCCTTCCCTACACTGAACTTCTTGATCACCGCTTGGGCTCCTTTGTAACCGAGCATTCTACAGACCACGTGAGCGTCTGATATATCCCAGGTATCATCACAGACTGGTCTCCAGGTCCCTTTGTAGTTGACCTCAATTTGTTCAAAATGGTTGTTTTTGTTTCCAACAAGGCGAACCGAGACGTGTGGCGCATCTTTAATAAAAAAAGACATTAGTTGCTGTTTTGTATATACTTATTTCAATAAAGTTAGTCACTTGAAAGGCTACATGCAAATCTGAGACCGGCAAGGATTATGGGTATACAGCAATTTCAGAAAAGGTTGGTGAAGGTTTTGTAGCTTGTTGCTTGTTGCTTGTTGCTTGTTGCATGTTGCATGTTGCTTTCCTAGCCCGAAATGCAGTAAGGGTGATGTGAATTCAAGGTCACACCAATATGGTAATTCCCCAAACTTTGTCTGCAGGTTTTTCCAACTAGCTTCACTTGTGCAGTGAACATGACTCTCAATCGATGATTTTATACATCATAATCTTCTAAAAATCATTATACTAAATCCTTTAGCTAGCGTCTGCAATAATTTATTGAAATATTTTTTTAACTCCAGAGGAAATGAAGCTCTTTTACTCATCACCTGTTTTATTGTCGCACTTCACGGCAGCATGTTTTTTAGTGTTACAATAATGATATCCCCAAGTCATATAAGGACAGGTTTCTACTGAAGCTTCATAACCACGGCAGGGCAAATAGTTAAGTAAAACCGGACCACTTCCACTGACGTTAGCAGTTCCTGCCCATGATGCCTTGCTGTAGTTTAACATACGGCAGACCACGTGAGCATCTGCTAGGTCCCAACCGACATTACAAACTGTGCCCCAGATTCCATAATATCGAACCTCTGCTCGGCCTTCCTGATTTGGAGTACGTCCATTCACTAGACGAACAGCTACGTTTGGACCTTGACCTGACGAAATATTAAAAAAATGAATAGTCACCGTTTTGGTTGCAGTACGACCTTTCACTAACAAAAGAACTCGACTACAATAAAACGTTTTTAGTGTCAAGTAATGTTTTCAGCGAAATCTTCCTCGACGGCTAAGACAAACACAGAGTTTGTAGGACGGAAAAGACTAGGCCAAACTCAGTTTTTTATTATGCGCTCTGTTGAAAAGCTCTCTGGCTTCTGTTTATGGGGTTTCTCAGAGCCTACGATGTTCCGTGAAATGAAAAGGTTATGGGTACGAGAACCCTTTAAATTGGGCCGCATATATAAAATAATAATGATAATAATGATAAACTTTATTTAACGAAGGTGTACAATTAATCAAAGGTAATTTTCAATTGGCCCTCGAATTATAAAACTTATTACAATATAATAATATATAATCTATAAGGAAGGAAAAAATTAAACCGAGTGAAATAAAGTTTATGTAAATAGAATAAAATTATTTATAGATGAAGTACGTTAATTATCTAAGAAAAAGGAATCATTATATAATCTAGACTCTGTAAATTTACGATAACTATATTTAAAACTTGCCAATGAAAGAGTTAGAATTACGTATGTCAATTGGTAATTGATTCCAAACGCCAGTGCCTATGTAGGTAAATGTGCGTTACCCAAAATTCTTTTTAAAAAGTAGAATCGTTAATAGCTTATTTGTTTTCGCTCTAGTTTTAAGCTTAAGAGTATTCTTAAATTTGTCTGCAAGATATTGAGGAGCTGGATTGTTCTGACTTTTAAATACTAAAATGGCTCTAAAATAGTTAGCTCTTTCATCAATAGGGAACCAGTTGTCAATAGGGAACCAGTTGTCAATAGGGAACCAGTTGTCAATAGGGAACCAGTTGTCAATAGGGAGCCAGTTGAAGGGTCGACTAATCATCCGTCAGTGCAATTTTGCGAGTCCCGAATTTTAGCGAAACTCCATTTACCTGTAATGCAAACAACACCAGCTCGTCTGTCATGTGCACATCTTGTTGGGTTTCTGTTGTGGATACGACACTGCTCTATGGTTGTCTCGTGCCCTTGGCAAGAAATAGTCGACAGCCAAGCATCATCAGATTTTGTCATTCCTCTGATGGGTGCCGCAGCACCTTGGATGTATCCCAGCATTCTGCAGACGACATTGGCGTGATTGATATTCCAATTTGTGTCACAGACAGATTTCCATACGCCTTTGTAGCCTATTTCTACTTGACCAGCATTAGGCACACTGTTATCCACCAAACGTACTTGGACAGTTGACGTGGATCCTGTTATTGCAAGAATTAGAAAGATTAGAAAATAAGTAATGATCAGAACAAAATACTAAGCAACTATTGGAAGGCGTTGACTAGCAAGTTATCATCGAGGAGGTAGCGGACAATAGCGTATTAATTCAGTAGCGGAGAAGCTCTGTTTTATCTGTGTTTAGTTTGAGATTGTTCCGTGCATGCTTCTACTCGAGACCTTTCAATATTCATATCATCAGTATTGTTGGATTTAAAGGTAATATAAAGCTGCGTGTCATCCGCATAAAGGTGAAAGTTAATACTCTGCAGCCTAATGAGATCTCCAAGATAGAGAAAAGAATGGGCCCAAGCACGCTCCCTTGAGGAACACCCCGGCAGAATCGGAGACTACTGAACAGGCTTTTGAGGCAAAAACTTTATGTTCAGCTAGAAACGTTTTTTTTTTTTGGAAGATTCTTCTCTTCATTTTAATGCTTTTTAATTTAATTAATTTAATGCGTCAAGGATAGGAAGTGATATTGAAGTTTGAAGTAGGACATGCACATTCTCATTCTATTGATGACTCGTAAAACAGTTGATTGATGGGATGAAAGGAGTAGTAAAGGAGGGAATAATAGGGCCATATACTTAAAATAAAAGACAATGGAAAGCCTAAAATGGTCTTCCTAAAATGGTTACCTATTTATGACATCATTTCTATCTCCAAAGCTGTCCTTCTTTACGAGTGTCTTCATAATCTTGCGCCTGTTTATCTTAGCAACCAGTTCACTCGCCTGAGTGATACCCACTGTCACAGAACCCGTGCATCCCTGAAAGGTGATCTTTTCATTAAACCTGAACTCTGCTCTTGTGACAGTGGACGCCGTACTTTCTACTACAGTACTTCTGCTCTTAAGTCTGCCTCTTCTGTTAATTCCCTCCGTAACCAGTTCTCTAATATTCTCCTTACAGCTAACTCTTCTCTTGAATCCTTTCATGTTAAGCGTCAGTACTAGTCTTTTTCATCTGATTTTTTCCCTCCCTCTTCTGTTTATTAGCTATTTCTAAATGTGTTTATTGTAATATTATTATCATAGTTCTATGTAATATGTTTTTTAGTACACCATCTAGATCTACATTTTTTCTTCTTTCTTTCTCATCGTCAGTAGTTAGCTTTGTTGTTTTTATTATTATCATTGTATATTTTAGTTGTGGGCCAAATCGGAAACCAGCTCACTTATTATGCTGTATTTGATACACACGTTAAATAAAGATTTATTATTATTTTTATTATTATAAGCCGAAAAAGTAAAGGTAGCTTGTACTTGTCATGTTGTAACATCAAATCACAGCATTATGGCGTGCCGTTTGTTTCATAATTATTTTTCTCCGTAATGACGTGGTTATCTACCGTGGTGTGTTTGTGATAACGCAATGCGAATGTCCGCCTTAATAAAGTTCTATACTACCGTAATATATTTACTCTGGTCACCGTATTAAATTCACTCTACCTTGATCAAGTTTTACACTACCTTGATAATATTCACTCTACCTTGATCAAGTTTTACACTACCTTGAAAACATTCACTCCACCTTGATCAAGTTTTACAATACCTTGATAACATTCACTCTACCTTGATCAAGTTTTACACTACCTTGATAATATTCACTCTAGCTTGATCAAGTTTTACAATACCTTGATAACATTCACTCTACCTTGATCAAGTTCTACACTACCTTGATAACATTCACTCTACCTTGATCAAGTTACACTACCTTGATAATATTCACTCTACCTTGATCAAGTTTTACACTACCTTGATAATATTCACCCTACCTTGATCAAGTTACACTACCGTGATAATATTCACTCTACCTTGATCAAGTTACACTACCTTGATAATATTCACTCTACCTTGATCAAGTTACACTACCGTCTGCCGTGATGCGATTTGTCGACCTTGATCATTTTACTACCTTGATAAAAAATCCCTTGGGGGTGGGGGGTCGGGTGCACAGATATGAACAGTATGAAGTTAATTTATTGAATAGAGTAAATTTATGGAGTTTCAGAATTGCTATAATGATTAAAAAATTCAATTTGAATAAAATAGCGAAAACACTAATACTGACGTTCGCTCGTTTGTAGTGATTTCTACTAGGTAGTATAAGATAATTTTAAGGTTTTCACGTTATAAACAGGTAGGAAAGGTAACCTGGGCTAGGAGACTCGTGAAACGCAACTCGCCTTTGCCGAAACCGTCTAGAATTTCTCTAAAATTCAAAATTCCTCCAAAATAGAGTATCCCGATCAAAAAAGTGTTATCCAAAGCAATCTTATGTAATTCAGACCTCGCTAATACACTGTATTGAAACATTAGTTAATCTATTAACTATGATTCAAAGTCTCCGGTTACAATTACATGTAAGTGACCTTTGTTGCTTAGCCGGACGGACCATTTTAGATACTGAATTGATGGCGGGATGTACCCCCTCAAATGGATTTCTTCACAATTCTTGGCCTTCCGACCATGCCAGTCCTGTTGACAAGAACCTCTGGAAGGATTACAGAATTGTAGGTCAAAGAATCTATGCGAAATAATTGCGTTTCAACTTCGTCAATGAGAACTTGAATGGCATTGCTTAACCGTTTTACATTTTCGCTGACATAAACGGCAACATTTTCTTCAACATTTCCTCCCAAGGCAGCCCCAATAATTCTCTCCCAGGCGGTCCTGTTAACCTGCAACCTTAAAAGGAATTCTTGAAGTGCATTTGAATCTGATTCATAAAGTCTTCTCTCCACTTCTTCGCAATGACTGGAAACACAATCTAGAAACGCTGTCCACTGATCCTCTGCCATAATATTCATAAAACAACTAACCTAGTATGCTTCTTTCCCACCACGACACCTCTGGAACATGGTTCCGCTGACCTCACTGATCGTATAGAGAAACCAAAAAATTCAATTTAAGAACCAAACAAACAAAGACAAAACAGTC
This sequence comes from Anthopleura xanthogrammica, assembly GCA_964019055.1. Taxonomy (NCBI): domain Eukaryota; kingdom Metazoa; phylum Cnidaria; class Anthozoa; order Actiniaria; family Actiniidae; genus Anthopleura; species Anthopleura xanthogrammica. Next base: position 13,823,959 of record OZ025207.1, on the reverse strand, counting down.
TGCTATATTAAAATAAATAGTTGAGTTTTTATTTTGTAATGGCCTGTAATGTGAAGCTTGTTTACTATTCATATTGCCGTATTGAAATGTTCAGTTGAAATGTTCAGAAACGGTTAGTCATATAGAGATTATCACATGGAACGAGTGAGTGATGTAGTATCACTTCACTGATATGGTTTTTTATTCGCGGCTTTATTTCACGGATATCGACCCTAAATGTGTAATAAAGTGTTATATCAAGGAGTAAAACAATCTACCCCCCACCCCCAAGGGATTTTTTATCAAGGTAGTAAAACGATATATCAAGGTGGACAAATCGCATCACGGTAGACGGTAGTGTAACTTGATCAAGGTAGATTGAATATTATCACGGTAGTGTAACTTGATCAAGGTAGATTGAATATTATCACGGTAGTGTAGCTTGATCAAGGTAGAGTGAATATTATCAAGGTAGTGTAACTTGATCAAGGTAGAGTGAATATTATCAAGGTAGTGTAACTTGATCAAGGTAGAGTGAATATTATCAAGGTAGTGTAAAACTTGATCAAGGTAGAGTGAATATTATCAAGGTAGTGTAACTTGATCAAGGTAGAGTGAATATTATCAAGGTAGTGTAACTTGATCAAGGTAGAGTGAATATTATCAAGGTAGTGTAAAACTTGATCAAGGTAGAGTGAATATTATCAAGGTAGTGTAACTTGATCAAGGTAGAGTGAATATTATCAAGGTAGTGTAACTTGATCAAGGTAGAGTGAATATTATCAAGGTAGTGTAACTTGATCAAGGTAGAGTGAATATTATCAAGGTAGTGTAACTTGATCAAGGTAGAGTGAATATTATCAAGGTAGTGTAAAACTTGATCAAGGTAGAGTGAATATTATCAAGGTAGTGTAACTTGATCAAGGTAGAGTGAATATTATCAAGGTAGTGTAAAACTTGATCAAGGTAGAGTGAATATTATCAAGGTAGTGTAAAACTTGATCAAGGTAGAGTGAATATTATCAAGGTAGTGTAACTTGATCAAGGTAGAGTGAATATTATCAAGGTAGTGTAAAACTTGATCAAGGTAGAGTGAATGTTATCAAGGTAGTGTAACTTGATCAAGGTAGAGTGAATATTATCAAGGTAGTGTAAAACTTGATCAAGGTAGAGTGAATGTTATCAAGGTAGTGTAAAACTTGATCAAGGTAGAGTGAATATTATCAAGGTAGTGTAAAACTTGATCAAGGTAGAGTGAATGTTATCAAGGTATTGTAAAACTTGATCAAGGTGGAGTGAATGTTTTCAAGGTATTGTAAAACTTGATCAAGGTAGAGTGAATATTATCAAGGTAGTGTAAAACTTGATCAAGGTAGAGTGAATGTTTTCAAGGTAGTGTAAAACCTGATCAAGGTAGAGTGAATATTATCAAGGTAGTGTAAAACTTGATCAAGGTAGAGTGAATGTTATCAAGGTAGTGTAGAACTTGATCAAGGTAGAGTGAATGTTATCAAGGTAGTGTAAAACTTGATCAAGGTAGAGTGAATATTATCAAGGTAGTGTAACTTGATCAAGGTAGAGTGAATATTATCAAGGTAGTGTAACTTGATCAAGGTAGAGTGAATATTATCAAGGTAGTGTAAAACTTGATCAAGGTAGAGTGAATATTATCAAGGTAGTGTAACTTGATCAAGGTAGAGTGAATATTATCAAGGTAGTGTAACTTGATCAAGGTAGAGTGAATATTATCAAGGTAGTGTAACTTGATCAAGGTAGAGTGAATATTATCAAGGTAGTGTAACTTGATCAAGGTAGAGTGAATATTATCAAGGTAGTGTAAAACTTGATCAAGGTAGAGTGAATATTATCAAGGTAGTGTAACTTGATCAAGGTAGAGTGAATATTATCAAGGTAGTGTAAAACTTGATCAAGGTAGAGTGAATATTATCAAGGTAGTGTAAAACTTGATCAAGGTAGAGTGAATATTATCAAGGTAGTGTAACTTGATCAAGGTAGAGTGAATATTATCAAGGTAGTGTAAAACTTGATCAAGGTAGAGTGAATATTATCAAGGTAGTGTAACTTGATCAAGGTAGAGTGAATATTATCAAGGTAGTGTAAAACTTGATCAAGGTAGAGTGAATATTATCAAGGTAGTGTAAAACTTGATCAAGGTAGAGTGAATATTATCAAGGTAGTGTAACTTGATCAAGGTAGAGTGAATATTATCAAGGTAGTGTAAAACTTGATCAAGGTAGAGTGAATGTTATCAAGGTAGTGTAACTTGATCAAGGTAGAGTGAATATTATCAAGGTAGTGTAAAACTTGATCAAGGTAGAGTGAATGTTATCAAGGTAGTGTAAAACTTGATCAAGGTAGAGTGAATATTATCAAGGTAGTGTAAAACTTGATCAAGGTAGAGTGAATGTTATCAAGGTATTGTAAAACTTGATCAAGGTGGAGTGAATGTTTTCAAGGTATTGTAAAACTTGATCAAGGTAGAGTGAATATTATCAAGGTAGTGTAAAACTTGATCAAGGTAGAGTGAATGTTTTCAAGGTAGTGTAAAACCTGATCAAGGTAGAGTGAATATTATCAAGGTAGTGTAAAACTTGATCAAGGTAGAGTGAATGTTATCAAGGTAGTGTAGAACTTGATCAAGGTAGAGTGAATGTTATCAAGGTAGTGTAAAACTTGATCAAGGTAGAGTGAATATTATCAAGGTAGTGTAACTTGATCAAGGTAGAGTGAATATTATCAAGGTAGTGTAACTTGATCAAGGTAGAGTGAATATTATCAAGGTAGTGTAAAACTTGATCAAGGTAGAGTGAATATTATCAAGGTAGTGTAACTTGATCAAGGTAGAGTGAATATTATCAAGGTAGTGTAACTTGATCAAGGTAGAGTGAATATTATCAAGGTAGTGTAACTTGATCAAGGTAGAGTGAATATTATCAAGGTAGTGTAACTTGATCAAGGTAGAGTGAATATTATCAAGGTAGTGTAAAACTTGATCAAGGTAGAGTGAATATTATCAAGGTAGTGTAACTTGATCAAGGTAGAGTGAATATTATCAAGGTAGTGTAAAACTTGATCAAGGTAGAGTGAATATTATCAAGGTAGTGTAAAACTTGATCAAGGTAGAGTGAATATTATCAAGGTAGTGTAACTTGATCAAGGTAGAGTGAATATTATCAAGGTAGTGTAAAACTTGATCAAGGTAGAGTGAATGTTATCAAGGTAGTGTAACTTGATCAAGGTAGAGTGAATATTATCAAGGTAGTGTAAAACTTGATCAAGGTAGAGTGAATGTTATCAAGGTAGTGTAAAACTTGATCAAGGTAGAGTGAATATTATCAAGGTAGTGTAAAACTTGATCAAGGTAGAGTGAATGTTTTCAAGGTAGTGTAAAACTTGATCAAGGTAGAATGAATGTTATCAAGGTAGTGTAAAACTTGATCAAGGTAGAGTGAATATTATCAAGGTAGTGTAAAACTTGATCAAGGTAGAATGAATGTTTTCAAGGTAGTGTAAAACGTGATCAAGGTAGAGTGAATATTATCAAGGTAGTGTAAAACTTGATCAAGGTAGAGTGAATGTTATCAAGGTATTGTAAAACTTGATCAAGGTGGAGTGAATGTTTTCAAGGTATTGTAAAACTTGATCAAGGTAGAGTGAATATTATCAAGGTAGTGTAACTTGATCAAGGTAGAGTGAATATTATCAAGGTAGTGTAAAACTTGATCAAGGTAGAGTGAATATTATCAAGGTAGTGTAACTTGATCAAGGTAGAGTGAATATTATCAAGGTAGTGTAAAACTTGATCAAGGTAGAGTGAATGTTTTCAAGGTAGTGTAAAACTTGATCAAGGTAGAGTGAATATTATCAAGGTAGTGTAAAACTTGATCAAGGTAGAGTGAATGTTATCAAGGTATTGTAAAACTTGATCAAGGTGGAGTGAATGTTTTCAAGGTATTGTAAAACTTGATCAAGGTAGAGTGAATGTTTTCAAGGTAGTGTAAAACTTGATCAAGGTAGAGTGAATATTATCAAGGTAGTGTAAAACTTGATCAAGGTAGAGTGAATGTTATCAAGGTAGTGTAGAACTTGATCAAGGTAGAGTGAATGTTATCAAGGTATTGTAAAACTTGATCAAGGTAGAGTGAATATTATCAAGGTAGTGTAAAAGTTGATCAAGGTAGAGTGAATATTATCAAGGTAGTGTAACTTGATCAAGGTAGAGTGAATGTTATCAAGGTAGTGTAAAACTTGATCAAGGTAGAGTGAATATTATCAAGGTATTGTAAAACTTGATCAAGGTAGAGTGAATATTATCAAGGTAGTGTAAAACTTGATCAAGGTAGAGTGAATTTAATACGGTGACCAGAGTAAATATATTACGGTAGTATAGAACTTTATTAAGGCGGACATTCGCATTGAGGTAACACAAACACATCACGGTAGATAACCACGTCATTACGGAGAAAAATAATTATGAAACAAACGGCACGCCATACAGCATTGAATTAAGACCTTTAGACACAGACATGACGTTACGCATGGTTTAACGAACATGACGTCAATGTCTGTTAGCTAAAAGGAACATAACATTGAGCGACTTTATTTGTTTATATTTTTGGAAAGCACACTGTTTTAGAAAATAGCTATAGTATAATCTCTGGATGCCATAATACAATTACCTAAAACTTTCCTGAAATAGATATATATATATGAAAATGTGACATAATACGCTAAAAATATTATATTGATATAAAGGCTGAGAACTTTTCTAAAATAGTTGAACGTTTTCGACCGAAGTCATCATCAGAAATGAGTAGAGTGCATGGAATATGTCTTTTTATGAAAATATTGTTGGGAAAAAATTGTTTGGAGCGAGAATAATATTATTGGTATAACTGTATAGAGCTTTTAAGAGTGACGTCGCTTGTATGGAAAATCGAGTTCCGGGTTCAAGACGAATATCATATCTATAAAGATTTTTCTTCTTTTTCTTCGTGACAGGATTTGTTGTCCAAAGTTCTAACTGTTTCAGGTGGAAGTCAAATCATTGATTTTTTAGCGCTTGATTTTAATTTTTTTGTGTGAGTGAGTAATTGTACCCGTCACAACTTAAAAGCTCTATTAGGTTGCTTTGGCTTTCATAATAAAACTATGAAATAATTATTCTTCTGTCGTTTCATCCCATAAGGTCTTGGTTGTAGAGTGCAAAACCTTAATCAGAGAAACACTACTAAACTATTTCGCACTAAATTATACAAAATATTGCAATGTCTATTATTTTCTATCGTTTTGTCTGTGCTGTTTGGTAATAATTAGCTGAGAAAATGGGAAGATACTTTAGTAACAAAACTACGTACCTTCAACTTGTTGTAAAATTAAAGACATCCAGAGAGTAAAAAGACAAAGTATGTTTTTTCTTTCCATGGATAGAGCTAAATTACACTGAACACTTCACTTCCACTTCAGGTGTTGATCTAAATTCAGTATTTTATTTGATATAGAGGCTTTGCACCATCACGTGACTCGCGTAGCGTCGATTAGCAACGGTAACTACGCCGCCATGACAGGAGGCATGTAAACCATAACAAAGTATAGTAACGAACGCGATTAAAAAAGTTTTGTGTTGTTGGATGTGGAAAACACTCTGAAAGAGATACAAATGTCAGAATTTTAAACGTTCCGAAGCAGATCAAGCATCAAAGCTAAAAAACAAGATGGATTTTAAAGCTGAGACGAAAAAATGGCTTGCAAACATACGACGAGAGCCGGCTGTTTCGAAAGGGCAAGTTAAGAACCCAATGGTTTGCTCGCTTCATTTTCACCAAGTTGTTTTCAAAGTGCAACTAGCTTATTCTTTCAAATAAATTGGTTCAAATTATTCGAGACCGATGATTTTTGCTTTGTTTATCTAGGAGAACCAGCAAAATCCTACGACGAAACTCACTGGACTCCTAAATCGATCTATGTCTCTTGCACGCGTTTCTTTGGGAAAGTTTGTATGAATATTTTATGTATTACTGTTAAATAGGGCTTATTCAAAGCGCAGTCGCCTTTTCAAAGATCTTTCCATCGAACGGTTGTGCCTTTATAGCGAGGAAACTTTGGCTGATTGAGAAACAGAACAAGATGCGCGTGACCCATCGCGATCGTAGGAGATCAGTCTGGATGAGTTTCGTCGTAGGCTTTTGCTGGTTCTCCTAGATAAACTAAGCAAAAAAACATCGGTCTCGAATTGTACCACTCAATTTCTTTGAAGGAATAAGCTAGTTGCACTTTGAAAACAACTTGGTGAAAATGAAGCGAGCAAACCATTGGGTTCTTAACTTGCCCTTTCGAAACAGCCTCTCGTCGTATGTTTGCAAGCCATTTTTTCGTCTCAGCTTTAAAATCCATCTTGTTTTTTAGCTTTGATGCTTGATCTGCTTCGGAACGTTAAAAAATCTGACATTTGTATCTCTTTCAGAGTGTTTTCCACATCCAACAACACAAAACTTTTTTAATCGCGTTCGTTACTATACTTTGTTATGGTTTACATGCCTCCTGTCATGGCGGCGTAGTTACCGTTGCTAACCGACGCTACGCGAGTCACGTGATGGTTGGTTTTTGTCATGAGACCCTTGTGATACTACGTGTCACTGAGTTTGTGTCTTACTGCACACAGTCGCTACTTCCTTTTATCGGTTCACTTATCATACAAAGCATCAAATCGATGGTGCAGGGTAGTTTCAAAGTAATATTCAAATTTTCACCTTGAAGCCTCGACTGAATGCTTTGCGTTTGACCAGAAGTGAACCGATGTATGGAAAGTGGTGAATTAATGATGTAACGTTATTTCATTTTGCTCATGAAGCAAAGTTGTACTAATAGTCAGAGTAACACAAAAGAAAACAATGGAACTATTTCACTATGACGTCACATCAAAACAATCTATTGTTTAACGCTAAGGATTATGGTCGTGAGAGGGGGACAAAACAGCAACAACACAAAGAAAATTGATAAAAAATCTGTTTTATAGAACGAAGAAAAGCGAACTACCATCAAATGCAGTAAATATTGTTTATTAAACATCGATACACCTTATATTTGGAAACCAGACTATTTGAGATGAAACTTTTCTTAGCAGAAAAGATTTCTATTGTCCTAAACGATTCTGCCCCCCTCATAAACAAGCCGTGACTTCATAATGAAATAGGGCAATTTGATCTAGGTAAAGTATTTGCGAACAGGCCTGCATGCAATCCCTCAAAAGTTGTTAGCCTTTTGTAAGCCTTTAGCCCGTGCATTTTTACAATGCGTCATTGTGCGAGAATATAAACAAACCGAAGGGAAACCCAACAACTCTCGTTGGCTTCTTCAGTAAATTTAAAAGAATTGAAAAGAAGACAAGTGTTGAAAAGCTTGCAGCTACTGAAACATTCGCATTATGTATTTCTACACGTATCAAGATATTCGCAAGCTTTTTATTTCTAGAATTAAAGTGATAACTGTTAAACAATACTGTTTGAATATGTTAATTCATGGAACATGTTATAAAGCGGCCGGTCAGAATAAGGCATACCGTATAATATTCACAGAATAAAAGCTTAGCATCTATACGAACATGTAACTAGTATTAGAATTTAGGTAAGTTCCCTTCAAATGTAAAGGGAGTTCGCTGCGTCGAATACGACTCTCCACAATTCAGTTTTTATTATTGAGTATTATGAGAATTCATATCAGCTGAATTATTTGTCAGCAACTCAAACTTACTCGATTAGAGCAGCACAACTCGCGTCGCTAGAACTCTTAGAGGAATCCAAAGCCTGTCAAAATGATTTAACATGGCTAATATTAAGATGCTACGGCTAAAACTTCGTTTTAGTTTTTCTATAAACTTCGTGTTCACGAGCTTCTTTGACAAAGTAAAACCCGCATCCAATTATCAAATCAAGGGAGGGGAGCCTGAGCATTTTCTCGAAGCTCGTTCTAGCTCTCGAATTTGAAAGAAAAAATAATTTTATTGATCATAATTTTTTAGTATTTTAGAAACAGTGGATCCTGCGTTTATAATGAGAGAAATTTGAATTCTAGTTCCAATTTTGTTTATAGCGAAAAACATTTGCCGTGTCCTACCCTACTAAGGCAGTCATTGGTGCGCAATTTTTCCCCGTCATGGGTTATGCTAACAACTTGAGCTTGTTAGCTTCGCGCTGATTGGCTAGTTACATTTTCTTTTATCAGATAGATATTGCGGAAGGTGAGAGCAGCTAAATGTAACGCTAAAAAAATCCCAAAAGAAAAAGGATTTAGCCTAAATTTGCATTATTCTTGTCCATGTAAACAAGCCGTGACGTCATAGTGAAATAGGGCAATTAATAGTATTTACTACTGTATAAAGGCGCGATTACACAAAGCAATTTTCTCTGCAACTTATGTTTTATCATAATATTATCAATCGTAGTTTTTTTAATGATTATTTTCTCAGTATTTTCCAAAGCTTTTTAACTTTACTTACTTATAACTATACCAGGAATTTATTTTTCCTAAAAACATGTAAAGCTTGATTATCGGTGATGTTATGTATATTGATATGTATTATATGTATATATTTATATGATATTATGTTATGTTATGTATATTTTTTTCCTTAGAAGCTTAGTTTTCGTTTCTTTTTCTTTCTAAATCTTGTTGATAAGTTTGTGTTGAATTGTGAATATCCTAAAAAACTGAAACTTACAGGGTTTAGGAACTGTAATATAAAAACATTTTCAATAGCAGGCAGTCATCTTAAGCAGTATTCTCATGCAATAAATTATATTTATTCTTTAGGTCTTCCATTTCAGTTCCACTGTCTTTCTTACTTGTTCTTTTCTTACTGTATTTAGACATGACGAAGCAGCTAGTAGCAAGGAGGAGTACAAGGAGTAAGGCTATGGAGATTGATAGAGCAATCAAGCTTCCTATAAGGTGTGAGTCATTCATACGCTTGGAGGGCGTTGCTATCGAGAGAAAGAAAGGTAACTGGTAACACAGTACAAAATTAATAAGGTAATAAAAATAACTTAATTCATATAGCGCACATATCCAAGTTCAAGGCGCTGTACAATATAATATAATATATAGATTTAGGCACTGCCTAAAAGCGGAGCTCCCATAAATAGTATATTTATTGCTAAAAACGTGACAATTGTGTGACGCGGCATAACGCTGGTTATAGCGTTACCACTTCGTTTGATTTTACCAGAATCCAGGAGGAAAAACTAAAAGAAAAACCATTATTTTAAGCCTTCAAAAGCATTACAAAACTTTTCAATTCGAAGAAAAATAATTATAGATTGTACAACATATGAATACATGTATAGAACAAAGGATTTCATTCAGCAAATCTTAGTAATCAAAGTTGTAAGTTTTTTAGGTGGAAAGTGAACTACACTGAAAATTGTCGAAAAATATTACTAATAAGCTTAAGCTTACATTCACTTGAACTTCACATGTAAAAAGAGACATATTCATTAATGCAAGATAATAATTTTCTTTGTTAGTAAGTTGGTCTTTGAAAAGTTTTTTTTTTCAGATTATCGAGCGAAATATCTTACAAAAACATAAGCTTATTTATAAAGAAAAACAAGCTCATCATTTTTGCGATTGTGTAATAGTAATAGCTGGAAAAGCCCGATAAATAGCAAATATTTGGTGTGATATGTATTCCTTTTTCATATTTCATTCAACATTAAAATAAATTATCTATAAAAATGTCAAAATATTCATATGATTATGAAACTGGAATCTTGTTTTGACTTCGCGTGAGGTTCGCTGGCCGTCAAATATATTTTTTCAAAGAACCAAGTCTTTTTACTAAGTCTTAGCCTTTTTTCTTGAAATGGGATCAAAAACAAAAATTCAAAGCTTCAAATATCGCTTTTTTGGTTCACAAGTAATGAAGAAAAAGATGATAAAAATCTAGAATGCAGTAAAAACGACAAACTATCCAAGTTTTTCTGACAATGTTTGCCGAACCAAAGTCCTTGGCTTGTCTGAGAGTTTCTCCAGCTAGTTTACACATTTCTTGTCGTTTTTTTTACGAAATATTAGTTAACATTAATGAATTTACCTTCTATGAAGTGTTTTCTACGGAGCTGAAATATTATTCTTGCAGTATAATCAGGTTTTTCTGGTCTACAGGCCACTTTTTCTCTCACTGAAGTTTCAGTCACGAAACTTCATCGTAAGATTAAGAATCTTCCCTCGCTTTCCCTCGCTAAAGTCGAAAAATTGTTTTTGTTCACTTTAAGACAGACATGACTTCGATTAAACGTATTTTTCGCATTGCAAAAATAAGAAAAAATACTTCTTGATCCATCTTTCAGTACATTATTGCAATTTTTCTATGCATTTGTGAGTAAGCAAAGCGCGCGGGAACCCTGTGCAAAGTGGTACACGGACGGACGTATGTATGTATGTATGTATGTACGTATGTATGTACGTATGTATGTATGTATGGACAAGGTGATGACGTAATCAAGCCATGAAAAATCAACTCGATGGGTTACCATTTCTTCTTAAGGGAGCTCCGCTATTAGAATATCTATCGAGAATATCCCCTAATAAGATTAATGTAGACTGACTACAATTCCTTCCCTTTAAAAACTTGGTTTCCCCAACTTAATAGAGAGACCTTTTTTTTGAAACAAGGCTATTTGTGTCTTGTTAAGTTGTGCATATTTAGAATGTAACAGGAAACAAGATTCTTGTACCTTTATCATGGTAGACGGTTTTTGTTGTAAAAGCCAAAAAAGCTGAATCACCAAAAATTCGTTTCTGAGAAGAAGAAGATAAAAAAAGAAAATTGAAACTAAGATTCGGTTTTCTCTCCCTCCCCCTTTCCTCCTCCCCAAAGGGAGTAAGCGAGTAAGGAAGCATTAGAAAAATAGAGCGATTAAGGGACTTCGAGAGGGGAGTCAAAAATGCAGAGAAGAGAAGAATGGCAATTCGCCATTTCCATATCGAGCAAGGGGCTGGGTACGAGAGTAGAAAATTTGATCATGGTTTCAGAAAAACATAACACCATTAAATGGAAGAGTAACTTAATAAAAGCTTATTGAAATCAATATCTCGGTTACTATGACGACGGGGTGCGCTGATGACACGAGTTTACACTGATCAATATAGTGAGAATTCTTGCTTAGTGTCAGTTTCACGCCCTTCCTAAGACATACTGTAAATAGAATCAAAGTCTTTCCATATGTGTAACTTAGGCATTGAAAATTATTTGACATAACCGATACAACTTTTGAATTTTACCGCAAACTCACCCCATCCATTGCCATGGTAACGATCCTCACGTGTACTCTATACATTGCTCCGGGTTCTAACGGTGCGTTGTAGTAACCATGGTAATACTGACCGTCACCAATCGTTAGGTTCGAGATGTGACCCACGATCTCCGCGGTGATGTAACTGTCATTACCCATCTGTGTTGCCATGGTAAAGTTGACTTCATTGTAGACAAAGGATGGTGGCTGTTCATAGGAATCGAAGCGTTGTTCGGTGTCTCTCTTTTCAACTGCCACTTGATACGCGCTGTCAAAAATATCGTTTTAAGGCCAATTAGAAGTAGTTTGTGTTAGTTCTTATAATTGCTAAATATAATTAACAAAGCTCTTATATTTTTATGCTGTAGGTTCCAGGCCAGTACCTTTTCATTTGTGCTTCAGTTCTGTGGGAGCCTTTGAATAAGATCACTACCTTTGAATGAGAAATGCCTTTGGTAGCACTAGTCTGGAATTCTGGAGCGTCAGCTGTAAGTAAAAAGATGCTTATGAATCAGTGTCATTGCTCCCATTAAAATTCCAAAAAAATAGGCAATCAAAGTATTGAATGTATTCCTTGCAGCCTACCTGGTTTGCACACTATCCCTCCATCATTTTTTTTGCACTTCGTTTGTCCCCATCCTGGATGAAAGCAGTCAATAATCGAGTTCTCTGTTCCGTTACACTTTAGGTCACTCAGCCAGATAATATCACTTGAGAAAACAAAACTATTTAACGGATATACCTTACTTGCCCCGGGGTAGCCGAGCATACGACAAACCACTTTAGCATCGTTGATGTCTAGTCCCTTGTTACATATGGTACCCCATACGTTACCATAGCGAACAGCAACACGACCAGAGTTGGGTGAATTTCCATCTTCCAAACGAACTTGCACTGGAGGAGGATCTATAAAGAAGGTATGCTATAAGGTATGGAATAGAAGATTATCCCTGTATCTGACCCAGTAGAATTAAGGTATAAGATGGCAGAACATCAAGTTTGCGTAATCAATCGTTCTTCCGAGATATCGTGTGACATCAGTGAAAACACGATTGCGCATGCGTGGATTTCAATATGTTTTCCAAGAATCAAGAATTCAGAAGAGGTTTAGTGAGCACATAAATTTTCGTTTTTTCCGAATATAAAAAAAGGTTTGTGTGTATACTTTTCTGAGACCAAGATACTGTAATGTAATACTGTAATACAAAGACAATATGAAAGGATTGTCCTTAAGTTTCGAGAACTGACTTTCATTTTTTTAATTCTTTTATAAAGTCCATTTGTCAAGCAAGTTTGAAATCCATTTTTGATATTTTTACGATAGCAAAGAAGTATGCGCAGAGTTTTTTGCTCGTGTCCTGGCAGCTAATAACTTTGAGTCAAAATCACGGTGCACGGACACATTAATGACAGCATTTGTAGATTAAACTGGTAAATGATCAAAATGTTCGGACACGACACAGCAAGTGCTAGATAACAATTAGTTTTTTCGTAGTCATGTTGAATCTTCTCTTTTCGTGAAGGATAAAGATTAGTTATGGAGGAAATTGTTTGATCGTAAGTCATATACCTTTATTCATGGAACACATGACACCGGCGTAAAAGTTTCCAGGGCACTTGGTATTAGACCATCCACGATGAGAACATTCACCGATCGATACTTCATCGCCACGGCATACCACACCATCCATCCACAATCCATCATTTCTTTCACTATACCGCTTTATTCCAGCTAGGGCTGCTTTGTAACCAAGCATTCTACAGACCACGTGAGCTTCTAATATACTCCATGAGTCATCACAGACTGGTCTCCAGGTTTCGTTGTACTTGACTTCAACAGCGCCAACATTTGGTTGTTTCGTTCTCACAAGACGAACAACAATGGATGATTCCTCTAGGAGAAAACACAGAGGAAGAGAATTTTATTGCTATATGTTTAGGGAACTTAGTTTACAGCTTTTGCTGGGGAGATTTAGGAACGGTTTTGCTCGTTCATGCGTCCATAATGAAGCTACATGCATAGCTTGTATAGGCCTTACCTGGATGACATTAACTTTAACTAATAATATAGTTTGCCTCGCATCGTAACAGCCTACCCTATATTGGAGGCATAAGGTGCTAATGCGCTGCTTATTATTGTAAGCTTCGTGGCTATCAACTGTCCATTGATTCGAACCCTTTTTCCTCGATCCAGACATTGGACCTGAGAAGCTTAATGAATCGACCGTTAATAATGCTTTCTATGAGAATTGTCCGCTGCTATCTATTAGTACGATAAGCGAATGGCAAAACGCACCTTGGGTCGTGATTTCACATCTCACACCAGCATCTTTGTAATGATTGCAGTATTCATGCCGACCCCAGCGGATATCAGGGCAGTGCTCCAGTGATTTCTCGTTACCGTTACATTTTAAGACGTCCAGTAAAATAGGACCACTTCCTTTGATAGTAGCAATTCCTGCCCAAGATGCTTTGCTGTAGTTCAACATGCGACAGACTACGTGAGCATCTCGCATTCCCCATCCATGACGACTACAAACTGTGCCCCAGACTCCATAATATCCAACCTCTACTCGGCCTTCGTTGGGAGTACTGCCATTCACTAGACGAACAGCTACGTTTGGACCTTGATCTGACGTACGATTTGTAAGAGAGAAAAAACGACGTCCTGTTACAACAGCTTGCCTACCCAAATGTTTTCCATACATTTCTTCAAATTCGAAATTATCCTCAAAAAGTGGGGGCTCAGCCCCCCCCCCCCCCCCCAAATCTCAAGTAGGGGGCTCTAGTCCCCCCAGCCCACCCTATTCTGCCGCCTCTGAAGAACCGTTCTCTACCTATCATTGTCTTTTCTTTGAAAGTTAGTTAAACAGGAAGAGTATTGATTCCTTGTTTTCACAGTCGCCATCTTGGTCAAATTTAACAACAGACTTGTCATTAGTCTCTTTTGTTATATTATTTCATTCTCTTGGGAATGATTGAAAACCAGCAATAAGGGTACCAACCGTTCTTCACGTTACATATGACTGCAGCGTTGTAATTATGCCGTCTAGATCTGCATCGCCTGTTTGTCCACCCATGATGATAACATTCACTAATTGACTGTTCATCGCCGTTACATCCCAAACCACTCAACCAGAGTCCTCTATGCCCAACATTATTGATCCTTTTAATTGCTGCAAGAGCTCCTTTGTAACCAAGCATTCTACAGACCACGTGAGCGTCTGATATATCCCAGGTATCATCACAGACTGGTATCCAGGTCCCGTTGTACTGCACTTCTACTTGACCAAAATGGCTTAAATGACTTCCAGTAAGACGAACTTGCACATCAAAGGAAGATTGATCTTAAAAAGACAAAGAAGTTTTTCAACTGGTATACTTTTAGGGAAGGGACAGTTTTGGTGATAATGATGGATATAATCAGATAGATAGTTATACTTTATTATAAACTTAAAACCTGCAGCCTGGGGCTTAATTACGTTAAGATTTACACAATCTAGTATCAAATGAAATGCTATGTCTACCATAAAACTGTCCTTATGTACTATATACATGGCTCACGATAAAATTATTCTTACACCTTTTAGTTTTACATTTCGGTTACTGTCCTTCTACTCTAACCGCGGTCACCCAGAGTTCGTTGAGCAATCAGATTACGACTGAATACAAAAAAAAGAACAATAGAATTCAAGTTCATACTTCTGTACACGGTTGTTTCACATTAAACGACAATTTCTATGGCTGGATTTACTAAATAAGGAATGTGTTAAAACTCGTAATCTGATTGGTCAACGAACTCTGGGTGACCGCGGTTAGAGTAGAAGGACAGTAAATGAAAGTTCTCGAGTTCCTTAGAGAATACATGAATGTGCATTTGCCTGGAATTAATTTGTACATAATCGAGGCTTGAAGACTCATGACTGCAAATTTTTCAGAAATCACACAAGGTTTTGATGCTAAAAGGGGAAATAATAATGACAAGCATCTAGTGATATGACCAGGTTCGTCAATTAACATCACTCAGTCACCTCCATTATCATTACGTCCTTGTTTGTTTGTTAGTTCTTGACTTTACTCAGTCATTACACAGGGATTCGTAAGGTTAACAATGCAGCCAAGGTCTGGTTTTATTCATTAGTGTTAGTTATGATTATGAGTGACAAGGATGATGGAGGTGGTGATGATAAAGGTTACATAATAATAATGTGACCAGGGCCGTAGCAAGCCTTGCAAAACTGGGGGCACAAACAACACGTGAACACGACAAAAGAAAATGCAATTCCGCACTTGCTTTACTTTTCTGGGGATAACCGGGGGGGCTCAAGCCCCCCCCCCCCCTTTCCCCAGCTTCTCCCCTTGCTACGGCCCTGGTGACTATGGTTGATGGTAATCCAAAACACTTTTAATTAAAATTCATTTTAACTAAATACATACGTTTCCCGTCTTCACAAGTGACACTGACATCTTGGCTGTGGTAACAGTAGTTATGCCCCCAAGGCTTTTGTGTACAATCTTCCAAAGATCTTTCTTTTCCGTGACACATTAGATTGTCCAGTAAGATGGGTCCTTTCCCTTTAACTTTCGCAGTTCCGGTCCATGATGCTTTGCTGTAGTTCAACATACGACAGGCCACGTAAGCATCTGCTAGGTCCCAGCCTTTTTTGCAAACTGTTCCCCAGACTCCATAATATCGAACCTCTACTCGGCCTTGATTTTGGGTTCTTCCATCCGCCAGACGAACAGTTATGTTTGGGTCGAGCGCTATGAAATAATATTTATATATATATATATTTTTTGAAAATCGTGAAACCGTTATTATTACTTTTAGTACGTTTTTTTTTTAATGTAAAAAAATTAGAAGGAGAAGAAGTTAAAAGGTTTACAGTGCGACTACTATAACCGGGGCAACCTAGGCAGGGAGTACCCGAGAACCAATCAAAATAAGGACGCTTTACCTTTCAGTCAGTCAGTCAGTCAGTCAGTCAGTCAGTCAGTCAGTCAGTCAGTCAGTCAGTCAGTCAGTCAGTCAGTCAGTCAGTCAGTCAGTCAGTCAGTCAGTCAGTCAGTCAGTCAGTCAGTCAGTCAGTCAGTCAGTCAGTCAGTCAGTCAGTCAGTCAGTCAGTCAGTCAGTCAGTCAGTCAGTCAGTCAGTCAGTCAGTCAGTCAGTCAGTCAGTCAGTCAGTCAGTCAGTCAGTCAGTCAGTCAGTCAGTCAGTCAGTCAGTCAGTCAGTCAGTCAGTCAGTCAGTCAGTCAGTCAGTCAGTCAGTCAGTCAGTCAGTCAGTCAGTCAGTCAGTCAGTCAGTCAGTCAGTCAGTCAGTCAGTCAGTCAGTCAGTCAGTCAGTCAGTCAGTCAGTCAGTCAGTCAGTCAGTCAGTCAGTCAGTCAGTCAGTCAGTCAGTCAGTCAGTCAGTCAGTCAGTCAGTCAGTCAGTCAGTCAGTCAGTCAGTCAGTCAGTCAGTCAGTCAGTCAGTCAGTCAGTCAGTCAGTCAGTCAGTCAGTCAGTCAGTCAGTCAGTCAGTCAGTCAGTCAGTCAGTCAGTCAGTCAGTCAGTCAGTCAGTCAGTCAGTCAGTCAGTCAGTCAGTCAGTCAGTCAGTCAATGAATGGTAGTTTTACCTGATTTACAAACAACACCAGCTCTCCTATTATGCGCACAAGCTTTGAATTTCCGATTTGTAATGATACATTCCTCAATAGTTGTCTCGTGTCCTCTGCAAGAAATAGTCGACAACCAAGCATCATCAGAACTCGTCATTCCGCTGATGACTGACGCAGCACCTTGGTTGTACCCCAGCATTCTGCAGAAAGTATTAGCTGCATTGGGATACCAGTTTGAGTCACAGACAGATTTCCATAAGCCTTTGTAGCCTATTTCTACTCGACCAGCATTAGGCTCACTGTTATCCACCAAACGTACTTGGACAGTTGACGTGGATCCTGTTATTGCAAGAATTAATGATAATTTTTTTTTTCGAGCAAGGACCACGCATCGGAAAAAACAATATTTGTTTCTGAGTTGAGCCAGTTGAGCCTATCCATTCAATCGCTACCTTTTCCATTTCCCTTCGCGTATTCACGAGTTAAAAATGGCCCTTCTATACTACTTCTCGCTTCAGATTAAATTGGTCATCATATTTCGATTCTGTGTATGATAGTACCAGTTTTTATGGTGCAAGTGTATTAATGTATAGTTAATCGCAATACATAATACTGTAACTAAAACTTCAAAGCGCGCATTAGCATCACTGTTTCGATTTAGCATTTCCATTGGTTCTATTTCCATATTTCGATTCTGTGTATGATAGTACCAGTTTCTATGGTGCAAGTGTATTAATGTATAGTTAATCGCAATACATAATACTGTAACTAAAACTTCAAAACATTAGCATCACTGTTTCGATTTAGCATTCCCTTTGGTTTCATTTTCATCATTTATTACCACTAGTTCTTCACTTAACTTACCATCTTTAAAGGATCTTTAATTATGGGATCAATGAGAAGTCGTAACGCTTTTTTTCAAGTCTCTTCAATAGCTAGGCTGAAAAGTTGAGAACCCCCTAGATTTGGAAGTAACGATTGATGCAAAATCCGATCGCCTGCTTCCACCCTTTACTCCATCCGTTATGTGAAAGGCAAAAATTTGTAGCCGTTCCGCTTTTTTTAATTCTGATTTTGATAAATAATAAATTATTTTGTGAAATAAAATTCTCTGAGGATAAGATATTTACTTTCGAGTAACTGTTGAGAGTGACAATAGTAACATGGAGAAACTGAGTATATATATACAGCCATATGCAAAAACTATGTCTGTCTGTCTGTCTGTCTGTCTCTCTCTCTAGTAAAACAAATAAACACAAAAGCCTGCGATGACGTCACAGTCATTAAAATATTGGAAATATTATATTTTATTGTATAGACACCAGTGTTTCATTGAAACATATTTCACTCGTATTATTCATAAGACCTCGGTGACATATTTTCCATATCCGTACACGTGAAGATATCGATGACATCACATCCTATCATTTTTCATTCAGGATCAGCCGAAATGGCCGCCAAATGGCGTTGTTTTTTCGGGATTTGTCTATATAATAAAAAGAAAATGACATGTTGGCTTAAAGATATGAAGTTTATCTTCTCGTGTTGAAAAATATTTCACCACTTGAAGATAAACTTCATATCTTCTCGCCACCGTGTAATATCCTCTTTATAACTTAAAACTCAAATCAAGAAATATTTTACCATAACAACCACTCAAATCAAGAAATATTTTATCACTCAGCTATTCACTTCACGTAGAACCAATACTGAAAGCAAATTTAAATGAACGAGGTCAATGGACACCAATCAACCATAATCGTTTATCCAATTAATTTTTCGTATCCATTGATTCATGTTATTTGCCGTTGATTGTCGTCAGATGACGACCGAAATATCCTTGGAAATGAAAATGATAAGTCTTCTCGTAATCATCCTTTTCTTGATTAAGTTGCGTGCCAGGAGAAACATTTTCAAAAGTTACTTATGCAAAAACAAGTTAACTAATACAAATATCCGATTCAATTAAAGAAGAATAACCACAATATTGACTCACCTGTTTGCGGTAAAGTTAAAACGATCCACAGACTGAAAAATAGGGTCAATTTCTTTGAGATTCTCATGCTGCATAGAGAATAATGAAGATAATAACAACCAAACATGCTTCAAAATACAGACTTCTCCTTCAGCTTAACAACAAATTTGAAAACCGAAATATCCGTTCTTTTGATAGAAACTTTGTCATGTTTCAGCACAGAAAGTCAATTTACATGTTTAAACCACAATTATATTGGATTGCTCCTTCCAAGAAAAGAAACTATAACGTTCCTGTATTTATATTCGTGTTATAACAATGTCACTGCTTGCAAGACATTTCTGTAGAACTATCCACTTGATCAAAATAGTTCCTAACGTCAGGGTTTTTTTTGTGTGGTATTTTTAAACATTAGGCTATCACTCCTTCCTTTAGTTCTCTTGCACTATATTTATAGCAACGCTCAACTTTCTCGCTTTCTAATTGGTTCGATACGTTGCATAAGTCATGTCGTTACTGATTCCAACAAGCGCAAAGCTGTAATCCTTTCGGTTTGTCTAAATATTACAAATATTGAACAAAAACTGATGGCTGTTAAATTCAAAATATTTCGCTTTGATTCAGAATTTTCCTTTGATTAAGAAATTGTCTTTAACATGTAATCTAGTATTTACATAAGAATAACCAGGAAGTAGAGGATGAGGAAGTAGCGTAGGGTCGTGACTATGATGTAAGACGTATGGTATGCACGACGTGGCTATGGTTTAAGCTATCAGGACACCTTTGAGGCCTTCGAGATTACTTTACGCGCGACCAAAATTTCTCGCTGCCTTTTCAATATTATTATATAAAAGTATACATTTTCTGAAAGCTAAATAAACGTAGTTCTTTTAAAAATATCAATTTGGAATTTTGTGTTTCGCGATACAAAAAAAGTTATTGGCTTTCTACTCAGTTTTTGAGTGACCAAAATATTGTTTTAAAAACATTGTAGCTCTTTCGAATTACATTGGATCAAACTGAAACTTTGGATTATGATAAATGATAATACGATCTAAAAAACGGTGTCTAAGATTTTAGAAATGTTTTTTTCATTCAAAAGATATTGTCTATTTTGCAATCATAACCACCGAAATGTCAAACTTCCGGAATTAACGCGTCATTGCGCACGATCTAAAAAAGATATCACAAATCTGAGACACAGTTTTGAAGCTCATTATCCACAGAGTCTGCTAATGCGATTTTGATCGACATAGCGGAAATTCTGATGCTGCAGGAAGTCGTCGAATGAAGTGAGGTAGAATGTCACTTTGAACCCAATAACTTTTTTTGTGTTCCAAAACAGACAATTATGAATTGATATTCGAAAACTACATTTATTTAGCTTTCAGAAAATGCATACTTTTATGGCAAGTTATCGTAAAGCCCGTGCGAAATTTGAGGTAGCGAGTATAGGGGTCCTAATCATATCCTGATACCTTAAATAAAGGGATGACAAATCGAAAAAGGGCGTAAGCATAAAACTTCGTGTTTGACTAACACTCTTTTTTTCGCTTTACTTAGACTGTGAACAGTCCCTCTTTTCCCTCCTAACTCAGTCGAGTCGGGTTTTTTCCTGCCTCGGACGCGCGAAGAGTGGGGGCGAGTTTGAAGCGGCACGCGGGGAGAGGAAAAGTAGGGACTGTGGACAACACACAGAGAAATGAATTACGCGTTGCTCACACAACGCAAAATTCCCATTGGTTGAAAATGATCCATCTGTCAACGAGCTGTCAAGGTGGAAAGGTATACTCCAGATCCAGCTGATTACTAGTATAAGCATCGCTATTTCGAGCCGCCGGGTTTTTAAATTAAAATCTTTTTTGAAAACCGAAACTTATGTCAGAGGATTGTTTTCCAGCAGAGCGAAAACTGATCGCAGCGGCAGTCAAACCTACTGTAATTCGCTGGTGAATTCGGTCTAAATGATCGACGATCGAGCGGCCGAATGGAGAAGACAGACGTGTTTGTAGTCGACCCGTAGTCGAATCTTGCTGATAATTATTTAGTCTTCTCCACAGTCGTCAATGGGGAGGGAGATTAATACCAACACTGATATTAAATAAGCCCTGCAAAGGAGAGCAGTGATTCTTGTGCGACCTTCTTAACAAGCCCGCATCTTCTTTTCGTATCGGCTCATACTTTCAAGGGGAAATCAGATTCCTACAGCTTTAGGCGCAAAATACCCCGAGTTTGAAGCAGAAAAGATAAACCAGTCAGCTGAACACAGGAATTAAGGAAAAATATATTCAAAATGTATTCAAAATATCTTCAGAAACACCGAACACATATAATTCACACACGATTGACTTGGTTCGCGGTTTCTTTTGGCTCCAGTTATTACCTTTATTTATAAATATATTTTGGTGTCTCAAGAATATCGCATGTTCGTACTTTTGAAAGTAATTTTAATTCAAACTTTATTGTATAACTGTAAAACTATCAGCGAAAAGTCAGTTGTGTTGAACGGTATTATAAACATATCCTAGACTAGCCGGAGCTGTCAGTGACAAGTATTTGACAAGTGTGAAAAAGGGGCGGTAATTCATTTCTCTGTGTGTTGTCCACAGTCCCTACTTTTCCTCTCCCCGCATGCCGCTTCAAACTCGCCCCCACTCTTTGCGCAGGAAAAAACCCGACTCGACGGAGTTAGGAGGGAAAAGAGGGACTGTTCACAGTCTACGCTTTACTTCACTTCTTTGCTCAACTAGATCGCCTTTTCAGTCCATGCGGTGAACGACGTAATACGGATTTGATTCGAATAAGCAAGATATTTATTGGTAAATTTATTTAATAAATATATCTATTGTTCTTAATTCATAAAAATGTCGGTGATGCCCTCCCATTGTTTATTTTTCATCTTTAAGTGTATGCATATGGAAATCTTATGGAATCAGTTGATCAAGGATCAGTGATAGAAAGTTAAGAAAGATTGTGTATTACATTATGAAGAGAAGCAGAATGTTATTACAAGGCTTTGTCAACAAGGAAATAACATCCGTTGCAAATGAATATTTTCATCGTTACTTCTGAAGAAGTGCACATATATCAGTATCGGCAAACAAAAGCACAGAGGCGTAGCGAGGACCCAGGATCTGGGGGGCACCTAAAATAAAAACCTTACAATTGGGGGAGGGGGCACGTGCCCGCTCCCTTCCTACGCCAGTGGCATTGCCATCCATCAAACAAAAAAGGATCAACCCGAAAAATGTAAGGGGAGCGGCGATCGCCCCCTTGCCCCCCTCGCTACGCCACTGCAATAGTATCTAAATAAGTGTGTGATAAAGCTCACAGGAATACAGTCTTTCGTTTTATCTGATGACATCAGTATTGACTGGGAAATGTTCTTTCGTTTCTTTCGACATACATGCTAGTATTTCAGTCCTGCGAGGCAAAAAAGAAAGAAGAAAGAAAAGAGAATGAGATCATCGTTTAGATAACTATAGGATACTTTTGGTATCATAGGTGTGTCGTGACGTAACCTTGACATTAACGTCACACATTCATACGAAACCTTGACTACAATGAATATTACCTTTGTACCAGCAGTCATTACCCT
This sequence comes from Anthopleura xanthogrammica, assembly GCA_964019055.1. Taxonomy (NCBI): domain Eukaryota; kingdom Metazoa; phylum Cnidaria; class Anthozoa; order Actiniaria; family Actiniidae; genus Anthopleura; species Anthopleura xanthogrammica. The sequence continues at coordinate 13,801,496 of OZ025207.1, read as the reverse complement.
TGTCAAACAATAATTTCCTCATCACAGCCGTCATTTACTTGCGCTTCCGGTATGTTGTTTAATGTCTGATAAACAAACGACGTTTCGTCCTTTGTAGAAGTACTGTCTGATGTTTCTTTTTCTAAAACAAAATATTAACACGTGTGAAGATAAATGGTTAGAACCGGCACTGAAATGTCTCATTGGTAGCCTAGCAACACAATAGAGCATTTAAGTGTGACTTCACTCGTATGGAAAAACGACTTCCGGGTCCAAAACAAAAAGGAATTCTAAAAATATTTTCCTTACTTTTCTTCGTGACAGGATTTTTTGTCCAAAGTTCTAACTTTTTCAGGTGAAGGTTAAATCATTGAGAACATTTTTGCTATATTTTAGCTGTTTTTATGAGCAGTTGGACCCGGAAATTCGTCACAACTTCACAGCTCTATAGTGTGGAATAATTATGTAGACACACAAGCTATCAAAAATCTCCTTGCTGACATATCGCTGCTATATTTCAACATGGACTTGAGATCATTTACCAGAAAGAGTTTCACTTCCGGTGAGCATCTTCAAGCTACGGTTTGTAACAAAAAAGCTTTACTTGCATATGAACCTCAGCGGTCTTACGTTTGTAGGTTTTTGGCGACTTACTTAATTGAAATGATTAAAATAAGTATATATGAAGGTGGTTATATGGTAAAGAGTCATTACCCGACTTATCAGCGCTTGCCATCGTGTCTGTGTTATTTGATATTTGTTCTTCTGATGGTTGTTGTACTGACTGATGTGTTTCACTTGATACACTGTTTATAGTCAGGATATCTGGTGAAAAATATCAATGTTAGAGACATTGATTGAGTGACAGTTATTGAGGTCGTCAGTTTGGGGTGGGGTTGTATTGTATTGGGAGCCTCGCTTGCATGGCTTCGGAAACAAATATCTATGAAATATTTTTTCCAACGACGATCACATTTCGTGTTTTGAATTCCTTCGTAATTCGTTTTTTTACTTTTTTACATTTCAATTCTCATTAAAGACCCAGAAAGGTTGTTTTGACATTATAAAATATGATCTTACAACCGAATATTCACCGGGCGAAAACTCTCCAAAAAGGTCCTTACATGACTTCCCATATTAATGAAGTGATTTAGCATCAGGACGCGAACGTCAAAGACAACGGTGCGAGCACATATTTTAGTACGCACGCCGTCCTCAACGTAGTGACGTCCTCCACAACACATGCAAAGCTGCAAATGGCATCCTCTCGAGGACGGCGCGCGCTCGAAAAAATGTGATTGTGCCGTTGTCTTTGACGTTCACGTCCTGATGCCAAATCACTCTATTTGCAAAACACAGCATGCATTTCTGTTTTTGATAGGTTGGTTGTGATTATTTAGTCCCCTTTGGACCCACTTTTAACGATCCGCTGCGCAAAGACGCAAAAAGAGACATGATAGAACTCAGGGGTTTTTGTATTTCGTGCTGTCTTCTATTGCACCGAGAAAAGTGGGTCGAGTTCTGTTCTAGTGATTATCAAGCCCTTAGCTACCAAGATCTTGATCACCTGACATCTGCGTGCTTATATCTTTCTGATTCTTTGTCTTCCTCTTTAAGGTGCTCCACACACAGTATCCAATGATGAGAAGAATAAGAACCGCTATGATAACTGACAACCCAATCACCACTCCTTCAAGGGTTTTGCTGCTTCCACATTTCACAGATTTTTCTGTCAAAAGGTAAGATAGAATTCAATGCCATGTTAACGTACATACGTTAAGTAAGGAATAGCACTCGGCTTCGCTCTCCTGTAGCTTTTGCACTCTCTCAGGGGCGGATCCAGCCAAAAGTATAAGGAGGGGCTTGACTGAATGATGCGAATGATTTAAAAATTTGCTTTCTGTTCAACTTCAAGAAACATAGATTAAGGAGGGGATACAGCCCCCCTTTGCTCCTCCCTGGATCCGCCCCAGACTCTCTTGTACGTTTTCCCGCGCGCATTAATTTCACTAATGAATCAATCAGTACGTGCGTTATACTGAAGCTATGCTTTAATTTCTCGCATGAAACAATCAATGATTAGTTTTTCTAATGTCATAACGCTACAGTCATCGCTTCATTGCCAAAACTTCTTGCCATTAATATAAAATAAACCCATACTTCCTATCCTTCAAATCCTTATTAAGATCAATCCTAATTCGTTTCATCAGTATTTAGTTTCTTCACCCTAGTCTCCCTCCACGCTCAATAGGAAATACATGCAGGGGCGGATCCAGGATTTTGTTCAGGAAGAGGTGCAGGGCACACAGTCAGCCCAGGGGGGAGGGGGGGTGCAACCCTCAGAATCAAAGAAAGTAAACATAAAAATAGGGGGACAAAGTTGCTCCGAGGGGGAATGCGCACCCCTTGCACCCCTCCCCTGGATCCGCCCCAGTATATGATTACTTGGTATTTACTCTATATCATATTTAGTCAAGATATTTAAGAGTTTTAGCTGTTTGATCAACATGCTTGAAAATTGGTTCCTACCTTCAGTAGCGCCCATTCTAGATTTGCTGAAATTTGTCGTGAAAGCCACAAAACCTGATTCGCCATAGACTCTAGTTTTCTATAGAATAAAAAAAACCCGGTAAGGATCACAAAATAATCAGTAACTTGGTTTCTCTGTTAAAATTAGCCAATACTTGCATTACCCCCTCCCTCACCCCTCATCCCAATATTTTCATAAGCCAGGTCTGAGGTAATATAAAACAAATATGAGAGAAAGTAACACTTGACATTCGCAACGGAGCACTTTTGTTAACCAGTAGTAGAGCGCGCCATTTTGATAGCGCGTTCACTGGTATTACAACGAAGGCTTGACCAATTCGAGATGTCTTTTATAACAACAAAGGCGCACAATCTCACGTATTTTCAGACTGGCCGGCGAATAAACGCACAACCTTTCTCCCAACAAATTCAATTAATGGTTAAATAACCAAGCAAAAACCTGCCTTAAATCTTCCTGTTTCTACTCACCCCATCAATCGCCATGGTAACGATCCTCACGTGTACTCTATACATTGATCCGGGTTCTAACGGTGCGTTGTAGTAACCATCGTAATACTGACCGTCACCAATCGTTAGGTTCGAGATAGAACTCCGGATCTCCGCGGTGATGTAACTTTTACTACCCATCTGTGTTGCCAAGGTAACGTTGACTTCATCGTAGACAAAGTGTGTTGGCGGTTCGTGGGATTTGAAACGTTGTTCATTGTCTCTCTTTTCCACTGCCACTTGATAAGCACTGAAAAGCAAAGCTTTATACATCAGCTCAAATAACAAAATGTAGGTGCTTTCTCTTACCATACCATATTTTCGGTACTATACTATTTTTTATTATGTTATACTATATATTTTAATTGCAGACGAGTACCTTTTCAGTTGCCCATCTGGTGTCTTCGAGTCATTGAACAAGATCACTACCGTTGATTCTGTGATGGCGTTGGTTCCATTGACATGGAACTGAGGAGCGTCACCTGCGGATTGAACCAAGGTATATCCCTGCAGGGTTACACTGTGAATTACTCATAGAAACGTATGTAGCATTTGATAGGAAAGTAAACTTGAAATAACTTACTAATCTTGCACATGACTGCACTATCGTTACTATGACTACATTCTGTTGTATTTGCCCATTCTGAATGACGACAGTCAGTAATCGAGTTCTCTGTTCCCTTACACTCAAGGTTACTCAGCCAGATAGTACCATTTCCAGGCCTGAAGGTGGACTTTGGATACACCTTACTTGCCCCAGGGTAGCCGAGCATACGACAAATCACTTTAGCATCGTTGATGTCCAGTCCCCTGTTACATATGGTACCCCATACGTTACCATAGCGAACAGCAACACGACCAGAGTTGAGTGAACTTCCGTCTTCCAAGCGAAGGTGCACTGGAGGGTCTGTAAGGTATGTTAAGAATAGCATAAACGTTTTAAAAACCATGGTAGGAGAGAAACAAACACGTTGTTTTTTATTGCGTTTAAGTTATACTGTTAGGATATCATATGTAATCGAAAAAGCTGTGTGAAATAACTATATTTTGATGAAATCTTTATCGATGAAATCCAACTTACTTTCTTCCGGTTGACAAAAAATACCAGCCAAAAGATTACCATGACACACTGTGTTTGTCCATCCACGATGATAACATTCACTAATCGATGATTCCTCGCCACTACATTCAAGACCACCTATCCATGGTCCAATCTTCCCAACACTAAACCTCTTGATCGCTGCTAGTGCTGCTTTGTAACCAAGCATTCTACAGACCACGTGAGCATCAAATATATCCCAGGTATCATCACAGACTTGTCTCCAGGTCCCATCGTATTTCACTTCTACGGATCTGAAATGCTTGGGCTGATTTCCAACAATACGAACAGCAACAGAAGATTCCTCTAAGGGAAAAATAGTAATATTAAGATTCCAACCACGATCAATTTTCAATTCAACGTGAGCTCGCGTTCACCACGCCACCCGTCGTAAATTACTTTTGGAAGACCTAGCATTTGAAGCTTAGAAAAGCACTAATAGATACAAATATCATCATTAAGTACGTATCATCTCGTAAATGATCAATCAATGTTTTTTGAGCGTGTTGAGTGTGATCGTCCGGGTGAGTCGTGTAGTTGAATTTAGAAAGACTTAGGTTTGTGATAACTGATGTTTCGATAACATGAACAGAAACCATCTTCAAAGTAAAGTGAAAAGGTGATTAGCCCAAACGTGGTATATCGATCATAACGATCCTGGTTTCAGACTATTCGCTCTTACCTTGTGTTAGCATCGCACAAGTGACACCAGCATCTTCGCTGTGCTCGCAGTTATGTTGACCCCATCCTTTATGTCTGCATTGCTCCAGTGACTTCTCATTTCCGCGACACTTTACTTCATCAAGTAAGATATATCCACTTCCGCTGACTGTATCACTTCCTGTCCCAGATGCTTTGCTGTAGTTCAACATTCGACAGACCACGTGGGCATCTGCAAGTTTCCAACGGTCATCACATACTGTGCCCCACATTCCATAATATCGTACCTCTACTCGTCCTTGATTTGGAGTGCTTCCATTTACCAGACGAACAGCTACGTTTGGAAGCTGATCTAGTAGTCAGTAAAATAAACTTTAACACCTTAACCCTCGAAAAAAATTAAGATTTTAAAAATTACTGACCTTCACTGACTTTGCAGTAAGCAGCAGCCGTGAGTGATTCAGGGCAGAAATCGTTTGACCATCTACGATGGTAACATTCGCTGATCGATTGTTCTTCACCAGTGCACTCGACATTACTCATCCATAAGCTATTATTCCTTATTACACTAAATCTCTTCATCCCCAAAAGAGCTGCTTTGTAACCAAGCATTCTACAGACCACGTGAGCGTCTGTTATATCCCAGGTATCATCACAGACTGGTCTCCAGGTCCCGTTGTAGTTGACTTCTACTCGACCAAAATGGTTGGTTTTGTTTCCAACAAGACGAACAGACACTGAAAATGGAGGCAAAAAAAAAAAATCCTTGTGATGAGAATTATTCTCCAAATGAAATCGCTCTTTGGAAGATATGGACATGATTTGTTTGGCTGTTGCATATGAAATATACAGCTATTTCAAAAAGGTTGGTGAAGGTTTTGTTGCTTATTGCATGCTGCATACCAGGCCCGTAATGCAGTTTAGGTTATGTGAATTCAAGCAGCGAAAGGTCAACAATTTGGAATTTTCCCAGACTTTGTAATTCTCTGAGGTTTTTCCTGGGATATTTTCTTTTGTGCTGACATTATTTATATATGAATATAATACATTTGAAGCTTGGTAAGCTACATGCAACATGCAACAAAACCTTCACCAACTTTTTTTGAAATAGCTGTCTCGATGATGTTACTTCGTGCTTAGATTCAATAGATGTCTTCGTATCTCATGCAGAATGCTTTGCTGAATCGCAAGTTTTCAACGGTAATTTTTCTGGTTGACAACACGTGGTTGTCAGTGTTTGACTATCATTTGTAGTAGATAATAAAATTCAAATTTGTGAGCTGTAATCCAGCAATTTTAGGCAATGAAACAAAGTTACTGAAATAGGAAACCTACCTTGTGTGGCGTTTTCGCAGGTGACAGCAGCATCTTCATGATGGGCACAGTCATGTCTCCCCCATTCAATAACGCGACAGTCCTCCAGGGACTTCTCATTACCAAGACACATAATATCATCCAGTAGAATAGGACCACTTCCTTTAACCTTAGCATTTCCTACCCATGATGCTTTGCTGTAGTTCAACATACGACAAACCACGTGAGCATCTCGTGAATCCCAAGTATCGTGGCATACAGTGCCCCAGACCCCATAATATCGAACCTCTACTCGGCCTTGATTTGTGCTGCTTCCATTCATCAGACGAACAGCTACATCCGGACGATGATCTGGCGTAAAAACAAATGTTAAAACGCATTTTTTTTACTGTTTACTGTATTATTGTATACGTCTAAAAGATATTTTGTCTTCGACAAATCTCATGGCACGTACCTGACTTGCAAACAACACCAGCTCGACTGTTAGTTGCACAGTTCCTCTTGCCCCATTTTAGATTTCTGCAGTTTTCAATGGTGGTTTCATTTCCAGTACAGTTTACACCGGACAACCAAAAGTCCTCCGATCCTTGAAACCCTTGAATGGCTGCAATAGCACTTTGATAACCAAGCATTCTGCAGATGACATGGGCATTCTTTAGGTCCCAGTTAGTGTCACATATAGACCTCCAATAATTGTTATAATACACTTCTACTCGACCAGCGTTAGGTGCACTATTATCCACCAAACGAACAAATGAACAAGAGGAGCTGCTAGCCCTGCAGAAAAGAATTGGTTAAATAATAAAAATACCTCTCTTCACTCACACTGGCAATCACAATCGTACACAGCTCTAAGCCAGTGATTCCCATCCACCGATCCACTAATCCGTAACAGCCACCTCTCGACTAAGTAACTGTTAAAGATATTTGTAGCTGTCACAATAGACTTTGGTCGGTATCAAATACTGTTTATTCTTTAGTACGAAAATCATAGGAAAACACAAACGGTTTACCTATGTCACTTGAAAAATGTAGTTTGTTTGTTCAGTATTATTAAGTATAAATGACAGTCGCGACGTCACGAATGATGCGTGACTCATAAGGACCCCAATCAAATCAACCAACCAACCATGATATCAGTCTATAATGTGTTAAAAATTCTAAGAGATACATTATATCTAAATACTTTTTTATTTTTTTCGAAACTTTGTTTACTAGGAACAATTTGGTCGTCATATTATTCTAGATTAAAGTCCTATCTGAAATTCTTATTATTTCTGGAGGGTATGCCGAGAAAATATCGTGAGTTTGCAACGGGAACTAAGAAGGCGATTGAATATTTTGAATTAAGAGACATGAATTTCGACTGCACTCTTTTTCACCAAGTTATATGTCTTTCAAATCTATTAGGGCTATTTTCACCTCTTCTCTATTGGTGAAACTTAATGGAAGTGCTAATCGCGGTAGACTTTTCCACGAGTGTGGAATCGAGTTCCTTGTTTTCACGAGTGTTATAAAAATAATATGTAACGTTATGTTATGACTCACTGTAGCATTGAAATGGTTCCTGTTTGCTTCCCAAAGTTTTAGCAAACATTCTTTAATTAATATACATGGGCCAGTTTGTGACTGGCTTTTTATTAGTGTTACGGAACCACTCTTTGAAGACTGAACCAAGTATAAGGTGAAAATAAACCTTGTTGAGGACTCGGGTCAGTGTCGAACCAGACGGTTATAGTATTAAGGCTGTCGGTTCTGAATAGATTGAAATATGGAATAACGACTTACCAAGCTTCACAAACCATATAAACGAGGCACAAGTAAAGACACTTCAAACGTAGGGCTCCTGCCATCGGTTGACATAATCATTTAGTTTTCTACCTGTTTTTGTTTAACGCCAGACTTACGTACATCGAATTAATTCATTATTGTAAATAGATAGCTGTGATGTATGACCTCTGCCTCTTGTGGCTATGCACGTATATAGATATGTGACTATATAAATATTTGCCATGATCTGCATACATTATAAAGTGGTCGGCTGACTGTCAAGAGTAAACTGAAATATTTGTGATAAGTAATATTTAATATATATTTGCCATGATCTGTATACATAAAGTGGTCGGCTGACTGTCAGAAGTAAATAGAGATTATCACATGTTAAGAGCCTGATACCGTTTTTATTCACGAGTTTCCCGTATCAGGAGCTCCTATTTCTGTGGGGGGAGGGGAGGGGAGGGGAGCTCAAGCAATAAGAATTGATCTTATCTTATAAGAGACTGCATATTCGGGCTTCTCATGAATGTACAGGTAACGTGAACTTAAGGTATGGATACGTGGATACGAAAATGAAAATAATACTAAAAAAGGTGTGCTGTTTTCACGTGCCGTGCCGTGCAATCTGTGACCGTGCGTTATTTTAAAATAACAGATGAGTGTTCACTGATTGGTTTGACGTATGTTTTCATTTCGGTGCCTTAATTACCATTAATAGTTTCTTAAATCGCCATTTTTCGAGGATCTGTCATGAGAAAACTATTGTAAAGAGGTATAGTCCTTAGTTTGTGTTATATGTCAAATTCATTAGCGGCGCCAAATCTATTTTCTCCGATGAATGTTGTAATCATGTAATCAATGTAATTATGTAATCAAACCTCACACTTAAAACAAAAGACATTTCAGCTGAAAAAAGGATTTTTTATTGATAAAAATAGTGCGATATAAGATAATCATTTGCAGTGGCCGCAGCAAGATGCATTTTTATTGTGTGACAAGTATTACTTGTTAAAAGCCTTGGTATCTCAAAAACTTGATTGCAGATAAATATAAAGAACAATGAACCCATTCCGGCGATGGAAATTGTGTGAGAATTCTCCATTATCGTATTCTCCATTGAATCTACGACGGTCGTCTGTTACTTCAACATTACGTCTCAGTGGCCATTGTACCGTACAGTCACACATATTTAAAAAAAAAGTAACGGTCTGAAGTGGAAGCTACTTCGTACAAGATACATACGTGTACTAGAGTACAGTATATACTAGACCGATATCTAATATCAAACTGACACTTTGATTGTCACGTGACCATGACAATCATGTCTGAAGTGGAAGCTACTTCGTACAAGATACAAACGTGTACTAGAGTACAGTATATACTAGAACGATATCTAATATAAAAAAGGACACTTTGATTGTCACGTGACCATGACAATCATGTCTGAAGTGGAAGCTACTTCGTACAAGATACATACGTGTACTAGAGTACAGTATATACTAGACCGATATCTAATATGAAACTGACACTTTGATTGTCACGTGACCATGACAATCATGTCTGAAGTGGAAGCTACTTTGTACAAGATACATACTTGTACTAGAGTACAGTATACTAGACCGATATCTAACATGAAACTGACACTTTGATTGTCACGTGACCATGACAATCATGTCTGAAGTGGAAGCTACTTTGTACAAGATACATACGTGTACTAGAGTACAGTATACTAGACCGATATCTAACATGAAACTGACACTTTGATTGTCACGTGCCCATGACAATCATGTCTGAAGTGGAAGCTACTTTGTACAAGATACATACGTGTACTAGAGTACAGTATACTAGACCGATATCTAACATGAAACTGACACTTTGATTGTCACGTGACCATGACAATCATGTCTGAAGTGGAAGCTACTTTGTACAAGATACATACGTGTACTAGAGTACAGTATACTAGACCGATATCTAACATGAAACTGACACTTTGATTGTCATGTGAAAATGGAAGTGACTATCAGTAATTTTAAGGTTTAGAAACATAGGTTTGAAGGAACTTGGCTTTATCAGGTGCTATCTGCGTGTTTATTTTTGTAAATGATGAGCCTGCGTGTAGTGTTTGTCAGCTGTTGATCTTCCATTTAGAGGCCACCTTAAAAAAGAAAAAAAGAAAAGAAAAGAAACTTTGGACGCAATGTTCACTTATTTCTCATTTCCAAGCACGTGTCATTGATGTGTACCAACATGAGTATTTTCTGAAGGGATAATGCTACACAAAGAAAAATACTCAGGAGGAGGATGATGTGAATACTCTTTACTAACGTGTCATTTTATGCGTTGTAACACAAATTGGCACACAAAGAAGAAAATTATTAGTAATTAATGCGGTTGGCGATATATCCATAAGTTGATGCAAATTATTATGCTTACCATGGAATACCTTCTTAAGCCTAGTTTGAGTACGGTTCGTTGAACTGAGGGTTGATGTGGCCTGCAGTGACCTGCTTTGCCCTTGGGATCTCTTCACAGTGATATGAAATAAATAAATTTGAAAATCATCATAACAATGCTACTTATCTTTTACTGAAAACTTTCTGTGTAAATTTCTTGTTAGCTTTGCTCCTTTTTTTCAGCAAAGTGTGTATCGTATCATGTAAAGAAATTATCGATGATGATGGTGTTGATGGAGATAAATAATTCGACATCACCATGGTGATCAAACGTTGATGGTGATGATAATGATGATAACGATGATAACGATGATAACGATGATAACGATGATAACGATGATAACGATGATAACGATGACTAATAGTGACGGTGATGATTGTTTGGTAACGATGAAAAAAATGAAAATGATAATGAAACTGATTTGATTTGTGATAGTGATGATGACATTAAGTAAACTAAGAATATGATGATTTTCATAATTTCTATTGTTAATGATGCTGATGCTGAGAATAACTATGCTGCATAATGGAGACGTAGTCCAGAGCTGGACCCACTTTTATCGATGCGTGCGCGGCAAGAACGAACCGAGTAGTGAAAGGAGATTGGTAAGAATGGTAAAGATCTTCTTTGTATTTCGTGCGCGCGCGCTGTTTTCCTTTTTTGCGATATGAATTAATCAGTTAGTGAGGAAAGTGGGTCCAGTTCTGGACTAAATGGAGACGTTGCTGATCTATGCCGCTGATGGTCGCGATGAGAATTAGTACTGTCTTTTAAGTTTTTAAAAGAAAATCACTTTGCAAACTGTATCTCGGACAATCTCGGTAATTTTTTTTACCAACATAAAGATAAATCTTACCAATCATTTCAGGTTTGTCATCGTCATTTTCTTTTTCCTTGTTTCTTAAGGCGTGACAGAGACATATGCCGACGACAACACAGAGAAGCAACAAGCCAGCCGCAGCTAAACCAATGATCAAAGCATTTTGATTGGTGCCGCTAGTAGTCTTTACACTGCCACTGCTGCTCTCTGAAAGAAAGTTAAAAATGGTATAAAAGTAGTTTTATATTTGCTTGGTTGAGTTTCCTTTCTTATTATCAAACGATGATAAGCTTCCTTGCCAACTCGTATCGTAATTAAGGAGCGGTGATATGAGCAACAAAATCGTGCAACTTATCACGCAACATTGTTGCGTTGAAAGTTGCAGAGTGATGTTGATTCTATTACCACCCACGTACGCAACTTGTCACGCAACAAAAATAGATGTTGCAAGTTGCAAAATTTGTTGCAAAAAGTAGAAGCACTTTCTACTTTTTTCAACAAGCAGCCGCAACTTGCAACATCGATTATTGCTGCGTAACAAAAACTACTGCTGCTCTTTCGTAATTGTAATTGCAATACATAATTATATTCAACTCTTACTCTTATATACTAACCTTGGCGAGCAACCGGGGATTTTGTAGCAAACTGCACAAAAAATGATTCTCCATAAATTCTTTTCTGCATGTTTGAACATGAATAAAAGTAGTGATTTGTTAGAATTTTTTTTGCTATCACAACGAATCTATAAAGTTAAATTAACGTAGCCACTAAGAACTGCAGTTCTACAAAGCCACCGACTCTGGCATGCCGACCTGCAACGATAGATTGATTGTTTTTACTTAAAAACAAATACAAATTCATAAATACTTACCCCATCCATTGCCGTGGTAACGATCCTCACGTGTACTCTATACATTGATCCGGGTTCTAACGGTGCATTGGAGTAACCATGGTAATACTGACCATCACCAATCGTTAGGTTTGAGATAGGACCCAGGATCTCCGCGGTGATGTAACTTTTACTACCGGTCTGTGTTGCCATGGTAACGTTGACTTCATTGTAGACAAAGGGTGGTGGCTGTTCATAGGATTTGAAGCGTTGTTCGGTGTCTCTCTTTTCCACTGCCACTTGATAAATTCTAATACAAACCCGATAAAGTAAGAAGATAAATGAGAGTAAAGAAATTAGTCACTCAGACAATACAATAAATAACTGCAATTTTGACAATAATCACAATTGTTTCCTTTTTGTTCAACCTTTTCAGTTGTCCATCGGTTGTCTTCGAGTCGTTGAACAAGATCACCACCGTTGATTCTGTGATGGCGTTGGCTCCATTGATCTCGAAATGAGGAGCGTCAGCTGAAGATCAAAGGTAAGGAAAAGTCAAGCTTATTAGGCAATACTTGAAAGGAAGGATAAATAACACATCGCTTAACAAGTAAGCGATGAAAGACTTCTTCAATCTTTTTCCGCCAGCTAATGTTTCCTCCTATGAAAATAAAAAGGCTTTGTTTTCCAAATAACCGCAGCATGAAGTGAAAACGTTTAAAATAGGTCATGTGACTTGTTTCTTTAAAAATGGCTCTATGACTTACAAGTTTTGCACATAATGGCTCCGTCGTTGTCATGGTTACATGTGGTTGTATTCCCCCACCCGGAATGACGACATTCAACAATCGACTTCTCTGTTCCTTTACATCCCAGGTTACTCAGCCAGATAGGTCTAACTTCAAGCATTAATGTTTTCAATAGATACACCTTACTTGCCCCGGGGTAGCCGAGCATACGACAAATCACTTTAGCATCGTTGATGTCCAGTCCCTTGTTACATATGGTACCCCATACGTTACCATAGCGAACAGCAACACGACCAGATTTGGGTGAACTTCCATCTTCTAAACGAACTTGCAGTGGTGGAAGATCTATAGGGTAAGTTAGGTAAAACTTTTTGATGTTTCATATTTATTCATAGGCTTAATTTTTTCATCCTAATAGTATTCTTGTACGTAGGATTCATTGTAAAACGTTTAAAATATTACTAGGTTAATTTGGCCTTATGAGCCTTCTTGCGCACGGAGAGATGATGAGGAGGAATAGGAGGAGGATGTTGATATTAATCCATTAATTTTAATGTCAAGATACCATAACGGTGTCTTGCTTTCATCGAAATACTTGGTGGTCGTTAATTGATAAAACCGTATACAAAATAAAAAATGGTTTTTCGCGCTAACCTTTATTGCTTTTACACACGACACCAGCATAAAGGTTTCCAAAACATAGTTTATTAGTCCATCCACGATGAAAGCATTCCGCAATCGATACTTCGTCCCCGCTGCATTCCACACCACCCATCCACGATCCATTTGCTCCTTTGCGGTACTGTCGTATTGGTGCTTGAACTGCTTTGTAACCAAGCATTCTACAGACCACTTGAGCGTCTGATATATCCCAGGTATCATCACAGACTGGTATCCAAGTCCCGTTGTAGTTTACTTCAACGAAGCCAATGTTGTTGTGATTTGATCCCAACAGGCGAACAGCTACTGATGATTCTTCTGAAGATTGGGAGACAAATAGGGATAAGAAGGGAGTATATATTAGATTTTTGTAAAACTATGAATAGACAAGAGTTATTCAAAGCTTTTTAAAGTTTTCCTTCGCATTTACGGTCAACCTAACCTTTGAACCTGCACTAGAAATCGAGTAATATTTTACTAGGAGCACAGTCCCAAACAGTCGCTGAAGTATAATTACGAACTCGTCCTTTTTTTGGCAGTCATCAAACTTTTTTTTCTTCCCGCGTTATTTCCAAAGTGGACAGCATGTACGACGACGACGACGACGATGACAACGACGACAACGATGAAGATGATTATTATTTTACTGTACTCAAGGACTGTGAATTTGTGGAAAATGGAATGGAAAGGAGAATCATTTTTTGCTCATGGCATAAATCATAGCAGAGGAACCTTAATCCTTTTTCGGGATACAATAGATTATCAAGTAAGAGATTAATTTCTTGATGATAATGGAAGATTTATAATTTTGGATTTGTTTGTACAAGGCTTCCCGTTTTTAATCGCTAACGTTTATGCGCCTACAAAAGTACAAGAACAATCGGTATTTTTCAAAGCATTGAATAACTGTGTCGAAAGTCAGTGCGACAGTGAGAAACAGATAGTTATAGGGGGAGATCTTAACATAACTTTTAATCCATACTTAGATGGATCTGGAGGAAACTGTGTTATAAAAGATTCCGATAAAGTTTTTATTGTAAACCATGAACTTCTAGATATCTGGCGAACAAGATTCCCCAATCTAAAACGATCTACGTGGAGACAAAAACAACCACTTATCCAAAGGCGTTTAGATTACTGGTTTACCAGTGACTGTGCAGGAAGATATTGATAAAGTAGATATTCTAACTGCCATTGAGACAGATCATTCTGCAATTATACTTGATATAAGAAGGATTTCGGAACAAAAAAGTGGGACATCCTTCTGGAAAATGAATAATAGTCTATTAGAGGACGAAGTTTATGTGCAGTTTATTAACAATTTGTTTCCAAAGTGGCTCGAGGAGTTAAAATAGGTTGAAGACATTATAATTAAGTGGGATTGGGTTAAGTATAAGATCAGACAAGAGACAATAGTTTTTAGTAAAAAGAAAGCTAAGGAAAGAAGAGAAAAAATATCTCTTATAGGGAAGAAGCTTTTAAGCTGTTAAAAAGTGATGAGAGTGCAAAGAAACTCGAAAGCCTTGAACAAGAATACGAAGAACAACATAATTTTATAAAATAGTTCAGATATAACGCGCGCTCTGATTGGCTGATATATGACAATGATGACGATGTTAACGATAATGGTGAAAATCATGGTGATCAGAAAGAGAAAAATGAGAATAAGTTGCATGGTTTGAATACCCTACCTTGTGTTAGTCCTTCACACTTGACACCAGCATCTTCACCGTGACTACAATCGTGTTTACCCCATCCTCTATGCCGGCAATGTTCCAACGACTTTTCATTACCACGGCAATCCACATCATCTAGTAGAATAGGACCACTTCCTTTAACCTTAGCAGTTCCTGCCCATGATGCTCTGCTGTTGTTCAGCATACGACAGACCACGTGAGCGTCTGCTAGGTTCCAGTAATCATCACAAACTGTGCCCCAGCTTCCATAATAACGAACCTCTACTCGGCCTTGATTAGGAGTACTTCCATTAACCAGACGAACCGCCAGAGTTAGACCTTGAGATAAAAAAAATTAATTAAAAATCAAAATCATTCTGTGTTTAAGCCTGGTTTTCGCTTGGAATTGTAGCACTGGGAGCCCAATTTAGATAAAATTGAACGGTGAAAATAAAATCGAAAAAAAATCGACTTCAATAGTTTTTTTTAAAAATTCGAGGTCAAGATAATGTCTTCTTTAATACAAACGAGTGAAATCCATAAGCTATGCACTAGAATATTTTTTTCGCTCGCGCCTTCGTTTTCCTATATAATTTCCGTATGGTATCCTATGTCGTCGATATGTGTAAATACTTTTACAAGGGAGGAAACTACAAACGCCATCTTCAAAACATAACAAAGTTTAAACCACGACTTGACCATAATGGTCCCTAGGATAGGGGATTCATTTTTTTTAGAACTCTCTTGATATTCCTCGCCGATTTCTCGAAACGAAATTAGGGACCTTAGGCAACTCGAAATCTAGAACGGGATCGTCAGGATCTGAACGAGAAAAGATGACCTCGTTCTCGCCACAATGCGATATTCAGCAATTGCACGTCGTTCATGTCTTGAGATCAAGAAGTGACACCTGTTTTCAGATCCAGCTTTAGGTCTCGTGCAGAAAATGTTTCGGTGGCTATATTTCCTGACGGTCTTATTTACGTAGTCTTATGGCAGCAGGACTGAGGCGAGAACAAATTTATTACTCCCCCGCTTAGAAATTTTGTCACGTGTACACAACCTACCAAGCACCCTACAAGGCTAGTTTAGCTTTTAAAAGGTTCTTCGACAAAATTCGACATTTTTACACTTTGTTGATTAATTTTACTTTGAAAACGAAATATATATACAGATAATCCAACACAATATCAGGTTTGGTGAAATGTACCTTAGGTGTCATGCATTTCAATCGATTGAGAAATGGGATTTGAATTACCTTCAGCCTTTTTACACACGACCCCAGCATAGGCATATCCAGTACACTGTGTATTAGACCATCCACGATGAGAGCATTCGGCAATGGATGTTTCGTCGCCTCTGCATGTCACACCACTCATCCAAAGTCCTGGCTTCCCAACTTTGACCTGCTTAAAAGCAGCATAAGCTGTTTTGTAACCGAGCATTCTACAGACCACATTAGCGTCTAATATATCCCAGGTATCATCACAGACTGGTCTCCAGGTCCCGTTGTAGTTGACTTCCACGGAGCTAATGTTGTTGTGATCGGATCCCACCAGGCGAACAGCTACTGATGATTCTTCTGAAGATTGGGAGACAAATAGGGATAAGAAGGGAGTATATATTAGGTTTTTGTAAAACTATGAATAGACAAGAGTTATTCAAAGCTTTTTAAAGTTTTCCTTCGCATTTCCGCTTAACCTAACCTTTGGACAATGTATGACACATACGAGTGATAATAAATGTATTAGGAGCACGATCCCCGACATCCACTGAACTATAACTACGATTTTTTTTCAATCGGATTTTTCCAAATTGGACAGTGTGAACGACGACGATGATGATGAAATCCATGACAATGATGACGGCAATGATGATGATGATGGTGATAATATTGGTGAATTTGATGTTGCTCAAAAGGAGGAGAATGAAGAGTTGGAATGAATACTTCACCTGGTGTTAGTCTTTCTTTGTATTTTTTCACTACTCTGTGTATTATTCAGTTTACAATTATGTTAGTTTTTCTTCTTATCTCCTACTGTTTTGTATATGTATAACTAGTTTATATATAGAAGTCTGTAACTTGCCTAGATGTATGTATTTATGAAGTTGTAAACTTGTAAAATTTCACAATAAAAAATGTAAAAAAAGAAAAAAGAAAAAAGAAAAGAAAACCAAAGAATTCAACTGGATTATTGTATAAAAAAAAAAGAAGATGATTATGACAATGATGACGACGTTAACGATAATGGTGAAAATCATGGTGATCAGAAAGAGAAAAATGAGAATAAGTTGCATGGTTTGAATACCCTACCTTGTGTTAGTCCTTCACACTTAACACCAGCATCTTCACTGTGACCACAATTGTGTTTACCCCATCCTCTATGCCGGCAATATTCCAATGACTTTTCGTTACCACGGCATTTCACATTATCTAGTAGAATATGACCACTTCCTTTAACCTTAGCTTTTCCTGCCCATGATGCTCTGCTGTAGTTCAACATACGACAGACCACGCGAGCGTCTGCTAGATCCCAGTAATCATCACAAACTGTGCCCCAGAGTCCATAATATCGAAACTCTACTCTGCCTTCATTTGGAGTATTTCCATTTACCAGACGAACAGCTGCGTTAAAAGTTTGACCTGAAACCCCAACAGCGGTTTACATATATAAACTAAAAATATTTATCGTAACCTAAAATTAAACAATTATTGGATGAGGTTGAGCATGATATTGTAAATTATCAAGACCAAGATCAAGACTACTCGACTAATTATCGGTCAGTGCATTTTTAGAAAATCCTGGATCTTAGCGGAACTGCATGTACCTGTAATGCATATAACACCAGCTCGTCTGTCATTTGAGCATCTTTTAGGCTTTGTCTTTGTGATGCGGCATTCCTCAATGGTTGTCTCGTATCCGCCGCAATGAATACTAGGCGACTTCCAAATTTCATCAAAACTCGTCATATCTTTGATGGCCATCGCAGCACCTTGGTTGTACCCGAGCATTCTGCAGACGACATTAGCGTCTTGGATATCCCACCACCAGCTGTCACAGAGAGATTTCCATACGCCGCCATTGTAGCTTATTTCTACTCGACCAGCATTAGGCTCACTGTTATTCACCAAACGTACTTGGACAGTTGATGTGGATCCCGTACAAGAACATGTCGAGAAAATAAGTAATGATCAGAGCAACATTTATTTGAGACAAACATATTATTTATATAGGAGCAGAACTTTTGAAAGAAAATTATGCATTTTATTTTAATGCATTTTGTTTCCTTAAAATTGGCATTGAAATATGTGACCCAACCGAGGGTGTTCGAACATAAAACCAAGACGTGTAATTTGTTCTTTTACCGTTTATTATCTCAAAAAAGTAACTACAACTTGAAACTTTGACTTTCAAACTAAGACTAGTACTCGTGAAACCACAATGTAGACAAAGTTTGAAGAAAAGTTTATTGTAGGATCTATGGATCCCGAAACCACCTTAAATATCTTTTACTCCGGGTTCTCTTTCGGAAACCCAATACCCTAAATTCCATTTGCCAAGTAGGGATATTTATAACTTATTGCGATTTTGAGCCGATTTTCAGTGAAATCAAACTTTTGGCTGTTGCCGGCGTATATAGTTGTTTACACTTCAAAGTCCAAAGGCTAATGGGTAAAATTTTCAATTTGTACCGTCGTACTTTGCGGGGCGTGACGAACGCCGCCTGCGTTGAACTATAGAGAATTTTTGGTCGAATAGAATGGCCAATGATGCAAACTCATTTGGTCAGTACAAAGAGGACAAAGACAATGACAATTCTCAAGGAATCAGTCTTGAAACTGAAACGATCGCGGTTGTTTTACTATTTATTAAAATGAATCATTCTCGAAACAGCCCACTTGAATGGACACAGGTATCCCATATTTATTTTGTGGTAGTGGGCATATCCGAGAGTCGTCTCATTGAGACCTTTGATTCTCGTCCTTCTGATCACCATCTTTATTATCATCGCCATCGTCATCGTTGTCATAATTATCAATTGTAAGAGCCTCAAGTGGTTGTGGTAGGAATGGGAAAGGACTCAGCACCGACAAGGCTCGTTGACGGCATGGAAGTGACGAAATCAATTGAACCATTTAAAAAGTGCCAGATCACTGGTTATTCAATGAGAATGCTTGGACATGGCATCGAGGTCATGGTGCGGCACAACACGTCACGCGGCATATCTTTACAATGAATGTTTCACAATCATAGGAAAACGGCTTTATTTAGTACACTTTATATGTTAAAAAAATGTTTGTTCTGTTGGACTAGTTGTGAGGTCTCACGTTTCTCTGGAAATGAACTCGATCCGATAGCCTCACTTTAACGACCCTCATTTCGATATTTGAGGGCGATTAGGTTCACTGTCAGTAAAAGTGTTCCTATACGTCATCAATGAAACATTTCCTATTATTCTTAAGCAAAAGCCAATATTGCTGAGAACTTGAAAGCAGCAAGGGATATTATTATTTTCATCAGAAAATTAAAAATTGAATTATGTATTAATCTATATACAAATATGTCAAATACACAAGATCCAAACGATTGAAAACATAGTTTTCCTTTGTGGTACTCCAACCGATTTGATCACAAGTCTAAACTTTGAACACTATGTTTTCGCAATAATGAGTTCAATATGTCACAAAGTGACGGGTCTATGAAAGAAAAATAGAATAGAAGATATTTAGAAAATAAACCCCTTCTGGAGGCTGGGAATCGGCTGAGAATGTCCGAGGGTAAAAAATGGTCGGAAAGAAGAACATTTGCACACATTTTTTCGTTATTCAACAACAGCATTCACTTCTGACTGACCAATAATTTTCCCACAAGTTCAACAACATCACAGATAGATAGGATAAAATACTCAATGCGCAATTGGCTTTTCCTACCGTTGCAGTTGACAATGGAACACAAATTGTGGCTTTCGAATTTCTTGGGCAAAATAAGAAAAGTTATATGGATATGCAATGGATCTACAATGGTTGCCAATTAAGTATAGAGTAGGATATAAGATTGTGCTACTAGTTTTTAAGGCGTTGCATGGATTTGCCCCAGTGTATATCATGGAGTTGATTAATACTAAACCTGTTACCAGGTATACTTTGAGATCTGATTCTGGAAATTTCTTGCAAGTTCCTCGTGCAAGGTGTAAGACCTTCGGCGAGCACGCATTTGTACACACAGGCCCTACTGTTTGGAATGCTCTGCCATTATCAGTTAGAACATGCGATAGCATTAACTCTTTTGAAAAAGGACTTAAGACCCACCTTTTTAGGAAAGCGTTTTATTAGGATATTTGTTTTATATACTTTTACTATAATTTAGGTGTGTTATTTATTTAATTATAGATAGTTATATATTTTCTGTTAGCCTATGCATAGATTTTAAATCATATATATATATATATATATATATATATATATATATTAGATTGTTAAGCGAAGTATCGCGATTCTCATAAGTTTGATTGGGAGAGAGCCGCCAATATAAACCCGTATTGTCTGCTCAGAATTGCCGCACGATAGGAAAATTGCTCACGTATACAAACCTTATTGCGATTTTGAGCCGCCACTGAATACGGGTTGATATTGTCTCTTGTTAGACATTATCAAACCTTAAAGTTCGTAATTTCAATAGTTGCGTACGAGAATTTTAAAAATCTAACGCTTGCTTGCACTGATACTGAGCTCGTGCAAGTAAGGTACTTAAACGCTCGCGCACTTTCCAGACAACATTGCAAGTAAAGTCATAATGATATGAAAAGAAAGGAAAATAATATTGACACGATAAGGGTATGATCTAAGACATTTCAACGTTCATGCGAGAAATAAATTTTTATACTGTTGCATGCGCTCTTAGTATTCATTATCGTTCCTTGATTTTCCCGCTTTATTCTTACTGACTCCGTTATTTGTCTCAACATTGGATCTCTCTGGAATGTTCCTGTTACATTCATGGAAAAATCTTGAGAATACCTTGATGGTTTTCTACACAATGTTTCTTCAAGACCGATCCATCATCACTAACAGAGTCAATGTTCCTCAAATGTTCTCTTCCTCTCGTGTACGCTGCGCTTCTAGCAGTTTCTTCAACATACTTATGTCCACAGGATCTACAGTTGATCTCATATGTTTTTCCTGGAGTCTCACATGACCCTTTCCACCTGTTCTGCATACAAGACATTAATCTTTTTCGCATGTCTTTGCCCTGAAAGGGTTAGATCTCTAAAACTCGCTTAACATCTGTGCGCGCTGTTTCTACAATCTTCATCTTTATTCCCGATTCTCATACATCTTTCTCTCCAGGTGCATGTCCGGAGCACGCACGAACCGTCCAATCACAGCGCGCTTCGATGCTTAGCCAAGCGGCCCTTGCTCCAAGTCTCTTCCCAATACAAAAACACGCGTTTCAAAGAATTTAGAGAAAAAAAGTTGAAGTATACGTGTTGTTTAAAAAATTAAAGTAAATCTTTGCGATCCATCTCCTCAAATTCTGTGAGATATATGACTTTTAAGACTCGGGCGAGGGCCGCTTAAATTACAACAACAATCCTTTTCGCGCTTAGTTTTTCGTACAGCTGGCTAACATTCTTTTCATCTCTGATTTTGATATTTTTGGTACAAAGATCACGCTGGACATAAGCATGTTGGAAAAACTGCTAGAAGCGCATACACGAGAGGGATTAACGAACATGATGTCAATGCATGTTAGCTAAAAGGAACATGATATTGCGCGACTTTATTTGTTCATTGTTTTGGAAAAAATACTGTTTTAGAAAATAGCTAGTATAATCTCTGGATGCCATAATATAATTCCCTAAAACTTTCCTGAAATAGATATGTTGATGAAAATATTGTTGGAAAAAAATTGTTTGGAGCGAGAATAATATTATTAACTGTATAGAGACGTCACTTGTATGGGAAAAGAAATTCCGGGTCCAAGACGAAAAGCAGTTCTATAAAGATTTAACTTTCTTTTTCTTCGTGACAGGGTTTGTTGTCCAAAGTTCTAACTGTTTCAGGTGGAAGTCAAACCATTGATTTTTTAGCGCTTGATTTTATGGGGTTTTTTTCGTGTGTGTGAGTAATTGTACCCGTCACAACTTAAAAGCTCTATTAGGTTGTTTTGGCTTTGAAAAGAAAAACTTATTAATGTTTTTTGGATATCGTCCCATAAGGTCTTGGTTGTAGAGTGCGAAAACTTAATCGGAGAAACAGTAGTAAATTTATTTCGCGCTAAATTGTACAAAATATATTGGAATGTCTATTATTTTCTATAGTTTTGTCTGTGCTGTTTGGTAATAATTTGCTATGAACATAAGTAAAATAAATAAGTAACAAAACTACGTACCTTCAACTTGTTGTAAAGTTAAAGACATCCAGAGAGTAAAAAGACAAAGTATGTTTTTTCTTTCCATGGATAGAGCTAAATTACACTGAACACTTCAGTCCCTCTTCAGGTGTTGATTTAAATTCAATATTTTATATGATATAGTTGGTTGGGTTTTTGTCATGAGACCCTTGTGATACTACGTGTCACTGAGTTTGTGTTCACTTATGACACAGCGTCAAATCGATGCTCCAGGGTAGTTCAAAGTAATATTCAAATTTGCACCTTGAAGCTTCGACTGAATGCTTTGTGTTTGACCAGAAGTGAACCGATGTATGGAAAGTGGTGAATTAATGATGTAACGTTATTTCAATTTGCTCATGAAGCAAAGTTGTACTAATAGTCAGAGTAACACAAAAGAAAACAATGGAAGAATTACCCTATTTCACTATGACGTCACATCAAAACAATCTTATGTTTTCGCGCTAAGGATCATGGTCGCCAGAGGGGGCAAAATAACAGCAAAAAAAATTAAATGATCGTACAATTGCACCGTACTCAGTATTTTCCAAAAAATTTTAACTCAACTTACTTAATACTATACCTGGAATTTATGTTTTCTGAAAAAATGCAAAGCTTGATTATCTTGTTGATAAGTTTGTGTTGAATTGTTGAATATCCTAAAAAACACTTTCCAGATTTGAAACTAACAGGGTTTAGGAACTGTAATATAAAAACATTTTCAATACTGAGTAGGCAGTCATCTTAAGCAGTATTCTCATGCAATAAATTATATCCATTCTTTAGGTCTTCCATTTCAGTTCCATTGTCTTTCTTACTTGTTTTTTTCTTCCTGTATTTAGACACGACGAAGCAGCTATAAGCAAGGAGGAGTACAAGGAGTAAGACTATGGAGATTGATAGAGCAATCAAGCTTCCTATAAGGTGTTAGTCATTCATACGCTTGGAGGGCGTTGCTATCGAGAGAAAGAAAGGTAACTGGTAATACACAGTACAAGATTAATAATAATCACAGATTATGGCAGGGCCACGAAGTGGCCTGCAATATACGATAGATTATTATATGGCAAGGTAATTTCACGCGCTATGATTGGTCAACTTGCAGTCCATAACTTACGGTACCGACCGAAAATCAAACTACACCCTTGGGCCATAAGGCAGTGGAAAAAACTCGCGGTCCATAACTTACGGTACAGACCTCGAACTCGGTTAATAAGAGGTATTTATACGAAGATAAAGGAGACGAATATAACAATGTGTAACCGAGATACATGAGTTTTTGATACATGAGTTTTTAATTTATGCTAACTTTCTTTTAACTCGCTGTAATTTAGTAGAACAGAGCGAAATATAGTTGGTTACACATTGTTATATGAGATGACTTTTCTGAAGTATGATGGTGATGATGATGGTGATGGTGATGGTGATGGTGATGGTGATGGTGATGGTGATGGTGATGGTGATGGTGATGGTGATGGTGATGGTGATGGTGATGGTGATGGTGATGGTGATGGTGATGGTGATGGTGATGGTGATGGTGATGGTGATGGTGATGGTGATGGTGATGGTGATGGTGATGGTGATGGTGATGGTGATGGTGATGGTGATGGTGATGGTGATGGTGATGGTGATGGTGATGGTGATGGTGATGGTGATGGTGATGGTGATGGTGATGGTGATGGTGATGGTGATGGTGATGGTGATGGTGATGGTGATGGTGATGGTGGTGGTGGTGGTGGTGGTGGTGGTGGTGGTGGTGGTGATGGTGATGGTGATGGTGATGGTGATGGTGATGGTGATGGTGATGGTGATGGTGATGGTGATGGTGATGGTGATGGTGATGGTGATGGTGATGGTGATGGTGATGGTGATGGTGATGGTGATGGTGATGGTGATGGTGATGGTGATGGTGATGGCCATATGCATTCTTACCTAAGTTCAAAAAGTTTACCTAGTTAGTAGGTAAGTTTTTTGAACATGTTCAAAATTCTTACTTAGACATAGTAAACATTTTGAACAGGTTCAAAAAGTTTACCTATTCTTAAGTAGCTTTTTTGAACATAGTAAATTTTTTGAACATGTTCAAAATTTATACTCTTTTGTTTTCCTCTCATATTTCCGGAAATTGTAGATGGTGTGCTTTGCCTTTGCAAAATAGTATATCCCAACTCTAGGCCCTTCACCCTTGTGTATTTCTATAGTCGAATTAACGTATTTATAACTTTTTAACAGCACCTTCGTAAGATCTTGAGTTATCTGGTAGATAATCTTTGGAGGTTTTATTTATTTTTTAATGCAAAGTCACAGTTGTAAAGACGAATTAATTCAATATTTGTTGCCATCCGCTGTTATTTTCTTGGTTGTAAATTTTTCTTAACTTTTCGACGCTGAATGACTTTCAAAAACCTCTAGTTATTGTGGATTTCCTAAGCATGTACTCCAGCTCCCTGTCATCTCTGAATGCCTTTTGTAAAACTTCGCTGTCCTATTTATTCCATTTCATTTCATTTTCGTCGGAAACGAGCTAACTCAGTCTGTTGCTTTTTTCTTGTTTTTTTTTTTTTAAGCCATTCGTAAACCAGGCTTCATGGATATATCGATCTATTCTGCTGTCTCAGTGGTAGATGTGGCTAACTTTCTTTCGTAACTGAAACACTCGGCTTCTTTTTTCTTCAACAGAGTATGCTTACTGAAAGTCTTAGACATGTTGCTGATGTCTTTAACGTGACATGTACCGCGATTTAAAAAAAAGATAAGCTCTTCATTGTATCTATTTTTTTAACGAAAATTTTATTTCAGGATAAAATTAAGCTGATGCTCTAAAAGCTGCATTTCACCAAGTTTTTGTGTCTTAGGATCTTCTGTTGTCTCTACTACTATATAGAAGAGGGTTTTCTAAGTGATTGCAGTGTGGGAGTAGTCTTTTTTCGATGGCCGCAAGTTTCTTGCAAATTCGACTTATCTTTCAGTCCTGCTGGATAGGAATTATTTTGTATCCTTAATAGAATGATTTAGCAGCAGTCTACACACTGCAGCTCAATGCCTTAAAGTGGATCTCATCCCTGAGAAAATATTTTCAGTACTAGTTCTACATAAGTAATTAGTTTCATGGTAAAGTGTTTGTTGATTTGAGTGATGTGTCTTTAAGTTATGAAGGTTTATACTTCCAATATGTTAATGACTGTGACGTCAGGTAAGATGTTTGAGTGTATTTGTTATAACTAGTAATACTACATACTAGCTATTATGAGAACAAATTTAAAATAACCTTTACCGTAAACCGTGAGTAAAATAGTGATGCTTTTTGAATACTGTTTGTGTGAACCAGTTAAATGTTGTATATTAATTGAAGCCTTGCCTGACGTCACCGTTATTAACATAATGTAAGTATTTATAAACCTTCGTAATTTGAAGATGCAACACTCAAATCAAGAAATATTTTACCATTCAACTACAGTATTTACTTCATGTAGAACCAGTACTGAAAGTATTGTCTCAGGGATAAGGTGCACCTCAACAGATGTAAGGGTTGGATACGATAAGTATCATATAGAACGAGCTGCCCATCTAGAACAACGACGTGTTCCTTGTTTTCTGCACTTCTTCTAACGTAAGATTATGACAGATATCAAAACACAACATCTGCACACTATCAGTCAATAAATACTCTTGCAATAAGCTAATGATAGTCTCTTGCCATCACCATTTCAGGTAACGCCCACTCCTACTTTCCGTACATTTTTCTAAGAAATTGGATTCTGATCTTAATGGCATTCATGTGTGTCAGTAGTAGTATGTTTTTAGTTTTTCTTCCAAGGGTATCTAATCTAATGCTTTACCTATTTTTTCTGGGTTTCTCTCGCTTTTAACTGATATTCAAGTACTTCCCTAACCCTAACCCACCCCTCCCCCCTTGAAAACTCTGGCCACTGAGAAATTTAGAGAAATTTATCAGAAATGCCCAGTATATCTTCAAAACGTATATGCAGGCTTCGTAGGATGTTTAACTAGTGCAATATGTCAACAACATTTCCATCGCATGTTATTTTCTTTGATTTTTTTCCCCAATTTTCTTCTTCCAAAAAATTCAATATTTTTCAAAAATAACCGAACATTAGCTACTTCTCGTACTTTGTCTCAACTATTTGTTCACTTTTAAGCTTCATAGCAAGGAATGAGACATTTTGAACAAATTTTGGAAGATTTAGAAGCTTTTTTCAAAAATATGAAATAAAAAATCAAAATATGCTCGTTTTACATAAACAATCTTATACACTGTAAGAGGACGCTTGTTTTTATCTATTCCATAAAATATTATGTACTTATTGACTGAGTGGGAGGTCCGAACGGGAAAATATTTGGCTCAAGGTCCTGAAGTACGGAACGAGCGCAGCGAGTTCCGTGCCAAGGACCGAGAGCCAAATATTTTCCCGTTCGGACCGACCTTAACTCAGTCAATAAGCATTTTATCATATGACCACATATAAAAAATCGATTTCAAAGCGTTTTTAATAAATGCGAATCAAAATGCGTAGTTTTTACATGATTGACGGCAGCGAGTCCGAACGGCGAGTCCGAACGGGAAATTATTACACTTTTCGGAAAAGCGTACTTTGTTTGCTGACGACATTTTCCCCAAAGGTTTTTTTTAGAATCACGCGTACAGTGAAATACGGTCATATGATAATGTTGTTTATTTCATATATATTTTGGTAGGTAAGCGCCAAAGAACAATTTTGAACATGTTCAAAAAGTTTACCATCACCTGTATTTTGTGTAAAATTACAAAATCTAAGCAGATTTTTCTTCACACCTCGTTCCTAACTCTCAAAAAACATGTCTAGCAAGTTTCATAATTTTGCGCCATGTTTTAGGCAATATTTTTTCAAGATGAAAAAATTGACATAACTTTGAAAATTAGGGTTCCAAGTGGTTATTGGACTAACACTGGACTTGCAAGGTTCGTAAATTTAACGTGAAACATAAAAAAGGTGGAGAGCCTAGGTTGAACCAGCATAAAGAGTACTCTAGAGATCTCCAGGTTTTTTAAAGAAAAAACGAATAAAAGTATTTTTTTCGAATTTTGCGGCAAAAGTTTACCTATTTGAACATTGTACTTTGATTACAAGCTCAAAAATAGATGGTGAGCCTTCAAAATCTTGATGCCAAAACTTTCGATCAAAAACAGAATAATCACGAAAAAAGTTTTTGAAAACTAACTATTTTCTACTTATAATGAGTATTTGAACATGTCCGTGGTGATGTTCAAAAAATTTACACGGATGCATCTAGTGATGGTGATGGTGATGGTGATGGTGATGGTGATGGTGATGGTGATGGTGATGGTGATGGTGATGGTGATGGTGATGGTGATGGTGATGGTGATGGTGATGGTGATGGTGATGGTGATGGTGATGGTGATGGTGATGGTGATGGTGATGGTGATGGTGATGGTGATGGTGATGGTGATGGTGATGGTGATGGTGATGGTGATGGTGATGGTGATGGTGATGGTGATGGTGATGGTGATGGTGATGGTGATGGTGATGGTGGTGGTGATGGTGATGGTGGTGGTGATGATGATGGTGATGATTATGGTGATGGTGATGGTGATGATGATGAATATACCTTATTACATGAAATTTTCGCGACACGTTGATTTCTCGATTTTGAAGATCGCACATTTCTCGACACTTTAATTCATATTCTTTTTCTTTACATTTTTCTTCAAATTTGCAACACTGACAGCTCATGTAATGCTTTATCAGATACTAAAATAAAAAATGGGGCTCACCGTTGTTGTTCTCGAGATATAGCTGATCGACCTTGAAAACCATAGGTCACGCGCGCTGTCACACCATATGCGCAGAACAGATGCGCACGATCAATGCACGCGAACGTCCTTAAGTTGCTGATAGTGTGTAAGCAAGTGATTTCCTACGTGCTATCGAAGTAAAGCGATACCAACCTTGCACATTGAATAAGTTATTACAAAAAGTTTGGATTTTTTAAAAACTTTTGTATTAAAATACCCTAAAAAAGTTTATTCTTATGACACTTTTTTGAAAAATTCTCTGTTAAGTTTTTTCTTGCACATTCTTTACTAATTCGTTTTTGTTTTCTGATAATAATAATATCCCTTGCTGCTTTCAAGTTCTCAGCAATATTGGCTTTTGCTTAAGAATAATAGGAAATGTTTCATTGATGACGTATAGGAACATTTTGACAATGAGTCGACCAAATGACCGCTTCCGACTTGGCCTAGCATAAAGGTAACAAAACTCTTTTGATCATCCTACATGTATGTTGAAATTGGGGTTGAAATATCACGTCATGATGTTTGGATCAAACCCTTGGGATCCTTGGAGTAGGGTTGACTGTAGGCTAAAGCCTCACTACAAGACTACTATGTTAATGTCGTTCTTGTGGTGGGAAGGGATCCGTGGGGTAGGGTTAATTGTAGGCTAAAGCCTCACTACAAGACTACTATGTTAATGTCGTTCTTGTGGTGCGAAGGGATCCGTGGAGTAGGGTTGACTGTAGGCTAAAGCCTCACTACAAGACTACTATGTTAATGTCGTTCTTGTGGTGGGAAGGGATCCGTGGGGTAGGGTTAATTGTAGGCTAAAGTCTCACTACAAGACTACTATGTTAATGTCGTTCTTGTGGTGCGAAGGGATCCGTGGAGTAGGGTTGACTGTAGGCTAAAGCCTCACTACAAGACTACTATGTTAATGTCGTTCTTGTGATGGGAAGGGATCCGTGGAGTAGGGTTAACTGTAGGCTAAAGTCTCACTACAAGACTACTATGTTAATGTCGTTCTTGTGGTGGGAAGGGATCCGTGGGGTAGGGTTGACTGTAGGCTAAAGTCTCACTACAAGACTACTATGTTAATGTCGATCTTGTGATGGGAAGGGATCTTAGGATTTTGTGTTTACAAATTCGAGGTATTGACCACACAGTTAAACTGATAACCCGTTGACTTATTCATGACTTTACAGACACAAACCGATGAATAACGAATAATAAAAGAGAATCAAGGACCCATATATCCGGACGGTGACAAGTGGCTAAAATTATTGTGTTGTTTTTTTGTCATGTCGTGATGAGGGCACTTCTTAGTTTTCTGTTTTCTTTGGTAGAAATATTTACAAGGAAAGTTTATTAACTGTTTTCATCTGATCTGACCATTGAGTAGTTGTCAATAATGCTAAATAACAGTATCCTAAGTAACCCTCAGGTAGAATTTTCTAGAAGCTTTTAAGAATCACTGGGCATGCGCAGCAAGTGTTCATGCCAAAATGGTTCAATGGATTTCGTCACTTCCATGCCCTTGAGGTGACTCGTGTTGTGTCCACTCTAAGAGCTTGCAGAATGAGTACCTACAGATAGCCGTTTGTTTACCAAGCCAAATATCTTAGCTGCTCTTCGCTGGATCAGAATAAATAGTTCTAATAATGCACGCTAAAGAGAGCGTACGTCAGTCATAATTGTTTCCTGTTTTCTTACTATCTTCTGCTATGGTGAATGACCTTGACATTGTGGTTCTCTGATCGATATCATATGTCTGAGTCAGTCACTCGTGCCATCAAAAACACTACACAATCTGGTAAAATCTTTACACTATCCGTATACAACCTATTAGCTCATTTTTGGGAATTTAGTTTAGGGTAGCAAAAACTATTTGGATCATCCCATATGTAGAAAGCATATTATGCCAAGATTGGAGCAGAGAAAGGTTGACTATAGGCCAACTGAGATCAAGACCTTGAAGGAATCCTATATACTTAATATTAGCGGACACGTTGAGTTTGTAAAGATCTTCGCTTCTCGTTCAAATGTTCTTTTTTCGGACTATTTCTCATCCTCGGACGTTATCAGCCGATATCTCAGCCGCCAGAAGGGGTTTATTTACTAAGTATCCTAAGTAGTCCTGAACTACAATATTCTAGAAATTTTTAAGAATTACTGGGCATCAAGTGTCATGTGATAAATCCAAAAGCATGACTCACATACGTTTGAAAACCAAAAACAACATAGAATTGGTGACTGGTAATTACGGCCGCTCGCCGGCGGACGCAGAAATGTACACAAACAACAAGGGGATTTTGATAAAATAGTTTATTTTGGTGTAACGTGTACGTGCATTAAGTCAGTATCGTGCTTCCCTCATACGAAAACAGCTCTATCCTTTATAGAGTGTAGAAATTACTAAAGAACGGTCTGAAGTGGAAACTACTTTTTACAAGATACATACGCGGTTGGCCTTACTATAAGAGCATAGTACTAGACCGATATCTAATGTGAAACTGACACTTTGATTGTCACGTGACCATGACACTTGAGGAAATGGTAGCGACTGCGTCAGTAATTTTACGGTTTAGAAACTTGACTTTGTGCTATCTGCGTGTTTATTCTCGTAATTGGTTAGCCTGCGTGTATTGTTTGTCACTTGTGTCTTTGGTCTTTCATTTAGGAACCACCTTAAAAAAGTTTTAAAAACACAAGTTAGTTTGGACGCAATTTTCACATTTTCACATTTCTCATTTTAGAGCACGTTTCATTCACCTATATTAATGGTTACTATTATAAAAAACTTACTTAAGCGAATGACATGTCTAAATTGTTTTTGTAGATCTGTAATCAATTGCAAGATGTTTGGCGATATCAATAATTTGAGAAATATTTATTAAGCTTACCATAGAATAAACTTAAGCCCATTTTCTTTGCAGACGTCTATCCTACTGTTCATAGTAAAGAGGTTTGGTTTCGCCTGCAGTGACCTGCTTTGCTCTTGGGATCTCTTCAATTCATTTAAAAGAAAGACAGCGTTTTTTTTTGTTAGAAAATATGAATGAAGATTTAGATATTACGATGATGGTCATTGGCGGATCCAAAGTTAGTTCCATGGATTCCTTGGAACCCCCCTTTGTGAAGCAGATCATTTCTTCATGCTCAGTAAAATGTAGATTATATATTTATATTCTTGCATCTACACCCACTTCACTTAATTGTCTTCTGTCTGGGGCAACTGCACTAATGACCAGCATCTCAGACTTCTTAGAACTCAAAAGCGTTCTTCTCAAATCATACTTTACTCTGCCACTTAGCAAAGGGGAATGACTTTAAAGGATCATATGAAGTTTTTGTTGTTGATGATGATGATAATAATAATAATGATATTGTTAATGACGATAACTAATGACGATGACGATGATGATAATAATGATGATGATGATGATGATGGTGGTGGTGGTGGTGGTGGTGGTGGTGGTGGTGGTGGTGATGATGGTGGTGGTGATGATGATGATGATGATAATGATGATGATATTGTTAATAATGGTAATAGAACTGAGTGGAGTGCAATTTGGGCTGAAATCGCAAGAGTGATTACAAAATTGCACGACCGCGTAGCGGGAGTGCAATTTGTTAATCACGAGTGTGATTTCTACACAAAATTGCATGACACGAAGTTCTATTACCTATTAATCATATCCATTTTGAAATCTCAATATATTCAAATACTCAACAGTTATTTAGCTTCAAAATTGTTTGTATGACAAAATGATGCAATTAATGATTCAAAATAGTGCAATTAATGCTTAAATCGCACACTTTGTAGCCAATCAGATTGCAGGATTTGCTAATGATTTCAAAATGGATATGATTAATGACGATAACTAATTTTGATGCTGATGCTGATAATAATTATGCTAGTGATAAGGACGTTGATGAGAATATTGTCTTTTAAATTTAAGAAAATCACTTTGGTATCTCTAACTCGGACCTGGTAAATATTTTACCGACATAAAGATAAATCTTACCAATCATTTCATGTTTGCCATCGTCATTTTCTTTTTCCTTGTTTCTTAAGGCGTAACAGAGACATATGCCGATGACAACACAGAGAAGCAACAAGCCGGCCGCAGCTAAACCAATGATCAAAGCATTTTGATTGGTGCCGCTATTGGTCTCTAAAAGAAAGGTAAAAATGGTATAGATAGCTGTTATGATATCCATTATAAGTCTTGTTTCCTGGCCCTTCGTTCCTTGGCAACTCGTCTATTACTACTGCTGCTCTATCGTGAAATGTAATTTATAGAATATATAACCATAAA
Source organism: Anthopleura xanthogrammica (assembly GCA_964019055.1). Classification (NCBI taxonomy): domain Eukaryota; kingdom Metazoa; phylum Cnidaria; class Anthozoa; order Actiniaria; family Actiniidae; genus Anthopleura; species Anthopleura xanthogrammica. The sequence continues at coordinate 13,768,931 of OZ025207.1, read as the reverse complement.
AGATAATCTCAACCTTACTGACTCTTACATAGTCTATATCGCTAGCTCTGCCATATTGAATCACAGCGATACATTCTGCTATTGATACCTCAGTTGACATGACAACGCATAAAAGATAAGGTCTTCATGCTTTAAGAACCATTAATAAATCCCACCATGCATTGTAACGGCAGTCCAGCAGTCGTAATACGGGCTATACTAACCTTGGCGAGCGACTTGTGATTTTGTTGTGAACTCCACAAAAGATGATTCTCCGTAAATCTTCTTCTTTTGTTAAAAAAAAACAAAAAACAAATAAAAAATGATTTTTAAGTAATTTTTCAAAAAGTAGACTGGGGAAATTGTGTGAACTAACGTAACCTCAGGGTACCAGAGTTTTTCAAAGCCACGGGCCAACTCTGCCAAACCACAATGAAAGAATGGATTAACTGTTTCCCCTAGAAACAAATGATACATAAATACTCACCCTATCCATTGCCATGGTAACGACCCTCACATGTACTCTATACATTGATCCGGGTTCTAACGGTGCGTTGTAGTAACCATGGTAATACTGACGGTCACCAACCTTTAAGCTCGGAATGGGACCCAGGATCTCCGCGGTGATGTAACTATGGCTACGCATCTCTGCTGCCATAGTAACATTGACTTCATTATAAACAAAGGGTGGTTGCTGTTTATTGGAATTGAAGCGTTGATCGTTGTCTCTCTTTTCTACTGCCACTTGATAAAAACTGAAAAAGATAGTTCGGTTTAAAAAAACAGAGGTAAACTAAAAAGTGTGTTGAGAATAAGATGTCTCATTTTGCTTTAGTTGCAGGCGAATACCTCTTCAGTTGTCCATGGGTTGTCTGCGAGCCGTTGAACAAGATCACCACCGTTGATTCTGTGATAGCGTTGGTCCCATTGATCCGCAATCCAGGAGCACTAGCTGAGGGTGGAAAGAAGGTTTGTTATATTTTGAAGTGTTTGTTTAATCTCTTTGTTTCATACATTAACTTTATTTTATCAAATCCAACCATGATCGCGACTTTGTTGTATCCTGATCAATTAAGCGAATTCAGGAAAGGCTCATTTCCATTAATTTGATGAAACTTAGTTTAAAAGCACGCATATACACGATACGATTTTCCATGCGACGTTGCATGCGACATCGCAGGTGTCGTCGCAAATCGTTGGCGACGTCGCGTGCGAAGAACTTCACCGTGTGAACACAACGTCGTACAGGTGGTCACACGGTGCGACCTAGTTTAATGTATGGTTCTAGCAAACTGTACAACGTTTTCCTAGGGTTTTTGGCTGGAAAAAATCTTTGCAAACGACCTTCTCGTATTGTTGCAGAACTTTCCAACTTCTCTCCAGGGTTTTTGGCTGGTAAAATATTTTGTTTTAGCAAACTATTTAACTTTGTTTAGGGCTGGAAAAATCTTTGGAAACGGTCCTGTTTTGTGGATCTAGCAAACTTTCAAACTTTTTTCGGCAATCGTAATTATAATAATTTTATAAGACAATTTAACTTTTAATTTCTCTTATATACTTACTTTGGTGAGTGATTGGTGATTTTGTAGCAAACTCTACGGACGATGATTCTCCATAAATCCTTTTCTTTTGTTTTAATATAAATAAAAATAGTGATTTGTTAGTATCATTTTTCATATCACAAATCTAACTTAAGTTACATTAAGGCTTTGATACAATATATGAATAAATAAATACTCACCCCACCCATTGCTATGGTAACGATCCTTACATGTATTGTATACCTTGATCCGGGTTCTAACGGTGCGTTGTAGTAACCATGATAATACTGACCGTTACCAATCGTTACATTCGAGATAGGACCCAGGATCTCCGCGGTGATGTAACTATGACTATCCTTCTGTGTAGCCATGGTAACGTTGACTTCATTATAAACAAAGGGTGGTGGCTGTTCATAGGATGTGAAGCGTTGATCATTGTCTCTCTTTTCTACTGCCACTTGATAAACACTAAAAAATAATAGCTTGATTAAAGTAACAGAGACAAAAATAAAGACTGTCTTGATAATGAGTTGTCTTATTTTGGTTTAGTTGCAGGCGTGTACCTTTTCAGTTGTCCATCGGTTGTCTGCGAGCTGTTGAACAAGATCACCACCGTTGATTCTGTGATGGCGTGGGTTCCATTGATCTGGAATCTGGTAGCATCATCTGAGGATGGAACCAAGGTTTGTACGTCATTACAAATATAATATAAAGAAAGACCAGAAAGCTTGAGTTTAAGAATTTATGTAACGAGTTACACAATATTCCTTGTCTTTGCCGCGGCCAGCAGATACTAGAACCTTGCCAATCAAAGGAATATGTATTCACCATTTCCCATCCATCGGTTCACTGGTCACAGACAAAACATTAGGTAGTTTCATTTTTCAAATTTGAACGTTGCAGCCTTGACTAAATGCTTGATGTTTGACCAGTGAACCGATGTATGGAAAATGGTTAATTAAATTTATGACCTACATTTTTTACACATAACACCAACATCGTTGAAATGAATACATAATGATTCTCCCCATCCTGGATGAGGACATTCGATAATCGACTTCTCTGTTCCAATGCACTCCAGTTTGGTCTGCCACATAATACCATTTCCTGGTCTAAAGGTGGACTTTGGATATACCTTAATTGCCCCGGGGTAGCCGAGCATACGACAAATCACGTGAGCATCGTTGATGTCCAGTCTCCTGTAACATATGGTACCCCATACGTTACCATAGCGAACAGCAACACGACCAGAGTTGGGTGAACTTCCGTCTTTCAAACGAACTTGCAGTGGAGGAGGATCTAGAATGTAAGTTTTTGAAAATTGGTTGTTTACTTTTTTTCAATCGTTCTTATTTGTTTGTTATTTTCAAGAATTCGCTGAATTCATCGTTAATAGCTAAGAAAGCTACAAAAACTGCATGACCGCGCTAACCTTTATTGATTTTACACACCACGCCAGCATAGTAGTTGCGATTACACCTTGTCTTCGTCCATCCTTCTTGATGACATTCACTAATCGATTTTTCTTTGCCACTGCATTGCACACCACGCATCGGTACTGTATTCGCTCCTTTGCGGTACTGTAGCCACGGTGCCAGAGAAGCATTGTAACCAAGCATTCTACAGACCACGTGAGCGTCCAGTATATCCCAGGCATCTTCGCAAACTGATCTCCAGTTGTTTTCGTAGTTGAATTCTACGAAACCAATGTGGCTTTGATTATATCCCACAAGGCGAACAGTTACTGATGATTCCTCTTCAAAATGAATGATAAGGTGAGGATAAGCAACAGTATGTTAGCGCAGATAAAGCAATATATTTGATTGATCTATGCCTGCGTAGAAAAAAGTTCTTAATTAACTTAGAATGTTCGGTATTTGTCAAAGATTAAGTCAAAAATGGAGTTGAACGGTTTTTAAGCTTTCTTTCTCGTAACTACAGTAAAAGACTGCTGAAACTCATGCGATAGAAATCAGGTAATGATAAATGGAGTGTAAAGGATTTCTCACATATGGGCATGTTTTAAAAACATATTTACCTTAACCTTACCTTCCAAGAGCAAACCGCTCATCGAGGGGGTCTATGTTCAAGTTTTGAAACATCATTATACAAAAATGACGTCATATAAAAAATTGGACAGCATGTACGAGGATGGCAATGAATACAGTGATACTGACTTATGATTATGAAGACGATGTTGATAATAGCGGAGCTCGCGGAGCACCATACTTAAGAAAAAATGGTAACCCATTGAGTGGTTTTTTCATGGCTTGATTGCGCCATCACTTTGTTCGTACGTACATACGGCGTGTACCACCACAGGGTTCCCGCTTGATTGCAAAGCCAACTTTGCCTCGCAAATACATAAAAAACATTGCTTTTCGACACATAATAAACATTTTTATGGATCAAGAAGCAGTCTTCAAGAATTCAGGTGGTTTTTTCAGCGAACAATTGTATATTTTAACTTATTTTGTTCGCCTCCGATCGGCAAATCAAAGAAGACTTTCTCTCAATAGTTTTAATATTTTAATACATAATTCAATTTCATGTTGAATGAAATATAAAAAGAAATACATATTCCACTACATATTTGACATTTTTTTAACTTTTCCAGCTAGTAATTGCACATGAATGAGCGATAGGTCTATTTTATGTTGTTGAACAACATGTTCTCGTAAGCTTATAACATGTCATAATTTGGTCTTTTACTGAGTCGATAAAATAAAAAGATATACAAGAATATTTCCAAAGGCTGACAAAGAAAATTATCATTTTGGATTAATAATTATGTCTCTTGTTCTTGTGAAGTTCAACTGAACTAGCTAGACTAAATGTAATCAAGTTTGTTTTTCGAAAACATTTGCCGTTCGTATTTTTTCACCTAAAACCGATATTTTTTAACCTAAAACCAATACCATTTGCTTAATAAGATCTTCTTCAACACATGAAATGCTTATTAATTGTATGTTGCCCTTCGAATTTAATAAGTTTTCTGGTGCTTTGAAGGCGGCTTAAGTTATCATTTTTCCTTCAGTTTTCCCCCACTAGTTTTGAAAAATGGCAGGTCATATTTCTCGCTATCAAAAACCAATTCCTTTCAAAAATTCAGCTTATAACCGTTTCTCTAGATTTAACCATATAAAACTTTAATTAAAACATAAACGAGGAAGACATATCAAATTGAAAATATATATAACTTACGAAGGTCCACCATTGTGAGAAAGAAAGTGCCCAAGAATATCGAAAGCCACAATTTGCCTTCCATTGTCAAAAGCTTTCTTTGGTCCTCAGTTGTCTAACTGCACCGTTATGAAAGCCAATTGCGCATTGAGGATTTTAATGTTATCTATCTGTGATGTTGTTGAACTTGTGGAAAAATTCTTGGTCAGTCAGAACCAGCCGAGTTGACCTTCAGAAAAAACCCCAGGTCAACCAATCAGAATTGAGGATTCGACATCGTCTTTTGATTAGCATTTCCCATTATTCTGCCAAGAGAATTTATGAAATACGAGTTCTTCCTCTTTAAATTAATCGTAAACGCTAGTCGAACTCATGGCGGAATATTATTTCAATCAACAAGAAAAGTCTTCATTGTATACTCGGAAAATGCTCGAAAAATGCTAACGAAAAATAGTGATGACCCGTAATTCCTTTAGGGGAAGGCGATGTACTGAGCTAAAAGTGAATGCTATTTTTTTCAATGCTGGAAAACGAAAAAAAAAGTGCTTTTGAAAGCTTCAAACCACAAAAAAAAAAAAAAAACCATTAAGTTTCTGATAGTGTGATAGCAAGTAAAGCGATACCAACCTTGCTCATTGACAAAGTTATTACAAAAAGTTCGGATTTTTTAAAAACTTTTGTATTAAAATACCCTAAAAAAGTCTATTCGTATGACACTCTTTTGGAAAATTCTCTGTTAAGTTTTTTCTTGCACATTCTTTACTAATTCGTTTTTGTTTTCTGATAATAATAATATCCCTTGCTGCTTTCAAGTTCTCAGCAATATTGGCTTTTGCTTAAGAATAATAGGAAATGTTTCATTAATGACGTATAGGAACACTTTGACAATGGGTCGACCAAATGGCCGCTTCCGGCGTGGCCCAGCATGAGGGTTGAAATATCACGTCAAGATGTTTGGATCAAACCCTTGGGATCCTTGGAGTAGGGTTGACTGTAGGCTAAAGCCTCACTACAAGACTACTATATTAATGTCGTTCTTGTGGTGGGAAGGGATCCGTGGGGTAGGGTTGACTGTAGGCTAAAGCCTCACTACAAGACTACTATGTTAATGTCGTTCTTGTGATGGGAAGGGATCCGTGGGGTAGGGTTGACTGTAGGCTAAAGCCTCACGACAAGACTACTATGTTAATGTCGTTCTTGTGATGGGAAGGGATCCTGCGACTTTAACCTTATCAGTTACGTTGATCATGAGTTTGTAAAGATGTAAAGATTTAAGGATTTTGTGTTTACAAATTCGAGGTATAAACTGATATCCCGTTGACATATTCATGACTTTACAGACACAAACCGATGAATAACGAATAATAAAAGAGAATCAAGGACCCATATATCCTGACGGTGACAAGTGGCTAAAATTATTGTGTTGTTTTTTTCTCATGTCGTGATGAGGGCACTTCTTAGTTCTCTGTTTTTTTTGGTAGAAATATTTACAAGGAAAGTTTATTAACTGTTTTCATCTGATCTGACCATTGAGTAGTTGTCAATAATTCTAAATAACAGTATCCTAAGTAACCCTCAGGTAGAATTTTCTAGAAGCTTTTAAGAATCACTGGGCATGCGCAGCAAGTGGTCATGCCAAAATGGTTCAATGGATTTCGTCACTTCCATGCCCTTGAGGTGACTCGTGTTGTGTCCACTCTAAGAGCTTGCAGAATGAGTACCTACAGATAGCCGTTTGTTTACAAAGCCAAATATCTTAGCTGCGCTTCGCTGGATCAGAATAAATAGTTCTAATAATGCACGCTAAAGAGAGCGTACGTCAGTCATAATTGTTTCCTGTTTTCTTACTATCTTCTGCTATGGTGAATGACCTTGACATTGTGGTTCTCTGATCGATATCATATGTCTGAGTCAGTCACTCGTGCCATCAAAAACACTACACAATCTGGTAAAATCTTTACACTATCCGTATACAACCTATTAGCTCATTTTTGGGAATTTAGTTTAGGGTAGCAAAAACTATTTGGATCATCCTTTATGTAGAAAGCATATTATGCCAAGATTAAAGCAGAGAAAGGTTGACTATAGGCCAAAGTCCCACGACAACTGAGATCAAGACCTTGAAGGAATCCTATATACTTAATACTAGTAGTTTCTAATAGAAAGGGGAATGCTGCGAACAGCACTGTTTTGACCTTCGAGTGGTAGGAAGCGCTGTTATCTTAAGTTAGAAAACAAGTATGGCAATAATTGCTTGTTGTTTTTCAGACACTGAGGCGAGCATAAACTGAGAAAGCAACCCTGTTGTACTTAAGACCTTGTTATAAGTACAAATAGATCTTTTTAAAACGTTAACAGGTACCATGTTTTAATGTGTTTAATAAGTTTAAGCGCACGTGGGACTTCGTTTATACAGTCTTGGTGACGGTCGGGTCTTGGTTTGGTTGGCGCTGAGGAAATCAAAACAAGTAAGTATTTTTTTTCGCATTCTAACTATGTCCAGCTCAAAATTATTTGTTGCTGGAAGCATTCATCAAGGTCAAGAACGATTTAGTGACATATCACTATATGCCCAGACATTATCGATCGAAAGCTGGACTGACGCCATAATAAGTTTTTGCCTCGATTGGCGACGATTGGTTTGCTGTACTTGTAAATACCTCAATCGGCAAATTGTTTGTTTGAGCATCAATAGGCAAAGAGCGAGCTCTATCAGGCAAATACGTGAGAGACAACGTATCTGTATTTGGAATAATTCCTCTTTCAAAGGCATTTAAGTACATTTTATCTCCTTCAAAAAGAATCTGATTAACAATGGCGTCAGTCCAGCTTTCGATCGATAATGTCTGGGCACATAGTAGCGCCGAAAAACTCATAAATGAACATTGTCGTCCTCGTGATATGTCACTAAATCGTTCTTGACCTTGATGAATGCTTCCAGCAACAAATAATTTTGAGCTGGACATAGTTAGAATGCAAAAAAAAATACTTACTTGTTTTGATTTCCTCAGCGAAACAAGACCCGACCGTCACCAAGACTATATAAACGAAGTCCCACGTGCGCTGTGTGCATGCAGTACGTCACGTACATCGATGATAAATAACGCTGATCATACTGACTGCTTGCTCTGCTAAATGAATGACAGACACAGGAGATACAATATCCAGTTTTTTCATGGATTATAAACGGCACACACAGGGTTCCCAAAAGCCAAGATTAGTGTTGCTGCTCGCCTATCGGCTCGCAGCAATTAGCGGACACGTTGAGTTTGTAAAGATCTTCGCTTCTCGGCCAAATGTTCTTTTTTCGGACTATTTCTCATCCTCGGACATTATCAGCCGATATCTCAGCCGCCAGAAGGGGTTTATTTACTAAGTATCCTAAGTAGTCCTGAACAAGAATATTCTAGAATTTTTTAAGAATCACTTGGCATCAAGTGTCATGTGATAAATCCAAAAGCATGACTCACATACGTTTGAAAATCAAAAACAACATAGAATTGGTGACTGGTAATTACGGCCGCTGGACGCAGAAATGTACACAAACAACAAGGGGATTTTGATAAAATAGTTTATTTTAGTGTAACGTGTACGTGCATTAAGTCAGTATCGTGCTTCCCTCATACGAAAACCGCTCTATCCTTTATAGAGTGTAGAAATTACTAAAGAACGGTCTGAAGTGGAAACTACTTTGTACAAGATACATACGCGGTTGGCCTTACTATAAGAGCATAGTACTAGACCGATATCTAATATGAAACTGACACTTTGATTGTCACGTGACCATGACACTTGAGGAAATGGTAGCGACTGCGTCAGTAATTTTAAGGATTAGAAACTTGACTTTGTGCTATCTGCGTGTTTATTCTCGTAACTGCTGGGCCTACGTGTATTGTTTGTCAGTTGTGTTTTTGGTCTCTCATTTAGGAGCCACCTTAAAAAAGTTTTAAAAACACAAGTTAGTTTGGACGCAATTTTCACCTATTTCTCATTTTAGAGCACGTTTCATTCGCCTATATTAATGGTTACTGTTAGAAAATAATACTTAAGCAAATGACATGTCTAAATTGTTTTTGTAGATCTGTAATCAATTGCAAGGCGTTTGGCAATATCAATAATTTGAGAAATATTTATTAAGCTTACCATAGAATAAACTTCTTAAGCCCATTTTCACTGCAGACGTCTATCCTACTGTTCATAGTAAAGAGGGTTGATTTGGCCTTCAGTGACCTGCTTTGCTCTTGGGATGTCTTCAATTCATTAAGAAAAAAGATATTAAGTTATGATAACGCCACTAGTTTTTTTCAGCAATTTTCTTTTTAGAAAATATAAATGAAGATTTAGATATTACGATGATGGTCAGTGGCGGATCCAAAGGTAGTTCCATGGATTCCTTGGAACCCCCCTTTGCGAAGCAGATCATGTTCTTCAAGCTCAGTAAAATGTAGATTATATATTTCTATTCTTGCATCTACACCCACTTCACTTAATTGTCTTCTGTCTGGGGCAACTGCACTAATGACCAGCATCTCAGACTTCTTAGAGCTCAAAAGCGTTATTCTCAAATCATACTTTACTCTGCCACTTAGCAAAGGGCAATGACTATAAAGGATCATATGACGTTGTTGATAATGATGATGATGATGATGAAAATAATAATAATAATAATGATATTGTTAATGACGATAACTAATTTTGATGCTGATGCTGATAATAATTATGCTAGTGATAAGGACGTTGATGAGAATATTGTCTTTTAAATTTAAGAAAATCACTTTGGTATCTATAACACGGACCTGGTAAATATTTTACCGACATAAAGATAAATCTTACCAATCATTTCATGTTTGCCATCGTCATTTTCTTTTTCCTTGTTTCTTAAGACATGACAGAGACATATGCCGATGACAACACAGAGAAGCAACAAGCCGGCCGCAGCTAAACCAATGATCAAAGCATTTTGATTGGTGCCGCTATTGGTCTTTACACTGCCACTGCTGCTCCCTGCAATAAAGTTAAAAATGGTATAAAAAGTAGTTTTATATTTGCTTGGTTGTAGTTTCCTTTCTTATTATCAAACGATGATAAGCTTCCTTGCCAACTCGTATCGTAATTAAGGTGCGGTGATATGAGCAACAAAATCGTGCAACTTATCACACAACATTGTTGCGTTGAAAGTTGCAGAGTGATGTTGATTCTATTACCATCCACGTACGCAACTTGTCACGCAACAAAAATAGATGTTGCAAGTTGCAAAATTTGTTGCAAAAAGTTGAAGCACTTTCTACTTTTTTCAACAAGCAGCCGCAACTTGCAACATCGATTATTGCTGCGTAACAAAAACTACTGCTGCTCTTTCGTTAATTGTAATTGCAATACATAATTATATTCAACTCTTACTCTTATATACTAACCTTGGCGAGCAACCGGAGATTTTGTAGCAAACTGCACAAAAAATGATTCTCCATAAATTCTTTTCTGCATGTTTGAACATGAATAAAAGTAGTAATTTGTTAGAAATTTTTTTTGCTATCACAACGAATCTATAAAGTTAAATTAACGTAGCCACTAAGAACTGCAGTTTTTACAAAGCCACCGACTCTGGCATGCCGACCTGCAATGATAGATTGATTGTTTTTACTTAAAAACAAATACAAATTCATAAATACTTACCCCATCCATTGCCATGGTAACGATCCTCACGTGTACTCTATACATTGATCTGGTTTCTAACGGTGCATTGGAGTAACCATGGTAATACTGACCATCACCAATCGTTAGGTTTGAGATAGGACCCAGGATCTCCGCGGTGATGTAACTTTTACTACCGGTCTGTGTTGCCATGGTAACGTTAACTTCATTGTAGACAAAGGGTGGTGGCTGTTCATAGGATTTGAAGCGTTGTTCGGTGTCTCTCTTTTCCACTGCCACTTGATAAATTCTAATACGAACCCGATAAAGTTAGAAGATAAATGAGAGTAAAGAAATTAGTCACTCAGACAATACAATAAATAACTGCAATTTTGACAATGATAACAATTGTTTCCTTTTTGTTCAACCTTTTCAGTTGTCCATCGGTTGTCTTCGAGTCGTTGAACAAGATCACCACCGTTGATTCTGTGATGGCGTTGGCTCCATTGATCTCGAAATGAGGAGCGTCAGCTGAAGATCAAAGGTAAGGAAAAGTCAAGCTTATTAGGCAATACTTGAAAGGAAGGATAAATAACACATCGCTTAACAAGTAAGCGATGAAAGACTTCTTCAATCTTTTTCCGCCAGCTAATGTTTCCTCCTATGAAAATAAAAAGGCTTTGTTTTCCAAATAACCGCAGCATGAAGTGAAAACGTTTAAAATAGGTCATGTGACTTGTTTCTTTAAAAATGGCTCTATGACTTACAAGTTTTGCACATGATGGCTCCGTCGTTGTCATGGTTACATGTGGTTGTATTCCCCCACTCGTAATGACGACATTCAACAATCGACTTCTCTGTTCCTTTACATCCCAGGTTACTCAGCCAGATAGGTCTAACTTCAAGCATTAATGTTTGCAATAGATACACCTTACTTGCCCCGGGGTAGCCAAGCATACGGCAGATCACTGCAGCATCGTTGATGTCCAGTCCCTTGTTACATATGGTACCCCATACGTTACCATAGCGAACAGCAACACGACCAGATTTGGGTGAACTTCCGTCTTCCAAACGAACTTCTATTGGTAGATCTGTAAGGTAAGTTTGGTAAAACTTTTTTTGATATTTCACATTTTTCTTGTACGTAGGATTAAGATTCCATTCCGATTAAAATTCCTCTACGTTGATTTGGCCTTATACGCCTTCTGGCACGAAGAGAGATGATAATGATGATGATAATGATAATGATGACGTTAATTCATTAATTTAATTAATTGCCAAGATACCATAATAGCCACTTGCTTTCATCGAAAGATTTGGTTGTGGATAGTTCATAAAACCATTAACAAAGTATATATTGGTTGATCGCGCTAACCTTTATTGCTTTTACACACGACATCAGCATAAAGGTTTCCAGGACATAGTTTATTAGTCCATCCGCGATGAGAGCATTCGCCAATCGATACTTCGTCTCCGCTGCATCCCACACCACCCATCCACAATCCATCCTTTCCTAGACTATACTGCTTTATTCCAGCTAGAGCTGCTTTGTAACCAAGCATTCTACAAACCACGTGAGCGTCTAATATATCCCAGGTATCATCACAGACTGGTCTCCAGGTCCCGTTGTAGTTGACTTCCACGAAGCCAATGTTGTTGTGATCAGATCCCACTAGGCGAACAGCTACTGATGATTCCTCTAAAAAATGGATGAGAAATGGGGATAAGCAAGGGAATATTAGCTCTTCGTAAAGGGAGTTTAAAGTTTTTCTAAAGTTCTCTTACCCGTAATCCCACTTGGACATGAAGTAGAAATTTGGTAATTGAATGATAAGTGTAGTAAGAACAAGATCCGAAACAGTTTCTGAACTATAATAGTCCTTAACATTATTTGATTCAGTTATTTCCAAAGTGTATGATCACGACGGTGAACAATGATGGTGATTATGATTCCTATAACGATGGCGGTGATAAAAACTACAACTACTTTAAGGAAAAGGTGGGAGTAATCTATTTTACTTCGAAAACGTGGGAAGTGGTTGCGCATTTGTCCCGCTGGAGCCATGCAGGGGCTCATGGTTAAAGCGTTTGAAGCGGTTGCACCCTTTACCACCTCAAACTACCAGTGTTCCTTTTTACGAGTATTTAAAGCTAAAGCTACAGAACAGAGTGAAGATACTGAGAATCAAACCGTGGACCTTAAGCTACTAAGGCCACGCACTAACCAACTGGGCTACGCCTGGTAAATGATGACGATTGTGACAGTGATGACGGTGATGACGATAATGATGGTGATGAGGAGTAGAAAAAGTAGGAATAGTTGGTTTGAATACCCTACCTTGTGTTAGTCTTTCACACTTGACACCAGTATCTTCACTGTGACTACAATCGTGTTCACCCCATTCTCTATGCTGGCAGTGTTCCAATGACTTTTCATTACCACGGCAATTCACATCGTCTAGTAGAATACGACCACTTCCTTTAACCTTAGCAGTTCCTTCCCATGATGCTTTGCTGTAGTTCAACATACGACAGACCACGTGAGCATCTTCTAGGTCCCAGCCATCATCACAGACTGTGCCCCAGACTCCATAATATCGAACCTCCACTCGGCCTTCGTTTGGAGTACTGCCACTCAGGAGACGAACAGCTACGTTTGGACCTTGAGCTGAAGTGAAATATTATCAAAATCAACTCTAGGATCTGTAATGCTTTATAGTAGAGGCTTCTAGTTGTAATTTATTCAAACGGATGGATTTGAACATTTGCATTTGAGTTGATTGAGAAGGCGGATGTGACTCACCTTCCTTCACTTTACACACGACCCAAGCATAGAAATTTCCAGGACAATATGTATTAGACCATCCACGATGAAAACATTCACTAATGGATTTTTCTTCACCACTGCATGCCACACCACTCATCCACAGTCCTGCCTTCCCTACAATGAACCTCTTCATCACCGCTTGGGCTCCTTTGTAACCGAGCATTCTACAGACCACGTGAGCGTCTGACATATCCCAGGCATCATCACAGACTGGTCTCCAGGTCCCGTTGTAGTTGACCTCAACTTGTTCAAAATGGTTGTTTTTGTTTCCAACAAGGCGAACCGAGACGTGTGGCGCATCTTTAATAAGAAAAGGCATTAGTTGCTGTTTTGTATATACTTATTTCAATAAAGTTAGTCACTTGAAAGGCTACATGCAAATCTGAGACCAGCAAGGATTATGGGTATACAGCAATTTCAGAAAAGGTTGGTGAAGGTTTTGTTGCTTGTTGCTTGTTGCTTGTTGCTTGTTGCTTGTTGCTTGTTGCTTGTTGCTTGTTGCTTGTTGCTTGTTGCTTGTTGCTTGTTGCTTGTTGCTTGTTGCTTGTTGCTTGTTGCTTGTTGCTTGTTGCTTGTTGCTTGTTGCTTGTTGCTTGTTGCTTGTTGCTTGTTGCTTGTTGCTTGTTGCTTGTTGCTTGTTGCTTGTTGCTTGTTGCTTGTTGCTTGTTGCTTGTTGCTTGTTGCATGTTGCATGTTGCTTTCCTAGCCCGAAATGCAGTAAGGGTGATGTGAATTCAAGGTCACACCAATATGGGAATTCCCCAAACTTTGTCTGCAGGTTTTTTCAACTAGCTTCACCTGTGCAGTGAACATGACTCTCAATCGAGGATTTATTACATCATAATCTTCTAAAAATTATTATACTAAATCCTTTAGTTAGCGTCTGCAATGACGCACGATTTTCAGGATTTTTTTGAACTTACTAAAGTTAAGTCTACTAGAGCTAATCATTCCTATAAGCTTTACGTTAAAGCAGCCAGAGTTAACTGCTACAAATTTTCCTTTTTCGTCAGAGTTGTTAACACGTGGAACAACCTACCTAAAGATATCGTTGAAGCCGATGGGTTTAGATTATTTAAACAGAAATTGAAGTCTCACTTAGGTGCATAGTGTTCACTAAATACTGCGTCAAAGACACTTATATATTTACACTCAAACCAGTATACATCTATCAGTATATATTTATAGTATAGTCTAGATTAAGGAGGAGACGGGTTCACGGTTTCTCCGGGTTTGATGCTTGCGCGCCCATCAGACAGACTTTAAAGTCTGTCTGGTGGGTGCGCGGGCGTGGTGCTCGGGGTGGCGAAGAGCTTGTCTCTTCTTTAATCAGTATATATTTATATATTTATATTCCATTTTACAACGAATTTTTCGCTAATAACGCAATGTATTTTTTGTCTTGTTTTCCCGTTTTTTTGGGGGGAGTTTTTACATAGGGTTAACCTCATAACTTCCTTTCAAGTCGCCTATTATTTAGCTTTATTGTCCGATTTGTATCGCCTTGTGCTCGTATTTGCTCTTAATTTTACTAGTTGTCAACAATTTATTTGCGATTTGAATAAACTATGTATGTATGTATGTATGTATGATTTATTGAAATATTTTTTTAACTCAAGAGGAAATCAAGTTCTTTAACTCATCACCTGTTTTATTGTCGCACCTCACGGCAGCATGTTTTTTAGTATGACAATAATAATATCTCCAAGGGACATAAGGACAGGTTTCTACTGAAGCTTCATATCCACGGCAGCGCAAATAGTTAAGTAAAACCGGACCACTTCCACTGACATTAGCAGTTCCTGCCCATGATGCCTTCCTGTAGTTTAACATACGGCAGACCACTTGAGCATCTGCTAGGTCCCAACCGACATTACAAACTTCACTCCACATTCCATAATATCGAACCTCTACTCGGCCTTCATTTGGAGTACGTCCATTCACTAGACGAACAGCTACGTTTGGACCTTGACCTGACGAAATATTAAAAAATTAAAGTGAATAGTCGCCGTTTTGGTTGCAGTACGACCTTTCACTAACAAAGGAATTCAACTGCAACAAAACGTTTTTAGTGTCAAGTAATTTTTTCAGCGAAATCTTCCTCGACGGCTAAGACAAACACAGAGTTTGTAGGACGGAAAAGACTAGACTGTTGAAAAGCTCTCTGGCTTCTGTTTATGGGGTTTCCCAGAGCCCACGATGTTCTGTGAAAGGTTATGGGTACGAGAACCCTTTAAATTGGGCCGCATATATAAAATAATAATGATAATAATGATAAACTTTATTTAGCGAAGGTGTACAATTAATCAAAGGTAATTTGCCCTCGAATTATAAAACTAATTACAATATAATAATCTATAATCTATTAGGAAGGAAAAAATTAAACCGAGTTAAATAAAATTAATGTAAATAGAATAAAATTATTTATAGATGAAATACGTTAATTATCTAAGAAAAAGGAATCATTATATAATCTAGACGCTGTAAATTTATGAAAACTATATTTAAAGCTTGCCAAGAGAATTACGTATGAAACTCCATTTACCTGTAATGCATACAACACCAGCTCGTCTGTCATGTGCGCATATTATTGGGTTTCTGTTCTGGATACCACACTGCTCTATGGTTGTCTCGTGCCCTCGGCAAGAAATAGTCGACAGCCAAGCATCATCAGAACTTGTCATTCTTTTGATGACTGACGCAGCACCTTGGTTGTAACCCAGCATTCTGCAGACAGCATTAGCTGCATTGGGATGCCAGTTTGTGTCACAAACAGATTTCCATACGCCTTTGAAGCTTAATTCTATTCGACCAGCATTAGGCACACTGTTATCCACCAAACGTACTTGGACAGTTGAGCTGGATCCTGTTATTGCAAGAATCGATGAGAAAATTAGTAACTATCAGAACAAAATATTAAGCAACTATTGGAAGACGTTGAGTAACAAGATATCATCAAGGAGGTAGCCGTTACAGTAGCGTGTTAATTCAGTAGCGGAGAAGCTCTGTTTTATCGTTGTTTAGTTTGAGGTTCCATGCATGCTTCTACTCGAGACTTTTGAATATTCATATCATCAGTATTGTTGGATTTAAAGGTAATATAAAGCTGCGTGTCATCCGCATAAAGGTGAAAGTTAATACTCTGCAGCCTAATGAGATCTCCAAGATAGAGAAAAGAATGGGCCCAAGCACGCTCCCTTGAGGAACACCCCGGCAAAATCGGAGACTACTGAACACGCTTTTGAGGCAAAAATTTTATGTTCGGCTAGAAACGTTTTTTTTTTTTTTTTGGAAGATTCTTCACTTCATTTTAATGCTTTTTAATTCCTTGAAATGGTTGCTGTTTGAAGTGCGTGACAAGATTGAACAGATCACTTTTAATTGGTAAAAATTTTTCCTATTTAAGTTTAAAATGGCATCAATGCGTCAAGGATAGTAAGTGATATTGTAGTTTGAAGTAGGACATGCACATTCTCATTCTATTGATGACTCGTAAAACAGTTGATTAATGGGATGAAAGGAGTAGTAAAGGAGGGAATAATAGGGCCATATACTTAAAATAAAAGACAATGGAAAGCCGAAAAAGTAAAGGTAGCTTGTACATGTTGTAACATGTCATGTTGTAACATCAAATCACAGCATTGAATTAAAACCTTTTGACTCAGACATGACGTTACGCATGGTTTAACGAACATGACGTCAATGTCTGTTAGGAACAGGGAACAAGGAACATAACATTGAGCGACTTTATTTGTTAATATTTTTGGAAAGCATACTGTTTTAGAAAATAGCTTTAGTATAATCTCTGGATACCATAATACAGTTACCTAAAACTTTCCTGAAATAGATATATATATGAAAATGTGACATAATACGCTAAAAATATTATATTGATATAAAGGCTGAGAAGTTTTCTAAAATAGTTTTCTAAAACGTTTTCGACCGAAGTCATCATCAGAAATGCGTACAGTTCATGGAGTGTCTTTTTATGAAAATATTGTTGGGAAAAAAAGTGTTTGGAGCTAGAATAATATTATTAGTATAACTGTATAGAGCTTTTAAGAGTGACGTCGCTTGTATGGAAAAACGAGTTCCGGGTCCAAGACGAAAAGCATTTCTATAAAGATTTAACTTACTTTTTCTTCGTGACAGGATTTGTTGTCCAAAGTTCTAACTGTTTCAGGTGGAAGTCAAATCATTGATTTTTTAGCGCTTGATTTTATGTTTTTTACCCGTCACAAATTAATAGCTCTATTTAGGTTGCTTTGGCTTTTATAATAAAACTATGAAATAATTAATCTTCTTTCGTTGGATATCATCCCATAAGGTCTTGGTTGTAGAGTGCAAAACCTTAATCAGAGAAACACTAGTAAAACTATTTCGCACTAAATTATACAAAATATTTCAATTTCTATTACTTTCTATCGTTTTGTCTGTGCTGTTTGGTAATAGTTTGCTGAGAAAATGGGAAGATACTTTAGTAACAAAACTACGTACCTTCAACTTGTTGTAAAGTTAAAGACATCCAGAGAGTAAAAAGACAAAGTATGTTTTTTCTCTCCATGGATAAGAGCTAAATTACACTGAACACTTCACTCCCACTTCAGGTGTTGATTTAAATTCAATATTTTATTTGATATAGTTGGTTGGGTTTTTGTCATGAGACTCTTGTGATACTACGTGTCACTGAGTTTTTGTCTTACTGCACACAGTCGCTATTTTCCTTACATCGGTTCACAAAGCATCAAATCGATGCTGCAGGGTAGTTTCAAAGTAATATTCAAATTTGCACCTTGAAGCTTCGACTGAATGCTTTGCGTTTGACCAGAAGTGAACCGATGTATGGAAAGTGGTGAATTAATGATGTAACGTTATTTCATTTTGCTCATGAAGCAAAGTTGTACTAATAGTCAGAGTAACACAAAAGAAAACAATGAAAGAATTGCCCTATTTCACTATGACGTCACATCAAAACAATCTTATGTTTTCGCGCTAAGGATCATGGTCGCCAGAGGGGGCAAAATAACAGCAAAACAAATTAAATGATCGTACAATTGCACCGTACTCAGTATTTTCCAAAACTTTTTAACTCAACTTACTTAATACTATACCTGGAATTTAGGTTTTCTGAAAAAATGCAAAGCTTGATTATCTTGTTGATAAGTTTGTGTTGAATTGTGAATATCCTAAAAAAACACTTTCCAGATATGAAACTAACGGGGTTTAGGAACTGTAATATAAAACAAATTTCAAAAGTAGGCAGTCATCTTTTGCAGTATTCTCATGCAATAAATTATATCCATTCTTTAGGTCTTCCATTTCAGTTCCATTGTCTTTCTTACTTGTTTTTTTCTTCCTGTATTTAGACACGACAAGCAGCTATAAGCAAGGAGGAGTACAATGAGTAAGGCTATGGAAATTGATAGAGCAATCAAGCTTCCTATAAAGTGTGCGTCACTCATACGCTTTGAGGGCGTTGCTATCGAGAGAAAGAAAGGTAACTGGTAATACACAGTACAAGATTAATAATAATCACAGATTATGCCAGGCCCGCGAAGTGGCCTGCAACATACGATAGATTATTATATGGCAAGATAATTTCACGCGCTATGATTGGTCAACTTGCGGTCCATAACTTACGTTACAAACCAAAAATCAAACTACACCATTGGGCCATTAGGCAGTGGAAAAAACTCGCGGTCCATAACTTACGAAGTAAAGCGATATCAACCTTGCACATTGACAAAGTTATTACAAAAAGTTTGGATTTTTTAAAAACTTTTGTATTAAAATACCCTAGAAAAGTCTATTCTTATGACACTTTTTTGAAAAAAATTCTCTGTTAAGTTTTTTCTTGCACATTCTTTACTCATTCGTTTTTGTTTTCTGATAATAATAATATCCCTTGCTGCTTTCAAGTTCTCAGCAATATTGGCTTTTGCTTAAGAATAATAGGAAATGTTTCATTGATGACGTATAGGAACACTTTGACAATGCTGGGACCTAATGGCCGCTTCCGGCTTGGCCCAGCTTAGGCTAGGGTAGCAAAACTTTTTTGATCATCCTATATGTTGAAATTAGGGTTGAAATATCACGTCATGATGTTTGGATCAAACCCCGTGAAGTAGGGTTGACTGTAGACTAAAGTTTCACGACAAGACTACTATGTTAATGTCGTTCTTGTGGTGGGAAGGGATACGTGAAGTAAGGTTGACTGTAGGCTAAAGCCTCACGGCAAGACTACTTTGTTAATGTCGTTCTTGTGGTGGGAAGGGATACGTGAAGTAGGGTTGACTGTAGGCTAAAGCCTCACGACAAGACTACTATGTTAATGTCGTTCTTGTGGTGGGAAGGGATCCGTGGGGTAGGGTTGACTGTAGGCTAAAGCCTCACGGCAAGACTACTTTGTTAATGTCGTTCTTGTGGTGGGAAGGGATACGTGAAGTAGGGTTGACTGTAGGCTAAAGCCTCACGACAAGACTACTATGTTAATGTCGTTCTTGTGGTGGGAAGGGATCCGTGGGGTAGGGTTGACTGTAGGCTAAAGCCTCACGGCAAGACTACTATGTTAATGTCGTTCTTGTGATGGGAAGGGATCTTGCGACTTTAACCTTATCAGTTACGTTGATCATGAGTTTGTAAAGATGTAAAGATTTAAGGATTTTGTGTTTACAAATTCGAGGTATAAACTGATAACCCGTTGACTTATTCATGACTTTACAGACACAAACCGATGAATAACGAATTAAAAAGAATCAAGGACCCATATATCCTGACGGTGACAAGTGGCTAAAATTATTGTGTTGTTTTTTGTCATGTCGTGATGAGGGCACTTCTTAGTTTTCTGTTTTCTTTGGTACAAATATTTACAAGGAAAGTTTATTAACTGTTTTCATCTGATCTGACCATTAAGTAGTTGTCAAGAATGCTAAATAACAGTATCCTAAGTAATCCTCAGGTAGAATTTTCTAGAGGCTTTTAAGAATCACTGGGCATCAAGTGTTCATGCCAAAATGGTTCAATGGATTTCGTCACTCCCATGCCCTTGAGGTGCCTCGTATTGTGTCCACTCTAAGAGCTTGCAGAATGAGTACCTACAGATACCTACAGATGTTTACAAAGCCAAATATATTAGCTGCGCATCGCTGGATAAGAATAAATAGTTGTAATAATGCACGTTAAAGAGAGCGTACGTCAGTCATAATTGTTTCCTGTTTTCTTACTATCTTCTGCTATGGTGAATGACCGAGACATTGTGGTTCTCTGATCGATATCATATGTCTGAGTCAATCACTCGTGCCATCAAAAACACTGCACAATCTGGTAAAATCTTTACACTATCCGTATACAACCTATTAGCTCATTTTTGGGAATTTAGTTTAGGGTAGCAAAAACTATTTGGATCATCCCTTATGTAGAAAGCATATTATGCCAAGATTGAAGCAGAGAAAGGTTGACTATAGGCCAAAGTCCCACGACAACTGAGATCAAGACCTTGAAGGAATCCTATATACTTAATATTAGCGGACACGTTGAGTTTGTAAAGATTTTCGCTTCTCGTTCAAATGTTCTTTTTTCGGCCTATTTCTCTTCCTCGGACATTATCAGCCGATATATCAGCCGCCAGAAGGGGTTTATTTACTAAGTATCCTAAGTAGCCCTGAACAAGAATATTCTAGAATTTTTTAAGAATCACTGGGCATCAAGTGTCATGTGATAAATCAAAAAGCATGACTCACATACGTTTGAAAATCAAAAACAACATAGAATTGGTGACTGGTAATTACGGCCGCTGGACGCAGAAATGTACACAAACAACAAGGGGATTTTGATAAAATAGTTTATTTTAGTGTAACGTGTACGTACATTAAGTCAGTATCGTGCTTCCCTCATACGAAAACAGCCCTATCCTTTATAGAGTGTAGAAATTACTAAGGAACAGTCTGAAGTGGAAACTATTTTGTACAAGATACATACGTGGTTGGCCTTACTATAAGAGCATAGTACTAGACCGATATCTAATATGAAACGGACACTTTGATTGTCACGTGACCATGACACTTGAGGAAATGGTAGCGACTGCGTCAGTAATTTTAAGGTTTAGAAACTTGACTTTGTGCTATCTGCGTGTTTATTCTCGTAATTGCTGAGCCTGCGTGTATTGTTAGTCAGTTGTGTCTTTGGTCTTTCATTTAGGAGCCACCTTAAAAAAGTTTTAAAAACACAAGTTAGTTTGGACGCAATTTTCACCTATTTCTCATTTTAGAGCACGTTTCATTCACCTATTTTAATGGTTACTGTTAGAAAATAATACTTAAGCGAATAACATGTCTAAATTGTTTTTGTAGATCTGTAATCAATTGCAAGACGTTTGGCGATATCAATAATTTGAGAAATATTTATTAGGCTTACCATAGAATAAACTTCACTGCAGACGTCTATCCTACTGTTCATAGTAAAGAGGGTTGATTTGTCCTGCAGTGACCTGCTTTGCTCTTGGGATGTCTTCAATTCATTAAGAAAAAAGATATTAAGTTATGATGACGCCATTAGTTTTTTTCAGCAATTTTTTTTGTTAGAAAATATAAATGAAGATTTAGATATTACGATGATGGTCAGTGGCGGATCCAAAGGTAGTTCCATGGATTCCTTGGAACCCCCCTTTGCGAAGCAGATCATTTTCTTCATGCTCAATAAAATGTAGATTAAATATTTCTATTCTTCCATCTACACCCACTTCACTTAATTGTCTTCTGTCTGGGGCAACTGCACTAATGACCAGCATCTCAGACTTCTTAGAGCTCAAAAGCGTTATTCTCAAATCATACTTTACTCTGCCACTTAGCAAAGGGCAATGACTATAAAGGATCAAAAGGAAGTTGTTGATAATGATGATGATGATGATGATGATGATGATGATAATAATAATAATAATAATAATAATAATAATATTGTTAATGACGATAACTAATAATTTTGATGCTGATGCTGATAATAACTATGCTAGTGATAAGGACGTTGATGAGAATATTGTCTTTTAAATTTAAGAAAATCACTTTGGTATCTATAACTCGGACCTGGTAAATATTTTACCGACATAAAGATAAATCGTACCAATCATTTCATGTTTGCCATCGTCATTTTCTTTTTCCTTGTTTCTTAAGGCGTAACAGAGACACATGCCGATGACAACACAGAGAAGCAACAAGCCGGCCGCAGCTAAACCAATGATCAAAGCATTTTGATTGGTGCCGCTATTAGTCTTTACACTGCTACTGCTGCTCCCTGAAAGAAAGGTAAAAATGGTATAGATAGCTGTTATGATATCCATTATAAGTCTTGTTTCCTGGCCCTTCGTTCCTTGGCAACTCGTCTATTACTACTGCTGCTCTATCGTGAAATGTAATTTATAGAATATATAAGCATAAAAGATAATCTCAACCTTACTGACTCTTACATAGTCTATATCGCTAGTCTGCCATATTGAATCACAGCGATACATTCTGCGATTGATACCGTAAAAGATAAAATCTTCGTGCTTCAACAACCATTAATAAATCCCACCATACATTGTAACGGCAGTCCGGCAGTCGTAATACGGGCTATACTAACCTTGGCGAGCGACTTGTGATTTTGTTGTGAACTCCACAAAAGATGATTCTCCGTAAATCTTCTTCTTTTGTTAAAAAAAAAACGGATAAAAAGGATTTTTAAGTAATTTTTCATAAAGTAGACTGGGGACTAACGTAACCTCAGGGTACTAAAGTTTTTCAAAGCCACGGGCCAACTCTGCCAAACCACGATGAAAGAATGGATTAACTGTTTCCCCTAGAAACAAATGATACATAAATACTCACCCTATCCATTGACATGGTAACGACCCTCACATGTACTCTATACATTGATCCGGGTTCTAACGGTGCGTTGTAGTAACCATAGTAATACTGACGGTCACCAATCTTTAAGCTCGGGATGGGACCCAGGATCTCCGCGGTGATGTAACTATGGCTACGCATCTCTGCTGCCATAGTAACATTGACTTCATTATAAACAAAGGGTGGTTGCTGTTTATTGGAATTGAAGCGTTGATCGTTGTCTCTCTTTTCTACTGCCACTTGATAAAAACTGAAAAAGATAGTTCGGTTTAAAAAAACAGAGGTAAATTAAAAACTGTGTTGAGAATAAGATATCTTATTTTGCTTGAGTTGCAGGCGAATACCTCTTCAGTTGTCCATGGGTTGTCTGCGAGCCGTTGAACAAGATCACCACCGTTGATTCTGTGATAGCGTTGGTCCCATTGATCCGCAATCCAGGAGCACTAGCTGAGGGTGGAAAGAAGGTTTGTTATATTTTGAAGTGTTTGTTTAATCTCTTTGTTTCATACATTAACTTTATTTTATCAAATCCAACCATGATCGCGACTTTGTTGTATCCTGATCAATTAAGCGAATTCAGGAAAGGTTCATTTCCATTAATTTGATGAAACTTAGTTTAAAAGCGCGCATATACACAATACGATTTTCCATGCGACGTTGCATGCGACATCGCAGGTGTCGTCGCAAATCGTTGGCGACGTCGCGTGCGAAGAACTTCACCGTGTGAACACAACGTCGTACAGGTGGTCACACGGAGCGACCTAGTTTAATGTATGGTTCTAGCAAACTGTACAACGTTTTCCTAGGGTTTTTGGCTGGAAAAAATCTTTGCAAACGACCTTCTTGTATTGTTGCAGAACTTTCCAACTTCTCTCCAGGGTTTTTGGCTGGTAAAATATTTTGTTCTAGCAAACTATTTAACTTTGTTTAGGGCTTTTTTTCTGGAAAAATCTTTGCAAACGGCCCTCTTTTGTGGATCTAGCAAACTTTCAAACTTTTTTCGGCAATCGTAATTATAATAATTTTATAAGATAATTTAACTGTTAATCATATCCATTTTGAAATCATTAGCAAATCCTGAAATCTGATTGGCTACAAAGTGTGCGATTTAAGCATTAATTGCACTATTTTGAATCATTAATTGCATCATTTTGTCAAACAATCACTTTTGAAGCTACATATAACTGTTGAGTATTTTAATATATTAAGTTTCAAAATGGAAATGATTAATAGGTAATAGAACTGAGTGTCTTGCAATTTTGGGCAGAAATCACACTCGTGATTAACAAATTGCACTCCCGCTGCGCGGTCGTGCAATTTTGTAATCACTCTTGCGATTTCAGCCCAAATTGCACTCAACTCAGTTCTATTACCATTATTAATTTCTCTTACATACTTACTTTGGTGAGTGATTGGTGATTTTGTAGGAAACTCTACGGACGATGATTCTCCATAAATCCTTTTCTTTTGTTTGAATATAAATAAAAATAGTGATTTGTTAGTATCATTTTTCATATCACAAATCTAACTTAAGTTACATTAAGGCTTTGATACAATATATGAATAAATAAATACTCACCCCATCCATTACTATGGTAACGATCCTCACATGTATTGTATACCTTGATCCGGGTTGTAACGGTGCGTTGTAGTAACCATGGTAATACTGACCGTTACCAATCGTTACATTCGAGATAGGACCCAAGATCTCCACGGTGATGTAACTATGACTATCCATCTGTGTAGCCATGGTAACGTTGACTTCATTATAAACAAAGGGTGGTGGCTGTTCATAAGATTTGATCATTGTCTCTTTTTTCTACTGCCACTTGATAAACACTAAAAAATAATAGCTTGATTAAAGTAACAGAGATAAAATAAAGACTGTCTTGATAATGAGATGTCTTATTTTGGTTTAGTTGCAGGCGTGTACCTTTTCAGTTGTCCATCGGTTGTCTGCGAGCTGTTGAACAAGATCACCACCATTGATTCTGTGATGGCGTGGGTTCCATTGATCTGGAATCTGGGAGCATCATCTGAGGATGGAACCAAGGTTTTTACGTCATTACAAATATAATATAAAGAAAGACCAGAAAGCTTGAGTTTAAGAATTTATGTAACGAGTTACACAATATTCCTTGTCTTTGCCGCGGCCAGCAGATACTAGAACCTTGCCAATCAAAGGAATATGTATTCACCATTTCCCATCCATCGGTTCACTGGTCACAGACAAAACATTAGGTAGTTTCATTTTTCAAATTTGAACGTTGCAGCCTTGACTAAATGCTTGATGTTTGACCAGTGAACCGATGTATGGAAAATGGTTAATTAAATTTATGACCTACATTTTTTACACATAACACCAACATCGTGGAAATGAATACATAATGATTCTCCCCATCCTGGATGAGGACATTCGATAATCGACTTCTCTGTTCCATTGCACTTCAGTTTGGTCAGCCACATAATACCATTTCCTGGTCTAAAGGTGGACTCTGGATATACCTTAATTGCCCCGGGGTAGCCGAGCATACGACAAATCACTTGAGCATCGTTGATGTCCAGTCTCCTGTAACATATGGTACCCCATACGTTACCATAGCGAACAGCAACACGACCAGAGTTGGGTGAACTTCCGTCTTTCAAACGAACTTGCAGTGGAGGAGGATCTAGAATGTAAGTTTTTGAAAAATGGTTGTTTACTTTTTTTCAATCGTTCTTATTTGTTTGTTATTTTCAAGAATTCGCTGAATTCATCGTTAATAGCTAAGAAAGCTACAAAAACTGCATGACCGCGCTAACCTTTATTGATTTTACACACCACGCCAGCATAGTAGTTGAGAAAACACTTTGTCTTCGTCCATCCTTTTTGATGACATTCACTAATCGATTTTTCTTTGCCACTGCATTCCACACCACGCATCGCTACTGTATTCGCTCCTTTGCGGTACTGTAGCCACGGTGCCAGAGAAGCATTGTAACCAAGCATTCTACAGACCGCAAGCATTCTATGCCTGCGTAGAAATCAGGTAATGATAAATGGAGTGTAAAGGATTTCTCACATATGGGCATGTTTTAAAAACATATTTACCTTAACCTTACCTTCCAAGAGCAAACCGCTCATCGAGGGGGTCTATGTTCAAGTTTTGAAACATCATTATACAAAAATGACGTCATAAAAAAAATTGGACAGCATGTACGAGGATGGCAATGAATACAGTGATACTGACTTATGATTATGAAGACGATGTTGATAATAGCGGAGCTCGCGGAGCACCATACTTAAGAAAAAATGGTAACCCATTGAGTGGATTTTTCATGGCTTGATTGCGCCATCACTTTGTTCGTACGTACATACGGCGTGTACCACCACAGGGTTCCCGCTTGATTGCAAAGCCAACTTTGCCTCGCAAATACATAAAAACATTGCTTTTCGACACATAATAAACATTTTTATGGATCAAGAAGCAGTCTTCAAGAATTCAGGTGGTTTTTTTAGCGAACAATCGTATATTTTAACTTATTTTGTTCGCCTCCGATCGGCAAATCAAAGAAGACTTTCTCTCAATAGTTTTAATATTTTAATACATAATTTAATTTCATGTTGAATGAAATATAAAAAGAAATACATATTCCACTACATATTTGACATTTATTTAACTTTTCCAGCGAGTAATTGCACATGAATGAGCGATAGGTCTATTTTATGTTGTTGAACAACATGTTCTCGTAAGCTTATAACATGTCATAATTTGGTCTTTTACTGAGTCGATAAAATAAAAAGATATACAAGAATATTTCCAAAGGCTGTCAAAGAAAATTATCATTTTGGATTAATAATTATGTCTCTTGTTCTTGTGAAGTTCAACTGAACTAGCTAGACTAAATGTAAGCAAGTTTGTTTTTCGAAAACATTTGCCGTTCGTATTTTTTCACCTAAAACCGATATTTTTTAACCTAAAACCAATACCATTTGCTTAAAAAGATCTTCTTCAACACATGAAATGCTTATTAATTGTATGTTGCCCTTCGAATTTAATAAGTTTTCTGGTGCTTTGAAGGCGGCTTACTGTTATCGTTTTTCCTTCAGTTTTCCCCCACTAGTTTTGAAAAATGGCAGGTCATATTTCTCGCTATCAAAAACCAATTCCTTTCAAAAATTAAGCTTATAACCGTTTCTCTAGATTTAACCATATAAAACTTTAATTAAAACATAAACGAGGAAGACATATCAAATTGAAAATATATATAACTTACGAAGGTCCACCATTGTGAGAAAGAAAGTGCCCAAGAATATCGAAAG
Source organism: Anthopleura xanthogrammica (assembly GCA_964019055.1). NCBI lineage: Eukaryota > Metazoa > Cnidaria > Anthozoa > Actiniaria > Actiniidae > Anthopleura > Anthopleura xanthogrammica. The sequence goes on along the minus strand of OZ025207.1, from coordinate 13,741,592 downwards.
CCACAATTTGCCTTCCATTGTCAAAAGCTTTCTTTGGTCCTCAGTTGTCTAACTGCACCGTTATGAAAGCCAATTGCGCATTGAGGATTTTAATGTTATCTATCTGTGATGTTGTTGAACTTGTGGAAAAATTCTTGGTCAGTCAGAACCAGCCGAGTTGACCTTCAGAAAAAACCCAAGGTCAACCAATCAGAATTGAGGATTCGACATCGTCTTTTGATTAGCATTTCCCATTATTCTGCCAAGAGAATTTATGAAATACGAGTTCTTCCTCTTTAAATTAATCGTAAACGCTAGTCGAACTCATGGCGGAATATTATTTCAATCAACAAGAAAAGTCTTCATTGTATACTCGGAAAATGCTCGAAAAATGCTAACGAAAAATAGTGATGACCCGTAATTCCTTTAGGGGAAGGCGATGTACTGAGCTGAAAGTGAATACTATTTTTTTCAATGCTGGAAAACGAAAAAAAAAGTGCTTTTGAAAGCTTCAAACCACAAAAAAAAAAAAAAACCATTAAGTTTCTGATAGTGTGGTAGCAAGTAAAGCGATACCAACCTTGCACATTGACAAAGTTATTACAAAAAGTTCGGATTTTTTAAAAACTTTTGTATTAAAATACCCTAAAAAAGTCTATTCGTATGACACTCTTTTGGAAAATTCTCTGTTAAGTTTTTTCTTGCACATTCTTTACTAATTCGTTTTTGTTTTCTGATAATAATAATATCTCAGCAATATTGGCTTTTGCTTAAGAATAATAGGAAATGTTTCATTGATGACGTATAGGAACACTTTGACAATGGGTCGACCAAATGGCCGCTTCCGGCGTGGCCCAGCATGAGGGTTGAAATATCACGTCAAGATGTTTGGATCAAACCCTTGGGATCCTTGGAGTAGGGTTGACTGTAGGCTAAAGCCTCACGACAAGACTACTATGTTAATGTCGTTCTTGTGGTGGGAAGGGATCCGTGGGGTAGGGTTGACTGTAGGCTAAAGCTTCACGACAAGACTACTATGTTAATGTCGTTCTTGTGATGGGAAGGGATCCTGCGACTTTAACCTTATCAGTTACGTTGATCATGAGTTTGTAAAGATGTAAAGATTTAAGGATTTTGTGTTTACAAATTCGAAGTATAAACTGATATCCCGTTGACATATTCATGACTTTACAGAGACAAACCGATGAATAACGAATTAAAGAGAATCAAGGACCCATATATCCTGACGGTGACAAATGGCTAAAATTATTGTGTTGTTTTTTTGTCATGTCGTGATGAGGGCACTTCTTAGTTTTCTGTTTTCTTTGGTAGAAATATTTACAAGGAAAGTTTATTAACTGTTTTCATCTGATCTGACCATTGAGTAGTTGTCAATAATGCTAAATAACAGTATCCTAAGTAACCCTCAGGTAGAATTTTCTAGAAGCTTTTAAGAATCACTGGGCATGCGCAGCAAGTGTTCATGCCAAAATGGTTCAATGGATTTCGTCACTTCCATGCCCTTGAGGTGACTCGTGTTGTGTCCACTCTAAGAGCTTGCAGAATGAGTACCTAAAGATAGCCGTTTGTTTAAAAAGCCAAATATATTAGCTGCGCTTCGCTGGATCAGAATAAATAGTTCTAATAATGCACGCTAAAGAGAGCGTACGTCAGTCATAATTGTTTCCTGTTTTCTTACTATCTTCTGCTAAGGTGAATGACCGAGACATTGTGGTTCTCTGATCGATATCATATGTCTGAGTCAGTCACTCGTGCCATCAAAAACACTACACAATCTGGTAAAATCTTTACACTATCCGTATACAACCTATTAGCTCATTTTTGGGAATTTAGTTTAGGGTAGCAAAAACTATTTGGATCATCCTTTATGTAGAAAGCATATTATGCCAAGATTAAAGCAGAGAAAGGTTGACTATAGGCCAAAGTCCCACGACAACTGAGATCAAGACCTTGAAGGAATCCTATATACTTAATATTAGCGGACACGTTGAGTTTGTAAAGATCTTCGCTTCTCGGCCAAATGCTCTTTTCTCGGCGGACTATTTCTCATCCTCGGACATTATCAGCCGATATCTCAGCCGCCAGAAGGGGTTTATTTACTAAGTATCCTAAGTAGTCCTGAACAAGAATATTCCAGAATTTTTTAAGGATCACTTGGCATCAAGTGTCATGTGATAAATCCAAAAGCATGACTCACATACGTTTGAAAACCAAAAACAACATAGAATTGGTGACTGGTAATTACGGCCGCTGGACGCAGAAATGTACACAAACAACAAGGGGATTTTGATAAAATAGTTTATTTTAGTGTAACGTGTACGTGCATTAAGTCAGTATCGTGCTTCCCTGATACGAAAACAGCTCTATCCTTTATATATGGTGTAGAAATTACTAAGGAACGGTCTGAAGTGGAAACTACTTTGTACAAGATACATACGTGGTTGGCCTTACTATAAGAGCATAGTACTCTAGTAGACCGATATCTAATATGAAACTGACACTTTGATTGTCACGTGACCATGACACTTGAGGAAATGGTAGCGACTGCGTCAGTAATTTTAAGGATTAGAAACTTGACTTTGTGCTATCTGCGTGTTTATTCTCGTAATTGCTGAGCCTGCGTGTATTGTTTGTCAGTTGTGTCTTTGGTCTTTCATTTAGGAGCCACCTTAAAAAAGTTTTAAAAACACAAGTTAGTTTGGACGCAATTTTCACCTATTTCTCATTTTAGAGCACGTTTCATTCACCTTTATTAATGGTTACTGTTAGAAAATAATACTTAAGCGAATGACATGTCTAAATTGTTTTTGTAGATCTGTAATCAATTGCAAGGCGTTTGGCAATATCAATAATTTGAGAAATATTTATTAAGCTTACCATAGAATAAACTTCTTAAGCCCATTTTCACTGCAGACGTCTATCCTACTGTTCATAGTAAAGAGGGTTGATTTGTCCTGCAGTGACCTGCTTTGCTCTTGGGATGTCTTCAATTCATTAAGAAAAAAGATATTAAGTTATGATAACGCCACTAGTTTTTTTCAGCAATTTTTTTTGTTAGAAAATATAAATGAAGATTTAGATATTACGATGATGGTCAGTGGCGGATCCAAAGGTAGTTCCATGGATTCCTTGGAACCCCCCTTTGTGAAGCAGATCATGTTCTTCAAGTTCAGTAAAATGTAGATTATATATTTCTATTCTTGCATCTACACCCACTTCACTTAATTGTCTTCTGTCTGGGGCAACTGCACTAATGACCAGCATCTCAGACTTCTTAGAGCTCAAAAGCGTTCTTCTCAAATCATACTTTACTCTGCCACTTAGCAAAGGGCAATGACTATAAAGGATCATATAACGTTGTTGATAATGATGATGATGATGATGATGATAATAATAATAATAATGATATTGTTAATGACGATAACTAATAATTTTGATGCTGATGCTGATGCTGATAATAATTATGCTAGTGATAAGGACGTTGTGATGAGAATATTGTCTTTTAAATTTAAGAAAATCACTTTGGTATCTATAACTCGGACCTGGTAAATATTTTACCGACATAAAGATAAATCTTACCAATCATTTCATGTTTGCCATCGTCATTTTCTTTTTCCTTGTTTCTTAAGACATGACAGAGACACATGCCGATGACAACACAGAGAAGCAACAAGCCGGCCGCAGCTAAACCAATGATCAAAGCATTTTGATTGGTGTCGCTATTAGTCTTTACACTGCCACTGCTGCTCCCTGAAAGAAAGGTAAAAATGGTATAGAAAGTAGTTTTATATTTGCTTGGTTGTAGTTTCCTTTCTTATTATCAAACGATGATAAGCTTCCTTGCCAACTCGTATCGTAATTAAGGTGCGGTGATATGAGCAACAAAATCGTGCAACTTGTCACGCAACATTGTTGCGTTGAAAGTTGCAGAGTGATGTTGATTCTATTACCACCCACGTACGCAACTTGTCACGCAACAAAAATAGATGTTGCAAGTTGCAAAATTTGTTGCAAAAAGTAGAAGCACTTTCTACCTTTTTCAACAAGCAGCCGCAACTTGCAACATCGATTATTGCTGCGTAACAAAAACTACTGCTGCTCTTTCGTTAATTGTAATTGCAATACATAATTATATTCAACTCTTACTCTTATATACTAACCTTGGCGAGCAACCGGAGATTTTGTAGCAAACTGCACAAAAAATGATTCTCCATAAATTCTTTTCTGCATGTTTGAACATGAATAAAAGTAGTGATTTGTTAGAATTTTTTTTTGCTATCACAACGAATCTATAAAGTTAAATTAACGTAGCCACTAAGAACTGCAGTTTTTACAAAGCCACCGACTCTGGCATGCCGAACTGCAATGATAGATTGATTGTTTTTACTTAAAAACAAATACAAATTCATAAATACTTACCCCATCCATTGCCATGGTAACGATCCTCACGTGTACTCTATACATTGATCCGGGTTCTAACGGTGCATTGGAGTAACCATGGTAATACTGACCATCACCAATCGTTAGGTTCGAGAAAGGACCCAGGATCTCCGCGGTGATGTAACTTTTACTACCGGTCTGTGTTGCCATGGTAACGTTGACTTCATTGTAGACAAAGGGTGGTGGCTGTTCATAGGATTTGAAGCGTTGTTCGGTGTCTCTCTTTTCCACTGCCACTTGATAAATTCTAATACGAACCCGATAAAGTTAGAAGATAAATGAGAGTAGAGAAATTAGTCACTCAGACAATACAATAAATAACTGCAATTTTGACAATAATCACAATTGTTTCCTTTTTGTTCAACCTTTTCAGTTGTCCATCGGTTGTCTTCGAGTCATTGAACAAGATCACCACCGTTGATTCTGTGATGGCGTTGGCTCCATTGATCTCGAAATGAGGAGCGTCAGCTGAAGATCAAAGGTAAGGAAAAGTCAAGCTTATTAGGCAATACTTGAAAGGAAGGATAAATAACACATCGCTTAACAAGTAAGCGATATATTTCGATGGACCTTCATCTTGCGGAAGCTAATGTTTCCTCCTATGAAAATAAAAAGGCTTTGTTTTCCAAATAACCGCAGCATGAAGTGAAAACGTTTAAAATAGGTCATGTGACTTGTTTCTTTAAAAATGGCTCTATGACTTACAAGTTTTGCACATGATGGCTCCGTCGTTGTCATGGTTACATGTGGTTGTACTCCCCCACTCGGAATGACGACATTCAACAATCGACTTCTCTGTTCCATTACATCCCAGGTTACTCAGCCAGATAGGTCTAACTTCAAGCATTAATGTTTGCAATAGATACACCTTACTTGCCCCGGGGTAGCCGAGCATACGGCAAATTACTTTAGCATCGTTGATGTCCAGTCCCTTGTTACATATGGTACCCCATAAGCTACCATAGCGAACAGCAACTCGACCAGAGTTGGGTGAACTTCCGTATTCCAAACGAACTTGCACTGGTGGAAGATCTGTAGGGTAAGTTAGGTAAAAAATTTTGATGTTTCATATTTATTCATAGGCTTAATTTTTTCATCCTAAAAGTATTCTTGTACGTAGGATTCATTGTAAAACGTTTAAAATTCCACTAGCTTAATTTGGCCTTATGCGTCTTCTCGCGCACAGGGAGATATTGATGATGATGATGAGGAGGAGGAGGAGGAGGAGGAGGAGGAGGAGGAGGAGGAGGAGGAGGAGGAGGAGGAGGATGTTGATATTAATCCATTAATTTTATTGCAAAGATACCATAACGGTCTCTTGCTTTCATCGCAATACTTGGTCGTCGTTAATTGATAAAACCGTAAACAAAATAAAAATTGGTTTTTCGCCCTAACCTTTATTGCTTTTACACACGACACCAGCATAAAAATTTCCAGAACATAGTTTATTAGTCCATCCACGATGAGAGCATTCGCTGATCGATACTTCGTCTCCGCTGCATACCACACTACCCATCCACAATCCATTTACTCCTTTGCGGTACTGTCGTATTGGTGCTTGAGCTGCTTTGTAACCAAGCATTCTACAGACCACGTGAGCGTCTGATATATCCCAGGTATCATCACAGACTGGTATCCAGGTCCCGTTGTAATTTACTTCAACGAAGCCAATGCTGTTGTGATCAGATCCCACAAGGCGAACAGCTACTGATGATTCTTCTGAAGATTGGGAGAAAAATAGCGATAAGAAGGGAGTATATATTAGATTTTTGTAAAACTATGAATATACAAGAGGCATTCAAAGCTTTTTAAAGTTTTCCTTCGTATTTACGGTCAACCTAACCTTTGAACCTGCACTAGAAATCGAGTAATATTTTACTAGGAGCACAATCCCAAACAGTCGCTGAAGTATAATTACGAACTCGTCCTTTTTTGGCAGTCATCAAACTTTTTTTCTTCCCGCGTTATTTCCAAAGTGGACAGCATGTACGACGACGAAGACGATGATGATGATTATGACAATGATGACGATGTTAACGATAATGGTGAAAATCATGGTGATCAAAGAGAAAAATGAGAAATAGTTGCATGGTTTGAATATCCTACCTTGTGTTAGTCTTTCACACTTAACACCAGCATCTTCATAGTGATAACAATTGTGTTGACTCCATCCTCTATGCTGGCAATGTTCCAATGACTTTTCATTGCCACGGCAATTCACATCATCTAGCAGAATACGACCACTTCCGCTGACCTTAGCATTTCCTGCCCATGATGCTCTGCTGTAGTTCAGCATACGACAGACCACGTGAGCGTCTGCTAGGTCCCAGGAATCTTTACAAACTGTGCCCCAGATTCCATAATAACGAACCTCTACTCGGCCTTGATTAGGAGTACTTCCATTAACCAGGCGAACAGCCAGAGTTAGACCTTGATCTAACGTACAATTTGTAAGGGAGAAAAAACGACATCCTGTTACAACAGCTTGCCTACCCAAATTTTTTCCATACATTTCTTCAAATTCGATGGGATTTGAATTACCTTCAGCCATTCTACACACGACCCCAGCATAGTGATATCCAGTACACTGTGTATTAGACCATCCACGGTGAGAGCATTCGGCAATGGATGTTTCGTGGCCACTGCATGCCACACCACTCATCCAAAGTCCTGCCTTCCCAACCTTGAACTGCCTAAAAGCAGCATAAGCTTTTTTGCAACCAAGCATCCTACAGACCACGTGAGCGTCTGATATATCCCAGGTGTCATCGCAGACTGGTCTCCAGGTACCTTTGTAGTATACTTCCACGAAGCTAATGCTGATATCGGATCCCACCAGGCGAACAGCTACTGATGATTCTTCTGAAGATTGGGAGACAAAAAGGGGATCAGCTAGGGAATATTAGTGCTTTGTAAAACTATGAATAGACAAGGGGAATTCAAAGCTTTTTAAAGTTTTCCTTTGCATTTCCGCTTTACCTAACCTTTGGACAATGTATGACACATACGAGTGATAATAAATGTATTAGGAGCACGATCCCCAACATCCACTGAACTATAACTACGAACTCGTCCTATTTTGGTAAACCTCAAAATCTTCCTTTTTTTAATCGGATTTTTCCAAATTGGACAGTGAAAACGACGACGATGAACTATATCCATAACAATGGTGACGGCGATAATGATGATGGTGATAATCTTGGTGAGGGTGATGTTGCTCAAAAGGAGGAGAATGAGGAGATGGCATGAATGCTTAACCTTGTGTTAGTCTTTCGCACTTGACACCAGCATCTTCACTGTGATCACAATCGTGTTCACTCCATTCTCTATGCTGGCAGTGTTCCAATGACTTTTCATTACCACGGCATTTCACATCATCTAGTAGAATATGACCACTTCCTTTAACCTTAGCAGTTCCTGTCCATGATGCTTTGCTGTAGTTCAACATACGACAGACCACGTGAGCATTTGCTAGGTCCCAGTCGTTGTTACATATTGTGCCCCAGATTCCATAAAAACGAACCTCTACTCGGCCTTGATTGGGAGTGCTTCCATTTACCAGACGAACAGCTACGTTTGAAGCTCGACCTTAAAGATATTAAACAATTAAAGTGAATAGCTGCGGTTTTGCATGTATGACCTTTCCCCTAAAAAGAAATAAATTGCAAGAAAAAGTAATAATATTTATTAATCATATTTATGAATATATTTATTATCAAAGTAAAACGGCCGAGGTCTTGATAGTTTACCGGATATCATGCGAAAACCGAATTCAATAATTGTTTTATTGTACATTTTGTAAACTAGGAATAAAGATTTAATTCTCCTTTTGAAAAAATAGCAAACGTATTTCAATTTCCATTGTGACCTTTGAACTCGACATGATAACTGTATTATGCCTAAAATACAGATAATACATTTATTATGTCAAGTTCACACGATATCAGGCCGGATTGGCTGAAGGCTCTCGACCAATCAGAATTGAGATACTGAGTAAAATGTATAATAATAATTATTATTGAAATTCTAAACTAATAAAAAACTAAAATCTATTTCTAACCTAATATAATAACTCTTAAGAATTATGCGCTATACTCATGAAATAGCTATAAAGAGTCAGATCGATGCATTCTTAAATAATTATCTCCTAATGTTATTCTTAATTTTTTCTAGTAATTCTACATCCCTCATATCTCTAGGAAGAGAGTTCCATAATACTGGAGCTAAAAAGGAAAAAGAACGACAACTTCCATATGTTTTTAAGTTATATTTAGGTGCTACTAATATGTGTTGAGAAGCGGAGCGCAGGTTTCGAGAAGGTTTATACTTAGTAACAAGTGCTTTCATCCAGGTAAAATTGCGTCACCGAAATGTTTTTCATTGAGGCCCTATTCAAAAAAGCCAAGGATATAGCAATCGATTCGATTTCTCGCAGAGTAGTCGACTAATTATCCGTCAGTGCATTTTTAGAAAATCATGAATCTTAGCGGGACTTCATGTACCTGTAATACATACAACACCAGCTCGTCTGTCATTTGCACATCTTGTTGGATACTTGTAAAAGATGTGGCACAGCTCAATGGTTGTCTCGTGTCCTCTGCAATAAATAGTCGACAGCCAAGCATCATCAGAACTTGCCATTCCATAGATGGCTGCTGCAGCAACTTGGTTGTACCCCAGCATTCTGCAGACGACATTGGCGTGATTGATAGTCCACTCTTCGTCACAGACAGATTTCCATACGCCTTTGTAGCCTATTTCTACTCGACCAGCATTAGGCACACTATTATCCACCAAACGAACTTGAACAGTTGTTGTGGATCCTGTACAAGAACATGTCGAGAAAATAAGTAATGATCAGAGCAACAGTTTTTTTGAGACAAACATATTATTTATATAACAGCATAGCTTTTGAAAAAAAACCTTTTTTTGTGAAATTAATTATTTTATTTTAATGCATTTTATTTCCTTTGAAATATGTGTGACCCAACCGAGGGTGTTCGAACATAAAACCAAGACTTGGAATTTGTTCTTTTACCATTTATTATCGCAAAAAAAGTAACTACAACTTGAAACTTTGACTTTCAAACTAAGACTAATACTTGTGAAACCACAACGCAGACAAAGTTTGAAGAAAAGTTTATTGCAGGATCTATTGATCCCGAACCATCTTAAAAACATAGTCATTTTCTCCGGGCTTTCTTTCGGAAACCAAATACCCTAAATTCCATTTCTATCTGTAAACAAGCTGTGGGCCTTGACTTAGATTAGGTTGTTTCAGGTTTTGATGTTCGGTTTGCCATGTAGGGATATTTCTCTAGATCCATTGTATATCCATATAACTTTTCTTATTTTATGTATTTGTTTATGGCTATAACCAAAAGCATGAACACATCTGCTTGGATATCAAGTTAATTGTCATTCAAAAGCCCAATCAATGTAAAGCATATAATTCTTGAGAAAATTAAATTATTCGTTATAATTATTGAAAAAGACAACTGATAAAACTTACGAAGCTCCACCATTGTGAGAAAGAAAGTGCCCAAAAAAATCGAAAGCCTCAATTTGCGTTCCATTGTCAAAAACTTTCTTTAGTCTTCAGTTGTCTAACTGCAACGGTAGGAAAAGCCAATTGCGTGTTGAGGATTTTAATGTTATCTATCTGTGATGTTGTTGAACTTGTAGAAAAATTCTGGGTGAGTCAGAAGTGAATGCTATATTATATAAAAAACTTCAAGTTGGTGAAGTGGTGAAGTCAAGTGTTGTAGCAAGTGAGTGATTTCCTACGTGCTACCGAACCTAACCTTGCCAATTTACAAAGTTATTACAAAGTCCTTGTATTCTTTTAAAAACTTTTGTATTTTTCGTAGTAAAATATCTTTAAAAAGTTTATCGCACTATTTTGGAATATTCTGTATTCTATTTTTCTTTCATATTAATACGTAATTCAATTTTCAATTTTCTGATTATAATAATATCCTGGGTTTTTTTTATTGGCTTTTGCTTAAGAGTAATAGGAAATGTTTCATTGATGACGTATAGGAACACTTTTTACAATGAACCTATAAGCTAATAGCCCTTATATATCGAAATGAGGGTCGTCAGGATGAGGCTATCGGATCGAGTCTGTGACGATTTCCAGAGAAAACTTCAGACCTCACAACTAATCCAAAAGAACAAACAGTTTTTTCTTAACATAACGTGTTATGCCGTACCTTGACCTTGATGCCAAGTCCAAACATTCTCATTGAATAACCAGTGATCTGGCACTTTTTAAATGGTTCAATGAATTTCGTCACTTCCATGCCGTCAAGGAGCCTTGTGCTGAGTCCATTCCCATTCCTACCACAACCACTTTAGGCTCTTACAATGTAAGTACATATGCCCCTTATGGCGCCAAAAGACTCAGCTGCGCATCACTGGATTTGACATAGCTGAGAATGCATTCACGAACAAACGGTTCCGCCAACAATCCGTAGTCAGTCATAGGCAGTCATACCTTTTTTCCAGCCGTTTTCTTTCTTCTTTTGTTACGGTGACATCACCAAGACATCACAGTTCTCCCGTCGATATCAGTCTAACTTGTACCATATGCATTTAATATATTCTATACTACTTAGCTGTTATTGGTATTGGACAAACAGACATTCAATATAAATCTGGTATTTTCATGTTAATCTTGTCTGGGAATTTAAGTGAGGGTAACAAGATTTTTTATCATCCTATATCCTAACTATCACGTCAAGATGCTTGGATGAAACAGCTTCACCTTTGGACCCGTGGAGCAGGGTTGACTGTAGGCTAAAGCCTCACTACCAGAATACTATGTTAATATTGTTCTTGTGATGGGAAGGGATTCTGCGACTTTAACCTTATGAGTTACGTTGAGTTTGTAAAAATGTAAAGATTTAAGGATTTTATGTTTACAAACTCAAGGCAATGACAGGCAATGACCACATAGATAAATAAGTCATTGAAGTATTCATGGGTCTTTACAAATTTACAAATTCGAGGTATAAACTGATATCCCGTTGACTCATTCATGACTTTACAGACACAGACCGATGAATAACGAATAATAAAAGAGATTTAAGGACCCATATATCCTGACGGTGACAAGTGGCTAAAATTATTGTGCTGCTTTTTTGTCATGTCGTGATGAGGGCACTTCTTAGTTCTCTGTTTTCTTTGGTAGAAAGAAGGAAAGTTTATTGACTGTTTTCATCTGATCTGACCATTTAGTAGTTGTCAAGAATGCTAAATAACAGTATCCTAAGTAACCCTAAAGTAGAATTTCTAGAATTTTTTAATAATCACTGGTCATCAAGTGTTCATGTTAGTGACCAAAAAGCATGACTCACATACGTTTGGAAATAAAAAACAACAAAGTATTGGTGACTCCCTGCAGCAGCTTTGTCATCATCAGTTTCATAATCATCATCATCAGTATCGTAATCATCATCAACATCGTCACTACACCTACCTTCTTGATGTGGAGAACTAGCCAAAGATTTTTAAAATGAATCAAAAAGAAAGTATGCATTTTCATTTTCATTTTTTCAATAATTTTCTTCCAGTTATTTAGCTATTTTGATAGTCGGCGTGAGCTTCGTAAAACGGCTTAAGCCCCCCCAGCCCTTCCCTTAGCTACGGCCCTGTATATGATAAGTATTTATCTCGATCGATGGAGTGTAGATACTCTTGCATTGAGTACATATTCAAACCTCACAAAATAGCATTAAATAAGGAATGGTATTGACATATGTCAAAAACTCCGGCACCAATTGATGCTATTTCCTCCGATGTCTGGAGTGCAGAAACTCTTGTAATGAGCATAGAACCAAACATCACTCTTTAAAAAAACATGTTAGGTGGAAAAGTAATTATTTTATTGACAAAAAATTCGGCGACATAAAATATTAATTTCAATAGACGCATTTGTTCGTGTAACAAGCCTTGTTATCTTAAGAACTTGATTGCAGAAAAATAGAATATGGCGATGAAAGTTTGATTAGAAGACTGTTCTCTTTTCTTCCTTTTAATTAGGCGTAACCAATTAAATCCACGACGGTCCTTTTTTCTCTATAGCCATTCTACAATTTCATATCTAGTAGTTTTCGTATTTTAATGTTACGTTTTAATGTTACGAGCATAGTACTAGACCGATATCTAATATAAAACTGACACTTTGATTGTCACGTGACCATGACACTTGAGGAAATGGTAGCGACTGCGTCAGTAATTTTAAGGTTTTGAAACTTGACTTTGTGCTATCTGCGTGTTTATTCTCGTAATTGCTGAGCCTGTGTGTATTGTTTGTCAGTTGTTTCTTTGGTCTTTCATTTAGGAGCCACCTTAAGAATGTTTTAAAAACACAAGTTAGTTTGGACGTAATTTTCACCTATTTCTCATTTTAGAGCACGTTTCATTTACCTATATCAAATGGTTACTGTTATAAAATCATACTTAAGCAAATGACATGTCTGAAATGTTTTGTAGATCTGTAATCAAGACGGTTGGCGATATCAAAAGTTTAAGAAATATTTATTAAGCTTACCATAGAATAAACTTCTTAAGCCCATTTTCACTGCAGACGTCTATCCTATTGTTCATAGTAAACAGGTTCGATTTGGCCTTCAGTGACCTGCTTTGCTCTTGGGATCTCTTCAATTCATTTAAAAGAAAGACAGCGTTTTTTGTTAGAAAATATAAATGAAGATTTAGATATTACGATGATGGTCATTGGCGGATCCAAAGGTAGTTCCATGGATTCCTTGGAACCCCCCTTTGTGAAGCAGATTATTTCTTCATGCTCAGTAAAATGTAGATTATATATTTCTATTCTTGCATCTACACCTACTTCACTTAATTGTCTTCTTTCTGGGGCAACTGCACTAATGACCAGCATCTCAGACTTCTTAAAACTCAAAAGCGTTCTTCTCAAATCATACTTTACTGCTTTACTGCTTTACTGCTGCTGCTGCTGCTGCTGCTGCTGCTGCTGCTGCTGCTGCTGCTGCTGCTGCTGCTGCTGCTGCTGCTGCTGCTGCTGCTGCTGCTGCTGCTGCTGCTGCTGCTGTTGCTGCTGCTGCTGCTGCTGCTGCTGCTGCTGCTGCTGCTGCTGCTGCTGCTGCTGCTGCTGCTGCTGCTGCTGATAATAATTATGCTGGTGATAAGGACGTTGATGAGAATATTGTCTTTTAAATTTAAGAAAATCACTTTGGTATCTATAACTCGGACCTGGTAAATATTTTACCGACATATAGATAAATCTTACCAATCATTTCATGTTTGCATTCGTCATTTTCTTTTTCCTTGTTTCTTAAGGCGCGACAGAGACACACACCGATGACAACACAGAGAAGCAACAATCCAGCCGCAGCTAAACCAATGATCAAAGCATATTGATTAATGCCGCTATTGGTCTCTGAAAGAAAGGTAAAAATGGTATAGATAAATGTTATGATATCTATTATAAGTCTTGTTTCCTGGCCCTTCGTTCCTTGGCAACTCGTCTATTACTACTGCTGGTCTATCGTGAAATGTAATTTACAGAATATAAGCATAAAAGATAATCTCAACCTTACTGACTCTTACATAGTCTAGATTGCTAGTCTGCCATATTGAATCACAGCGATACATTCTGCGATTGATACCTCAGTTGACATGACAACACGTAAAAGATAAGGTCTTCATGCTTCAACAACCATTAATAAATCCCACCATACATTGTAACGGCAGTCCGGCAGTCGTAATACGGCCTATACTAACCTTGGCGAGCGACTTGTGATTTTGTAGTGAACTCCACAAAAGATGATTCTCCGTAAATCTTCTTCTTTTTTAAAAAAAAACGAATAAAAAGGATTTTTAAGTAATTTTTCATAAAGTAGACTGTGAACTAACGTAACCTCAGGGTACCAGAGTTTTTCAAAGCCACGGGCCAACTCTGCCAAACCACGATGAAAGAATGGATTAACTGTTTCCCCTAGAAACAAATGATACATAAATACTCACCTTATCCATTGCTATGGTAACGGTCCTTACATGTATTGTATACCTTGATCCGGGTTGTAACGGTGCGTTGTAGTAACCATGGTAATACTGACCGTCACCTATCGTTACATTCGAGATAGGACCCAGGATCTCCGCGGTGATGTAACTATGACTATCCATCTGTGTAGCCATGGTAACGTTGACTTCATTATAAACAAAGTGTGTTGGCTGTTCATGGGATATGAAGCGTTGATCATTGTCTCTCTTTTCTACTGCCACTTGATAAACACTAAAAAAGACAGTTCGGTTTAAAAAAACAGAGGTAAACTAAAAACTGTGTTGAGAATAAGATGTCTTATTTTGGTTTAGGTGCAGGCGTGTACCTCTTCAGTTGTCGTACGGGTGTCTGCGATCTGTTGAACAAGATCACCACCGTTGATTCTGTGATGGCGTGGGTTCCATTGATCTGGAATCTGGGAGCGTCAGCTGAGGATGGAACCAAGGTTTGTACGTCATCACAAATATAATATAAAGAAAGACCAGAAAGCTTGAGTTTAGGAATTTATGTAACGAGTTACACAATATTCCTTGTCTTTGCTGCGACCAGCAGATACTAGAACCTTGCCAATCAAAGGAATATGTATTCACCATTTCCCATCCATCGGTTCACTGGTCACAGACAAAACATTAGGTAGTTTCATTTTTCAAATTTGAACGTTGCAGCCTTGACTAAATGCTTGATGTTTGACCAGTGAACCGATGTATGGAAAATGGTTAATTAAATTTATGACCTACATTTTTTACACATAACACCAACATCTTCGAAATGATTACATAATGATTCTCCCCATCCTGGATGAGGACATTCGATAATCGACTTCTCTGTTCCATTGCACTTCAGTTTGGTCAGCCAGATAGTACCATTTCCAGGACTCGCTTTAAAAGTTAAAACTGCCCCGACGTAGCCAAGCATACGACAAATCACTCTAGCATCGTTGATGTCCAGTCCCCTGTTACATATGGTACCCCATACGTTACCATAGCGAACAGCAACACGACCAGAGTTGGGTGAACTTCCGTCTTCCAAACGAACTTGCACTGGAGGAGGATCTAGAATGTAAGTTTTTGAAAAATGGTTGTTTACTTTTTTTCAATCGTTCTTATTTGTTTGTTATTTTCAAGAATTCGCTGAATTCATCGTTAATAGCTAAGAAAGCTACAAAAACTGCATGACCGCGCTAACCTTTATTGATTTTACACACCACGCCAGCATAGTAGTTGCGATTACACCTTGTGTTCGTCCATCCTCGATGATAACATTCACTAATCGTTTTTTCTTTGCCACTGCATTCCACACCACCCATCCATAGTCTATTCTCTCCTTTTCGGTACTGTCGCCACGGTGCCAGAGAAGCATTGTAACCAAGCATTCTACAGACCACGTGAGCGTCCAGTATATCCCAGGCATCATCGCAAACTGATCTCCATTTATTTGTGTAGTTGACTTGTACGAAACCAATGTGGCTTCGATTGTATCCCACAAGGCGAACAGTTACTGATGATTCCTCTTCAAAATGAATGATAAGGTGAGGATAAGCAACAGTATGTTAGCGTAGATAAAGCAATATATTTGATTGATCTATGCCTGCGTAAAAAAAAGTTCTTAATTAACTTAGAATGTTCGGTATTTGTCAAAGATTAAGTCAAAAATGGAGTTGAACGGTTTTTAAGCTTTCTTTCTCGTAACTACAGTTAAGGAGGCTCGAAATGCTTTTCCTTGAACGAGCGCGCGCGCGCTCTAAATGACGTAGCACTGAATCACTTGAAATGGAAATAGGAAAATTTTGTCCCTAAAAACCTCATACTTAAACTAAAATAACTCAAAAACTGGACGGTAAAATATTCTAAAACTTTGCATGTGGCCTTTTTTTAATGATTCGTGAGTGCTAAGAAAAAATTAAAAAATTCTGTAATGGGGAACGTTCTGAAATAAACTTCATTGATTTTTGAGAATCCCTCATTACAGAATTTTTTCTTTTTCGGTCTAATCAAAGATTGGATCATGAAGTTTAAACATGCCAATTTTAAAGGATTTTCACCGTGCGGTTTTTGAGTTACGATTTTTTAAATGAAAAACTTTGCACACATTTGAAGTGTTCTATCGTTGTCATAGCAACGTGTTACGTCATATTGTTCTTTTTATTCCAACCTTTAGTTTACGGTCTTTCGTCTTCTGGGTCAACTTACGGTCATATATTAGCCATATAAAGTTTTTCAGGGTCATTTTTGTTAGTCTACATGCAAGTTCCAAAACCCTTTCTAGCCTCCTTAAAAGACTGCTGAAACTCATGGGATAGAAATCAGGTAATGATAAATGGAGTGTAAAGGATTTCTTACATATGGGCATGTCTTAGAAACATATTTACCTTAACCTTACCTTCCAAGAGCAAACCGCTCATCGAGGGGGTCTATGTTCAAGTTTTGAAACATCAATATACAAAAATGACGTCATAACCAAAATTGACAATGAATACAGTGATACTGACTGATGATTATGAAGACGATGTTGATAATAACTGAACGTTTGAAAAGTATTGTCACAAATAGGAACTTGTCTAATTTGTAAACAACAATGATGGTGGTGACGAGAGTGATTGTAATGATGATGGTGATGGTGACAATGTATATGGTGATGACGTTTTTCAGGAAGAGAATTAGAATTATTAAGTAGAGGAGGTACGTAGAGCAAGAGTTGGTTTTTGATACTTTGATGCGGCAAAATCATCAAATTAAAAACCTACCTGCAGTTATCATTGCACATCTTACACCACCAGCTTTATTGCTAGAACAAGAAGACTTACGACGCAAAATTTTCTTGCAGTCTTGTAATGAACTTTCTAACCCACGGCAATCTGTTTGACGCAGTACAAAACTAAGCTGTCCTTGGACTTTAGCAGTTCCTGTCCAAGTTGCCTTGCTGTAGTTTAGCATACGACAGACCACGTAACCATCTTGCAGGTTCCAGAATGAATCGTCACAAACTCTCCCCCAACTTCTTTTATATCGAACCTCTACTCGTCCTTCTGTAGTACCGTCTACCAGACGAACAGCTATGTTTGAACTTTGGCCTTAGCGAATTTAAATGAAATCAATATTATCTCTTATCCTAAATCCATTACAAAGTGGAAATTAGATGCATGTGTCTTAACTTATATTAGGTTGTTTCAGGGTTTGATGTTCGGTTTACCATGTAGGGATATTTCTCTAGATTCATTGTTGATCTATATATTTTTTCTTATTTTATGTATTTGTTTATGGCTATAACCAAAAGCATGAACACATCTACTTGGATATCAAGATGATTGTCAGTCAAAAGCCCAATTAATGGAAGGCATATGATTTTTGGGAAAATTAAACTTTTCGTCATATATTATTGTTAAAAAAAGACAACTGATAAAACTTACTAAGCTCCACCTTTGTGAGAAAGAAAGTGCCCAAGAATATCGAAAGCCACAATTTGCCTTCCATTGTCAAAAGCTTTCTTTGGTCCTCAGTTGTCTAACTGCACCGTTATGAAAGCCAATTGCGCATTGAGGATTTTAATGTTATCTATCGGTGGTGTTGTTGAACTTGTGGAAAAATTCTTGGTCAGTCAGAACCAGCCGAGTTGACCTTCAGAAAAAACTCAAGGTCATCCAATCAGAATTGAGGATTCGACATCGTCTTTTGATTAGCATTTCCCATTATTCTGCCAAGAGAATTTATGAAATACGAGTTCTTCCTTCTTTAAATTAATCGTAAACGCTAGTCGAACTCATGGCGGAATATTATTTCAATCAATAAGAAAAGTCTTCATTGTATACTCGGAACATGCTTGAAAAATGCTAACCATAAAAAGTGATGACCCATAATTCCTTTAGGGGAAGGCGATCAACTCAGCTGGAAGTGAATGCTATTTTTTTTAAATGTTGGAAAACGAAAAAAAAGTGCTTTTGAAAGCTTCAAACCACAAAAAAAAAACCATTAAGTTTCTGATAGTGTGGTAGCAAGTGATCTCCTACGTGCTATCGAAGTAAAGCGATACCAACCTTGCACATTGACAAAGTCATTACAAAAAGTTTGGATTTTTTAAAAACTTTAGTATTAAAATACCCTAAAAAAGTCTATTCGTATGACACTCTTTTGGAAAATTCTCTGTTAAGTTTTTTCTTGCACATTATTTACTAATTCGTTTTTGTTTTCTGATAATAATAATATCCCTTGCTGCTTTCAAGTTCTCAGCAATATTGGCTTTTGCTTAAAGATAATAGGAAATGCTTCATTGAAACGTATAGGAACAATTTGACAATGGATCGAACAAATGGCCGTTTCCGGCGTGGCAATGCGTGGCCCAGCATGAGGGTTGAAATATCACGTCAAGATGTTTGGATCAAACCCTTGGGATCCTTGGAGTAGGGTTGACTGTAGGCTAAAGCCTCACGACAAGACTACTATGTTAATGTCGTTCTTTTGATGGGAATGGATCCGTGGAGTAGGGTTGACTGTAGGCTAAAGCCTCCCGACAAGACTACTATGTTAATGTCGTTCTTGTGGTGGGAAGGGATCCGTGGAGTAGGGTTGACTGTAGGCTAAAGCCTCACGACAAGACTACTATGTTAATGTCGTTCTTGTGATAGGAAGGGATCCTGCGACTTTAACCTTATCAGGTATTTTGAGTTTATAAGGATGTAAAAATGTAAATATTTAAGGATTTTGTGTTTACAAATTCGAAGTATAAACTGATATCCCGTTGACATATTCATGACTTTACAGAGACAAACCGATGAATAACGAATTAAAGAGAATCAAGGACCCATATATCCTGACGGTGACAAGTGGCTAAAATTATTGTGTTGCTTTTTTTCTCATGTCGTGATGAGGGCACTTCTTAGTTCTCTGTTTTCTTTGGTACAAATATTTACAAGGAAAGTTTATTAACTGTTTTCATCTGATCTGACCATTAAGTAGTTGTCAACAATGCTAAATAACAGTATCCTAAGTAACCCTCAGGTAGAATTTTCTAGAAGCTTTTAAGAATCACTGGGCATGCGCAGCAAGTGTTCATGCCAAAATGGTTCAATGGATTTTGTCACTTCCATGCCCTTGAGGTGCCTCGTGTTGTGTCCACTCTAAGAGCTTGCAGAATGAGTACCTACAGATACCCGTTTGTTTACGAAGCCAAATATCTTAGCTGCATATCGCTGGATTTATTTTGGTGATAACGTATCCGCAAATAAATAGTTCTAATAATGCACGCTAAAGAGAGCGTACGTCAGTCATAATTGTTTCCTGTTTTCTTTCTATCTTCTGCTACGGTGAATGACCGAGACATTTCAGTTCTCTGATTGATATCAATCACTCGTGCCATCAAAAACACTACACAATCTGGTAAAATCTTTACACCATCCGTATACAACCTATTAGCTCTAGTTTACTTAGCTGTGTTTGAAACGGTTATTGGTATTGTACCAATAGGTATTTAGTATAAAGCTTGCCATCCAACGTGATACTCATGTTTGGGAATTTAGTTTAGGGTAGTAAAAACTATTTGGATCATCCCATATGTAGAAAGCATATTATGCCAAGAAGATTGAAGCAGAGAGAGGTTGACTATAGACCCCTTGCACGTGACGTCAGAGCAGCTCAATTTGGAGGGGAAAACAAACGAATTTTAATCTCCTGGAACCTATTGTTTTGCCCTCCAAGTTGAGCTGCATTTCGACGTGCTGCAAGGGGTCTATAGGCCAAAGTCCCACGACAACTGAGATCAAGACCTTGAAGGAATCCTATAAACTTAATATTAGCGGACACGTTGAGTTTGTAAAGATCTTCGCTTCTCGACCAAATGTTCTTTTTTCGGACTATTTCTCATCCTCGGACATTATCAGCCGATATATCAGCCGCCAGAAGGGGTTTATTTACTAAGTATCCTAAGCCCCTGAACTAGAATATTCTAGAATTTTTTAAGAATCACTTGGCATCAAGTGTCATGTGATAAATCAAAAAGCATGACGCACATACGTTTGAAAATCAAAAACAACATAGAATTGGTGAATGCATTCAAGCTGTTAAACAAATATATTCCGATAAGAATGTCTGATTGTCTTCAAGAACTGTCTTATATCTAAAGCGTAGTAAGGGTTTTATCTTGATTCGAGACTTTGCTACGAATATATATAGAGCACTTTGTAGATCAACTGATGTGACGCCCCCGGGAAAAAAATCTGACCACAGATCCAAAAATCTGACTCAAAAATCTGACACCAACTTCACTCTGGCGTCTTCAATGAAACTATGGGTTTCAAGAACGAAGTATTTTATTTTTAAAAGATGCATGCAATAATTTTGTGATTCATATAATACAAAATCGTTATTCAAATACATTGCCATTATTGCTGAAGAAATGTGATTTGATAGAGCGGAAAATTAAATAATAATCAGCTATAGGAATAAAATAAAGGCTTTTTCTCCGTCTTCCCTTGTTCTCGTGCCTTTTTCAATATATCTACTTCAAATACAGGCACTAAACGGACGATATGCTAGAGTGGTTTATTGGTCACAATACTCCAGTTTCACATTCGATGGAAACCGCTGTTTTTGAAGACCACAGACTCATTTGTACAGGCTTAGCCTCGTTTATAAGTCATCTATTCAAAGGCACCATTAAAAGTCCGTGGGATTGGTATTATTCAACTTGCACATTCTTTACATTACAGTTGGCTGTTGCTAATGATTTGCATAAGTCAACTGTAATGTAAAGAATGTGTAAGTTGAACAATACCAATGTTTTGAAATCCCACGGACTTTTAATGATGTCGTTGAATAGCTGACTTATAAGCGAGGCTAAGCCTGTACAAATGAGTCTGTGGTCTTCAAAAACAGCGGTTTCCATTGAATGTGAAACTGGAGTATTGTGATGATCTAAACGGCTCCTAAAAATATATCACTAAACAATTTATATTAGGGTGCAGTTCAACACCAATATGGTTTTCATATATGTACTTTCGCGTACTTTTTTAAGATAAATCGTTAATAAAGGCATGGCAGGCTAGGAAGAAATAGAAACATGTATAACGCAAAAAAGTAACAAGAAAAGCATAAAAAAGCAGGTTTAGTAAAATACGAAAACAAGCTATTAAAAAGCTTCAGTCATGCTTGTCATGGTTTGTAGAGCAGTGTTTATCGCTGTGACATCTTGCTTGATCACTACAGACTTCTCTGTATCCTATACAAAATGTCAAGAACCTTTGTTTTAGCCACATATATGTAAATAGAATGATTAGGATGATAGTTCACCACTTAGTCAACATCATCATCATCATCATCATCATCATCATCATAGTATCTTACTGATTTATTATCTATCTATCATCACCACCACCACCACCACCAACATCATCACCATCAGCAGCAGAAGCAACACCACCAACATCGTCGTCAACACCACCAACATCGTCCGACGATGACATCATCAGCATCGTCGCCATCATCATCAACATCGTCGACATCATTTTAAAACATCTTTATCATCAATTGCAACATGAAATGAACGTTGTCGTCAACATCAACAACATTTTCATTATCATCATCATCAACATCGTTATCATTACCATCATTATCAACAACATCAGCAGCAGCTTCACCATCATTATTGTCATTTACATTATTCTAATAACTATCAATGCAATTATAATAATTATCAATCAGCAAATCAGGTATATTTGTCATAGTCACATTCTCAACGGCATCCTCATCAGGAAGACATCTTCATCAGAAATATAAAATCAGAATTGTTATAACTAACATATGATCACTATTAGATTGATCATATCTAATATATTATCTAAATCAAATTAAAATAACAGTACTTCACCTGTTTTTAAGCTTTGTTGAAATTTCCAATTTTTTTCGCAGTTATCACAAGGCAAACAATAGCCGCACAGAGAACCACCAAAGCCACCACAGCTAAAGTGATCAGCAGATACGTGTATACTTTATCATTGCTGGTAGCTGCAGACGCTCCTGCTAAGAAAAGAAGTATGTATGTCCATTTAGGTCACTATGCTTGTGTTAGTGCAGGGCTCGAAATAGCAGCCTGCCAATGGCCAAAATGCAGGTCAAATTTTACCACTGGCAGGCTAAAACTATTTTGAACTGCTAAGTAAAGTAATATCATGATTATCTCGAGATCTATTGTTTCCAGAAGGATGTTTAAAGTGTACCTAAAGCCTGAAACAATATATTCAGTATTGATTGTACATGAAGTGAATGGTTGAATAGTAAAATATTTCTTCATTTGAATGAGGGATATTTAGACTAAATATCCCCCATAAATATAATCATGAGGGATATTTAGACTAAATATCCCTCATAAATATAATCATGAGGGATATTTAGACTAAATATCCCCCATAAATATAATCATGAGGGATATTTACACTAAAATATAAATATAATCATGAGGGATATTTAGACTAAATATCCCCCATAAATATAATCATGAGGGATATTTACACTAAATATCCCTCATAAATATAACCATGAGGGATATTTACACTAAATATCCCTCATAAATATAATCATGAGGGATATTTACACTAAATATCCCTCATAAATATAATCATGAGGGATATTTAGACTAAATATCCCTCATAAATATAATCATGAGGGATATTTACACTAAATATCCCTCATAAATATAATCATGAGGGATATTTACACTAAATATCCCTCATAAATATAATCATGAGGGATATTTACACTAAATATCCTTCATGAATATAATCATGAGCCATGGTCCCTCATTTGACCGGGACCATGGATCGCATTGACCCAATAGAAAATTTGAAGCAATGATTCTGTACTACACATTACTCAACACCCCAGCACCTGTGGGACCCATTGAGTAATCTTTGCGCACGTGTTCACTACATCGGGAATTTTTCTTACGATTTGTGACGTAATCAAGACGGTTTGAAAACACTGTCATAAAATCTTATCCCTCCGGAAATAGAAATGAATTATCTGCTGCTTATTTTCGTATAACCCGACATCAAGCGACTAGGAATCAACACTACCTCGCCTGGATATGATATGCTAGTTATTCCATCAACCCATCCAATTTCCCCTTTAAGCTACTACAAGAAACTTAGCGTACTTGGGTTGCACATGATACCAGCATCGTCGTCATGGTTACATGTGGTTTGTCCCCATCCTGGATGACGACAGTCAACAATCGAGTTCTCTGTTCCATTACATTCAAGGTTACTCAGCCAGATAGTACCATTTCCTGGTCTAAAGGTGAACTTTGGATATACCTTACTTGCCCCGGGGTAGCCGAGCATACGACAAATCACTTTAGCATCGTTGATGTCCAGTCCCCTGTTACATATGGTACCCCATACGTTACCATAGCGAACAGCAACACGACCAGAGTTGGGTGAACTTCCGTCTTCTAAACGCACTTCTACTGGTGGAAGACTGCTTTGTTGACCTGACAAAATATGGATTATACAAAAAAGTGTTGGATAAAGTGCCATAGTGGTAATATATGTACTCGTAGTACTCAATACTAAAAAAAGCCTCGTAGGGTACTTAAGAAACACATATTTCTCAAAGACAAGGAATAATTGTCTTCCAATCTACATCCTTTTATATTTTTGTATGCACTAGCTTTAAATACCGACCTTTACATTTCTCCTAACAATAGCTATATGATATTTAATGTTACGTGTTACCAACCTTTGTTTGCTTCGCCACACCTTACACCAGCATAGTAGTTCCCAGGGCATCGAGTGTTCGTCCATCCACGATGATAACATTCGCCAATCGATACTTCATCGCCACTACATTCCACACCACCCAGCCACAGTCCATTCACTCCCTTACGATACTGTCGTATTGGTGTTGGAGTTCCTTGGTAACCAAGCATTCTACAGACCACGTTAGCGTCTAATATATCCCAGGTATCGTCACAGACTGGTCTCCAGGTCCCGTTGTATTTGACTTCAACAAGTCCAGTTTGGTTCTGCTCTTCTCCCACAAGGCGAACAGCTATGGAGTTTTCCTCTGAAACAAAAAAATTAGAGTAACGTGGAATAAGGTGATTTAGCATCGGCTTGTTTTGTTAGTGGTCGTGGTTTCATTCCTCCACCGTCTTAGTAACTCAAACTTAATATGAAGACATACTTTGGTGTGTTTGCTCCAAAGTATATCCTAGGGGTTGGGCGTACATCATCACGAAAATGGCGTTGCCTTAATTGTCGTATTATTGAATTATTTCAAAATTTAAAAAACTTTTCTAGACCTGTTAAGGATGTTAAGGTCAGTAGTGATGCTTCTGTAACCATGAAAGGTTTAAATAAGTTTTGCTTTTTACACTTTCCTATAACCTTTAATAGATTCCTCTGGAAAAAGGAGTAGTCAAGGCTGGAGAGGAAGAAGCCTGAAATATTGATTCTGTAGTCTTTACCTCTGGTTATATTTTCACAAGTGACACCAGCATCTTCATTATGATCACAGTTGCTTTGGCCCCATCCAGCATGAAAGCAATGTATCAGCGACTTTTCGATACCGCGACACAACGTATTGTCCAGTAGAATAAGACCACTTCCTTTGACACTAGCTTTCCCTGCCCTAGATGCCTTGCTGTAGTTCAACATACGACAGACCACGTGAGCATCTGCTAGGTCCCAGTTGTCGATACAAACCGTACCCCAGACCCCATGGTAACGAACCTCTACTCGGCCTTGATTTGGGGTGCTTCCATTCATCAGACGAACAGCTAAGTCTGAGCTTTTAACTGCCATAAAAAATACCACCATTAGATTTATTGATGTGATGAACATAAAAGCATCTATCAAACTGATATAGTTAATTCCATGTGTATTTTTTAAGGAATAAAAAACAGTGTATTATACTCTGATAAAGACACGCGGGATGTGGAGAGAACACGAGAGAAGCGTAGGAAACCACGACGCGTAGCGGAGTGGTTTCCAGCTTCTCAAGTGTTCTCTCCACATCCCACGTGTCTTTATCAGAGTATAATACACGGAAAACTGTTTTTATTGCTTTTATAAAATAACTAACTTTTCAAGAGAGAAAAAAAATGACGTGAGCATGTATTATGCTCTCATAAAACATGGCTTTTTGACCAATCAGAGCGCGCGTAATATCAAAGTTATTTTATAAATGGTCTTTTCATGCTTGCATAGTTATTTTTTTAAATTTTATCCGTCGTTCCAGAAAAAAAGTTCATTTCTATGTCCTTTTCAAAATATGATTTACATAGATTACTATTCGAGAAAGTTTAGAAAGCGTTTCTTTTGGTTGTTTGACTTTGGTGACTTTTAAAAAATACTTTCACTTATTATATGGCAAGGTAATTTTAAAGCGCTATGAATGGTCAAATTGGGGTCCATAACTTACGGTATGGACCTCAAACTCGGTTAATAATAACTATTTACTAACTTCAACTTCATGGTACCAATCTTCAGTCGTATTACCACAGATAACTCCTGCACGCTTGTTTCCCGAGCAGGTATTTTTATTCCATGCATGATGATAACACTCACTGATCGATGCTTCATTGCCTCTGCATCCCACACCACCCATCCATACACTTGAAAGTTTTACATCAAACTTTTTAATTGCTGCAAGAGCTGCTTTGTAACCGAGCATTCTGCAGACCACGTGTGCGTCTGATATATCCCAAGTGTCATCGCAGACTGGTCTCCAAGCCCCTTTGTAGTTTACTTCAACTTCTCCATAGTAATTTTGTCCTCCTGTTAGACGAACACTTACTAATTCCACTGAAAATTTAAAGATTTTTTTTTTTTCATTTTCAACGTGTCGTATCGTTTGTTGTCAAGGGTGCATGCGTGTAATAGATACCTTAAGCAGCTCGAAATCTAGAACGGGAACGTCAGTATCTGAACGAGAAAAGATGATATCGTTCTCGCCAGAATGCGATATTCAGCAATTGCACGTCGTTCATGTCATGAGATCAAGAAGTGACACCTATTTTCAGATCTTCCTTTATCATTAAATTACAGTTCTGAAAACCTCCGGTCTCGTGTCCCCGTTCTAGATTCCGAGTTGCTTAAGGTCCCTAATATCTCATAAAGGTAACGTCACCTTTAGTTTCATTTTCACAAGTGACAGAGGCATCTTCGTCATGTTCACAACCATGTTTTCCCCAACCATCAAAATGACAATACTCCAATGACTTTTCACTGCCACGGCAAATCAATTCACTCAGTAAAATTGGACCACTTCCTTTGACTGTAGCGGTTTCTGCAGAGGATGCTTTGCCATATTTCAACATGCGACAGACCACGTTAGCATCTTCAAGTCCCCACAAATCCGTACAAATTGTACCCCAGATTCCATGATATCGAACCTCTACTCGACCTTGAGTGGCTCCACCCACCAAACGGACCGCTACATTTGCATTTTGGCCTGAAATAATTTATAATAATTTATAACAAATACCAGGCATGAAACAGTAGTTACACAGACAACTCATGAAAAGTTAAATGGTCAAACACATAAAGGGCTTGCTCTTTACCTGATTGACAGACAACACCAGCTCCTGCGCTCGTTGAGCAACTGCCTTCCCCCCAGTTTAGGAGAGGGCAATTCTCAAGTGATGCTTCGACACCTGCGCAGCTCAAATCGGTTAGCCAAGGATTACCATAGCTGAGCATTCCTTTGATGGCCGCCGCAGCACCTTGGTTGTACCCCAGCATTCTGCAGACGACATTAGCATCCTGTAGATCCCAGCCCGAGTCACAAATATACCTCCAAATACCCTGGTAATACACTTCTACACGACCAGAGTTTGGAGCACCTTGGTCTGCTAGACGAACATTAATTACCGATAATCCTGTAAAAAAAAAACATATTTGATGTTGTGAACGACGTCAGCTCCAGCAGTTAAGGCTGATAGTATTTAATTTCATTATCCCCTATATTTATTAAGGAGAGACTAGGAGTGTGAGTTGGTAAAGCGCCATCTCTTCTGGATCCTTGATGCTACCTGCCATGATTAGAGTTGCTTGTTGTTTTCCTCTCGTGTTCCTTTCAAATCATCTAGAAAAAACTGATTGCTTCCACCAAGGTATAAACTGAAATATTGGTTGCCTATGAACTACGGAACATGTTATCCGATGATATAAAGAGCAACGACCAGCTAAGGTGGCTCGATAGGGCTTTTCTCGAGACGTGACATTTTAACACTGAAGTACCAGGACTCTTACTTCGTAGGTGACGTGACGTTATCCTATGACTGGATTACATCATGCATCATACACTTAAGTATAAAATTACTGCTTGGTATAATCAACGCCCCTAGATAAAAAAGACTCATTTGCTATATAAAAAAAGAAACTTAACCCTCCGATCCCTCTACTGGATTATTCTTTTAAATGCCATTACCAGTCTTCAGTGAAGGACCTTGATGCTCAATCGTCCAAGTACTTTACTATTGAAAAGTTGCCCTTCACGTGGTAAAAATGCTTTATGAATTGGCTAATCATGGATAAACATGAAAATCCAAGAATTGGGTTGAATTGTACCTTCTAAACTTCAAGCAGGCTCTTATAAAGCCCCACCACCTTTTAGGGTGCTCCGCGGTCCATGCTTATCCAAAAAGATTGCCGGCCTCTATTTATATGTTCTTTGGGTTAGATCCATTCCCAACACAAACATGTTTTCCCTGTATTGGGGATTGAATATGTATTTATATAGCCAGTGATTTATAGCTCATTTTATGCTATTTCTAAGCCAATATATAGCAATTTCTTTTCATGTTGTAATTGTATTTTTAAGACTTATATAATTAGAGCAAGCTATACTACTTTATCAGTATTATTATGGTCAGATGTACCATAACAAATAAATGATATGCAGAGACATAATATGTAGGAGTCACGTAGATGTCGTATGTTATATGCACACTCGCAGCACTTCACTTGCACTATGCAACGACTAGTTTATGTATATTTGCAAGAGAAAGGACCAAAAACATGCCAAGTTGAATTAATTGAGCGAGTTTTCTTGTTATAACTCGAACCTTTACCTCGACGATATTTATTTTAATAATTGGCTAATATGCACCATTGAGCAACTTGTAAAAAATATTTGGGCGGCCACGGTTAGGCGCGTCGCACTGTAAAGTCAAACTTGATTACTTCTGCTTAGATCAGCACATGATACGATCCCTGGAGACATTAATAAGAACTTTGTCGTCCTAAAAAAGTGTAAAAGCCGATTTGAATGTTTATTGTATGAGATGTTGTTGATACAAGATAGACGGCCCACTTTGAACGTGCAGTCGGACTCCCTCAGGGCTAAACTCTTTGTTTAATTGCAAATTTGTGTACTAATATTTTCGTATATAGACATTGACTTTATAATTTTTCACTTTATTGCTTGAGAATGGTGCAGGCTGAGCACCGAGACGTCGCGTTATACTCTTTTTTATTTATAACTTTATGTTTTTCAAAATCGCTACTTATAAAAAAGAAGCTAAAAAGGTATATTAAAAGATGTCAAAAAAGTTGTCCCAAAAAAATCCAAAAATTGTGGAGGTGTTCACGGTACGGCGCGTAGCAATGTAAAAAACCTTTGAGTTTGATCGAAAAATGAGCAACATGGTTGAAGTCTGCGTTTATTCAGCTCCAAGAAAATATTTACTTATACATTAGATGAGTAGTTTGTGCAATACGAGTTATTATTCCCTGCCTTTGTATTCAATATATATAGGAATCAAGAATGATACTGACGTCACCACGGCGTCAATTAAGCTAGTGAATTATTCCTACACTATAGGATTCAATACTTTTGACTTTCCCCTAAAAACATGCACTTTTCATCGACAAAACTAGTTTTGAACTATGAACTGGCGTTAAAGAAGTTTAAATGTCACATTGTAAGAATAAAGCTTACCAGGTTGTACAGATGTAGTTGCCAAGAACCACCAGGCAAATACGATGCGATATGCTGTTAATTCCATTGCGTGTGATATGGGTGTTTAAAATATCGACCTTGGTAATGAATATACGTGTCATGCCTGTCATCCTTGATTGATTAAAAACCAATCATATTGACCGAGTGCCGGTAAGGCGTCACTTCATTATCATAACTTTTTAAAATAATATTTTAGTTGACCTCTACATTAAAATCATAGATTAGAATGACATCAACAAAGTTAGTAAGTTTGAGACAAAAATATTAAATTCTTGAGAAGTTATAAGAATTTTAGCTAATTCTAAAAACGTGAAAAACACCACAACGAGGCTAGCATGGAAACAAATCACTGAACACATACACATTTCTATCATTTGATTTAATTGATTCCAAATATAATAGCTTTCGCTTGAATTCAATTTATAGCAATTAAACTTTCCAAAAATTCTGTTTGGTCTTTCTGATGGTGGTGCATTTGTCATTATATACGGTGCATTCGTCATTATATACGGTGCATTCGTCATTATATTCAGTGCATTCGTCATTATATTTGGTGCATTTGTCATTATATACGGTGCATTTGTCATTATATTCAGTGCATTCGTCATTATATTTGGTGCATTTGTCATTATATACGGTGCATTCGTCATTATATTTGGTGCATTTGTCATTATATACGGTGCATTCGTCATTATATACGGTGCATTCGTCATTATATTCAGTGCATTCGTCATTATATTTGGTGCATTTGTCATTATATTCAGTGCATTCGTCATTATATTTGGTGCATTTGTCATATACGGTGCATTCGTCATTATATTCGGTGCATTTGTCATTGTATTCGGTGCATTTGTCATTGTATTCGGTGCATTCGTTATTATATTCGGTGCATTTGTCATTATATTCCATAGTTAATGGAGTGGAATGGTTTGGAAACCTATTGTTCTAGGTTTTTGTTTGGCGAGCGATGTTGAAGCGTACCATCACGTGATATTGACCGTGCACAATGAACCAAAGCAAGTATGGCTGAAAATACTAGTTTCTGTACTATTTTCATGTACGAACATTTTGAAAGTGTAAAATTTTCATTCTAAGATTACAAAGAAGAGGATATATAATCCCGCGCAGATACAGTTAAGTTACAAGATGATAAATAAGAAATCGTTCAAAAAGGTGATTACCCTTTTCAGTAAACAATTAATTTTTATCATATAGAATTAATTAAGAAATATCTCCTATTTTTTAACATTTTTGAGGAAAAAACGTCTATGTTCTCTAATTTACGATGAACAAACGCTGCAGCTTTTTCTTCTCTGTGCACGGTCAACGTCATATAACAATAGAAAAGGTTGAACAAAAACCTAGAACAATAGGTTTCCAAACCATTCCACTCCATTAACTATGTTATATTCGGTGCATTTGTCATTGTATTCGGTGCATTTGTCATTATATACGGTGCATTCGTCATTATATACGGTGCATTCGTCATTATATTCAGTGCATTTGTCATTGTATTCGGTGCATTTGTCATTGTATTCGGTGCATTCGTTATTATATTCGGTGCATTTGTCATTATATTCGGTGCATTTGTCATTGTATTCGGTGCATTTGTCATTGTATTCGGTGCATTCGTTATTATATTCGGTGCATTTGTCATTATAATCGCTGCATTTGTCATTATATTCGGTGCATTTGTCATTGTATTCGGTGCATTCGTTATTATATTCGGTGCATTTGTCATTATATTCCGTTCATTTGTCATTATATTCGGTGCATTTGTCATTGTATTCGGTGCATTTGTCATTGTATTCGGTGCATTCGTTATTATATTCGGTGCATTTGTCATTATATTCGGTTCATTTGTCATTGTATTCGGTGCATTTGTCATTGTATTCGGTGCATTTGTCATTGTATTCGGTGTATTCGTTATTAT
Organism: Anthopleura xanthogrammica; assembly: GCA_964019055.1. Taxonomy (NCBI): domain Eukaryota; kingdom Metazoa; phylum Cnidaria; class Anthozoa; order Actiniaria; family Actiniidae; genus Anthopleura; species Anthopleura xanthogrammica. The sequence goes on along the minus strand of OZ025207.1, from coordinate 13,710,217 downwards.
ATTCGGTGCATTTGTCATTATATTCGGTGCATTTGTCATTGTATTCGGTGCATTTGTCATTGTATTCGGTGCATTTGTCATTGTATTCGGTGCATTCGTTATTATATTCGGTGCATTTGTCATTATATTCGGTGCATTTGTCATTGTATTCGGTGCATTTGTCATTGTATTCGGTGCATTTGTCATTATATTCGGTGCATTTGTCATTGTATTTGGTGCATTTGTCATTGTATTCGGTGCATTCGTTATTATATTCGGTGCATTTGTCATTATATTCGGTGCATTTGTCATTGTATTCGGTGCATTTGTCATTGTATTCGGTGCATTTGTCATTGTATTCGGTGCATTCGTTATTATATACTATTATTATTTATTATTATTAATAATGATTTATATAGCGCCTATTCCCTTTAGCCCATAGGCGCTTTACATCCAAAAAAGAAACTTGAAGTAATTAAAGAAAACAAGTCAATAAGTCAATAAGTCAATTATAGGCTTTCTCAAATAAATGAGTCTTGAGCTGGCGTTTGAAACTTTGAATGTCATAGTCAGTGTAGCTTCTCAGATTGTCCGGAAGTGAGTTCCATAGTCTTGGAGCAGATGAGCTGAAAGCTCTATAGCCGTAAGTTCGTAGCTTATATTGAACAGTCACTAGGTAGTTTTTGGATGACGATCGTAGTTGTCGATCGGGCGTGTACAGTTTAATCAGTTCTTGCAAATATGGAGGTGCCATCTTCTTTAAACATTTATAAGTTAGGAGTATTATCTTGAATTCAATTCTGAATTTCACTGGGAGCCAGTGAAGGTCTTTTAGTACTGGAGTGATACGATGCATTTGTCTGCTGAAAATTATTCCACTATATTTTTTCAGAATTTTAGCCACAGAAATCCAAATATCTTCCTGTTTACTTGCCAGATTTAGGTCTCTGAGCTGAATTCGGGTTTTGCCACGACTCAAACAAGGCATGAAATGTTCTAGTTTCTTCTGACTGATACGTCTTACTCGATCGTTTTACTCGTTTTTGACGCAGCCAAATTATTGATATTTTATTGATATCGATATTTATAACTTATTGCGATTTTGAGCCGCTAATACGGGTTTATAATAATAATAATAATTATTATTATTATTATTATATTAATAATAATAATAATAATAATAAGTTGTATTTTATATAGCGTCAATATCAATACTTTCAACAACGCTTTACAATATAAAAATTTAAGATATAAGAAAAAAGAATTCAACTAATCATGATTAGAAATAATAGAAGATGTTTATAAATTTAAAACTATATAAAACTATTTTTTAAGAAATCATGAATTATCACTTATAAATAAAAGCTAATTATTGCGAATTATATTCTCTCTTGAAAAGCCACGTTTTAAGTTTTGATTTTGACTATTCTCTATATAGAGATTATCATATGTTAAGAGCTTGATATCGTTTTTATTCACGAGTTTCCCGTATCATATCGCGAACGACTCTAAATGCGTAATAAATATATGTTTTAGCATGAAGCCTCGCTCTATGGTAAACATGACACGTAGGTGACAGATAACTGAAGTGGAACCCCAGAGGCAGAAGACAGAACACGCGTTCCATTCTAAAATATTCTCTATGTAGAGATTACCTCATGTTAAGAGCTTGAAATCGTTTTTTTTTTTCATGAGTTTCCCGTATCATATCGCGAACTACCCTAAATGTGTAATAAATATATGTTTCATCATGAAGCCTCGCTCTGTGGTAAACATGACACGTAGGTGACAGATAACTAAAGTGGAACCCCAGAGGCAGAAGACAGAACACGCGTTCCATTCTAAACTATTCTCTATATAGAGATTATCACATGTTAAGAGCTTGATATCGTTGTTTTTTTTTCATGAGTTTCCCGTATCATATCGCGAACTACCCTAAATGTGTTTCATGATGAAGCCTCGCTCTATTAACTCTATGGTAAACATGATACGTAGGATACAGATAACTGAATGGAACCCCTGAGGCAGAAGACAGAACAAGCCTTATCTTTCATATTACTGGTAAAATGTTATCTATGCATCGCAATTGTAATCATCAAATCCTCTTTCAAATTGTCTTTCGCGTTAATTTTCTTCATTTGGAAGTATTTTTGCCCTCAATTCGCGTTAATTTAAGTCGCGCTAATTTCCAATACTTTAATTCGTGGAGCGTTAATTTCCTATGATAAGGAATGTTTCATAGCTTCAGTAGGAAATGTTACTTAATTATATTTAAATTTCGTTAATAGCTATATTTTTATTCTTTGCCATGATTTTCTAAGTTAGAATCAGTTGTTGCATATTTTAATGATTTTTTTTTTGCCTTTACGTTGTTATATGATGGCTTGTTTTGGTTGGTTGTTTTGGTTGGTGAAGGCAATATTGTAGAGGGTCAGCTTTTGTTACTACGCTTCTCAGTTGAGCTTGGAACGGCCGAAGTTTTGTCACGAAGTTTTGTCAAAAGTATTAATCGTATAGTGTGGGAAAATTCACACGCTTAATATGCTGCCGTGGTGGCATCAGTATCATGCTTGATTCCTATTGAATACTTTTGACGTTGCCCCTGAAAACATGCACTTTTCAACGACAAAACTTTGTGACGTGTAGTATGTATATGAAATTACATGATCATTGATGCGTTCAAAATGGTGATTTAGTTCGAATTCGGAAGTAGGTATAACATATCTTAAAGTCTATTATTTTATACATTTCCCTCACTATCTTGCCTCTGATTAGCCGAGAGCCTTTAGCCAATCCCTATAGCATGAGAACTTGACATAATAAATGTATTATCTGTAGGTTTTTCTACGTTTATCATGTCAAGTTCATTCAAGTTCACGCATACTTTATTTTATCTAGAAAATTAAATATTCAAAATTTAAAAATAATTGTTTTACAATTGTTAATAAAAGTTAAATCAATTTTTTTACTTATTTCTTGTAGATTCAAAGGAACAAAAATCGCAACAACAGCATAAAGCCAAGGACACATGTGGTTAAAGTGTTCTCTGTTAAAACACTGCCTTGTCTGCATGTTGCCAAATGAACTATGAGCCGTCTTCATGATTGTAATCACATCGTGATTGCTGGAGGTCCTAGCTTTATTCATCTTGTTTGGTCCAGAGCCGTGGTAAGTCATTACATGCATGCTTAGTTTTCTTGGTCTGTTTGGCTGAGGCTCAATTCCTATAGAAATAAGAAGTGAATTTGATATAATCTATGATGATGAAGTTGATAATGATGGGGGAAAAGGTGGTTAAGAATGATGATGACCATGATAACGGTGGTGGTGGTGATATTGCAGGTGGTGATGGTGTGAATAGCGATGGTGCTGATCATCGTGATGACCATGATAATCTTTATGATGATGAAGATGAACATTGCACTTTCACGACTATGAATATTTAACCATCCCTATCACGAACTACCCTAAATGTGTTTCATGATGAAGCCTCGCTCTATTAACTCTATGGTAAACATGATATGTACGTTACAGATAACTGAAGTGGAACCCCAGAGGCAGAAGACAGAACAAGCCTTATCTTTCATATTACTGGTAAAAAGTTATTTATGCATCGCAATTGTAATCATCAACTTGAAATCCATATCATCGATGCATGTCATCATATCATGGAACGTATTACCTTTATTGTGGTCAAGCGCACAAGTGCTAACAAGACTAACAATGGGTACTCTAATGCCAAAAGTACCTTATTATATCAAAATAAACGCTCCATGAAATTAACGCGAATTTCAAAAGAATTCAAAGTGGGACATTAATATCCACGATATAAATTTCTGGCAATTTTATCTGTAATCTACTTTTGAAAAATTATCTATTTAGAATTAAACTTTACAGCTATTCACTTAATAACAACAACATTTGGTTTTTTATTCTACAAGCTCTTCATTTTCACTCTGAGAAGAGTTATCTTTGTGTCCAACGCGTCAATTACATTTAAATGGAAATTTTGACTTGTCTTTCGCGTTAATTTTCTTCATTTGGAAGTATTTTTGCCCTCAATTCGCGTTAATTTGAGTCTCGCTAATTTCCAATACTTTAATTCGTGGAGCGTTAATTCCCTATGATAAGGAATGTTTCATAGCTTCAGTAGCCAATGTTACTTAATTATATTTAAATTTCGTTAATAGCTATATTTTTATTCTTTGCCATGATTTTCTAAGTTAGAATCAGTTGTTGCATATTTCAATGATTTTTTTTTTTGCCTTTACGTTGTTATATAACGGCTTGTTTTGGTTGGTGAAGGCAATATTGTAGAGGGTCAGCTTTTGTTACTACGCTTCTCAGTTGAGCTTGGAACGGCCGAAGTTTTGTCACGAAGTTTTGTCAAAAGTATTAATCGTATAATGTGGGAAAATTCACACGCTTAATATGCTGCCGTGGTGGCATCAGTATCATGCTTGATTCCTATTGAATACTTTTGACGTTGCCCCTGAAAACACGCACTTTTCAACGACAAAACTTTGTGACGTGTAGTATGTATATGAAATTACATGATCATTGATGCGTTCAAAGTGGTGATTTAGTTCGAATTCGGAAGTAGGTATAACATATCTTAAAGTCTATTATTTTAAACATTTCCCTCACTATCTTGCCTCTGATTGGCCGAGAGCCTTTAGCCAATCCCTATAGCATGAGAACTTGACATAATAAATGTATTATCTGTAGGTTTTTCTACGTTTATCATGTCAAGTTCATTCAAATTCACGCATGCTTTATTTTATCTAAAAAATTAAATATTCAAAATTTAAAAATAATTGTTTTACAATTGTTAATAAAAGTTAAATCAATTTTTTTACTTATTTCTTGTAGATTCAAAGGAACAAAAAATCGCAACAACAGCATAAAGCCAAGGACACATGTGGTTAAAGTGTTCTCTGTTAAAACACTGCCTTGTCTGCATGTTGCCAAATGAACTATGAGCCGTCTTCATGATTGTAATCACATCGTGATTGCTGGAGGTCCTAGCTTTATTCATCTTGTTTGGTCCAGAGCCGTGGTAAGTCATTACATGCATGCTTAGTTTTCTTGGTCTGTTTGGCTGAGGCTCAATTCCTATAGAAATAAGAAGTGAATTTGATATAATCTATGATGATGAAGTTGATAATGATGGGGGAAAAGGTGGTTAAGAATGATGATGACCATGATAACGGTGGTGGTGGTGATATTGCAGGTGGTGATGGTGTGAATAGCGATGATGCTGATCATCGTGATGACCATGATAATCTTTATGATGATGATGATGAACATTGCACTTTCACGACTATGAATATTTAACCATCCCTATCACGAACTACCCTAAATGTGTTTCATGATGAAGCCTCGCTCTATTAACTCTATGGTAAACATGATATGTACGTTACAGATAACTAAAGTGGAACCCCAGAGGCAGAAGACAGAACAAGCCTTATCTTTCATATTACTGGTAAAAAGTTATCTATGCATCGCAATTGTAATCATCAACTTGAAATCCATATCATCGATGCATGTCATCATATCATGGAACGTATTACCTTTATTGTGGTCAAGCGCACAAGTGCTAACAAGACTAACAATGGGTACTCTAATGCCAAAAGTACCTTATTATATCAAAATTAACGCTTCATGAAATTAACGCGAATTTCAAAAGAATTCCATATCATTAATAAAGTGGGACATTAATATCCACGATATAAATTTCTGGCAATTTTATCTGTAATCTACTTTTGAAAAATTATCTATTTAGAATTAAACTTTACAGCTAGTCACTTAATAACAACAACATTTGGTTTTTTATTCTACAAGCTCTTCATTTTCACTCTGAGAAGAGTTATCTTTGTGTCCAACGCGTCAATTACATTTAAATGGAAATTTTGACTTGTCTTTCGCGTTAATTTTCTTCATTTGGAAGTATTTTTGCCCTCAATTCGCGTTAATTTGAGTCTCGCTAATTTCCAATACTTTAATTCGTGGAGCGTTAATTCCCTATGATAAGGAATGTTTCATAGCTTCAGTAGCCAATGTTACTTAATTATATTTAAATTTCGTTAATAGCTATATTTTTATTCTTTGCCATGATTTTCTAAGTTAGAATCAGTTGTTGCATATTTCAATGATTTTTTTTTTTTGCCTTTACGTTGTTATATAACGGCTTGTTTTGGTTGGTGAAGGCAATATTGTAGAGGGTCAGCTTTTGTTACTACGCTTCTCAGTTGAGCTTGGAACGGCCGAAGTTTTGTCACGAAGTTTTGTCAAAAGTATTAATCGTATAGTGTGGGAAAATTCACACGCTTAATATGCTGCCGTGGTGGCATCAGTATCATGCTTGATTCCTATTGAATACTTTTGACGTTGCCCCTGAAAACATGCACTTTTCAACGACAAAACTTTGTGACGTGTAGTATGTATATGAAATTACATGATCATTGGTGCGTTCAAAATGGTGATTTAGTTCGAATTCGGAAGTAGGTATAGTATAACTTATCTTAAAGTCTATTATTTTATACATTTCCCTCACTATCTTGCCTCTGATTAGCCGAGAGCCTTTAGCCAATCCCTATAGCATGAGAACTTGACATAATAAATGTGTTATCTGTAGGTTTTTCTACGTTTATCATGTCAAGTTCATTCAAATTCACGCATGCTTTATTTTATCTAGAAAATTAAATATTCAAAATTTAAAAATAATTGTTTTACAATTGTTAATAAAAGTTAAATCAATTTTTTTACTTATTTCTTGTAGATTCAAAGGAACAAAAATCGCAACAACAGCATAAAGCCAAGGACACATGTGGTTAAAGTGTTCTCTGTTAAAACACTGCCTTGTCTGCATGTTGCCAAATGAACTATGAGCCGTCTTCAAGGTTGTAATCACATCGTGATTGCTGGAGGTCCTAGCTTTATTCATCTTGTTTGGTCGAGAGCCGTGGACCGGTAAGTCATTACATGCATGCTTAGTTTTCTTGGTCTGTTTGGCTGAGGCTCAATTCCTATAGAAATAAGAAGTGAATTTGATATAATCTATGATGATGAAGTTGATAATGATGGGGGAAAAGGTGGTTAAGAATGATGATGACCATGATAGCGGTGGTGGTGGTGATATTGCAGGTGGTGATGGTGTGAATAGCGATGGTGCTGGTCATCGTGATGACCATGATATTCGTTATGATGATGAAGATGAACATTGCACTTTTACGACTATGAATATTTAACCATCCCTATCACGATGAAGCAATTCAAACGCTTATTTTTTTATCATCGTATTACCTGCATTATGATATCTGACATGTCGTAAGCTTGGTTTTCAATACCACTGAAGTCTGATTGGAAGTTAGATGACTGATTGTTTGAAGGAGAGGGTTCATTTCGTGCACTAGATTTCTCTGGTCAAGTAAAATAACAATAGTAATGTCGTTATTCATATAACAGAGTAAGTCATATATGCCACTTTGATGCTTTCTTTCTTTCTTTCTTTCTTTCTTTCTTTCTTTCTTTCTTTCTTTCTTTCTTTCTTTCTTTCTTTCTTTCTTTCTTTCTTTCTTTCTTTCTTTCTTTCTTTCTTTCTTTCTTTCTTTCTTTCTTTCTTTCTTTCTTTCTTTCTTTCTTTCTTTCTTTCTTTCTTTCTTTCTTTCTTTCTTTCTTTCTTTCTTTCTTTCTTTCTTTCTTTCTTTCTTTCTTTCTTTCTTTCTTTCTTTCTTTCTTTCTTTCTTTCTTTCTTTCTTTCTTTCTTTCTTTCTTTCTTTCTTTCTTTCTTTCTTTCTTTCTTTCTTTCTTTCTTTCTTTCTTTCTTTCTTTCTTTCTTTCTTTCTTTCTTTCTTTCTTTCTTTCTTTCTTTCTTTCTTTCTTTCTTTCTTTCTTTCTTTCTTTCTTTCTTTCTTTCTTTCTTTCTTTCTTTCTTTCTTTCTTTCTTTCTTTCTTTCTTTCTTTCTTTCTTTCTTTCTTTCTTTCTTACTTTCTTTTTTAAAATGTCTCGTAACAATTTTCTCTCTTTTTTTCTTTTTGTTCGTTTCTTTACTTCCTTCCGTCCTTTCATTATTCCATTGATTCTTTCCTTTCTTTCTTCCCTTTTTTTAAGATTTCCTTCATACCTGGAGATTTTTTCCTGGAGATTTTTTTCAACATTTCATTAGCTCCGTTCTTATTCCCATCCCTTGTACTATCTTGTACTGATGGGTAAGACAGGGGTTGATAATGTGGTGTTGATGGCTCGTTCTCTGCGTGAGGAAGCCTGTTAGCTTGACCGTCGCCTCCTTCTGTATTGCCTCGTGTTGCTAGGTAAGACGGGTGTTGATAATGTGGTTTTGATGGCTCGTTCTCTGTGTGAGGAAGCCTGTTAGCTTGACCGTGGCCTCCTTCTGTATTGCCTCGTGTTGCTGGGTAAGACAGGTGTTGATAATGTGGTGTAGAAGGTTCGTTCCGTCTAGATTCCATTTCCAGTGAATTATCTGTTTGTACACCATTTTAAATGTATTAGTTCCAGTTGTACAAAAGATTACCTTGTTATAACCCTTATCGCTACCCGCGAAGACTGCTTCTCGTTTGCCAACTAGCATTTCGACAGCCGTACGTCAATCAAAAAACATTTTTACGAACATTGCACTTGCGTCTAATTTTTGGCAATTTTCTGCTACTTTTGAGCCCTTAATATGAAATCTTATTACCCTCGCAAACTTTGGTTATAAATACGAGGAATGTTTTTCTAACCAATGAATTCGTTTCCAGTATTTTCATTGACAGCCGTCGCCGCAGCTAATTTGTAGACGAGACTCCAAGCTGTGCGGGTCGCATCTCAACGATAACATTTATAAAATGCCCCCTTAACAACACTACCGTTGTCATTCTTTAAAAATACTTTCTAGCTTGTAGACTGTAATTGTAAGTACAGAAGGGGCTAATCTGGGGGGTCCGGGGGAATGCTCGTACCTCCCTAAAAACTTTGAAATTGAGGCTCTCGGAAATGCAATTTCCAGTGTTTTGAGGGCATTTGTAACATATCAAAGCATATAAGGTCACTCGTAACAGAAAATCATTTTTTGGCTAAAAAGACCCACCCCCCTCCGCGGTCCCTGCATATTCATTAGGGACCTTAAGCAGCTAGATATCTAAAACGGGTACGTCAGTATCTAAACGAGAAAAGACGGCGTTCTCGGCTGGATGCGATATTCAGCAATTGCACATCGATCACGTCTGGAGAACAAGAAGTAACAACTATTTCCAGATCTTCCTCGTCATCAAATTACACTTCTGAAACCTCGGATCTCGCGTCCCCGTTCTAGATTTGCTAGTGCTTAAGGTTTCTATTTATTCACTCATCTAGTTCCTCCTTCCCTCTTCCTTTCTTACTGGCCTCATTTCATTTTTTCTAATTGCTTTTCTTACTTCCTGCCTGCTTTCAAAGCTACTTTGTGCGTACGATCAACTGTGGTTATTGTCAACCATTACAGTGAGGACACTCGAACCGTGAACACTTTGAGGTGTTTTCATACTTTTTTTCTCCTTTATCCCTTGTGTGAATCGATTGGAAATATGATTTATTTTTAACAATAAGAATATTTGAGTTCAGTGCTTCATTTTCAGAAGGTTTGAAGCAGTAGAAAGTTCATGAAATAAAAAATATATAAATATCAAGTGTTCATGGTTCGAGTTCTTCTTAATGGTTGACAATAGCCACAGTTGATCGTACGCACAAACTGCACAAATCTTTATTTACCTGACTGGTCGGTTCTACTTTTTTGCTGAGAAGCTCTCTTCTTCTTCAGGTAACACCAGCCAGAATATCCAATACCGATTATAACAAGAACAAATATGACGACTGATAAACCAATCACAGTAGCTTCAAATCTTGTACGTGTCCCTTGCATCCCAGACGTGGCTGTTTGGTAAAAGAGGTAAGAGCTTATTGTGTGGTTATCGTCATATCATTAATTTATTTGCTTCTGATTCTTGTGTTGCGTGCTTGTTAAGATTTTCAACAAGTCTTAAAATTTGCAGTGGCGTAGCCAGGGTTTTGCCGGGGGGACCCGTTTTCAAAACATCGCCACAAAAACGGCCAGCCAAAATAAAAAACGGCCAACAAAAAAATATTTCAGCATTAAAATATTCACAAATATCAATGATAAAGTGAAGAAACAACAACTTTAACAATCAAACTCTTCAGATGTTCTCAAACTTTTTACGGGTTATTACTACTACTAAACCTCATATAATTCGAAAATGCCCTTACAGGACACCGAAAAACTCGTTAGGAATACTCTCTCTTTTAATTGGATGGTCTGCGATAAAATGGAGATATAAGTAGCAAATGACATTGTTTTTCTATAAATCACTCACTCCCTCCGAAATCAAGATCTTTTTGGAATTCCTTGGTTCAGCTCTGAAATTCATGTTTGGTTCCTGAAATTTTCTTTCTAGTATCCTGTGAACTCCTGATCAGGAACTGGATTTCGTCGTCATCTATCGGTTGCAGGCATCTTTTTATTCACTCGTAAATTCATAATCTAGATTACATTACCTTTGTTAGCGATAGGTTTTATCTTGGTCGTAAAAGCCACGAAAGCTGTGTCGCTATAAATCAGTTTCTGTGAAAGAAAAGAAAGGTGGGATTGAAAGGTGTATTGGTCAGTATTCTATGCAACTGTAGTATGGTATAGCGTGACATTATAAGATATCTGTGGGTTTTTTTTCGGGAAAAGAAGTTTACTATCAAATTTGTCACATCGATATTAGTCAAGTTGCAAAGTTTCGTAAAGATTGACCTTAAATGGACGAAGTTATGAATTTATGAAACTAAGTTATGTTGACAAAGTTGTGAAACTAAGAATTTTTGTGCAATTTTTGCAAAGAAATGTATGTGTCTAGACTGATAACAAGGCTTGCTGGTGTAGAGGCCACAAATGTAATAACTGGCCTCAAACGTAATAACTGGCTTCAAATGTAATAACTGTTGGCTTCAAATGTAATAACTGGCTTCAAATGTAATAACTGTTGGCTTCAAATGTAATAATTGGTTTCAAATGTAATAACTGTTGGCTTCAAATGTAATAACTGGCTTCAAATGTAATAATTGTTGGCCTCAAATGTAACAACTATAAATTGAGAAAAACAAACATGAAAACAAAGCAAAAAAACAGTTGACATATTTATAGAAGCGTAGGAACGAATTATTGTAAGGGGTCACCCACTCAGTCACTGAGGTGTTAGCAGATCGATATTTAAACAACTATGAATCGTCTTACGTTATTTGCTTACGAACGCTACACGAAATTTACTTTCGGATTTTGTACGAATACGAAGTTTATGTTTCTCGAAGCTTTAGTGCACAATAACTTATTAATAATAGGAATCTGTATTTTTCTCTTCTATATGCGGGATGATATTGGCATTGGACATGACCTAGAATTATGATCGCGCGCACATGCACACATAGGCCTTTATCGTGTCCCATTCAGTTAACATACAGATTCAAGAAATGAACATCAAAAGCATATAATTATAAAGTCATAATTCAATCTTTATTTGGTTAGAACGACTGAACTGAAAACTATACGGAAATTTGCACGGAATATAATACTTGATGGCTTGCGTTCAAAAATTCGTAAGTCATAAGATAGTTTAAGCATCACGTTAACGGCGAACCGGCAAAACACTACAGATTATTGACTTTTGCATTAAAGACGTTGAGCAGCAGCAGCAGCAACAACAACAACAACAACAACAACAACAACAACAACAGTAACAACATTTTATAGGGGGGATATCCAAACAAACACTTATGTTTTCAATTACATCTGAGGCCAGTTATTACATTTGAGGCCAATAGTTATTACATTTGAAGCCATTTATTACATTTGAGGCCAACAGTTATTACATTTGAAGCCAGTTATTACATTTGAGGCCAGTTATTACATTTGTGACCTCTACAGCTGGGCATGCGATGCCCGGCGACATACATTTCTTTGCAAAAAGGCTTAGTTTCAAAATTCTTCGTTAGTTTAAGAGCAATTTTTACGAAACTTTGCAATTTTACTATCATAAATGATTATGGATGTGACAAATTTGATAGTAAACTCTTTTTTCTTGTAAATCAAATATTTTATAATGTCACCCTAGCGTGATATTGGCTTGTTCAGAAAGCTAGTACCTTCTCTTGTACCGTCTTGGTCACAGCTCTTACGTAGACTCTATACCGACATCCGGGTTCTAACGGTGCGTTGTAGTAACCATGGTAATACTGACCGTCACCAATCGTTAGGCTAGAGCTACTACTAGAGATTTTCGCTGTGATGTAACTATTATTAAACTTGCTAGTCTCCGTGGTTACGTTTACGTCGTCGGTAAAGACAGACGGTACTGTCTGACCATCGGATTGGTAGTTTTTCTCTAGGTTTCTATTTTCTACGGCAACTTGATAATCACTGCTAATGACACGAAAGAAAATCAAAATATGTTGAATATGTTGCAAAACGTGGTTCGATTTTTGATTCAAAAAAGATCTTCTCAAAAGATCTTTTCACCTTGAATTTTTCTCATTTCAGACCACTTGTCTTTCCCCTAATTGAATAATGTACCTCAGACTACGAATGTCATTATCCAGGGTAAAGGCGCAATTACACGGGCCAATTTTCTATGCGACTTGTCTCGCAACTGAACGGCGTTGCAACACAGGTTGCAAGAGGGTTTACCCTGTACAACGCAAACGTTATCGTTGCCAAAAGAAGATACGAATTCTACGTTTTGCAGCGATTTCTGTAACTTGTCTCATCACACTGTTGCAAGAGAACAAACCGTCCTTGTTTTTACGAGGGTAGCACTTAATAGCCAGTGGCTAACAAACCTGTGGCCCTCGTTCCATGATCGAATTAGAATTTAGAAGTTGTTTTTTAAGGAGGAAGGAAAAGCGGAGAACCCGTAGAAAAACCCTCGAAGCGCAGGAGAGAACCAACTAGAAACTCTACTGACATAAGACACCAAGCTCGTGGGACTCGAACCCGGGTCTCATTGGCAAGAGGCGAGCGCTCTCACCGCCACGCCCAAGTGATGGCGAGACAAGTCGCAGTGAAAATTGGTCCGTGTAATCGCGTCTTACAGCGGTTAATGAGAAAGGAACTGGGAATACTAAATATATAACATTGTCGATTAGTTTTGATTGGCTAATTTTCTTGTGGAGAGATAAATGACATGGATCCCTAGGAATGAGGACGCCCAAGTGACGGGTTGACTGGTTGCAGCTGTCCTATGACCCATCATTAATTAGTAATAATGGAATTATAATAATAATAATTATTTTTACATTAATGAAACTAACGTTCTCTTACCTTGTCAGTTGTGTTCCAATGGATGGCTGTGTTTCTTTAAACGAGATCACCACCGTTGTTTCTGTGATGGCGTTGGATCCACTGATCTGGAATCCAGGAGCGTCCCCTGAAGACGATCAGGTAATAAAAGTTCTAGAAACTTTCATTTTTTATTTATTCATTATACATATTATAATTTTTGGTACAGGTGGGGCATCGGGAGGTAGTAGACCTGACTAATATAGACAAGACTACCTTCTTTACGCAGGATGGTTCTTGGTACAGGTGGGGGAGGGGGAGGTAGTAGACCTAACCAATATAGACAAGACTACCTTCTTTACACATGATGGTTCTTGGTACAGGTGGGGGAGGGGGAGGTAGTAGACCTGACCAATATAGACAAGACTACCTTCTTTACACATGATGGTTCTTGGTACAGGTGGGGCATCGGGAGGTAGTAGACTTGACCAATATAGACAAGACTACCTTTTTTACACATGATGGCTACATCGTTGTCATGACTACATGTGGTAGTATTCCCCCATCCATGACGACAGTCAGTAATTGATTTTTCTGTTCCATCACATCGCAGGTTCATCAGCCAGATAGCATCACTACCAGGTTTAAAATTATATGTATAGTGTATTCCAGAGTAGCCAAGCATACGACACATCACGTTAGCTGCGTTGATGTCCAGTTCGTCTCTACATACGGTACCCCACAAGTTACCATAGCGAACAGCAACACGACCAGAGTTGGGTGAACTTCCATCTTCCAAACGAACTTGCACTGGAATACCTACAAGGTAAGTGAATATCGTTGAATATCGGCGCTTGTGTATATCTTTTAGCCTGGCAAATAAGACGGTACTTTATCTTAAAACAAAGCAAGTTACCTACCATTTGTAACGTTACACATTACACCAGCATATAGTTTCCCTGGGCACCAGGTGTTGGTCCATCCACGGTGATAACATTCGCTAATCAGTTTTTCATCGCCACTACATTCTACATTTCCAATCCATAGTCCGGCTTCCTTCCGTACACGATATCCTTTGATCCCCAGAAGTGCAGCTTTGTAACCAAGCATGTTACATATCACATGCGCGTCTGATATATCCCAGGTATCATCACAGATTGGTCTCCAGGTATCGTTGTAGTTGACTTCTACGATTCCCATGTGCTCATAGTCGGTCCCAATAAGACGAACAGTAACTTCTAACTCCTCTAAACAATTAGATTTGTTTTCCATTAGCTTATATACTTTTCTGCTTAAGACATTTTTAATAACGATTAATTTCAAATTGGGGATCGTCTGGATCTTAAAGTGATTAGGATGTGCATAACTTCCATTAAAATATCATAGAACTGTTATCTGTCGAATAGTTAAGAAACTGGAATGGTTTTGATACAAACCTTTCGATAACTTTTCACACTTAACTCCTGCGTCTTCATAGTGCCTGCAATTGTGCCATCCCCATTTAGCTTTGGGGCAATATTCTATTGACTTCTCATTTCCACGACACTGTACTTCGTCTAGCGCAATAGGACCACTTCCGCTAACTTTAGCAGTTCCCGCCCAAGATGCTTTGCTGTAGTTTAACATACGACAGACCACGTGAGCATCTGCTAGTCCCCAACGATCATCACAAACTGTGCCCCAAAGTCCATCATATCGAACCTCCACTCGGCCTCGATTAGAAGTGCTTTCATTAATCAGACGAACAGCTATGTCTGGACTTTGGACTGAAATAACAGATAATGCCGGGGTTGATTTTTTTTTAAATCGTTATACTTGTGTTAAGCTATTAACTTCCTTATTTATTCCTCGCGACATATAATAATATATAATCGGCCCTTAATGTGTAATAAACAAATTATTACATGTTATTACACCGTTTTCCGTATCATATCGCTCACTGTATGACGGGGGGAAACTCGTGAATAAAAACGATATCAGGCTCTTAACATGTGATAATCTCTATTTACTGATTTTAATAGAAAAAAATAGGTCAGTATTTCATAATGATCCTATTCCCTTGATACATAGAGTGCAATCACTAAACCCTTGAAGTAGTAGATATTAGACTAGTGCACTTTAGTAGACCCTTTTCGAATATGTATTACGAGGATAGATCCTGGGATGTCTCGGATGTTTTGAGTGAAACCTTATCGTATTGACTTTTCCGAGTTCGTGTAGACTGACATATTTTTCAGTTTTTTTATGCGAATTGCTGAAAAAGGTTCTCCTACCATCGAACATGTAAGAAATAAATCCTCCTTTGACGTCATCGGCGTCATATTCGAAAAGGGTCTATTCCATTGTTTTCTTTTGTGTCTATTTGACTATTACACTTTATTACAAATCTAATTTCACGGGTTTAGGACGTGACTTCTATTTTAATCAAAACTAAGGTGTATTGTTTGCCGTTTGTACTATAGAACTTTACTGATGTTACTCATAATCCATAGAGGTGGGTTTTTTTTACCTTTTGTTGCATTTTCACACGTCACTTCGACATCTTCAGAATGACTACAGTCGTGTTGACCCCAACCAGCTTTCCAGCAGCTCTCAATAGAATCTTCATATCCACTACAATGGACATTATCCAGTAATATAGGGCCACTTCCCCTGAGCCTAGTAGTTCCTGTCCATAATGCTTTGCTGTAGTTCAGCATACGACAGACCACATGGCCATCTTCAATTCCCCAGTAATCATCGCAAATTGTGCCCCAGACTCCATAAAATCGAACCTCTACTCGTCCTTGATTTGGAGTGTTGCCATCCACCAGACGAACAGCTACGTTTGAATCTTGGCCTGAGTAATACAAATGATTATCGTTAAACAAGAACAGCCACGCCTTAAGGTAGTTATTAGAGCAGGTTTCGTATGAATGTAAAAAGTCACGGCACACGGCACGGTTACGGAGCGGCGCGGACAAGGCACCGAGGGTGGAATGTTGTCATACAAGGCACGGCACTGACACGGTCAAGGCGCGGTTCGTGCCGTAACCTTTTCATAGTCATACGAAAACTGCTCCTGGGTTGACAGGCATGTAACTTTTACCTGAGGCGAGGCAAACAACACCGGCTCTACGGTCACTGTGACAGTTACTCTGTTTCCAATATGCGAGTCTACACTTGTCAATAGTAGTTTCGGTACCACTGCAAGTGATCTG
The DNA here is from genome assembly GCA_964019055.1 of Anthopleura xanthogrammica. Classification (NCBI taxonomy): domain Eukaryota; kingdom Metazoa; phylum Cnidaria; class Anthozoa; order Actiniaria; family Actiniidae; genus Anthopleura; species Anthopleura xanthogrammica. The sequence continues at coordinate 13,693,728 of OZ025207.1, read as the reverse complement.
TGTATCCCATGCGTCACCAGTTGTACTCTGGTATCCTCGAACAGCAAATGCAGCACCCTGACTGTATCCCAGCATTCTACAAGCGACATCAGCATCTCTTTTAGTCCAGTACCGATCACAAACAGGCTTCCATACACCGTAATAACGCATTTCTATCTGACCAGCATAGGCAAGACTGCTGTTAACCAGTCGAACACTGATATTTGGATAAGCTGCATGAAAAAAAAAAGTTAAAGTATCTAGTATTTGTTCGTACCTTTTTGGAAGCTTTTGGAATTGCATGATACTTACACTGCCGTCATCGGTGTACCACAAAAGCTTTACTACGGCTATATATTAGTACATCTTAATTTTATTGATGATATAATATCAATCGCATTAGCTCTGACCCATAATTAAGTGCAAGTTCCCTACTAACAAGTTGGTTTTGGCGGAAGCCACCAACTTTGACTTAGAAGTTTGAGCTATTGATTTACTGTTAGACTAAGAAAAGATTTGGCAAGACAACAAATACTGAACCATAATAATACTTAAGAATGAGATCGCAAATAATTATTCTATAACTATTATTGTTATTATTATTATTATTATTATTATTATTATTATTATTATTATTATTATTATTATTATTATTATTATTTATACACGATGGATTTTTACAGCATGGCTGATGTGGTCGTGTTTTTTTTTTATACATTATGTGAAAATATATATGCAGAGTCTTTCTAGATATCTTATTAAAATAAACTTTGGTGCGGTTTGTTCACGTTTAGACATATAACGACATTCAAAATCAACAAAAAAGAAAGAAGTACTTTTAGTGACAGTGCTGCATCTGATGAATTTGGTAAACAATTCAATGTAGATCTGATGATAAAGTAGATGGAGGGAGAGTTACAAACTATGATAGATTCATTTTCTGATACCAATATTCTTACCTCTTGGTCCGTATTCACATGTGACTTCAACATCTTCATAATGACTGCAGTCGTGTTGACCCCACCCTCGTTTCTGGCAGCCCTCAAGTGAATCTTCAAACCCATTACATATCACATTATCCAGTAATATAGGACCTCTCCATGGCTTACGTGCTGTGCCTGTTGTCAAAGCTTTGCTGTAATTCATCATGTGACAGAACACGTGAGCGCTACCTATTCCCCAGTAATCATCACAAACTGTGCCCCAGACTCCATAATATCGAACTTGTACTCGGCCTTGATTTGGGCTACTTCCATTTACCAGACGAACGGCTATGTTAGGAACTTGTCCTAAGAATGATAGATATTTAATTTAAAGAAATAACATGTTTTCGGGTTTGACTATCACAAGCCGGTTCCTATCTGCCTCAGCCATGCTTTCGGAATCTGTTTCCCTAGTTTTTCCTTACTTCAAATAGTTTTAGTTTATCGACATGTACTTTATTGTCTTCTCGAATCCTTTGCTGTTTCTTGATCAGCCGTGTTTTTGAGCTTCCTTATTTTGATTGCGAGAACTTTATGCAATATAGCAGACTGCTTTAAATAAACATGATACTTAATACTTTTCTTCCTTCCTTCCCTTCTCTCTTTCTTTCTTCTTTCCTTCCTTTCTTCCTTTCTTTCTTTCTTTCTTTCTTCCTTCCTTCCCTCCTTCCTTCCTTTCTTCGTTCCCACTATCTTTCTTTCATTTATTCTCTCAGCGTTTCTTTGTTTCTGTCTTTATTTTATCCTTTTTTTCTTTCTTTCCTTTTTCCTTGTTAATTCATTCCTTCCTTTAGTTTTCATTCATTATCTATTTTCATCCTATTTTCCTAAAACGAATTCTTTATAGCAGACTTGACAGTGTATCTATACCTTTACTAAGGCAAACAACCCCAGCTCTGTAGTCACTTGAACAACCACTATCACCCCAGTGGTTAAGTTTACATTTATCAATAGACGTCTCAGTACCACTGCAGCTGATCTGTGTATCCCATGCATCACCAGTTGTACTCTGGTATCCTCGAACAGCAAATGCAGCACCATCGTTATAATTCAACATTCTGCATACGACATGAGCATCTCGTAAAGACCAGTATCCATCACATACGGGCTTCCATATTCCATGATAACGTATTTCTATTTGCCCAGCATTCGCGAGACTGCCATTAGCCATTCGAACAGTAATGTTAGGGTAACCTACGAAATAACATTCACAAAGTTACGTGCTTGTTGAGATATAATGAAGAAATAGGAAACGCACGCGCGTGCTGTGTTCAGTTATAACGCACGCCGGCGGGGTATGGCAGAACACGAGAGAAGTGTTACGAGAAGCACGACGCGTAGCGGAGAACACTTCTCGATGGTTCGAACAATCCCCAAGTGCTTTATAACTACATACAGCACAGCAAGCAAGTTTTCTATTTTTTTATAAAATACAAATGCGCGCGCGTGCTGTATGCTCTTGTAATGCTCGCGCCATCAACCAATCAGAAAGCGAGATTTATAATAGTTTATTTTATAAAACTATTTCAAAAACATTCGCCACTTATCTCCCCATTCAATCTATTCACAGGCTTATGATTTACCCACCGTTAGTGCACACAACTCCAATGTCTTCATGGTGTTGGCAGTTGTGGATTCCCCATCCACTATGATGACATTTATCAATGGACGTCTCAGTTCCTTTACACCATACGTCATCAAGCCAAATCTTCCCTGTTCCTGGTCCAAATCCCTTATTAAGAAATGCTCTTGCAAACCCAAGCATCCTGCATACCACGTGAGCATTGTCTAAAGACCAGTAGTCATCACAGATAGTACCCCAGACTCCACGGTACTGCACTTCAACCCGACCCTGGGATGATGAGTTAGTACCATTAAGACGTACTCTTACGGAAGCAGAACCTATTGATCAAAGTTGTAAGTAGTCATGTTCAAAATGATGTGCATTTTATAAAACTGGCTGAATAATATATATAATATTTATATAATGGGTACAGTTCGACCGATGTTCGGATAGTAAGCTAGAGTAATGTAGTTCAATATATACACCTTATTTGCTTGTTGTGGGCTTGCATTTCTCTTTCACCCAGTGCATTTTATAATACTGTGAGGAAAAATATTTATCAGGGTTCCTACAGTCAGGGGAAAAGCAGTGAATTCTTAATTTTTTTTCAAGGTCAAGAAATTGTCAGGCCAATGTTCGAATATTATGTAATAGTAATGTAGTTCCATTCATACATCTCGTTTCCTTGTGGCTTTCATTTCTCTTTCATCCGTTTAGTTATATCATTGAACTCCTCTCAATTTTCTATTCAACCGTATTCAGAGTCTAGCTTTTTGCAAACTGATATATCTGTTGCCGTTAAGCAGATTTGAAAAAGCTTGGCGAGGAGAGGTGAAGTGCATAAGCCAGGCTTGTTGAGACACAACTTTTAAGTGGTAAAAAAGGCCGTTGTTTATTAGTGTCAAATTCAGATAAATAAACGACCCTTGAAGTGGCCAAAAATAGAGGTTTATTTAGAGGTGCTACGGTATTCAATGAATATGAGTTGTCAAGTAATGCTTGGTTACACAAATATTCCAGGTATTCCTTAGTTGTCAGAAAACATTCATAACATTTGATGGTGGGATAACACAAAGATAGCGATGCATTCCGATTTTGATACTGGATTCGAATTCCGCGTTAGTTTTTTGATACCATGCCAGAGGCTCCGCATATCATGTACCCTAGAGTCCTTAACAATAATCAGGATAAAAGCAAGCTAAGATGTTTTTCGTCTCGAATAACAGCATCGGAATCTGAACCCTGACACTAGCTTATCACTACTAGAGTTTCAGAGCATATTTCGGTATCATGATCAAAGTAACTCCTTTGGTTTTGTAACTGGCCTCGCGGTATCCAATTTTCAGTGTTGTTTTTTCCCTTATAACTTGACAGCTTTTTGCAGATTTTGCAACATTTTTGTTTCCCTGTGAAATTCACGTTGATAGCAACAATACTGACAATAGCTGTTATTACGGATGCTTGCAAATGAGATATTCTTTTGTTTTAAGAATCGTACAAGTCGGGTCAATTCAATGCTTGTTGTCTCGTTTGCATCTCATTTGCATGCATCCATAATAACAGCTATTGTGAGGTAGACATTCATTCTCTTTTAAGAGTGATAATTTTTCGAATATGTCTGTCTGTCTGTCTGTCTGGTACAATCGACTTCAAAAGGGGGGTCCCAATTTCATTCTAATGAGCATAAAAAAACATGATTGGCTTCACAAGATCTCACAACGGATTAAGATATATTGATGCAATGATCAAACAGAATATGAACCTTAAATCAAAAGACTAAAGAGTAAACTAGTGTGAGCAGCGTTGTTTCGAGATGAAATGTGCTTACTTAATGTCTTCGCCTTCATTCTATTTTTATTCCCTCAAATTACAGTTTTGCAGTTGAGTTTTTAAAAATCAAGGGAGATGAGCAAAACGATAACACTCGTCATGGAACCATAATTTTACTATTGATAGCAATGTGTATGTATATATACGACTGAAGGCAATGATATCATAGTTGGACACTCATTCATTTGTAATCCAGAGCTTAATCATAGTTTTAACGGGTTTTTTTTGGCTTTTGTTTTTTACGCATAACAGTAAAAACAACAAAAGTTCTTTTGTTGTAACCTAAAACCAAAAACGAATGATAAGTTTGAACTTTCTTTCGAGAAAACACTCTGTCAGACACCAAAACAAAACAAAAAGCTAAAAGAGGCTTACCAGACTGCAATAAGGTAATCCAAAACAACAAAAATCCCAGATAAGATGCATTTCCTCCCATGGTAGTCAAATGCTGTAGTGCTGTTTTGAACACCTTTGAGAACTACACAGTGATCGTTGTAGTGATATTGAATTTTACAACCAGACACCTTTGTTACTGGCCTCTTGCCCTTAACTTTGCATACCGATCAAGCAAGACTAAACAGAGCTGTGTAAACCTGGCCGGAGATTACTGTTGGTTTGTTATTATTATTATCAATAATCCTTTGCATAAATCACTGTGACGTCATTCTTGACTTGTTTGTAGTCGACAGTTGTACGTCCAGGGTTACGTTTAGATTTCAGTGCTTGAACTTGATATCTAAGGTCCTCGAGTTGACTGTAAACCCAAGTTCTTGCCAGGCATCATTTAGACTGCAACAATAATAATAATAACTTTAATCCTTTACATACCAAAATGATACAATGGATACAAACATTGAATAAGATTATCAAGCTATATAATCTATATAATAAAACTATATATAATGAGAAAATATATAGTGAACAATAACATAACTATATAACATATGTGTGAATATATAAAGTTAGAAAATTATTAAATATTGTAAGTGTTTAAGATGTCATGACAATATTTGGCGAATAATTTCATAGTCATTTCATCATGCATCAGAAGTAGATATTTAAAAAGATCATAATTTTTAAATTGTTAGATCCGGGCAAATAACCCCCAGATCATCTAAAAAAGTAATTCTTAGATTTACAAATTTAACATGATTACAAATTAGTAAAAAATGATATTCATCACCAACATCTGTTGACGCACATAGGTTACATGTCCGATCATGATAGGCTGTTCTTGTATAGCGACCTGATTCAACAGGTAACCTATGTGCGGAAATTCTTAATTTTGTCACTGCTTGACGATGTTTAGTATTAGCAATTTTATCTAGGTATTTCTCGAAACCAAAATGTCTCTTTATTGTGGAAAGGGTGCGAAGTTTTCCACTGTCGCATCCTTTCTTCATTAGGTCAGTCCAATAAAGAGAAAAACAATTGTATAGCTTTGACTTAATAAATTTCCCACAGATATTTATGTCTTTAAGTGGTATCGAAAAATCATAGAGAGATTTCAATTCACATATATAAAGAAGGTGATTTGTAAATATTACCCCTTGCTGATTGGTTTGCATACAATATTTTGCAGCTTTTCCAACAAGAGTAGAGTCAAATACAGGGTTTTTTATCCGTAACCAATACTTTGCCACCAGGGTTAAGACCTGTACGATTAGAGGTACTCTACCAAGCTCACCATAGATTGCAATATTAGTAGATTTGCTGTGAACTCTTAAAATACGTTTTAAAAATTTCAAGTGTAGGCGTTCTATAACATTTATGATGCTAAAAAACTTCTGTTTGAAAACGTCCGGGGAAGAGATTTTATTAAGAAGATACACACCCCATATTTCACAACCATAAAGTAAAATAGGAACTACAAGAGAGTCGAATAACTTAAGCAATGCTTTTATGGGAACGTTTTCTATGTTTGAGATTTTACTCATAAGACTGTGATATGCTCTTAAAGCCTTATTGTATAAATTTTTGATAGCTAGCTTAAAATTACCATTAAAGTGAAAGGACAATCCTAGATAGGTATACTCCTCAACACAATCTAGCCGTTGTTTCCCAAGAAACCATTTGGATCCTAAAAATAGACGTTTTTGAGTTGGCAGACAAAAAATTAGAACTTTAGATTTTTTCAAATTTACATTAAGTTTCCACTTTTTGCAATACAAATCCAGTACATTCAAGCTATTCTGTAAACCCGCTTCAGATTCAGACAAAAGGACTAAATCATCCGCATAAAGCAAACAGTTGAGTTTGTGATCCCCCAGCTTAGCAACATGAGGCTAAAAATTAGGGTGTTCCTAAACCGCGAAAAAGTGAAATCGCGAAAAAAGCGAATTAGTGAAATAGGTGTCACATGCATTTTTAGGGAAACAATTTTGGATAAGTTTCGCAAAAGGCGTATTTCACTTAGATTTTTACAGCGTTTACTTAAAGTGGGACGACGATCAAATTTTAATGTCTCCATTTTTTACTATTTCAACACATGTTAAAGTACCTCATAAAAGAAGAAAACTGGCGTTTACCATTTCTTGTTAGCATTTTTAGTTCATGAGATATTCAAGTTTCAAGTTTATACTATTTAGGAATTTGATGACGTCATATTCTCAACTCACATTGCTTCAATATAGATTTCAGTGTATTTCTGAGAGTATTTGATGAATGTTACTTAAAGTTTGTAGTATTCAAAACATGTAACATGAAGAAGCATAAACTGTGGTTGCTATGGCAACATACTGGTTTCCAGGCCCCTTACAAAATGTTTAACTTTCCAGCGATTGCTTTGTTATTTTTCAACTTGAGCAGAAAATGTTTGACTAAACTTTTGTCTATGACCATTAAAGATATGTGTACCAAGTATCATTTGATACAATCTCTTTTTAAAGGTAGAAATGTCAAAAACTTGAATTTTATGTAGGGGTGGCCTTGAATCGAGACTGTTGCTATGACAACTGATCTAAATAGTTTGATTGAAATTGGACTGAGATATAGCTTATCATAATCCTAGGCTGGTCAAGTATTGAGAATATGACGTCATCAGGAACAATGGCCGCCATTTTTAAAACTCCAATATCTTTGGAAGGAAATACTATGCTTCTCAGTTGAGCTTGAAACGACCGAAGTTTTGTCACGAAGTTATGTCGTTGAAAAGTGCATGTTATAGGAGCAACGTCAAAAGTATTCAATAGGAATCAAGCCTGATACTTACGTCACCGCGGCGACAATAAAGCTCGTGAATTTTTTCCACACTATACGGTTCAATACTATTGACGTTTCCCCTGACAACATGCACTTTTCAACGACAAAACTTCGTGACAAAACTTCGGTCGTTCCAAGCTCAACTGAGAGGCGTAGTAAGATATTTAAAAAAGGAATGCAATATTTCACTTCACTATCAAAGTTCTTTCATTACATGCATAAAAACAGCAAGTCAAAAATTTGATCGTCCAACTTTAACGCTTATTAACACCTCGTTATGTATACATCAACATATTATCGAATGCTAGTTAAAAATCAAATCCCCCAAAAAAGAATATTTCAGGTTAAATATGGAATGGATAGAAAAACGAATACGTGTCATTGGGTCTTGGGCATGTGATATTAATAATGGTGAATTTTCTTTTTTTCCCATTTTTAGATACCTTTGGTTTCTTGCTGTAATGGATGTGTTCGCCAAATGATCACTTCACCTCGTGGACAAATGATTGTGTATCTGTTGTACATGTGCATGATGATTGTTCATCTGTGTTGTACATGTGTATGATGATTGTGCATCTGTGTTGTACATGTCCATGATGATTGTGCATCTGTGTTGTACATGTGTATGATGATTGCGCATCTGTGTTATACATGTGTATGATGATTGTGTATCTGTGTTGTACATGTGTATGATGATTGCGCATCTGCATATTTAACGATTGAAAAGAAGTTCTGCAGTGTTCTGTTTATTTCCATTTTATTCTAATTATAACAATAATAAAACATAAGTTGTACCAGTATTGTTCGTGTGGCCATGGTACCTGATTTATAGTTAGACAAACTTACGGTGTCGCATCTTAGAGTGATTTTACTTAACACATAAAACAAAAATTACTTGTTAGAGTGCGAACAATATATCCGTGAAATATAAGTTATACTAAATAGTACAACTTTGTGCAATTTCAATTTTTTTCTATTGTTTATTTAGCACTATTATGTACTATTTAGTAATTACCGCGGATATATTGCTTGCACATTAATGTACAATTGTCAGATAGACACAAAAGTAAACAAAGGAGGTTCTATTAGTCTATTAACTATTTCACGGGTTAAGTAAAACAACTCTATATTACTATATACCCCTTTTGTGCGATCTAATACCCCCCCCCCCCCCCCCACCCGGCTTCTCCCTCCCACCTGGACCGGCTTATTCGTGTCTCTCCTTCAAGAAAAGCCAAAAAAATCAAAGCCGATTGAAGAAGGTGGAGTCTCTAACAGGTTTGTATTCATTCGTGTTTTTTTTTTACCTAAAAGTTTTGTTTTTGAGTTTTATAAAATCAAACAAATAAAAAAACACGTTCAAAGACTTGTTTCAAGTCTAAAATTAATTTGAAGTATCTGTTATGAAGAATGAACAATAAGCTTTAAACAAAAGGTATTTTCATTACTAAAATTATTGGCGCATAGAGCATTACCCGCAACTATTTTGGTCTCAAGGGGCGCGCCTTTGTATACGAGAGAGCGCGTCGTTTGTTGGCCATGTTTGCATATCGAGTTAAAACAACTTCACTGTAGAATACATACCAAGAAAATACATGATGTACAGCTTCTACAACGAAGGATCAAAGGTAAGAAAGATGACAACCCCATGCATGGATGTCATGACATGATTTAAGAGAAATATAAGTCTTGTTACCGGCTTATTTTAAAGACGAATAGGAGCTGTATTAGTCTTTACGATCAGTGTGATAATATTCCCTTTAACGAATTAACGGTAATCAGAGGTAGAACATATAAGAACATATAAGAACATATAAGACTGAAATCATTTATTCGTAACATCATTTTTTTCTAACATCAATATATATTTTGTTTGAATTTTTTCCCCGAAAATTATTCAATATTTTGCATCATGGCGGGCTTCCTGTGGTACTTCCTGCGCCTGACATTATACACAGGAAGCCCAAAAAAGGCTTAGTTTAACTCGCTTTTTGTCTACATTGCCTAAAGCTTTCAAAACATTTCTAATGCTCACATATGCCTCATCTATAGATCTATCCTATGACTGAGTTTTATTGGAAAAAAAGTTAAAAAAGCACCCGAAATAAGGAAAATGCTAAAAGCACTACTCCGCTGACAAAACCCAATTTTCCTCAAAACTTACCACCCCTGTAAAATCTTTTATGAAATCGTAATCAAAAAAATAACTTCAGAACCATATTAACAAGGTCCTAAGCTTTCCAACAAGGTATGTTTTGTTTTGAAAAACTCAATATTTCCATTTACCAAAATTTGGACCAACTCGAAAAACGCATATTTTGGGGTTCCAACTTCAAGCGGCTTGTTTTCCATGAAATAAAGCAAAATATCAAAATATTTTTAGGCACAGATTTAAAGCTTGAATGGTACCTTCTAACAAGTGCAAACTATTTTGGATCAAAGCTTTCCTTCATTTTTTATTTAGCGTTTTTCTACGAGTAGTGGCGTTTGGGCTACCTGTGGTGAAATTTTAGTTAAGATAGCAGTTCATGATCAACGATTTCTCGACTAAACTGATCCAAATGTACAATATTATTACATATCTATGTAGAATAATGAAATATACTTGCAATATAGATCATATTGTTGAGAAAAAAGTTACAAACTTTATTACCATTGTTTCGTTCCTAACCACAGGCCTCCCAAGATATACCTGTGGAAAATGCTATAGGCATTGTTTGCTAAACTATTAATTGAATGTAGTCATTTTTTCTGTTCTATAAATGTTTTGAACGAAGCTTTCTCATGTGCACCCCTCGCTCCTTCTCTGCCACTCAGAAAATAATTAATGACTTGTCCCTAAGGAATTAAAGAAACGTTGTTTTGCTGAATTAATTTTTTATGCTTTCAGGCTTTATAGTTGATATTGTAGCAAGAGGATGCTTTTGGTATTGATGAATTCCTATCATCTAAGTCTTACTTCACATTTCAGCTCATTTTTAAGGTAAGATATAAGATAAATATATTTGTCAATATGGACATTTTAAAGATGATTTGCGCACGGCTTTCTTAGTGCGCACATACTGCAATACGCTTAATTATAAATGATTTTAAAAAATCGCTTAAAAATCTGTGAAACTTCAAAATTATACTGTTTAAAGCAGTAGTCTTCCTTAGAAGGTCATTTGAGTTAAGAAACGTAAAATAAATAAATCATCATTAACTTGAGTATATTTGTGAACGCTTGGGCTCCCTGTGGTGAAATGCTAAAATTCGGGTTAAATTCAAAATTATTCTATTCCTAAAAAAATGGATGTATCCGAAAGAAAACCACTTCCTCACTTTACTTTCTTTGTGAAATTTACGGTTTTGCAAAATTTCAGTCCCAAAATCGTGATTATAAATTGCTAGTTTAATTAAAACTTCACCACAGGTAGCCCAAACGCCACTACTCGTAGAAAAACGCTAAATAAAAAATGAAGGAAAGCTTTGATCCAAAATCGTTTCCACTTGTTAGAAGGTACCATTCAAGCTTTAAATCTGTGCCTAAAAATATTTTGATATTTTGCTTTATTTCATGGAAAACAAGCCGCTTGAAGTTGGAACCCCAAAATATGCGTTTTTCGAGTTGGTCCAAATTTTGGTAAATTGAAATATTAAGTTTTTCAAAACAAAACATACCTTGTTGGAAAGCTTAAGACCTTGTTAATATGGTTCTGAAGTTATTTTTTTGATTACGATTTCATAAAAGATTTTACAGGGGTGGTAATTTTTGAGGAAAATTGGGTTTGGTCAGCGGAGTAGTGCTTTTAGCATTTTCCTTATTTCGGGTGCTTTTTAAACTTTTTTTCCAATGAAACTCAGTCATAGGATAGATCTATAGATGAGGCATATGGGAGTATTAGAAATGTTTTGATAGCTTTAGGCAATGTAGATAAAAAACGAGTTAAAGTAAGGCTTTTTTTGGGCTTCCTGTGTATAATGTCAGGCGCAGGAAGTACCACAGGAAGACCAACAATCGGCTTTTCAATAAAGGAATTTTGTCACTTTTAAATCCCTGTTGAGAATTAGGTTTTGTTTTGTTTTCACGGATTTCTATTTCTTGTTGGAACTAGTTGAGTCCGCCATCTTGAAGACTTGGTGAATCAAGAAACGAGAAAAAAACGCTGAATAAGTCAAGAAACAAGCTATATGAAGCACCGTGGATGTTAGGAACAAAGGTAACTTGGATTATTGGCTTTATTGAATATCTGCAAGCACTTCAAACTACGAAAATCGAGTGAAACGTTAGCGTTTTTGGTTCTGCTGCAGTGTCTTTATATTTCATCACTCAATAATCTATTTTTCATACATCCCTCTCCGTCCTTATGTGTCCTGCTTCATGAAGGCGGAAAATTTTTGTTTCATCCTAGCTTTTCCCGTCTAGATTTGGTCTTAAATGAATATAGAAACTCAGGTTTGAAAGATAATTTTCGATTCAAGGTTATGCGCATAACTAACAAGAGTGATGTGTCCTTTATCTTTCACCTTATTGGCTAAAATAAAACGCACTTTGCTTGCCTCGCGTTTCGATATTTTAAACTGTCATAAAAAAGTCAGGAAAGTTCATTCATTTCCGCGCACATTTTCATTCGTATTTTTCTTACCGTGCGTGAATCATATTGCGTGTTTAACTTTTTGCTATATTTGATATTCCCTTTTTTACAGACGGAAGAATGAAAGCAAAGTCAACCCAGAAAGCAAGAAGAGACAGAACCATTCTTGAAGAACTGACCCAAGAAGGAAAATATTAGAAAAAAAAACAAGGAGTTAACTAGACAAGGTTACATCAACAATTTTTTGATCTTTTATTTCTTTTATGGCTTTTAGTAATATGAATTTTGAATTGTATACTTTGTTTGATTTGAAATTAAATGGTTTTTGACAATTTTTTTCCTGTTTTATTGCGTGTAACACCCCTTTTCAAAATCGCCCTTTTTTCCCGCCAAAAAACTTAGAATTTTTTCGGGCTCTTCATTTCTTGATACAGCGGTGCTCTCCTTTTCAAAATCTCGAACTTTCCCGCCAAAAAACTTAGAAGTTTGTGGACTATTAGCCTTCGCCCTCTAAGCCACACCTAGACCTCTTGCACCTCATGGTCACTTTAGCACTTATCAATATTCCGCTTGTACCTCGTGCATACCTTAGCACCTTTACCCACCCATCTAATCCCCTCCCTTTATCCTGTCAATAATCCCATTGTTTTTACAGACAATAAACAATACATTAATTATTCATATGAATTTTTATTAGCTCATTAATATGCCAACCATTACAAGCATTAGGCTTTAAGGAATTTCAAACCTTTACCCTCAACAAACACATCAACAGTCTACAGCACAGATCACCAGACTACAGAGTCAAGGTAAGTTGAAGGTCCAGGTTCAAACCCAGGTAAGGTCAAGATTCTCTGATGAAAAATTGGACAAGCAAGAATACAGCCACCCACAAGCCAGGATCAAGGTAAATCAGGTCACCATAGACAAGGTAAGGAAGATTGGCTCACAAATTGGCAAAGAAACTCAGAAATTGGCTTTAAAAAAAATTCAAATTGGCAATTAAAAAAATTAAAAAATAACAAAAAAAAATTAAAAAATAACAAAAAAAATTAAAAAATGTGAAAAAAAAAAGAAAAAAAGCCCTAAAATTTTGAAAAAATGTATACTAAGTCTTTTTGCAAATTTTTTTGCCCCTAGGGTAATTAGACGAAGGTCCCCGAGATCAAAAGTTCAAACCTACCCTACCCTTAAGAAAAAGTGCCCCCCAACAAAATGTCGAGGGGTACCCTTAAGGGTTTTGAATAGAATGAACTAATGACATCAGGGACAGTACATTTGATTGGGATTCTAAAGACATAGTTTTGCTTGAGTAAAAGTAGTACAGGATACTGAAATGAAGCATAAACCTGGTGTTGTCCCTGTTCAAAATAATATAAACCCATCCAAAGAAATTAAGACCAAAATATGGCTTTCATGATTTGCGAAATGTTTCTTCAAATCAAGTAACGGAGTATTTTCAAAATAAAATTATTTCCAGAGTGTTTTAGTGGGGGAGAACACCAGTTTTATTCTTCATTTTACACAGCATTAGTTAGGACTGGATAAGACATTGAACTTTTTCTGTTTAGTTAACCAATTAAAATAAAGTGGATCCAATAAATAACACATAAGAAGAAGTGTCAAGAATCAATAAAATTTGAAGGGTTTCTTTTCCAGTTCAAAAGCTCAATGTCTCAAGTGCATTGTCCTTACCTGTACACTAGTAACATAGCTAATTCAATTAATGTTGTCGCTGAAAAAAGCCTAAAGCCTATCATTTATCTTTTGTTTATCAAAACAGTTCACTGTAGGCTTTCTAAGAATTAAGGAATATATGCTGTATCTCCAAGTCATAGAAGTTGCAAGAATACAGTGAGTTGATTGTAATAATGCCACGGTCAAGAAAAATTTCATGATTCCGTTCTCAAAGCTTTAGGTTTTTTCCAGCAACAACGTTAACTGAATTAGCTATATACAGCAGAACAGATATTGTATGACTTTGATAAACCATGGCACACAAGCAATAAATCTGTTCTTACTGATTTTCCATGAACTCTTGTACCATGGTTTATTGTCATACCAACTCCATTCTAGGATACAGCAAGAGCAACATATGGTATATCCGAAACCAATCATTAGATCAATTTGTAACCATTTTTAATAAAACATCCAATCACAGAGAGTGAAAATAAGATTAAAGCACTGGGAACTTATACAGTTTACCTAAGTGTTTTAAAGAAATAAAATAAATTTGATTTTTATAGTGGGTGAACAAATTCAGTATGAATACTGATTTGCAATTCAGCCCACTTTTATCAACACACACAACTACCTCATTCGATTCAGATACTGCAGTGTCCAGCAGATGCCAATTTTCTTAGAGAATTTTTGAAATACCATATGTCGCCTCTTGTTGCACTTTTACTCAAGCAAAACTAATGTCAGACTATGAGATGAACACACCAAGCCCTGTGGGTTACTGACTAACGTTTTTGGCATTTTTTGTTTGGATTTTTTGAAGAGTCTAAGGCTTCACTGTGAGACCTTAGCTGGAGTGGAGTAAGAAAATCTATGGGCCAATTGAATGTGAAGGGAATATCAGATTAAACCCACTGTGCATTTGAATTAAGTACCATATCAATTCTGTTGAGCCTTGGTAGCAAAAATAGAAGTTGTTCAAGATTTGTGATCCGTATCTATATTATATGAGCCAAACTGTACAACATGGCCAAAATAAAAGAATTTTTTTTGTAACAAATTAACAGTAACAGGATTGATATAGCACAGCCGTAAAACATCCTTCAATATTGAAGTAGAATTTTGTACACAGTACTTCAATCTGATCAATGGTGTGTTCACTCGTAGTCCTAAGTTAAAGTTTCACCACTTTAAGAATACATGGAATGGTTTCCAGAGGAACAATTCCACTCAAAAGTACAAATACTGCAAGCACTTGCAACAGAATGGGCCAAAAATTATATGTCAGAAATAATACAAACAAGACCAATCTATGTTCAGTTTTTTAAAAGACTAATCAAAATGGGTTGTTGTTTTATTTATCTGTTGCATGGCAAGTTCTAGTATTTGTACTATGAGTCACCGTAAAAAAATTCAAAATTAGTTTGGAATGAAAACCAAATCACAGGCCAAACAATAATTTTAGTCAGAGTGAAGTATAATTTGGAAATTGCAACTTCCAGCAAACATCCTCTATGCAGCTCAAAACTAATACCCAAAATAAAAGTGCCAAAACAAGTTGTTGCCAACAATTAAATATTTGTTCAAATGTAAAGGCAGCACGATTGCTTTTTAGGAAAGAAGAGGATGGTATTGGAAAATAACAAGACTGAATGCTGGTAGATTATGCACTTGACTTACCTTGATAATGATTATGAAGCTGGCAAAACGTTGAGTATCTTTATATAGCACAAGGTAATCAAAAAACAGTAGCACCTCACTATCTCATCAAACACGATAAAAAAGAAGAGTTTGAAAGCCAATAGTGTCATAAACTAATGTTAAATACAGCCAATCATGATTTTGGTTGAAAATTTTAGATAAAAAAAGGACAAGATAGTAAGATTCTACTGTATCATCATATGCATCAATGAGAATAACAATCAATAAGTACAGTAGCCCCTCACTGACTATGGTTGAAAACAAACCAAGGACACTCAAGCCAAATAGAATTCCCAATATCAATCCAGAATGCACAATCAAATGTTTGAATTAGATTTTCAGGATAAATTATTGGAAGTCTTATCACAGTTAGAGCCTACTGTACCAATCATAAACATCAAAATAATTTGTTAATGAAAAAGCTTTTTTCTCATTCTGTGGCAGAATTATATTTTTGCTGTAACAACTGAAATTTAAAAAAACAGTAGTAACTTCAAAAGAAGTTTACTACATACATTTTTGAAAGAAAAAACAGTGAAAAGTTGCGGAAACAAGAAAATATATTTTGTAAAGTTGAATGAAATTTCACACAAAATTTAGAAAGAAACTTTTTCATGTGCATCAATAATATCAAATCAATCAATCAATGTCAATCAAAGCATTCAATATCAATGTCAATGAATATCAAAATCAATGGCAATAAAAACAATGAAACAAGTCAATCAATATCAAGCAAATAAATAAATAAATAAATACTAAGAAAGTCCAAGCCAGCCAGTCATCAGGTCCAGTGTAGACAGTAAGTGCATTATTTACCAGCATTTAGTAAATTGGAAGAAAATTCAAAGGATGTGGTCACTTTTCGTTTGTAACGAAAAGGTCACACAGCCTTTACTATCTTGTAAGCTAATTCTTAAAGTGGTGAAAATTCTACATACAACAAAGAATAATATTGTATGTAGATACATTATATAACTTATTCTTATTCACCAAAGATAAAGTGAATATCAGCCAATATTTACCCAAAGCAAACTAGGGTAATTACCAACCAGAATCCACTCAGTCTGTGGTGAATAAGTATTTAGTAGGATCTTGCAGGTGTTTGTTGAAGCTACGAACAATGTAAGAAATACAGCATTCAAAGCTAACTACATTCACTTGCGTAACTCTACTAAATAAATTCTTTACACAAACACTAATAGTCTTCCTACAGTAGCCTTGGTGACTTTTATCCAACTAGAAAAAATAATAACAGTGTCAGTGTGATGTTCTACTCATATAACAATCAATGCAAACTATCAGCACCCTCAGCTACACCCAGGTGTATTTGTATTGGCATCTTTGGAGGATTGGAGGAGTCAATTTAAACAGAAATAGCTTTTTTGGTGTCCTAAGTATAACTAATTTCTTTGCCAGTAATGCTCAACAGAATAGAAAATTGATGTAACTCATACTTATGTTATCCCCTCAAGATATCCCCCATAATAATGAAGTCGTTCAAACAATGTTTAAAGGGGCACTTGGACGAAAATGGATGAAAATTGGAAATGACTTGAAACTTGGTAAACCTATCTATATGGCCCAAATAGTAGCCAAGCAACATATTTTCTTTACAGTTAAAAGTGGTGGGTAAAAATTGTTCATTTTTTTAAGCATCTAAATTGTGAGTAGATGACGTCATTTACTCATCCCTATTGTTCTTTCAGTTTTTAAACCAAAATTTCTCAACTGCGAGTGGCTCCCAGGCTAAGATTTTTGCAAATCGGTTTTTCCTGATCATAATTGAGTAATATTATTCTCAAATATTTGAATTATTCGGACTTTCGAAAATTGGGGCGTTTTCATCCAAGTGCCCCTTTAAAATAAAAAAATTAGCCAAACAACTAAGATAATGTGCCTGAAATTTTACAGTCTGCCAATAATTGTTGTTCACACCCCACCCACAAGAGGTGGAAAGAAAAATTGAAAAAACCTAGCAGGTTTGGTTGATTTGACCATCTCTTTTTGCCACAAAGTAAGGACCAAAAGGGAAAAAAAGATAAATTTTGTAGGGGAAAGACAGAGGAGCGGAAATTTTGCACTGATTGTTGCTTTAGAGAATATCCCCAAAGGAAAAATTGTTTACTGCATGTACAAAAGCATTTTCCAAAGACGTCACAATTTTGCATCATGTGATAGAAATACCGACAAGCTAAGCCCATATATGCTGCAAGAATGGTTTGTTGTCTTGTGGTTTCCAATTTGTGGAAAAACTTTTCTCTTGTAACTGAAGCTCGTTTTACAAAGTTTGTGCACATTTCGATCATACGAAGCTCTGTTAAATCTATTTTTAGTAACTTTGAAAAATCCTATAATATTTTACCGAGATTGAAATAAATGTTAAGGGATTTAGTTGTTCATTGAACACACAAACCTATTCAATTGACTTTTGACTTGTATTTAGTGGGTCAGGAGGGGTGCTGCTTTGGTTTTGCAGTTTTTGCTTCAATTTGTTATAAAAAGAAATATTCGCCAGTAAAAGAACTAAAAAGCAAAATAAAAGCCAAACAAATGACCCTCAGAGTATTTTCGAATACTTTTGAGTTAAAAACAAGCGATTATTCGACATTTTTAGCTCCAAAAATCTGCCACGTGCTACACCCAAACGGGACCTCAAGATGAAAATGGTTATTCGACGGACGAAAATACCGAGAAAACTTGAAAAAAATATCTACAGGGGGAGAAACTAACCTTATCTTAATGTTTGGATAGTTTAGTCTAGTTTTAGAGCATTTCTTACCGTAAAAAAAGTGTTGTTCTGTTCGCCTCTTGCAGTTTCACTTGCCTCGCCATCTTGTTTTCTGACGCATGATGGGTACAACACCACAGGAAGCCCATAGATTCCCTCTGTTAAAGAAATGAAAAAGTATTTTAAATATTCAGACTATTTACTGATCCTGAGGCGAATAATTGTTTTGATATAGACCAACAATGGAGCCTCTATAAAAGTTAATTCAAAAAAAAAAGTTTATTAGATTTAGATTTAATACATTAAATTCGATTTGAATATCTGAAAGAAATCGTGACAAATGTCACGCTTCAACCATATATGGAAGCTCATTATATAGTCTTCATTCAATCTGATCCTCGTGTTCAAACTTACAGTGCTCATAGTGAAAGGTTTGGCTAATTTAACCGTAAAAGGACGGTACAAGAATGCTTCTTTCAAAACAAGTTAGCTGGACAAATTCAAAAGTGATAAGAGCAACAAATATGTCTTTCAAACTGAAGTTGATTTCAGTTTTTTTGATTTCAGGTCGTTGATTTTTAGGTCGTTATATTTCAGGTCGTTAGTGAAACAAGCTGCCAGAGAACAGACTAGGTGTTATGGATATCATTGCAGAGTGAACTACCTCCTGTAGCTTAAAGAACTCCACAATACTTCTTTTTTGAATGCTGAAAAACATAAGGGGTTTCATTTGTCAAGATTGGACAGCCAGCCAAAGAAGTTGGAGTCGATAAAGGAGCAGGCTGAAATCGTGGTTTTAAATCCGTATTATACATTCTAATAATGTCCCTTGGAACTGCATTTTTATTCATTTGTACTAATAGGGATCCCTATCTTGGCCTCAAAAGAAAAAAACAGATTTATTAAGGCTTTAATTTTATGACTTTATTAATATTACTTTTCACTTTGATTTAGATTGGGCTCCCTGCGGTATCAGCGGGGTTGCAAACAAATCAACGAGGGCTCAAGGGCGCGCGCAAGGTTAATTATATACGTAACGAATGACGTCAATAATTAAAATGAATGAATAAAATGACGTTGCACTGCGAAATTGATTCATTTCAGATTAAAAAATGGAAGGAAACGAGGACCAATACTGTAAGTTTTTTTTCCCAACATAACGCCCCTGGTAGCTGCAGGAGTTTAGTCAAAGCTTAGTCAAATACATTATTTGAACGGCAATTTGTCAGATTTTGAATTTTTTCCTTTGTTATTTCAGATTTGAGTAAGAAGCGCTTAATCAGTAAAGTAAAGGTAAGGCGTGCGTTTGAATGATGGATGATGTTAGAAGAACAAACAAACAAACAAAAAACCAGATAGACAAACAGACAGACAAAATAAAGAAGCACGCAAACAGGTAGTGACAGACAAACAGGAACTGATGAACAAAGAAACGGTACACACATTCAAAGAATTAAGAGGACACACCGAGAGAAATTAAGAAAACGAGAGAAAAAAATGAAAAGACAAAATAATAACAACAATCTTAATTATAATATAATTATTATAGAACATAATGCAATAGAACATGGTGGTCATATTAGATTTTATTTCTTTTAAAGACATTAAAAAATGCGATTAAAGAAAGCGGGGAAGAATTAAGAGCAAAGAAGGTATGTCAAGCCAATTCTAATCATCTCTATTTATTTGTTAATTCATTTAGTCTATCTTTTTTTAATATTTTTTATTCGTTTTTTAATTAATTAATTTATGGATTTATTTTCTATTAATTTTCTATTCTATTATTTTCATGTTTTTGTTTATTCTTTCATTTTTCCTATATTTCTTTATTCAATTAACTATTATTTTATTAGACGTCTTTATGGTATGACAAAAAAGGGGAGGGGTTAAGGTTGGAAAATATAAGAGACTAATATGCTAAAGGGTAAAAGTGGGTGGGTGGGTGGGGGAGGGGTTAAGGTTGGAAAATATAAGAGACTAATATGCTAAAGGTTAAAGTGGGTGGGAGGGTGGGTGGGGGAGGGGTTAAGGTTGGAAAATATAAGAGAATATTATGCTAAAGGTAAAAGTGGGTGGGTGGGTGGGGGAGGGGTTAAGGTTGGAAAATATAAGAGACTAATATGCTAAAGGGTAAAAGTGTGTGGGTGGGTGGGTGGGTGGGGGAGGGGTTAAGGTTGGAAAATATAAGAGACTTATATGCTAAAGGGTAAAAGTGGGTGGGTGGGTGGGGGAGGGGTTAAGGTTGGAAAATATAAGAGACTAATATGCTAAAGGGTAAAAGTGTGTGGGTGGGTGGGTGGGTGGGGGAGGGGTTAAGGTTGGAAAATATAAGAGACTTATGAGGCCTTGACTGTAAGATTCGAGAAACATGCGGCGGATGGTAAAAAATCAAACTCGTTTAAATAGCTTGAAACTTGTATAGTGGTTAGAGGATCCCAATAGAACTACAATGGTATGGTTAGTTTCTGGAAAAAATGCATTTGTGATTTTTAGGAAGAGTTTGAAGTTCGTTGAATATTAATAAGGGAAATTAGCATAATTTTTTACCTGTTTTTAAGGTAAAATTATGTCACTATTTTTCATGTTTAGCCTTTGTCTTTAGCAATGAAATTTTTTGAGCATTAATTTTCATGCATTAGCAATACATAGGAAAGCAAAACATTCTGAAAACTTAATAGCTTTCGCATAAAATAGGTTTAACATTCATGTTTCCAAATATCCAGAAATTTAGCATTGATAATTACTGTTTCTTTGATCAAACGTTCTACCGTGTCCAACGCACCTCTTGGGCTGAAAACTACCAGCTTGGTAGGTGAGACGTTCCTAAAGATTACCACCATGAGAAATTCTTGGGTTTTTTATTTTCAGAGCCAAAACGATTAGAGCAAATATGCCTATTGAACCCCAGCAAATGATACATTTTTCAAGAAAAATGTTCTGTTTCTGTTGTTTTATATCATTAGATGTTCATAATGTTTTTCTAAAGAAGAGATAGATGATCAAGAATTAGTAAATGAGATGAAAAGGAGCATAACATAAAATGTGCGTCAACCGCATCATCAATAGTGTCAGAGTTGAGGAAGGGCCTGGGGTCGAGTGTAACTATTACTCTCATCGGATGGAACTTTCAGTACTATTATTCTCATCTAGAATAAATCGAAAGTTATTTAGATACCTAGTGTTGTTTGTAGTCGACGAAACCATTTTAAGACCTCGATTATTTGCTTTCAGTTGCATACCCATAATTCCTTTGGGTCTTGTAATGTTTCACTCCAACAACCTTTTTTGAAATGTGTGTTCATTGTAACTAATTCTTCTATGTCTTACATTCCCATGTTTTTATTCCTTCCTTACTTCTTTCCTTTCTTTCGATCTTCCTTCCTTCCTTCCTTCCTTTCTTTCTTCCTTCCTTTCTTCTTTCCTTCTTTTCTTCCTTCGTTCTTTCCTTCATTCATTCCGTTCGTACTTTCGTTCCTTCCTTTTTTGAGGGGGAGGGGAGTCATAACCAGTATCCACTGAAAGTAGGGGACACGATGATTTTTCAGAACTTCTTCTTTTTATCCGCCACAAAACAAAACAAAACAACACACAACACAACACAACACAACACCACAACACAACACAACACAACAACACAACAACACAACACAACACAACACAACACCACAACACCACAACACCACAACACAACAACACAACAACACAACACCACAACACAACAACACAACAACACAACACAACAAAACACAACACACAACACAACACAACAACACAACAACACAACAACACAACAACACAACAACACAACACAACACAACACAACAACACAACAACACAACACAACACAACACAACACACAACACAACACAACAAATTTTCGAAAAACATAATTTTCTGTTAAGAGTTACCTAAAGCTTTTAAATGAGTTTAATACAATAAAAATGTTGCAATTGTCCATCAAAACACTGCAAATCACATTTCCAAGAGGCTATCATGTATCTCAAAATTTTCAAGGAGGTAGCGGTAATTTTTCGGGTCCCCCAAAATAGCCCCCCCCCCCCCCCAACTAAAAAAACTAGTAAATTTAGTAAATTCAAACTTTTCAAAGTAAGAGAAGACTCACTTGCACCACCGGGTAATAAGTATAACAATTCCGGGTCTGATATATAGATTGAGATTGAATTTGGTTACTGTACGATCAGGCTCCTTGCCTTTGTGTTCGAGGTACAGGGACGGCGGAGCTCATTTTAAAGTGGGGGCCAGGATGGGGGGGGGGGGGGGGTCTAGTATACAAATTAGTGGCGAAAAGTGGAGAGCTAATATAAGAAGATGTATAACTGATGAGTAGTATGCAAAAGGTGAAAGAGCGGATCGGCTCTGCAGACTCTCTTGAAATTGATCCTCCAGCTACCTGAAAACGATGCTTCGGACAAACTTTCGTTGTCGCGAGAAGTAGAACACAGCCTACGGCTTGTGCTTCTCTTCACACTTCTTTCATGCTTACTTGACTTCCTGCGTGTTTATTACTGAACGGAGCACGGAAAAAGCTGTTTTATTCGTTAAGTCGAGTAAGTATACAAGCAACAATAAAAAACTAGAAAACTAACGTCTTATACTCGAAAAGGAAATTACTTGAGCCATATCTATGGCAAGTTTTACACAAAAATCACAACAAAAAAGACTTATTTTCTCCCCAAATTTAGCATTTCTTTTTTATATAATCAAAACAAATTGAAAATTGAAGTTGAGGTACGTAAACATCATTGAAATCTACAAATTATATACGACGTCTAACGCTAATGATATTGAAGCGTTAAGATCCGTCCCCTGCATGATTAAATAAAAATATTCGATGAATGTACAGGTATAAATTCAATAAAGATAGCCTAACAAACTTTATTTACTTAAATTTCGTATATTTAAGAAAAGAAAATCAGAATTTGTTTTGTTTCAGTAGCTCTTTAAATTTTGGTCAGTTCGCGGATGCCGTTAAGAACACCTGTAATCTGATATTTTGTCACTCCAGAAAAAAAATGCTTATACTCAAAAACCCAAGGTAATTTATCTTGTTTCCCTTCAAATAGCTTATTATCTTCATATTCACCGGTAATTTTACTTGGAATATTGGTTGGACACTCTGGAAATTGTAAATTCTTCCGAAGCAGTTTTCGGTATCACTTCTGGCACACGACCACGCACCAACTATGAACAAAAAAAAAATTTGGTTTAATTTCTTAATTATAACCAATTATTAAGAAACATAAACATATTACAAGTCCATAGTTAACTGTTTATCAAAAATATTTGATAATTTATCGCCTCAAAGTTTCGCGCTAGCTCTTTTAAAGTTGGTCTCTCAGTAATAAGGCTTACTAGCGTAATAAATCGAGTGCTTGATATGAAGAAAATTCAAATTTCAATTTCTCCTAAAATAACAGCTTTTAGAACTTGAAAATACACAAAAAGTTTTACCATCGAAGGCTCAATCCACTGGTAAATTTTGGGGGAAATTGCGAAAAAAAAATTTTTTTCCATCCGCCGTAAACTCCCGATATTTCTCGAATCTTACAGTCAAGCTCTCTTATATGCTAAAGGGTAAAAGTGGGTGGGTGGGTGGGGGAGGGGTTAAGGTTGGAAAATATAAGTGACTAATATGCAAAAGGGTAAAAGTGGGTGGGTGGGGGAGGGGTTAAAGTTGGAAAATATAAGAGACTAATATGCTAAAGGGTTAAAGTGGGTGGGTGGGTGGGGGAGGGGTTAAGGTTGGAAAATATAAGTGACTAATATGCTAAAGGGTAAAAGTGGGTGGGTGGGTGGGTGGGGGAGGGGCTTAGATTGGAAACCTTCCTCTTTTTCATTCATACCTGCCGATATACCAACCACTGCTCTCCAATCCTAAACTTCCCTCACACCAAACCAACACATAAACTAACACTAAGCAAATTATTTGCAGGAGGAGATTGACAGGCTCAGGGAGCGAAATGGGGTAAATATCTCCATGGTTACAGTCTTTTTCTTTCTTCCCAAAAACAAAAATACAACATTTATCTGAATAATATTGCATGTCCATGCATGCTTTGTCGGCAGATTAATGACTTATCTTTTGATTGTATTAGCAGTAGTTTAATGGATATAAAATTAGGGTGCTTAGATGGTTAGTTTATTTCTAAGTTGTTTGTTTGTTAAATTTTTCTAGTTGTTTACTGTGGTTTATCTTATGTTTTTTTTGGCTCATAGGTTTTTTGGTCAATTGGTGACCTGCTTCTCTGTTTTTAGTTTGACATTCTTATTATGTTCTGGTCAAAAGTTTCAAAACAGAAGTGCAGCATTGTAGATCAAGAGAAGGGAGGGGAAGGCAGTCTGCATTAGGGGACCATGTTGACTGGTAATATTTATTTCATCATGATTTTTCCATTTTCTAGCGGTTGGAAGAGCAGTTGGAAGGAAAGACAGAAATGTGTGAAAGGTAAGTCATATGCTTCAATATGCAACAATACTTGGTTGTCTCTCGCCCCACTGGTTTTCTTGCCTGCGATTGGTTTGTGAATGCAACATCAATTCGACATTAATGGCCTCGACAACTCATCATGATTTCAAAGTAGAACAATAACTGCTAAATAATGAGGCCCACTCCTTTGTACATTGTATTCTAAATTTAAACTGTCTTTCTAATTTCATGTTTTAGTGTGAAAACTGCCAATGAAGGCCTCAGGGTAAGGAAGACTTAAACTCTAAGATTAATTATAAGATGCATGTCAATTAAAAGGGAAGCTTGTTTAAATCAACTAATGATAATATTTATTCATATTATTCCTGTAGGAGACAAATGAGGCCCAAGCTACACAGGTAGCAAGGTAAGTATCTAGACTTTATCACAATGTGGTCAGTTGCCCTTAGTCTCTTAATCGAGCGCCAATAAATCAACAAACACAGTTAATTGGCCATTGTAAGAAAATCCTTGAATCTCCCTTAAACATTTTCTGGTAAAGAAAGGAATTATATTAAAGGGAATGACCCACAAACAACACAGTACAAAAGCACCAACCTTTATGCCAGTCTCCGGCTCTTGCAGTGTTTAGTCTGTCCTTCTGTTTCTTCATCCTTTATCAGTTATTCCAGTAAAATAATTCTGCAATGAAAATTAAATTAAATGTCACACATGTACACCCTCAAATTAGATAAAAATAACTAACATTCGTAAAATTGTTCTTTACTTTGACCAAAATTTAGCTTCCAAAAGGAAATGGAAGTTCTAAAGGTAAGGGGAAAAATCCTATTGAACTGGTCATGTGTATAGCAATATCAGATTAATGAATCATAATTGGTACTTTCATTCACAGAACGAGCTCCTTCCTTACCCTTAATTCTTCAATGGCAGTGCTCACACACACTGTGAGCACTGCCAATGAAGAATAAAGGTGAGGAAGAATTAAACTCTAAGGATACGATGCATGTTAATTAAAAAAGAAGCTTGTTTAAATCAACTACTAATAATATTTATTCATATTATTCCTGTAGAGGACAAATGAGTCCCAAGCTACACAGGTAGCAAGGTAAGTATCTAGACTTTATCACAATGTGGTCAGTTGCCCTTAGTCTCTTAATCGAGCGCCAATAAATCAACAAACACTGTTAACTTGCCTTTGTACTTGTTTTTTTTTTGTGAGGGTAGAACTTAATAGCCAGTGGCTAACAAACCTGTTGCCCTCACTCCATGATTAAATTGGAATATAAGAGCTGATTTTTGAAGAGGGAGGAAAACCAGAGAACCTGGAGAAATTACCCTAGCTCATTGGGACTTTAACCTGGTTTGTGAGTGGTGAGTGTTCTCACCGCTACGCCACCCCTACTTTCCTTATTATTGTAAGACAAGTATTGAATCTAACTTACGCGTTTATAGGTAAAGAAAGATTCATATTAAAGGGAATGACCCAGAAACGACACAGTACAAAAGTACTAACCTTGACACCAGTCTCTCTTGTGATGTTCAGTCTGTCCTTGTGCATGTTTCCTCATCCCCTATCAGTTATTCCAGTAAAGTAATTCTACAATAGAAACCAAATGAAATGTCACACATGTACACCCTCAAATTAAATAAAAATAACTAACATTCTTAAAATTGTTCTTTACTTTGAACAAAATTTAGCTTCCAAAAGGAAATGGAAGTTCTAAAGGTAAGGGGAAAAAATTCTATTGAACTGGTCATGTGTATAGCAATATCAGATTAATGAATCATAATTGGTACTTTCATTCACAGAACGAGCTAACATCAACAAAGAACATCCTGGATAAGTGAGTAGCTCAAAAATGTAGGATTCTTGTAAAAAAGGAAAGGGAAGGGAAGTGGGTGGAAGGGAAATGGGATAGGAAGGGTAGGGAGGAAAGAAAATGGAAAACAGGGAAGCAGGGAAGAGAATGTAGTTAGCTTGGCTGTGGTATAGTAGTATTCTTTCAATTAGTCATTATTCAACAAAACATGAGAAACTATTTAAATATTTCACTTCTTTTATCAATTCTTCTCTATTCCAGAACCCAGAGGGATAATGAAGATCTAAAAGTAAGAAAATAATGGGACAATAAGCTTGTTTTATGAACAAAGAGAATGTTTAAGATATATATGTATTATAATTCCTCTTTCAAGCCTTTTGGCAATAAAATTATTTGATTTTCATCTGTTTCTTTCAACTATCACAATAAATAAACTATTTTTTTTTGTATTCTTCTGCTTAGTGTAAATTAAATGCCAAGACAGGCCAGATGCGGCTGTAAGTATACTAATTGTGCAATTCAATGATAAGGAAGGCATTGGTGAACCATGCAGGGGAGTTAACTTGACTCAGAGTCTTTTAGGCCTCATTCTTTTCAACTTCATGATTTGCATTTCAAAATTCAGTGTAAGAGTTGTTAACTTGTATATATATATATATTTTTTTATATTTTTCAGCCTGAAAAAGGAATTAGATGACACCAAGGTAAGACACTTTAGAGCATATAAATTTCTTCAGATATTGATATCAAATGCAGTGTTGCAACCTCTTCCTCTAAACCAATCAACAATCACAAAACACAAATCAAAATCCTTAGAAACTAAACAGCTAAACAGAGTGGTGCCACTGCATCAGCCAGACTTGTATCTAGTAATATATTATTAACTAAAAATGATATTATTATCTCTAACTTCAGGTCTTAAGTAAATCCAAGACATCTGGATATAAACAGTAAGTATTGGAGATATGCACCAAGGATAAAGATTAGATGGAAGGGAGACTGGAAGCAATGGACTCTAATATTATGACCTCTGACCTTTATATTCCCTTATTTAACACTATAATGTCATTAGTTTCTAGTCCCTAACTACTCCATCTAGATGACTAAATGCTTCTCTTCCAACTGCTTAATTCAAAACTGTCATTAACTATAAAACTCTTCTTTGAACATTACAGATTGGCAGTTGAGAACGAGGAACTAAAGGTAATAGACTCTTAGAGGGATAAAATCATCTCAATGCCAACTTACACATTAGAACATCATCAATAGAATGATAATAATACTAATAATTCTGCTTGTTTTTGTTATAAGAACATGGTCAAGGAGAAAGACAAAAAAGTCAAGTTGTGAGTATTAGAGCCTGTATCAATAAATAGTAATATGGTAATCTAGAGCGTAATCTCACCTCAGTTAACTTATGATTCTAATGGTGATTGAACTCTACTAAAAACAATTTTCCTAGAAAGACTTGAATATTAGGCAACACTGATGCAAGGTTCAAGTATTTTGACCCACAATGCTTAGCATACTCATCCTGATTCAAAGATCCAACATATCTCATATCCGTAATAAGTATCAAGAAAATATTTATATTACATTTGCAAGAGGATACTTCACATTGTATTGTCAATAATTTCTTTTCAATTTACTGATGTTTCAGCCTTACATTCAAAGAGTTTTTTCATAAGGTAAGGAAACAGAATTCACTGAGGAAAAGATCTAGAGACCTAGCAATGACTACACAAAAGCACTGCAGTGTCACTCAACCATTTGGCAAACAACAAATTTAAAAAGTTCTATAAGAAGAGCTAATGTTGAATGGGGGGCCAGCATGCACGAATGCAGTTGAACTCAACTTTCAAATTATATATATATTTTATGAAGAAATGATGATGGGGTGCACCGCCCAAAAGGGGGTACCTTTTAATGGCCGGACGTATAGAAAAGGGTTAGGATTTTTTGAGTTTTGGTACAGAAAAGGGTCAGGAATTCACAAGTTTAGGTGTAGAAAAGGAAAAGGGAAGCTAAAATTACTGTTCAAGGAAATGAAGCTGAACTTGCACACTGTAAATCTTTACGCAACCATCCATATTCATATCTTGCCTGCTTCAAAATCATATGAAAGGCAAATGTATATAAAGGGGTACTTTTTAAGACAAAAAGGTACATGTATATGAAAGGGGTACCTTTTTACCAAAAGGGGTCAAGAGTCCTGGTGGAGCATTCCCAAGCAAACTGCTTAGGAGTACCCCAGGACATCAATTAATCTTTATAACTGGGATTTGGATTTCTTTTTCCAAATGGCTAAATGTTGAATATCGATCTTTTTGCTGCAGGTGTTGCTGAGAAATTATGACAAAGATGTCAAAATGTAAGTATCGAAACTGTATGATGGTGGGTCATCAAGAGCACAGGCTTTTTTTGTGTGCAGGGGGAGGGGGTTGAGGGGGAAGAGTAGTTATCTTTCTGCCTGCCTTCGAGAAGTAAATAAAACAAGGAAAATAATGCATTTTTTCTTTGCTATTTCAGGTACGATGACAAAATTGAAAATATGAAGGTAAGAAGATTTTTTATCTAAGTTTCTCTGACAGAAATTAAAATAGCTAAACATGAGCACAAAATACTAATAAATCCTGAACTAAAATATCTTGAAGTTTTGTGAATTCTTAACACCTCATTGCCACTATAGCTAATGCAATTAGAATCTGTAATGATGGAAGACTCTGGATTCTGGTCTCTGGATTTTTTTCCATACTTATGAACCATGGATAAGACTTCTAGATTACATGTAGATAACAGTATGAATTTCTATTTGCAGAGAAAACATTTTAAACAACTACAAGCGTGAGTATTACAAGTGTACTATGTTAGTTACTTGTATGTTAGTATGTTAGTACTGTGCGGGGAGGGGTAATAGGTCAATCATTCCTATGATACCTCATTTTTTGTCCAGCATATTGAATAAACAACAAACCCTAGTACTAGTACCTGTATATCTTGATAGACCTTTGAGTTAACAGATCCTTCCATTGCTTTCCAATTCTTGATATTTTCAGATTCGCAACCCTGAATGAGAATAGGAAGGTAAGAAAACAGCAATAAAGAAAAACACTATAAAATGTGCGCATGTGCATGTTGCTGCTTGCAACAGGATCATCACATTCCAGTGTTGACTGGAATAGACAGGGATATGTAACAAGCAACTACTTTGCAAAACAATGAGAGCTTAATGCAAGCATTGCACATTAAAGATATTCCAATACTTTTTGAGAAAGGAGATCTGTTATTCATATGCTAAAAATGGGAAATATTTCTCTTATAGAACACAATCACCTCTCTCTCCAATGAGCTGGAATTGTAAGTATTGCAACTGTCTGAGCTAGTAAATTTTTGATCAAACACAGCCAAAAACCCAGATGTTATGTGCTGTGTTTCTCACATAATTATGAAAATGAGTGTAAGCAATAGTCACAACATTCAGCTAATTAATGCAAAAGAAAGGTCGAAGGGCAAATGGGAATCTGTGATTAGTGATTCCACAACCAAAAGGAAATGTTGGGTAAATAAAAATTTCTTTATAGTCATTTCTTAAATACCTAATGATGCCATCTAAGGTCTTTGCTGAATGATGCAGGCATTGTTTAGGTATTTGAGGAATGACTATTGAAGAAATTCTTATTACCAAGAGTTTCTTTGGTCATGCAATCGCTGATCACAGCTACTCCTACAGCTACACCTACCACCTACAGTGGTATTTTATCGAATATTTGCTTGTGGGTAATGTACATAATGAGGCCCATTCATTTGCACACTGTATTCTAAATTTAAACTGTATTTCTAATTTCATGTTTTAGTGCAAGCAATACCAAGAAGGAATTACTGGTAAGGAAGAACTCTAACGTACAATGCATGTCAATTGAAAGGGAAGCTTGTTAAAATCAACTAATGATATTTATTCATATTATTCCTGTAGGAGACAAATGAGTCCCAAGCTACACAGGTAGCAAGGTAGGTATCTTGACTTTATCACAATGTGGTCAGCTGACCTTAGTCTCTTAATTCAAGCGCCAATAAATCAACAAACACAGCTAATTAGCCATGGTAAGAAAATCATTGAATCTCCCTTAAACATTTTCTGGTAGAGAAAGGAATTATACTAAAGGGAATGACCCACAAACAACACAGTACAAAAGCACTAACCTTTATGCCAGTCTCTCTTGTGATGTTAAGTATGTCCTTCTGTTTCTTCATCCCTTATCAGTTATTCCAGTAAGTAATTCTGCAAAAAAACGAAATAAAATGTCACACAAACCAGCTTAAATAACTAAGTTAACATTCTTATCATTGTTCTTTGTTTTAACAAAAATCAGCTTACAACAGCAAATGGAAGATCTAAAGGTAAGGAAAAAACATATTCAACTGGTCTTGTTGCGAATCACAAAATAAATAAATAAATAAATAAATAGATAGCAATGACTATTGAATAATAATCGGTGTTTTTATTTACAGAACAAGCTCACATCTGTGAAGAATATCCTGGATAAGTAAGTGGCTTGAAAATGAAGGATTCTCATGCCTTAACCATGAAGAGCAAATGGAAGTGGGTGAAAGGGAAATGGGATGAGAAAGTAGGAAATGAAAGATAATGGAAAACAGGAAAGCAGGCGGGAAGAGAATGTAGTTGGTTTGGCTGTGGGAAGTGGGAATATTTGACTTCTCTTAACAATTCTTCTCTATTGCAGCACCCAGAAGGATAATGAAGATCTTAAAGTAAGAAATTAACTGAAGACGCAAAACATTTTATGAACAAATTGAATGTTTGATAGATATATATATTATATTTCCTCTTTCAAGCCTCTTGGCAATAAAATTATTTAATTTTCTTCCGTTTGTTTCAACACTATACATAAGCTAACATATTTTTTTGTATTCTTCTTCAAAGTGTGAATTAAATGCCAAGACAGAGCAGATGCAGCTGTAAGTTTTCTGAGCAATAGCCCCTTTTAAAGTTCCCTTTGCCATCTTGAAAGGTAGCTGTGCCTTTGCATTGAAGCAACAGGAATGGTGAGCTTGCATGATAGAGAAATGTGAATAATTGTCTAAGGTGCTAAAAAGGTCTATCATTGCAAGCTCACAGTTTATCTCACTTCGATGCAAAGGCATGGCTACCTTTCAAGATGGCCTGTGGAACTGTGAAGGAGAGCACTGGGGGATGAGGGGAATATTTTGGACAAGCTTAGGGTTCTTTTAAACTGAATGATTTGTATTTCAAAATTAAGTGCTGTTTAACTTGTATATTATATTATTTTTTACATATTTTTCAGACTGAAAAAGGAATTAGAAGACACCAAGGTAAGACACTTTAGAATCTTCTTTCTTCAAAAGGTCTCAATTGTAAACCGTATCTAATAAGCTAAAATTGTTTGTTTCTTCAGAACAAGAAGGAAGCTGTAACTCTGGAGATGGTGGTGTAAGTATATCCTACTAATGCACAGTGCTAAATCAAAGGTTCAGATACCAGTGGGTTTGCTGTTGGATAATGTAGAGGAAGGGACCTGGAGAAATTACAGTAATCTATTTATCACTTTATAAACCTGTTTTATTATTTCATTTACAATTTCAGCCTTAAGAAGGACAAAGAAGAAAGTAAGGTGAGAATATATATGTTATCAATTGAACGATGGCAAATTACAGGACAGATTAATCTTTTTGAAAATTCTTAAACCAAACCAAATGAGTACATGTAAGTACATGTATCTAATAAGCTAACTATGTTTGTTTCTACAGATCAAGATGGAAGCCGTTAATTCAGAACTGGAGGCGTAAGTATATCTTATTGTTGCACCTTGTTGAAACACTAGTTCAAAGCTCGAGGGGATGGTGCACTGTGCAACATCTAGAACAGCTTTCCTAGAGCAAGAGATCTAGAGGGGGAGGTAATATCAGTTGTTATAAGTAATTATATTAACCATTTTATCATCTATCAATATTCCATTCCAGCCTGAAGAAACAAATGGCAGAACTAAAGGTAAGAAGAAATATGTTACAGATTGAATGACTGAGAATTATTGGACAGATTAATCTTATTGAAAAATTCTCAAATCAAGCCTAAAGAGAGTCCAATAAGCTAAGAGACTGGTCATAAAGTTAAGGGGGGTATAGGGATGGGCAAAACTAGAACTGAATTGGTATATTTTATGCTGTCCCATTATAAAATGTCATTGAAAAAGTAATGACACACCTACAGTTTCGAAGCAAAATTGCATAGATGTTAGATATTCCATTTTATAGATAGCCCACCCCTTTCAGGGATCTCAAAATTATGTGGCCCAGCCCCTGTTTTTGCACCCTGCCCCCTCCTCACCCTCCTTTTTACTTAATGACCAGTCCATAACAAATATGCTTATTTCTACAGATCAAGATGGAAACTGATAAACTGGAGATGGTCAAGTAAGTATATCTTATTGTACTATCAGGTTGAATCACAGGTTCTGGGAGGTAGACCACTGTTAGTTAATCAGAGCAAGGATAGTTGGTGCACGATTTGGGTTGGTGGTGATTTGTGGGTTACTGAGAGCAAGGGCTGGTTCAGGAGGTGATCAACTTGTATATCTTATGTTATTTATTTATGTATATTTTTTGTAATTTCAGAGAGAAGCAAGAAAAGCAAGAAATCAAGGTAAAATAGAAAACTGTTTATATATTTAAGGAAAAGAAAGAGTAAATAATAAACCTCTTGCTTTAAAAAGTCTCAAACCTTTAGTGTAAACCATATCAACTAATAAGCTAAACTTGTTTGTTTCTTCAGAACGAGATGGAAGCTGTGACTTTGGAGTTAGTGTTGTAAGTATATATCTTTACTAAATAAAAATAAAGTGCAAAACACAGGTTCAGAGAAGAGGTTCTGCTGTGGGTTACTGAGAGCAATGGCTGGTTTGGGAGGTGATCGACTTTGGATCATGTACAGTAGATCAGGAAGGGACCTGGGGGTGGTAATATAGTATCACTTTTTAACCCTGTTTTATTATTTCATTTGCAATTCCAGAGTGAAGAAGGACAAGGAAGAAAGTAAGGTGAGAATACATATTATGTGTTATCAATTGAATGATGGCTAATAACAGAAAAGATTAATCTTCTTGAAAAATTCTTAAACCAAACCAAAAGAGTACATCTGAGTACATGTATTTAATAAGCTAACTATGTTTGTTTCTACAGATCAAGATGGAAGCTGTTAATTCAGAACTGGAGGGGTAAGTATATCTTATTGTTGCACCTTGTTGAAACACTAGTTCAAAGCTCGAAGGGATGGTGCACTGTGCAACATCTAGAACAGGTTTCCTAGAGCAAGAGATCTAGAGGGGGAGGTAATATCAATTGTTATCAGTATTAACCATTTTATCCTCTATCAATATTCCATTACAGCCCAAAGAAAGAAATGGCAGAACTAAAGGTAAGAAGAAATATGTTAGAGATTGAATGTTGGAGAATTATAGGACACAGATTAATATTCTTAATTAATTCTCAAATCAAGCCAATAAACTTATGGTGGTGTTTGTTTCTACAGATCAAGATGGAAACTCACAACTTGGAGATGGTTGGGTAAGTATATCTTACTGTACTACCATGTTGAATCACAGATTCAGGGGAGGTACAGTAGCTCACTGTTATAGTTAATCAGAGCAAGGGTAGTTGGTGGGGCAAGTCATCAGTAAATTAGTAACATTTGAACCATTTTATCATTTCATTTGCAATTCCAGTGAAAAATACGCAAAGCAACAAATGAAGGTAAGAATAATTTGGTTATATCTAATAAAGAAAATAACTACTGTATATAGAAAATAATCTTCTTTCTTTAGAACATTATCAAATCAAGTGCAAAGACTAAAAAAATTCAAAATAATTGTAACAAATTTAATTCAATAAGCTAATAATGAGCAACATTGGCATTGATGTCTTCAGGTGCCAACAATGAGTTAATAGCTAATTATAATTATTGGTAACATTGTCTGTGTCCACAGAACAACAACAACAAATTGAAGAAGGAGCAAATGTGAGTATCCTACAAAATTTGATACATTTTTTCAAATTTAAAAATATATTAACAAACATTAACCCCAAGAGGGAAGTCGCTCATTTGAGGGGTCTATGTCCAATTTATTTACAAAATATACGGGAAAAAAAATATATATATATATATAAGTATTTATATTAATAATTTCATAGACAAAAATTGATACATTTATTTATTCTCCAATGCTATACTAGAAATGACGTCAACTAGTAATTTACACAATCCTTAGCAATTTTAGCAGGGTTTTTGTATTAATCGTATTTTGATTTTGGTAAAAGAGAACTTCTCATAATTTCAAAAGAGTCTGCCTTGTCAATAATCAATATTGTATTGTTAGTATTCTTCATGACAATTATATTTTATATTTTATTTTATTATAAGTACTACGTTATAACCATAATGCTTAATGACCTGTTTGATTGCTTATAGGGTACTTGAAAGTGCAAAGAAAGAACTTGAATCCATCAAGAATGTTGAAAAGGTTTGTGTAATATTTTGTTTTCAGTAAACGTGTAAAGCTTTGATGAGGACGAGCGTACTTGTGAAGGTCATTTGCTTCAAAATGCAAAGTAAATGTCAGTTTTCTCAAACTTTGCTAGTTGATGTACAACAACATGATACAAACAAAATAAGCCCCAAATAATAGGGGACACCATGCAATCCTATGAGTAAAATGACTTATGGAAGTTGATATTTTTGGCACCTATCATTCGCTATACTAAGAGGAAAACAAAAAAATAATTTTGGTGAATTTGGCACTGTCACAGCAAGCATGAATATATTTGCAGGCAGCTTCAGGCTGCACCCTAATCTGTCTGCTATATATCCACAAATGAATGCCGAGTGCCTCAGTAATCATCTAAACAATAATTTAATATTTGGATAGAGAATAGAAGGAAGAACTTTTCAAAGGACCATTTCCAACAGTGATGGTATCTGCATGCATGCTTTCATCTATTTTATAAGATTAATTTTTTGTTTTGTTTTGTTTTAGATCTCGATTGAAGTACAAACTAATAAGAAAAAAAAATCTGCAATGCGACGATTTGGGAAGAGAGTGAGGCAGGTGTTCCGCAGGGAGTAAATTTCTTTTCTTTTATCCCACCCCTTTTTCCCCATTTTTCCCCTTTTGTTTTCAATTTTTGTTTTAATTTTATGCAACAAAGCCACCTTTAGCTCCGATTTGTTCAAGAATCAAGAACAACACGTTTATAGGCTGATAATCATGGGGTTCAGGTGACTGTTACAAGGGAAACAAAACAAAAGTAGACCAACAGTTGTGTCTAGGTGGTATGACAATCACTTGAAACATTAGGCCTCTCTTTTAGTGGGAACACCTCTTTAAATCAACATCACTATTCCAAGTTTTAATGACAGGAAAAGAGGTGGTGAGGAATGGGAAATCCGTTCATGGTACTATGGTAACAACTTTGAATTAACAAACTGATCAACATAGAATCACCTGATCAACATTTCAACATGGAGAAGCAGGCTTGTGCTTTAACAGTTCACGAAACAACATCTGTTCCCTGTTATACCTTTAGGATGGTGATATTTGAATATTTTAGATTCTGGTGACACTAATTTCTAAACTTTTCTCTGATAGTACTTTATAATTTCTTTCCATTTGCTTTACTAATAGGAACTTTTTAGTATTTGTTTCCTGATGCTATTTTTTCAAAGAAACTTTTGTGCCATTTGAATTATTTCTGTTCTATTTCACTTCTTCAAAAAATCTTCAAAGAGATAATGCTGTGTTGTTCTATTAGCTTACTTCTGACATTTTGCTTATGAAAAATGCCTGTGTTTCTATTCATTATCTGAAGTGCATGTTTTGAAAAAGACAAAAAAAGAAATGAAGGTCACAGTATTTCGTTTTGTTCATTCATTTGAATTTTGTTTTCTTTTTTTCCATTTTTTGTGAAAATTCCTAATTTTTAGGGTATTTTTAACTTATTTCAATTTTCATCACGAAACAATATTCCAAGTTTTATCACGAAACAAAATTCCAAGTTTCATCACGAAACAATATTCCAAGTTTTATCACGAAACAAAATTTCAAGTTTTATCATGAAACAATATTCCAAGTTTCATCACGTCACGAAGCAATATTCCAAGATTCATCACGAAACACAATTTTTTTCAAATCAAGAATCAAATTAATATTTCCAATGAATCACAATGTCATTAGTTTGACTACTGAACACATGTACTTGAACCCAGTGAAGATGCTGGGTACTAGGGATAGGAAGAGACTCAGGTATACCTGTGTGTGCATGCATCATTACAGAAAAGCAACAAAAAAACAGATCAAAGGATCCAACTTTCTATTGGTTTTCATCTAATTTCTCATTTATGTAACACCCAGAGTACTTTTCTTTGATACATTACACTGCAATATTTTAGTCTCCTTTATTTTTAATAGCTGCTACTGCAGCGATTTTTCTTTCATTTCAATTCGCTAGGGAAATGCTCATTTACATCTTTTATTTCTTTATCAAAATCCTTCAGATTTTTTTCCTATGATCAGGTTTTTAAACCTACCATCTTTTTTGTTCTGCAGCTTTTCATTCACAGCAAAACGAGTTTTTTTTCAAATTTTTCAAGATTTGTCACAGACTGTATTTTCATGAATGCTTCCGAGGAGATGTTTCAAATACCTAAAAACAGCTGACCGAAAATCTGTCTAAAACTTTCATTAGTCAATTTCAGATGCATGCGCATACAGGTGTTTCTAATCCCCTCTACCTCCCCCTGGGTCTAGTCTCTTTTCTGGGGACAAGTACGAGTTAGTAAGTGAATGGACTATGCTTTTCATTTAATATGATGAAAACATATCAATAACAATAGGGTCCTTGGAAGTAGTGCTGTATTTATAGGGAGGGGAGCTGGTCCTTTTGTATCGTCTCTCTAGAAATATAATGTTAGACATTCAATTGAACAAGTCAGTATTTTTCTAAAAAAAAAATCTTGAACCAGCCAGTTATCTCATTTTTCACCTATTATAACTGTTATCGTTGAAGTGTGACCCGCAAAAATTGATGTCTCGTTCGCAAACTAGCATTTTGTCAGCCAGCAATTAAAATACTCTTTTTAAACCTGGTACTTGCATCTAACTTTTGGCAGAATTTCTCTTACTTCTGAGCCCTTAATATTAAATCGTATTACCCTCCATCACAAACTTTGGTCATAAATAGCAGGCATGTTTTTTTCTAAACCAATAAACTTCTACCCAATATATTGATTGAAAGCCATCAAATGCAAGTTCTTTCTACAACTCGCAACAATTTTCTTGCAAGATAAGATGCACTAGAAATCATTGCATTGAAGTACAGCACCATCTGATAAGCACATAACACCTGTTCCATGACACATTACTTAACCGGATGAATAGGTGATGTGTGGGTAGCTTGATGTTTCATCATTTGAAAATAAACAAAATTTACACATTGACATAGAAACATAATCAAAGAATTAACAGAAATAACTATTCGAAGTTCTGAATTTTGGACAAAATTTTTCCTTTCTAGAAGGCAGTGTGCTTTTCTCAACGTTAAGATTTAGGATTTAGATGAGCAGCAAGACATGAGTAATACAAATCATGTGTTGTTGTTAACCTGTACATCTAAGTATCGATCATAGTTGTTGGTCAGTCATTACACACTGATGAAATTTCAAAAAAAAAATGATAAGATTGCAAAGAAAAATGATAAAATTTCAAAGAAAAATGATAAATTTTCAAAGAAAAATGATAAACAAGGCAGTCAGGTCTTTTTAATTCCAAAGAAGAAAATAAGTGCAACAGACTGTTCTATGCATATCATCAGCAACTTAGCAATAGGTACATAGTAGTATAGTACGTATTTTGAATTGATTCTTTAGTAAGATATCCTTCATTCAACAGTGAAATATGATTGAGCTCAAATTAATCTTGGATTCACATGAGTAATACACATCATGTGTTGTTGTTAACCTGAACAGCTAAGCATCGATCATAGTTGTTGGTCTGTCATAAGACAGTGATAAATTTTTGAAGAAAAATGATAAATATTCAAAGAAAAATGACAAATTTTCAAAGAAAAATGATAAATTTTCAAAGAAAAATGATAAATTTTCAAAGAAAAATGATAAATATTCAAAGAAAAATGATAAATTTTCAAAGAAAAATGATAAACAAGGCAGTAATGTTTTAATTCCAAAGAAGAAGAAATCAAATGCAACAGACTGTTCTATGCATATTATCCGCATATAGTAGTATAGTAGGTATATAGTAGTATAGTAGATATTTGGAATTGATTCTTTAGTAAGATATCCTTCATTCAACAACAGAATATGATTGAACTCAAATTAATCTTGGATTCACATAAAGATTAATCTTCTTGGTCTGTCATAAGACACTGATAAATTTTCAAAGAAAAAATGATAAACAAGAAAAAATAAATGTAACAGACTGCCCTTGAATATTATCAGCAACTTAGCAATAGGTATATAGTAGTATAGTAGGTATTTTGAATTGATTCTTTAGTAAGATATCCTTTATTCAACAGCAGAATATGATTGAACGGAAATTAACCTTGAATTCACATAAAGAAATCTTCTTGGTCTGTCATAAGATGTTGGTCAATTTTCAAAGAAAAAATGATAAACAAGAAAAAAAATAATACAACAGATCAGACTGCCCTTGAATATTATCAGCAACTTAGCAATAGGTATATAGTAGTATAGTAGGTATTTTGAAATAATTCTTTAGTAAGATAGCCTTCATTTAACAGTGAAATATGATTGAGCTCAAATTAATCTTGAATTTAAATTAAGAAATCTTCTCCTTAAGATGTGGTTTCAGTTGTAGAATTACAGGTCAGTACTTCATGGATACAGATTATTCATTCTTAAAGCCATGGAGTATTTATAAGGTGTCTCCCATGACGTACCACTGCGCAAGTGAGAATTTTGGTTAGTTCTTCATGTAGTCACAAGGTGAGTTACCAGGAACGAACAGTAATCCCATCAAGTATCCCATGACGTCTCATCCCATAGCACAATGCACAACTGTAGACGTGTTCTTAGTACATTTTCATACTTTGTTTCCATGGATTTTCTTGGGGATTGTAAGTAAAAACCGATGGAAATCACTGGAGAAGTTACTTTGGCAGTCAATGGCTGATTACAGTAGGATGCGGAAAGTGGATGAAAAAGTGTCAAGATAGTGATCCATCACTTTTACAGAGATCAAATCTGCAGGTGAAGGTGATATTGTAAGACTATTATTAGATGATAGTCTTTGGAATCCAACCAAACTCTTCAGAAAGCATTTTAAGACATAGGTATATTGTTTTGTGAAAAGGTAACAAAGATAGTGGTCCATCACTTTTACAGAAATCAAATCTGCAGATGAAGGTGATATTGTAAGACTATATTAGATGATGTTCTTTGGAATCCAACCAAACCCTTCAGAAAGCATTTTAAGACATATATTGTTTTGGTAGTCAATGGCAGATTACAGTAGGATGCAGAAATTGGATGAAAAAGTGTCAAGATAGTGGTCCATCACTTTTACAGAAATCAAATCTGCAAGTGAAGGTGATATTGTAAGACTATATTAGATGATAGTCTTTGGAATCCAACCAAACCCTTCAGAAAGCATTTTAAGACAGATATTGTTTTGTGAAAAGGTAACAAAGATAGTGGTTCATAACTTTTACAGAGATCAAATCTGCAAGTGAATGTGATATTGTAATCCTATAATTATTAAATGGTTCTTTGGAATCCAACCAAACTCATCTGAAACCATTTTAATGGAACAAAGTTGACAGAAATCAAATCTGCAGCTAATAGATAATTTGTTTTTTTGTCCTCAACAAATTAATTTACAACATATCTATCCAAGGTTCTTACTCTGTCTCTAGAGACATCACCACTACATAATAATTATCATTAGCTCAAAATTTTTCATAGAAGTACTATAATTCAAAAATGAGACATTAAGAATATTCACCACTAGCTACTTAGTCTTATAGGATATGTTCTTGTTGCTTGTATCATGTTGCTACAAGCTGATCCCACCACAAAACACATAAATATTAACAATACACCCAACTCACGTGTTGGTGATTTGTGAGGGATAAAAGCCACAGAACCTGGACAAAAACCCTCTATGCAATGGAGAAACAAACTTCACTCACATGTGGTGTCTGCAGGAATCAAACCATGGGCCCAGCCCATGAGAACCAAAGGGGTGAGGGCAATGACGTCATGTCTTAATGTCACTTATTTAAAAACCCAGTCTCACGAATTTGACTGAGAATTCAAAGTAGAGTTGAAACTTGTTAATTTCGGAGAAAATCAGAGAAACCAGAGCAACATACAATCCGACAACATACAATCCTGGTCGAATGTAGGAGAATCGAACCCAAAACCACAAAAAATGCATGTATTTTCAGTTTACCAGGAATTTTCTTTATGTCTTCATGCTTGAATCAACATTTCAACATCCTGTTGTAGTCTTTCAATGGCTTCTGAAGTCGTTCTCAAGTGGTTTTCTTTGGTTTTTGATTACAACCCTCAGTAACCATGGAAACTATTGATGAAAATGCACTGGGCATACAAGTTCTCAAATACAGGAATTGTTCCCTTGTCTTTGCAATCTCATTCTTTCTTGAATTCATCAACTTTAAATTCACTTTCACTCTCACTTAGTTTTTCTCCCAAACATCTTTCCTACCACGCACTTTCTCACTCTCACTCTCATCTACTTGCACTAAGGCACTTACACTCAAACACAAATTTCTTTCCATTCATCCTAACTTTTCTTTTCTCTGACTTTCATTTACTCATTTTCAATTCCATTCTTCTACTAGTTCTCCTTCTCTCCCTTTCATTTCCATTCTTCTGTCTTTACTTATCTTCCCTCACTTTCATTCTCTCCCTCACTCAAAGCACCAGGGTACAATTCCAGTATTTCAGATCTTGTCATTGAGAACATGTCTGCAGTTTTGAATTGAGCCATGGGACAAGACGTCATGGGATACTTGATGGGATTACTGATTCCTTTCTGGGAGCTCACTTTATGAAAACATGAAGTACTAACCAAGAATTTTCACTTGGGCAGTGGTACGTCATGTGAGACATCATGTCAGTACTTTGTGTCTTTGGTACCTCAGTTTTTGGATGCATGAAGTATTGACCTGGGATTTTGCATGTGGAACTACTGAATAACGAAAAGATTTCCTAATGAAAATTAAGATTAATTTGTTCTCAATCATATTTTTTCACTGATATTTATTTACATTTCCTAGTTCTTGATGTTGGCTATGCATACTCTGAATAGGGCTTACAGACAGAAATATAAAACACATTAAAAATATCTCTTAGCCAAGTTGCTGTTCTGTGCTTACAGACAGAGATATCATCTTTGGTAATATGAAACACTGTTAGTTAATTAAGTGTTAATTGACGGCATCCATGCTATTTTTTGTTGATGTAATCAAACATTTTAAAGTTCCTATAGATGGAAAAAATCCACAAAATAGATTTAAGAATGTAGATAGATACCATGGACAGTTTTACTCTGATTAAAGACCGACAAACTTCTTTTTTGGTGCATTTGTCACATATCATATATTTATCTACCCTAGTCATTGGGGTTTTTGAGCCAAGACCTACTTATAAGGTTTTCACAATGACATGCCCTAATCTTTAGGCTTTTTAGACTAATCAAAATCCCCTAATCATTTAGGCACTTGAAATATAAAATTTAATAATTAGGTTGGCCACTGTAGAAGGCATAATCGTTAGGTCAAATAACTACCAGCTGCAATTAAAAATTAGGGTCGGAATTAAGTAAAGAGGTGTTTTAAATGAGTTATTCCTGTTATCACTTTGATTATGTTTCTATGTCTTTACATTTTGTTTATTTTCGAATGATGACACTACAAGTTGTCACACATCACCTAATCTCCATGATAAGTAAAGTATCATGGAATAGAGGTGTCTGGGGAGAGAATTATGGCAAATTGCCAATTGGAAAAAGTTTTGTAATACAAGAGAGAGTTCATGTAACATGAGCAAAACCTTGTGCTGAAATAGTGCTTTCTAATGAAGCAAATTGAATCAGAAATCATTGCAAGTCCAATCATCTGTAGTGAACTGGATTGCGAAAGTCAAAGTAGGATTAAAATAAGGAAACTGTACTTAGTTTTTCATCGCCCTTTAAGTAATTTTTTAAAATTACTTTATTTTTTCTTACCAGCTCTAACAGCACACTCCCAAGGACCCATCCCGTCCTTGGGGACCCATGGGGTTGTTGGTGGAGAAGCATCTCTCCCTGTTTTCTTCCAACCCAAACCACCCTGACACAGGGTCACCAAGGACACCATGAGCCTGACTACACTAGCTTGCATTTAACATACAACACCAAGTCTGGGAATCGAACCCAGGTTGCACTGGCGAAAGGCAAGTGCTCTTATTGCTATGCCACCAGTGCTTCTCTCCATTATTCAAATCAAGACACCATGATTTTTCTGCACACATAACTGCAGCAACTAGAATCCTGACACTGTATATCTCAGTGTCACATGATCACTGTAGGTCACCTTGCTATTAT
Organism: Anthopleura xanthogrammica; assembly: GCA_964019055.1. Classification (NCBI taxonomy): domain Eukaryota; kingdom Metazoa; phylum Cnidaria; class Anthozoa; order Actiniaria; family Actiniidae; genus Anthopleura; species Anthopleura xanthogrammica. The sequence continues at coordinate 13,650,547 of OZ025207.1, read as the reverse complement.
GTTAACTTTTTCTTTTATGTTACTTTGCACCAAGGGTTCAGAACACATACAGTACTACTTTTGTTTTATTTCAACTTACACTATAAAAATGAGTTTTTTAGTCAAAGCATACTGATAACCTTTTTTTCTTTTCATGGTATTAATTTTGTTACAGTGCTTCCATTAGTGTTTTTTTTTTTTTTTCTTTCTTCATTTTTTTACATTACATAGGACAAAGACAAAGAGAGACGCAACAACAGAAAGACTACTTGAGAGAAGAGTTGTGGAGAGGGACAAACAAAAAACAAACGACATAAAAGACCAGACAGACTGACAGATATAGAAACAAACACATACTAACCACTCACTTTCAACTGATCTTCACTCACAGGACAGGACGGACACAGAACAGGAAAGACTACTTGAGAGAAGGGTTGAGCAGAGGGACAAACAAAAACACACATGACATGAAAGACCAGACAGACTGACAGAGACCAAAATAAACACATACTAACCACTCACTTTCAACTGATCTTCACTCACAGGACAGGACAGACACAGAACAGGAAAGACTACTTGAGAGAAGGGTTGAGCAGAGGGACAAACAAAAACACACATGACATGAAAGACCAGACAGACTGACAGAGACAGAAACAAACACATACTAACCACTCACTTTCAACTGATCTTCACTCACAGGACAGGACAGACACAAAACAGGAAAGAAACAGGACAGACGTAACAACCAGAAAGACTACTTGAGAGAAGGGTTGCACAGAGGGACAAACAAAAAACACACAAGTCAACATGAAAGATGAGACAGACTGACAGAGACAGAAACAAACCACATACAAACCACTTTTTTCCAACTGATCTTCACTCACTCTTTATTCTATGTGGCATTTTGGTATAAATATACACTAATTCCAGCTTTTTATACATTAAAGCCAGCTTTCCACAGATTATGGATGACTGACTAGCCTTGTTTTTGCCTCCTCGATCCATCGAAACTAATCATATCCACAATGTTCAGAATCAGTATATAGTAAAATCCAGTTTTGTCTCAAGTGATCACGTGGTGCTAAGGTATACATCACATGTCTAGTTGCTGCAGTTGGTGTAAAGACCAACCACAGTGCCATAGTGTACCATATAGAAAGCTAATTTATCATTGCAGGTCTGCATTTTATATCCTAGATATCAAATGCTGATCAATGATAAATTCAAATTTCTTTATAGCACACTACAGCAGAGGAGCAATGGTGTTGTGAATAATTGTCATGGCTCATGGTAACATGAAACAAACCCATTACATTTAATGGGTTACTCTATGGGAACACAGTGTTGGCTTCCCAATCATAACTTTGATCTATGAGTACTCTATAAAGTGCCAAAATATACATCCTTGGGAACCCTGTGGTAGTCAAATCTTCACAAAACACCAGGGCCCGGTTGTACAAAGGGTGGATAGCGCTATCCAATGGATAAATCCTTATCCAGTGGATAAGATTTATCCATCAGATAGCGATATCCACCCTTCGAACAACTGGGCCCAGAAAAAGACCAATGGAAACATTATCTGTAAAGACTTGTTCTAAAGGTCAAATAAAATCTTCCTCCTGAATGGTTGACTATATCGTAGTTAACCAATCATGGAGTAGATAATGAACTGGCACAGTCTACCAGACAATGTTACCATGGGCAGTTTTACTGGATGCAAGACTCCAGAGACAGATTCTACCACAGGGTACCCATGGAATAGTAAAATTCTGCAATGCAATGTAATTGCTGTAAATGTCCAATGAGTGGACTTGTAAAAAATCCCTGACTTGATAAAGGGTCTGGCAGAGGTAGAGTAGACAAATCTCTCTGGCCTCTGCTGGTATTCACATCCCTGGTGGGTGGACGAAACAAATATCCTTCATACATGTATACATTAAGATATTTTTTTATTACCTTTAGTTTTGTTTAACAAAAGTGACCTTCACTTTCTTTTTCTTTCTTTTTCATAGAATTACATAACCTTCATTTTTCGAAAAAGTTCTGTTTATTTATTATCTGATTTCAATTTTTTGGTTACTTGGTCGACAAATTTTGATAAACAAATATTCAGTTAACTTAGCTTATTTTTTTCATCTATTGTCTTACGGTTTTCCTTAATTTCATTAAATTTCATTTGTTTTACCAGAGTTTTTTAATGATGTCAGAGGTAGTTCATATAACATGCAGTTAAATGCTCATTTTTCTTTAGATCACAGTATTTTTTTTGTTTTCTCTTTTTCATCTAATCATGATCATATAAGCAGCTTTTTTTCCTTCCATTTTTTGAAGTTCTGTAAGTTATCTACAGTTTTTATCTTTTTTATTCACTAATGTAGCCATTGAATCTAAATTTTCTACTTTTCCTTTCAAAATGGTAATTACTATGACATGGCTGAATTGTTTTGAAAAACAATTATCCTGCATCTCCATGGATACTGAGATAATATTATACATAAAAAATATAATATTTCTATCGGATTATAAGTTCAAAGCTATTGCTCTTGATTTTGGTTGAATATGGAATTAACAGCAGCATAGAGATAAACAAGAAAAGAGCGACTGGAAAAAAATATCCATATGTAATAAAAATGGGAATCCCATCAATCCTCAATATCTTAATTTCTCTCAGTAATTTTTAGGTTTAGTGATTGTTGGTTTTGTATGAGTCTGTTCAGAATTATACCATCAAGAGCCTAGTTGTTGAAAGTGAGAGTCAAACCTATCATGGACCACAATAACTGGTCCACTCTGCTTGGTTTGCCTTGTAGTAGTCATTAAATCTCATGTTTGTCAGGTGGTGAGCTTGTTGCCCTGGATTCCTGCTCAATTTGTAGCTGAACTTGGTTTTGTAACTCAAAATTGAGCCCAAAGTTAGAAACTTTTTTTCCTTTTTTTTGTTTTTTTTTGTTTTTTTTTGGTTTTTTGGTTTTTTTTCTTCTTTTCCCTTTAATCCCTTTTTTCATAATTTCATCCCACTCCCTGATGCACCTGCCTCCCTCTTCCTTCTACTGTGTGGATACTCCACTTGGACCACTTCTTAACCAATCAAATTGCAATATTTAGCTCAATATTTTTAACCTAACAAAAAGATAGCACGTCAATATAATAAGATCATGAGAATGTGATAATCTGATTGGCTAACCCTGTTATCAGTTCAATCTCTTTTTTAGTTTACTGTTTAATGATTGGTCAGATATTAGTTTACAGCGCGACGTACAAAAGTATGACCACTTTAATTATATTTGCATACTTCTAAGCACAGGCTTTTTGCTGCCAAATGAGTTTTTACAAGCTTTATTTGGTAAAACCAGACAGCTTGGCATCAAATGTGTCTGTTTAACGTACAAAATTCCGTGCATAGAAGTACGCGAATACATTAAAAGTGGTCATACTTTTGCGCGCCGCGCTGTAAGTGGTCCACACAGTAATGTAAATATTAATATTTATTGGCCTTAAGTGTACATCTGAAATAACAAGAAGTAAATAGAGAGAGCTCAGAAAAAATCCGACTTCCAGATGGGATTTGAATTGTTTAAATCAATTGTTCAAGTTCTCTCCATTTCTTCTCATTATTTCAGTATGTTTAATATCAGATATATATGTCTATTATAGTTATTTCTTACATAGAAAAACTACACGCCACAGAAATTAGGCTTGTAGTTCAATTTCCTATCTGGGAATCACCTCTTTTTTTCTATAAAAAATCTGACAATTGAGTTTGGATTAATGTTTCTGGATTACTGCTATATTATAACGTTATAATCAAAACATCTTTAGTGATCAGTAATCATCAGAAATATATGTATAATCTATCTACTTAGTATCAACATAAAGATACAAAGTTCTATTTCTTTCGACAATGCTAATTTTTTATAATAATCTGAAAACCTATATTGGTATATGTATACATATGCATATACAAGTTTATGTCTTTTTCGACTGTTATTCAACTGTTTAAAAAAATTGGAAATGCAACGCCATGTAAATAGAATGTCACAAAATCGTGACAACAAAAAAATTATCATGAAAAACAAACCAAAAAAAAAAGAAAAAAGAAACTCCCAAAAATATACATGTACTGTAAATAAATAAGAAATTTTTGGAAATAACATTTAAGGCCAATCTCGTAACTATTATTTTAATTTAAAATAAATCATTTGTGCTTGTCTTATATTTGTTGTACTGAAATTGATTTTTTCCCTAAATGGTTGGGTTTTGAGTTGTTTTACTGCTCCACTTGTATGCATATGTTTGACAAGGAAAAGGCTGTACTTTGATATTATCCTACTCCTAAATGAGAACAGTGACCCCCATTTTTTATTTGCCTATGGAACTTGTATGATGGTCATGTAAATTTCACCATGCGAAGTTTGAAGAAAACAACATGGAAACGTTTTTGCCCGCGAATGTCCTTAATGCCGGAGAAACTAAGCTTGATAAATTGTTGTCATGCAATGACTTTTTGAAAAAAATATCGCTCCCATTTCTGTAGACCACTAAACTCCCCCAGTGAGATTTTGCCATAAAGTTATACTAATGAAACCGAAACTTTTCTTGCCCATAGCTTATTTCTGAAATGCTCTAATGCTCCATTTTTTTTGCTTAAAGTTGTATTATTGATTGCTCTGTGGTCATAAGGATTGTTTTTAGATGTAAAAATATTCTGGCACCAGGAAAATACATGTGGTTGCAACCCAATAATTATTATTGGGTTGGGGTCACTACCACTCCCATTCTGATTCAAATGTTCATAAGCAAGCTATGCTTGAACCAGTTTAAAATGTGCCCTAAAAACTATGAATACATACATAATTCCATTGATCTTATGGTTGGTAAAATGGAAAAAAAATGAGAAATGTCAGAAGTGTCACAAAATTTGCCTTTCTCATTAGCTTCCAGTCTCAATCAAAGAACACAGCTGTTTTGAATTTAAAGGATTTAAATTTTTTAAGTTTATGCAAAGTCAGTATTGTGTATACATTGTATAAGATAAATGAGAGCGATATAGGATCAAAATTTATATGGCTTTTTTAGTACATCATAAATACCGTGTTTCTTTGCAGGGATTGAGTCATTGTCATGTATTTATTATTGTATATCACTATATAATAAATCATGTCAACTAACCTGAATGATGTAATGCCCAATGGTCCAGCTGTTCTAATAACTTGATGTGGTACAATTCTTTAATACTGCAGGGGGAAAAACATAATAATGTAAGAATATAAGAAACATCTATCAGGGCATGCTATGACATGTATCAGTCGAGCTTCTTCACATGTATGTGACAACCAGAAGAACATGAATTGATAACACTGATCACCAGACTTGAAAATGGGTCTTTCTCCACCTGGGATGCGGAAGAACACGTGAATAATCTATCCACGCCATCCAAGTGACAAAAAGCCAGGCAAAAACTTCAGAAGGGAGTGGTTAACGTGTTGTGATGCACATGCATATTATTTAACAATTAGTCCTCGAGTCCGAATGGTCTACGAGTCAATAGCCCATGAGGCCGAAGGCCGAATGGGCTATTGACTCGTAGGCCATGAGGGCGAGAGGTCTAATTGTTTTAGTAAAAACCTACTAATCGGTCCAATAAAAGGATGCAAAAAGTTTTGGATTTTGCTTTAAATATTTTTTTTTTGGTTTTCAAAACCGGCACTTTTCGCTACTAGAGGTCTATCACTAATAGACCCCTAGTAGCTCAGCCAATCACAGGGCTCGATTGGTGATAGACCATTAGTAGGTTTTTTCTAATTCATTTTAGTTTAGGAGGAAACCGATCCATCACCAGCATTTGGGAAAAAATTTAAGACTGCTCAATAGTCATTACCATTCAGGCTATTGCAGTCGACTGAAGGGTACTTAACTTCATACCGCCTGCTATTTTATGAATCAGTCTCAATAAATAAGAAGTAGAATTAATGGACAAAGACGACTGCATTTGAATCTCATCCATCTACTTCAAATATTATTGAAACCCCTGCTCGGGGTATATAAAACATGTTATTTGCACGACTCATCAGGTGAGCAGCAACACTAATCTCGCAGGATCACTGTGTGCATGGCAGATGGCAGTAAAAAAAAATATTGATTCATGTTTCTTTCCTGGGCTTGCTTAAAAACTGGAAATTGGAATCTGCAATCTGGAACGGAACGGAACGGAATCCGTAAAAAAATACACGGAGTACTAAAACCCGGAATCACCAAATGACCGCGATTCGAATCCCTTGATTGTGTTTTTTTTTGTCGATTTTTATATGCTGAAACTAAAAATACTTGCAGAACTTCAATTCCTATTCAAAACTGCTGAGCGAAAAATATGCGATTAATTATTCCAAACTATTCGACAAATTTTAGCTTCAAAACTTTGCCAAGTTCTGCCATGAAACGTCACCTCACAATGAAAACTTGAACTAATACCTCCAGAAACTAGCATTATACTGAATGTTGATATGGTTAATCATGTTTTAGAACGGTTCTTACGGTATAAAAGTCGTTGTTTCTGTCCATCGTCTCGCAGTTTTACTATACTGGCCCGCCATCTTGTTTCTTCTAGACGAGACACTGGTGCATGATGGATAAACGACCACAGGAAGCCCATGAACGATATTTATCATATTTACTGATTCTGAGGCGAATTATAATTATTGTTTTCCATGTTAGTATAGAGCAACGTTTTTTGGAAACCAAATTACATTCAGAAAGGTGAAAAAATCTTTTAAAATTTCACGCTCCAAGCAACCATATATGGAAGCTCTGGCAACTCATTTACAAATTAGTTTGTTTCAAACTTACAGTACCTATAGTGAAAAAGTACACCCTGCACAAGTGCCATGATAGTTGGTTGATACCGTGCTCAATGAAGGAGGATCGACTGCCTTCTAATTCATCCTGGCAACCATTGCCAGTCAAGCTTCTTGTTGACAGGACCGCAAGGTTGGCCCCTAGGGGGACTTTAAAAAACCCAACTCCCATCTCGACACACAGGAAACCCACGTCAACACAGGAAACCCAAATAAGCCACAAACGAGTGTATGATGATTGCGTTTCTGTGTTGTACATGTGTATGATGATTGTGTATCTGTGTTGTACATGTGTATGATGATTGTGTATCTGTTCAAAATCTCGAATTTTCCCGCCAAAAAACTTAGAAGTTTGTGGACTATTAGCCTTCGCCCACTAAGCCACACCTAGACCACTTGCACCTCATGGTCACTTTAGCACTTATCAATATTCCACTTGTACCTCGTGCATACCTTAGCACCTTTACCCACCCATCTAATCCCCTCCCTTTATCCTGTCAATTCCATTGTTTTTACAGACAATAAACAACACATTAATTATTCATATGAATTTTTATTAGCTCATTAATATGCCAACCATTACAAGCATTAGGCTTTAAGGAATTTCAAACCTTTACCCTCAACAAACACATCAACAGTCTACAGCACAGATCACCAGACTACAGAGTCAAGGTAAGTTGAAGGTCCAGGTTCAAACCCAGGTAAGGTCAAGGTTCTCTGATGAAACATTGGACAAGCAAGAATACAGCCACCCACAAGCCAGGACCGAGGTAAATCAGGTCACCATAGACAAGGTAAGGAAGATTGGCTCACAAATTGGCAAAGAAACTCAGAATTGGCTTAAAAATTGGCAATAAAAATTAATAAATAAAAAAAAAGAATTTTAAAAATGTGAAAAAAATAAAAAAGCCTTAAAATTTTTGAAAAATGGGTTGTTTTATTTATCTGTTGCATTGCAAGTTCTAGTATTTGTACTATGAGTCACCGTAAAAAAAAATTAATTTGGAATGAAAACCAAATCACAGGCCAAACAATAATTTTAGTCAGAGTGAAGTATAATTTGGAAATTGCAACTTCCAGCAAACATCCTCTAAGCAGCTCAAAACTAATACCCAAAATAAAAGTGCCAAAATAAGTTGTTGCCAACAATTAAATATTTGTTCAAATGTAAAGGCGGCATGATTGCTTTTTAGGACAGAAGAGGATGGTATTGGAAAATAACAAGACTGAATGCTGGTAGATTATGCATTTGACTTACCTTGATAATGATTATGAAGCTGGCAAAACGTTGAGTATCTTTATATAGCACAAGGTAATCAAAAAACAGTAGCACCTCACTATCTCATCAAACAAGATAAAAAAGGAGAGTTTGAAAGCCAATAGTGTCATAAACTAATGTTAAATACAGCCAATCATGATTTTGGTTGAAAAATTGAGATAAAAAAAGGACAAAATAGTAAGATTCTACTGTATCATCATATGCATCAATGAGAATAACAATCAATAAGTACAGTAGCCTCTCACTGACTATGGTTGAAAACAAACCTATGACACTCAAGCTAAATAGAATACCCAATATCAATCCAGAATGCTCAATCAAATGTTTGAATTAGATTTTCAGGATAAATTATTGGAAGTCTTATCACAGTTAGAGCCTACTGTACCAATCATAAACATCAAAATCATTTGTTAATGAAAAAGCTTTTTTCTCATTCTGTGGCAGAATTATATTTTTGCTGTAACAACTGAAATTTAAAAAAACAGTAGTAACTTCAAAAGAAGTTTACTGCATACATTTTTGAAAGAAAAAACAGTGAAAAGTTGCGGAAACAAGAAAATATATTTTGTAAAGTTGAATGAAATTTTGCACAAAATTTAGAAAGAAACTTTTTCATGTGCATCAATAATATCAAATCAATCAATCAATGTCAATCAAAGCATTCAATATCAATGTCAATGAATATCAAAATCAATGGCAATAAAAACAATGAAACAAGTCAATCAATATCAAGCAAATAAATAAATAAATAAATAATAAGAAAGTCCAAGCCAGCCAGTCATCAGGTCCAGTGGAGACAGTAAGTGCATTATTTACCAGCATTTAGTAAATTGGAAGAAAATTCAAAGGATGTGGTCACTTTTCGTTTGTAACAAAAAGGTCACACAGCCTTTACTATTTGTAAGCTAATTCTTAAAGTGGTGAAAAATTCTACATACAACAAAGAATTGTATGTAGATACATTATAATCATAACTTATTCTTATTCACCAAAGACAAATTGAATATCAGCCAATATTCACCCAAACTAGGGTAAATACCAACCAGAATCCACTCAGTCTGTGGTGAATAAGTATTTAGTTGAATCACGCAGGAGTTTGTTGAAGCTACGAACAATGTAAGAAATACAGCATTCAAAGCTAACTACATTCACTTGTGTAACTCTACTAAATAAATTCTTTACACAAACACTAATAGTTTCTGCTAGGCTTCCTAGCCTTGGTGACTTTTATCCAACTAGAAAAAATAATAACAGTGTCAGTGTGATGTTCTACTCATATAACAATCAATGCAAACTATCTGTAGGACCCTCAGCCACACCCAGGTGTATTTTTATTGGCATCTTTGGAGGATTGGAGGAGTCAATTTTAACAGAAATAGCTTTTTTGGTGTCCTAAGTATAACTGATTTCTTTGCCAGTAATGCTCAACAGAATAGAAAATTGATATAACTCATACTCATGATATCCCCTCACGATATCCCCCATAATAATGAAGTCATTCAAACGATGTTTAAAGGGGCACTTGGACGAAAATGGATGAAAATTGGAAATGGATGAAAATTGGAAATGACTTGAAACTTGGTTAAACCTATCTATATGGCCCAAATAGTAGCCAAGCAACATATTTTCTTCACAGTTAAAAGTAGTGGGTAAAAATTGTTAATTTTTTTCAGCATCTAAATTAATTATATTAAGTAATTTACTCAACCCTATTGTTCTTTTACCTTTTGAACCAAAATTTCTCAACTGGAAGTGGCTCCCAGGCTAAGATTTTTGCAAATATGGTTTTCCTGATCATAATTGAGTAATATCATCCTCAAATATTTGAATTATTCGGACTTTCAAAAATGGGGGCGTTTTCAACTAAGTGCCCCTTTAAAATGAAAAAAAATTAGCCAAACAACTAAGATACTGTGCCTGAAATTTTCAGTCTGCCAATAATCATTGTTCACACCCCTCCCACAAGAAAAGGAAAGAAAAATTGAAAAAACCTAGCAGGTTTGGTTGATTTGACCATCTCTTTTTGCCACAAAGTAAGGACCAAAAGGGAAAAAAAGATGAATTTTGTAGGGGAAAGACAGAGGAGCTGAAATTTTGCACTGATTGTTGCTTTAGAGGATATCCCCATAGGAAAAATTGTTAACTGCATGTACAAAAGCATTTTCCAAAGACGTCACAATTTTGCATCATGCGATAGAAATACCGACAAGCCAAGCCCATATATGCTGCAAGAATGGTTTGTTGTCTTGTGGTTTCCAATTTGTGGAAAAACTTTTCTCTTGTAACTGAAGCTCGTTTTACAAAGTTTGTGCACATTTCGATCATACAAAGCTCTGTTAAATCTATTTTTAGTAACCTTGAAAAATCCTATAATATTTTACCGAGATTGAAATAAATGTTAAGGGATTTAGTTGTTCATTGAACACACAAACTTATTCAATTGACTTTTGACTTGTATTTAGTGGGTCAGGAGGGGTGCTGCTTTGGTTTTGCAGTTTTTGCTTCAATTTGTTATAAAAAGAAATATTCGCCAGTAAAAGAACTAAAAAGCAAAATATAAGTCAAACAAATGACCCTCAGAGTATTTTTGAGTACTTTTGAGTTAAAAACAAGCGATTATTCGACATTTTTAGCTCCAAAAATCTGCCACGTGCTACACCCAAACGGGACCTCAAGATGAAAATGGTTATTCGACGGACGAAAATACCGAGAAAACTTGAAAAAAATATCTACAGGGGGAGAAACTAACCTTATCTTAATGTTTGGATAGTTTAGTCTAGTTTTAGAGCATTTCTTACCGTAAAAAAAGTGTCGTTCTGTTCGCCTCTTGCAGTTTCACTTGCCTCGCCATCTTGTTTTCTGACGCATGATGGGTACAACACCACAGGAAGCCCATAGATTCCCTCTGTTAAAGAAATGAAAAAGTATTTTAAATATTCAGACTATTTACTGATCCTGAGGCGAATAATTGTTTTGATATAGACCAACAATGGAGCCTCTAGAAAAGTTAATTCAAAAAAAACTTTATTAGATTTAGATTTGATACATTAAATTCGATTTGAATATCTGAAAGAAATCGTGACAAATGTCACGCTTCAACCATATATGGAAGCTCATTATATAGTCTTCATTCCATCTGATCCTCGTGTTCAAACTTACAGTGCTCATAGTGAAAGGTTTGGCTAATTTAACCGTAAAAGGACAGTACAAGAATTCTTCTTTCAAAACAAGTTAGCTTCAAAATTCAAAAGTGATAAGAGCAACAAATATGTCTTTGAAACTGAAGTTGATTTCAGTTTTTTTGATTTCAGGTCGTTGATTTTTAGGTCGTCATATTTCAGGTCGTTAGTGAACAAGCTGCCAGAGAACAGACTAGGTGTTATGGATATCATTGCAGAGTGTTAAACTACCTCCTGTAGCTTAAAGAACTCCACAATACTTCTTTTTTGAATGCTGAAAAACATAAGGGGTTTCATTTGTCAAGATTGGACAGCCAGCCAAAGAAGTTGGAGTCGATAAAGGAGCAGGCTGAAATCGTGGTTTTAAAACCGTATTATACATTCTAATAATGTCCCTTGGAACTGCATTTTTATTCATTTGTACTAATAGGGATCCCTATCTTGGCCTCAAAAGAAAAAAACAGATTTATTAAGGCTTTAATTTTATGACTTTATTAATATTACTTTTCACTTTGATTTAGATTGGGCTCCCTGCGGTATCAGCGGGGTTGCAAACAAATCAACGAGGGCTCAAGGGCGCGCGCACGGCTAATTATATACGTAACGAATGACGTCAATAATTAAAATGAATGAATAAAATGACGTTGCACTGCGAAATTGATTCATTTCAGATTAAAAAATGGAAGGAAACGAGGACCAATACTGTAAGTTTTTTTTCCCAACACGACGCCCCTGTTAGCTGCAGGAGTTTAGTCAAAGCTTAGTCAAATACATCATTTGAACTGCAATTTGTCAGATTTTGAATTTTTTCCTTTGTTATTTCAGATTTGAGTAAGAAGCGCTTAATCAGTAAAGTAAAGGTAAGGCGTGCGTTTGAATGATGGATGATGTTAGAAGAACAAACAAACAAACAAAAAACCAGATAGACAAACAGACAGACAAAATAAAGAAGCACGCAAACAGGTAGTGACAGACAAACAGGAACTGATGAACAAAGAAACGGTACACACATTCAAAGAATTAAGAGGACACACCGAGAGAAATTAAGAAAACGAGAGAAAAAAATGAAAAGACAAAATAATAACAACAATCTTAATTATAATATAATTATTATAGAACATAATGCAATAGAATATAGTGGTCATATTAGATTTTATTTCTTTTAAAGACATTAAAAAATGCGATTAAAGAAAGCGGGGAAGAATTAAGAGCAAAGAAGGTATGTCAAGCCAATTCTAATCATCTCTATTTATTTGTTAATTCATTTAGTCTATCTTTTTTTAATATTTTTTATTCGTTTTTTAATTAATTAATTTATGGATTTATTTTCTATTAATTTTCTATTCTATTATTTTCATGTTTTTGTTTATTCTTTCATTTTTCCTATATTTCTTTATTCAATTAACTATTATTTTATTAGACGTCTTTATGGTATGACAACAAAGGGGAGGGGTTAAGGTTGGAAAATATAAGAGACTAATATGCTAAAGGATAAAAGTGGGTGGGTGGGTGGGGGAGGGGTTAAGGTTGGAAAATATAAGAGACTAATATGCTAAAGGTTAAAGTGGGTGGGAGGGTGGGTGGGGGAGGGGTTAAGGTTGGAAAATATAAGAGAATATTATGCTAAAGGGTAAAAGTGGGTGGGTGGGTGGGGGAGGGGTTAAGGTTGGAAAATATAAGAGACTAATATGCTAAAGGGTAAAAGTGGGTGGGTGGGTGGGTGGGTGGGGGAGGGGTTAAGGTTAGAAAATATAAGAGACTTATATGCTAAAGGATAAAAGTGGGTGGGTGGGTGGGGGAGGGGTTAAGGTTGGAAAATATAAGAGACTAATGCACCTATCAATGTTAAGCCCCCGGGGGGGGAGGCCGGGCTAGGGGTGGGGATTAGATCAACATTGAAAGCCCCAGAGTGGGGCATTTGCCATTAATGCTGTCCCCCAGGGTGGGGACATTTGCCAAATATATGAGCCCGACTCTTGGGGTAGGGGCAAAATTAACCGAGAACCGTGGAGGACCACAGGCAACCCAAGCATAGTCTTTTTCGGCAATGTACGTCCTTTTTAGAACAGTTTTATTAAAGAAAAACGACCCACTGATGAAGATATTGCATGGATTCAATGTGATTGTTGTGAGGGGTGGTTCCATATGATATGTTTGGGACTTTTGTATATTAAAAACGCCAACTCCTGGTTTTGTTACAATTGTTACGAAAAATGGTAACAAATAAAAGCGTTGATACTGGCAACTTGTTGTTTGATAATATCGTTATAGTATTTTAGTAATCATATTATTTAGTCTTATCCTTTCTTCTTGCATTAACGTAAGCTATCAAAGAAAGCATACAAATAAATATTAAATAACTATCAAAGGGAGCATACAAAATTGTATTAGAACAAGCATATCACTTTCTCCATTACCAGAGTTACATTAAATAATTTCGTATTTGACTGGCAATATTTGCCATTCTGAAGCCCCACCTGGGGACATTTGACCCCTGAATGTGTCCCCAGGTGGGGATTTTAAGTTGCATTTGACCTTATTCAGAGGCCCAAGGGTGGGGCATTTGACAAAAAAAATCGAAAAAAAGTCTAATCCCCACCCCTAGCCCGGCCTCCCCCCCCGGGGGCTTAACATTGATAGGTGCATAATATGCTAAAGGGTAAAAGTGGGTGGGTGGGTGGGTGGGAGAGGGGTTAAGGTTGGAAAATATAAGTGACTAATATGCAAAAGGGTAAAAGTGGGTGGGTGGGGGAGGGGTTAAAGTTGGAAAATATAAGAGACTAATATGCTAAAGGGTAAAAGTGGGTGGGTGGGGGAGGGGTTAAGGTTGGAAAATATAAGAGACTAATATGCCAAAGGGTAAAAGTGGGTGGGTGGGGGAGGGGTTAAGGTTGGAAAATATAAGAGACTAATATGCTAAAGGGTAAAAGTGGGTGGGTGGGTGGGTGGGTGGGTGGGTGGGGGAGGGGTTAAGGTTGGAAAATATAAGTGACTAATATGCAAAAGGGTAAAAGTGGGTGGGTGGGGGAGGGGTTAAAGTTGGAAAATATAAGAGACTAATATGCTAAAGGGTAAAAGTGGGTGGGTGGGTGGGGGAGGGGTTAAGGTTGGAAAATATAAGTGACTAATATGCTAAAGGGTAAAAGTGGGTGGGTGGGTGGGTGGGGGAGGGGCTTAGATTGGAAACCTTCCTCTTTTTCATTCATACCTGCCGATATACCAACCACTGCTCTCCAATCCTAAACTTCCCTCACACCAAACCAACACATAAACTAACACTAAGCAAATTATTTGCAGGAGGAGATTGACAGGCTCAGGGAGCGAAATGGGGTAAATATCTCCATGGTTACAGTCTTTTTCTTTCTTCCCAAAAACAAAAATACAACATTTATCTGAATAATATTGCATGTCCATGCATGCTTTGTCGGCAGATTAATGACTTATCTTTTGATTGTATTAGCAGTAGTTTAATGGATATAAAATTAGGGTGCTTAGATGGTTAGTTTATTTCTAAGTTATGAATATGAGGACCGCGTAGCACTGTGAAATACATAGAAAGGAAATAAGTTAAAGTTATAGTGCTAAGAGAAACGAGGTAATTCCGGGCGAAAAACCCTTGGAAATAAATTCGGAAAAATTAATTCCGACCTCGATAGGATTCGAACCCACGGCCTTCGGATTTGTACACCGACGCTCTACCAGCTGAGCTAAAGGTCGAACTGGGAGCAAACCGGGGTGAAATTAGATGTTAGTTTCGCGGTATTTGAAATGTAAAGATATGAATATGAGGACCGCGTAGCACTGTGAAATACATAGAAAGGAAATAAGTTAAAGTTATTTCTAAGTTGTTTGTTTGTTAAATTTTTCTAGTTGTTTACTGTGGTTTATCTTATGTTTTTTTTGGCTCATAGGTTTTTTGGTCAATTGGTGACCTGCTTCTCTGTTTTTAGTTTGACATTCTTATTATGTTCTGGTCAAAAGTTTCAAAACAGAAGTGCAGCATTTTAGATCAAGAGAAGGGAGGGGAAGGCAGTCTGCATTAGGGGACCATGTTGACTGGTAATATTTATTTCATCATGATTTTTCCATTTTCTAGTGGTTGGAAGAGCAGTTGGAAGGAAAGACAGAAATGTGTGAAAGGTAAGTCATATGCTTCAATATGCAACAATACTTGGTTGTCTCTTGCCCCACTGGTTTTCTTGCCTGCGATTGGTTTGTGAATGCAACATCAATTCGACATTAATGGCCTCGACAACTCATCATGATTTCAAAGTAGAACAATAACTGCTAAATAATGAGGCCCACTCCTTTGTACATTGTATTCTAAATTTAAACTGTCTTTCTAATTTCATGTTTTAGTGTGAAAACTGCCAATGAAGGCCTCAGGGTAAGGAAGACTTAAACTCTAAGAGTAATTATAAGATGCATGTCAATTAAAAGGGAAGCTTGTTTAAATCAACTAATGATAATATTTATTCATATTATTCCTGTAGGAGACAAATGAGGCCCAAGCTACACAGGTAGCAAGGTAAGTATCTAGACTTTATCACAATGTGGTCAGTTGCCCTTAGTCTCTTAATCAAGCGCCAATAAATCAACAAACACAGTTAATTGGCCATTGTAAGAAAATCCTTGAATCTCCCTTAAACATTTTCTGGTAAAGAAAGGAATTATATTAAAGGGAATGACCCACAAACAACACAGTACAAAAGCAACAACCTTTATGCCAGTCTCCAGCTCTTGTGGTGTTCAGTCTGTCCTTCTGTTTCTTCATCCTTTATCAGTTATTCCAGTAAAATAATTCTGCAATGAAAATTAAATTAAATGTCACACATGTACACCCTCAAATTAGATAAAAATAACTAACATTCGTAAAATTGTTCTTTACTTTGACCAAAATTTAGCTTCCAAAAGGAAATGGAAGTTCTAAAGGTAAGGGGAAAAATTCTATTGAACTGGTCATGTGTATAGCAATATCAGATTAATGAATCATAATTGGTACTTTCATTCACAGAACGAGCTCCTTCCTTACCCTTAATTCTTCAATGGCAGTGCTCACACACACTGTGAGCACTGCCAATGAAGAATAAAGGTGAGGAAGAATTAAACTCTAAGGATACGATGCATGTTAATTAAAAAAGAAGCTTGTTTAAATCAACTACTAATAATATTTATTCATATTATTCCTGTAGAGGACAAATGAGTCCCAAGCTACACAGGTAGCAAGGTAAGTTGCCCTTAGTCTCTTAATTGAGCGCCAATAAATCAACAAACACTGTTAACTTGCCTTTGTACTTGTTTTTTTTTTTGTGAGGGTAGAACTTAATAGCCAGTGGCTAACAAACCTGTTGCCCTCACTCCATGATTAAATTGGAATATAAGAGCTGATTTTTGAAGAGGGAGGAAAACCAGAGAACCTGGAGAAATTACCCTAGCTCATTGGGACTTTAACCTGGTTTGTGAGTGGCGAGTGTTCTCACCGTTACGCCACCCCTACTTTCCTTATTATTTTAAGAAAAGTATTGAATCTAGCTTACGCGTTTATAGGTAAAGAAAGATTCATATTAAAGGGAATGACCCAGAAACGACACAGTACTAAAGTACTAACCTTGACACCAGTCTCTCTTGTGATGTTCAGTCTGTCCTTGTGCATGTTCCCTCATCCCCTATCAGTTATTCCAGTAAAATAATTCTGCAATAGAAACCAAATGAAATGTCACACATGTACACCCTCAAATTAGATAAAAATAACTAACATTCTTAAAATTGTTCTTTACTTTGAACAAAATTTAGCTTCCAAAAGCAAATGGAAGTTCTAAAGGTAAGGGGAAAAAATTCTATTGAACTGGTCATGTGTATAGCAATATCAGATTAATGAATCATAATTGGTACTTTCATTCACAGAAGGAGCTAACATCAACAAAGAACATCCTGGATAAGTGAGTAGCTCAAAAATGTAGGATTCTTGTAAAAAAGGAAAGGAAAGGGAAGTGGGTGGAAGGGAAATGGGATAGGAAGGGTAGGGAGGAAAGAAAATGGAAAACAGGGAAGCAGGGAAGAGAATGTAGTTAGCTTGGCTGTGGTATAGTAGTATTCTTTCAATTAGTCATTATTCAACAAAACATGAGAAACTATTTAAATATTTCACTTCTTTTATCAATTCTTCTCTATTCCAGAACCCAGAGGGATAATGAAGATCTAAAAGTAAGAAAATAATGGGACAATAAGCTTGTTTTATGAACAAAGAGAATGTTTAAGATATATATGTATTATATTTCCTCTTTCAAGCCTTTTGGCAATAAAATTATTTGATTTTCATCTGTTTCTTTCAACTATCACAATAAATAAACTATTTTTTTTTTGTATTCTTCTGCTTAGTGTAAATTAAATGCCAAGACAGGCCAGATGCGGCTGTAAGTAAACTAATTGTGCAATTCAATGATTAGGAGGGCATTGGTGAACCATGCAGGGGAGTTGACTTGACTCAGAGTCTTTTAGGCCTCATTCTTTTCAACTTCATGATTTGCATTTCAAAATTCAGTGTAAGAGTTGTTAACTTGTATATATATATATTTTTTAATATTTTTCAGCCTGAAAAAGGAATTAGATGACACCAAGGTAAGACACTTTAGAGCATATAAATTTCTTCAGATATTGATATCAAGTGCAGTGTTGCAACCTCTTCCTCTAAACCAACCAACAATCACAAAACACAAATCAAAATCCTTAGAAACTAAACAGCTAAACAGAGTGGTGCTATGCATCAGCCAGACTTGTATCTAGAAATATATTATTAACTAAAAATGATATTATTATCTCTAACTTCAGGTCTTAAGTAAATCCAAGACATCTGGATATAAACAGTAAGTATTGGAGATATGGACAAAGGATAAAGATTAGATGGAAGGGGGACTGGAAGCAATGGACTCTAATATTATGACCTCTGACCTTTATATTCCCTTATTTAACACTATAATGTCATTAGTTTCTAGTCCCTAACTACTCCATCTAGATGACTAAATGCTTCTCTTCCAACTGCTTAATTCAAAACTGTCATTAACTATAAAACTCTTCTTTGAACATTACAGATTGGCAGTTGAGAACGAGGAACTAAAGGTAATAGACTCTTAGAGGGATAAAATCATCTCAATGCCAACTTACACACTAGAACATCATCAATAGAATGATTATAATACTAATAATTCTGCTTGTTTTTGTTATAAGAACATGGTCAAGGAGAAAGACAAAAAAGTCAAGTTGTGAGTATTAGAGCCTGTATCAATAAATAGTAATATGGTAATCTAGAGCGTAATCTCACCTCAGTTAACTTATGATTCTAATGGTGATTGAACTCTACTAAAAACAATTTTCCTAGAAAGACTTGAATATTAGGCAACACTGATGCAAGGTTCAAGTATTTTAACCCACAATGCTTAGCATACTCATCCTGATTCAAAGATCCAACAAATCTCATATCCGTAATAAGTATCAAGAAAATATTTATATTACATTTGCAAGAGGATACTTCACATTGTATTGTCAATAATTTCTTTTCAATTTACTGATGTTTCAGCCTTACATTCAAAGAGTTTTTTCATAAGGTAAGGAAACAGAATTCACTGAGGAAAAGATCTAGAGACCTAGCAATGACTACACAAAAGCACTGCAGTGTCACTCAACCATTTGGCAAACAACAAATTTAGAAAGTTGTATAAAAAGAGCTAATGTTGAAGTGGGGGCCAGCATGCACAAATGCAGTTGAACTCAACTTTCAAATTATATATATATTTTATGAAGAAATGATGATGGGGTGCACCGCCCAAAAGGGGGTACCTTTTAATGGCCGGACGTATAGAAAAGGGTTAGGATTTTTTGAGTTTTGGTACAGAAAAGGGTCAGGAATTCACAAGTTTAGGTGTAGAAAAGGAAAAGGGAAGCTAAAATTACTGTTCAAGGAAATGAAGCTGAACTTGCACACTGTAAATCTTTACGCGACCATCCATATTCATATCTTGCCTGCTTCAAAATCATATGAAAGGCAAATGTATATAAAGGGGTACTTTTTAAGACAAAAGGGTACATGTATATGAAAGGGGTACCTTTTTACCAAAAGGGGTCAAGAGTCCTCAGGTGGAGCACATCCCCAAGCAAACTGCTTAGGAGTACCCCAGGACATCAATTAATCTTTATAACTGGGATTTGGATTTCTTTTTCCAAATGGCTAAATGTTGAATATCGATCTTTTTGCTGCAGGTGTTGCTGAGAAATTATGACAAAGATGTCAAAATGTAAGTATCGAAACTGTATGATGGTGGGTCATCAAGAGCACAGGTTTTTTTTGTGTGCAGGGGGAGGGGGTTGAGGGGGAAGAGTAGTTATCTTTCTGCCTGCCTTCGAGAAGTAAATAAAACAAGGAAAATAATGCATTTTTTCTTTGCTATTTCAGGTACGATAACAAAATTGAAAATATGAAGGTAAGAAGATTTTTTATCTAAGTTTCTCTGACAGAAATTAAAATAGCTAAACATGAGCACAAAATACTAATAAATCCTGAACTAAAATATCTTGAAGTTGTGTGAATTCTTAACACCTCATTGCCACTATAGCTAATGCAATTAGAATCTGTAATGATGGAAGACTCCGGATTCTGGTCTCTGGATTTTTTTCCATACTTATGAACCATGGATAAGACTTCTAGATTACATGTAGATAACAGTATGAATTTCTATTTGCAGAGAAAACATTTTAAACAACTACAAGCGTGAGTATTACAAGTGTACTATGTTAGTTACTTGTATGTTAGTATGTTAGTACTGTGCGGGGAGGGGTAATAGGTCAATCATTCCTATGATACCTCATTTTTTGTCCAGCATATTGAATAAACAACAAACCCCAGTACTAGTACCTGTATATCTTGATAGACCTTTGAGTTAACAGATCCTTCCATTGCTTTCCAATTCTTGATATTTTCAGATTCGCAACCCTGAATGAGAATAGGAAGGTAAGAAAACAGCAATAAAGAAAAACACTATAAAATGTGCGCATGTGCATGTTGCTGCTTGCAACAGGATCATCACATTCCAGTGTTAACTGGAATAGACAGGGATATGTAACAAGCAACTACCTTTCAAAAAAATGAGAGCTTAATGCAAGCATTGCACATTAAAGATATTCCAATACTTTTTGAGAAAGGAGATGTGTTATTCATATGCTAAAAATGGGAAATATTTCTCTTATAGAACACAAT
The DNA here is from genome assembly GCA_964019055.1 of Anthopleura xanthogrammica. Lineage (NCBI taxonomy): Eukaryota > Metazoa > Cnidaria > Anthozoa > Actiniaria > Actiniidae > Anthopleura > Anthopleura xanthogrammica. Next base: position 13,630,012 of record OZ025207.1, on the reverse strand, counting down.
CACCTCTCTCTCCAATGAGCTGGAATTGTAAGTATTGCAACTGTCTGCAACTGTCTGAGCTAGTAAATTTTTGATCAAAGATAGCCAAAAACCCAGATGTTATGCGCTGTGTTTCTCACATAATTATGAAAATGGGTGTAAGCAATAGTCACAACATTCAGCTAATAAAAGCAAAAGAAAGGTCGAAGGGCAAATGGGAATCTGTGATTAGTGATTCCACAACCAAAAGGAAATGTTGGGTAAATAAGAATGTCTTTATACTGTAGTCATTTCTTAAATACCTAACGATGCCATCTATGGTCTTTGCTGAATGATGCAGGCATTGTTTAGGTATTTGAGGAATGACTATTGAAGAAATTCTTATTACCAAGAGTTTCTTTAATCATGCAATTGCTGATCACAGCTACTCCTACAGCTACACCTACCACCTACAGTGGTATTTTATCGAATATTTGCTTGTGGGTAATGTACATAATGAGGCCCATTCATTTGCACACTGTATTCTAAATTTAAACTGTATTTCTAATTTCATGTTTTAGTGCAAGCAATACCAAGAAAGAATTCATGGTAAGGAAGACTTAAACTCTAAGCATACAATGCATGTCAATTAAAAGGGAAGCTTGTTCAAATCAACTAATAATATTATTCATATTATTCCTGTAGGAGACAAATGAGTCCCAAGCTACACAGGTAGCAAGGTAAGTATCTAGACTTTATCACAATGTGGTCAGTTGACCTTATCAGTCTCTTAATTCAAGCGCCAATTAAATCAAAAACACAGTTAATTAGCCATTGTAAGAAAATCATTGAATCTCCCTTAAACATTTTCTGGTAGAGAAAGGGATTATATTAAAGGGAATGACCCACAAACAACACAGTACAAAAGTACTAACCTTGACACTGGTCTCTCTTGTGATGTTAAGTATGTCCTTCTGTTTCTTCATCCTTTATCAGTTATTCCAGTAAAGTAATTCTGCAATAAAAACGAAATAAAATGTCAAACAAACCAGCTTAAATAACAATAACTAAGTTAACATTCTTATGATTGTTCTTTGTTTTAACAAAATTCAGCTTACAACAGCAAATGGAAGATCTAAAGGTAAGGAAAAAACATATTCAACTGGTCTTGTGGTTAGCAATAACAAATGAATAACAATCGGTGTTTTTGTTTACAGAACGAGCTCACATCTGTGAAGAATATCCTGGATAAGTAAGTGGCTTGAAAATGAAGGATTCTCATGCCTTAACCATGAAGAGCAAATGGAAGTGGGTGAAAGGGAAATGGGATGAGCAAGTAGGGAATGGAATGTAGTTGTATTGGCTGTGGGAAGTGGGAATATTTGACTTCTCTTAACAATTCTTCTCTATTGCAGCACCCAGAAGGATAATGAAGATCTTAAAGTAAGAAATTAACTGAACACGCAAAACTTTTTATGAACAAAATGAATGTTTGATAGATGTATACATTATATTTCCTCGTTCAAGCCTCTTGGCGATAAAATTATTAAATTTTCCTCCGTTTGTTTCAACTTACACTATAATACATAAGCTAACATATTTTTTTGTATTCTTCTTCAAAGTGTGAATTAAATGCCAAGACAGAGCAGATGCAACTGTAAGTTTTCTGAGCAATAGCCCCCTTTACAGTTCCCTTTGCCATCTTGAAAGGTAGCTGTGCCTTTGCATTGAAGCAACAGGAATGGTGAGCTTGCATGTGAATAATTGTCTAAGGTGCTAAAAAGGTCTATCATTGCAAGCTCACAGTTCATCTCACTTTGATGCAAAGGCATGGCTACCTTTCAAGATGACCCGTGGAACTGTGAAGGAGAGCACTGGGGAATGAGGGGAAAATTTTTGACAAGGGTTCTTTTAAACTGAATGATTTGTATTTCAAAATTAAGTGCTGTTTAACTTGTATATATATTATGTTTTACATATTTTTCAGACTGAAAAAGGAATTAGAAGACACTAAGGTAAGACACTTTACACTCTTCTTTCTTCAAAAAGTCTCAATTGTTAACCATATCTAATAAGCTAAAATTGTTTGTTTCTTCAGAACGAGAAGGAAGCTGTAACTCTGGAGTTGGTGGTGTAAGTATATCCTACTAATGGACAGTGCTAAATCAAAGTTTCGGAGACCACTGGGTTTGCTGTTGGATAATGTAGAGGAAGGGACCTGGAGAAATTACAGTAATCCATTTATCACTTTATAAACCTGTTTTATTATTTCATTTACAATTTCAGCCTTAAGAAGGACAAAGAAGAAAGTAAGGTGAGAATATATATGTATTATCAATTGAACGATGGTGAATTAAAGGACAGATTAATCTTTTTGAAAATTCTTAAACCAAACCAAATGAGTACATGTAAGTACATGTATCTAATAAGCTAACTATGTTTGTTTCTACAGATCAAAATGGAAGCTGTTAATTCAGAACTGGAGGCGTAAGTATATCTTATTGTTGCACCTTGTTGAAACACTAGTTCAGAGCTCGAGGGGATGGTGCATTATGCAACATCTAGAACAGGTTTCCTAGAGCAAGAGATCTAGAGGGGGAGGTAATATCAATTGTTATAAGTAATTATATTAACCATTTTATCATCTATCAATATTCCATTCCAGCCTGAAGAAAGAAATGGCAGAACTAAAGGTAAGAAGAAATATGTTACAGATTGAATGACTGAGAATTATTGGACAGATTAATCTTATTGAAAAATTTTCAAATCAAGCCTAAAGAGTGTCCAATAAGCTAAGAGACTGGTCATAAAGTTAAGGGGGGTATAGGGATGGGCAAAACTAGAACTGAATTGGTATATTTTATGCTGTCCCATTATAAAATGTGATTGAAAAAGTAATGACTCACCTACAGTTTCGAAGCAAAATTGCCTAGATGTTAGATTTTCCATTTTATAGATAGCCCACCCCTTTCAGGGATCTCAAAATTATGTGGCCCAGCCCCTGTTTTTGTGCCCTGTCCCCTCCTCACCCTCCTTTTTACTTAATGACCAGTCCATAACAAATATGCTTATTTCTACAGATAAAGATGGAAACTGATAAACTGGAGATGGTCAAGTAAGTATATCTTATTGTACTATCAGGTTGAATCACAGGTTCTGGGAGGTAGACCACTGTTAGTTAATCAGAGCAAGGGTAGTTGGTGCACGATTTGGGTTGGTGGTGATTTGTGGGTTACTGAGAGCAAGGGCTGGTTCAGGAGGTGATCAACTTGTATATCTTATGTTATTTATTTATTTATGTATATTTTTTGTAATTTCAGAGAGAAGCAAGAAAAGCAAGAAATCAAGGTAAAATAGAAAACTGTTTATATATTTAAGGAAAAGAAAGAGTCAATAATAAACCTCTTGCTTTAAAAAGTCTCAAACCTTTAGTGTAAACCATATCAACTAATAAGCTAAACTTGTTTGTTTCTTCAGAACGAGATGGAAGCTGTGACTTTGGAGTTAGTGATGTAAGTATATATCTTTACTAAATAAAAATAAAGTGCAAAACACAGGTTCAGAGAAGAGGTTCTGCTGTGGGTTACTGAGAGTAATGGCTGGTTTGGGAGGTGATCGACTTTGGATCATGTACAGTAGATCAGGAAGGGACCTGGGGGTGGTAATATATTATCACTTTTTAACCCTGTTTTATTATTGCATTTGCAATTCCAGAGTGAAGAAGGACAAGGAAGAAAGTAAGGTGAGAATACATATTATGTGTTATCAATTGAATGATGGCTAATAACAGAAAAGATTAATCTTCTTGAAAAATTCTTAAACCAAACCAAAAGAGTATATCTGAGTACGTACATGCATCTAATAAGCTAACTATGTTTGTTTCTACAGATCAAGATGGAAGCTGTTAATTCAGAACTGGAGGGGTAAGTATATCTTATTGTTGCACCTTGTTGAAACACTAGTTCAGAGCTCGAAGGGATGGTGCACTGTGCAACATCTAGAACAGGTTTCCTAGAGCAAGAGATCTAGAGGGGGAGGTAATATCAATTGTTATCAGTATTAACCATTTTATCATCTATCAATATTCCATTACAGCCCAAAGAAAGAAATGGCAGAACTAAAGGTAAGAAGAAATATGTTAGAGATTGAATGTTGGAGAATTATAGGACACAGATTAATATTCTTAATTAATTCTCAAATCAAGCCAATAAACTTATGGTGGTGTTTGTTTCTACAGATCAAGATGGAAACTCACAACTTGGAGATGGTTGGGTAAGTATATCTTACTGTACTACCATGTTGAATCACAGATTCAGGGGAGGTACAGTAGCTCACTGTTATAGTTAATCAGAGCAAGGGTAGTTGGTGGGGCAAGTCATCAGTAAATTAGTAACATTTGAACCATTTTATCATTTCATTTGCAATTCCAGTGAAAAAAATGCAAAGCAACAAATGAAGGTAAGAATAATTTGGTTATATCTAATAAAGAAAATAACTACTGTATATAGAAAATAATCTTCTTTCTTTAGAACATTATCAAATCAAGTGCAAAGACTAAAAAAATTCAAAATAATTGTAACAAATTTAATTCAATAAGCTAATAATGAGCAACATTGGCATTGATGTCTTCAGGTGCCAACAATGAGTTAATAGCTAATTATAATTATTGGTAACATTGTCTGTGTCCACAGAACAACAACAACAAATTGAAGAAGGAGCAAATGTGAGTATCCTACAAAATTTGATACATTTTTTCAAATTTAAAAATATATTAACAAACATTAACCCCAAGAGGGAAGTCGCTCATCTGAGGGGTCTATGTCCAATTTATTTACAAAATATACGAAAAATATATATATATATATATAAGTATTTATATTAATAATTTCATAGACAAAAATTGATACATTTATTTATTCTTCAATGCTATACTAGAAATGACGTCAACTAGTAATTTATACAATCCTTAGCAATTTTAGCAGGGTTTTTGTATTAATCATATTTTGATTTTGGTAAAAGAGAACTTCTCATAATTTCAAAAGAGTCTGCCTTGTCAATAATCAATATTGTATTGTTAGTATTCTTCATGACAATTATATTTTATATTTTATATATTTTATTATAAGTACTACGTTATAACCATAATGCTTAATGACCTGTTTGATTGCTTGTAGGGTACTCGAAAGTGCAAAGAAAGAACTTGAATCCATCAAGAATGTTGAAAAGGTTTGTGTAATATTTTGTTTTCAGTAACAGTGTAAAGCTTTGATGAGGACGAGCGTACTCATGAAGGTCATTTGCTTCAAAATGCAAAGTAAATGTCAGTTTTCTCAAACTTTGCTAGTTGATGTACAACAACATGATACAAACAAAATAAGCCCCAAATAATAGGGGACACCATGCAATCCTATGAGTAAAATGACTTATGGAAGTTGATATTTTTGGCACCTATCATTCGCTATACTAAGAGGAAAACAAAAAAATAATTTTGGTGAATTTGGCACTGTCACAGCAAGCATGAATATATTTGCAGGCAGCTTCAGGCTGCACCCTAATCTGTCTGCTATATATCCACAAATGAATGCCGAGTGCCTCAGTAATCATCTAAATAATGATTTAATATTTGGATAGAGAATAGAAGGAAGAACTTTTCAAAGGACCATTTCCAACAGTGATGGTATCTGCATGCATGCCTTCATCTATTTTATAAGATTAATTTTTTGTTTTGTTTTGTTTTAGATCTCGGTTGAAGCACAAACTAATAAGAAAAAAAAATCTGCAATGCGACGATTTGGGAAGAGAGTGAGGCAGGTGTTCCGCAGGGAGTAAATTTCTTTTCTTTTACCCCACCCCTTTTTACCCATTTTTCCCCTTTTGTTTTCAATTTTTGTTTTAATTTTGTGCAACAAAGCCACCTTTAGCTCCGATTTGTTCAAGAATCAAGAACAACACGTTTATAGGCTGATAATCATGGGGTTCAGGTGACTGTTACAAGGGAAACAAAACAAAAGTAGACCAACAGTTGTGTCTAGGTGGTATGACAATCACTTGAAACATTAGGCCTCTCTTTTAGTGGGAACACCTCTTTAAATCAACATCACTATTCCAAGTTTTAATGACAGGAAAAGAGGTGGCGAGGAATGGGAAATCCGTTCATGGTACTATGGTAATTTTTTTGACATTTTATCTATTCATAATGATAGACCAATTTAATTGCAATTCAACTAGAAATCAAGAGCAACAACTTTGAATTAACAAACTGATCAACATACAATCACCTGATCAACATTTCAACATGGAGAAGCAGGCTTGTGCTTTAACAGTTCACGAAACAACATCTGTTCCCTGTTATACCTTTAGGATGGTGATATTTGAATATTTTAGATTCTGGTGACACTAATTTCTAAACTTTTCTCTGATAGTACTTTATAATTTCTTTCCATTTGCTTTACTAATAGGAACTTTTTAGTATTTGTTTCCTGATGCTATTTTTTCAAAGAAACTTTTGTGCCATTTGAATTATTTCTGTTCTATTTCACTTCTTCAAAAAATCTTCAAAGAGATAATGCTGTGTTGTTCTATTAGCTTACTTCTGACATTTTGCTTATGAAAAATGCCTGTGTTTCTATTCATTATCTGAAGTGCATGTTTTGAAAAAGACAAAAAAAGAAATGAAGGTCACAGTATTTCGTTTTGTTCATTCATTTGAATTTTGTTTTCTTTTTTTCCATTTTTTGTGAAAATTCCTAATTTTTAGGGTATTTTTAACTTATTTCAATTTTCATCACGAAACAAAATTCCAAGTTATATCACGAAACAAAATTCCAAGTTTCATCACGAAACAATATTCCAAGTTTTATCACGAAACAAAATTCCAAGTTTCATCACGAAACAATATTCCAAGTTTTATCACGAAACAAATTCCAAGTTTCATCATGAAACAATATTCCAAGTTTTATCACGAAACAAAATTCCAAGTTTCATCACGAAACAATATTCCAAGTTTTATCACGAAACAAAATTCCAAGTTTTATCATGAAACAATATTCCAAGTTTCATCACGTCACGAAGCAATATTCCAAGATTCATCACAAAACACAATTTTTTTCAAATCAAGAATCAAATTAATATTTCCAATGAATCACAATGTCATTAGTTTGACTACTGAACACATGTACTTGAACCCAGTGAAGATGCTGGGTACTAGGGATAGGAAGAGACTCAGGTATACCTGTGTGTGCATGCATCATTACAGAAAAGCAACAAAAAAACAGATCAAAGGATCCAACTTTCTATTGGTTTTCATCTAATTTCTCATTTATGTAACACCCAGAGTACTTTTCTTTGATACATTACACTGCAATATTTTAGTCTCCTTTATCTTTAATAGCTGCTACTGCAGCGATTTTTCTTTCATTTCAATTCGCTAGGGAAATGCTCATTTACATCTTTTATTTCTTTATCAAAATCCTTCAGATTTTTTTCCTATGATCAGGTTTTTAAACCTACCATCTTTTTTGTTCTGCAGCTTTTCATTCACAGCAAAACGAGTTTTTTTTCAAATTTTTCAAGATTTGTCACAGACTGTATTTTCATGAATGCTTCCGAGGAGATGTTTCAAATACCTAAAAACAGCTGACCGAAAATCTGTCTAAAACTTTCATTAGTCAATTTCAGATGCATGCGCATACAGGTGTTTCTAATCCCCTCTACCTCCCCCTGGGTCTAGTCTCTTTTCTGGGGACAAGTATGAGTTAGTAAGTGAATGGACTATGCTCTTCATTTAATATGATGAAAACATATCAATAACAATAGGGTCCTTGGAAGTAGTGCTGTATTTATAGGGAGGGGAGCTAGTCGTTTTGTATCTTTGGTGGAAAGTCCATTGGTCTCTCTAGAAATATAATGTTAGACATTCAATTGAACAAGTCAGTATTTTTCTAAAAAAAAAAATCTTGAACCAGCCAGTTATCTCATTTTTTACCTATTATTACTGTTATCATTGAAGTGTGACCCGCAAAAATTGATGTCTCGTTCGCAAACTAGCATTTTGTCAGCCAGCAATTAAAATACTCTTTTTAAACATGGTACTTGCATCTAACTTTTGGCAGAATTTCTCTTACTTCTGAGCCCTTAATATTAAATCGTATTACCCTCCATCACAAACTTTGGTCATAAATAGCAGGCATGTTTTTTTCTAAACCAATAAACTTCTACCCAATATATTGATTGAAAGCCATCAAATGCAATTTTCTTGCAAGATAAGATGCACTAGAAATCATTGCATTGAAGTACAGCACCATCTGATAAGCACATAACACCTGTTCCATGACACATTACTTAACCGGATGAATAGGTGATGTGTGGGTAGTTTGATGTTTCATCATTTGAAAATAAACAAAATTTACACATTGACATAGAAACATAATCAAAGAATTAACAGAAATAACTATTCGAAGTTCTGATTTTTGGACAAAAAATTTCCTTTCTAGAAGGCAGTGTGCTTTTCTCAACATTAAAATTTAGGATTTAGATGAGCAGCAAGACATGAGTAATACAAATCATGTGTTGTTGTTAACCTGTACAGCTAAGTATCGATCATAGCTGTTGGTCAGTCATTACACACTGATAAAATTTCAAAAAAAAATGATAAGATTTCAAAGACAAATGATAAAATTTCAAAGAAAAATGATAAATTTTCAAAGAAAAATGATAAACAAGGCAGTCAGGTCTTTTTAATTCCAAAGAAGAAAATAAGTGCAACAGACTGTTCTATGCATATCATCAGCAACTTAGCAATAGGTACATAGTAGTATAGTACGTATTTTGAATTGATTCTTCAGTAAGATATCCTTCATTCAACCGTGAAATATGATTGAGCTCAAATTAATCTTGGATTCACATGAGTAATACAGATCATGTGTTGTTGTTAACCTGGACAGCTAAGCATCGATCATAGTTGTTGGTCTGTCATAAGACACTGATAAATTTTTGAAGAAAAATGATAAATATTCAAAGAAAAATGATAAATATTTGAAGAAAAATGATAAATTTTCAAAGAAAAATGATAAATTTTCAAAGAAAAATGATAAACAAGGCGGTAATGTTTTTTTAATTCCAAAAAAGAAGAAATCAAATGCAACAGACTGTTCTATGCATATTATCCGCAATTTAGCAATAGGTATATAGTAGTATAGTAGATATTTGGAATTGATTCTTTAGTAAGATATCCTTCATTCAACAACAGAATATGATTGAACTCAAATTAATCTTGGATTCACATAAAGATTAATCTTCTTGGTCTGTCATAAGACACTGATAAATTTTCAAAGAAAAAATGATAAACAAGAAAAAATAAATGTAACAGACTGCCCTTGAATATTATCAGCAACTTAGCAACAGGTATATAGTAGTATAGTAGGTATTTTGAATTGATTCTTTAGTAAGATATCCTTTATTCAACAGCAGAATATGATTGAACAGAAATTAACCTTGAATTCACATAAAGAAATCTTCTTGGTCTGTCATAAGATGTTGGTCAATTTTCAAAGAAAAAATGAAAAACAAGAAAAAAAATAATACAACAGATCAGACTGCCCTTGAATATTATCAGCAACTTAGCAATAGGTATATAGTAGTATAGTAGGTATTTTGAATTGATTCTTTAGTAACATAGTCTTCATTTAACAGTGAAATATGATTGAGCTCAAATTAATCTTGAATTTAAATTAAGAAATCTTCTAGTTAAGATGTGGTTTCATTTGTAGAATTACAGGTCAGTATTTCATGGAGGCAGATTATTCATTCTTAAAGCCATGGAGTATTTATAAGGTGTCTCCCATAACGTACCACTGCACAAGTGAGAATTTTGGTTAGTTCTTCATGTAGTCACAAGGTGAGTTAGCAGGAAAGAACAGTAATCCCATCAAGTATCCCATGACGTCTCATCCCATAGCACAATCCACAACTGTAGACGTGTTCTTAGTACATTTTCATACTTTTTTCTATGGCTTTTCTTGGGGATTGTAAGTAAAAACCGATGGAAATCACTGGAGAAGTTACTTTGGCAGTCAATGGCAGATTACAGTAGGATGCGGAAAGTGGATGAAAAAGTGTCAAGATAGTGGTCCATCACTTTTACAGAAATCAAATCTGCAGGTGAAGGTGATATTGTAAGACTATTATTAGATGATGTTCTTTGGAATCCAACCAAACCCTCCAGAAAGCATTTTAAGACAGATATTGTTTTGTGAAAAGGTAACAAAGATAGTGGTCCATCACTTTTACAGAGATCAAATCTACAAGTGAACGTGATATTGTAATCCTATAATTATTAAATGGTTCTTTGGAATCCAACCAAACTCATCTGAAACCATTTTAATTAAAAGTTGACAGATCCCACCACAAAACACATAAATATTAACAATACACCCAACTCATGTGTTGGTGATTTGTGAGGGATAAACGCCAGAGAACCTGGACAAAAACCCTCTATGCAATGGAGAAACAAACTTCACTCACATGTGGTGTCTGCAGGAATCAAACCATGGGCCCAGCCCGTGAGAATTAAAGGGGTGAGGGCAATGACGTCATGTCTTAATGTCACTTATTTAAAAACCCAGTCTCACGAATGAATTTGACTGAGAATTTAAAGTAGAGTTGAAACTTGTTAATTTTGGAGAAAATCAGAGAAACCAGAGCAACATACAATCCAACAACATACAATCCTGGTCGAATGTTGGAGAATCGAACCCAAGACCACAAAGAATACATGTATTTTCAGTTTACCAGGAATTTTCTTTGTCTTCATACTTGAATCAACATTTCAACATCCCATTGTAGTCTTTCAATGGCTTCTGAAGTCGTTCTCAAGTGGTTTTCTTTGGTTTTTGATTACAACCCTCAGTAACCACGGAAACTATTGATGAAAATGCACTGGGCATACAAGTTCTGAAATACAGGAATTGTTTCCTTGTGTTTGCAATCTCATCCTTTCTTGCATTCATCAACTTTAAATTCACTTCCACTCTCACTTAGTTTTTCTCCCATACATCTTTCCTACCATGCACTTTCTCACTCTCACTCTTATCTACTTGCACTAAGGCACTTACACTCAAACACAAATTTCTTTCCATTCATCCTAACTTTTCTTTTCTCTGACTTTCATTTACTCATTTTCAATTCCATTCTTCTACTAATTCTCCTTCTCTCCCTTTCATTTCCATTCTTCTATCTTTACTTATCTTCCCTTACTTTCATTCTCTCCCTCACTCAAAGCAGCAGGGTACAATTCTAGTATTTCAGTTCTTGGCAATGAGAACATGTCTGCAGTTTTGGATTGAGCCATGGGACAAGACATCATGGGATACTTGATGGGATTACTGATTCCTTTCTGGGAGCTCACTTTATGAAAACATGAAGTACTAACCAAGAATTTTCACTTGGGCAGTGGTACGTCATGTGAGACATCATGTCAGTACTTTGTGTCTTTGGTACCTCCGTTTTTGGATGCATGAAGTATTGACCTGTGATTTTGCACGTGGAACTTCTGAATAACGAAAAGATTTCCTAATGAAAATTAAGATTAATTTGTTCTCAATCATATTTTTCACTGATATTTATTTACATTTCCTAGTTCTTGATGTTGCTATGCATACTCTGAATAGGGCTTACAGACAGAAATATAAAACACATTAAAAATCTCTCTTAGCCAAGTTGCTGTTCTGTGCTTACAGACAGAGATATCATCTTTGGTAATATGAAACACTGTTAGTTAATTAAGTGTTAATTGATGGCATCCATGCTATTTTTTGTTGGTGTAATCAAACATTTTAAGGTTCCTATAGATGGAACAAATCCACAAAATAGATTTAAGAATGTAGATAGATACCATGGACAGTTTTACTCTGATTAAAGACTGACAAACTTCCTATTTTGGTGCATTTGTCACGTATCATATATTTATCTACCCTAGTCATTGGGGTTTTTGAGCCAAGACCTACTTATAAGGTTTTCACAATGACATGCCCTAATCTTTAGGCTTTTTAGACTAATCAAAATCCCCTAATCATTTATGCACTTAAAATATAAAACCTAATAATTAGGTTGGCCACTGTAGAAGGCATAATCATTAGGTCAAATAACTACCAGCCACAATTATTAAAAACTGGGGTCAGAATTAAGTAAAGAGGTGTTTTAAATGAGTTATTCCTGTTATCACTTTGATTATGTTTCTATGTCAATGTGTAAATTTTGTTTATTTTCAAATGATGACACTACAAGTTTTCACACATCATCTAATCTCCATGACAAGTAAAGTATCATGGAATAGAGGTGTCTGGGGAGAGAATTATGGCAAATTGCTAATTGGAAAAAGTTTTGTAATACAAGAGGAGAGAAATCATGTAACATGAGCAAAACCTTGTGCTGAAATAGTGCTTTCTAATGAAGCAAATTGCATCAGAAATCATTACAAGTCCGATCACCTGTAGTGAACTGGATTGCAAAAGTTAAAGTAGGATTAAAATAAGGAAACTGTACTTAGTTTTCCATCACCCTTTAAGCATTTTTTTTAAATTACTTCATTTTTTCTTACCAGCTCTAACAGCACACTCCCAAGGGCCCATCCCGTCCTTGGGGACCCATGGGGTTCTGGGTGGAGAAGCATCTCTCCCTGTTTTCTTCCAACCCAAACCACCCTGACACAGGGTTATCAAGGACACCATGAGCCTGACAACACTAGCTTGCATTTAACATACAACACAAAGTCTGGGAATCGAACCCAGGTTGCACTGACGAGAGGCAAGCACTCTTACTGCTATTCCACCAGTGCTTCTCTCCATTATTCAACTCAAGACACCATGATTTTTCTGCACACATTACTGCAGCAACTAGAATCCTGACACTGTATATCTCAGTGTCACATGATCACTGTAGGTCAACTTGCTATTATGTTAACTTTTTCTTTTATGTTACTTTGCACCAAGGGTTCAGAACACATACACTATGAAATGAGTTTTTTAGTCATAGCATACTGATAAGCTTTTTTCTTTTCATGGTATTAATTTTGTTACAGTGCTTCCATTAGTGTTTTTTTTTTTTTTTCATTTTTTTACATTACATAGGACAAAGACAAAGAGAGACGCAATAACAGAAAGACTACTTGAGAGAAGAGTTGTGGAGAGGGACAAACACAAAACACACGACATGAAAGACCACACAGACTGACAGAGACAGAAACAAACACATACTAACCACTCACTTTCAACTGATCTTCACTCGCAGGACAGGACAGACACAGAACAGGAAAGACTATTTGAGAGAAGGGTTGAGCAGAGGGACAAACAAAAACACACATGACATGAAAGACCAGACAGATTGACAGTACAGAAACAAACACATACTACTGTAACCACTCACTTTCAACTGATCTTCACTCGCAGGACAGGACAGACACAAAACAGGAATGAAACAGAACAGGCAAAAAACAGGAAAGACTACTTGAGATAAGGGTTTTGCAGAGGAACAAACAAAAAACACACAATATGAAAGACCAGACAGACTTACAGAGACGGAAACAAACACATACTAACCACTCACTTTCAACTGATCTTCACTCGCAGGACAGGACAGACACAGAACAGGAAAGACTATTTGAGAGAAGGGTTGAGCAGAGGGACAAACAAAAACACACATGACATGAAAGACCAGACAGATTGACAGTACAGAAACAAACACATACTACTGTAACCACTCACTTTCAACTGATCTTCACTCACAGGACAGGACAGACACAAAACAGGAAAGAAACAGAATAGACGTAACAACAGGAAAGATGACTTGAGAGGAGGGTTGTGCAGAGGGACAAATGAAAAACACACAACATGAAAGACCAGACAGACTGACAGAGACAGAAACAAACACATGCTAACCACTCACTTTCAACTGATCTTCACTCACAGGACAGGACAGACACAAAACAGGAAAGAAACAGGACTGTTGCAACAACAGGAAAGACTACTTGAGAGAAGGGTTGAGCAGAGGGACAAACAAAAAACACACGACATGAAAGACCAGACAGACTGACAGAGACAGAAACAAACCACATACAAACCACTTTTTTCCAACTGATCTTCACTCACTATTTATTCTATGTGGCATTTTGGTATAAATATACACTAATTCCAGCTTTTTATACATTAAAGCCAGCTTTCCACAGATTATGGATGACTGACTAGCCTTGTTTTTGCCTCCTCGATCCATCTAAACTAATCATATCCACAATGTTCAGAATCAGTATATAGTAAAATCCAGTTTTGTCTCAAGTGATCACGTGGTGCTAAGATATACATCACATGTCTAGTTGCTGCAGTTGGTGTAAAGACCAACCACAGTGCCGTAGTGTACCATATAGAAAGCTAATTTATCATTGCAGCTCTGCATTTTATATCCTAGATATCAAATGCTGATCAATGATAAATTCAAATTTCTTTATAGCACACTACAGCAGAGGAGCAATGGTGTTGTGAATAATTGTCATGGCTCATGGTAACATGAAACAAACCCATTAAACTTAATGGGTTACTCTATGGGAACACAGTGTTGGCTTCCCAATCATAACTTAGATCTATGAGTACTCTATAAAGTGCCAAAATATACATCCTTGGGAACCCTGTGGTAGTAAAATCTTCACAAAACACCAGGGCCCGGTTGTACAAAGGGTGGATAGTGTTATCCAATGGATAAATCCTTATCCAGTGGAAAGGTGATGTTGTTATCCAACACATTTATCCACTGGATAAGATTTATCCATCCAATAGCACTATCCACCCTTCGTACAACCAGGCCTAGAAAAAGGCCAATGGAAACATTATCTGTAAAGAATGGTTGTAAAGGTCAAACAAAAATCTTCCTCCTGAATGGTTGACTATATCGTAGTTAACCAATCATGGAGTAGATAATGAACTGGCACAGTCTAATAGACAATGTTACCATGGGCGGTTTTACTGGAAGCAAGATTCCAGAGACAGATTCTACCACAGGGTACCCATGGGATAGTAAAATTCTGCAATGTAATGTCATTGCTGTAAATGTCCAATGAGTGGACTTGAAAAAAATCCCTGACTTGATAAAGGGTCTGGCAGAGGTAGAGTAGACGAATCTCTCTGGCCTCTGCTGGTATTCACATCCCTGGTGGGTGGGCGAAACAAAATTAATATCCTTCATATGCATTAAAATAACATTTTTTTACCTTAAGTTTTGTTTAACAAAAGTGACCTTCACTTTCTTTTTCTTTCTTTTTCATAGAATTACATGACCTTCATTTTTCGAAAAATTTCTGCTTATTTATTATCTTATTTCAATTTTTTAGTTACTTGGTCGACAAATTTTGATAAGCAAATATTCAGTTAACTTTGCTTAATCTTTTAAAATTTCTATTGTCTCTTAAGCCCCAACCATTTTTTATAATTTCATGAAATTTCATTTGTTTTACCAGAGTTTTTTATGATGTCAGAAGTAGTTCATATAACATGCAGTTAGATGCTCATTTTTCTTCAGATCATGGTATTTTTTTGTTTTCTCTTTTTCATCTAATCATGATCATATAAGCAGCTTTTTTCCTTTCCATTTTTTGAAGTTCTGTAAGTTATCTACAGTTTTTATCTTTTTTATTCACTAATGTAGCCATTGAATCTAAATTTTCTAATTTTCCCTTCAAAATGGTAATTACTATGACATGGCTGAATTGTTTTGAAAAACAATTATCCTGCATCTCCATGGATACTGAGATAATATTATACATAAAAAATATAATATTTCTATCAGATTATAAGTTCAAAGCTATTGTTCTTGATTTTGGTTGAATATGGAATTAACAGCAGCATAGAGATAAACAAGAAAAGAGCGACCGAAAAAAAAATATCCATATGTAATAAAAATGGGAATCCCACCAATCCTCAATATCTTAATTTCTCTCAGTAATTTTTAGGTTTAGTGATTGTTGGTTTTGTATGAGTCTGTTCAGAATTATACCATCAAGAGCCTAGTGGTTGAGAGTGAGAGTCAAACCTATCATGGACCACAATAACTGGTCCGCTCTGCTTGGTTTGCCTTGTAGTAGTCATTTATTCTCATGTTTGTCAGGTGGTGAGCTTGTTGCCCTGGATTCCTGTTCAATTTGTAGCTGAACTTGGTTTTGTAACTCAAAATTGAGCCAAAAGTTAGAAACTTTTTTTTTCATTTTTTTTTTCATTTTTTTTTTTTTTTTTCTTTTCCCTTTTATCCCTTTTTTCATAATTTTTTTCATCCCAATCCCTGCTGCACCTGCCTCCCTCTTCCTTCTACTGTGTGGATACTCCACTTGGACCACTTTTTAACCAATCAAATTGCAATATTTAGCTCAATATTTTTAACCTACCAAAAAGATAGCACATCAATATAATAAGATCATGACAGTGTGATAATCTGATTGGCTAACCCTGTTATCAGTTCAATCTCTTTTTTAGTTTACTTTTTAATGATTGGTCAGATATTAGTTTACAGCGTGACGCACAAAAGTATGACCACTTTTAATATATTCGCATACTAAGCACAGGCTTTTTGCTGCCAAACGAGTTTTTACAAGCTTTATTTGGTAAAACCAGACAGCTTCGTATCAAAATGTGTCTGTTTAACGTACAAAATTCCGTGCATAGAAGTATGCGAATACATTAAAAGTGGTCATACTTTTGCGCGCCGCGCTGTAAGTGGTCCACACAGTAATGTAAATATTAATATTTATTGGCCTTAAGTGTACATCTGAAATAACAAGAACTAAATAGAGAGAGCTCAGAAAAATATCCGACTTCCAGATGGGATTTGAATTGTTTAAATCAATTGTTCAAGTTCTCTCCATTTCTTCTCATTATTTCAGTATGTTTAATATCAGATATATATGTCTATCATAGTTATTTCTTACATAGAAAAACTACACGCCACAGAAATTAGGCTTGTAGTTCAATTTCCTATCTGGGAATCACCTCTTTTTTTCTATAAAAAATCTGACAATTGAGTTTGGATTAATGTTTCTGGATTACTGCTATATTATAACGTTATAATCAAAACATCTTTAGTGATCAGTAATCATCAGAAATATATGTATAATCTATCTACTTAGTATCAACATAAAGATACAAAGTTCTATTTCTTTCAACAATGCTAATTTTTTATAATAATCTGAAAACCTATATTGGTATATGTATACATATGCATATACAAGTTTATGTCTTTTTCGACTGTTATTCGACTGTTTAAAAAAATTGGAAATGCAACGCCATGTAAATAGAATGTCACAAAATCGTGACACAAAAATTATCATGAAAAACAAACCAAAAAAAGAAAAAAAGAAAAGAAAACTCCCAAAAATATACATGTACTGTAAATAAATAAGAAATTTTTGGAAATAACATTTAAGGCCAATCTCGTAACTATTATTTTAATTTAAAATAAATCATTTGTGCTTGTCTTATATTTGTTGTACTGAAATTGATTTTTTCCCTAAATGGTTGGGGTTTGAGTTGTTTTACTGCTCCACTTGTATGCATATGTTTGACAAGGAAAAGGCTGTACTTTGATATTATCTCACTCCTAAATGAGAACAGTGACCCCCATTTTTTATTTGCCTATGGAACTTGTATGATGGTCATATAAATTTCACCATGCGAAGTTTGAAGAAAACAACATGGAAACGTTTTTGCCCGTGAATGTCCTTAATGCCGGAGAAACTAAGCTTGATAAATTGTTGTCATGCAATGACTTTTTGAAAAAAACATCGCTCCCATTTCCTTAGACCACTAAACTCCCCCAGTGAGATTTTGCCATAAAGTTATACTAATGAAACCAAAACTTTTCTTGCCCATAGCTTATTTCTGAAATGCTCTAATGCTCCATTTCTTTTGCTTAAAGTTGTATTATTGATTGCTGTGTGGTCATAAGGATTGTTTTTAGACATAAAAATATTCTGGCACCAGCAAAATACATGTGGTTGCAACCCAAGGATTATTATTGGGTTGGGGTCACTACCACTCCCATTCTGATTCAAATGTTCATAAGCAAGCTATGCTTGAACCAGTTTAAAATGTGCCCTAAAAACTATGAATACATACATAATATCATTGATCTTATGGTTGGTAAAATCAGAAAAAAAATGAGAAATGCAATGTGTCACAAAATTTGCCTTTCTGATTAGCTTCCAGTCACTATTTTAAATTTAAAGAGTTTAAAATTTTAAAGTTTTGTGCAATAAAAGTTCAAACCATGTTGGTATTGTGTATATAGAATAAATGAGAATACAGGATCAAAATTTACATGGCTTTTTTAGTACATCATAAATACCATGTTTCTTTGCAGGGATTGAGTCATTGTCATGTATTTATTATTGTATATCAATATATAATAAATCATGTCAACTAACCTGAATGATGTAATGCCCAATGGTCCAGCTGTTCTAATAACTTGATATGGTACAATTCTTTAATACTGCAGGGGGGAAACATATGTAAGAATATAAGAAACATCTATCAGGGCATGCTATGACATGTATCAGTTGATCTTCTTCGCATGTATGTGACAACCAGAAGAACATGAATTGATAACAATGATCACCAGACTTGAAAATGGGTCTTTCTCCACCTGGGATGTGGAAGAACACATGAATAATCTATCCAAGCCATCCAATAGACCTCATCGGCTTGGGGTAATGTTGTCCCATTTCAGACCATGTGTCATTCTCTTGAGAATAAGATTCTTTGTTTGAGTTGTATCAATATTCATGTATCTTCTCATGCGCAACCGTTAAACAATGAAATGATACTCTGGGGAATGACACATGGTCTGAAATGGGACAACATTACACCCAAGCCGATGAGGTCTATTAAGTGACAAAAAGCCAGGCAAAAACTTCGGAAGGGAGTGGTTAACGTGTTGTGACACACTAGCATATTATTTCATTTTAGTTTAGGAGGAAACCGATCCATCACCAGCATTTGGTAAAACATATGACTGCTCAAAAGTCATTACCATTCAGGCTATTGTACCTTGGGCAGGGGTTTCAATAGAAGACTACTATCGGCGGTCAATTGACGGGTACTTAACTTCATACCGCTGGCTATTTTATGAATCAGTCCCAATAAATAAGAAATAGAATTAGTGGACAAAGACGACTGCATTTGAATCTCATCCATCTACTTCAAATATTATTGAAACCCCTGCTTGGGGTATACAAAACATGTTATTTGCACGACTCTAATCTCGCAGGATCACTGTGTGCATGGTAGATGGCAGTAAAAAAAGTATTGATTCATGTTTCTTTCCTGGGCTTGCTTAAAAACTGGAAATTGGAATCTGCAATCTGGAATGGAACGGAACGGAATCCGTAAAAAAATACACGGAATACTGAAACCCGGAATCACCAAATGACCGCGATTCGAATCCCTTGATTGTGTTTTTTTTTTTTGTCGATTTTTATATGCTGAAACTAAAAATACTTGCAGAACTTCACTTCCTATTAAAAACCGCTGAGCGAAAAACATGGGATTATTCCAAATTATTCGACATTTTTTAGCTTCAAAACTTTGCCAAGTTCTACTATGAAACGTGACCTCACAATGAAAACTTGAAATAATACCTCCAGAAATTAGCATTATACTGAATATTGATATAGTTAATCTAGTTTTAGAACGGTTCTTACGGTAAAAAAAGTCGTTGTTTCTATCCATCGTCTCGCAGTTTTACTATACTGGCCCGCCATCTTGTTTCTTTTAGACAACAAGACACTGGTGCATGATGGGTAAACGACCACAGGAAGCCCATGAACGATATTTAGCATATTTACTGATTCTGAGGCGAATTATAATTATTGTTTTCCATGTTAGTATAAAGCAACGTTTTTTGGAAACCAAATTACATTCTGAAAGGTGAAAAAATCTTTAAAAATGTCACTCTCCAAGCAACCATATATGGAAGCTCTGGCAACTCATTTACATATTAATTTGTTTCAAACTTACAGTACTTATAGTGAAAAAATACACCCTGCGCAAGTGCCGTGATAGTTGGTTGATACCGTGCGCAATGAAGGAGGATTGACTGCCTTCTAATTCATCCTGGCAACCATTGCCAGTCAAGCTTCTTGTTGACAAGACCGCAAGGTTGGCCCCTAGGGGGGCTTTAAAAAACCCAACTCCCATCC
The DNA here is from genome assembly GCA_964019055.1 of Anthopleura xanthogrammica. NCBI lineage: Eukaryota > Metazoa > Cnidaria > Anthozoa > Actiniaria > Actiniidae > Anthopleura > Anthopleura xanthogrammica. Next base: position 13,609,830 of record OZ025207.1, on the reverse strand, counting down.
CGACACACAGGAAACCCACGTCAACACAGGAAACCCAAATAAGCCACAAACGAGTGTCTTTTTAACTTTTATTATTTATAAAACACCATACAGTTGCGCCATTGTCATGAAGTTTTTTTAAGTAATTTCTGGGTTTTTTAGGAGCTAGTGAAGAATTATCCAAATGAAAATATATACATGAACGCTTTTATGAAAGAAGTACCTTATAATTACGAATATATAAGTCACTGGGTTTCCTGTGTTGAATTCAAGATGGCGCCAGAAGAAGAACTTGTGAGAGTTTGGGAGCTGACTTGCTGTCAGTAACACTTTCAAAACAACTATCAAGATGCATATCAAGTCTTATAAATGTTTCCTAAAAAATAAGCTAAAATATAAGCTAAGTCTGCAAGAATATTGAGCTGAAACGGAGATCATGCAGACAAACAAGGTAAGCTGGCTATAAGCTATAAATCAGTCAGGGTTCGAAATTCCCACAAGATAATTTTCTAAATGCGAGTTGAAAATTACAAATATCGAGTGAAATAAAATTGAACTCGCATTTTCTAGCTAGTTCTCTTTTTAGAAAATAATCATGAAATGCAAAGAAAAACAAAGTCTTTGCGTTTCCATTCAATCCATTTATCTTGTAGCTTCTCAATGCACAAGATAAATTCATCTTGTCAACAAAAAATTGAAACTCTAACCTGTTAGTAAGCTAATTATTAAGCTTAAAGTATTAAGCTTAATGCGCCTATCGATGTAAGTCCCATTGGGGGGGGGGGGGGTATTCGGGCAAGAGATGGGAATTTGATAGCAAACATGTGCCCCTGGGTCGAGAGTTTGGTTACTTAAAAATGCTTACTCTAATAAGAAAATGTATGACAATTCTTCCATTTGATGGTGTTATTTGGTGCAATTTGTTCGACAACTGCTTTCCCATTCTGGGACATTTTTTAAATGGTGTCAATTGTGGTTGAAGTAAGTTAAGGTTGTTGGAGCTTCCAGGGCCACTTGCAGCTATATCATTCAATTCAGGCCCTCTCTATACTATTGGTCAGGACTTGGGTCATGCTTGGGGGGCTACCAGGGGCTTGCAAGTTCTAGTTCTCATGGCAACGGGCAAGTTCACTCTGGTCACTGCAGATTTGCCAGGGAAGCTGTATTCGCATTTGTTTTTTCCTACCCCTCACTTCCTGGTTTTATTTTTTGGGTCCCTCCCTCTCCACTGGTCTTAGTATCAGTGTGATAGGTGCATTCAGGATGGAGCCGGTTCCAAGTAACTGGCCAAGCACCATGCTCAGTCTATTCCCCCTCGAATCAGGGGTAGACTGCTGGTGCCCTGCATCCTTGCACCTCTGGCCAAGCCCTTTCCTTGGTACTGTTTCTCTGTAAGCATAATAGACATTAAGGGATATTTTTTCAAATTCCCACCCCTTGCCCAAATACCTCTTCCTTGGCCAAACTATAGACCGTGACCAAGAAAAATAAAGGGACTGGTTGCAGTCTACAAAACACACATTCAAAGAATTAAGATGACAGAAAGAAAAAGAAGACAGAAAGGAATAGAATAATAGAATAACCCTTCACTTATCTTCAGGGGCAGATCCAGGGGTAGAAAATTGAAAATTTTGAATTGAAAATGGTGGCTAACTAGAATTAGGTGTTACTTTCACTAACATTGCCATCATACAACCCCCTGTTTAAAAAAATCCTGGATCCACTCCTGCATCTTACTGTGTTCCGCGTAAATGTTTGAAAATGCCTGACATCACTGTATGTCCTCTCTAAGTTCTCGTTTTCTACGAACTGATCAACTTGATGGAGAAACTGATTGGAAGCTTAGACTTACAGTGACTCCTTGCCAAAGACTGCCCACTGATCAGGTAAGAAGTGTTAGAAAGGCACAATTTCAATGAATTTCTTACAGGTTAAAAGGATTACACTGGCAGGTTGTCCAGTTTAACTGTTATGATGATGAATTAGTGATTGCTAAAGATGTTGACAATGATGATGATGCTGATACTGTTAATGTTAATGGTGATGTTGCTATTGATGTTAATGATGATGATGTTAATGTCACGTTGATGTTGACATGATGATGTTGACATGATGATGATGATGATGATGATGATGATACTGTTAATGTTGATGGTGATGTTGCTATTGATGTTAATGATGATGATGTTAATGTCATGTTGATGTTCAGGATGTTGATTTTGACATAATAATGTTGACATGATGATGTTGATGATACAGTTAATGTTGATGCTGATACTGTTGATGGTGATGGTGATGGTGATGGTGATGGTGATGGTGATGGTGATGGTGATGGTGATGGTGATGGTGATGGTGATGGTGATGGTGATGGTGATGGTGATGGTGATGGTGATGGTGATGGTGATGGTGATGGTGATGGTGATGGTGATGGTGATGGTGATGGTGATGCTGATACTGGTGATGGTGATGGTGATGGTGAGGGATTTATGTTCTTGATGCATAAATAGCTGTAATGTTTATTTCTCTTCATTTTTTTTTCCAGGGTTTCAATGGTCCTTGGTATCGCTACTTTTTCCGCTTCATTCTCCTTTTCTCGTACATCATTCCTTTCAGGTAAAGGTTATTATAATATATATTTATGAACTTCAGCGTCATCATGTGGTCAATACCATTAGCATCAACATCATTATTGTAATCAACCAATATCATGAACATCATCTGATCACAATCATAATGTTCAACGGCATCATGAGCATCAATAGAGAAGTTTTCGTATGATTGGGAAACATACGGTAGTGTCTAGCTTAAAGTATGTCAACTGTACAACATGCTGTAACACTGAAATGGCTTCCCATTTTCTTTCAGTAATTCATCCCAACCAAAACTCATAGTTACGGCTACAGCAAGGTATGGTGCGGCTGCAGTACGGCTAAAAATTTGCTGTATTGTTTTCCACTCATACGATACTGCTCATGATCATCAAACATGAACTGCAACCCGGAAGTGCAAAAAAATAATATATTCCTGCAAAAACTAAGCTTTACAACATTTTACTGGCTTCAACGTCAGTCACAGAGATAATTTATCCAACTCACTTGACGTTTGAAGCGACTTTGAGCTGCAAATCAAAAGTGTCGAAAAGGGGTTCATGTATGACCAAAACGTTTCCAAAATGCCCTGGAAAATTAGTTTAATGTGTCAGAAAGTTGTTACTTAACAAAGTTTAATATGAAACATCGATTTTCACTGGTAAAGAAATATATTTATCTGAACTGAGCTTTCTAACATTTTAGTGGCTTCAACGTCACTCACAGACATAATTTATTCATCTCACTTGTTGTTTTGAACCGACTTTGAGCTGCAACCCGGAAGTGCAAAAAACTAATATATTCCTGCTAAAAACATTTACAAGATGTCTTAGAAAATTAGTTTGGTGTACCACAAAAGTGTTGCTTTACGAATTTTGATATAAAACATCGATTTTCACTGGTAAAAAAATATATTTATCTGAACTGAGCTTTCTAACATTTTAGTGGCTTCAACGTCACTCGCAGAGATAATTTATTCAACTCACTTGACGTTTGAAGCGACTTTGAGCTGTAAATCAAAAGTGTCGAAAAGGGGTTCATGTATGACCAAAAAGTTTCCAAAATGCCCTGGAAAATTAGTTTAATGTGTCAGAAAGTTGTTACTTAACAAAGTTTGATATGAAACATCAATTTTCACTGGTAAAAAAATATATTTATCTGAACTGAGCTTTCTAACATTTTAGTGGATTCAACGTCACTCGCAGACATAATTTATTCATCTCACTTGTTCCAGGTTGTTTCGAACCGACTTTGAGCTGCAACCCGGAAGTGCAAAAAACTAATATATTCCTGCTAAGAAGGTTCGCAAAATGCCTTAGAAAATTAGTTTGTTGTACCAGAAAAGTGTTGCCTAACGTATTTGAATATGAAACATCCAATTTCACTGGTAAAAAAATGTATTTATGTGATTAACGAATTTTGATATGAAACATCGAATTTCACTGGTAAAAAATGTATTTATCTGAACTGAGCTTTCTAACATTTTAGTGGCTTCAACGTCACTCGCAGAGATAATAATAATGATAATAAAAATTTATTTATATAGCGCCGGCCATTTCCAGCAGTTCAAGGAATTTTTTTCGACGTTTGAGTTTAAGTCTTAAAAGTACTGTATTAATCTTCACAATACGATAATTTTAATTTTATTTTTTGAGCTATAACACTTTTAAAATACCTATTACTTGGGCTAATTTATAACATAATTAATTTTATTTTTAATCAAGTTTGCGTTTGTATAGGTTTTTTAACGACTCCATCTTGGAACAGTATCCTTTTGGGGAAGACTCAATGGATGAGGTATGTAGCAACAACAACAACAACAACAACATGAACAAGCGCATCATAAGCAAAAGCATGATCATCGTCAATAATAACAACAACAAATACACAAACAAGTGCAACAACAACTTCTACATTATCAATAACTTCAACAACAATATTCTCGACAACAACCTAATATTAGCAACGACAATTGGAACAACATTAATAGAAACATCATCAATATATTTATTCAACATTGAAATGGCACCCATGGTGGGCGAGTGGAAGCGCGGACGACGCAGACGCAAGATGCAATATTGATGTAACATTGTCTGTTAAGCGCGTTTTTAGTTCTAGCAAATTCCTTCCAACAATACTGAAAGCTAAATCGTTTTGCTCATAACTTGCGGGGTTGAAAATCGGTGTTAAAACTTAACCACTGATATTTTGGTGGCCGTTTACCAATTCCCTATCGTAATTCTAAGCAAGTGCTCAATTTCTTACATATCGTCTAAAATTTAATCTGTTTCCACAGATCAAAGTACACCTGCTTAACGCCTAATCTCAAGGAGCTGTAAGAAAAGCATGCAGCAGCTGCTAGTGTCTCCAAGGTAACCATTATGCCCTCAGAAATTAATACTTTACCGGGACAATTGTGATGTTGTTAGGGGCAACAGAACGACATTACACGATAACATATATGACGTCCGCAGAACAGCAAAAGAACAGTATTAGTCATAGCACTAGGGTACCATACTTCACGTAAAACTTTATCTTCATGTAAATTGAACCTAAATTATTGACACAGGAGTAATACTGGAACGCCTTTTATTTTTGGACCTCACAAATAGAAAACGCGCGCGTGTGCTGTGTGCAGCTACAAAGTACATACACGGTGATTGAGAAGCATGACGCGTAGCGGATTACTTCTCAACACTTCTCTAGTGTTCTGCCAATCCTCAAGTGTTTTATAACTGCGCACAGCACAGCAAGCAATTTTTCTATTTCTTTCAGTTATGAAACACAAATAACAGTAGTCATTATATTGGATACAAATGAAGAAAAAAAAAGTGAGCGCGCATGCTGTATGCTCTCATAAAGCACGCGCCCCCAACCAATCAGAACGCGGGATTTATAACAGTTATTTTATAATCAAGATTATTACATTCATTTTTAGGTCCATCGCACAATTGTGTCACGTGTTCAAGAGGCATTGAAAGCGATTGTGTTATGTCACAATGTCACGCCGGTCGTTGATAACGGTGAACGCAGAATAACGCGAGTAGACTCGGCAGCAAGTGAAGACAGTGAATTACACATCTTTAGCGCTCCGGATTCTGAGCAAACTTCGAGAAGAAAGAGCGAAATAACGTATCAGGCACAGAACGTCTGCACCATGAGGTTTTCATAGTCGTAAAGACATTAGTTGATCATTTCTCCATACGTTGAGTGTTATCAATTTAAAAAACTGGCTTTCAAATGGTGGTATTCACCTTTCTACCCAGTACTCCATCTCAAAACAACGAATTTGTCGGTACAGAATGTCGGTTAACTAATGTATACCTATTTCAATTAACGATGATAACGGGAGATCTGGAATAGTCGATCTTAGACCAATATGAATTGGTGGGTGTCAACATAAATTCTTGTGAATTAATGCAATAAGTAACACAAATTAGCAATTCAACTCCATCCAAGCTAGCATCCTTTGCAGACGTTCTTAGGGTCGTCACGCAACGTTTCTCTACGCGTGTGCGTAGGAGGCTACATCCAAGCGTGATTGCAACTAAATTGAATAATTCAGGGTCAATAGCTCACTAATTAAAAACCAATAAGATAGTGTATGATTATTCCTAGATCCTTTTCCTCTTCCTTATTCTATTTTATCAACGCCTTCTAACATTACTCAAGTCATTTCATTCTGTCATATTTTTTTGGAATTTTGGTGCAGACTTTGATTTTATTTAGAATTTTTGTCCAAATACTGTATTTTAGAATACAACCCCACGTACCTCCCAGAAGCGATCAAGCTCTAATCAATCGATTTTACTGCAAAAACTGTTAACATTAAGAGATTAACCCAAACTAAATTCCTCGCCCGTGCCCCCCTTATTTTGACCACCACAAGAACAATATCAATCGTAATTGAACACACTAAGAACTCGTCATTTCATTGAAAATGCTGACTTTAATGAAACATTTAGACAAACGAAAATGGTTTCACAACTTCTAGCTTCAATCAAGAGTTTGTTTTTAAACTGGCAGCCTCATTAAGAGCCTTGCTTGTTAGTGATGTCCAAGCTTTGATGGAGCAGCATCACAGTACCTGGCCACTGCTGATTCGTACTGTTCATAGTACTTGTCTTTTTCTATTTCCTTCAGTATCTCAATGCGATGATCCCCAAAATGAAATTCAGGCATTCTCTGAGCATTGGCTGGCTTTCTGGACCTAAGAACATTAGATGGTAAAAAGATGAGACTCGGCACATTTCAATTTAACTAATCGTTTTCAAAAGACATAAATCTGTAGAGGAAAAAATTGCACCAAAAATATGCATTTTAAAATAACGCAGGCTGATAGTCAATGGTGATCGCTAACTTTCAATATGTTGGTATTGGCAAGGCGTCTAACAAAGTCTTTTCATGCCAAAGACAAGCAATCTCATTGTTGTGTCGTTGCAAAGCGTGTGTCAGTGAATCTAGGCTGGCTTTCTTTATATTTTACTGAAGCAATATGCCCCACCTGTAGGTAGTTCGCAGATGGCAAGTCAGATGGTTACCATCGTTGCATTTCAGGGCCATCAAGGACTGTCCACACAAGACACCATCACGTGGATAAAGCATCTCAACGCATGGCTCCCATCCTGCTGTTTTCTTCTGCATCACGGGACCATTGGCAGGAAAGTTGGTACCAATGACTTTCACCTTGAAAATAAAGCAATCTCCCTGCAGGCTTTAATTAAAGAAAAATAAGTATACGATTTATTCCGAGTTTCAATATGGGCCTTTGACCTTATTCAATGACATTTCCAAAGGTATGCTTTGTCGCGACAAAAGAATCGGAACAGTGCGCGTGTGTCAGAGAATGGCTGTAATTAATTATAATACAGCTAATTCCTAAATCGTAAAAAGAGACACGCTATTTTATCTACCTTGTGTCCTGGAAGATAGTAAGAAAGCCTCCATCCTCGTAGGTTTGTGTTCTTTCCCAAGTAAAGCCTTCAGGAAAAGACTCATTGAAATAATCTGGAATCCCTGAGACATGCTTGATGAAGGTTTTACTTCCATACATGGAACAAGGCGCCAAAATATCGTACGCAAAGGGTAAGGGGCCTCCTTCAGTGACTCTTATCTTTTCGACCTGGTTACCTCTAAAAATCAAAAGGAATAAAATTCATTAATAATGATTTTGTTAATGGATGTACCTGCACCCTACATTTAGCCCTTATTAGTTAAAATTAGAATACATTTAAAAGCAAGAAATAACTTTCAAGTTTAACTAGTAAAAGGCGTGTTTCGGCATCTGACAACATCAAGATAAATACAAAGATAAATATCGTAGTTTTACAGCGCGACGCGCCTTACCGTAGCCACCCAACAAACTTTTTTTACAAGTTAGCCAATCAGAAAGCGAAAATCTGTAAATTTGCATGTGAACTTGCTTTGTTATTACCGCAAATATTTGAACTTCGGAGCAAGAACTTGAAGAAAATGCTTAAAAATCTCTATTTCTAAAACCAGTTTTGCTCTTTTGACTTGCTAACACTTAATACTTTCGTAGGTAGTCTTTTTTATGTGGAAATTCTTTGCAAGAAGTGATTTATCGTACTTGTACGAAACTTTGGCAGGGTGGCCACGGTAAGAGGCGTCGCGCTGTAAGAATGAAATAAGTACGGACATACATACATAAACTTTATTAATGTGTCAAACTTCTAGCATGCCACAAGTAGCACACTAATCGGGGACACTTACAATATAAAATAAACAAACAGAAATCTAAATAATTATATGGACAGATAATATAATTGGAGAAATATATATATGTATAAATATATGCGGAAATGATGTTGAGCACTAAAATGATATTGAATATTAATATATAATATAATATAAGAACCCGACCCTCCAGTACCTTCAGGAGATCCCTACCTCACACCAGACGAGACCACAATCCTAGTCTTTCGTCTGGAAGCAAAATAGGGATCACCCACCAGCAGCGAGAGCGAGAATGAATCAGGCCTAAAGATAATACTTCATATTGATATAAGAAAATAATATTAGTGTAAGGGATACCCTTTACATGGGTAACTAAGAAATTCAATTAAAATCATAAAATCAGTAGTATGCATTCATACTACTGATTTTATGGACTTACTCAAATGGCTTGCCCTCTCCTTCTCCTTCACACTTGAAGTGGTGGCCATTAACCGTCCCTTCCATAGACATCTTGATGCGCATAGTGTCCTTAACCAAGGAAGCCTGATCGAGAACATTCACGTAGTAAAACATATTAGTAACATATTTGCAATGACATTGTACCAGTTCAGTGCAAGTAAAGAATTAAAAAGGGAAAAAATACCATTTTGAGCAAGTATCTTGTGGAAACTTTGTGGTTTGAATCTTTTAAGGCTAGTCTTGCAGTGAGAACCAGTAAGTGCGCTTACTTATTTATTGGGATGCCTTGCCACACCCAAAGCTAGTAACATGACAGCAACTGCACGCATCATCAGGCATAAAGTATCCTGCCAAGTTAATCTAGATTATCCGTTTTTTTTGTTCCTACTTAGGTCAACAGCAGAAGATTAATAAAAAGAGTTCCGACAATAAACAACAAGTTATGCTTTTTACTCATTATTTTGCTTCTGCTTTGCTGAGAACACTTCAGCCATTCCCTGATATATTGTAAACTTGATATGATAAATGTATTATCTGCAGGTTAAAGCAATTCTCAGTTTACCAAATGCACTATAAAAACTATTGAACTTAGTTTTCGCAAGAAGCGTCAAGAGACGCAAAGGATATTTTTAGCGCCACGCTGTTGGCAGCGCCAACACTGGGTAAACTGATTATCACCTCTCGGGTTAGTTTCAATACGTAGTGTTAAAACAGACCTCGTATGGCAAAGAAGGGAAGATTTTTGAACGGATAATATCAAAAATGCATGTAAGGATTCCGGATTCAGTTCCGGATTCCGTTTTCTGGGTTTTAGGTGAACCCGAAAAATGGCGGTGTGACTGTTTATGTGAGACAAAATCTGAACGTTCTGGATATTTACCGTTCAAGTCAGTATGAATTAACACTTTGTTATTGCGCCACCTAAACACACATACCAAGACGCGGACTTAATGAACTATTTGATTGCTTTGTCACAGACCTGACACTGAATGGGTTGTTTATGCGGCGGGGGTTTTAATCGATTGGACTTCCATGAGCTCCAATTAAGCATTGTCAGGTTGGAATGATCTTGTTAACTTGGGATTAACTTTCCAACGAGAGGCCACGCTTGCCTAGATCGATTAGGGTTTTCCGATTTAGCGGCTTTTTCGTCATTCTGGCAAGACCGTTGCCAGCCGGCGTACTTAAATGACTAATTGATATGCTTCAATCCCGGCTTTGTATTTTTCAGAGTTTTTCTGATTCAGAAGTTACAAAAGTACGTTCGGATTTACCGTCAAAAATCCATCTTAAATATGAAAAATAAAGTAGTTCAGTAATACTAGGTATTTCGGCTCATAAATAAAAGAAATTAAACTAAGATGTTCTTTAGCTGAACTTTTTCGAAGAAAACACCGAGAAAGCAACGTAAATTATACTCAGATGTATATACACTTAAATAACAAATAGGAATTAGTTATTTTTTGCAAAACATACGTAATTATTTCACTGTTTTGAAGGTATACAATGTCATTTTTGAGATTATCTTGTTGGTATATTACTAAATAGTTATTCTCACTAATCTAGGGGGCTTTAGAATCAAAATAAAGAAAAATATTTTTAATTTATTCCTGGTTTGTTATTTGCTGACTTTTTACGTCACGCGTGACCAGTAACCCGAATGTTTTGATTGGAGTTTCGGCGTCTTCGTTTGAAATTCCAAATCTCGGCGCCAGATCAAAACTTGAAAAAAGCATGACCCTGCCCCTGCACAGATAATACCTCCCAAAACAACTGAAATAAGACCTGTCATTGAACATATATATCCAGAAACCCTGAATATTTATAAACCTAGGAATTCATATGAGTGTATGTAAAAGCATCTTTCTTTGATATCAAGCAACATGCCTTTAACCATGAATGAGAATGGTTGCCCTCCCTTTTTCACTGCCTATTTTTTCATGACCCTCCCTTTTCAGGGGCTCAAAAAGTTATGACCCTCCCCCTTTTTCCACCCCCCTTCCCCCCCCCCCCCCCCCCCCTGCTAATTTCTGACCAGTCCCTTAGGTAGGACGATATTTTTATATGACTCTATATGAACTTTCGCTAAGAAAACATCGAGAAAGCAACGCAACAATACTCTTATGCATATTTTTATATGACTCTATATGAACTTTTGCTAAGAAAACATCGAGAAAGCAACGCAACAATACTCTTGTGCATATTTTTATATGACTCTATATGAACTTTTGCTAAGAAAACATCGAGAAATCAACGCAACAATACTCTTGTGTATATTTTTATATGACTCTATATAAGATTTAAGAAAACATCGAGAAAGCAACCGTAACAATACTCTTGTGTATATTTTTATATGACTCTATATGAACTTTTGCTAAGAAAACATCGAGAAATCAACGAAACAATACTCTTGTGTATATATTTATGACTCTATATCAACTTTTGTCACAATGAAAGACTACTGACTGTTTTCATGACTTGATTGTCTTTGTATATCGAATCAACCAAAACTCTTTTTGATTGAACTGCGGAAAACAAACTTTGTAAATGAATAATTTCAGTAGATTTATTTCTTCGTTTAGGGAAGCCATTTTCCTAATGTTCTTCGATAAGGGACGGACAATTTGATTTTTGATTGGGGGAGGGGGGGGGGCAAATCTTAAGTGTGCTTGAAATTTTTTTTCCAGCTACACAGTTTGCAGGATATTTTTTTGAAAGATCATGTCCTTGCACGATATTTTTTTAATACCCATCAAAAATCAAATGGTCCCTCCCTAAGAAAACATCAAGAAATCAACGCAACAATACTCTTGTGTATTTTTTTATATTTCTATTATCATGTTCATTAGCGATTTTCTCTGCCTTAACGAGACAGCAACGAGATTATTTCGGGAAACATATTCGTATTTTTATGTTTCAAAAACGACTTTTTCTACGTGTTCTTTGGTGAGAACTAACAAGGCAGACTAGTTCAGGTGAAAGGATGCTCCTAGTTCTGGTCAAGGTATACTCCTTGCTCAGGGGAAGGGATGCTCCTAGTTCAGGTGAAGGGGTACGTACTCCTGGTTCAGGTCAAGGGATACTCCGAGTTGAGGTGAAGGGATACTCCTACTGTCTGTATCTCTGCTCACAAATCCTTTTTGGTTTTTACCAAGAGAGCATAAATAAGAGGGGAAAACTTCTTTTAAAATACCAATCGCGCCATGTTGGGCTATTTTTAGCATCCAAAAACGTTTGGTTTTTTAAATTTTGATGGCGTGGACGTGTGCGCGTGCGCTCAAAAACAACATACTTTTCGTCGATTTTTCTCACTTTTTCGACAAAATCTATTAGATAAAGCAAAAAGATCAGGATTGGCTATTACCTGTTCTATGATAAAACACAACTAAAGCTGTTGAACACTCAAAAAGACGCGAAATTTATGTTTTTCCCAAAAAATCTTTACATGCTTTCGCTACTTCCAGGTTTGGATGAAGCACACAATTTTTTGACGCACAGGAGTAGGGTATGGCGAAAATTGTTTGTACGCGAATGCTAAAAATAGCCCAACCGAGAATTCACATGGCGCGCGCGGTATCAAGAAATTCCCCTCTCTTATTTATGCTCTCCTATTTTTACGAATTCTTACTAAAGGAAATTCATATGAAATGTGTTCTTTCCTTATTCACATGTTATATCTGTTTCATTTAAGGGACGTCTTGAGGTAAACCGATTTTCGAAATACTTTCATTGTTTTTGCAAGACTCATTCTAGACTACCTTTATATACATATATTTATTTAGTGTCATTTTTTGTTATTACATCACATTTACAAAGAATTATCCTTTCGTTCAATGAACAAAATCCTTCATCCCCCAAGGATGAGACTGCGCGTTCTGGTAGGTAATAATTTGTTATCTGTCTTACCTCAAGTAAATATTACGCTACCATCGCGGCTGTCTTGACCGGCTACTTCCAGATCTTGATTTGCGCAAGTTTCACGCCGATCATTCCATGCACTGAGTGCTTTCGTTTTCACTGAGTGTTGCGCCTCGTGTCTATCGTCTAGCAAAACTGTACTAGCCCAACGGCAATCCGTTGCCAAAAAAAGAAAGCGCAATGCATCTAGAGTCCTTTTGGTCTTAGAAACATGAGTAAACATGTAAACATCTTGCTCTATCAGGTCATTCTAGATCTTTTACTCTGCAGCTCTGACGGTGCGGAATGTTCGGAGCTTGGGCTCCCTGTGTTCCACCCAAATCACATCTTCCCATGATGCCATTGTGTCAGTATAACCAACATGGCGAACTTGTAGGATTGGAATAAGAAGAAAATATCGCTGGTTGAACGGTAAGAAATGCGAAAAAACACCAAAGAACTAGTGAGAAACGTAGTTAAAAGTTCCTTGATGTTCCTGGAGTGTTTTATTCTGAGGTTTCTCTTTGTTTTTTTAGTGTATTTTTCCAATGACATTTTTCACGCCTGGAGATTGTTCACACGTGATGTTCATTAGTCGCTGAACATCTTCTTCTTGGCTGCTGGAATACTGCACTGGACATTGTTATCTCTGAAAATACCTTATTTAACAATGTGAGTCATCTTAATATTGTGGGTCATTTTTTTCTAACGTTTTACAGCGTGTAAGTCGTTCCAAAGACAAAACAGTCGTATGGGCATTTGAATGCAATATTTTATCCCTACCCCTCCCTTGACAGAACCATCTCCTATGAAAAGTTATAAATTATCGCATACTTCTAAATTTTTTCTCATTTTTATAACATTTTAAGCTCTAATTTTCTGAAAGAATATATTGTTTCCTGAAATATTGAAGACAGCTAATTTTAATTCACTTTTTCATTTTTTCCCTTTTTTGCTTATTTTCAGTGTCACAAATTTGGAGATGTTTATAAATAGCTTGAACTGTAAGTTTTCTGAGTGACGTGTATTTGCTGGTATATCACATGGATATTATGGCTGTATGCATACAGGAAAACACATGGATCAATGATAACCACTTAGAAATCTTCTTTATTTGATACTACACAAGGTATTTTCTAGATGTGTACATTATAAGAGATCTTGAACAGGAGAGTTATGCACTAGTCAGTTGTTTCCACCACCCCCCCACCCCTGGGACATAGTGGGGGAATTAGCAAATGAGGCATGGCAGTCTAAGACAAATCCTCCAGTACCCAGGGCAGAAATAAAATGCAAATCCCCCACCCCCAGAGGTCACAATAATGATTATTTTTGGTTATTAATTTGCTATCACTCATTCATTTCAGAAGTTGAGAAATTAGGAGAGAGACAGAAAAGAACTAGACATTAGCTTTGAACATCAACTTTAATTTTGTCAAACATATTAGTAGGGTGATCAAAAACAAAACTTGTCCCCCAAATTAATTATCACCTTGATACTTTTTGCCTTTGCAATCAAACTTACCTTTTTACTTTCTTCGGTAAAGTCAACAGATGAAGATATCTGAAGTTTGAGAAAGAATGTTATTAATTAAGCTTATGTTCTTAACTGAACTTGATAATATTTCCAAATTTGATATGAACCATACTGAGATAATAAATAGCAAATTTCCTGTCTTTACACTTCTAAATTATATTCTATGTGTACATACCTCTTTTGCATACTTTAAAATCGCAACTGAGTCGCCTACTGTAGAAATACCGATTTCTTTGAGAATTTCTCTGTTCAAATCACTAACCATCTCTTTTTGCATCCTAAAAGAAATATATCATACCACAAAATATTGAGTATTAAAGAAAGTTTAATCCTTATGAAATACAATGAAGATCGGGTTAAAATAAGCTTTCATATAGACCTTTCACGAGCGAACTTTTCTGCATAATCTTCAGCCTCTTGTACGGCACATTTGGCGAAAAAGTTTTTCCAAAATCTTAGCAGATTCTGCAAAAATCAATAAAAAAACATCGCATTCAATTCGAAGTAAAGAATCTAATACAAAATATCCAATCAAAATGAAGAATAATACATTTAAATAACAAAAAACATGCAAATATATCATTACCTCGTGGCCCTCGTGGTCATCCACGTTGTCCGCCATCTTGTCCGCCAATTTGCTCAAAGCTACGGTAATTCTGCGTGTATTGCCCGACAAAATCCCCACATACCGCGGGGGTGGGGGGGTGGTGGAAACAACTGACTAGTGCATTATACTGGATAAATTTAAGAAACATTTCTGAAATTTCTTATTTATGTGGCAGTTACAAAAAAATTCTCTAAGGTTTTGTCATGAATGTAACATTTGCCCCCCTGAGGTACTTTGCTTTGCTCAAATTGGCAGATAGCAATAATTATAAAAGCTCATAAAAATTTGCAGTGATATTTGGGGGAGGGGTAGGTAAAGGGGTAATTTCTTTATGATAGCCCATGCATATAATTGAATATAAAATATATAGACATAGAGACACTGCTGTCATTTGCAATAATGTGTATTTTTAAGGTAAGATTCAAAGCTTGTAGGTTTGTATGTTAATTTGCTAGCTCCCAGGTGGAGTTTAAGTCAAGGTAAGGTGGAGGTAAGTAGATTTTGCATAAAGAGAGTTCATCAGAAACATTCAGTTATAATTATTATGACTACAGTTGAACAAAGGTAAGCAGTTTAAAGGATTTATTCTTCTCTACATGTACAAATCACTTAACTTCTAACATAATTGGCTTGGAATTATTTTTGATGATATTTCTTTGAAAATTGATGCACAATTTGCTAGGGTTTCTACAAAATCTGTAAGAGGGGGTCCAGATCCCGAATCACACACTATTTTTTCCCGAAATCCCACATCCTGCAACATTTTGCCATAACTGATAGGTCTTTAACTGTAAGCGGCAAACAAATCATATCCAAAGGCACTTAAATTTTTATTTTATTTATCATTTTTTTCACGTTTTTCTCAACAATTAGAAAGCAAAATCCAGCATACCAAACATTTATTTTATTTTTGATATTTTATTTTTATTTTTGAATTTATTTTTTGGTATACAATAAGTTGATGTACATTGAGGATACTTCGCAGTTGTGATATCAAGCTCCACAATACATGTTGCAGCATGTTTGTAGGTCAACAACCTATCTGTAGTTGGCATTGCACATAGTAATTGCTTATATTATATACCCAACTGTCAATACTAACACCTGTCTACAGATAAATACTTACCTCTGGTGTACTTCTAGATCCAATCAATACAGGATACATGTGAGTAACTGATACATGGAAGATATCATCACAAGATAGCGGTAAGGTACTAGTTTAATGCTTGTATAGATATTGTCCAATACTGGTATTCATCCTGATAATACTGGATTTGTTTTATTATTGGTGAAGTCAGCAGTTCAATAGCAGAAAAAGTTAAACAACTAAAGGAGGAAAAAAGGATGATTGCAGCAGATTCAGATTGAGTGTTTTTATCAGCTGAATGTGCTCCCAGCTGAATAGAAACATTATGCATTCTGCATAGAAACCGTTTTACAGTTGCAACTATTGTGAGAAATGCTCAATCAAAATCCGCTGCATCTCATTCTAGATCTGTGCAGTTAAGTAGTATCACCTTAGCTATTGTTAACTTACTTTTGGTGAAATAAATACAGGATAGTAGCTGATAACTGTAAGATATTCAGCTATTTAAAAAAGTTTGAAGGGGCAAACGGTGATTCAATGGCAATACAGTAGGTGAACAATGATTGGTAAGGTAAAAAAAACAAGCAAAATAAGACCTTTTCAATTGAAATTTCACAAGATGATCAAGCCACACTACTCGCCATCTAACATCTTTGCTAATTGGTGCAGACATTGTTTAGGTATGAATATGAAAAAGATTGTTATTGTCCCACAGTTCCTTTTGGTCATGCATTTACTGATCGCCATTTGCCAGTTGCCCCTCAACCTTTTTTGAATGTAGCTGTGTAATCACAAGATAAATGAAGGATGCAATTGCAAATGCCTACCATAACATGGGATTGCTATCTTTTCTATCGGCATCCAACATTGTATGTGTATAAGGTATTTAGATTATGAAAAGCATAGAGAACCTGCTTAAAATGATAAAAATTAAACTAAACACAAACTTCTGAATCACTAAATATTTGTCTTTTAAGGATGGGACAATTACTTTGATGTCATGTCTCAACTTAGATTCACATTAAATTTAACCCATAAGTTTAAACAGAGTAACGTTAAATGCAAACATGAATGCTTAACACAGTCTATTTAATTTTCAATACTGTTTAAAATGTTAAAAATAAAATAAAATAAAATTACATGAAATTCAAACTTTTCTAAAGTCCATTTTCAAATGTTCTTGTTACAATGTTGCAACTAATGCATTGTACAGTTTATTTGTACAATATAGTTTTCTCTTACTACCATAGTACAGTCATGCCATACACTAACTGGTACATGAGACAATGTCTTTCTCTACACATCTACTTCTTCTTCCATTATCTTGATATGATCAGTTGTAGTCTCGTGTGTTTGGTGATAAATATATACAACCTTTTCTTGAGCTCCTCAGCCATTTGTGATTTGGTAATCTCTAAATGAACAGCTATTGGTGTTGTGCACGTAAGATAACTATGTAACACTTACCTTTTCTCCATTGGAGATCTCGTATTCAAGCAGCCTGGTGAGGTCTGTCCCCATGGACTCTTCTCCACTCAATGCAGAATCTGAGTGGCTCAGCTGTCACTGTTGCTCCATATGGCTATGAGCTGAACACCTTGCATGCATTGCAACTGCTTATAAGTTTTTTCAATTTGGAACTTAATTGTGTTATCTGCAATTCTTCTCTTATTGCTACCATTGTGTTGGTCACAACCAGGTGGTTGATAATCATGTGGACGTGACATATAAGCTTTTTGGTGAACTTTCCTGGCTTGACGTATGTTGCCTTGTAGCCTGAGATCATCCCTTCACTCTTAAGGATGGCACTTCCCTCTTCTCTGATGAGGGTTAATCTTGGCACTTTCCAGTAACTATACTTGGCTCACGTTTTTCAGCAAACAAAGTTGCTTCCACCGCAGTTCTGATCTCCTTCCTGATGTTCCTCAATGTTTCTAACTTTGGTTCTTCAAGGGACTGGTGATCCTGCCCATCAAAAGTTTCCTGTCCAGCCAAGGAGGATTGGTTAGCAAACAAGCCTTCCAAAACGTTTGAGATGGACCCTGAACCAATGCCAGGGAGGTGGTAGTGAGATGCCCAATGCAAGAAGTGCCAAGCTTACCATTGATAGTTTCTGTTCAGCCAAAGAGGATTGGTTGGTTGGTTTGCAGACAGGCCAAACATTCGAGATATAACCTGAGCCAAGCAGATAGCAGTGAGATGCCCATGACACTAAGTGCCAAGCTTATCACTGATGTTCTAATTGGAATTTCAGTGGATGAAGAGCCACTCTGTCCTTTGAAAGCCACTGCTAAATCCCATTTTTTATGTTATGATGTTTTCTATCTGGGCAGAGAGGGTTGATTAGCAGACAGGCCTCCAGATGGTTTGAGATGGAACCTGAACCAGTGGCAGTAGAAGTTGAGTTATTTAAAGCAGATGTTAGTGAGGTGCCCAAAGGAAGAAGTACAAGAGCTCACCAATGGGCGAGGGATGGGGCAGTTAAAGAGGAAGGCATCACAGCCGTTGAAGAAGAAGTATTGAATACTTGGAGTAACTGACCATCTTCTAAGCTACGGAAGAGATGGAAAAAAGTTGCCAAAGATGCTAAAAATAAACAGTGACAAGCAAGAACAATAGCCAAGCAAACCATGAGACAAAGTGAAAACTTACCCTCTTTAACCTATGATTCACATAGCCACTGAGCCCATTTCTCACCAAGTTAACCTTGCTAATAAATGCCCACACATAGAAAATCTGCTTAACATGCTTAGATGGTGTGATAGGGTTTAGCCACTAAGAGACACAGCTTTTGCTCAACGCAATGCATTGAAAGCCCAAAGAAAAACAGTCCATAGGTAGCTGTTTAAACATTTCAGTTTACAGCTGGCAAGAATATCTGGTTCATGTGTAGAGATAATCTTCTTGTCCTCCAACTACTTGGTCAGTTCATCTATCACCTCCTTACTGAGAACATGGGAAGTCATGTCTCATCTATGGATTCCAGATATTATTCTAGATGTTCAACTGCATTAGTGCTCCTTGATTGTAGTAGTATCACCTCCTTACTGAGAACATGGGAAGTCATGTCTCATCTAAGGATTCCAGATATTATTCTAGATGTCCAACTGCATCAGTGCTCCTTGATTGTAGTAGTATCACCTCCTTACTGAGAACATGGGAAGTCATGTCTCATCTAAGGATTCCAGATATTATTCTAGATGTTCAACTGCATCAGTGCTCCTTGATTGTAGTAGTATCACCTCCTTACTGAGAACATGGGAAGTCATGTCTCATCTAAGGATTCCAGATATTATTCTAGATGTTCAACTGCATCAGTGCTCCTTGATTGTAGTAGTATCACCTCCTTACTGAGAACATGGGAAGTCATGTCTCATCTATGGATTCCAGATATTATTCTAGATGTTCAACTGCATCAGTGCTCCTTGATTGTAGTAGTATCACCTCCTTACTGAGAACATGGGAAGTCATGTCTCATCTAAGGATTCCAGATGTTATTCCAGATGTCCAACTGCATCATATTATTCCAGATGTCCAACTGCATCAGTGCTCCTTGATTGTAGTAGCCTTTGGTCTTAAGATAGACTGTTGACTGTTATTGCATGTTGCAGACAACTCGTGTGGACTGCACCATGTAACAACATAGTTTTTCTGACATCATTGCAGTGCTTATTTTGGATCATCTTAATGATATACTGTATTCAAGACTGGTTATGGTTGGACCGATGTGATTGTGGTACCTGTAGTGTTGGACATTGAATGATGTTAATGATGTACTGTGTACAAGACTGGTTATAGTTGGACTGATGTGATTATGGTACCTGTAGTGTTGGACATTGGATGATGTTAATGATGTACTGTATACAAGACTGGTTATGGTTGGACTGATGTGATTGTGGTACCTGTAGTGTTGGACATTGGATGATGTTAATGATGTACTGTATACAAGACTTGTTATGGTTGGACTGTTGTGATTGTGGTACCTGTAGTGTTGGACATTAGATGATGTTAATGATGTACTGTATACAAGACTTGTTATGGTTGGACTGTTGTGATTGTGGTACCTGTAGTGTTGGACATTAGATGATGTTAATGATGTACTATATACAAGACTTGTTATGGGTGGACTGATGTGAATGTTGTATCTGTAGTACTTTTTATTGTGGGATTTGTTATGTGAAATTGATAAAATGCATATTATAATCTATTATAATGCAATTTAAAAAAGTATTTTAAATGTAAATCTAAACCCCCAATCTCAAATCTATTTCTCTAGATGACCATACTAGTGTACTGAAGCTGTTGATGCAACAAAATATGATCTAAAACTAAAAACAACTTGTGAGATGGATGATAAAGCTTATCATTATATAGGCCATTAGTTAGATAGCAAAATCCAGAACAAGAAAGCAATGTGCAAAATTTGTTATAAATTATCATCAAGGTACGATCCTGGACAGATACCAGTGATCCTACACTGTGAAGCATCTTCAGCATCTTGTGTTTGCTCTATTGAACATTTGTGCAAGTTTTGAATAAACTGAATATAACAAGTAAACTACAAGATAAAGAACAAGACAGGAATGTGTCAATCATTCAAATATGATGTCCTTGTTGCAACTCATTATTAAACATTCTATAAAATACAGAACAAGACAGGAATGTGTCAAATATATTAGAATCATCCAAATATGATGGACCTGATGCAACTCACTATTGAACATTGTACAAGATACAGAACAAGACAAGAATGTGTCAAGTATATTAGAATCATCCAAATATGATGGACATCATACAACTCACTATTTAACACTGAACAAGATACAGAACAAGACAGGAATGTGTCAAGTATATTAGAATCATCCAAATATGATGGACTTGATGCAACTCACTATTGAACATTGTACAAGATACAGAACAAGACAGGAATGTGTCAAATATATTAGAATCATCCAAATATGATGGACCTGATGCAACTCACTATTGAACATTGTACAAGATATTGAACAAGACAGGGATGTGTCAAGTATATTAGAATCATCCAAATATGATGGACTGGATCCAACTCGCTATTCAACATAGTACAAGAAACAGAACAATACTTGGATGGTCAAAATTAATACAAGAACACATGCAGGCAAAATATCCAGGGTATGTACAGTAATAAAAAGTCACAACTGACAAAGGATAACAACTTGTTGTCCTAATTATGTCATGACTCTCTCAGTCAGTGTCAGTAACAACCTCAGTTTTTAGGGAGTAACACAAGCTAGGGTAACCAACCCCTGGGGCGTGCCCCATTAACTGTCTAAAAGGAAGTTACTTTCACTGTCTAAGTCATTTCATGTCACGGATGGGTCATGGCTTAAAATATTTGTTGGTCAGAAATGCTGGTGGAACATAGACAAGCAATGATATGTCATGAATCAAGTCATGAAAAAGAAGATTTCACCTTCCTGCCGCAATAAATATATTACAGGAAAGCCAGTCAGGAATATTAGCCAAAAGTGAAGTATTCATGGATCCATGCTATGAAGAAAAATGTAGGTAATATATCCTGACTTATGAAGAACTGATAGCACATGGATGTATACAGAATCATAGCACAGTATTGATCTGGAAATACTACTGGAAATGTAGCTTTCAGCCTCACATAGTGAACAGCATAACAAGATGTAGAGTACACTGTAGTATGGTCATTCTAGCCCTTCTTTTTAACTCTTTAACTTTATTTTAATAACTTGAAAACTCCTTATTAATATTGAAATAAGGACCAGTTAAAATGGTGGTTCTGTCTTTATTGCTGCCATTTGACTTTAAACTGACCAGGTCTATCAGTGCTTAGCATTTGTGAGTCTTCTCTCTCAAAATATTTTCTTTTTCTTTCAAGTCACTAGAAAATGTCTTTATAGTTTCCAATGCATTTCTTATATGCAAATTTTGTAATCTTGTTTCTATCTACAATATAATGAGGTTTCCTTATTCTTATTTCAATCATCATAAATTATTTAATAATACTTGGTGTGCCACACACTGTATTGTTGAAGATATCTCTTCGATGCTGTAAACACTATTAATAGACATTAGTCATAGTTTGGTGAAAGGTAGACATTATCTATAAATTGATACTTAAACCAAGGAGCTCATTAAACCAGAAGGAACGTATTAAACATATTTTACCTATTAAATCATTTTAAATCACAATATTAAGATACAATAAACCTAATTTTGATATAACAAAGCCTCACAATTAACACTCCAGATAGATTTACTAGGCATAGAAAGATGTTTAAAGTTTTTCAAACAAACGTTTTTCCTCATAAAAATACAAACAAAAGTACCAGATAAAACCTTTTGTAGCTTTTACACTTGTTATTAGAGAAAATGTGTTTTTGTCAGGAGAACATGAGAATGGATAATAGTATTTGTAAAGCAAGAAAGATGTACAAGGAAAGAGAGCCGTCACCAAACCACTAAAGGCAGCACTGAGATAGACTTTAAAGGAACTTATCCATTTAGCAAGCAAGCCTCCTATGTGCTCTTGTAAAGCTAGAAAACAAGACAAGTACCAAGCAAAGTCAACATTCAAAAGAGAAGCTAGCATGGAAAAGATGGTAAGGTGACTTGTAAACTTAACACATTAAGCAAGACTTTCAAGAGAAAGTGGGTTAGATGAGGGATGCATTGCAGACAGACGGAGAGAATTATAACCATATCAAAGATGGTGGCCTATGAAGCACAGTGATGCCATGAACCAAGTTACCTTTTGCAAGTTGTTCCCTGACGCAAGTAGGTGGGTACAAGAGAAGATTGTGCAGAGACCCTGATGGAGAGAAACATGATCCTGAAAGGAAATCACATTTTATTTCTTCTTTTAATCAAAATGTAGCTCAACTATTTATGTATTAAGATTGTATTTTAAACACTATAAACAAGAAAGGGTATATATGTGCAGGGTAGCAATAACGGAAAAATAAATCCCATGTTATGACAAGCATTTACTATTGCATCCTTTGTATACCTTGTGATTATATCTTAATTACAGTTATCAGTTACTATCCTGTATTTATTTCACCAAAAGTAAGTTAACAATAGCTAAGCCTATACTACTGTTTTGTGTTATTGATTGGATTTTGTCTTTTTACTTCTATTACTGTTATTGAACTATTGACTTCATCAACACTACGTAACTCCATTAAGATTAGACTAAACATTAGATAATATCTATACAAGCATTAACTAGTATCTTGCAGCTATCTTGTGATGATATCTTCCATGTGTCAATTACTCACCTGTATCCTGTATTGATAGAATCTAGAACTACACCAGAGGTAAGTATTTTACTGTAGACAGGTGTTAGTATTACAATTTATATCAAATGTATCAGCTAAAGAAAGAATTGAAATCATGGGATGAGAACATTCATTGTAATTTACTTGGTGTTCTAGCTTATAGTATTTTTTGGGCATTCTTGAATATGCTAACAGAGTTTCCATCTTGAGTGGAATAATTTTCTTTTCTGAAAATTAATGGTTTTCTGTGAGGGAGGTCTTGCATAATTGCTATGGTAACCCCTAATTGAGGGTCACCACCTTATGTTACTTCAGACAATTATTTGTTTTATTATGTTTTATTAAATATTTCTAATGTAACTGCCACTTTGGAAATGGATTTCAAAGCTACTTCACAACTATTTTTAGTTTCCATATTAACAGACTTATGTTTGAAACTCCTCTTTCTTGTTTTACTATTTAGATTTGGATAACTCTCCTGTTCAGTTAATTCTTATGATACACATCAGAGTGATTCCATTTAACCTGCCAAATAAAGTCTCATAATCTATGTCTAATGGTCAGTTGAAAGCACAACAAGAAAGATGTTGGTATCATTACGACTCTTGTTGGACCAGGAGCATCAATTTCATGGGTTGAATGGAATCACTCTGTTTTCCTTATTGATCCTATGATACTAAATAATAAAGGCATGCCCACCAGCCAGCAAACCATTCCACTACCCCCACCTGTACAATATGTTCCCTGTGACTATTGAGAAATAAAAATGTTTAGACAAGGGGGAGGGGTGAACAATACATACCAATCATTACATTCATTTGAGGCATGCTGCAAATGATTTGGCGACTGAAAAATTCTAATGGTTCAATATCAACATTAACAATGCGATCTTGTAACAACAAAAATGAATAAAACGTGGAAAAACATGTTGATTAATGGTAACATAACAACACAAATCTGTAACTGATGAAGAAGGAATGAAAACAGTATCAGGCTTGTTACATGTGTGGTAAGAGTCCAGACATCTGTCCTCACTGATACCACAATGAGTGTAATAAATCAATATTATTTGATATTATCTGACTACAAAATGTTTCTTGATCCAGCTTTGCAGCATGCCTCAAACGAATGATCCACACACATGCATACACACACACTTGAGTTGTCTGTTGTCCATCATTTATTTTGAAAGATAAAGTTAAACCCAGTTGTAATTGACCAGAACAAGCAGAGTGATTTTACTTAAAGTCTAAATTCTCAATTGCAAACTGGCTATATTACATATTATTGAATTTTACATGTACATGACATGATATGATGTCAAGATGTTGCTTGATATTCATACTCATGATTATATCAATTACGGTGTCACAAGCCTACCAGAAACAAAGAAATATTATTAAACTTTACATTTTACAATGTTCAGACATGCAATGATATGTGTCAGGATTTAAGTTGCTTGATATTCATACTCATGAATATACCGATTATAGTGTTGCATGCCTACCAGAAAGAAACATCCACTCCTTACGAATGTTCATGGACCTTAACGTATTGCCCTTAAAGTATAATTGGATTAAGCAAAGTTTTAAGTAAAATCACTCTACAATCTCACTGAAATTTGAACAAGACAATTATTGGATACTTTGGCAATCATGTTACTGGAATGATTGAAGCCTATACTCAAACTATAACAAAAACACTTTGATGGATTTGATTATATTGTCTTCATATCCCTGGACTTCTCTCTGATTGAATTATGACTTGAAATAGAAATAAAAGAATTCTGATCAATTACAACTGGGTTTAACTCACATTGGGGGAAGGGGGTAGCGACATATTGGGGGGAGGGGTTGAAGCCTAATACTGGGGGGAGGGGTTACTCATATAGGGGGGAGGAAATATTCTTGGGGTAGGGGAGGGAGAATTTACTTAGTAGGGTGGTAGGGGTTTTTCATTACTTTCTTATGATTTATACTTTGAAATTTTCCAGGAGTCCTATAGACACAGAGAAGTGGGCACTTAGGATTCTTTTGGTAAGTTGTCAAATTTTTTGCCTCGTAAATTATGGTTGTTGTGTGTTGTGTTTAAAATAAAGTTTGATTTTGGACTTTGTGGTTTTCCTGTGTTTTTTAATGAATTCCATCTTTACCCTCTCCACGCCCTTTTTGGACTTACAAAAAATACATCCCCGAGGTCCTACCAGCACCAAGTCTCACTACCCCAGTAGACCAGGACTAGGCAGTACTTACTGTCCCGACAAGAGCCATCTTATGAAACCACAACCAGGTGGCTGCTCTGATGATGAACACTGTCAATAGGGATATCAGACTCTGAAACCCCATACAGATTCTTGAGAGTACCTCGATGGCAAAGCCAGCCCTGGTACTGTGAGGGTCAGTGCAAGTACAAGTCTTACAAGATAACCATACCCCACTACCCATAGGTTTTACTGCACAACAGTGATGTATATCTTGGAGTGGTGTGATTAATAGACTTAGAGCGGTATTCAGACTTCCATTAAGTGTATGTGATTATCAACCTGGTTTGCGAAGACTAAAATAACGAAGTTTCTAGGCTACTAGACTTGTGAAAAATGAGCTGGTCTATCCCGAAAAGGAAACTACCAACATGCAATTTAATATGAAAAACTAAGGCGAAGTCCTTGGGTGTTAATGTATTTATGAATTCATCACATGACCATCAACTAAGTCCATCATTAATTCTGTATCTGCTAGGGGACTGGGCCTATAATTAATTTAGTATCTCCTAGGTTACCAGATTTTTTGAGGACTAAGTTTATATTACATCTTTTGCAGCTTACAGTCATGTGCTAGTTGATGAACCACCAAAACACTTCATATCTAAAGATCCGTAGCATAAGGTAAGACCAAAATAGCATTTAAGAAGAGGATTTTGATCATCTCGTTACCAATCAAATAAATGTTTTGAGAAACAAAATCAGATATTTTCCACATGACTGTTGGTTACAAAAGCCCTAGTTTTTATCTGTGTTAGATACCTAGCCTATAATTCCTTCATTTATATCTTAAGATCAGTACTTGCTAAGAGGTTTAAACATTAGTTTAACAGAGTAGATTTCATATTGGGTGTAAATAGATACAGGATTAACAAAATGCAATAAAGTAATGGGAAGCCATTCCAAATGTCAGGACATCATGCCGTCTAACATGCTAAGAATCATATGAAATCCACTCTATTAATGTTACACTAAGGGGAACCGAGCTGTTTTAGATATTCAATGGTTACATTCTCGTCCCTAAAATTTGTTTAGCATGTGTTATTCTAATAGAGTGAAGTCACTTAACCCGTGAAATAAAAATTGTTTTTAAAGTGTAATAGTCAAATAGACACAAAAGAAAACGGGGATTTTTGTCTGCTAAAGTGTATTGGTCTAATATCTATTTCACGGGTCTAGTGTTTTCACTCTAGCTAGATGTGACCTCTGCATGTTTTTCTTATGTTTATCTTGTGTTTATTTCCTAAGATCATTTTTTTCACCAGCAAAACAACTTCTTAACAGAAGGAAATGAGCCATACATAAGTAGTGAAAGATATTTGAAATATTTGCAGTGTCAATATTTGCATTTCCAAATCATAAGCAACTACATGTATCGCAATGAACTGCATCACATTTGAACTCAAAATAAATTTTTGATTTTCTACCAATGTTTAAATTATCAAGTATTTGGTTTGAAGAACTTTGGACAGCTTGTGCATATAATATAAGTGCATTGGACATAATAATTCATAGTAAAACAACTCTTGGCTTTACTTGTAATAATAGTTTCATTTCATTCAAGTCTAATGGTTTCTTGAATGTGAGGTATGGTGTATGAATGCCATTCTTTGATGGCTCACCTTCTCCTCTACTCATTCATTTTCCATTTCACATTTGCCTTGTTTGGCTTGGATTTATTTCTTTGCACTTTTTGTGTATTATTTCAGAATTTTGCACGGCTGATTTTTGGTGTTTCCCATCGAATCTATGGGAAATATGGTAGGAAATTGAGAAATACTGAAATTTAGGCAGACTTTGTCTGTGTGATGTATCAAAAATAATTTTAATTCTGCAGAAGAATGTTTTTTTTTGAATGGACAGAACAATACATGATTTATAGTTGCTTTGGTTGATTTTAAATTGATTTCTGAAACATCTTTTCTTTAGAAATGCTTCAACGTAAAATAGAAATGTTTTTGTCCCATTTTCCAAAAAATAATTAATTTGGTCCAGAACTATTTGAATTAATTTTCAGATAAAGCTTTACATTTGAAATGATTTGACAATGCTGAAATTTTGTATCCAATCTTTTTGCTTGAAATTGATTTTGTCCCAAATTGAGATTTTTTATTGTATTGATGATAGTTTGCTTAAGACCTCAGTTTCATGAAGAACAAGGAAAATATTTGCAAGTAAATTTCTCATATTATATATCACTTATTTGTTTGTTGATTTTTCTTTTTTGAGAATAGTGCTTTTATATTCAATTATTTTATCTTGAATTGCTTTCCATTTTTTGTGCTTTTCATTTGATTCTGATAATCAGTATAATTTTTTTTCATCTCTTTCAGTTTGCATTTTATCATTTAATTATTTTCAATTATTATAAAAACTTTCTTTTTCATCTATTTCAGTTTGCTTTAATTTTTTTTCCACAAGATTCTCATGAAAAAGTCTCAGAAAATGTTTAAGATTTTAAAGAAACTGAGGTCTTGTTTTGCTGGTGAAAAAACTTATTAAATTACAATCCTATGATAGAACCTTATGATATCAGTCTAGCCGAACATCATTAATGCAAGATTAGATCACCTAGAAATGATTCAACTTCTAGTCTTCCCAGGTTGATACTCTACTTGTATGGAAGTCTGAATGGTGTCTTATGCAAGTCTATTGAGCACACCACCCCAAAATTATCACTGCTGTACACACCCATGAATAGTGAGATATGATTACCTCTACTGCTACTTGCACGAACCTGCACAGTGACTGGCATTCATGCCAACGGTGCACTCCCTTCAAATCTGCAGAGGGCCATCACCTGGTATCCTTACCGACAACCTTCACCTCCAGAGCAGTCATCTGATCATGGCCTCAAGGTTAGACTCCGCCAAGAGCAGCAATGTTGTACCGCCTTTTTTGGTTTCCTGGCCTGGTGGGGCAGCTTCTCTGATTGGTGCTGATAGGACCTCGTGGGAGGTACAAAGTGTATTTCATTTTTCTGGTGTACAAATAATAGATGATGATAATATTAGATATAGGAGAGTGTCTAACTAGTGGAGGGTTCTCAGTAAAGTTAGAAAAGTCACTTAAAATGACAAGCCAATTGAAATGAAATTTTGTGAAAAGATGAAAATTGAAATAGAAAAGCTACTGTATATTTTTGGTTTTTGTTTTATTCTTCTTTACTGAGAGCCCACCCACTAGCTGCTATGGAAAACTTATTTTTCCCCTTCCTTATTCAGGAATAATCTAGATGTCTTACCTATTTTAGTCTATCAACACACTCTCCTATATCTAATATTAGTGGCTAGAGGGCTGGCAGTACCGATGGTTATCTATGACTAGATCTGCAGAGCAATCAGCTATTTGATTATGCTATGAAGCTGAAATTGTTTAACCTATTTTGTATATTAATTTTGTTGTTTTTTTGTTTTTGTTTTTCTAGTGTTTTTTCCCTAGTCTCTGCTGCTTGTGAATCATGAAGTCTGAAGCTCATAAAATTTAAGGTATTCGTAAGAAATTTGAAAATCTTAATTAAGAATTTGAGTTTTTGTGCTTAGTATTTCTAATGAAAGCAAAAACAAAATTTAGAAGAATTAAGCGTGTACAGTTATCAGAGCCACAATTATTTAGTTTAACTACAAGATTTGTTTTGCCAGCCCTCTAGCTAAATATCTTTTCAGTTGCCGTTTCAGTTGCAGTTTCAGTTTTCAGTTGACATCAGATGTGAATAATGTATTGTTCAATAATTATTGAGTGAAACAGAATCACTGAAACTTTAAGTGATTTTCTCCCCCATTATTTTGTTGAGTTTAGTGCCCTTTCTTTGTGAAAAAGCACTTTATTTTGGTTGGCAATGTCACTATGAAATAGGGTCATATATTTCATTTTTAGTATTTGTTTTTTTTTTCTTTTGACTTGTCTTTCCTTTCTCTCCTTTTTTCTTTTTCTCTCTTGTATCTTTCATTCTTTCTTTGTTTTCTTTACCAGGGCTCAAAATAGAACAATATTATAACCATACTTGTTTTTGGTGATAAAGACATTTTGGCAGAGAAATTTTGAAATTTTGGATTTTAAAATAATTTTCATCTGTCATTGTTAAGATTTGTTCTGCATGTGCAGACTATTATTTTGAGCCCTGTTTTTTTTCTTTGTTTGAAAATATTAATATAAATAGCCTGTTAATTTTCTTGATATTTTTTTAGGTATCCTTTCTTCTGGTGGTTATTCTAGGCAATGTTTCTTCTTTTCTTGTTGTTATATTGCTGTTCACAAGACAGGTTTGTGTCTGAAAGTACAAGATAATAAATAATAAACAACTTGTCCTAAAGGCAGAAGGATTGAACTAAACATTTGAAGTAACACGAGGTGTCAGTGGTAGGAGTCGTCAGTTAGTGGTTGGTAGTAACAGTTAGTGGTTGGGGGTGTCAGTTAGTGGTTGGTTAGGTGTCTGTTTTTGGTCAGTGAGGTATCAGTCAGTGGTTGATTGGTCATCTTCTATTGATTTGGGAAGTGTCAGTCCAGATGTGAGGTATCAGTAATGACTGATGTTATTTTAGCTAGTATAGATCATTGGACCTACCTTCCTGTCAGTTTCACGGGCCATTGCTTGCCTTTGTTTTACTCCAGTCAAATTCAGTTTTGTAGACAAGCTGTTAAACAAGGTAAATGTTGGTTAGATAAAATATTACTAAGGTAAAACTTTTCTACTATATGGTAATCAAAAGGGTTTTGCATGGGGAGCAGACTGCATTAATGGTCGGCAACATATCAGTCAGTGGTTGGTGAAGTGTCAGGCAGTAGCTAGTGAGGTGTCAGTGGTTGACAACATATCAGTCAGTGGTTGGTGAAGTGTCAGGCAGTAACTAGTGAGGTGTCAGTGGTTGACAACATATCAGTCAGTGGTTGGTGAAGTGTCAGGCAGTAACTAGTGAGGTGTCAGTGGTTGACAACATATCAGTCAGTGGTTGGTGAAGTGTCAGGCAGTAACTACTGAGGTGTCAGTGGTTGACAACATATCAGTCAGTGGTTGGTGAAGTGTCAGGCAGTAACTAGTGAGGTGTCAGTGGTTGACAACATATCAGTCAGTGGTTGGTGAAGTGTCAGGCAGTAACTAGTGAGGTGTCAGTGGTTGACAACATATCAGTCAGTGGTTGGTGAAGTGTCAGGCAGTAGCTAGTGAGGTGTCAGTGGTTGACAACATATCAGTCAGTGGTTGGTGAGGTGTCAATCAGTGGTTAGTGAGGTGTCAGTGGTTGTTGAGGTGTCGGTGGTTGGTGAGGTGTCAGTCAGTGATTGGTGAGGTGTCAGTCAGTGATTGGTAAGATGTCAGTCAGTGGCTATTGTCAGGTGTCAGTGGTTGGTGAAGTGTTTGTCAGTGGTAGGGATTGTCATTCAGCAGTTGGTGTGGTGTCAGTCAGTGGTTGTTGAGGTGTTGGTGGCCGGTGAGGTGTCAGTCAGTGATTGGTGAGCTGAGGTGTCAGTCAGTGATTGGTAAGATGTCAGTCAGTGGCTATTGTCAGGTGTCAGTGGTTGGTGAAGTGTTTGTCAGTGGTAGGGATTGTCATTCAGCAGTTGGTGTGGTGTCAGTCAGTGGTTGTTGAGGTGTTGGTGGCCGGTGAGGTGTCAGTCAGTGATTGGTGAGCTGAGGTGTCAGTCATTGATTGGTGAGGTGTCAGTCAGTGGTTATTGAGGTGTCAGTGGTTGGTGAAGTGTTTGTCAGTGGTAGGGATTGTCAGTCAGTGTTTGGTATGGTGTCAGTAAGTGGTTGTTGATGTGTCAGTGGTTAGTGAGGTGTCATTCATTAGTTGTTGTGATGGTAGTCAGTTTGTTGGTGGGGCATCAGTTAATGACCAAATTAGTTAACCCAATGTTGTATCCAAATTGAATCTTTTTTCGGAACACTTTTTTGTCTATTATATCTCTCTTCCATACCCATATCAATGTTTCATTGATGTGGAAATACAATAATAATGTCTTATTCCCAGTAGATTTGAATGACAGATATGTTCATAGATGTAGATGAACCAATAATATACTGTACATCATGGGACCTACCTTCCTGTCAGTTTGCACTGGCCATTTGTCTTGATCATTATCTAGATAAATTCAGCTGGTTTTGTAGACAAGCTGTTAAGCAAAAGCAAATCTTGGTTAGATGAAATATTAAATTTTTTATGATATCAAAAGCCGGTAATGGTATTGCAGGCTCATGTGAATTACAGTGATGTAGCCCCATGGTTGTTTAGCCCCATGGTTGTTTAGCCCCATGGTGGTTTAGCCCCATGGTAGATTAGCCCCCAGTGGTTGAGCTCCACTCTTCAAGTGGTTTAGCCCCATCATTGCATTGAATAAGTAAGATCATAATTTTACCTTTTAAGACTCGAAGGCTAATCCGTTATAAGTTTTTAGACGCTTGAACGAATCACTTTTGTGTGACAACAAGCATGTTACTTCTCCCATCAGGGAAACCAGCAAACTACCTGATTTGTGTAAGCAATCTTTGCTTGCTTGCCAAAATCTTAAGTAAAAAATCATATATTTTATCTCAAAATCAAATGCAGTGATTGGGCTAACCACATGAACAGTGGAGCTAAACCACTGGGGGCTAGTCCACTGGATACATGTAACAATCTGGTGACCTTACCTGTCTGTCTGTCTGTCTGTCAGTCCTGCCCCTTTTTATCTGTTATTCCTTTGTCAATTCCAGCTGGTTTGGAAGACAAGCTGTGGAATAAATGAATTAAAGCATGTGAGACTGTATCCAATCAGAAAACTGGGATGCTACTAGGCATTCACTGTATTTTAGAAGGTATTCTTCAGTCCTTTGAATCCCCTTTTTAGGACCACCAGGGTTTGTGGGAGATTCCAAGAGTTTTCAAAATTGGGAACTTCTTTAACTGCATAACAGTCATAAAGATCTTTGTTCCTTTTGCAAAACCCAAAGCAATTCATTTAATGAGCTGTTGCTTATCGTTATTTTCTTTCCCAGCTAGCAGAGTCTCCCATGTAGACGAATGCTGGCAAAGAAAATGGGAGACTCTGCTGGTCCAGGCCATTTTCTTTGTTGTCATGCATTTGGTAACTTAGCAACCCTGTTATAATAAGTACCGTGGGGTCAAAAAATAAGCTGTGTTCTACATTTGCTCATGCCTATTACTTATTTCCAGTTAAAACCAGTTTAAAAACCTGTTTGGTTCATCCATGGTTGTGAACGGCTGTATATCAAAGAAAACTGCCTGGACTGGCAGAGTCTCCCATTTTCTCTGCCAGGATTTGTCTACACGGGAGACTCTGCTTTCTAGAAGAAACTATTGACTAAATACTGCAGCCTTACAGCTGTAGTTGGTGATAAAGATACATACCTGATGATTATTGCACATCCGCAGATCAGGTGTCAACTGGTAGATATCTGAATGACATAGAATGTCACCACAGTTTCTTGTAGTAAACCAGGTAAAGCTACAGTACATATCATCTGGTAGATATCTGTAGGACATCATGGGTAAAATGACATAGAATGTCATCACAGTCTCTTGTAGTAAACCAGGTAAAACCACAGTACAATCACCCGGTCACCATTGTGATAATTCTAGTTGTTGCCATTAGTTCATTAAATATGTTTTTGTTTTTGCAGGTTTGGTTTTTCTAGTAGAAACTGATCTCTTGATCAGTGTAGTAACTCTGTTGTTGCCATTATTTCATCTTTCTTCCTTGTCGTCTCCTTGTTTTGATAGAGGTAGAGACATTGTTCATTATCAAGCCGTCCAATGACATACTTGTATCTTGTTTGTCAACATGTCTTGTTTCAGGCTTGTATCAAGTGATATTTTGTTTCTTCTCATCTTCAAACACAATCAGTGTCAGGTACAGTGATATGGACTTGTGCTTCATGTCCACGTATAATGCCATAGGTTATGGTGACTGATTTTTCAATGTTTTCCACATCTGGATGACTGCAAAGGAAAAATAATTATTGAAAACCTGCTTTGGGGGGGGGGGGGGGTGGGCGTGTTTTTGTTCAACACAGTTGTACAACTAAACACATTTAAATGTTTTTCAAGGAACATTCGACAGGCGAGTTTAAAAAATGATGTTAGTTAATGATGTGTTCCAAGTAGAAATAAAGAGAAGCTGAACCCTAAACACAAGAAACGAAACGCGAAGACATCTTGGTCGTCACGTGGTCCCAACCCTTCGATGATAAAACACTAGGAAACGTGGTAAAAGTACGAAATTCTTACCAGTCATGACTGTTCTGTATTCTCTTATAAGTTAGGATGAATATGACTTCAGTAAAAGATTATTTTACTGTAAAATTCAGCTTGTAATATGGAAGCCATTTTCCGAACCAGAAAACTTGGTCTTCGATGTTTTAATATGCAAATACGAATAGGACCGAGATAACCTGGGAACCGGACTACACTCGCGAGTATCCCGCGGGAAGATTTCTTTCATTTCTAATTTTTTTTTTTCATCTCTCGTTTTTATATTTCTTTATTCCCCTACATTTATATCTTTCTTTCTCAATTTAATTCCCCGTGTTTTATGTCATTTTACTTCAGAATTTATAACGTCTCATTTTACTTTTATCATTTCCGGGAATTTCCGTCTTTTTTTTCAGTGTACAATGTTCGAAGAACAAGAAGCACAGAACAGAATAGGACGTAAGAAACTTATACAAGCAATGTCTTTGTTTTTCAGTTCCTTTGTCATTCCTTCCTTCTAAAATACGTTGTTTTGAATTGTTGCGCATTATATCCTAGTCATGTACATTCTTAATGAGTTATGATGCCAATGATTGATGATGTGCTGATGATGTATTGATGATGTACATATGATATGTCGATGTTTATTGATGTATTAGACTAAAAATCATAAAAAAGAATTTTGTAACTGAAAACTTTGATGAATAAAAAGATTTTTGAAATGTATGCGGTTTTGTGTCATTCATATTAGTTTTTAATCCGTTTTTCTTTTTTTTCCCTTCAAACAGTACCTTTTATAAGTTCAGCGAAAAAAATATATATACAAAAAAAACTATCAAAAGGGCATACATATCATATTGCATTTGTATATTTCTTAATATTTCTTTATGACACCCTAACCATGAACCCTTAGCAAAACATGTATACGCCAGTACATTCATGACAGTCTGCCATGGAGTATATGCCCACAAGCACATGGAAAACTTTACAAAGGTCATCATAAAAGAATAAACACGATACGAAATGCCATAAATAACAGCTGTAATAAGCTAAAAATACACAAGTTAATCTCTTACCTCTTTATCTTTGCTGCCAACAACTCAAACATGAAGGATTCAATAAAACTGAATGAATGGAATCCTTTAAAACAACAAACATTAGCTCCGTCCTTGAATCAGAAACGACGCGAACCAACTGAATAAAATATTCAACGTGCGCTTCCTTTTAAACAGAAACCCGCTACCGTGCGTGAAAACACGAAAATATGTATGGCATGCATTAATTAATCAATTGTTATTGGTTAATTAATATTCATACCAATAGTCCCAACTAACCCTAACCCTGCACAGATTTTGACCACCCTAGGTGATAGGGTTAGGGTTAACTATTTGGCCTAACCCTAGCACTAACCCTACCCAGATAGGTCAAAAATATGTGTTAGGGTTAGGGTTAACTATTTGAGCTAACCCTAACCCTAACACTAACCCTACCCAGATAGGCCAAAAATATGCGTTAGGGTTAGGGTTAACTATTTGACCTAACCCTTCCTACACTAGTCAAAAATATGTGTTAGGGTTAGGGTTAACTTATTGACCTAACCCTAGTACTTACCTTGGGGTGGTCAGAAATTGGTGCTAGGGTTCCAACCCCAACCAGGTGAGGTGAAGGTGGGTGTGGCCGGGTGTGGTAGGAGTCACGTATGAATATAAATAGTCAATGAACAATAGATTTCACACTTCATAACTGCATTCCATTCATACTTTATTCACTTTTTTAATGACGTTAACAGCTCTTTTAACAATAAGGAGTGACTTATGAATATTTTAGTTTCTTGTTTGCGCTTGATGCAACCAGTTACGAAGAGATTTCGCTTAAAATAGGCTGATTTTCCCGTTCATTTGATAACTTTGTCGATGTTTAAGGAGTCAGACAATAAGGTAAGCGATATTTTATCATAGAATTGAGTTTGAGCGCTAAGATATTAGTGTATATTCATTGTTTGGCAGTTCATGACTCAGTAATAAATTCGTTCTGCGCAAGCGTTTCATTAACACTATAGGTTATTTACTGCCGTATCTATGATACTTGTTTGCAGTACGCGTTAATTAAGAACAGTATTGAATAGACAGGTTGGGGCTGCATTGGTGCATGATGTAACAAACTGGAACGTAAGCGCGGGCTTTTCACAGATACAACATAGACTATAGACTATAGACTATAGACAACAGTGCATAAATTCATAAAACATTAGAGGTGGGCGGGGAGGATAATGAGAAGAGCGAAAAGGAAAACAACAAACAAATGCAAGAAAAAAAACACATTCAAGACTTTTCACACTGTTTTTATTTTGTATCAAGAACATTTATTCTACTTTTTATTTTTAAAAAAGCAGTAAAATAGTCAAATGTGTTAAGAAGGTAAAATTTCGGGATATCGCTTATTCCTATACTATCTTAGTGATATTTACAGTTTTGCATTTTTTCATTTTTCACTGCTAATTCCTAACTAAAATTTCACCACAGGGAGCCCAAAGTCTTCCACCCATCAAAAAAACGCTTTTAAAAAATAGCGCAAAATACTTGATCCAAAATGTTTTATACTTGATAGAAAGTACCAAAGGTGCTTTAAATCTGTGAATAAAAGTATTTTGATATTTTGTATTATTTCATGGAAAACAAGCCACTTGAAATTTGAACCTCACAATTAGCGTTTTTTCGGTTACTCCAAATTGTCGTAAACTAAAATATTGAGTTTTTCTAAACAGAATACACCTCGTTTGAAAGCTAAAGACCGCGTCAATAACGCTGTGATATTATTTTGTTGATTGCAATTATATTAAGGATTTTATAGGGGTGGTATTTTTTGAAGAAAATTGGGTTTGGTCAGCGGTATAGTGCTTTTAGCATTTTCCTTATTTTTGGTGCTTTTTTAACTTCTTTTCCAATAAAACCAGGTCATGTGATAGAGCAATGGATGCATCACATGGGGGCAATAAGGAAGTTCTAAACTCCTTACGTAATGTAAAAAAATCCCGAGTAACTAAAGACCTTATTTGGGCTTCCTGTGCATTCTGCCAGGCAGGGAAATACCACAGGAACCCCACCAGAATGCAAGTTATTATTTTGGGGTCTCAACTTCAAGTGATTTGTTTTCCATGAAATAAAGCGAAAGATCAAAATATTTTTAGACAACAAATTATAGCTCATTTGGTACTTTCTGTTAAGAATAAAAAAATTCCCTCAGTTTATATTTAGCGTTTTTCAATGGCTAAAAGATTCCAATGAACACCCGTCTCCATCTCTCGGACACTCAGAAAATAACTAATGACTTGTCGCTAAGGAAAGAAACGTTATTTTCATGACTTAATTTTTATAACTATAGCAAGAGGAAGTTTGTCATTGAGCAGTTCCCATTAGCAGTTTTACTTCACCGCCCATTTGTTAAGACAAAACAAACATTAGTCAATTGGTCATTTCATCTTTCTACTCGGATATTATTTCTTGTCTTCTGTCTTCTCAAATCTCTCTCCTTCCATCTTTCTACTGGGGTATTATTTCTTGTCTTCTGTCTTCTCAAATCTCTCTCCTTCCATCTTTCTACTGGGATATTATTTCTTGTCTTCTGTCTTCTCAAATCTCTCTCCTTCCATCTTTCTACTCGGATATTATTTCTTGTCTTCTGTCTTCTCAAATCTGTCTCCTTCCATCTTTCTACTGGAATATTATTTGTTGTCTTCTGTCTTCTCAAATCTCTCTCCTTCCATCTTTCTACTCGGAAATTATTTCTTGTCTTCTGTCTTCTCAAATCTCTCTCCTTCCATCTTTCTACTCGGATATTATTTCTTGTCTTCTGTCTTCTCAAATCTGTCTCCTTCCATCTTTCTACTGGAATATTATTTGTTGTCTTCTGTCTTCTCAAATCTCTCTCCTTCCATCTTTCTACTCGGAAATTATTTCTTGTCTTCTGTCTTCTCAAATCTCTCTCCTTCCATCTTTCTACTCGGATATTATTTCTTGTCTTCTGTCTTCTCAAATCTCTCTCCTTCCATCTTTCTACTGGAATATTATTTCTTGTCTTCTGTCTTCTCAAATCTGTCTCCTTCCATCTTTCTACTGGGATATTATTTCTTGTCTTCTCAAATCTGTCTCCTTCCATCTTTCTACTGGGATATTATTTCTTGTCTTCTCAAATCTCTCTCCTTCCATCTTTCTACTCGGATATTATTTCTTGTCTTCTGTCTTCTCAAATCTCTCTCCTTCCATCTTTCTACTTGGATATTATTTCTTGTCTTCTGTCTTCTCAAATCTCTCTCCTTCCATCTTTCTACTCGGATAGTATTTCTTGTCTTCTGTCTTCTCAAGTCTGTCTCCTTCCATCGTTCTACTAGGGAAGAATGTACAACACACCAGGAAAGCATACCATAATAAAAGCACATCATCAGTAGGCAAATCGCTAGGAAATGTGTAACAATTATTTAATCACACATCATCAGTCATCAACACCAATTATCATCAATCATAGGTACATCATCAGTCATAAGTACATCATCAGTCATCGGCACATCATCAGTCATAGGTACATCATCAGTCAAAAGTACATCATCAGTCATCGGTACATCATCAGTCATAAGTACATCATCAGTCATAAGTACATCATCAGTCATCGGCACATCATCAGTCATAGGTACATCATCAGTCATAAGTACATCATCAGTCATAAGCACATCATCAGTCATCGGCACATCATCAGTCATCGGTACATCATCAGTCATCGGTACATCATCAGTCATCGGTACATCATCAGTCATCGGTACATCATCAGTCATAAGTACATCATCAGTCATCGGCACATCATCAGTTATAAGTACATCATCAGTCATAGGTACATCATCAGTCATAAGTACATCATCAGTCATCGGTACATCATCAGTTATAAGTACATCATCAGTCATCGGTACATCATCAGTCATCGGTACATCATCAGTCATAAGTACATCATCAGTCATAAGTACATCATCAGTCATCGGTATATCATCAGTCATCGGCACATCATCAGTCATCGGTACATCATCAGTCATAGGTACATCATCAGTCATCGGTACATCATCAGTCATAAGTACATCATCAGTCATCGGTACATCATCAGTCATCGGCACATCATCAGTCATCGGCACATCATCAGTCATCGGCACATCATCAGTCATTTGCACATCATCATTCATCGGCACATCATCAGTCATAGGTACATCATCAGTAATCAGTACATCATCAGTCATCGGCACATACTCAATCATCGACACATTATCAATTATTGACCTTTCATGAATCGTTGACTCATCCCTAAGATAGAGTGCGCATCACTAGGGATAGATGCGTATCCCTAGGAATGAATACACATCACTAGGAATGAATGCGCATCACTAGGAATGAATACACATCACTAGGAATGAATGCGCATCACTAGAAATGAATGCGCATCACTAGAAATGAATACACATCACTAGGAATGAATGCGCATCACTAGGAATGAATACACATCACTAGGAATGAATGCACATCACTAGGAATGAATGCGCATCACTAGAAATGAATGCGCATCACTAGGAATGAATGCACATCACTAGGAATGAATGCGCATCACTAGGAATGAATACACATCACTAGGAATGAATGCGCATCACTAGGAATGAATGCACATCACTAGTAATGAATGCGCATCACTAGGAATGAATGCACATCACTAGGAATGAATGCGCATCACTAGGAATGAATGCGCATCACTAGAAATGAATGCGCATCACTAGGAATGAATGCACATCACTAGGAATGAATGCGCATCACTAGGAATGAATGCGCATCACTAGGAATGAATATGCATCACTAGGGATGAATACTAATCATTAAGAATGAATGCGCATCACTAGGAATGAATACGCATCACTAGGGATGAATGCTTATCATTAAGAATGAATGCGCATCACTAGGAATGAATAGGCATCACTAGGAATGAATACGCATCACTAGGGATGAATACTTATCATTAAGAATGAATGCGCATCACTAGGAATGAATACGCATCACTAGGGATGAATACTTATCATTAAGAATGAAAGCGCATCACTAGGAATGAATAAGCATCACTAGGAATGAATAAGCATCACTAGGAATGAATGCACATCACTAGGAATGAATGCGCATCACTAGAAATGAATGCACATGACTAGGAATGAATGCACATCACTAGGAATGAATCCGCATCACTAGGAATGAATGCGCATCACTAGGAATGAATGCGCATCACTAGGAATGAATGCGCATCACTAGGAATGAATGCGCATCACTAGGAATGAATGCGCATCACTAGGAATGAATGCGCATCACTAGGAATGAATGCGCATCATTAGGAATGAATGCACATCACTAGGAATGAATGCACATCACTAGGAATGAATGCGCATCACTAGGAATGAATGCGCATCACTAGGAATGAATGCGCATCACTAGGAATGAATGCGCATCACTAGGAATGAATGCGCATCACTAGGAATGAGTGCGCATCACTAGGAATGAATGCGCATCACTAGGAATGAATGCGCATCACTAGGAATGAATGCGCATCACTAGGAATGAATGCGCATCACTAGGAATGAATGCGCATCACTAGGAATGAATGCGCATCACTAGGAATGAATGCGCATCACTAGGAATGAATGCGCATCACTAG
The DNA here is from genome assembly GCA_964019055.1 of Anthopleura xanthogrammica. Classification (NCBI taxonomy): domain Eukaryota; kingdom Metazoa; phylum Cnidaria; class Anthozoa; order Actiniaria; family Actiniidae; genus Anthopleura; species Anthopleura xanthogrammica. The sequence continues at coordinate 13,569,515 of OZ025207.1, read as the reverse complement.
GAATGAATGCGCATCACTAGGAATGAATGCGCATCACTAGGAATGAATGCGCATCACTAGGAATGAATGCGCATCACTAGGAATGAATGCGCATCACTAGGAATGAATGCGCATCACTAGGAATGAATGCGCATCACTAGGAATGAATGCGCATCACTAGGAATGAATGCGCATCTTTAGGAATGAATGCACATCACTGTGATATAATATGCATCGGCAGAAAAGAGTGTACGTCACTAAGAACGAATGCGCAAGAAATTATAAAAGTAAAATTATACGTTATCTATTATAAAGTAAAATGTTAGAGAAATACATATACATCAATTTATAGAGAAATATAGATTTAGGAAATAAAAAAAATAGACATAAGAATGAGAGAAGACGAAAAAGAATTGAGAAAAAAAGAAAGACAAAAGAAATCTTCCCGGGGATACTCGCGGGTGTAGTCCGGTTCCCAGGCTATCTCGGTCCTGTTTGTATCTGCATATTCACACGTCGAGGACCACGTTTCTTGGTACAGAAAATGTCTTCGATATTTCAAGCTGAATTTTATACTAAAATCAGCTTTATTGGAGTAATATTCATCCTAAAACAGTAAAGAAGATACGACAATCATGACTGGTAAGAATTTATATATTTTTACCGCGTTTCTCAGTGTTTTATCATCGAAGAGTTGGAAACACGTGATGACCAAGATGTCTTCGAGTTTCGCTTCTCGTGTTTAGGGTTCTGCTTCTCTTTATTTCTACTGATAACACGTCATTAGCTAAGAGAGACATATTTTTAGCATATTTTAAGTGTTAGTTTGCAAAATGTAAAAACTTATTTGTTGGACAAATTTCTTGTCTCAAACCCTCCCCCCCCCCCCATAGCAGTCTCTGTTCATTGATACGTACAATACTTTTAGTAAGGTTTCCTTTAATAATGAGTATTTTTTCTTTGCAGTTATGAAAGTGTTGAAAACATCCACTGGCAATATCAGTCACCATAACCTATTGCATTATACGTGGAAATGAAGCACAAGTCCATATCACTGTACCTGAAACTGATTGTGTTAGAAGATGAGAAGAAACAAAATATCACTTGATACAAGCCTGAAACAAGACATGTTGACAAACAAGACACAAGTATGTCATTGGATGGCTTGAAATTTCAGTCACCATAACCCACAGCATTAACATGGACATGAAGCACAAGTCCATATCACTCCACTTGATACAAGCCTGAAACAAGACATGTTGACAAACCAGACATGAGTATGTCATTGGACGGCTTGAAATTTCAGTCACAGCATTAGCTTGTGTTAGAAGCTGTGAAGAAACAAAATACAACTTGATGCAAGCCTGAAACAAGACACAAGTATGTCATTGGACGGCTTGGTAATGAACAATGTCTCTACCTCTATCAAAACAAGGAGATGACGAGGGAGAAAGATGAAATAATGTTAACAACAGAGTTACTACACTGATCAAGAGATCAGTTTCTTTGACTTAGAAAAACAACACCTGCAAAAACTGTATTTTACCTTTGGTGTCCTACAGATATCAACCAGATGATATATAATGATATATAATGATATACACTGTAGCATCACTGCATCTGATTGGCAGATATGCTGGGATCATTAGGTACGTATCTATAATACCAACAAACTAGGGCAATCAGTAGTCAGTCGATAGTTTCTTCCTCCAGGGCTTGTGCAAGCTCTTAAAGTTCTTGGTATTTGAAATTTACTCTGAGCTTGAAAAGCACTTGTTGCCAATGTCTTTCTAACTTGACTTAGAAAATAATCAACAAGATTCTAGGCACTAGTATGATGAACTGATAAAATAGTGTCAAAAAAAAATTCTTAAAACTTTCACAAACCCTGGTCTTCCAAAATAGAAGGAATTGATGGGACTGGGGAATACCTTTTCCAATACAGTCGATGTCCAGCTGCATCTGTGTATTCGTATTGGATACAGTCTCACATTCTTTAATTCATTTATTCCACAGCTTGTCTACCAAACCAGCTGGATTTGACATGGTAATAACAGACAATAAAGGGTCAGGACTGACTGACAGACAGACAGGTAAGGTCACCAGATTATTAGGACCAGTTTAGACATTGAATCTCACATGTGCTGAATCTAATGCAAATGAATTCAAGCAATAGGTTTCGCTCATTCGCATTAGATTCGGCACAGGTGAAATCTGACGTCTAAACCAGGCCTAACATGTATATATATGCATTACCTTTACTGCCTTTTAAGTAATGGTCCTAGTAAAAACTAGGCAGCCAAACTGCAATGGAATGCAGGAAGGTGCTAATTGTCTAATCCATCGATCTTATTGGTTAAAACTAAGCGGATTTTTTAATATTTTATTTGATATCTAATTCCCTTTTCATCTAAGATTTTTCTTAGCCTTTATATATCAAAATTTCTATGTGGGGAACATATCGCGTTATAAACTTCTTTTGGCTATTGTTTTGAGCACTTATGATTGGACGAGATCTTTTAGTACAAAAGAAACTTTGTTCCAAAACAGTGTTTTTGCACATTTTATTTTTAAAATGTGTTACCTATAGGGTGATATACTTTCAGTCTGAAAACTAAGACATTCTTATGTGGGGAAGCTGCTATTGCCGCAGAACAATAGAGAGTTGCCTACTTCTTGCGTGCATTGTTACTTAATAGCACGAAAAACAGTCATATCTCATCTAACCAAAATTTGGTTTTGTTCAACAGCTTGTCTACAAAACCAACTGAATTTGACTCAAGTAAAACAAAGGCAAGCAATGGCCCGTGACAACTGACAGGAAGGTAGGCCCAATGATTAAAACTAGCTTTTCTATAGTAATATCAGCAAAAACAGAAATCTGACCAAATTATCACTGATTAAAATTGCACCAACTAATGGCTAAATTATAATTAGACTGACACCTCACCAACCACTGACTGACACCTTACAAACCAATGACTGACACCTTACCAACCAATGATAACATCTTACCAACCATTGACTGACACTGTAACAACCAATGACTGATACCTTGCTAACCAATGACTCACACCTTACCAACCAATGATGACACCTTACCAACCGCTGACTGACATCTCAACAACCACTGACTGACACCTCACCAACCACTGACTAACATCTTACCAACCACTGACTGACATCCCACCCACCTGTGACTGATACCTCACCAACCACTGACTGCCACCTTACAAACCACTGACTGACACCTTACCAACCAATGACACCTTACAAACCAATGACTGACACCTTACCAACCAATGATGACACCTTACAAACCAATGATGATACCTTACAAACCAATGATGACATCTTACCAACCAATGACTGACACCTTACAAACCAATGACATCTTACCAACCATTGAATGACACTGTACCAACCAATGATGACATCTTACCAACCATTGAATGACATCTTACCAACCATTGAATGACACTGTACCAACCAATGATGACACCTTACCAACCAATGATGACACCTTACCAACCAATGATGACACTGTATCAACCACTGATGACACCTTACCAATCAATGACTGACACCTTACCAACCACTGACACTATACCAACCACTGACACTATACCAACCACTGACGTACACTGTACCAATAAATGACTGACACCTTACCAACCACTGACTGACACCTTACAAACCAATGACTGACACCTTACCAACCAATGATGACACCTTACAAACCAATGATGATACCTTACAAACCAATGATGATACCTTACAAACCAATGATGACATCTTACCAACCATTGAATGACACTGTACCAACCAATGATGACACCTAACAAACCAATGACTGACACCTTACCAACCAATGATGACACCTTACAAACCAATGACTGACACCTTACCAACAAATGATGACACCTTACAAACCAATGATGATACCTTACAAACCAATGACATCTTACCAACCATTGAATGACACTGTACCAACCAAGGATGACATCTTACCAACCATTGAATGACACTGTATCAACCACTGATGACACCTTACCAACCAATGATGACACCTTACCAACCAATGATGACACCTTACCAGCCACTGACTGACACCTTATCAACCAATGATGACACCTTACCAACCAATGATGACACTGTATCAACCACTGATGACACCTTACCAATCAATGACTGACACCTTACCAACCACTGACACTATACCAACCACTGACGCACACTGTACCAATAAATGACTGACACCTTACCAACCACTGACTGACACCTTACAAACCAATGACTGACACCTTACCAACCAATGATGACACCTTACCAACCAATGATGACACCTTACCAACCAATGATGATACCTTACAAACCAATGATGACACCTTACCAACCACTGACGTACACTGTACCAATAAATGACTGACACCTTACTAACCACTGACTAACACCTTACCAACAAATGATGATACCTTACAAACCAATGATGAAATCTTACCAACCATTGAATGACACTGTACCAACCAATGATATCTTACCAACCATTGAATGACACTGTATCAACCACTGATGACACCTTACCAACCACTGACTGACACCTTACAAACCAATGATGAAATCTTACCAACCATTGAATGACACTGTACCAACCAATGATATCTTACCAACCATTGAATGACACTGTATCAACCACTGATGACACCTTACCAACCACTGACTGACACCTTACAAACCAATGATGACACCTTACCAGCCACTGACTGACACCTTATTAACCAATGATGACACCTTACCAACCAATGATGACACTGTATCAACCACTGATGACACCTTACCAATCAATGACTGACACCTTACCAACCACTGACACTAAACCAACCACTGACGTACACTGTACCAATAAATGACTGACACCTTACCAACCACTGACACTATACCAACCACTGACGTACACTGTACCAATAAATGACTGACACCTTACCAACCACTGACACTATACCAACCACTGACGTACACTGTACCAATAAATGACTGACACCTTACCAACCACTGACTGACACCTTACAAACCAATGGCTGACACCTTACCAACCAATGATGACACCTTACAAACCAATGATGACACCTTACCAACCAATGATGATGGCCTTACAAACCAATGATGACACCTTACAAACCAATGATGATACCTTACAAACCAATGATGACACCTTACAAACCAATGATACCTTACAAACCAATGATGACATCTTACCAACCATTGAATGACACTGTATCAACCACTGACTGACACCTTACCAGCCACTGACTGACACCTTATCAACCAATGATGACACCTCACCAAACACTGACTGACACCTCACCAAACACTGACTGACACCACACCAAGCACTGACTGACACCTCATTCACACTGAATGACAAACCATCACCCATCTACTAATACCTGACTAACAACTGCATATTAGTTGACATATTTGAAATTTTAAGTTTAATGCTCCTGCCTTTAGGACAAGTTATTTATTATTTATTATCTTGTACTTTCAGAAAACACAAACCTGTCTTGTGCACAGCAACATAACAAGAAGAAAAGAAGAAGCATTGCCTAGAATAACAACCAGAAGAAAGGATACCTGAAATATCAAGAAAATTAGCAGGCTATTTATATTATTATTATCAAAAAAAAAAAAAAAATGAACAGGGCTCAAGATAGCAGTCTGTGCATGCAGGCCAACTTTCATTAATGACAATGATTTTGAAATCCAAAGTACACCTAAATGACAGGCGAAATTTCTCTGCCAAAAATGTCTTTATCACCAAAACCAAATGGTTATAATATGGTACTATTTTGAGCCCTGGTAAAGAAAACAAAGAAAGAATGAATGATAGAAGAGGAAAAAAAGAGAAAGAGAGAGATAGGAAAGAAAAATTGAAAGGAAAAAAAACAAATAGTAAAAATTTATAACACCACCCTATTTCATAATGACATCGCCAACCAAAACAAATCGCTATTCCACAAAGAAATCGTACAAAAAGTAAAAAAAGATTTTACCAAACGTTTTAGTAATTCTGTTTACTCAACTCAACAATATGTTATTTGCATCTGATGTCATTATGAAATAGGGCAATTAAAAAAATATTTGGTTAGAGGGCTGGCAAAACAAATCTCATAGTTAAGCTACATAATTGTGTCTCAAATGTTCAAAATTTTGTTTTTGCTTTCATCACAAATACTAAGTTACAAAAAATTTATTCTTAATTAATATTTTCAAATATTTTCTAAATACCTTTAATTTTATAAGATTCAGACTTAATGATTCACAAGCAGCAAAGACTAGGGGGAAAAACACTAGGAAAAACAAAAAAAAACAAAACAAAAATACAAAAAAGTTATCAAATTTCAGCTTCATAGCATAATCAAGTAGCTGATTGCCCTGCAATTTTAGTTATAGATGACCATCACTGCCAGCCCTCTAGCCACTAATATTAGATATAGGAGAGTGTGTAGATACCCAAAACTGAAATAGGTAAGACATTTAGATTATTCCTGAATAAGGAAGGGGAAAAAAGTCAGAAAAGTTTTTCATAGCAACTAGTAGGTGGGTTCTCAGTAAAGAAGAACAAAACAAACAAATCCAAAAATATACAGTAGACTTATCACTGCTGTTCAGTTTCAATTTTCATCTTTTGACAACATTTCATTTCAATTGGCTAGTCATTTCATGTGACTTTTCTAACTTTACTGAGAACCCTCCACTAGTTAGACACACTCTCCTATATCTAATATTATTATCATTTATTATCTGTACACCAGCAAAATGAAATACACTTCGTACCTCCCACGAGGTCCTATCAGCACCAATCAGAGAAGCTGCCCCACCAGGCCAGGAAACCAAAAAAGGTGGTACAACATTGCTGCTCTCGGCAGAGTCTAACCTTGAGGCCATGATCAGATGACTGCTCTGGAGGTGAAGATTGTCGGTAAGGATACCAGGTGATGGCCCTCTGCAGATTTGAAGGGAGTGCGCCGTTGGCATGAATGCCGGTCACTGTGCAGGTTAGTGCAAGTAGAAGCAGAGGTAATCATATCTCACTATTCATGGGTGTGTACAGCAGTGATAATTTTGGGGTGGTGTGCTCAATAGACTTGCATAAGACACCATTCAGACTTCCATACAAGTAGAGTATCAACCTGGGAAGACTAGAAGTTGAATCATTTCTAGGTGACCTAATCTTGCGTTAATGATGTTCGGCTAGACTGATATCATAAGGTTCTATCATAGGATTGTAATTTAATAAGTTTTTTCACCAGCAAAACAAGACCTCAGTTTCTTTTAAAATCTTAAACATTTTCTGAGACTTTTTCATGAGAATCATGTAGAAAAAAAATAAAGCAAACTGAAAAATATGAATACGTTTCTACCAAGTTATAGAAACCAACTGATAATCGCAATCAAATGAAAAAATAAATATTGGAAGATAAACATATTAAACATAAAATATTCTCCAACATATTTTATCAATCCAGAAAAATACAACAAACCAATTACATAAGTAATATATAACAGAATTGAAATTTATTTTGAAGTTTTTCATGAAACTGAGGTCTTAACAAAACCTGTTCTTAATTCAATACACTTGATCTTAATTGGAAATAAGATGAATTTCCAATTAAAAGATTGGATACAAAAATTCAGCACTGTCAAATCATTTCAAATATGAAATGTTTTTGAAAATTATTCACAAAAATATTTTTGTGGCAAATTTATTATTTTTTTGGAAAATGCGACAAAAACATTTCTATTTCAAGTTGAAGCATTTCTAAGGTAAAGATGTTTACAATTAACCAAAGCAACTATGTACAAAACATGTATCGTTCTGTCAAATGAAATTAATTTTTTTGATACATCATACAGACAAAGTCTGCCTATTTCTCAATGTATCATAATATTTCCCAAAGATATGATGGGAAATACCAAAAATCAGCTGTGCCAAATTCTGAAATAATACACAAAAAGTGCAAACAAATAAATCCAAGCCAAACAAGGCAAATGTGAAATGAATAAATACAGGACAAGGTGAGCCATCAAAGAATGGCATTCAAAACACCATACCTCACATTCAAGAAACAATTAGACTTGAATGAAATGAAACTATTATTACAAGTAAAGCCAAGAGTTGTTTTACTATGAATTATTATGTCCAATGCACTTACATCATATACACAAGCTGTCCATATTTGAAACATTTTGGAAAAAATAGTTGATAATTTAAACATTAGCAGAAAATTGAAAACTTGTTTTTAGTTTAAATGGGATGCAGTTCATTGCGATACATGTAGTTGCTTATGATTTGGAAATGCAAATATCGACAGTGCAAATATTTCATCTTTCACTACTTATTTACGACCCGTTCACTTCTGTCAAGAAGTGGTTTTGCTGGTGAAAACACTGATCTTAGGAAATAAACACAAGATAAACATAAGAAAAACATGCAGAGGTCACACCTGCCATGTGAAACAATTTACTAGGAAATAAACTCTTTAGGGGAGGCTCTTTAGATTTTCTTTAGCTATTAGAAAAATAAACTTTTTTAGGGACGAGAATGTAACCATTGAATATCTAGACTGTAACAGCTCGGTTTCCCTTAGTGTAACATTAATAGAGTGGATTTCATATGATTCTTAGCATGTTAGACGGCATGACATGTCCTGACATTGGAATGGTTTCCCATTACTTTATTGCATTTTGTTAATCCTGTATCTATTTATGCCCAATATGAAATCTACTCTGTTAAATGAATGTTTAAACCTCTTAGCAAGTACTGATCTTAAAATATAAATGAAGGAATTATAGGCTAGGTATCTAACACAGATAAAAACTAGGGCTTTTGTAACCAACAGTCATGTAGAAATTATTTGATTTTGTTTTTCAAAACATTTATTTGATTGGTAACAAGATGATCAAAATCCTCTTCTAAAATGCTATATTGGCCTTACCTTATGCTACGGATCTTTAGATATGAAGTGTTTTGGTGGTTCATCAACTAGCAAATGACTGTAAGCTGCAAAAGATGTAATATAAACTTAGTCCTCTTGGCACTTTCATTACATTAAAGTCAAAAAAATCATAAGTCTGGTAACCTAGGAGATACTGAATTAATTATAGGCCCAGTCCCCTAGGAGATATGGAATTAATTATAGGCCCAGTCCCCTAGCAGATACGGAATTAATTATGGACTTAGTTGATGGTCATGTGATAAATTCATTAACACCTAAGGACTACGGCTTAGTTTTTCATATTAAATTGCATGTTGGTAGTTTCCTTTTCGGGATAGACCAGCTCATTTTTCACAAGCCTAGTAGCCTAGAAACTTCGTTATTTTAGTCTTCACAAACCAGGTTGATAATCACATACACTTAATGGAAGTCTGAATACCGCTCTAAGTCTATTAATCACACCACTCCAAGATATACATCACTGTTTTGCAGTAAAACCTATGGGTAGTGGGGAATAGTTATCTCGTAAGACTGCTACTTGCACTGACCCTCACAGTACCAAGGCTGGCTTTGCCATCGAGGTACTCTCAAGAATCTGTATGGGGTTTCAGAGTCTGATATCCCTATTGACAGTGTTCATCTTCAGAGTAGCCAACTGGTTGTGGTTTCATAAGATGGCTCTTGTCGGGACAGCAAGTACTGCCTGGTCCTGGTCTACCGGGGTAGTGAGACTTGGTGCTGGTAGGACCTCGGGGAGGTATTTTTTTGTAAGTCCAAAAAGGGCGTGGAGAGGGTAAAGATGGAATTCATTAAAAAACACAGGAAAACCACTAAGTCCAAAATCAAACTTTATTTCAAAGACAACAACCATAATTTACAAGGGAAAAATTTACAAGGGAAAAATTTACAAGGGAAAAATTTACAAGGCAAACTTTGACAACTTACCAAAAGAATCCTAAGTGCCCACTTCTCTGTGTCTATAGGACTCCTGGAAAATTTCAAAGTATAAATCAGAAGAAAGTCATGAAAAACCCCTACCACCCTACTAAGTAGAATCTCCCTCTCCTACCCCAAGAATATTTTCCCTCCCCCCTATACAAGTAACCCCTCCCCCCAGTATAAGGCTTCAACCCCTCCCCCCAATATGTCGCTACCCCCTCCCCCCCCAATGTAAGTTAAACCCAGTTGTAATTGACCAGAAGTTTTTTTAATTTCTATTTCAAGTTATAATTCAGAGGTAATTCATAGAGGGATACTGATCCACTGAATTGTTTGAATATAGACTCCAATAATTCCAGTACCTTAATCGCCAACATATCAAATTGGTTTTTTTTCCAAATTCATGATCATTTCATGGAGATTGTAGAGTGATTTTACTTAAAAGTTTGTCTAATCCAACAATGTTATAAGAGTATTAGGTTAAAGTTCCATGAACATTTGTAAGGAGTGGTACTTTCTTTCTGGTGGGCTTGTGACATTGTAATGGGTATGTTCACAAGTATGCATGTCAAGCATTATTTTGACATAATATCATTGCATGTCATGTAAATGTAAAGTTCCATATTATTTTTTTCTTTCTGGTAGGCTTGTGACACCGTAATTGGTATATTCATGAGTATGAATATCAAGCAACATTTTCATATGCATCTTGCATGTCATGTTCATAGAAAATTCAATGTGTAATAAAGCTGGTTTTGAGAATGAGGATTTAGACTTCAAGTAAAATCACTCTACTTGTTCTGGTCAATTACAACTGGGTTTAACTTTATCTTTTAAAAATAAATGATGGACAACAGACGACTCAAGTGTGTGTATGCATGTGTGTGGATCATTCGTTTGAGGCATGCTGCAAAGCTGGATCAAAAAAATTTTCATAGTCACATAACATCATACAATATCCATTTATCATACTCATTGTGGTATCAGTAAGGACAGATGTATTGACTTTTTCCAGACATGTAACAAGTCTGAGACTGTTCTCATTCCTTCTTCATCAGTTACAGATTGGAGCTGTTTTGTTATGATTAATCAACATCCTAGTTTTCTAAATGTGTTTAAATTCATTTGTAATTCCCATATCATCTCATTATTAGTTCATATCAAACCATTAATGCAGACCAAAGTCTTGTAGTTTTTACTGCCAAAGTCATTTGCAGCATGCCTCAAACGAACGTAATGATTGGTATGTGTTGTTCACCCCTCCCCCTTGTCTCAACATTTTTATTTCTCAATAGTCACAGGGAACATATTGTATGGGTGGGGTGGTGGAATAGTTTGCTGGCTGGCTGGCATGCCTTTATTACTTGTCATCACAGGATCATTCAATAAGAAAACAGAGTGATTCCATTTAACCCATGAAACTGATATTTATTTCCATCTGACAAGTTATCAAATTTTTTAATGCAACTTCTTGTCTAAAAAATGCAATTAATTTGATGTTTATCATTCTAGAAGTGAATGCTTAGTTTTTTCATAGGTTCAATGGAATCACTCTCATGTACATCACAAGAATTAACTGAACAGGAGAGTAAATCAAATCCAAATAGTAAGCAAGAAACAGGATTTTCAAACATAAGTCTGTCATAGCAAAGAAAAATAATTGTGTGTCAAGAAAAATTTCCAAATCTATTAAGCCTGTGTTTTTGTTGCTCGGTAAATTATTAATGTGGAGATTTTTTCTGAGAAAAACTTGCTTGAAGAAGCAAAATCTCATCACTCTAATTTTCAAATCTGTTTTCAATTAGATAATTTGTAGTTGAATTTGAAAGATTAAAGACATTGACTAAATTTGTAGGAAGAATAAAGGTGTTAGAAAATAATAATTTTTCACCTGCTAAACTTCATAGAGTCTTGGTGTTATCAAACAATATTTTTTTTCTTCAATTTCTTTTTCAGCCAGCACTCGCAACAATTAATTACCAACCAATTGTTTTCCCATCTCACTAGGAAATTTCCATAAGCCAAGTTAATTCTAGCAAAATGTTCAGCTATTTCATTTTTCAACAATGTGATTAACACTAGTGCTGTTCAACCGGTATGATTGTATCTGTGCCCGTCAATTTGCCAAGTCAAAGCACACTGTAATAATACTGTTTTTGCATAAATTCCTAAACAAGTACTTTGTATTTTTTGGATTTCTAAAATCTGTTTTATTTTTGCCTAAGTTTAAGCTCTTACCTTTATTTAATTAATAGATTGTCACAATTTATGGGTTACCGATTTATTGTGGAAATTCATAATTTATTAGAGGGGAATTCAACCCTGTTAACTTCAAAACTATTTCTGTCAAACTCTTTCAATTTATGGATAAAATTTGCTAAAATTTTACCATTCATTACAAGAGTACCGACCGGTGTCATCAGTGATGCAAGGCTGGCCTACTGTCAGACATAATGTACCTTAAAATAGGTCTTTGTAAACTCTTCCAAATCGTATCTATATTATTAGATAATATGAATCAATAAACAGGCAAGCATTAGCTGGTCACTAAAGACTGATTGATCAATTGACTATCAAATTGACTTTAAATTATTCTATTTCAAATGTTTCTAGTGGTTTAAAGTTGGCAGGTGAGTTGCCTAAATAATGTGAAAAAATAATAATAATAAAAATAAATTGGATTTAGCAGTTGCATTTTTACTGAGTGGCTCTTCATACACTCAAATTCCAATTAGAATTTAGAACTGGATTTTTGCAGAGGAAAGAAAACTAGAGAACCCAGAGAAAATGAAAAAAAAAACCCTTGAAGCACAGGAGAGAACCAAAAAGCAACTCTGCTCACTCTACTCACATTGGTGAGAGGCGAGTGAATGAATGACAGTCTCCTGCCATAGTTACATGTCTTGTGTTCCTTTTATAGTTCACAGTCGTTTTCCCCCTGTTTCTTTAGTTGTTATTCACATTAACATTTGATAGCATAGTTCCCATAGTTAGATACAAAATAATCACTTCTATAATGAAAACTATTGTGTTCCATGAATGTTGTACTTAACATTAATTTCTTCGAACAGGCTCATGGTCCATATTGTTTAAATTGATTATCATAGAGCCATCATAATTACTACAACAGTACTTGTTTCACTACATCTAAACAGAAATATCCTAACATTTGTTTGTATAAAAGGACTTCAATGCCCTCCAACGAAGGGATTAAAATGATTAGATTTGAAGATATAGTAGCCTAGTATGAAGAAGATTTGAGGGGAATGACCATTCAAAATGCAGTGGGTTTGTCCAAGCATACATTATCCCTGCCCCCTATCTTTCCACTTTCCTGTTTATCCTATTTATAGAATGTATAATAGCAAAAAACATTCAAGAGCCTCAACAGTGCTATAACAAAGCAACAAATCATAAAGGCAAGCATTTTAAAAATACGGTAACATGGTAATGATCAGCACCAAAATAACCGAAATTATTAGTGTAAGGAGACATCTGGTCTTGAAATGACAGTGTCTTCTGGTACAGGTGTTTGCACCCCAACATAATAGTTTCTTGTTTATTTAGTCAGAGTTTCATTCTTATGATGACATTGATAGTACCCAAATAAATCAAAATTGTTTTCCATAATCCAGGGTACTACACTAAACCGTTTGTGATATCAACGTCCACAATACATGTTGCAGCATGCTTTGTTTGTAGATTACCAACCCATCTGTGGTTGGTATTGCACATAGTAATTGTTCACATTATGCTGAACTCTCATATACTAACACCTGTCTACAGGAATATACTTACCTCTGGTGTACTTCTAGATTCAATCAATACAGGATAAAGGTTAGTAATTGATACATGTATGATATCATCACAAGATACCTGTAGGGTACTAGCTAATATTTGTAAATATATTTACCAATGTTCATTCTAATCTTACTGGATTTACCTAGTGTTAATGCAATCAATAGTTCATTAGCATGCTGTCCTGTTTTGTAGTGTAAGCTTAGCTATTGCTAGTTAACTTTTAGATGAAATAAATAAAGGATGATTAACTGATAATTGTAAAATGTAATGTTATAGTAAATAAAGAATGCAATTGCAAAAGGCTCTTGTGACATGGAATTTTTCTCTGTCTATCATTACCTTGTGTATAATTATTTATTATCATGCTAAAACATAATGGACTGAAATGTTTTAGTTATTGTTTAATTTTCTTCAATGGCTTGTGCTTTTCATCTTCTTCATGTGTGACCTGTAAACTAATCTTGGTTCATCCCTGAATAAGTTACCACTACACCAGGTTCAGTACTCTTCTCATATTAAATCCTCTTACTTCTCAATCAAGTTGACATAAAGTATCAGGTGGTGTACAGCCATCTATCTTTAAACTGGATGTTTTCTCTTTCATCTTTTTACTTATACTTATGGCTCTCCACACCAGGAGGTGCATAAGGCTATCACACTGTCTGTCATCTTCTTGCTTCACAAATAATGTGGACTAGCTACTTGCTTGATGGTTTCACTTTTAGACTACAGGATATCTCAATCACCACTCATTTTCAGGTTCTAGTTTCAGGAGGTTCTCTGCATTATCTTCTCTTGTACTCACACACTTGCTTCAGAAAACAACTTTGGTTTGGGTTCTCTAGCTGTCTGTGTGCAGCATATCCTTTGTTGGACCATCTTTCTCTATTAAGACGTGATTAGGAGGTTAACCGTACAAGTTGTCTTGCCATCTATTTCCATGCTTCCCTTTTATAATAATGTTGACTTCACTTTTTCTTCTCTAGATCTCTACCTTCACGAAATGACTTGGAAGTGGACAGCTAAATGGACAGCTTGCCTTGAAATCTACCTCTGTGCTGTCTTCTTAACAAGTTGTCTCCTCCTCTATACACCTCTCATACTATACTTGGAGACCACTTAGTGAAAGACTTTATCATGTAGGTCACCATACACTGTTTCTGTATTTTGTGGAGATCATTATGATCAGTGAAATAAAACATTGTAAAATTCAAGTATTTATTGTGAGGCTATGATTATATTAAAATTAGTTCAATTGTATGAAATCATTTAGGTACATTAATTAGTTTATGTATTAACTTAAAACTGTCTACTTTTCACCAAGCTATAACCACTTTCTATTATTAGGGTTTTCAAATAAATTAAATGCATTCAAGGCATCAATGGGACCTAAAATTCCTACTGCACTATAGTGTGCAGCAAACTAAGCATTGTCCAAATAATAATAATAGTTCAATTATAAATTTTGTCATCTTAATTTAGATTACAAAATGAACATTAAAAAAATATTACAGGAAACTATGATAGACACTCTAGGGAAAATGAAATAATGAGGGAACAGTAGAGGAGACCCACAATGCTCAGCACTGATAGAGTCTGTAAGTTAACAGTCAAACGGCAGCAATAAGGACAGGACTGCCATTTTAACTGGTCATCCATTGGTCTTATGAGATAGGAGGTAAAATCAAGCAAGATATAACCAAAGAAAGATCATAAATAAGAGGCTGTGATATCAAAAAAGCACAGCATCAAACCAAGGAAGTACTTCTCATTTGAATATTTATAAAACCAGGTAATTTCTAGTTATTAAGTTAAGATTAAAGAGTTGAAAAGGAAGGGCTAGAATGACCATACTACAGTGTACTCTACATTTTAATATATTATGCTGTTCACTTTATGAGGCTGGAAGCTACATAACCAGTATTTTCAGAACCATAGTATGTGCTGTCCATTCTTTGTTAGTCAGGATTACATACATTTTTCTTCATATCATCCATGAATGCTTCACATTTGGCTAATATCTCTCGCTGTCTTTTTTTGTAAGATATTTTTCACTGCAGGAAGGTGAAATCTTCTTTTTCCTGACTTGATTTATGCCATATCATTGCTTGATCTCTCGTCTATATTCCACCAGCATTTCCAATCAACATTTTAAAGTCATGACCTCTCTATGTCAAACATAAAATTATAACTTAAACAGTGAAAGCAACTTCCTTTTAAACAGTTAATGGGGCACGCCCACGGGGTTGGTTACCCAAGCTTGTGTTGATCCCTAAAAACTGAGGTTGTTACTGGCACTGAATGAGAGGGTCATGACATAATTAGGACAAAAAGTTGTTATCCTATATCGGTTCTGATTTTTTTACTGCTGTGCATGACTTCTGCATGTGGTCTTGCATTAATGTTCACCATCCCTGTCTTGTTGTTTCTTGTACAATGTTTAGTAGTTAGTTGCATCAACAATTCTATGTGTTCCAAACACAATGCTGTCTTGTTCTGTATCTCGTACAATGTTCAATAGTGAGTTGCATTATGTCCATCGTATTTGGATGATTCCAATATACTTGACATGTTCCTGTCTTGTTCTGTACCTTGTACAATGTTCAATAGTGAGTTGCATCATGTCCATCATACTTGGATGATTCTAATATACTAGACACATTCCTATCTTGTTCTGTACCTTGTACAATGTTCAATAGTGAGTTGCATCATGTCCATCATATTTGGATGATTCTAATATACTTGACACATTCCTGTCTTGTTCTGTACCTTGTGCAATGTTCAATAGTGAGTTGCATCATGTCCATCATACTTGGATGATTCTAATATACTAGACACATTCCTGTCTTGTTCTGTACCTTGTACAAGGTAAATAGTGAGTTGCATCATGTCCATCATATTTGGATGATTCTAATATACTTGACACATTCCTGTCTTGTTCTGTACCTTGTACAATGTTCAATAGTGAGTTGCATCATGTCCATCATACTTGGATGATTCTAATATACTAGACACATTCCTGTCTTGTTCTGTATCTTATACAATGTTCAATAGTGAGTTGCGTCATGTCCATCGTATTTGGATGATTCTAATATACTTGACACATTCCTGTCTTGTTCTGTACCTTGTACAATGTTCAATAGTGAGTTGCATCATGTCCATCATACTTGGATGATTCTAATATACTTGACACATTCCTGTCTTGTTCTGTACCTTGTACAATGTTCAATAGTGAGTTGCATCATGTCCATCATACTTGGATGATTCTAATATACTTGATACATTCCCATCTTGTTCTGTATCTTGTACAATGTTCATTAAATGGTTTATAACATATTTGAAACATGGTTTTCATTCTCTGCATTTGTTCTCTTCAATAACTAATGGTCTGTAGTTTATCATGTATCTATGTGATGATTAGCTTCATCATCCATCTCACAGGATATGTTTTGGATGTTTGTGAGTTGCTTTTAGTTTTAGATCATATTTTTCAGCATCAACAGCTTTAGTACACTAGTATGGTCATCTAGCGAAATAGATTGGAGATTGCAGGTTTAGATTTACATTTAAAATATTTTTTGTATTGCATTTAAAAGATTATGAAATACATTTTATACAATTCAATTCATCAGTCCAACAACTAACATCATCCAATGTCCAACACTACAAGTGACACAATCACTTCAGTCCAACCATAACCAGTCTTGTGTACAGTACATCATTAACATCATCCAATGTCCAACACTACAGGTACCACAATTACATCAGTCCAACCATAACCAGTCTTGTATACAGTACATCATTAACATCATCCAATGTCCAATACTACAGGTACCACAATCACATCAGCCCAACCATAACCAGTCTTGTATACAGTACATAATTAACATCATCCAATGTACAACACTACTCATTTATTAACTTTATAACTAGATAAATATACGAATATCTAATTGAGGGTATAGTCAACAGGACAAGAGTCCCATGTTAAGACTAACCTAACAGGTACCACAATCCAACCATAACCAGCCCTGTACAACGTACAACGCTCACTACATGTAAGTAGAGGACACTGCATGTGACAACCAACACTTGCCACAACATACACCCACAAGTCAAGGGTTACTGGTGCAGCTGGGCTTCAAAACCTCCTATGTTTTGTGTAGGAGGAAATAGATATACAGAACAAAAAGTCCAAGAACTGGGAGATGATACCCACAAATGAAACAGATATCCTTGCATCTTTACATGCAAAGCAGAAACAGTAGTAAGCAGTCAAAATGACAGTTTAAGAATAGTATAATTGGAGCACTAACCCCAAATAATCCACACAAAACAGAATTTCTTCATAATGCCTTCCAAGGAGCAGAGTTGTATTATTCCAGAAAACAGTGGAAACAAGTTTGGCATGAAAAATGAAGCTGTGCACATGCAAATATGTAGGTAGGCTCTTGCTTGGACACATGGCGTGCTTGGCCATTGCTCTTGCTTGCCCTCCCTGGATTGCTAACATTTGAAGCTTGATTCTGAATCTTCTGTGAATTATTTCTCCAAAGTAATAAAAAGTCACAAATGTGGTCAGTCACTTTTGGTGCCTTCTGGTCTTCTCTTTTCTCAATGAATCCCTCAGTTAACAAGAAATAGCAGGGATTAGCAAGCTTCCTGTGGTCTCCCCACATCCTGTTTATTTATTCTTCTACAGCTGTGATGCCTTCTAATAGGGTAGTTGCTCCATCTTAAGCATCTTCATCTGCCACAACTGTAATGCCTTCCTCCTCTATTAGGGTAGTTGCACCATACCTAGTATCTTCTTCATCAACCACTGTGATGCCTTTCTCCTCTATTAGGGTAGTTGCTCCATCTCAGGCATCTTCTTCATCAACAGCTGAGATGCCTTCCTCCTCTATCAGAGTTGTTGCTCCATCTCAAGTATCTTCATCTTCTACAACTGTAATGCCTTCCTCTTCTATAAGGGTAGTTGCACAATCACTAGTATCTTCTTCCTCAACAACTGTGACACCTTCCTCCTCTATCAGGGTTCTTGCTCCATGGCAAGCACTTCTCATCAACAGCTGTTATTCGTTGCTCCTTTACTATGGTTGTTGTTCCATCTTTAGCATCTACGTCATCAACAGCTGTGATGCGTTCCTCCTTTATTAGGGTAGTTGCTTCATTCTTGGTATTTCTGACTTTGCTAAATGATGGTTGAAAACTCTACTGGAATCAATGGTAAACTGGACACTTTTTACTATGGGTGTCTCATCACCATCTGCTTGGGAAAAGTCAACCTTGACTTCTGCTGCAGGTACAGGTTGCATCTCAAACCTTCTGGGAGGCCTTTCTGTTACCCAATCCTCTATGGCTGGACTGATATACGAGGTAAGCTTGGCACTTTTTTCCAATGGGTATCTCACTGTCATTAGCTCAGAAAACCCTACCTCAACTTCTGGCACTGGTTCAGGTTTCAATTTAAACATTGTGGAATGCTTGTCTTCTGCTACCCAATCGTCTTTGGCTGGACAGAAACCATCAATGGTAATCTTGGCATTTCATCCTGAACAGAAAACTTTTAGTGGGCAGGATCACCAGCCTCTAAGTCTTCAGTAAATTCACAATCTTTCTTGATCATGAATATCCATTTTTCAACTAGTACAACAAAAGCAAAAGGTGCTGACACCTCCTGTAACAGGTGAAGGCTCAACCAAATATCAGATGTTTACAGAAATGAGATGACATGAGGTAGTTAACAAGGTAAAATAATCAGCAATTCCAAACCCTTTGGGAGAGGAAAGTGTTACAAGGCCAAGACAACCAATGAAAGAAATATTTCACAATCTTTGTGCTTCTGCTTTCTAAAGAAAGGTATGAATCAATGACAGCAAATCCTCCATGAAGAAACCTTCTTAAGACAGATGAACTACTCTATTTCAGAAGTTGTCCAAGAGATGGACCACCATACAATATACATCTCTAATACATCTGAGTAGACAATATATCAGTATTCCTCAGATATTAGTGTAGGTCACAACCATCAAACAAATGTGTTCATAGGTCAAGATATACTTTACAAGAGATTGTGCTAGTCACAGAGGTTCAAACCAAAAATATATTGAACGTTAAATAGAGTTGTCTGTTTATAAATGAATGTAGAACTTTATCAATAGGGTGCCAACAGTATCAAAGTGTTTAAAATTAATTTACATGTAGGTTGTTGTTTAATTAGTTTGGTTTTCTTTATGGTTTTTTTATCCACTTACTTTTGTATTTTTCAATTCTGAAATTGACAACTCTTAAAACTCAAGTGCATGTGGGCTAAGCCTCAATTTTGAGATCAGAAAACAAAAAAATAAAATAAGAATAACAAAACAAGCAGCTCTTGGATTCAAGGCTAAGCCGCATACACTGAAGTTTTAGGAGTCGTCAATAGATGCAATGAAATGTTAATCATCGTTGAAACTTATCAGTCATGAAATTTATCAATGATGTTTAAATGAAATGGCTTTGAATCCTTTTCCTATTTTAGCAAATGTAAATGAAGAAACTAATTTATACTCTAGAAAAGTTACATTTTTTATTGTTAAATCAAAGAATTAAAGGTAATCAAAGTAATCATGCCATTCTTGAGAACGAGGATTTAGTTTAAAGTGTTTCAGAACTTTGCATGTACATTTTTAAATTTTGTAATTTAAAGTTTACATTATTTTAGGCAGGTTTCTATACTTTTCAAAATCTAAAATCCTCATACACTCTAGGATAATGACAGAGAATAAAAGAAATCTATGTCATAACAGGCATTTGCTGAAGAATCTTTTACTTCATGATTATATCTTACAGTTATCAGCTACTCATCCTGTATTATTTTATCTAAAACTCGACTAGCAATGGCTAAGCTGATGCTACTAAGCTTTATCATACCTAGAATAGGATGAACAGGAATGGGAAAGCTATCCATTTTTTCTCCTTTATTTCTGCTACAGTATGTAACTACCGATGGCATTCATAATAGGCAAATCCAGTAAGATGAGAATAAGCATTGGTTGATATCTATACAAATATTAACTAGTACCCTACAGCTATCTTGTGATTATATCATACATGTATCAATTACTCACCTGTATCCTGCATTGATTGAATCTAGAAGTACACCAGAGGTAAGTATTTCACTGTAGACAAGTGTTAGTATATGAGAGTTGAACATAATGTGAGCAATTACTATGTGCAATACCAACCACAGATGGGATGGTAAATCACAAACAAAGCAATATGTATTATGGATCTTGATTGTACAAATGCCAGTTAAAACCAATCACTGTACCGGTTTCACTGTACCCCCAACTGATAAAAAAAAAAATGGTTATTCAATGTCCTTATTGATACCCCAGAAGATCCTTTATAAGATTTTAGTAGCCAATTCATTCCCGGAAAGCTGATTTGAATCATTCTCTTTCCTGTAATATCAATTCATTTTCAAAAGGACAAGAAATAAAGGTAATTTACCAATAAAAATGACTGAATGAATTGGAAAGATCTTCTGTTCCAAATGTCTCACAGTCTGAAAAAACTATATTTTCACTAATAAAAATGACTTAATAAATTGGATGAAAATATCTTATTAAACAACTAAAGAAATTAGACTTACTCAGACCCAAGGGACAATTTTTGTTGCTATCACGATGGCCTAGTTTAATCCTATGGCTTTTCTAAGTCAACTTAATGACTATTCACACATCCTAGTTATGTTTGTAAGTCAATTAAAATGAGAAGACTAACAGTTTGTAAACAAGAAATCTTCAATATAAGTTAAAACAAGGTTGAACAATCCTAATTCCAGTTTTGTTAGATGTGTCATAATCTTTCCAAAAATCATTCATTTTAGTACCGGTAGTCACTTTATCTGTACTAAGATACAAACACTAAGCCTGTTCCAGTAAACCAATGTCGAGCAAGAATCTGTGTTAAAAATTGTTCAAGTGCAAAAATGAACAAGATATAAACTAGGGTAATTTTTGGTGTTTTTTTCATTGTGCAATTATTGTTCAAACTGAGTTTCCCTGAAGCTTTAAACACTATGCTATCAAACAGAAATGGAATGACCTTGCAATAACAGAAAGAATGGAAAAATTTCAATCCTGGAAAAAATTTAATCTTGAGCATTTAAGGGATAAATTTTTGCTTTTAAAGGAGTATTACACATTACACATGTTAATATTTTTGATATTAAATGTCTGCTTCATTTTTGTCAGTAGTTTGGAGTAGCGGATCTAATGGTGCTATCAAGGACTTTTCTGAAATTTCTTTTTGTAAGGTATTTTTGTTGTTGTGATTTTCATATCTGGTTTATTTTCTTTTTACTAGAGAGTAATTCACTCAGGATAAATGATCCAATTCAAAGAAACATTCTGTTGCCTAATTACAAGTAGAATATATAGTCATCAAGCTTAATTAGAATCGAAATTGGGTTCAATTTGTTGACTTCAATTTCTTCCACTGTTAGCTAGTCTACTGTCAAATACATATTTGATGTTTCAAATATTTCTAAAATGTCTATAAGTTTCTTTCTTATTCACTTTTTAGTGTATACACACTCCAGTAGATTATAACTAGGCTCATGAAAATTGATATTATACAAACCCTCGCCACTCTTAATGTTTTTTATAATATGTTTTGCTTCACTCAATTTATAATCAAAGTCATAAATAATTCTAAACAGGTCAAAGCCAAATATGCCGTATATCTAATTCATTCATTTATCGCCTAACATTAGGTTCATGACACAAATCACCATTTATTGATAACTATATAGTACACCAAAAATAAAATATTGTGGATGGTCCAAAACATTATCATTGAAGTTTTCAAAACTCTCCTGTTCAGGTTCTTTCATGATATACATATACTAATATTTTTTATAAATAGACAAACTTTTTTCTTGTGATTGTTAGCGATCCATGTGTTTTCCTGTATGCATGCAGCTATTACATCCTTGTAACATATACCAGCAAATATAGATTATTCACTAAACTTACAGTTTGAGTCAACAATAATCATCTCCCAATTTTGTTGTAATAGCTGAAAACAAAGAAAAAATTAAGTTAAAAACTACACTTTATATAAATAGAAAAAATTGTCTCATTCCCAAAAGAATTATAAGTAGAGGGTGGCTCACTCATGAAATATTTTTCACCACTCAAAGATAAACCCCTCATATCTTCAGGCCACTGTGTAATTTTCTTCTTATTATATAGACACATCCATGAACAAAAAACTATGCAATGTCATTGAGGTCCTGGATATAGGTCATATGAAAAATACGAGTGGCATATTTCCCAGTAAAACACTAGTGTCTATATAATAATAAGGTATACAAGCTGTGTACATGTCCTGTGCATAACAGCTTTCTTTACCTAATATTTTCCTATCTTAGACCATGTGTTATTCTCTTGGGAATAAGGTGCTTTCTTTGAGTTGTATCCATATTCATGAACAACCATTAAACAAAGAAATAATACTCAAAGTAATGAGACATATAAAGGTAAGATGTCTATTCAAAGTCCATCAACTGTTAATATTGTTCATTGAAATAACACTCAGTATAAAAATTCGACCCTTAGGCTTAGGTCAAATGTCAAAGTTTACATGAGCCGTACGCATTGAAAACAATAGATAATAAAGCAGTCTTTTATGTGGTTAGGTTTGGATTATGTGAAGTTCAAAGTTTGTATTCGGCCTAGGTGTTCTTCAAAATTAGTGTTATAAGATTCTAGATCCCAGACGTATGTAATAGTTTTTCTATATATAGATCATGCCTATGCAGTTCTGTCAGGGGAGGGGGAGGGATATTGCATCCAATGCCCAAACAACTGCTTCGTCTTCGTCTTAAAACGTTAGAAAAGACAACAAAAGCTGACTCACATTGTTAAGTAAGGTATTTTCCGAGATAACAATGTCCAGTGTAGTATTCCAGCAGCCAAGAAGAAGATGTCCAGCGACTAATAAACATCACGTGTGAACAATCTCCAGGCGTGAAAAATGTCATTGGAAAAATACGCTAAAAACAAAGAGAAAACTCAGAAAAAAAACACTCCAGCAACATCAAGGAACTTTTAACTACGTTTCTCACTATTTCTTTGGTGTTTTTTCGCATTTCTTACCGTTCAACCAGCGATATTTTCTTCTTATTCTAATCCTACAAGTTCGCCATGTTGGTCTTCCTTATTATGCTGACACAATGGCATCATGGGAAGACGACGTGTTTTGGTGGAACACAGGTAGCCCAACCGCTTACAAAATAGCCGCATATCGTCAACACGCCAAGGGATCAAAATTCTAAAAGCTTACAATTCGAAACACCCGTAGCGCAGTTAAAAAGTACGATATGGACATTCATACGTTTGTTGTTTAAAGTACCACGTATGGGAAACTGTGGAAGTGACTATCGTAGGGGCGTAGCCAGGGGGCCCGGGCCCCGCTCCTCCACCATGTTTGCCGTTGTTTTGGTTGGCCGTTTCTTAGTTGGCCGTTTTTTGGTTTGCCCTTTTTTTGGTTGATGTTCTGAAAAGGGGTCCCCCCCCCAAGACAAAAATCCTTACTACGCCCCTGTGATATCCGCCCCTGTGATATCCGCCCCTGTAGCATGTTGTGTACCCTGCTTTTATATGGTTGTCACGTGCGCTGGTATTCTTACCGCCCCCAGGTTAACAAGTACACATTTCTAATGTGCTTAGGGACCTTAGGGAAAATTGGAAAATTAATAATTCCCAAGTTCACGATGGCTATACTAATCGTTTACGACTCTCTTACAAATGCTCTGAGACGGCCGGAGGGGCAAAAATAATCGAAAATCAAGACCTGATCATCGGTTTTGGTGGATAAAACCTGCCCATGATCCTCAGCTTCTTACAGCTCTATGTGTGACTGATTGGTGACCCACTTTCATCAGTAATAACCCATCCTACACGATCCGGACAGGGACCGTGGAACACTGTTTGAAGCAGGGGCATAGCTAGGACATTTTACGCACAGGTTTCCATATATAGGGAAATCTGAAAAAATTGTGAATTTCTGAAGTAGTACGCACGTTCGTATTTGCATAAAGTAAGCTACGCCCCTGTGAAAGTGATGTCGAAGGACACAAAATAAAGCAAAACGTTTTGATGAATCTTTTAGTTTTGACGAAATTTTGAAGGCATGGAGAGAGTGGGCGAATGAACGAGAGAAGAAAATTAAACAAAATTTACAATAAAAAATCCAATAGTTTATTTTCCAAGGATAGGTTATAAAATACATGCAATTCAAAATATATTTTTGATTACTCTTTTTCTATCCAGTTCATCTGGGTTTTTGGCTTTCAACCAATACAGTTATTTCACCCATATTTACTGTGATTCTCAATATTCTGCGAACTCTGTAGTGCAGACTCAAAAACACCAAAGACTTTTACATACTTTTTTAAGCTTTACATAAGGTTTGTTGATTACGTCGGTTACATCATGCATTATATGCGTCCTTTAATCGGAGAATACATGAATTTTCCACCGAATATTTCTTTCAATTTTTGTTCATACACTTTCTTGGTTCGTATCCACACTGGGTCCGGATCATCCTAGTGTAAAAAAAATCATCATAGTTACATACATCGTATCGCGCTGTTATGTGAAACTTTATTTTAATCCATTTGCAATGTGCCGTCACTTGGCAGATGCTGCCCGTCAATCCCTCCCTGTTCTGCGCCACCTGACCGCCCTGGTGCAGGTACGTGGAAAATTATGCTCTCAGCTGTGACGATAACAAACATAGTGAGATCGCATTTGGCAGTGACTTGAACAGAGAAGGTATACGTATACCACCAAGAGATAATCGGGAATTCCTGAAGTTTGCAGCAGACGATAATGGAAAATTCAAGGACCAAGAGCACAGGATTTGTTCGAAAGTGTGGCTGGTGTTGGTGATCATTGCTGCTACTGATGATGATCAATAATGAGTAACAAGATGATGATGACAGTGGTGCCGGTGGTGATAGGTGCGGTTGTTGATGATGATGATGATGTTGCTGTTACTGATGATGATAATGTTGATAATGAGGATTAAGATGATGATGATGGTGGTGCCAATGGTGGTGGTAATAGGTGCGGTTTTTGATGATGATGATAATGTTGCTTCTACTGATGATGATAATGTTGATAATGAGGATCAAGATGATGATGATGGTGGTGCCAGTGGTGGTGGTGATGGTGGTGTCGGGGGTGATGCTGCTGCTACTGATGACGAAAATGTTGATAATGAAGATCAACAAGATGTCGAGTATGATGATCCTAGTTGTTAAGTTACGCGCGCTGACAACAAGAATGATGAATTTTGAATAGAATAGTTGAGTGCTTGACAAAAAACATCAAAATTTTGCGTCAAAGTATTTCACCTGGGTTAATCTCTTCAAGTATGGCGTCACCTTGTCAGCGAATCTTATGCTGCTTTCTCGTGGCAGCAAGGAAGGCAGGATATCAATGGACAGAATCTCAAGGGTCTTGCTTGATTTACTTAAAGGAAATACCAAATATGGACAATGTCAAGTTTGCGTCAACTGAACAAGGAAAGAAATGACATTCAAATAGCTTCGTCTCTGAACCAATCAAAAACATGCTGCCCATCATCCAATCACAGTTCTTGAATACAGGTACACAATGACACCTGAAGTGTCATGGTAAAACTGCTGCAAGGAAACATAGAGATACAGAGCAGAATACTATACATATTTTATTTGTACATAGATATATCAACAACACAATGCGTGTACCTTAAATCAACAGCTCGTACAGGATTCTGAGGTGTGGTAGCAGAGTCGTAAAACGGCAATGGATTGTCAGGGTTATTGACGTCACAGCTTACATCAACAACAAGAGAAAGATTCCTAAAGAGATTTAAAGAAATAATTTTCAATGTTTTTGTAATTAAAATTCATGTTTTTGGATTTAAGAAACTTTGTATTACCTCTCACTTGTGTCCAAGATCTCTCGTGTTAAAAATGGAGGGATTGTCTGTGAAGAAAGCAAAAACCTTTTTGAGGTTTTTTCTACTTCTCGCAAGGATTCATTTTTGAATTCTCTTGCAGTTTCATTTTTAGTGCAAACATTAAAACTGTTTTCATTGGTGACTGAGACAACATCACACCTTAGACAGACGAATGCAGTTGACAAATATATCATACTTGAGTATTTGTGGGAAGGGACCTCCGCCCTTAGTCTCATCAAGATCCCGCATTATTTGGTTAGATCTAACTTAGCAGACAGTATATACACCAACCAAGAAATACTGCAAGCAGCAAACGTACCAAGAAACACTTGCTCCTCTCGCTTACCAGGCACCACACTAACCAACCAAGACACACTTGCACCTCTCACTTACCAGGCACCACAATAACCAACCAAGACACACTTGCTCCTCTCACTTACCAGGCACCACACTAACCAACCAAGACACACTTGCTGCTCTCACTTACCAGGCACCACACTAACCAATCAAGACACACTTGCTGCTCTCACTTACCAGGCACCACACTAACCAACCAAGACACACTTGCACCTCTCACTTACCAGGCACCACACTAACCAACCAAGACACACTTGCTCCTCTCACTTACCAGGCACCACACTAACCAACCAAGACACACTTGCTGCTCTCACTTACCAGGCACCACAATAACCAACCAAGACACACTTGCTCCTCTCACTTACCAGGCACCACACTAACCAACCAAGACACACTTGCTACTCTCAGTTACCAGGCACCACACTAACCAACCAAGACACACTTGCTCCTCTCACTTACCAGGCACCACACTAACCAACCAAGACACACTTGCTACTCTCACTTACCAGGCACCACACTAACCAACCAAGACACACTTGCTCCTCTCACTTACCAGGCACCACACTAACCAACCAAGACACACTTGCTACTCTCAGTTACCAGGCACCACACTAACCAACCAAGACACACTTGCTCCTCTCACTTACCAGGCACCACACTAACCAACCAAGACACACTTGCTACTCTCACTTACCAGGCACCACACTAACCAACCAAGACACACTTGCTACTCTCACTTACTAGGCATCACTATACCAGGTATAGTTGCGTCGGTATTGTCGCATTGTTCTTAGGTAGTGTAAGTGTTATCACAAAGTAATAGTCTATTGTTCTTCGGTAGCACCATCGGTCTGTTTTAGGTCATGGATGATTTTTTTTGTAGGGTGCCGGTAGAGGTTGGCTGCGGTTAATTGGTTTTTGTTCTAAGTTGGTGAACCAACTCTCAAGTTAAAGACGTTGATGGTAGTTAGTGCAGTATGTAATGCATGTAGCAGAGTCCCAGTCAATAGTATGTCCAGTATTTTTGTGATGTACAGCGATGTGGTTGTTGGGGTTACCGTTCTTAGTTGAGCGTTTATGTTCAGTAAGTCTAGTGTTTAAGTTCCTCCCTGTCTCGCTAATGTAGGTTGCGTCACAGTCAGTGCAAGCTATTTTGTAAACAGCTCCTTGTCTGTTAAGTGGTGCGTCTTTGTCTTTAACGTTAGTTAATAAGTGTCGTAGGGTCGTAACAGGTTTGTGAGCAACAGGAATGTTGTAAGGTTGTAGAATTCGTGCTATCATCTCCGAGGTAACTCTGATGTAGGGTATTGTGGAAGTAATCATAGGTTCGTCAGTTTTGTTCGTAGATTTGTTGTTGTTGTGGGTGTTCCGTTTAACGAATTCCGCACTGTATCTGTTCTTGGCGAATACACGCTGCAGATTTTCATTCTCGTCTTGAGTTTGTCTGGTGAGTCACAAACAAGTTGCGCTCGTCTAGTGAGAGTCTTTATAGTAGTGGCTTTGTGAGAGGTCGGGTTGTAAGATTAGTGGTCGAGTAGTCTGTCAGTATGTGTGGGTTTTCAAACCATTTACTTCCAAAATACATGTGGTTGCAACCCAAGAATTATTTGGGAGGTGCCCCTTCCAATTCCATTCTGTTTCAAATAAATGTCCATAAACAAGCTACTCTGAAACCAGATGTGCCCTAAAAGCTACTGTACAAACATGTACATAACTCCAT
Organism: Anthopleura xanthogrammica; assembly: GCA_964019055.1. Lineage (NCBI taxonomy): Eukaryota > Metazoa > Cnidaria > Anthozoa > Actiniaria > Actiniidae > Anthopleura > Anthopleura xanthogrammica. The sequence goes on along the minus strand of OZ025207.1, from coordinate 13,540,715 downwards.
TGCTCTTATGGTTGGTAAAATGAAAAGGAAAAATGAGAAATGCAATGTAAAAACTCCCACTAGAGTGCAGAGGTTCATTTCCCATAAAGGACTCAGATTTTTTCTGAGTCCCTATGGTTTAATAGTCCCCCAGAAGCATAAGATGCGGGCGCAGTTGAAATACATTGAGGCTAACCCTGTATGCCTGCGAAGGTATTGAGCGAAGTTTACATGTTAGATATCGATCCTTCCTAAAATTCAAAAGCTAAATGGACTCTGAGAACTGCTTTGAAGGAAAGAAAATGTGTCCTAGAAGCCGTGGAAGGCAGTGTGCTGTACCAGGATGTAATAACTTTGAATACGAAAGTCATAGAACCAAATCGAAGATTCACTTTTTCAAGTTTCCAACCAAAGGTCCTTCCAAAGTACGCTGGTGCAACTTGATAAAACGCCAAAATGGAAGGAATTGTTTCATCGTAAATAAAAGTACAGTTGTTTGTGAAGAGCATTTTAAGAAAGATGTTCTAAAGTCTTGCTCGAACTTTTCAATCTTGCATTGAGGTTCATGGGTTCATTTCCCATAAAGGGCTCAGATTTTTTTGGAGTCCCTATGGTGTATGGTATGTTGTAAAAGGCGGACTGAACTGGACTGGACTGGACCCAGTCAGTCCGCGTTTTTCGAAAAACAGGGACTAGGTGCAAACCCAAATTTTGGTTACCTGTGGATTTCGCGGGAAAAGCAGAGATGGTTGACGGCATACACTCGACATTCACTTGAGAGACAATATTCAACCTAAGTTAAGTGAACTTGGCATAGAAAAGGGAGCTTCGCTGGAGATGAGTGACATATTTGGAAAGAACGTCGGGGATAAGCGCGAAGGAGGACTTATCGACTGTACATCTTCGGAAGAGTTTGACTTGGCATGTGCTAATGCCACGGAAAAGTGGTCAATATACAACAAAGGCAAAGAGTTTGTCCAATACTTCCTGGATGGAAAGTCCAATGTCTTGCGCGAAGACCAAGAGTTTAATGCCTGTCCGAGCCGAGTAACAGGAGAAAATGTGGCATCAGCTCCTTTTCAGCCTGATCAAGTTCCCACATCAGTTCATTTATAACTTAAATTAAATATAGTGAAAAATTGACTTATATCTGCAAAAATTGTCTGGACAAAATCAAAAGTGATAAAAGCAGCAAATATGTCGTTCAAACAGAAGCAATAGATCTCTAATAGAGATCTAATTATCTCTATTAGTTAAATGGTAATTCATTCAGTCTATTTTTTTTATTTATTATTTTTGTTTATTTAGCTTTTAATTAATCAATATATCTATTCTATTTTCTAAAAGAACATATGAATGTTTTTGTTTATTCATTCATGTTATTTCTTTGTTTCAAATAATTATTATTTACTTAATAATAGGTCTTTATGGTACAAAAACCATGCGAGGGGGTGGGGCTAAGGATGGAAAACACAAAAGACTACTATACTAAGAAAAATTATTAGACATTAAGAAAACAAGGAAATAAATGAAAAAGAAAATAATAACAACAATCTTGTGTATATTGGACATAATTATTATTGAACATAATGCATTAGAATATGGTATTGAAAAATGCTATTAGGGAAAGCCATTCGGAGTTGGGTTTAAAGAATGTATGAGGCATGGTAACCAATTCAAATTATTTGACAGAGAAGATTGGGGAATAATTATGCTTTGGTATGCCTGTCATAAAGCTATATTTAATTTAACCACATGGCTGCTATGGCACACTTTGTTTAGTCATGGTACTCGTTTTGCTTTTAATCATGTTCTGTAGCTTACATGTGGAAATTCTGTGCAAGGTTTAACTTCTGCCTGAATTTTGGTAATCATGTGACTAGTTTTCTCTGATCAGATCTGTTGTGTCAGAAGGAGAAGCCCCTAAGTGGAGCCTATACCACCAAACTTCAATGTTCTCATGCCCTAGCAAACAGACGACCAGATCAGTCACTTCAAGTGCAAAAAGGGGGGAAATGCAAAGTCAAACTTAGATTTAGTACCCATTAACGTTGGTTTAACGCGATTCAATAAGGAAGAAGGTTTATGCGCTTCTATGCACCAATGAAAATGAATATTGAGATTGGCGCAATATAAGTTAATAAATATTATTATTATTATTATTATTATTATTATTATTATTATTATTATTATTATATATACCTCAGAGATGTAAGAATTTCCCATTGAAACTTCTCAAACAGTCAAGACATCTTTAAATATTGGCTGTAGCCAAACATGAAATGCACAATTCCAACATTTTAAAACCATCCGTGAAGTGCTACAAACTGTTATATCCTGATGGAAAAGTGGTCAAAAACCTTAAAGAAAGTAACAAACCATTTACTTTATGAAAAAAATGTGAAATAGGAAAACCATATAATTGGTTAACCTTCCGTGTTTGCTCCAACTCAGACATTTTCAATATAAGATTTGAAAGTTTTTTAAACACAAATCAGCACTGATGAAGAAATAAAGTCACAGAAAATGTGCAACTATTAAGAATACCTATCTACTTTAAAGACACCTTAAACATTGAGTGGTCTGTGGTCCAACAGTGAGTAAATGAAGTGTATAAATTAAAGATATTTAATATAGTGCCACCGTAGTAGAGTGTGTTCCAAGTCACAGATGAATTGTATTATGTGAAATAGATGTAATTTATTGCTGACCGGTCCACAGTCCCACTATTATGCTACTTGAAAACCTTTTGCAGGTTTGGGCTTCAAAAGTTCAGAAAAAAACTTAACATAACATTTGGATAATAAGATTTTTGAAAAAACTTTGCATGATATTAAGAATGTTACAATCTTATGAATAAAAAATCAATAACTTTTATTTATATATTTATTTATTTTTAATATTATGTCTCAGTAATTATTTATTTAATAAACAGATAGAGAATAGAAGAAAGAAAAAAGTCCATTTTCAAAAGCTTTCAATTCATTGTATTTTGTAATCAATATATTTTTTGTTTTAGATCTCAGTTGAAGTTCAAACTGTCAAGAAAAAATCAGCATTGCAGCGATTTAGGAGGAGAGTGAGGCAGGTGTTCCGCAAGGAGTAACTCTCTTTACTTTTACCCCACCCTTTTTAACCCATTTTACCCCTTTGTTTTCAATTTTTAGTATTTTAGTATTTTCTTTGCTGAATCGTTTTGGTATTTTTTGATATTTCATATTTTTTATTTACTTCACTATTTAAGAAAATCTTAGAAAAAAGGCAATTTTTTTAGAAGAGTTTTTTGATAAGAAACTCAGTATGGTTGAAAAAGTTCATATAATTATATCAAACCATGTAAATGAAGATGCAATTCGAATTTCTTGCATGCCAAGTTAAGAATGTTACAATTTTATAAATTGAAAAACCAATAATTTTTATCTATTTTCGCTGCTGTGTACCTCAGTAATTATTTATTAAATAAACAGATAGAGAATAATAGAATAATAACTTTTCAAAGGAACATTTTCAACAGTGATGGTATCTGCATGCATGCTTTCATTTATTTTGTAACATTTATTTTTTGTTTTGTTTTGTTTTAGATCTCGGTTGAAGTACAGACTCAACCAAAAAAGAAATCCGCCATCCGACCATTTGGGAAGAGAGTGAGGCAGGTGTTTCGCAGGGAGTAACTGTCTTTTCTTTTACTACATTTCAAGAAAAAGTATTATTTTAATCTTAGGGGAGGCTGGCACTCAATATTCCTCTGAGGAAATAAAGAATATCTTCCTCATGGCCGACCCTGAACCCTCATCTGACTTCTGGTCCTGCTTCGGGAAGAAACAAGAACAACAAAGTGCTATCAAATCTCCCAAAGCAATTGTCAGTCCTGAAATTTTGAAAATAATTGACTCATGTAAGTATATATTCATTAGTTCATTTCTATGATCTTGAAAAAAATTGAAGGAGAAAAGTAAAGCAAAAATGGCAAAACATAACTGTTGTGTTCCTAACTGTTGTTCAAGCCACAGAAGCCAATCTTCGGAACTGGAATTCTATTGCATTCCTAAGGATCCACAATTGAGGAAGAAATACAATGTTCTCATAAAAAATGACAGCCTAAAGCTTACTTCAACGAATACACAAATCTGTTCGCTTCACTGGGAAGGGGGAAGCAAGCTCAGTCACATGCCTCTTCCTCCAATCTTTCCTTGGTCTGAACCAGCAAAAGAGAAGAGAAATTAAACGGCTGTCTGTTGATGAAGTATTGTCATTGAAAAAGCGGAGAAAGAAAAATAAGAGCAATGTAAGTGAAAGCCACATTGATTGCATGCTTGAAGTCAATACATTGAACACTGAGGTTGATTGCTTAGAGGATCATACAGTAGCCAGGAGCTTAATGATACAGACCTGAGGGACCATCAAAGAAAAGAAAAGGAACAACAAACCGAATTAAACGGGATACACCTAGAGAAGCAAATACGAGAAACCGAAGAATAACAAACTGAACTAGCAAAGTTGTGAGAAGAAAACACTCAGTTGAGAGAAGAAAACACTCAGTTACAACATGAACTGCAAGAGGCATATTGACCAGTATAAATCAAGTGACAAGGACATAGAGTTCTATACTGGTTTCTCTAGTTACAGAATTCTAATGATTTGCTTCAGAATGATAGAAGAGTCTGCAACAAATTTGAGCTATGGAACTCATGATAGAGTGACTACGACTGAGCAGAAACAAACAAGAGTGGGACGGCCTACATCTCTTTCGATATATCAAGAATTTATTTTAGTGTTAATCCGTTTGAAGCGTATAGGTTCATGGTGTCTGAGTCTACTGTGTCAGTAGTTATAAGGACCTGGCTAGCATTTCTGAGGGCTGAATTTGAGTATAGCCCAAAGCCATTTAAGGAACTTTATCCTGATGTTGTTATCATTGTGGACTGCCAGTCTGCTTGTTATTCCTCTTATAAAAGCAGACCAACATGAAAGTCACTTATGGGTATAACACCAAGCGGAGCACTAGCATTTGTCAGTGACTTCTATCCAGGTAGCATTTCTCACAAGGAAATAACTGTCATGAGTGGATTTCTTCAGAAATTGCAACCTGGAGATGGCCTTATGGCCTTTGATGGTGATGTTGAGTTTTTCATGACAGCAATTCTGTAGCATTTTGATGCTGCTATTCTCCATCTCCTATGTGCATACCAAAGAGAACTGCCTGATTGCTCCCTTGTTTCTTCTTCAAGCTTTTGTGCGTCTTCTGGACAAACAATTTCTGATTTATTTTCTCACATCTTTCTTTGATGTTCTGCAATGATACTGGCTGTTCCTTAACAGGCGATATTAACTGAGCATTACTTGCTTCTTCATTGCTGCTTGTGGACAAATCCTCTTCATTTTTCTTCGAGGGGCAGTTCTTCTGGTAGAACATGGGACCATCCAATGCTTTTGCCAGTTTCTTGTTGAACCTCTTTAAGGGGGGATTGACATATTACGTTGCTAAGCAGCGCCGTTGCTAAGAGAAGGTTCTAAATATTAAATTTTTACTTCCGGTCGCGGCGCGCGCGCTCGCGTTTTTCACTTTTACGACTGTAAGTTTTACGAGCGTATTTTCACGAGGGTTTTTCTGGTGTTTTTTTGTATTGTACGATGTTATTTTATTTGTCAACAAATACTTAAACAAAACATGGAAGGGAAAAAAGTCTCCAAGGTCCGAAAACGTGCTGAAACAGCCAGTGGTAATCGCTGGAAAACAATAACAAACCCTAGTGTTGGATGCCAAGTCGACTTCTCGTTTCCGCGTATAGCATCCAAAAGTATCGAAACCCAAACAGATAATTTAGTAAATGTGGAGGAAGACATCGAGGAAGACGCAATTTCTCCTAAAGTTATTGTTATTTCAGAAGATTATGTCGTATCTTCGGAAAACGAACCGACTCCAAACACGGCAAATACCGGCGAAGAGTTTCCACTTCTCAACAACATGAACTTGAACTTGAACAATTTTTTTGACGAACTAGGTGTGGAACCTCTTTCACAGGAAAAGAAAGATAGCCAGGAAGATATAGAGAAAGCATTAGAAATATTGGAAAAAGAAGTACAAGGCTATTTTGACAAAAATAATCATAATTTATCAGAACTTAGTGAAAAACAACTTGTGATAAGCAACAATAATCATCTCGTAACCAGCCAAGATGCGATAATAAACATTATCATTAGTTTTCGTTTTTGTACGAGATGTGGGAGCACTGAAGTTCATTTTAATTTCCAAGATGGAAGTGGAGTTTTAAAGCTTGAAATGTTCTGCGAGGAGTGTCAAGAAGTTGTCATTTCTCAGAGCTTAGACGAAAGAGTTATCCAGGTAGGAAAAACAAGGCCCAAGTCATACTTGCCTAACTACCTTCTGCTAAGTTTCTTGCTGAATGGCCAATACTACAAAGATTACCAGCATGTACTTGGTTCTACTGGAATAAAACCTCTAAAGTGCCCAACACTGGATAAGAATCATCGACTGGATTTCTCCTTACATCAAGCTCATAACGGACTGGAGCATTAGCGAAGCGAGGAAACAGGTTGTTCAACGAGGGGATCAAGGGAAGTTGCACATTCAGTTCGATGGTTTCTACCTCTCCAATGGTCATCACATACTGCATGTTTTAGATCGAGTTGGCGATGCTGGTGGTTCATAAACACGATGTTAAGGATGGAATCTGACCTCTCTTGTTCTTGTTTGTAGTTGTAATAAGCGAATTACGATATATTCTTCCGAAATTTCACACATTATGCTTCCAAAACGATTCTCCAAGTTCAGTTCGCTGCTGTTCTTTTTTCCAGAACACATTTCTCGCCCCAGGAAAAGGCGCAAAACACAGGAAACCCATTGGCAAAAAAATGTAAATTTTTGAAGTTTCACTTCCGTTTTCAGGAAAATTCTATAATTTTTACGATGTTAAAAAATTATGCAGATTTTTCCGCTTCAAAAGATTCGAAAAAGTATTTTCTTCAAAGCTAAGGATGGATTTTTAAAAATATTGAATGACAACAATATTATGGATTGAAACAGGGTTTGTAAAGAAGAAAAAAATTCATAAAAAATCTATTTTTCAACAACATCAAAAATCCATCCTTAGCCACATTTTCCACATCTCTTAGATTTAAAATATGTAAAAAAGTTCGTAATTAGTTCAAAGCCTTTATAAATTATAGGATTTTTCTGTTTCTATGACGTCATGATGACGTCATATAATGACGTCATCAATTTATGACGTTTTGTCAATAACTATCATATTGTCAAAATTTCAAACACCAATTCTTAATATTACTTGGCAAACTAATTTTACAATTTTTCTTAGCAACGGCCTTGAGAAATATGTCAATCCCCCCTTAAGTTGATCTAGCATGGCCTTGAGCTTTTCAGAAGACCATTCTCTCTGATGTGGGGCTCTAACATCTTTGCCTACTTGGAACATAGGCTGGCGTATCTTCTTTGCTTTCCCATACACATGTTTGCTAAATCTCATTTCATAGACTGGCTGAATTGGACCCTTTCTTTTGCGTGGCACACTCCAACTACAAGCTTTTGATGTGCATGAAACATCATCTCCTGTATTCACTGTGGTTTTTTTTGTGATAGGACTCTAATGCAAACAGTGTAGCAGCTACGTGGTTGCATCATCCATCAGTACCAGCCAGACAACCACATTTTCCACGGAACACAAAGCCAAATGAGGAGATAGACATGAAGCATGTATATACTGCAGATTTTTTCATTGAGGGAAGCACCTAACTTTTGTACATAATGCTTCCCATCCTTGCTGAGGTGGTATAAGGACAAAACATGGTTATACATGAAGAAATTCTCAAAGATGGTTAAAGTTTAAACGATTTCTCAAAGAAAGACAAGGAATAAGTGTTAACTATTCATCAAGCCACACAAATTACTATTCAGCTAGGCGTTATGTTACCAAAGAGGATGATCAAGCTCTTCAAAGTGAAAATCATCTGATTTGTTGAATGAAAGCGCACCGAGAACAAGTGCAGCTTCTTTAGCAAGGAGAACAGCAAGAAGACAGAGTTCCTCTACTGAAAGTGATGCTACAGTCAGTGAACAACCAGTAGTAAGGAGGCCCAAAAGAAAACATTTGTCTGCTTTTGAGCTCCCGCAAATAATATCTGAAAAGAGAATTTATACCCGTACAGAACTGCTTGCTTTGGCAAGCGAACAACAAGAAGAGGGTAAGGACGACATTGCTGAGTTTATTGTTAACCGTGGAAATAGAGTAGTAGCAGAGACTTTGAATACTGCGTGGGAGATGAAAGAAGCTAAAGCAGGCCTGGAGCATCAGTCCAGCCACCAGAAGGGGTTTATTTACTAAATATTTCCTTGAAAATGTCCAGGTAAACATCCTTTAAACGTTCCCCAGCAACAGTCTTTCTCATTTGAATACTCTCCATATCAAGCCCAACAAAAGAAGTGTATCATTTTGAATCTTCTGTTTGGAAGGAAGCAATCCACATCAACATAGAATTGACAACAGTTCATTGACACTTCCTGAATACTTCGTATTCTTCATGAAGTCAGGAAAGGTAAACCATCTATCATGGCATTGAATTACTTATCTTTGATAACTTCGCCACCCTGTACAGGGCATCAACGAAAAAGACTGTACAATTCTTTTCTTAAAACTTATGCCGTATGAGACATTCAACAACAGCTTACTAGATGAACAAGAAGGTAGAGAATGCAAATATAAAATGAAGGATGTTGGTCATAAACACATCGTTATTAATAAGCCAGTGTAACCTGTCGTACTTGTTGCACCTCAGATGTGGAGCTTGAGTAGTGCTATTGAAAAACCTTTCAGAAACGCTTGTGAAAGCCAGTATTGGCAAGGTAGTATAGTATATTATTTTTACCAAAGGATACCCAGTTGTTCACTTTGAAAACAGCGAAACACTCCTTATGAAAGAGCATCAGTTTTTTGCAACCCAACCAACAACTGAAAAGTATCAAGCCTTGAGAATGCAACTCTCCCTCTGACTTGGATTGGGTTACTTTGGGAGAATTTTAACAATGACTGTTTTATAATTTATCTAACAGCTTGTGGTAAAAGTCAATTTTGAGTTCGCTGGAAGTATGTACATGTACAAGACTCTCAAGAGCATCATTGATCTCTTGGAAGATGAAGGCATCACTGTTGCCCAACTATGAATAATACTTGAATGAGCTGCCAGTTTGAAGCAAACAAGCACAACTGGTTTCCTAGAACTGACACCCTGGCTCATAAATCACACAACAGGAGAACCCTTAGTTATCCCTGATTCCGATGAACTGTGACTGCTAGACTTTGAATACTTCATTTGCACTAATGCAGTAGGTGGATGCCAATCATTCAGGTGACATCACACTCACTCAACAACCACAAAGTTTGTTTGCTTGATTGAGCTTTGCTTTCAAGCAAGAAAATTTAGTCAAATACTGTATGCCTTTTAGTCTTCCTAGAGTTCTACAATTACTGTATAAGAGAACTGAAGTGAATGAAAGTTTGAAGAAAAACTGGTAAAGAATCAGTGAATCAGAATAAAATTGCAAGTCATAAAGAGTATTGATGTAACCAATGACTTGCAAAATTCAACAATCTGAATCCCCTGCACATCCACATTAAGACTGCTTATTCAGCTCACTATAGTAGCAGTTTGAAAAGGAATAGTCCAAACAAAAACCAAAAAATAGAAAATAACTAATGAGCTGAGTCCAAATGGTACAGTATGTTGTGTCATATTACATTTTACTAACTATTTTTTTAAACTATTGTATTTGTATATAGTTGTTTTAATTGACATGTTATTTTTATTTTTTAGCAGCTAACCACAAGTCTGCAACCCCAAATAATTACATGCTCTAATTTTATTATAGCACATCGGATGTGACGTCATCACTCTCACTCAGCATTCAAATAGGGAAGAGTAATGGCAGCGTTTCAAACTGTTTGTGGAAAGAAGTCAACTTGTCTTTGAAGTTTTTCCTTAGTTTATGTCCATTGTGTTGCAAAGGACGATTATGCTATATCCCTAGTCGGAATAGATGTTGTTGAACTAATTTGTCATCAGGTTCATTTGAGTTTTATTGATAAAATGAGCGAAAGACGTTTAGCTCTGATTCCTTCATACATTGATGGACGTTCTGTAGATGCTATATTCCAGAACACACAAAGTCCTGCTGTCGTCAGAGTTGATTCATCGTCTGACATAAAGGTTAGTTGTCTATTTTGTATGAGTAAAGCATTTCAGTCAATGTTCAGACAAATATGATAACATGTTTTGATTTTTATAGTACAGTTCCACAACAATGTTGATGTACAGTATATATACACTTTTTCCATTGTCTCCTTTTTTTCCTTCATTATTTCACAGCTTTAGACTGCTTTATCTAACAGAGATGTCGATCATGAAATATTGGCATCTTGCATTTGCAATACTTATATAACAGGTAGATGTAGATATTTTTCATTTTTTTTTCTTTATGATCTCCACTGGCAGTCATAAGTACTTGCCAGAAAGACAACAATCTATAATAAACAAAGCTATCTTAGTAGATTTGAAGCAAGGTGATATATTTGCCTCGCCATAATTTGTCCATGTTACACAACCGATCGTGCACCATTCATCATGAAAATCAATGAAATAACTGGCAACAAAGTAATGGTGCAGTGGTTTGTTGGCTCGTTGACTGGGGAATGGAAGCCCAAAAGAAAAAAGGTTGCAGCATGATTCCATGGGTCGAGGCTTTTGATAGAAACTGTGATTCTCTTTAAATTTTGATTGACCAAGAATGGTAAACTAAGAAAGGCTAAGTTGTAAAATTATTGAAACTATTGAGGAAGGAATTGGATGATGATGGTGGAGCAATAAATGAACACTTAGACTTTAGAAATTGTAAATTTTATGATGTTTATCAATAATATTATGATATCATAAAACCAGGATAGGTTTCCTGTGTTATATATTAGATACCGCTGACCAGAGAGGGCACCTTCATTGTAAGTAAGATGGTGGACATTAAAGAGAAGGTTATGAATATCTTTGTAATCCATCTATAGATTCCTCTAGTCAGACCATCCGATGTTTTACATGGTGTCAGAAGTTAGTTAAGTTGTCGGAAGTGACGCAATGACCACAGGAAAAAAACATCAATTCCCACCATGGGTGCAAGTTGGGAAGTGAGCTGCTCCCAACTCCCAATCTTGGGATATAACTGGGAATAAATCAACCATTTTTTTAATCTCGATTATTAGTTTTAGGTATTTGGGACAAGTTTGATTTTAACTTGGGATTAAGTTGTCCTTGTTTGGGTATAGCAAGTAGTAAAAGTCATATTTGTAGTTACTGCAAGCTACTTGGGACAAGTCTGGATTTAAGTTGGGTTAAAGTTGTCCTCGTTTGGGATATGTTGAGAATAAAAACCCAACTTAATGCCAGATTTGTAGTTACTTGAAAATAGTTTGGGAAAAGTCTGGGTTAAGCATTCCTAGGAATTCCCAACAATTGTCAAATATGAAAATGAATTTTATTTTGGCACTTGACTTCTTTATGTTTAGAATTCCTGGGAATTTCTAGGAATCACACCTTCATGATTGAGAAAAGCTTGGAAATCTTGAGAGTATCATCATTACAACAGATCAGAGCTGAGAATTCTTAAGAATTCTTGAGAACATATTTTTTAAGATTGAGGCGAGCACTCGAGTGAATTGTTCAGTTCAATCTATCTCTACCTGGAAAAAATCGGCCTGTACATTTTCAAATAGATTTGAATCTTGTTAATACTTGTCTTAATATGCTAAATTATTAGTTTCCAAAATATGTCGATTTAAAAGAGGCCTTAAAATAATATAACAACAAGATTTAATCCGATGGAACAAGAAGTTAGAAGACTCCTACAATATGACCGCCATGTTGGAATGCAGTAGTATCGAGCGGGACTGGTACGGAGTTTCAACCATATTTGGATATCCGGTCAGACCTTATATGGATTACTGGCTTGCTCTGATTGGCTTATTCATCATTTCGAATTCGAGCGCCATTTTCATTCAGTTTCAGGTGTTAGAATCGTTTGTTGATAGAAAAATATGGATTGTTCTTTGATAAAAGTGGTGGTTTTTGGCCTAAAGTCCCTTGAGACAAACAGGAAACTACGAACTAATATGTCATACTTCCTAACCTGGTATAGATCAAGTAATTTGCAAGAGATTTCCACGAGGTAAGCAATTAAAATGTCTTCTATTTCCAAACAGGATTATTACGAGATTATTACGAGAATATTATTCATAAACCAAACTCTGATCACAAATCTAGAGAGCTTTTAATAATCCCTCACTTTTTATTTAAGCTACTATTAATGGAAAGTTGTACTGAGATTTGCTGTCTGTTTCTTTTAATAATACATCTATTTACCCTTAAATTTTTAGGTGTAACCCAACTGGTGATGGAGTGTTCTATTCTACCTTACTTTAGATAGACAATTTTGTTACTTGAAACTTATTTTTTAATTTATTTATTGTTAAAAAACTAAGGATAACTAATCTAAATTAATACCTGTATTAGAATTAATTGAGGCATCCCAAATGTAAGTAATTAGTATATACTTGAATTACTAATACAAGTAAATATGTACATAAATGTTATCATTATTAACATGGTCATGCAGATCATCAATATTGTTCCAGTTTTTCATAGCACTGACTTTATTTTGTAGATTCCATCTCATAGAATTATAAGTAAAAGAACACCTTTAAAGGAAGATTAACCCTCAGAGATTATGAGGATTTGACCATGTTATTCAGTCCACCTTAGTAGACTTTTTAAGTTGATCTTCACTTTACCCTCGCCAACTGGATTCCAAGCTTTTCCCACAAGAGTAGTAAAGCTGCTGGGTCGTCAAGGAGAATTCATTCAAAGTAGACCCAACCTTCATGGTGATAAACTTAGAAATAACTAGTTCCCTGTTTTTCTAGATATTGGGAGCAACTTGTCTGAAATAGACCCAACCTTGTTGGTAAACTTGGGAAAAAAGTAATTCCCTGTTTTCCCAGTCATTGGGAGCAACTTGTCTGAAATAGACCCAACCTTGTTGGTAAACTTGGGAAAAAAGTAATTCCCTGTTTTCCCAGTTATTGGGAGCAACTTGCGTGAAATAGACCCAACCTTGGTGGTAAACTTGGGAAATAAGTAATTCCCTATTTCATCCACATTGGGAAATTGTATCGTTTTTACAAACTTGGGAAAATAGTATTTCCCAGGTTGCAATCCCAAGATAACCCCAAGATAACCCCAACTTACACCCATGTTGGGAATTGATGATTTTTTCCTGTGGACATTATGCAAAGTTAGCTTGACAGGCACGTGATAGAGAGAGAGCGGCGAGCGAATGAGAGAGTCGAGTTGGGTTTTTGTAACAAGTGAATCAAAGGGAGAATAAACCCAGTTTAAACCAAAAGTGATCTGTTGTGAAGTACAGCGGCGAGCATTTGCAACAATTGGCGACCCTGCCAGGACCTTTCAGAGGAAATCATGGCCAATATCGAAGAGAAATTCAAGGTAAAGTTGCAATTACTTGAGTGGACGAATAACAAGACACAAGCGATCATTGACACAAACAGTCTCGACAAGATTAAAAGACATAAAGAAGCACTTGGAACCCTCGTGAAAACTGTCGAAGACTTGAAATTGGAAAGAGAAGAAAGCAAACTGTCAAAGGGGGACTCAGTAGAAGAGATACAAGAATGGGAGGAGATTGAAGCGAATATTGATCAAGTGGACTCGAGCGTAAACATGCTTGATGACTGCATCAAAGAAGCCGACAAACATGCCGCGCATGAGAAAATTATGAAAGAGCAACAACTACTAGCTCTACAGCGTGAAGAAACGCTTAAATTTGAGAAAGATCAGTTAGAACAACAAGCAAAATTTGGCCAGGCAACGGAGAAAGATCAAGAGAAATCGATGAAGGATACTAAGCCAAGTGTAAAATTGCCTAAACTTTTCATCACAAGGTTTGACGGGAAACTTGAAAATTGGCTTGCCTTTTGGAATAAATACGAAGCAGAAATTGATTCAACCGACTTGCCTACAGTCACAAAGTTTGCATATCTTAAAGAGCAAGTGGAACCTCAAGTTCGACAGCGTATCGACGGGTTGCCCTTTACAACTGAAGGGTATGAACGCTCTAAGAACATTCTCAAATCTACCTATGGAAAGACGAGTGAGATAATGAATGCATACGTCGAAAACATCGCGGCCCTTCCTGTCATTTCCGGTTCACAGCCCGCCAAAATTCACGACTTCTACAAAAGGTTGACCTTCAATGTACAGTCGCTCGAAACTCTAGGAAAGACAACAGAATGCTGGTCGATGGTTCGTGGAGTACTAGACAAATTACCCGGCATCAAAGCTGATTTGGTACGTGGAAATCCTGACTGGCAGACGTGGGGATTTATTCAACTAACAACAGCCCTTCGGGAGTGGACAGAGATCCATCCCTGCCCTGCTAGAACCTACGAGAGACAAGTTCCAACAGCAGCCCGACAAAGGAGCTTCCAAGCTCAAGAATACACTGCCCCTACACGGGAGTGTGTGTACTGTGGTGAACAGTCACACAAGTCAGCGGAATGTACAACTGTGAAAGACTGTGGCGAACGGAAAAGGATTCTTAAGGAAAAGAAACTGTGCTTTAACTGCACTGGAAGTAAGCATCGCGCAGACAAATGTAAAAGCCGCAGAACGTGTGGTAGATGCAAGAAAAGGCATCACACTTCCACTTGCGACCAAGCATATGATAGCGAACTGAAACCGTCATCAAATGAGGAAGCGGGAATGACAGCTACGCAAGTAGGAGTGAAAGTATGCCATCCAGTGGTGATTGTTAGAGTGAATGGAGTAAAGTGCCGAGCTTTGTTGGACACTGGTTCTACAAGCTCATATTTGTCCTCATTCCTGGTAAACCAATTGAACATCAAACCACAACAGACACTCTCACGCAGTATTAAAACAATAGTAGGGCTAGTAAACAGGCGTGCAGAGATTTATGAAGTCAACATCAGCGATACCACAGAAAAGTGCGTGTTAAAGGTGTGCGCAACGAAGGTAGATCGCCACGAACTCTTGACATTAGACAATCCCAATTACCCAGAAATCTTAAAGAGATACCCGTATCTTCAAGGGGTTCAAATGGAAGAGACAGCAACCAAGGAGAAGCTTCCTATCCACGTAATCTTAGGAGTCAACGAGTACACCAAGATAAAGATGGCTGGTTGTCAGAGAGAGCGTAACATTGGAGAACCCATCGCTGAGAAGACGCGGTTTGGTTGGACAATGATGACTACTGGTGCAGAGGCAGACCTGGAAACTATGCTCCTCACCCAAACAGCAACAAGTGATTATGAAGAGCTTTGTCGTCTAGACGTCCTTGGATTACAGGATACCCCCAATGGAAGTCAGGAGACGGTACATGCAGAGTTCATAGAACAGCTACGAGGGATGGTATGAGACTGCACTGCCGTGGAAGGGAGATCACCCACCCTTACCTAACAACAAGACAGGAAGCCTAAAGCGTTTGCAAGGCCTGGTGAATAAGCTGAAACGTTCAGACCAGCTGCAGACCTACCACGCAGTTATCCAAGAACAACTTGAAGAGGGCATCATAGAGGAGGCGGAAGTACCAGCAAAGAACAGAGAGTGCTACATTCCACATAAGGCGGTAATCAAGGAAAACGCGGAGACTACGAAACTGCGCATTGTTTATGATGCTACTGCGAAGGCCAATAACTCTTCTCCTTTGCTGAATGATTGTCTGGATATCGGACCCCCACTCCAGAACCAACTGTGGAAGGTACTAGTGCAAGGACGTTTTCATGCAGTAGCCATCACTGGTGATATCAAGAAAGCCTTTCTCCAGGTGCGAATCAAGGAGAAGGACAGAGATGCCCTTCGATTCCACTGGATCGATGTTAACAACCCCGAGGATGTGCGCACATTCAGATTCACACGAGCGCTGTTTGGCTTGGGACCCTCACCATTCTTACTGGGGGGAGTCATTCAGCAGCATCTCAACAGACATTGTAGGGACCAACCAGAATCAGTGAAAGAAATCGAAAACGGGCTCTATGTGGATGACCTGATACTCGGCGGAGAAACTGTCGAAAAGGCACGAGAAATTAAACTAACAGCTAAGAAGATCTTCAAGGAAGCCCACTTTGAGCTTCATAAGTGGAACTCAAACGCAAGGGAACTAGAACTCGATGAAAACGTAAATGACTCTGAACTGAGTTACGCTAAGGAGCAGTTAGGAACAAAGTCTGGAGAGTGCCGTCTACTGGGCCTCTCCTGGAACAAGAACAGTGACACCATCAGGGTGACATTTCCACAAGAAGCAGTTGCATCAACCAAGAGGGGAGTGTTGAGTAAAATCGCGAGAGTCTATGACCCTCTTGGGTTGATTGCCCCAACATTACTACAAGGGAAGCTTATCTATCGCAAGGCATGTTTGCAGAAATGTGCATGGGATGCAGATTTACAGAAAGAGCTTTTCGCACTTTGGAACAAGTGGGAAAGAAACTTCCCTCAACAAGTGAGTGCACCAAGAACTCTTGTCAAAGCAGGCGAACCTATTCAGAAAATCGCACTTCATGGATTTGGGGACGCAAGCGGGAAAGGCGTTGCAGCAGCTGTCTATGCTGTAGTCGAACAGGAATCAGGAGTAACCAAGGGACTAGTTGCTGCACGAGCCAGACTCGCCAAGCAAGGGCTTACGATACCGCGACTTGAATTAATCGCTGGACATATGACTGTTAACTTATTGACCAATGTACGTGAAGCACTCGCAGGTTTCCCAGTGAGTTCTTTGACCTGTTGGCTGGATAGCAGTGTAGCACTGTATTGGAATAACGGTGCCGGAGATTACAAGCAATTCGTGGGAAACCGTGTCCGCAAGATTAGAGAGCATGATGATGTTGAATGGAAACATGTCCCTACACAAGACAACCCTGCAGACTTGGGAAGCAGAGGTGGCCCAGTTCTGCAAGAAAATTCCCTCTGGTGGAATGGCCCAGAATGGCTCGGTGATCCAGTACGATGGCCCCCACAGTTGGTGACAGCAGCGACTCCAGAGACTGAAGCCGAAGTGAAGGCAGTCAAGCAAGTTTCTTGTTTAGCAGTGGAGCAACACGATGAGATGGAAACTGTGCTATCCAACACCACTGTGTGGCGCACCCTGAGAGTTGGCGCCTGGATCTCGAGATTCATCTACAATACAAAGAGGAAATGACTCAGCGAAAGACGTAAAGGACCTCTGACTACAGAAGAAATCGAAGCACAAAGGACCTTCTAGGAAAAGAAAGTCCAAAGCAAGCTTTCAGGATCGAACAAGTTCAAAGAGGATCAATTAAGGCTGAATCTACAACCCAACGGCAAAGGAACACTGGTGTGTAAGGGTAGAATCCAGGGAGATTACCCCATCTATCTTCCAGACACTTCTGCTTATGCAGAAAAGATAGTAGAGGAAGCACACAATAGCACTCTCAACAGGGGAGTCGGCCTAACCATGGCGAAAGTACGAGAACATCATAGGATACCACGTTTAAGGAGACTTGCCAAACGTATTGTGAAACGCTGTTCCGGATGCAAGCGCTTTCAAGCGGTAGCCTTCCACAACCCACCTACAGGACCACTACCAAGGGATCGTACTGAGGGTACAACTCCATTTGAAGTCATTGGTGTGGACTACATGGGACCAATCACATACAAAGCCTCCATGAAGAAAGAGGGAAAGGGCTATGTCTTGCTCTATTCCTGTAGTCTTACTCGAGCGGTTCATCTGGAGCTGCTACCAACCTTGGAGACACTAGAATTCATCAGGAGCTTCAAGCAGTTTATTGCAAGAAGAGGACAACCGAGGAAAGTCTACTCTGATAATGGTAGTACGTTTGTTGGTGCTGCCGGATGGCTTCGCAAGGTGATGAGCGACGAACAATTTAATGACTATCTAGCGAAGCACCGCATAACTTGGCAGTTCAATCTTAGCCGTGCTCCCTGAAGGGGAGGCCAGTTTGAGCGGATGGTCGGCCTCGTGAAACGCTCACTACAAAAGAATGTCGGTCACAAACTTCTGACCTGGAATGAGCTCAAAGAAGTGTTGCTTGATGTAGAAGTTGCACTCAACGGGTGACCTCTGAGCTACGTCGAAGATGACCACGAGTTACCAACCCTCACTCCAAATGCACTCCTCTACAATCAGAGTAACGCATTACTAGAACTTGAAGCTCATCATGAAGAAGATCCAGATCTGAGGAATAGAGCCAAGTACCTAGAGTGATGCAAAAGAGAAATGTGGGCACGCTGGACCTCAGAGTATGTACGTGGTTTACGTGAGAGGCACAATTTGAACCACAAGAGCAAAAGGCTCACCCTTAAGGAGGGAGATGTTGTAATCATTAAAGGTGATGAAAAGGACAGAAATCACTGGAAGCTTGGGATTGTTAAGCACCTCATCGTTGGCAAAGATGGAGTAGTACGGGCAGCAAAATTGAGAGCTGGAAGAGGCACTCTGGAACGCGCTGTACAGCATCTTTACCCCTTAGAACTTTCCTGTGATCCTATTGCAACAGTTCCGGAGCAAGAGCAGCAGTTGAGAAGGGTACAGCCAGCAAGAGCAGCGAAAGCAGTTGCAAGGCAACGCATACGAGAAGACGCTGAGGATCAAGACTGAAGAGCACATGAACAATAGTTACTGTTGAAATTGACATTATCTAGTTATCAAGGAATCGTGTTCATTACCACAAGTGGAATGAACAGGGGAGAGTGTCGGAAGTGACGCAATGACATTATGCAAAGTTAGCTTGACAGGCACGTGATAGAGAGAGAGCGGCGAGCGAACGAGAGAGTCGAGTTGGGTTTTTGTAACAAGTGAATCAAAGGGAGAATAAACCCAGTTTAAACCAAAAGTGATCTGTTGTGAAGTACAGCAGCGAGCATTCGCAACAAAGTACATTGCAAAGCTACTCAAGCATTATTTCTCCAAAGTTCAAGTTTTTGGAGAAAAAGGGCATGTTATGATATGTAAGTGAATTTAAAGTGACCAAAGAAAATAAAATGATTATAATTAAATTAAATTAAATTAAATTTTAATTTTTGTTAATTTAATTATTTATTTATGCATTTTCAAGATAATTTTGAGAAGGGTGCATTAGGTTGATTGAATGTTTTAGCAATACTTACCGAAGAAATGGCGATCAAAACAACAACTTTGTTTTCTAACCGTTGAACCGCCATGTTTTCTCGTTGGGACTGATGGACCGAAATGCATGATGGTTCACGTGATCATCCAAGACACAGGAAACCCAAACTATTGTTCTGAACACAATAAAATAATGTAAGTGAAATGTAGGTCCTTTGTCTGATCTCACTCTGTATCTTAGGAATAAGGGATATTTTTTTGGATTGCCGAGGAATCTCATAAAAAAAGTTTTTGTAACAAGTGAATCAAAGGGAGAATAAACCCAGTTTAAACCAAAAGTGATCTGTTGTGAAGTACAGCAGCGAGCATTCGCAACAAAGTACATTGCAAAGCTACTCAAGCATTATTTCTCCAAAGTTCAAGTTTTTGGAGAAAAAGGGCATGTTATGATATGTAAGTGAATTTAAAGTGACCAAAGAAAATAAAATGATTATAATTAAATTAAATTAAATTAAATTTTAATTTTTGTTAATTTAATTATTTATTTATGCATTTTCTAAATAAATGATTTTGGTTGCATTTTTTTTCATTCATCATGATTATTTCATTTCATGGGATTGATTGATAAAAATTATTAAACACACACCATGTACAGAACAAAATTAACTTTATGTTAGCATGACTGGCATAGCAGAATACCTTCAGATATGTAATGCTTTTTCAAATTTCCATCAAAACAAAATTCTGCCACTTTTTTTGGTTACCATAATTTGTGTATGAACTCAGAGCTTTCAATAATATTTGGAGTAGACGGTCAATCCAAAAAAGTAGGGGTCCGTATCCCCTAAGGGGCCGTAACTTTATTTGGCAATGAATTAATTTTTTGTCAAAATAGCCGGCAGTTTAAGGTGAAGTATCCGGCGATAAACTGACGGTAGCCGCCTTTTATTGAAAGCTCTGTGAACTTGGAAAACATTTTTGCTTGTGACGTTCATCTATGAACTTCAAAAGTTGTATTTTTATATCCAAAAGAAGTGCAATAATAAAGTTTCTGGTACTCCGCATTACATAACTGCAATGTACTCTTGAATAAATATTCTTGGTTTGCAATCATCCCCAAGGAGTAAAATAACAAAAGCCATGGTGGACATGTTGGAAGACATAGTGGACATGTTGGAAGACATAACAAAGAAATTCATTGAATTGTTTTGTCAAATTCCTCCAACATGATGGCTATGAAATCATGCCCAAAGAACTTTAGAATAAGTGAGTTACTTACAAGTCTCCATCAAGGAATCCAATCCACGATTTTGTAGTCTCTCATGTTTAACTGTAAATAATTGTTGTAAAGAAAATACTTAATTGTGAATTATGTAAAAGACAAATATCTAAAAACTGCTGGGGTTGACAACATGAAAAACAATGGAATACACTGTACAGCAAGTGTCCTTGACAACTGTTGTCAAAAAGAAACAGAAACAGAAGTCAGAACAAAGGAGCACTAATTGAATGCTTCTAAAATTTAGGGAGTTGGGAATCCTTAGCTTTTGCTGCAAAAGATTATAAAATAGTCCCCTTGACAGTTCCCTGCACCATCTTAAAAGGAAGCTGGCCCTTTGCATTGAAGCAAGATGAATGGCGAGTTTGCAATGATAGAGGCTTTTTTGACACCTTGGACAATCATTCACATGTCTCCAGTGGAGGATGGTCACCTCTCACATGATAATTTCATAGGGCTTAAATTTCGGCTCATTTCAACACAACAATTTCTATGTTTTGAATGCTATACTATGCAGTGTTTTAATTTTATTGATGTAAAGAACCAATATTTTACCTAACAGGTAAATCTCGTGCCCTTGAACAAAAGATGTAAGAATTCTTTAGTGACTTTGTCGTTTAGAAATGATAGTAGGGTTGGTAAAAAATAATTAAACTGAATCAGCGTTTCACACGAGCAATGCCAGATTTATAATAGTCCAATTATCATTACTAATACTACTATTATTTTAAACAAAAAAAGCACAAAAGAATTCGTACATCTTTCGTTTCCAACAGCACGAGATGTTGAAAATGTTCGTTATAGCAAAAAGGTCAAATGCACCCTTCCCAAAACTATCTTGGATGCGAAGCTAACATGAAACACAACACAAAAGAAATCACACTTTTACTCGATGGAATTTGTGGCATTTCTTTTGTGTTCAATGTTAGCCTCGCATTCAAGATAATTTTGAGAAGGGTGCATTAGGTTGATTGAATGTTTTAGCAATACTTACCGAAGAAATGGCGATCAAAACAACAACTTTGTTTTCTAACCGTTGAACCGCCATGTTTTCTCGTTGGGACTGATGGACCGAAATGCATGATGGTTCACGTGATCATCCAAGACACAGGAAACCCAAACTATTGTTCTGAACACAATAAAATAATGTAAGTGAAATGTAGGTCCTTTGTCTGATCTCACTCTGTATCTTAGGAATAAGGGATATTTTTTTGGATTGCCGAGGAATCTCATAAAAAAAGCTACGAAATATGGCACGTGTACATTAAGACCCCCGGCCTCCCCACCCCCTACCCCCAGAAAAACTCATAGAGAGCTGCTTTTCGTTTTGGACCCGGAAGTCGTTTATTCATTCGATTGCCGTCACGCTTAAAGCTCTATATTAGACACGAAAAATGCGTTTAGTGTGCCGAGATTCAACTCAGGACAATACGGTTGGTTCGTAGTTCAAATTAATAAAATAATCCATAGTAATACTGTAAAATTCCCTATGAGGTTGCCGACGAAAGGGAAAATTGTTTTCACATTCGTCATATCCGGGTTATTTCGCAACTTGACGAGCTCTAGAAAGAACTCTTTTATGCGACAAGACAAGCGAACAAAAAGACTATTTTGAATTCCTTATGTACAATTACTAAGAGATTGACATTTCATGATAGAATAGGAAGTCGCCGGAATACTGGATTACTCTACAGATTTTCACTCTGTAAAAGAATTAATGTAGGAGCCCTCAGTGTCAAGAACCTGAATATGAATTACATATCAAAACAGGATTCATCATAATGTTCTTGTCTGTGTACATGAACAATATTGGCTTGAGGCTTTGAGAGGCTTTGAAGCATTTAGTCACAAATGAGTGCAGTCTGCTACCATGGCAACGCTCTCAGGAAAACGAATAATATCAATTGTTTAATAGGGCTTTTGTATGGTCTCTTCAGATTTCAAACTTAGTAAAATAAGATATACAAGCACACGAATTTTTAAATTATTTTTCATTTCGGAAAAAAAATCAACACTCAAATGGCTTTTTGGGGATTTTATGAGGTTGCACTTAAATGGTTTTTCGAATCACATATTGTAGAACACTGAGCCCGTTGTTGGCGAGTCACGCGATGTGGCACATTTCCTTGTAGGAGAAAAAGAAAAATTAATAAACCGGGTTAATCTAGTTTAGTAAATGTCCATATCAAAAAAAGTAATGACAACCGGTAATGATTGCAAAGTAATCGTTTTAAAATTCATGCGTTCCTAGATTGAGACTCACAAGTTTAGCGAATCTGATTTCGATCTTCAATCTTCTTCTTTCAATTACTATTTTAGCAAGCGACCACGATAATTTTGTTGATGAGCAAGCAAAACGGTAGCCCGCCGTGACGTCACTATCTTGTTAGCTTTGTACATAAGACTTGCTTTTAACCGGCTTTACCAAACCGGTTCTTTCTGCTTTTCCAGTCAAACAAGCGTTGAAAATGCCTTTCTTAACGATTTTAAGAGTCGGTTTTCAAAAAAGAAAGAAAGCTTGTGTCGTTCGGTTCGAGCCGTTAACTCGTACTAAAAAGCCGCCAAAACCACCGGCTACCAAAACGAATTTACCTCCATAGCGAAGAAAACTCAAAATACGAAATATCAAGATGAAATCTTTGCTGGTAAAGGTTACAGAAAGGAACACAGACACGCTTTGGTCTTGGGTTGTTTGTCTAGCTTCATTTTTCATTCAACTATTTGTGGTAGGATTACAGAATTCGTTTGGGACCATCTTCGTTGCTTTATTGGACAAATTTGGTCGCAGTGAATCCGAAACAGGTGAGTTATATGTTTTGTCTTAAGCAGGTATGATGAATCCATCGTTTTTAATAATAAATATATCAAGTCGAAAATCTTAAATTTCTTTCAGTTCAATATATTAAATGGGCCTCTTAAAAATTATTCCAAACTTCCCTATGAAAAATTATCAGTTTTACGATATCATATCTATGAAATTATTGTAAATTTATTACAAATGCTTCATGCAAAGCTGCCATACATTCTAGTTCAATCCTCTCTGCCCACGTAAATTATTCTTTTAGATGAGAAAACCAGTTATTTACAGGCTGAAACAGGAAGTAAACCAGATAAATGCGATTTTTACTCTGGAAATTTCGAAATCTTATTTCATCAGTAACAGTAGACCATTCTGTGGGCTAAGGACAACGTCGTTTTTCTCTTTGTTGTAAGATATGACGGCGACTTTTGTACCTTATGATTAGGCACAAGACAAATTTAAATCTGAGATAAGAATAAGCGAAGAATACATGAAATTTAGAAAGACAATTTTGAATGAAAACTTATTTATACGGAAACTGTTTGATAATTTAGTGAATGGACGGACGGATTGATGGATGGATATGGACGGACGGATGGATGGATGGATATGGACGGACGGATGGATGGATGGATATGGACGGACGGATGGATGGACGGAAGGATGTATAGATGAAGAAATAGAGAGAAAGAACGCACGAGAGGAAATGAAACTCGGATAGAGAATGAATGATGAAAATAAATAAAAAAGGGAATAAATGATGAATGAAGAAATAGAAAATGAAAGAACGAGTCGAGAGGGGAAAAAAGTATGAGAGATGATAAATGATTAAAAGAAAGAAAGGAAAAGAAATGAATGAGTAAATGAGCAAACGAAAGAACGAATGCCATGAATGAACGAATGAAACCTTATAGTCAAAACAAATAGGATGCTTGCATGATGGCGTCATTTGTCCACCACTACCAGAATGCTTCGCAAATTTTCTTTCATATTTGTATTTCCTCATGAGAATAGTAAGACAAGTGTTGCTAAGGAACTGAACAAAAGAAAGTATGCAATGGATTCTGGTAGTAGAGGTTAATGACGCCATAATGCAATCTGAATTCAAGGCTGAATGATTCAATACTGAGTAGAGAAGGGGAGGACAGAGAACGGAAGACGAGGGACGTGAAGGTTGGGCGCATGTTATACACGCATCAAGCATTCCGCGCTACTGCTCTAAGCGCATGCTCAGGGGATTAAAAGTGAGATAATATTTTGAAAACATGTTATATTCTAGTTGTATTTTTCTTGTCAAACACAATTTTCATTAAATATTCAAGATCACGTGCCGTTAAGCGAATTTGAGTCAAATATACCAAAAAATTGCATATTTTACGAAATATTATCCCACTTTTTTATTCCCTTAGCATGCGCTTAGAGCAGTAGCGCCGGAATGCTCGATGCGTGTATACTTACCTGGAGTAATAATACCCACACATTACTCTCTTCTACGATTAATCTATACTACTACTGTTTGTACTACTGTCATTGGTCTGACATGTTTCTGTGGACGACTATCAACCTATCTCTGCGATCTTTCAGTATTTTGTCGCATTGTTACAGCGATACCTTGATTGACATATTGTATATTCTTTCTTACAGTATGGGTTGGTACCGCTGCCATTGGTCTGACATACTTCTGCGCCCCTTTATCTACTTACCTCTGCAATCGTTTTGGTTGTCGTATAGTCGCCTGCACGGGTAGCATCCTACTAGCGATCTCTGGATTCCTAACTTCTTACGTAGGCAGTATATTCTTGATGTACTTTACATATGGTGTCCTAGGCGGCCTTGCTTCAAGCTTGTTGTATTTCTCATCATTAGTGGCTTTGATAGAGTATTTTTACATGTATTTACCTACAGCCAGTGGTGTGGCAGTATCAGGATCAGGTGTCGGTACAGTGATTATTACACTTCTGCTTCAACATCTTCTCTCAACATACGGATTAAAGATTGCGTTCCAGGCCCTGGCAGGAATGTCTGCTATCTGCTTCATTGCTGGTCTAGCTTATGCACCTCTGACAAGCTCTAAAGAAAGCAATTTAAAAGAATCGTTAAATAAGTTCTCAGAGCAAAATTTAGAGCGAGTAGACACTAGTAATGACAAGAAGAAAAGAAAGGGATGTTTGAGGTTATTCAAGTTAGGAAAGCATTGGAAGAACAAGGGGTTTGTTGTCTGGGCGATTGCAATGGCCCTCGTCATGTTTGTTTGCTATATACCAATCATGTATCTTGTAAGTATGAATTATTATTATTATTATTATTATTATTATTATTATTATTCATTATTATTATAATTATCATCATCATCATTATCATTGTTGTTGTTGTTGTTGTCACGCATTCCCTTCTTTGAGTTGGAAGAAAAAGGAAAAAACGTTCTTTAAATAACTGCTACAGGCACTTTCATAATTAGGCGAAATATTCCAAGGCATCCGGGGCGGGGATTTTGCTTCGATACGTACAAAAAAATGCTTACTCAGACCAAGGGAAATTTGCTTGACGTCTACAGCTACAGCTAGCTGTCTGAGTGGCGTAATTATAATACTTGTACAATTTCAAATCCGTGGGTTGTTTTATTTAGACTGATTGCGTGACACTTCAAAGCTCCTTTCCCACGCACGCTTTATGGAGTACAAATATACGTCGTCACAGATTAGTTGATATTACACGAGTACGCGCACCTGTTTATTATTGCTCAGAATCCGTGCACGTGTAATGTGGCTGAGTATAGCTATGGTTTTCTATCTGTAAAAGTCTTTATAATTTTTTTTAATCAAATGAAGGTAATCGAAATTAATCGGAGTTGTTTCTGCTGCAGGTTCTAATAGCAGAAGACTTGGGTGTGCCTCCCTCCAAAGGCGGGTTCCTCATCAGCATCTTTGCTATCTGTTCAACAGCAGGCAAGATAATAGTTGGGAAAGTAGCCAATCTCAAGTGCGCAAATCGTCTAAAGATAGCGCAGGCTTCCTTACTCATGATGGCTGTCTCAACGTGTCTTCTTCCACTGGCCAAGTCTTACAATGCTTTGGTTGCTTACAGTACCGTGCAAGGATTCTTTGATGGCAGTTTTAGTGTATTAATTGGTTTAATAACTAATGATATAGTTGGGAAGGAATTGATGGCCGGAGCTGTTGCTAGCGTATATTTTGTTGTCTCAATACCAATCACCGTTGGACCACCTGTAGCTGGTAAGTTAATTCGCATAAATATCTTGCATGAATTAGAGTCATTGCTAAGTAAACTGCGCATCGACCTCTCCCGAGAAAAGATCATAATCACTGCGCTAACGTTATTTTGTGAGTTGTATGTCTGTTTGTCTGTCCTGTTGTTCGCTATCAAGCTGCGCTTCTACGCAGCACAGACTTTCGATTTTCTTACTTTAAGAGTGACTGTCCGTAAAAATCAAACAAGTGACGGCAAACCTCGAGAATTCGATTTCGCTCATACTTTCAAGTTTGATAGAGCAATCTTTCCTAAGAATAACTGTATAGTTGGTTTTATAAAATAATGTTTCATTTCGGAGAAAAATGCAAATTTACAAAGTCCGCCGAAAATGCCATTTGTAACTATGAATTTTGACTCAACTTTAGTGGTCTCGCGTAGAAAACTGAGTCGCTCCAAGACCAAAATAACTCCTAATCCTTGTTATATAATCTATTGTTTATTGTTTGAGTGATTTTGAGATAGATTAGCCAATTCTAACCCCTCGAAATAATTTTATTCTCTACACCTATATTTTGAGTAGATAAAAATTGATCTTACAAAAAGCCATATAGCAAATGTGCTAAACCTTGAATTCACTTAGAACTTCGGCGATTGAATGTTGAAATGATGGTCTTTCAAATCATAGAAAGATTTCTTTGGGCAAATGCTTGTGCGTGACGCTTCACATCGTCGAAGTATGGTGAAATTGTATTTATTTGACCTCTGGTGGTCATTAAAAGCAACACGAGATCTCGTAGTTTGTTTTGACTTCAAGTCAATAAAACCGCTCTAAAAAGCTACAAAAAGATAAAAGAATGCTTCTGTTTTAGAGAATTCTTACCTGTTTCGATCTGAAAGTGGTATTTTTAGGATCTCTCGGCAAAGTTTTCACTTCCGATTACCGTTACTATAATCCCCGACTCGTGTCACAAGCTTGTCAACAGTTTCGCCACAGGAAGCCCAACGATGATTACAGACTGGTGAGTTTCCGAAGTATTTTGAGTAAACCTCCCTTTTTTACCATACTTGTTGTCTCGGAAATGTGTAAAATTATCTCTTATGTAAGCGATGAAATATTTGGTAGGTTTTTGTTATTTTTTTATTAAAATCCAAGATCATAATAACATATACCACATTCCGCAGTTGAAATAATAACATACTAACTAGTATTTCTGCCAACTTGATTGACGTAGCGTTGTTTTCAGATAAAACTGAGTTAGGGACGGACCATTAGATAATTGATGGGGGGGGGGGGGGGGTTGCAGGAATTTTAGCTGCATGATATTTATTTTTTTGTCCCACC
This sequence comes from Anthopleura xanthogrammica, assembly GCA_964019055.1. Classification (NCBI taxonomy): domain Eukaryota; kingdom Metazoa; phylum Cnidaria; class Anthozoa; order Actiniaria; family Actiniidae; genus Anthopleura; species Anthopleura xanthogrammica. The sequence continues at coordinate 13,512,898 of OZ025207.1, read as the reverse complement.
CTCAGCACGTTATTTCTTTTTTGCACATCATAACATTGCGCGATATCTTTTTTAAAAACTAGTATGGAATCATTAATATTATTAATCATCAATAGGGCAAAATTACTGATTGGTTAATCAAGCAGGGCTTTTGGGCAAAATGTGAAGTCGACATTGAGCGTAATTTTTATTGGGAAGGAGGCTAAATACCGCCAAAGGTGGGCGAATGTAGGGGGTTTGGTGGCATGCCCCCCCCCCCCCCCCCCCTCGAATTTTTTTGAAAATGGAGACCCTCGGAAATGCAATTTCCAGTGATTTGAGGGGCATTCGCAACATATTTATGAAGTTCGTGCTATTCAATTGACCTGTGCTTGCTCGATATATTTTTTTTCGCACAGAATAGCGTGCGCGATAATTTTTTTGAGGTTTAAGGGCTTGCTCGATATTTTTTTGGGGATTTACGCAACCCCCCCCCCCCCCCCCCCCCCATCAACTATCTAATGGTCCATCCCTTAGAGGTATTTCTTAGTTACTGTAGTTCTTTACAAATGGAGGTTTGAGGTTCATTTAAATCAATAGTTGGAGGACTCTGTGGTTCCGATAGTCGTGACAGAAAACATGAAGTCCATGTTGTTCCTTTACTGTCATGTTCAAAGGATATTTCTAACCATTTATCACTTTTCTCGTTCTCTGGACCGGAGAAGCCATACCTTGACATGCTGACCGAATTGGTCAAATCATGCACGTGTAAATCTTAGTCATTTCATATTTGTTTTTTCCATGTATATAGTATGTCTGAGTACAAAAGCTGGTTGACAACGATGACTTATTTAAAGATATAGTGTAAAATAGCCCACTTTCGATATTCAGGTTGAGTGATCACGCACAAAGCAATTCAAGATGAGGCTCCGGGGAAACAAAAGAATATATTAGGATTACTCCATTTTTTCCCGGAACTTCGTCTTCCATTGCTTTGTGCGTGATCATTCAACCAGAATATCGAAAGTGGGCTAGTAAACCATCAACTCCAACCCCCACATCCCCGGTGGGGGGATGTCCGATTGTTATCACTACGAGAAAGAGAATTTTGGTACCTTTTAGGGGTCATTTTGAAAATTTCCGACTAGCATCTCTGCCCTTCTATATATGGGAGTTCCCCTTCCCGGGCCCCAGATAAACATGACACCAAGGGTTTTAACTTTCGACTTTTGTGTAGCTTAAAGTTTATGGTTTGTATATAAATTTGTATATAGTAATTCCTATGATGTACAGATTATAACAATAAATCAAACCTAATTCTTGGTGGCCATAATTTTGACAAAAAAGGTGTATAAATTTGATCTTATGTCAGTTATATAATCATCGTTGGGCTTCCTGTGGCGAAACTGTTGACAAGCTTGTGACACGAGTCGGGGATTATAGTAACGGTAATCGGAAGTGAAAACTTTGCCGAGAGATCCTAAAAATACCACTTTCAGATCGAAACAGGTAAGAATTCTCTAAAACAGAAGCATTCTTTTATCTTTTTGTAGCTTTTTAGAGCGGTTTTATTGACTTGAAGTCAAAACAAACTACGAGATCTCGTGTTGCTTTTAATGACCACCAGAGGTCAAATAAATACAATTTCACCATACTTCGACGATGTGAAGCGTCACGCACAAGCATTTGCCCAAAGAAATCTTTCTATGATTTGAAAGACCATCATTTCAACATTCAATCGCCGAAGTTCTAAGTGAATTCAAGGTTTAGCACATTTGCTATATGGCTTTTTGTAAGATCAATTTTTATCTACTCAAAATATAGGTGTAGAGAATAAAATTATTTCGAGGGGTTAGAATTGGCTAATCTATCTCAAAATCACTCAAACAATAAACAATAGATTATATAACAAGGATTAGGAGTTATTTTGGTCTTGGAGCGACTCAGTTTTCTACGCGAGACCACTAAAGTTGAGTCAAAATTCATAGTTACAAATGGCATTTTCGGCGGACTTTGTAAATTTGCATTTTTCTCCGAAATGAAACATTATTTTATAAAACCAACTATACAGTTATTCTTAGGAAAGATTGCTCTATCAAACTTGAAAGTATGAGCGAAATCGAATTCTCGAGGTTTGCCGCGGATCTTAAATTTTGCTCAATCGTTACAGACATCCACTCTTAAGTATCTGCGCATTTAAGAGACTTCCGACGCGGGCTGTAGTCCACCAACAAGCTGCGCGTCAGATTTTTTCTTTTCCCTTTTGAGATAAAGATCATTTTGCACTTGTATTATATCAAAGTGGTGCTTAAAAGTCTGTCGTCCACCACCAACTGAGTTGCGCTTTATGGATTTCCAATTCCCTTCAAGTTCTGTCATTACTAGTGCGCATCTGTAATCACAGACCGGACATTCTTTATCCTAAAAGCGCACCAGTATCGAAGATATGTCATTGATTCTTTCATATTTTCTTTGGCAACAGGTCTTTTTTATGGATATCTTGGAGATTACAATGCTGTCTTCTTCCTTTCCGGGGCACTTGTATGCACTGGTATGCTTATCATGTTCCTCGTTCCCTGGCTGACACCACCAACTCTAGCAAAACCCAACTTCAAACAAGAGCTGACTTCAGCGAAAAGCATAGAGTTTGGTAGATTTATCAATGGAAATCGATACGACTTGTCGTGCGTCGATGAACAAAATCTCGCAGATCTGTACGACGAGAGTGTTGCGCAACACTTACTAAAGAGAAACAGATCCCTTCTTGATGGCAGCACTTCAGATTCTCACCGATCAAGCTTTGTTCTTTTTACGATTGTCTCAGAGGAAAATCAGCGAGATATTTCAGCTTATTCCAGCTATCAAGATTTGGCAGCAAATACTGACACTGTAACTAACTTCTCGAACTCAGTGAGAAATTTCTTCCATGGATCCCATTCTAGTTTGTTCTCATTGAACCACAGTCATGTTATGGAACCACCAAACCTACAGTCTATACCGGAAGTAGTGTGTGATACACGTGATTCAGAGACCTGTGTCCTTGTTCACAATGAGGGAAACTTGGAAACTGTCCAAGAAGAGAAAGAAATAGTAAATAAATATGTTGAAGAAGAATGCGAAAAGACACCCACAACTGATATGGAGATTGTGGTTCCGGATGGCTTGGAAAACTGTAATCATGATTATGAAGAAAGTGGCACTAAAGAAACAGATATGTCTGACAATATGCCCCATGAGGGGATAGCTGAGGAAGGTTTTGCTATCAATTTAAACATTTCAGAGTCTGACTTGAGTTGTGACTCTAAGAAAAGTTCTTCACAGTTGTCGACGGGAACAACTGACAGCGGTTTTGATGAATGGAAGGAAGACTTCTTAATTACAGGATCTGATAGTGGCTCAAGCACCAGTTTAATAGAAAAGCCATCACTCTCAAAAGACATTCCTAGTCGGTCCTGCAGCTGCGTGGATTTGTCTGCTCTTCCTAAAGCAAAAGAAACCGACGAAGTCCTACTCAATAAAAGTGCCCTGACAAGTCTGAGTCAAAATTTGAGTGACAGGTGTCAATCTGAGATGGACATAGATTCTTATAGTTACAGTGACGCGTCTTTTGAATCGGAAGAAAGGCATGATAGGGTAAATAAGAAAGATGACGTATCAACTGAGTGTCAGGATTTGATTGACAGCTGTCAGTCTGAGGAGGACTATTACAATGATGTTGTTATCAACCTTTACCCTGAAATGCACGATAATAAAGTCGCTGATGAAGGACTTGAGGATCTAGACATCATAAAAAATAACGGTTGATATGGTTAAAGGAAAAGATTTGTAACTGTTCGTACATGCTACGCGTCTCAAGAACACGTACAGATGGAAGAAGAAGGTGAATGCCAGTCTTTTCTTGGGTGGGTGAGTGGGTGGGGAACCTGATAATGATTTTTAATATAATTTAACAAGAGGAGTTGTAACATTGATTGTAAAAGGTTATGTGATGTGATTAATGATGTCCCGCACGGTATACAAAATTTAACGTATTACTGTGCGGACACACTAACCGGGACCACTTGAATAAAACTGACCAATCAGATAACAGTAAACTTGACAGAGATTGAAATGATAACGGCATTAGCCAATCAGATTATCACGTTCTCGCGCTCTTTTTATATCAATGTGCTATCTGATTGGCTGGTTAAAAATATTGAACTAAATATTGCAATGTGATTGGTTAGTGAAAATAGTATATCAAAGTGGTCTCGGTTGGAGTATCTGCACAATATAAGAGAAGTATGATATTTAAAGTTTCGTAATAATATTATATGGCAATTATTTTTTAAAAGAGAACGTATATGAATATTATTTATTAACTCGACTAATATATAATGTATTACATGTATTGATTTTTTTAAATAGTTTTAAAATAAAAAAAGATCGGGTATTTTTCAAGGTACACTATTATTTAGACGCGAAAAAATATGTCGCAAACTTTCCCGCGAAACCCATAATGCATTGCATTGCCGTAGCGCAATGCAACCTGGATAATATAAACGAAGGATTCCGGTTATAACAGATATCCAAAGTTTTAAATCACATCTGCTCTGTGTGTAATTTTGTGCTATCGTCCGTCGTCTATGGCTTATTTTTTTATCATATGAAAATACTTTGATTAAATAAAAGCGAAGAATTAAGCAAAAAGTAGAAAAAAGAAATGTGTCGTGTTCATGAATAATACTGTTATTCAAATATTTATAATTGGATATTTTTAAAAAGTGTGTATTTCATATTATTTAAATAAAAGTTTAAAAGAATGTTAGATAAGTTTGTTTGATAAAATACAATATAGTAAAGAATCATAAATTGATGAAGTTTGATGTCCTTACTTATTTGTTGTCCGTCTGCATCGTGTGTCTGTGTCGCGTCCCGGCCCAAGGGTGGCTACACGTGCGATTTTCACCGCGCGTTTGTGATTTTATAAAATCGTATCGCCTGTGCAAGCAAAAAATCGCTCGTGTAGCCCTGGCTTTACGATTTCTTCAGACACGGAAGCCGTTTGAGTGCAAGGAAGCTGCATATCATTACTGGTGTGATAATAACAGAAAATAATTAGATCCTATTATTTTTCAAAATCAGTCTTTTCATAATTTAAAAATGGTTAGCCTAAGTTTCGCGGGGGGACGAGGAACCAAAGGACGTTTTTTTCAGGCTAAAAAATGGTGTCTTCTGTCAGTTGTGTTCCATGAAATTTTCGCATCACGTGTCTGCAATTTTCTCAACAATTTTTTTAAAACTGAAGCCATTTGAGTGTAATAACACTGCATATTTATATTATGGTTTTATGAAAGACATTCATATTATATGTAAAAATCGTTATTATTTGTCGAAAGAAGTTTAAAATGGTAATTGTCGCTTGTCAGTTTTGTCAGGTTCGCCTGAAACACGAAAGCCATCTGAGTGTTACGAGACTGCATAAGACTAGTTTCATAATATAAAAAAACCACATGTAACTGAACCAAAATCATTAGCGTGACAAAACATAACAGACAGTATTCGTGACATCTTTTAGTTAGTAAGTACTTGCATGACAGAACCCAATTATATGCCTCGCTTCACTGATATATAGCTTTTGTAATTAGATAATTGAAATGATTTTATGTAGCTTTCGCATTTAAATTTGATCTAAAAATTTCACTTCTTATTACCCTACAAAAGAATTATAAATATCAGGTTTATTTTGTAAATACTGGGGTGTTTTCAACTAGGATTTTTTACAAATTTATCTCCTTTGAGATACTAATAATTCTATCGTATTTACTATGGTTTCATATGTACAGTTATACTTCGCCTGAGATATCGATATCCTACAGCTTCAACTCAAACAAACGAATAATAATTCAATGACGTTATTGTACATTGATGAAATAAATACTTTTTCTGTTAATCATTCTCTCATCATTTTCTAATCCAACTATAAATTCTTTCTATTTTTCCCCTCGTGATTGGATGGTTATTGACTCGTTATTAAAATCTTGTTAAGCACGTGTTCTTGTCTAACCGGTTTTCCCTAAACATGCTAAACATTTATTCAAATTAGTGAAAAGGGAATTAAAAAAGTCACTTGCCATCTCGTGCTCTCCGCGTGGAACTAAAGTTGCTTCTAAAAGAAATTTTATCGACTCTCTAAAAATCGAGAAAATTATATATCTAGTTTTGAGTAATGGTTTGAAGGTATAATAAGATTTTGTAGTCTGGGTTACTTTAGGAATATAAAGTGTCTAAAGTCTCAAGAATAGACTTTGAACCGAACGACCGCAAAAGATAATTTATAAATCACTTAATCCTGTGAAATTAGCATACTGTACAGTATACCTCCCTTATAACCGGTATTGTTTGTTTGCTGAGAGGCTTTATTTTCTACTCTCCAGCGAAGAAAAATTTACTCCTAGAAGATTGTAATAAAATTTCAAAGCACAGAAGTACATCTCTTGGAAAATAACTGAAATTTCTTGTGAATTTTCAACAGAAAAATTAAAATTTGAGCTGCAATCAAGCAGTGGTTGTTTGTTGACGATGACGCCATTGCTTGGGCGCGAAAACTTGCCTGACCGGTCCAGTTTTCTGGTCAAACAAGGAATTTGAAAAAATATTTTTCCGCTGTGAAAGCCATTATTTCCCTGATGTTCGAGGATGAGGAGCAGTTACATCTTTCATCGCTTAATCCTAAAACCCAAGCCGTTGAAGTGAAATTTTGAAAAACATTTAGCGCGTGTTTCATCGATGGTCTTCAAAAGTTCCACTTTTTAGCAGAAACGAAGAAATAAGGCGACTTGAAAGCTTTCCGAGCGATCATGAAATCGCCTAAGTCGCTACAAGTTCAAATCACAGAGAAATCCATAGATTCTTTCTGGTCTTGGATCGTCTGTATTTCTTCATTTTCGTTACAGTTCTTAGTCGGTGGCCTTCATTGTTCATTCGGTATTTTCTTCGTTGCGTTACTAGACAAGTTTGGTCGAAGCGAAGCGGAAACCGGTAAGTCTTTCTTTTGATTATCATGATTTCTATAGAGCAAGAATACAAGCACCAGCAGTTTTCTTGTCCCTCGCAATTTGGTTACGCATTTCTATAGAGAAAAAAATTGCTGTTTGACGGGAAGGAAAAATTAATCCCGGCAAAGAAAAAGGAGAAAAAAAATTGGAGGATATTTAAATTAGGTAAACAAACTCAGTTGATGATGTCGCGAACATTTTCTAAAATTGACGTCGCTTGTCATGGTAAAGTTTTATTTTCGGGTTGTATTTCTGCATGTACTGTATATTTTTTAGCGATATCTTATAGGGCTTGGCTTGAAGGGAAAGGCTTTAATTTGAAAGCGTTAGTATCAAATATTAAGCGGGCCTCCCCAAGTTGGGTAAATATATGTACGGGTGGAGATCATGTGATGGGCACGCTGTGAAGACCAAAGGCGCTGCAAGCACTTTGTATTCATCAAACGGGGGTTGTTGTTTTTTTTGAAAGAAAAAATTGAACGCCCAAAAACTTTACAAAAAAATTCAAGCAAATTTGAACTGCTACTTTGAAAATGGATCGTGGATAACAAATAAAAACTGTTTGATGTAAAAGCTTAGGGATTTACATTTTTACAAGGGTATTAATTTGATTGACAGATGTCCAAAGTCCATGTGTACATGCAGAAAAGTATTGTGCAATTTCCTTTGCAATTAATGCCGACTCGGCACGGTTCACGAAAATTAATAATAATAAAAAAGGACAATCATGGCTCACGGAAAATATCGTTCAAATTCAAGAAAATTCACGATTCACGACGATTAAAACATGCTCATCACAGATCACGAAAATTAAAAAAAACCGTTCACAATTTCACGTGAAAAACCCCTTACTGCCCCTGACTTATTAAACTACAAACAAGAAAAAACATGTAGAAGCACATATGGAAAACAGGCTGAGATAATTACTAGTATGGTCATGTAGGGGCCTGTAGTTATAGGAGACCTAGAGCGCATAGAAATATTCACCAATATCTTTCTTCCTTCAGTTTTATGCATTTCGTCAAGTTATCTGATTTTCTAAGCCGTAAGGCACGCAGGCTTCATTAATTTTTGCGTTTTAAGACAATTAGTTTACTGCATGAACGTATTATAATAACTGTAGTTGCGATAGATTTTGTTTTGAGATAATCTTGCCACAATTTTTATTGCACTTTCTATTTTTTCTTCTCAGTTTTTTTTTGCTTACGGGTTTCCAATCTCCATGCTTACAAACAATTTTTTTCAACAACGAAAATTCGAAAGAAACGCGCGCTTTTTTTAACACGGGCCCTCATATTAGGAGTAAAAAAGAAGAAGGAAACCAGAAGAAATGATTAAAAAAGCCCGAGTTGGTGTAAGACTAGAAAGAACGGGATGAAAACCCTGTTGTTCTTGCTTAGAAAGTCGACCAAAATTGGATCAAAACTAAATACGATTTGCAAATGAAAATGTTTCGGAATATGTAACGAAGAACGAAATTATTTTTTGACAAATTTTCTCGTAATGATGCACAGCAACATATAATATTTGTTTTTGACTGGACAAAGCCGAGGCGTGTTTCTTTGCTGTCTTTGACAAAAGCGCAACATGTGGTTACGAGGTACCTGTGCGCGCGCGTTCCACTTCGACGTACGTCATTTAACGCAGCTTATATTCCCGGCGCGCCCTAGCGTCCTACACAGACGTACTTAAGGTCGTCACGCTACTTTGCTGGGGAGAAAACGTTGCGTAACAGCGTGACGACCCTAAAACGAAGCTATTCGCGGGCAAGACAGCAAAGAAACCAACCAGATTTAAGCCGAGCGTAAAGGGAAAAGAGGGTGACTGCTAATCGTTCTTATTATTACAAGGTAACATTACAGACCCCAGGGCAGGCCTTTTTTTAGTAAAAATTATGATACAAAGAGCAGTGTCTGCAATTAAGGTACATAACTGAATCCTTTCTTCGTTTTATTTCCAGCATGGGTAGGAGCACTTACTATTGGCCTTACATATTTATGCGGTCCTCTGTCTACTCACCTCTGTCATCGTTTTGGCTGTCGTATCGTTGCCTGCACGGGTAGTGTCCTTCTAGCAGTCTCTATGTTCCTGACTTCCATATCCAACAGCATCACGTGTATGTACTTCACGTATGGCGTCCTTGGTGGTCTTGCCAGTAGTATGCTCTACTTCTCTTCCCTTGTCGCCTTGATCCAGTACTTCCACAAGCACTTGTCTTTAGCCAATGGTATAGCTGTATCAGGGGTAGGTGTCGGAACACTTACACTCAGCACATTGTCCCAGAACCTCATTTCAAAGTTTGGCCTGCCGCTGACCTTCAGAGTGATGGCCGCATTCTCAGCAGTGGCTTTCGTCGCAGGACTGGCTTACTCTCCGCTCAAAACCACAGGGGCAGCAGAAAAATATTCAAATCTGCAAAAAGAAGAACCCATTACTGCTAAGAAGTCCAGTTCGTTGGCGTCGAAGTGCAAGGCATTTTGTAAGCCTGGCAAGCAATGGAAGAACAAAGGATTCCTGGTGTGGACTATGGCGATGTCATTAATATTATTCGCCTACTTCATCCCCACGATGTATCTAGTAAGTTGGGTTTTAAATAAAAATATTCACAACATGAACGCACTGAAGTGTGTTGATTGTCTCAATGACACATGTGCATGATATTCGATTTGATTCTGTCTGTGTGTGGCATTCAGCTGACCCGCGCAGATACACACCGTGCAGTGATTGGTTGGTGAGTGCCACACATAGACATGAACTTGATCATGTGTGTATGAATTATGCGTCATTATGATATATGTTATTTGTACAATCGTACATACTCTTGCGTTGAGGTTCAGTGTGTTCAAAATGTGTTTGTACCTCTAAATATCCCAATACTATTACCCTCTCAGTTATACAACACACTAACCCTCTTCTCCAAACCTTTATACCTAATATTACTAGTGCAAAATCGATCGTGAACGGTTCTTTGAACAAGAATCATTACGTTCACGGGATTTCTTGGTATTGACTGGAACAAATATCATCACATAACTGAAAGACTAAGAAAAATGGCGTTGAGTACACATTGGTTGCCTTGGTAACTATTTCCGCTGTCCAACACCTGCTAGCATCAAATTGGTTGTCATGGTATTTATTACCGCTGTCCAATCTAACTCTCAAATGGTTGCCTTGGTAACTATTGGCTGACTCATCTCATTCTAACAAGGATAGGATACTTAAATCCACAGAAGTTCATATCTGCTGTTAAGTAAGTATCCCCTTAACTGCATGAGATTTCCGATGCCGGGTTTCAGCTTTCGTTTCTGTAGCTTCAACGTCGACATTTTGCCATGGAGACGCCATGGAAACCAACAGAGAACCATCAACAGGCCAGAACGTGCGGTGCGCAAGATACGCCTTTCATATGGCCACTGATATTAAGTCTTTCACGGGTTATTTCGTGCAAGACATCTTGGCTTCATCTCCAATGGCGAACCGCCTTTTTGAAGTCCACAAACGACTGCAAATTCGGTCGAAATATTGAATGCGGTAGTGGTTTTTCGGCAACTAAACAACAGAATAAATTAAATTTTCAAAAACATTTTCTATTCAGCATCATAACCAGTTTCTTTTATTTGTATTCATTGTTGCATTCTTGTAAATAGGAGTACAGAATAAGTCACAGAAGCACCTTCTTTAGCACAAATGAAAATGTCAAAAAGCAGTAGAATTGTCAAAAAGAGAAAAATAGCCAAATTAAGTTATATCAATTTAGACGAATATCCGGTTAGACACAAGATATTGAACAACATTGGACGTGACTTCTGACGACTTTGGACTTGAAGTGGGAGGAAACCTCGATTGCTGCTGAAGTTGTCTGGCCCTGCAAGAAATGCATTGGTGGATTCGGCTTGGAAATCGCTGTATCTTAGAAACAATTATAATTTCACTTTCAAGTAAAGAGTAACAGAAATAAAATAAAATTTTCTGAAACGAATGAACAAATTTTCTATTCTTTTATATTCCTAACTTCAATTTTTCTTAATTACTTGAATACATGGAATGCTAACAAATGATTGTATTATCTCCTTATTCGGTCTCAAATTTCGCCAGCTCACTTTAGCGGAAGCTCCACTCGGCATCAATCTCATGCATTAATTCCTCGGCTTTTCTGTCATTTCTTTTCTTTTCTTTTCTTTTCTTTTCTTGAATTAAATCAGACTTTTGTATCCACAGTCGAAAATAGCTAAAGATATTGGTGTCCCGTCCTCCAAAGCAAGTCTACTGGTCGGCTTCATGTACATCAGTCAGTCCGTTGGAAAGTTAGCAGTTGGTAAGATTGCAGATCTTCGTTCTGCAAATCGTCCTCTTATTTTCCAGCTTTCGCTACTCGTAATGGCAGTAGCAGGCTGTCTCCTACCGTTAGCCAAGTCCTACAGTGCCTTGGTGACGTATGCGATTGTCCAAGGGTTCTTCGATGGATCGTATGTCGTATTATGCGGGTTAATTACGTACGATATTGTTGGCAAAGATTTGATGGCCGAGGCTGTTGGGAGTCTAAATTCTGTGATATCAATACCAATGACTTTGGGTCCACCTGTAGCCGGTACGTGATAATAGTCTATGATGTGTTGCGCACGATGCGCAATCATTGTATTATCATTACCAGTCCATGATGTATTGTGCACGATGCGCAATCATTGTATCATCATTACCAGTCCATGATGTGTTGCGCACGATGCGCAATCATTGTATCATCATTACCAGTCCATGATGTGTTGCGCACGATGCGCAATCATTGTATCATCATTACCAGTCCATGATGTGTTGCGCACGATGCGCAATCATTGTATCATAATTACCAGTCCATGATGTGTTGCGCACGATGCGCAATCATTGTATCATCATTACCAATCCATGATGTGTTGTGCACGATGCGTAATCATTGTATCATAATTACCAGTCCATGATGTGTTGCGCACGGTGCGCAATCATTGTATCATGATTACCAGTGTATCATCATTACCAGTCCATGTGTTGCGCACGATGCGCAATCATTGTATCATCATTACCAGCCCATGATGTGTTGCGCACGATGCGCAATCATTGTATCATCATTACCAGTCCATGATGTGTTGCGCACGATGCGCAATCATTGTATCATCATTACCAGTCCATGATGTGTTGTGCACGATGCGCAATCATTGTATCATCATTACCAGCCCATGATGTGTTGCGCACGATGCGCAATCATTGTATCATCATTACCAGTCCATGATGTGTTGCGCACGATGCGCAATCATTGTATCATCATTACCAGTCCATGATGTGTTGTGCACGATGCGTAATCATTGTATCATCATTACCAGTCCATGATGTGTTTCGCACGGTGCGCAATCATTGTATCATCATTACCAGTGTATCATCATTACCAGTCCATGTGTTGCGCACGATGCGCAATCATTGTATCATCATTACCAACCCATGTTGTGTTGCACACGATGCGCAATCATTGTATCATCATTACCAGCCCATGATGTATTGTGCACGATGCGCAATCATTGTATTATCATCATTACCAGCCCATGATGTATTGTGCACGATGCGCAATCGTTGTATCATCATTACCAGTCCATGATGTGTTGTGCACGATGCGTAATCATTGTATCATCATTACCAGCCCATGATGTATTGTGCACGATGCGCAATCGTTGTATCATCATTACCAGTCCATGTGTTGCGCACGATGCGCAATCATTGTATCATCATTACCAGCCCATGATGTGTTGCGCACGATGCGCAATCATTGTATCATCATAACCAGTCCATGATGTGTTGCGCACGATGCGCAATCATTGTATCATCATTACCAGTCCATGATGTGTTGCGCACGATGCGCAATCATTGCATCATCATTACCAGTCCACATTGTGTTGCACACGATGCGCAGTCATTGTATCGTCATCATTACCAGTTCATGATGTAATGCGCATTGAATAGTAAAAAGATGTAGCCGTTTATCATTACCAAATTATAATGATTTGTTATGAATTCGTTGATTAACTGTTGCGTATCTTTATTTCTAGGTATGTTCTATGACTTCCTTGGGAATTACAACGTGGTGTTCTTTGTTAGTAGTGGACTTGTATGTGCAGGAATATGTATCACTTTTGTCGTACCCTGGCTAACACCACCGACCTTAAGCAAATTTGACTATGACAAACAAGTCTTACTTTCGATTGAGGACGATATCGACAAATACCATGAGGACGACAAACGTTACGATATGTCGTACGTGGACGAACAGAAATTAGCTGATTTACTTAGCCAGAAAAAGGGAATAAATCATCTATTCGAAAGGAATCGATCTTTGCTTGATTTTGGCTCAGTATCTAGACCTTCCAGTTTTATCTTGTTTAATATTGTGTCAGACGAACATCGTCATGATATTTCAGCTTACACCAGTCGCCAAGAGTTAGCGTTTATTAGTGGTACCACCACACCTCTAAGAGGTACCCCAGGTACAACAAGACGACGATATAACGACGTAGAGTCTCATACAAGTATGTATTCACTAAGACAGAGTTTTGCAGATGTTACACATGCGGAGACCCCAGTCAACATTGATTGCGCGGAACACACCGCAGTAACCTTAATACCCTTAGAAACTGTTGAAGAAGTTAACGAAGGAGAGCGCAAAATATCTCCACAAGAAAAACAATCATCTGAACTATCTGAAGAAACGAAAGAGCAAGCGAGAGAGGACGTTGAAAACCTTGCCGCTCAAGGAGAAGAGAGGGGCTCGTCCTCGTCTTTTTCAGACAGTGATGAATCCTGGAAGAGCTCTTCTCAGTCAACTGCTGATACGATTGATAGTGGATATATAGAATATGCGGACACTTCCTCAAGCAAAGATAAGTTATCTACCACTTCTGTATGGGATGATAACAACACACGCTACTCTGCGGATAATTTAATTGATCATGAGAAGACTGAACTATCTAAGAATCTAGTTTATTCGTATAGCTGTAGTGACGTAACTGAACTTCCAGAACTTTCATATATTGTCACAAATCCGAAGAACGCATGGGATGTCACGAGCATGGAATCAATTGATAAACAATCGTATGTGGAATCAATCGATAACCCCTCGGGTTGCTATGTCTACGAGAATGAACTTGTAACTTACTTAGAATCACCTCACAAAGATAGTGAAGATTCAAGATGTCAAGTAGAAACAGAAAAATTGTGCTGGTCAACAAAGGAAGAAGATGAAAATTTATCAGAAATGGTGGAAATCATAAATTCAGAGAAGAAAAGCATCGAAGGTTCTAAAGATGAGGACATGTTCAGTTCATTGGCTGAAGATATTTTAGAACTCGAGGTGGGTGGGACAGAATATTTAAAAAGCTACCAAACGAACTATTCGTTGAAAAATGGTTATTTATATGGAGGAAATTATCGTGAAACTGTAGTTTAATATAAGAATTTAGAACTACAATCTGCAGTGTACTTCTTACTAAAATACGAAGAGCATACAGGGAAAAAAAATTTAAGAAAAATATTTTTTAGGTGGCCAGACTTTTTAGGGAAAAAGCCATTTTAAAATAGTCAACATATGTTAAGTTAGCTCATTTTCTAACAACAAATGCAAGGGTAATATTCCAGTATGAAGCTTCGAATGCTGTATATAAATAATATATAAAACAAACGTGCCTAGAAAAAGCTATTAATTAGATATTTTTAAAATAAATTAGAAGAGATAATTTATGCCTTCTAGTCTTTGGATTTGTTTTAGGACAGAACCACAGGGAGCCCAGTTCTTTCATGATAGCTTGTATATGATTTTTACAAAGGCTATCTTTTTGCAGCAATTCAGAATAATTAGGCCTTCCAGTCTTGGCTAATTAAGTGAAGGCTTTTTCTGTTTGTCATAATAGAAATGACATCTCTTTTATTTGAACCGTTAAAACACAGGAAGCCTATTAGTTCTGCTTACATTTGACAGAAAACTATTATTTCTTTAATCATATCCATTTTGAAATCATTGGCAAATCCTGCAATCTGATTGGCTACAAAGTGTGCAATTTAAGCATTAATTGCACTATTTTGAATCATTAATTGCATCATTTTGTCAACCAATCACTTTTTAACCTACATATAACTGTTGAGTATTTGAATATATTAAGTTTCAAAATGGAAATGATTAATAGGTAATAGAACTTAGTGTCTTGTAATTTTGGGCTGAAATCACACTCGTGATTAACAAATTGCACTCCCACTGTGCGGTCGTGCAATTTTGTAATCACTCTTGCGATTTCAGCCCAAATTGCACTCCACTCTGTTCTATTACCATTATTAAATAAATTTACCAACAAAATTTACTAGATATTTTTCCTGTTCAATTGACTTTAGTTTTCATATTGTTTGGTCTCCCAAGAAATAATATGTTTATTTTATTTTCAAAATGATAAATGATATATATTTATTTATTTTCAGTTTGTCTATCATTAGTTTTTAATAGATAAATACTTGTTTTATTATATTGCTGTTGTTAAATAATTGAGATTTATTTTATTTATTTATCCCGCAAAGAGAAAAGTGAACATATTAGAATTAGCCATTGTTTAAAGAATGAGGCTGGTGCAGAGCATGGTCAAGGGGAAATGCTGCAAAAAGGAATGTTTGTTACATATTTGAAGACTGATTCCATAAGTTATTCCCAGTTTGCTCTCTGTCAATTTTTCTCTCACGACAACCAGCACAAAGGAGCAAAAGTTATGATTTATGGAATCAGTCTAGTTACATTGGTGTGACAATAAATTATATACTTTGATTTGCACCAGCGTGGCCCTCTCTAAACATTGGTTATTCACTAGATGAGGCCACATTACACTACAACATTGAAGTAGGCATGATTTATAAATCTGATACTTAAGGAAAATATGTAAATAGCTAATTTAAAAAAGAAAGGTTTTGTTTTAAGTAGACAAATATTTAAATTAATAATTCAGTGATGGGGATATCGGTTATCTGCTTGTGGGAAGATAAGTCATTGGTTATTCAATTTTATAATTTAAATATTTAAAAAGAAGAAGAATATTTTTACTAATAAAAGGTTTATAATGCTTGTTGTGCCTTTTTTCTTAATTCTTATTCCTTCTATTTTAAGGGGAAATAAGACTTAGAGGTGGGAATTTCCAAAACTGTAATAATAATCAAGGGAATATTTTTATTAATCTTTAAATTGGAAATTGAGATATAGATGGCAAAATTCAAGAATCAGGAATCTAGATAACTGGAAAAATGTGAATCAAATAAATTTAGTTTTCATTTAAATTCATTTTTTTTATTGCATTCTTTTCATTTTATTTCATTTAGCATTTTTAAATAAAAAATTCAATTTCACTTTGCTTCATTCGCTTTCTTTTTTTTTAATCTGTTTTGATTTGTTTTGTTTGATTTTTTTTCCGTTTGAAAGAGAGGGTTTGGTTTTGTGTTGGGGTTCCTTTGGTATGTAACGACGTGAGCTCCCAGACCTCCTTCAGTCACGCAAAACACTATAACAAAACATTAGTGTAGATTTACCGATAATTTTATCCAATCATAAGGTCAGCATGTGGCACACCTCCGACGTTCCTCCGATGCATGATGCCGAGATTCTATTTATAAATTCTTGTTCGCATGAATATCACTTTTGCAGCTTTCTACACTTTGGATCTCGAAAGAAAGGTAAGATTTTCATCTACTTACATTCCAAAGACGATTGATTTGCGTTTTTTAATCGAAATAAGGTCTTATTGGTTGAAATTGAGTAATGAAGTTCGTTTCACGTCTCGTACAGTTAACTGAGTAAAATTAACGTTCATCTCATTGAGCTCTGTTAACTAATCCAATCCATATAACTTTGTATTTCTTTACTGTAATATACCCAGATCTAGAATTGACTGATCCTAGTGCTAAACTACTAGCATGTTGACAGAATATGGAATCCTGCGATTCCATTAGGGTAGATTTCGCAGTAACAGCAACAACAAAACAAAAAATATCACTATTTCTCCAGCTCGTGAATAGTTTCTTTGCAATCTATGGTCAGTGAACGTTTCTTTACGAAACAAACTCTCGCCGTATGTAAGCCTAAGGATAAGATTACTGGATGGAGTAGACTATAGTCAGCTAGACATCAGACTAGACTGATTCCAGAAGTCGTAGTTTACGCTCGCTTCTGGGACGTCGTCGATGAGCGATATCCAGAATCGACAAACGAAAACACCGACTTATGGATGACATTTATCGTCACTTAGAACTCTAAGTGTCCTCATTTATGTGTGGTCATGTTAGGAGGGTCAGTTGTAGCCTAAGGTGAAAACCAGCAGTCATTGCACAGTGGTAGAGCATCTGACTGGTATGAAGAGGGTCGTGGGTTCGATTTCCATCTGAGTCCATTTCAGTATAGCTTCCTACGCAGACGCTTTTAGGGTCGTCACGCTACGTTTCTCTCCCCACGAGCGTCGTTAGACCCTAAGAACATCTGCGAAGGAGGCTAATTTCAGTATGGTACAATCATTTAGATATATTTCTTAGCCATTGCTCAATACGAAACATTGCCAAAAAAATATTGGGAATCTCAAAAGAAGAATACTCTTTTGTTTTGGGTCTTATGCGAGAATTCTTTAAAAAGTTATTTCATTTCATTAAATCAGTTTCGGTTAGGGAAATTTATTTTCAGCTATTGTATTTATCAACTAAGTCATAAAAGCTCTTTATACTTCATATCCTTCTTTGGGACCAAAGATGAATGAAAAGATCAAGCCTTTTGTTCCATTTTTGTTTAAGAGAATCAAAAGATTTATAGAAATATGAATCTTAATACTTTGTCTCTTTTGAAACGATAAGGTTTTTAGAAATTCATTTAATTATTATTCTAGTTTTTGTGTAAGTAAGTTTTTATACTGAAAAGTTTGGAAAAACTTACCACGTAATAACAGGAATCAGGAGACATCAGGAAAATACTCATCACCGTAAAACACAATTCTGAGGCTTTTGGCTCTGAAATTACGAAAATAGTACAAAGTTAAAATCTGTTCATTAAATAGAGTTCTCTATAAGAAAAGCAACCTTTTTCCACGTAACAAATGCGTTTCAAACAGGCGTAGATTGTAACGAGGCGACGCCAGACTACTTAGTGTGCTACCTCAGTTGTGATTTGCAGCATACTCATGGCCTTCTGCGCACTAGTGGGGGGGGGGGGGGGGTAACGGGAACCGGAAGCGCCACACAGCGGCTGCGCAGGTGGATACACACCCAGGGACCGCGCAACCCTGCAGCCCATTAGCTTAAGTGGTCCCTGACACTTGATTCAACTCAGTTCTGTCCATTCTCTATAGCCTTCCCTTAAAACGGAACACTGATGGAGAAATAATTCAAAGGGGGTGCCTTCGACTCCCTAGGCCTTTAAATCAGCCGTGATAAATATCTTCCTGATGATACCTTTGCATATGAGCTGGTTTTAGGACAGGAAGTGCTTTAGTTGGAAAAACGGAGAGTAGAAATTTCAAAGATAAAATGTGAGAACTTCTGAAGAACAAAAAAGAAAAGAAAAAGGGGCAGGGGGTGGAATGGCCGAACTTCCAGCATTGCACCTCAAGAGCTGTGAGTAACCACACACACCCCTTCTGTCTAAGTCGGGTTCAGTCTGATGCATCCCATATGTATATGTAACTCAGATTACTTATCACAACTTATTTCTTTGACTTACCAAGACGCGACGAGTTTGGCCAGTGACGAGGCGCACGAATGACGTGCGAGTGCCGAGAAGATGTACCAGAGTTTTCGCTACACGATGTGTCGCAACACTGCAACGAAGAATCATGTTGGATTGTTTACTTGAATAAAGTATACGACATAACATCATTTATGGTTGAGGTAATGAAATGCATGGAACATTTGAAAGCAATAGACCTTCTAGTCAAGGCCCTCTATTTTGCTCCTCAGGAAGACAAATAAAAAAGAGGGACTATGGACCTTACACTTTACAGAAATGTTTTTTCCCATGATGATAAAGTATTTATTCCCGTGTAAATGTATCCTTAAGCAAGGACCCCGCAGTACCCTTGAAAGTGTGTGTGGGGGGGGGGGGGACCTTTGGCTTGGTGATTAGCAAAATGTGAAGAGGCTAAAGTCCCCTCAGCACGTCCCTCCCGCGATCCCTGTCAATGTCAGGCTAAATGCCAATAATCTATTTAATGCTCCAGCTAACATGCATAACCGCTGCATGAGAAAGATTTATTAACACTACTCAGTCAGAAATAGGAAATTCCCGCCTAATACCAACCCCGACCTCCCGGAACAGAGCAAGGAATCAATACCTGAGGAATATGAGAGGCTGACTTTCTTCAAGAAAGAAGACAAAATGCCTTCTTACGACACAAACTTAAAGTCATTTATGTCTATTTTATCAACAGCATCCCGGAGGATTTGAGATCTTGTTAGAACACGCAGGTACCTATTTTGTTACATCAACATACTATGTCTTGCGCGTCATTGCCAGTGGGTTTAATCACTTGACCTGTCACCATGCGCGTACTCTAGATATTAGTCCATTGTATTTGATTTATGGACACTCCCCTTATTTCCCTCTGTGATGATGATACCCTTTTTACCGCCTGCCACGACTCGCTATTTACTTTGTTAATAGCCCCTATGTTCAGTACAAATAAAATCGACGTTGATTTAGAGACTTTCTTTTTCGACGCCTAGTATTGCAACCTGGCAGTGAACTGTTTCTAAGTCAGATCATGATACAGACTGAGACTCGAATAATAGCCCCTATGTTCAGTACAAATAAAATCGACGTTGATTTAGAGACTTTCTTTTTCGACGCCTAGTATTGCAACCTGGCAGTGAACTGTTTCTAAGTCAGATCATGATACAGACTGAGACTCCAATGATCAATGTATTGTTGTATTTTCGAAGGTAACGATGCGACAAATGCCTTTCAAGAAGCAGGTCATTCCAAAGAGGCCAGAAAACTTCTAGCAAAGCATTTCATTGGTAATTTAGTTAAGGTATGTAAAGTTCTTCTATATTGTCTTTGTTCCCGTCCAATATCTTGTTAACTATTATCTATAGATACAACAACAGCACCAACAGTCGACTCGTGAGTAGTGCACCCAAACACCATGTTAGCGTTAATAACCGCAATGTGGACCATGCACCATCTCGCCAACAGGACATGCTATCATCACCTCATTTACAGCATCACTTTACTAATTCTCATTGGTATACCATCTGCACCATGGACCATGCAATCACGACCATCAGCGCCCCTCCATTATTACCATGCATCACCTCACTATACCATGCACTAATGGCTTTACAACCACTACTACCTATATCATTACTACCACAGTACCAGCATATACTTCAGATTTGATGGTATTAGAATCTAAAACTTCTTTAATCTATTAATGTTTGACACACAGAAAGAAGGAATGTACAACAAGGAATTAGGTAAGTCAAATATCCACGATGTATATACACATTGTAGCTATTTCAGAAAGAGGTTGGTGAAGGTTTTGTTGCATGATGCATGGTAAAATCCCATATCGTCGTGACTTTATGCTGAATCACATCGTCCATAGTGAATTTTGGGCTTGTTATGCAACGTGCAACATGTAATCCGTATTCTTCGTTAGAATATTGCGTCTTTTGCTTTTAGATGTATGATTATGATCCGTGCTTTATAAATAGTGCCCTTTCTATTTGAATAATAAACAACTTTAGGAGGACCCTTAAACCCTGCCTGGTCAAAATTATTTCAATTTGTGAACAAAGTACAAATACTTAGGTTATCCTCGTGTATTTTCGTTAATAGCTATAAGCATAGCTTCAGTCTGAAACATTCCTTTCCTTTTATCATAATCTACAGACGAAGGTTGTATACTGTGTTCCAAGACTACAATGAAAGATGATAAGTTGGAGACATCAGACAATGTAGCAAGTCAAGCACCTAGTTAGGGCTCACCATATGTTTTCTAAGTTACAAAAATGCAGCGTTAGAGATTTGATAATACTTGCGTCTGTGTTGGTATGCCATTTCAAAGTTTGTGGCAACAGGCGTGACCCACAGTTATCTGTATATGTACACAATCAAGTTTACCACCTTGTAAAGTCAACATGGACGTGTTAGCTCAAACTCTCTCACGGCCATCCTTGTACCAGTGCATATGTTATTCACGATTTACGATAACTTGAAAACCATCACGTTGGTCTGTATCAATATCAAGTAATTTGTCTTACATCGTTCGTAGACAAACGTTTTCTCATGCACCTTATTATACGACCAAACTTCCTCAATATTAATACAATAATAATAATATAATAATAATATTAGACACAGACAATGAATAATTCCAATTTGTACAAAAGAACAAACAATGTATTAAAATAAACACATTCTAATAATCAATGGTGGTCTGAATGTCTTAAAAACATCTGTCCTTATCTTTTTTTGGAAAGGTCTACTCATTACGAAAACAGTAAAGTTAGCAAAAGTTACTATGATCGAAAGCAAGTACAAGCAAAGCTTTGACGCAAGCCGTTCGAGCGGTCTACGCATGCCTTAACTAGGATATTTATCTCGGAGGCTCTAGTATAGTCAGGTCTGTTAGTAGCTGAATCGTTACAGACCGGATAAAAGCACCAAACTTTGCACACTTATTTATATTGATGGAACTAGTATATTTTAGAAGGGAAACCACCAGATTCAAAGTCAGAGGGGTGCATTGTGAGTTTACGGATCTAAGATTGGCAAATATAGAGGACTAGAATATATGCAAAAGGAAAAAGAGGGGGCTAACAGCCCCCAGCCCCTCCCCCTCTGCAGTCCCGGACCATATTCATGAAAAAAGCAAAAAAAACTGCTATAATTAGAGTACACCTCCAATGACAATTGAACAAATAAACCACCCCATCCCACCCCACTAAAATTAAGTTGCATGGTTCTTTGTAGAATATTGGGTGATTTCTTACATAAAGAATTAAGTTTCACAGAGAACCAAAAGAAATGCCGTTTTCTGACACCAAAAATTTAAAAAAATGAATTTGAGACTAAAACCCCCCTTCAATATGTTTCTACTGAGCATTGAATTTAATTAGTGTCAGACCTGCTTAATTTTATAAGTAATGTTCATTATAAAATAGTGAGATGTCTTACCGATTAAGTGTGACTGAAAGACTTCACATCAGACTGTGTGACAAGCTCTATCTGTGAAAAGAAAAGATCATTTAAGCATGTTTAAACCCAGGGGGCTTTAATGTAAAAGGGGCGGGGATGCTGGTCGTACCTTTTAGGGGTTAATTTTCATTATTTGGTACCTTTTAGGGTGTTCAAATGAAAAACTAAATAAAATGCCGTAAAATTAGCATCATTTGGTATCATTTATGGGTGAAACTTGCAACTTTAATGACTTAGTATGAGAAAGAGAATTTTGGTACCTTTTAGTGGTCATTATCAAAATTTGTGATGAGCATCCCAGCCCTTCCATATATTGGATCCCTCCCCCCCCCCCCCCCCCCCCCCGTTTAAACATACTACATTGTTATATCACATATATTATTTCACAAAAACAGAAGAAAAAGTAAACAAAGTTAAAGCATGGGCATCGCTGACTAGTGATAGAAACGTTGTTGAGAAGCTGAAGGACCTTTCCAATACCAGTGCTGTAGACTATCTGGAACCTTTCTGGTCAAAAAAGACTCAGTAATGTTTTTTTTTAGACAAAGTTGAACAACTGAAACCAAAGCTTTAATTTCTAAAAGATAATAATGTGGGCAGGTCCTGGACTGGGTTGGTGATTGGACAGTGACAGAACAAAAATGCATTCAACTTGATGACTTTGAGTCAAATATCTTGACTGATAAATATGACAACATTATATTTCCAATGTAATTACTTCAATGTCTGGAAATATAATAAATTTACATGGTACCAGCAACCACTTTTATCAATTTGTAATGCTCCTACTGCACATAATAATAATAATAACTTTATTACTTGTATAGCGCAAAATTCATGCTAATAATATGATCTAATGCGCTTTACATTTATATATACAATGAATAAAATAATTAGCTAATAAAATTCTAAGAAATTATAAAAAGTCTCAAAAAAGTCTTTTCTTACATAGACCTGATCCAATGGCCGCACCGAAATGAGGCCCAAGCCGCAAACAAAGCGACCCGCAGTCCGTGAATTTGCTTGGATGGCAATATCACGCCAGACCGCTCCGTTCACAACCCAAGCCCCATCCCAACGCAGCCCTTGGATCAGGTCTATATGACACCTTAAAACAAAAGTAATTAATGATTTAAAATTCAATGATTGACAACTGTAAAAACAATACTAACAGTATGCTAACCTAAATAGATATGTTTTAAGTCCAGTCTTAAAAGTATGAAAACTGTTTTAAGCCCTAAGATTAGCTGGTAAGGCGTTCCACAGGGCTGGTGCCGCTGCAGCAAATGCTCTATCTCCTGTGGTCTTTTTTGTGATTTCCTGAGGTGACGAAAGTAGACGTTCATTATTTGAGCGCAAATTATAAGTAGACTGCACTACACATATAGAGAAATATATTTCTCCCTCCTCTTTACAGATTTGAGAAAACAAGTTGTAAATATACCTAAATCAGTTAGTTTTGTAAAATGCCTGACATATGTTATTTAATCTTTACTAAAAATGGACCAATTTATTAATTATAAATGACATCAGCTGGCAAATTTTTATGAAATTACTTTGAATTTAGATGATTCATGAATACTTTTTTAGTATTTTACAGTGCACCGCACAAGAGTATGACCACATTTGAGGTATTTACATACTTTTATGCACAGGCTTTTGTATGTTAAGCCATGACATTTCAATGCAAACCAGCTAGCTGGTTTTACCAAATAAGGCATGTAAAAACTCATTTGGCAGGAAAAGGCCTGTGCATTGAAGTACATGAATATATTAAATGTGGTCATACTTTTGCAGTCTGTGGTTGCACTGTAAGTGCCATTTTCTGAAGGCAAATAAGCAATATGCCTCAGAAACTTCAGAAATTTGTTGAAAACAAATGATTTTACACTGATATTTTAGCATATAATTTGCAAGGTCACCATGCAATTTTGGTTTGAGTGACCTTTGATGTATATTGATTTAAAGATCTTACAAGACCTAAATATGAAAAATCTTGAATGCTTCATTGTAAGATCTTTAATACATAGTCTCACAAATGTTCAATCTGGGAGCAATGAATCTCTTCAGCTGATCATGCCATTAACTATGATGATCATGATAACGAAGACTTTTCAGATTCGCTGATCATGATCATGATCATGTGTCGGTGCACTAGCGTTAGTGTATACAGCTAATTATAACGTGTCTTTATTCTATTAGCTGTTGAATCATCAGTATCCAATGCCATGAGCTGATGAATCATCTACCAAAAGACTTCCCGAAGGATTTCCATGTCGATGTCTCCAGCAAATATAAAAAGTAACTCCCCCGATGCCAAGTACAGCAAGAACAACAGCAAGAACAATCACTACAGTAATCCAAGTAGGCCATTTTGGACTCGGGCACTCTTTATATGTACGTCTACAAATATGATCATCACAGCAAAACATATCTTGTGCAGATCCACAGTCTAACGAGAGCGTACAATATTCGCCATAACAACTTGTTTTGCAGACGCCTTCAACCTCATATTTCTTATTCATACAACATGACTGTGTTTTGTTATCTTTCTTTTGACAATCTTCGTCTTTTAGACACGAGTTGTCCGCTCCATAATTCGCCTCTAACAACAGAAGAAGAAGTAAATGATTACAGTTCATTCTCGTCGCCAGGGTAGAATCAGTGATTAGAATATAATCTACCATGCGTAAATGCACGTGCTTAGATCCCGCACGTGCTTGGTGGCGTTCCTTATACCTGACCTGCCGGTTGAATTATCAGCTAGCGTAGAATATAATGAAAAAGGATGAAACTTTCAAGATTTCTGGTTATATCTGCGCCTCGAGTCAGGAGGGACGGAAACGGAAGCGGTGTGTGGCATCTTGCACACACCTATTGATGTCGCATGGAGAGAGCCTGGAACGAGCGACAACTTGGAAGCGACAACTCAGAAGAAATGTGTGACCCCTACCGCATATTTCACCATGCGAAGTTTGAAGAAAAAAACAGCTAAGATTTTTTTACTTTATTTCACATTTTGACGATCTTATCGAGGTTTTTAAGGATCGTCATACATTTTCTTATTATATGTCACCACAGAAACCCTGCTTGGGCTAACTGTGTTACATTCTTTCGTTGATCGAGTGGGCCAGTTCCAGGAAGCATGACTCGACAACAGGAAGTCAAAACTGAAATCAAAAACTGATGCAAAACTGAAATCCTACAGCAGTTTCATTCTGAATCAAAAGCGGTGCAATCATGTCCTTCTCAAATTCCAAAATATCAGGTGCCGCAAAGGAACTCTTTGACGCTTCTGCAGCGGTTCAAACGTATGTAGCAGCAATCCTACGACAAGCAGACATCCAACTCAAGGAGTTGTCTGACTTGCCAAACTACCAAGCAACGGCTAGAAACCATGCCGAAAATTGGACGTCACAAGTTTTACAAGCCATCATTAAGACCAACTCCGACATCATCGACTTTGCCTATCATTTTACATCTTTCTACGACACTCTGCACCAGCTTGCAGAACAGATTGATGCTGGAAAGAAAGGTGGGCTTAAGAGTTTCAAGGACGGACTTGGTCTCCTGAGGGCCAACTTGAATCGCAAAGAAGGGAATGTCAAGTACCTCAATCTTCAACTGGAAGAGTTCAAAAGGAATCTAACGGGAGATCACGAAAACTTCTCCAGAGAAGTATCAGCAGCAGTAAAAATACTAGAAGGAAATGATGGCGAACTCCAAAAGCTCAGTGCCGATATTGATTCCATAAATACTAAGATCAACGCCATGATCGGAACGATGGCAGGCGGTGCAGTGGGATCGGTTACAGGAATAGTGTTAATACTGGTAGGCTCACTTGCAGAGATTGAAACAGAAGGACTTTCAACTGGTTTAATCATAGCTGGCATCGGGATGCTTGGGACGGGAATCACTGGGGAGGTAGCTGGAGGTGTTGAATACGGTCTTGCAGTCGAGGAGAAGAAAAAACTCCAAGAAGAGCTCAGCACGGATGAGCAAGCCATTGCAATACTGAACCACGTCAAGGGTCTTCTGGATGGCTTTGTAAGTCAGATAGAAATGGCAGTGAAATCCGTTGGTGTAGTTGAGAAGGAGTGGTCTGTCATGTCTGATGATTTGGCAAAGGTGATCAGCGACCTTGACAACAACCCTGGCTCATTAGGGTTAGTTGAGATGTTGAATGTTGCAAGAAGTGACTGGGAAGAAGCATTGAATTTGGCACGGAAGATGGTACCAACCGGTGAAATGCCAGTGAAAGCAGTGAAAAATTTAATGGACGAGATTCACACTAAATAATTTAGTCTTAAAAACACATGCATGAAGGATTTTTATTTGATAATAAATAGATAACTTACTCACAAACTCACAGGTTTCTGTGGTATCATATCAGACTTATAAGGCAATGTATGGCGATCCTTAGAAAAAAATTAAAATTCAATAAATCATACAAATAAATGTTCTAACTTATGTCTCGTGTTTTCCTTTGAGTCTCTGTGAAGGTTCAGGTCATTTACATCAATATTGAGCGAGTATAGTGGTGGAGTATCCCTCGTACTAAACTTTTTTTTGACATAGTGGCTTCGCCTCTACGAGGAAGTAGCTACAATAACATACTGTCACGTGTAGAAACCCGGAAATAGAATTGCTTGCGACCCTTGCGACCCATTGCAAGGCAATGACAGATAAGAAAACAGGAAAATTAAGCTATAAAGCCGCTTCAAAATGACCTAGTGTGAACGCACGGAGGGAGTGCAACTCTCTGAGCTGTGAAAGGAAGCTAGGACAAAGTCACGCATCTTCTTCTTTTCTTTTGTGGCGATTTTTATTATTTCACAATCGAAGAGAGTTTTATTTGATTTTTATTTGATTTGATTGAATTGGTTTCTACCATATTACAATATTACAAATACAAAAAGGAAAACGACATAATACTTCGTGACTGATGGGTCACACAAGTTGAGCACCCATATACTACAAACTTGACATGAGATTCACAGTTAGTGGTGACATTTTCAGCAGTGTTACATCTCTTCGCCTTTAAGTCTCCAAGTTTATTCGATTCGAAGATGAGTTCAAAGAAAAAAGGAGCCCTTTCAAATCCACAGCTGAAGACGAAGCAGGTCGACCTTACCAAATCGTCCACTGTTATTCAAACCTATGTGCAAATAATTCTGCAGCAACCAGATTTAAAGCTTGATGCCCTTCCTAATCTCCCAGCACATCAGCAAGTTGCTCGTTCTCATGCAAATAACTGGAACGATACGATTCTTCCACTGATGACCAAAACTGATGCCGATATCATCGACTATGCCAACAAGTTTGAAGCCTTCTACGGAAACTTGGTCAAGTACGCAAAGGACCTGAACAACCCTGATTCGAGGAAAAAGTTTGTGGAAGGGCTTAAGTTGCTACAAAACACTATCAAGGAGAAGGATGCCAACGTGGCTCAGGTTGTCAAAGATTTGTCCACCTTCCACACGAACCTCAACACTGATTATCAGAACTTCGAATCAGATGCAAACATGGCAGCGGTCAAGATCGAGGGGGACAGTGGTGAGATCAAGTCTTTGAGTGATCAGCTTGATGCAATAAGTGACGCTATGCACAAGGACATCGGCTTGATGGCTGGAGGGGCAGTTTCTATCGTTGGAGGAGTGGCAATGATTGTGTTCGGTGCTATCTCTGAAATCCCTTCTGGAGGTATGTCAACCGCTCTTATAGGTGGAGGGGTGCTAGTGGTATCTGCCGGCATAGTCATGGAGACCCTTGGACCTCAAGACTACATCCAACAGATCCAAAATCAGAAGTCCGTAAGTGAACGACTGGTAGGAATTAAAATAGAGCTGGTTGGCCTGAAGGGAACTAAAGGTCAGATCAGTAACTTCGTCAAAGCCTTGGAAAGTGTCATTACAGCAGCCTCAAGTCTTCAAGCTGCATGGGGGGCGCTGGATGCTGATCTGCAAGAGCTGATCACCGCCTTGAAAGATGTGAATCCTGATGATGGCAGCTGGGTACTGGATGAACTCGATCGTGCTAAGAAAGACTGGGCAGATGCTTTGGATCAAGCCAAGAAACTGCAACCTGACGGAAAGGTGCCGACCAAATTGTACAAGAATCTACAGGATGCTTTTAAAGAGATGAAACCACGTGGAAGTGCATGAATCCCCCGTGCCGAAGAACCCTTATCATTAAACTTGGCCAAAATTATCCACATGAACTCGGGAGATAGAGTAATCTTTAGTAAAAGCGTGCAACATAAATAGTACTGGATAGTTATATTTTATGCGAATCCTATTGTTTAGTGTTCTTTAATTAGTACAATGTATTACTAAAAAGTGATAATTTTTGCACGCTTTTAGTGTTTTTGGTTTTAGTATTATGTGTAATGACTGTCACAATGACTCCTCAGTTCCTGACGACAACCAACAATCCGAAACTCGGCTGTCGATTGTTGGATTCGCATTACGATTTTGCTCAAAGAAAATAGCCAGTAATGCAAATAACTACAATAAGGACAAAGAATAACAATTCTGAAGGCATATTGACGAAGGATTGGTCTTATTTTACCATTTAAATGAATATTTCTCGTTTTGAAGAAAAATTAGCTTTTCTATCGCATAGCCAACTTCATAAGTAAGCCATTTTCTATAAGTGTAGTAATAAAAAGTCCAGTTCAATATCTCGCTTGCGATTCAGTTTTATTTAAGGTTACTGGAGACCTTCGCGGGTAAAATGTTTCTAAAAAAATCTATTTCACTAATTAAAAGTTGTTATATTAATCTTTCTTTTTGAACAAAAATTGTTTCGAAATTTTTGAAAGTTTGCTTGTTATTTTGAAAAACATGATTTGAAGGGAAAATAAAGGCGTCGTGATCCTCGTTAATCCTATTATACTTGAGGCAGTTACTCTTTCGGTTTTCCCGCTGAGGCAGTTACTCTAGATCTTTCGATTTTTCCGCGTGATGAAATTCGTGTCCTACCACGCTTCGAAACTCTGGCGCTTTCTGATTTCTTTTTCGTTTTGAATACACTATACTTTCCATACCTTTGGGAATTCTACATTCTTTTTGTGTCCTTATTAAAAGTTTACCAGAGAAACGAAGTGTTCGATTTTTAGATGATTTCCCGCGTAGTTCGAAGTGTTTGTCAACACTCCGTTGGTCCCGTTTTTCCTTGTTTTTGGTTTGCTGGTGGTATCTCTCTGTTGACAGATGTCTTAACGAGGTGTGAAACTTGCCCAAATCTTTAAAGCGTGACGACCCTAAAAACGGCTGCGGTGGAGACTAAAAATCTCCATGATCGATTTTACAACAATTCCCTATCTTTAAATAAATTAATAGGGTATATAGTTTTGTTCAATTTCAATAAAATTTGGCAAAAAGTATGAATAAGTATGGATAAACAAAAGAGTGTGAGCGATTTTTGATATTTTGATTATTTCATCTTTTATGCGGTAAAACGTCAGCCGACATGGAAATATTTCGACACTCCAACTTAAATATTTAATATCTTTTTAACAAATCAAAAAATCAAAAAACGTTCACAAATTTAAACTTCAAATTTTGCCGAAAAGCCCATCTCTGATTGACCAATAAGTAATTTTGCCCTATGATGATTAATAATATTAATTATTCCATACTAGTTTAAAACAAAAAATATCGTGCAAGGTCATGATGTTCAAAAAAAAAATAACGTGCAGGGGGTGGGACAAAAAAATAAATATCATGCAACTAAAATTCCTGCAAACCCCCCCCCCCCCCCCCCCCCATCAATTATCTAATGGTCCGCCCCAGCAAAGGAACACAAACACAAGATAAGTAAACAAGTATAACGTCCATTTGATTCAAATAATCGGGGGAAACTATAGAAATCCAACCACTTTATGTGTTCTGGTGCTTCGCGTATCCACGAGTTAAAAACGATCTCTTTTGGAAATTAAACTGAGTTGTGGTTTCAGTTGCTCAGCTTTTCCAAGAGCATCATTCCAGTCTTTCTTAGCAGTTTCCAGTATAGGTTCCAGATAGTCTACAGCACTGGTGTCGGAAAGGTCCTTCAACTCCCCAACAACTTCTCCAAAATCACTTGTAAGCGATACCCATGCTTGTTCTAGGGATGATGCAGCTTGGGAGACGGGATTTATCGACATCACGAATCCATCGATGTGTTGTTTAGAAGCATTTAGAGCTATGAGTTCTTGATTTTTGATTGCCATCTGCTTATGTACATCGCCTTTGGCTTCTTCCTGCTTGTGCAAGTCAATATCTCCACCAATTGCTAGCCAAAAGCAAAGTATTCCTCCTGCAATTAAGCCCCTGTCGCGGTCGATAGCTTTATTGATGGCATCAAGGTGGTCTTGCAATGCTTTTAATTCTCCATTTTCCCCAATTATCTTGGTCTTGGCCTCGTCTGAGTCCTTCTGGAAGTTCCTCATATCTTGATTCACTAAAGACTCGAACTGACTCAATTTGGCTGTAACCTTTTGACTGTGGCTCACGACCACAGAGGTAAGATTGTGCTTCAAGGAATCGATATTGTTGATTAATTCAGTCTTGGCATTTCCATCTCCGTTCTTCAATTTCTGTATCAACTTCTTCAGTGCATCGTACTTTCCCAGAAAAGCCTTTGAGAACTGAATTGTGTCAGTAATACTCTGCTGCATGTCGAGTTTGACTTGCGTTTGCCAAAACTGGGCTTGTTTCCTCGCTGAGGCTTGGTGAGCTGGAAGGTTTTCTAGCTCGGAAATGTTGATGTCTGGCTGAACCAAAATGGACTGCACGTAGGAGTCAACGACTTTGGTGCCATTTACAACTCCACTGAGCTGATTAGGAAGCTGACTATTCGAAAGTTTTCCATTTACTTTTGGCATTCTGTACAAGGCCTAGCTAGTGTTATCGCCAATCTGATGTCTATTGCAGTCAATGATACACTTTAGTGAGCTGGCCAATATCGCACCTAGAGCCAGCGTTCCTCATGGTCAACACCGTGGAAAGAATGGCTACAAATAAATACGCATAATACACATTGGATACCGTTGTGTATCAGGCAACAATTTTGTAAGTACTAACTTTTTATCATTTTCATATAAAATCGACCCCAGTTTTAAAGGTCATTTCTCTCTATTTTCAATTAGCCAAGCAACATCGTAAGTATAGTTGTAAACATTGTTGTAGGAACTATCAAATCACATAATCCTTGATAGCATGTCCTAGTCTTTATGATATAGATACCTAAATCCTACAAGCATTATGTACTTTTTATGCATGGACTAACCGTACTAATTATATTATGTTTTCTTTTCCAAAAAACGTCGGAAAAGGCGATAGATAATAGGCGATAGGCAATAAGCGATAGGAGATAGATCATTCCAAGATCCAAAGATTGCTGAAATGACCATCGGTTGAACACGGAAGTTAGTGTCGAGATATCCAGTGTTGTTTGTAGTTGACGAAACCATTTTAAAGTGCACATAACCTATTTTCAATGCCTTCAATACTGATTGCACAAGACGTAAATAGTTCAATGCTAAATTATTTCTTGATTTGAGTGATGCGTCTTTAAGATATGAAGGTTTATACTTCCAATATGGCTTCATTAAATATACAAAATTGATCTGGTTCACACAAACAGTATTTTAAAAAAAAGCATCCTTATTTTACTCGTGGTTTACATAAAAGATATCTTAAATTTGTTTTCTCAAAATGGCCAGTGTTTAGTAATACTAGTTACAACAAATCAGTACTCTAAAATACCTTAGTAGACGTCACAGTCATTAAGATATTGGACGTTTAAACCTTCATATCTTAAAGATGCATCACTCAAATTAAGAAATAATTTAGCATTCGACTATTTACTTCATGTGGAATCGATATTGAAGGCATTAGAAAAAAGGTTATGTGCACTTTAAAGGAAACAATTATTCGTGTTTAGTTGTATGCCCATAGGTGCATCTCTTTGGTTCCAGTAGGATATTTGACAATGGGTAAAAAGACGAAGAGCTTTATCTCATGCCCCTTTACAAGGGCGTGGTACTCTGATGTTCTAGTAAGACGTGTAAGCTTTAGCAATGGGAAGAGAGCATGATCAAACTCAAGTGCCAGCAGAACTTTCAAACAAGGCTCGTGCGGTCTCAGTACACTGACACAGGCATACTTTAACTAGCATAAAGCGTATCTCTGAGGTTCCGAGTAGCAGTAGTAGGAGGGGCTTTGACAATGCGAAGAAAGAAGCGCCCTTGCACCGTCATTACAGGTCATTGCACGGGCAAGGCAAAGTCGAGATAAGTATCTCTGAAGTTCTAGTAGTTTTTCAGTATAAGTTCTAATAATTACGTTTTTTTCAAACTTTCTCAAAAGATTCATTTTTACCTGTTGTTTTAGGAAATTCGAAGAAAAATATAGAGTCCGGTACAAAATTTGGGGTTTTTGCCCTGTTGAAGTTCAAAACCTGTATGGTTCCTCAATAAAATTCCGAAGCTTATTGTGTGGTTTTGCGCGGTTTTTGTGCGCGCCCTCACATCGTGGGCTCAAATTCAACGTTCAAAAGTAGTCAGTCACCTTAAACATTGATACCATCCAATGTCAACTTACGTCATCCCTTTCATTGCCATTGGTACCATCTGCACCATGGACCATGCACCATCACCATTACAACACCATCCAATGCCAACTAAATATTGGCAAATATTGGCATATCTGCACCATGGACCACGCACTATCTCCATCACCAACATCTTTTATCAACACTTTCATCATTGCCATTTGTAGCATCTGCACCATGGACCATGCACCATTCCGACACCAACACCATGATCCAATGTCAACTGAAATCATCACTTGACTAATTCCCGTTTGTAGTATCTGCACCATGTTTCACGCACCATCCCGCCAACAGCACATGCTGTCATTACCTCATTACAAGCATCACTTTACTAATTCTCATTGGTACCATCTGCACCATGGACCATGCAATCACGACCATCAGCGTCCTTCCATTGTTACCATGCAATACCTCATTATACCATGCACTAACGGCTTTACAACCAGCACCTATATCATTACTACCATGGACAGTACCAGCATATACTTTAGATTTGATGGTATTAGAATCTAAAACTTCTTTAATCTATTAATTTGACACACAGGAAGAAGGAATGTACAACAAGGAATTAGGTAAGTCAAATATTCACGATGTATATTCATGTAGCTATTTCAGAAAGAGGTTGGTGAAGGTTTTGTTGCATGATGCATGGTAAAATCCCATATCGTCGTGACTTTATGCTGAATCACATCGCCTATAGTGCATTTTGGGCTTGTTAACCAACGTGCAACATGTAATCCGTATTCTTCGTTAGAATATTGCGTCTTTTGCTTTTAGATGTATGATTATGATCCGTGCTTTATAAATAGTGCCCTTTCTATTTGAATAATAAACAACTTTAGGGGGACCCTGAAACCCCGCCTGGTCAAAATTATTTCCATTTGTGAACAAAGTACAAATACTTAGGATATCCTCGCGTATTGCGCATTTTCGTTAATAGCTATATCCATAGCTTCAGTCTTAATTATTCCTTTCCTTTTATCATAATCTACAGACGAGGGTTGTATACTGTGTTCCAAGACTACAATGAAAGATGATAAGTTGGACACATCAGACAATGTAGCAAGTCAAGCACCTAGTTAGGGCTCGCCACATGTTTTCTAACGTTACAAAAATGCAGCGTTAGAGATTTGATAATACTTGCGTCTGTGTTGGTATGCCATTTCAAAGTTTGTGGCAACAGGCGGGACCCACAGTTATCTGTATATGTACACAATCAAGTTTACCACCTTGTAAAGTCAACATTGACGTGTTAGCTCAAATTCTCTCACGGCCATCCTTGCACCAGTGCATATGTTATTCACGATTTACGATAACTTGAAAATATCAAGTAATTTGTCTTGTATCTTTTGTAGACAAACGTTTTGTCATGCACCATATTGTATGACCAAACTTTCTCAGTATTAGACACAGACAATGAATAATTCCAATTTGTACCAAAGAACAAACAATGTAACTCATTTACATCATGTTTATGATAAATACATTCTAATAATCAATGGTGGTCTCAATGTCTTAAAAACATCTTTCCTTATCTTTTTTTGGAAAGGTCTACTCATTACGAAAACAGTAAAGTTAGCAAAAGTTACCATGATCGAAAGCAAGTACAAGCAAAGCTTTGACGTAAGCCGTTCGCGCGGTCTACGCATGCGCGTAGGATATTTATTATCTCCGAGGCTCTAGTATAGTCAGGTCTGTTAGTAGCTGAATCGTTGCAGACCGGATAAAAGCACCAAACTTTGTACACTTATTTATATTGATGGAACTAGTGATTTTAGAAGGGGAACCACCAGATTCAAAGTCAGAGGGGTGCATTGTGAGTTTACGAATCTAAGATTAGCATATATAGAGGACTAGAATATATGCAAAAGGAAAAAAAAGGAGCTAACAGCCCCCAGCCCCTCCCCTCTGCAGTCCCTGACCATATTCATGAAAAAAGCAAAACAACTGCTATAATATTGTACACCTCACTTGAATGACAGTTGAACAAACAAACCACCCCATCCCACCCCACTAAAATTAAGTTGCCTGGTTCTTTGTAGAATATTGGGTGATTTCTTACATAAAAAATTAAGTTTCACAGAGAACCAAAAGAAATACCATTTTCTGACACCAAAAATTAAAAAAAAAAATGAATTTGAGACTAAAACCCCCCTTCAATATGTTTCTACTGAGCATTGAATTTAATTAGTGTCAGACCTGCTTAATTTTATATGTAGTGTTCATTATAAAATAGTGAGATGTCTTACCCATTTACTGTGACTGAAAGACTTCACATCAGACTGTGTGACAAGCTCTATCTGTGAAAAGAAAAGATCATTTAAGCATGTTTAAACCCAGGGGGCTTTAATGTAAAAGGGGCGGGGATGCTGGTCGTACCTTTTAGGGGTTAATTTTCATTATTTGGTACCTTTTTGGGTGTTCAAATAAAAAAATAAATAAAATGCTGTAAAATTAGCATCATTTGGTATCATTTATGGGTGAAACTTGCAATTTTAATGA
Source organism: Anthopleura xanthogrammica (assembly GCA_964019055.1). Lineage (NCBI taxonomy): Eukaryota > Metazoa > Cnidaria > Anthozoa > Actiniaria > Actiniidae > Anthopleura > Anthopleura xanthogrammica. Next base: position 13,477,582 of record OZ025207.1, on the reverse strand, counting down.
CTTAGTATGAGAAAGAGAATTTTGGTACCTTTTAGTACCATCTTCAAAATTTGTGATGAGCATCCCAGCCCTTCCATATATGGGATTCCCCCCCCCCCCCCCCCAGTGTTTAAACATACTACATTGTTATATCACATATATTATTTTACAAAAATAGAAAAAAAAAGTAAACAAAAGTTAAAGCATGGGCATCGCTGACTAGTGATAGAGAAGTTGTTGACAAGCTGAAGGACCTTTCCAATACCAGTGCTGTAGACTATCTGGAACCTTTCTGGTCAAAAGACTTAGTAATGTTTTTCTAGACAAAGCTGAACAACTGAAACCAAAGCTTTAATTTCCAAAAGATAATAATGTGGGCAGGTCCTGGAATGGGTTGGTGATTGGACAGTGACAGAACAAAAATACATTCAACTTGATGACTTTGAGTCAAATATCTTGACTGATGAATATGACAACACTATATTTCCAATGTAATTACTTCAATGTCTGGAAATATAATAAATTTACATGGTACCAGCAACCACTTTTATCAATTTGTAATGCTCTTACTGCACTACACATATAGAGAAATATATTTCTCCCTCCCCTTTACATATTTGAGAAAACAAGTTGTAAATATACCTAAATCAGTTAGTTTTGTATAATGCCTGACATATGTTATTTAATCTTTATTAAAAATGGACCAATTTATTAATTATAAATGACATCAGCTGGCAAATTTTTATGAAATAACTTTGAATTTAGATGATTCATGAATACCTTTTTTAGTATTTTACAGTGCACCGCACAAGAGTATGACCACATTTGAGGTATTTGCATACTTTTATGCACAGGCTTTTGTATGTTAAACCATCACATTTTGCTGCAAAGTCAGCTGGTTTTACCAAATAAGCCATGTAAAAGCTCATTTGGCAACAAAAGGCCTGTGCATTGAAGTACATGAATATATTAAATGTGGTCATACTTTTGCAGTCTGTGGTTGCACTGTAAGTGCCATTTTCTGAAGGCAAATAAGCAATATGCCTCTGAAACTTCAGAAATTTGTTGAAAACAAATGATTTTACACTGATATTTTAGCATATAATTTTCAAGGTCACCATGCAATTTTGGTTTGAGTGGCCTTTGATGTACATTGATTTAAAGATCTTACAAGACCTAAATATGAAAAATCTTGAATGCTTCATTGTAAGATCTTTAATACATAGTCTCACAGATTTTTAATCTGGGAGCAATGAATCTCTTCAGCTGATCATGCCATTAACTATGATGATCATGCTAACGAAGCCTTTTCAGATTCGCTGATCATAATCATGATCATGTGTCGGTGCACTAGCGTTAGTGTATACAGCTAATTATAACGTGTCTTTATTCTATTAGCTGTTGAATCATCAGTATCCAATGCCATGAGCTGATGAATCATCTACCAAAAGACTTCCCGAAGGATTTCGATCTCGATGTCTCCAGCAAATATAAAAAGTAACCCCCCCGATGCCAAGTACAGGAAGAACAACAGCAAGAACAACCACTACAGTAATCCAAGTAGGCCAGTTTGGACTCGGGCAATCTTTATATGTACGTCTACAAATATGATCATCACAGCAAAACATATCTTGTGCAGATCCACAGTCTAACGAGAGCGTACAATATTCGCCATAACAACTTGTTTTGCAGACGCCTTCAACCTCATATTTCTTATTCATACAACATGATTGTGTTTTGTTGTCTTTCTTTGGACATTCTTCGTCTTTTAGACACGGTGTTTCCGCTCCATAACTCGCCTGTAACAAGGCTAACAGCAGAAAAAGAAAGGATTACAGTCCATTCTCGTTGGTGATCTTCACGTTAAATTTTGCCTCTAAATTAACGTCGACAGTGATTCTATTCGAATGTCATGGAATATGAAACGTACCTCATTTCTTCTACCCATGACGTCATGTCTTATAAGTAACAGCGCGTGATTCGCGTGACTTTTGATGTCATCTGATTCAGGGGACTCCTAAGTAAAATTGGCAAAACCAGTTAATAGAATAACTGAAATTGTCTGAAATATTTGGTACCATGGTTTAACTTTGTCTTTGCCGCCATGTCACTGTTGTTGCTTGTTTGCTCGCTGATAGTAATAAGGTGGGGAGTAGGCGGGCTCCCGGAAATTCTGAGATGAATTTTTATTTGTTCCAGTTTCATGGTTTATTCTTAACCCCCGCTTTATAAAGGGGCACTTCAAAACGCCCCATTTTTTGAAACTCCAAATAATTCAAGTATTTGAGAACAATATGACTCAATTATGATTATGAAAACCAGATTGGCGAAAATCATAGCCTGGGAACCACTTGCAGTTGAGAAATTTTGGTTGAAAAAAATTGATAATTTTTATCCGCCACTTTTGACTGTGAAAAAATTTGTTGTTGGCGCCATATAGATAAGTTTAACCAGGTTCGTGCGGTCTACACCCAGAATGCTTTAACTAATGTAAAGCTTATCTCTGAGATTCTAGTAGCAGTAGTAGGAGGGAGCTTAGACAATGCGAAAAAAGAAGCGCTCTCTCAGAGGCCCCTGCACCGTCATTACAGGTCATTGCCAGTGGCACAGTTGAGATACCTATCTCTGAAGTACTAGTAGGAGGTAGCTTAGACAATGGTGAAGAAAGACGCGCTCTCTCAGAGGCCCCTGCACCGTCATTACAGGTCATTGCCAGTGGCACAGTTGAGATAAGTATATCTGAAGTACTAGTAGGAGGTTACTTAGACAAGAGGAAGAAAGAAGCGCTCTCTCAGAGGCCCCCTGCTGCACCTTCATTACAGGTCATTGCACAGGCTTGGCCAGGTTGAGATACCAAGCGTCTCTGAAGTTCTAGTAGGAGGTAGCTTAGACAATGGGAAGAAAAATGGCTTCCTTTAAAAGGCTCCTGTGTCGTAATTATACAAAGGCATATAATACTTCACATGGAGAAATATCTTAGAGGTAGCAATGGGGTTGCATGGCATTGGAAATAAGCATCCGCTTCGGTAAATCTTCTCTAAAAGACTACTGCCGGAAACGTAACGATATAACACTGAATCAGTATAATGCCACTATGCAAATCCCCACAACCAAATAAAGAAACATACACATTCTTCATACTTATAACTTATTGAGATTTTGAGCCGCCAATACGGGTTTATATTGGGGGCTAGTAGGGAGAAAATATATTCCTTATTGGCCGTATTCGCGAAGTGGCATTATATTTGTATCGCGATTCTCCTATCGCGCGGTAATTTTGAGCCGACAATACAGGTGTATATATTGGCGGCTCTCTCCCAATCACACTTCTAGGAGAATCGCGATACAATAATTGATGGAATAAAAACTTCTTGTATTACACACGTTGAGATATACCGAATGGTAACTGGGGGGGGGGGGGGGGGGGCTATCTAGCTAGAGTTGCGGTTATATTAACAACTGCCTTGGCTATTCAACAAATGTATCATTTGAATGTGGAAACCAGTTGATGAATGCATTTTTCTCTGTACCCAGAAATCTGTTACTGGCAACATTATCGTTCAAATAGCACTAACAGCTGTTGAGTTTGATGGCGCTAAAAAAATCTTCGAGAGAAGATGTGTAATTAACCCAGCCGTTTGGCCTTTTCAAAAACTCAATTTTCCAAATTGAAAGTAAGCCGCCATATTGGCCAGAAGCAGACATTCATATTCATGCTTAAACTCCGCAGCTGTATCTTGTGTGTCGGCAAAGCCGCTCTTTTGAGTAAAGCAAGGCTAATGAGGCATTTTGCGTTACAAGATGTCAACTGTCGTGTGGTATCCAGAAAAGACGTCTACGTTGGTCGCTGCGCTAAGGTGGTAATGGCTTGATGCTCTCAGCCAAGAGATGTGACTATATTGGCATTTGTTTGGGCAAAATTAAACGCTGTGAGGTATCCGAAGACTGAGAAAGTCGCTTGCGAAGTTGCACGAAACGTTGTTACGTGCCACATCTCTCTAAAAACGCAAATACTAGCAACATACCCTAGGACATTGCACGGTTTGTCCAGAATAGAAATATTATGTCTATCAAATTCTGTTGGGAATTTATTGGAATATTGATAGCTTATTTAAGAGAAACAATGTGCTCTCCAAAAATATAATGGCGTGAGAATAACAAGTAGAGTCAACTGCCCTAATATTACTGAACATTGAGAAAGTCGCTTGCGAAGTTGCAGAAAATGTTGCTATTCGACCACTTCTCTTTAGAAAAACACAAATACTAGCAACATGCCCTTAGGACATTGCACGGTTTGTCCAGAATAAATTGCTAGAAGCAATTTGTCTATCGAATTTTGTTGGGAATTTATTGGAATCTTGATAGCTTATTTAAGAGTAAAACCGGCTATGCTCTCCAAAAATCTGATGCTTTGAAACTAGAGAATAGCAAGTACAGTCAACTACCTAATGCTTATTTTCCTCCTAGGGAAATATTTTAAGAACATATTGACTCTTCCTGTTTGTAAGTATGGGTCAGATTTATTTAGAGTTGTGGGTCAAAAAGAGCTGTTTCATCGCTTAAACAATTTCCCATTGTTCCTCTGGCACAGCAAACAAAATTAACAGCTTCATCTGGAAAACGTTTTTCTAAATCCATCCTGAATGTCAGGGTTTGTTTGCGTAACCATAGTTACATCTTAGGCCAAACAGTGCCATAAAATCTTCTGCGTCGTACGGATTATTGTAAAAAAAATCATTAAAAATTAACGTGAACTTATCCTGTTGATCCATCGTAAGAGCTGCTAGGAGACAGGCTTACATGTGAAAAGAACGATGTTAAATGAGAGGGATTAGTTCCTGAGTGGTGTGTTGAAAAAAATCAATTATTTCAAACAATGGTCGCGTACAGTCGGGTTACCATTGAATGAGATTGCTATTAAGTCAACACGACGTCACACGAGTGTCAGTTCAGCCATGTTGTGTTCAAAAGTTCATCTCTATACGCCAAACGAATAATATTGCTTAAGATTTCTCGTCCTACCTATTAACAGAGGAAGCAAAACTCAAGGCACTGAGGCCCTGGTGTATTGGCTAGGACATGAGCTAGAATCCAAGGCTTGGTATGTATGTCTTGAGCTACCTTATAAGAACGATGATTAGTTTTATGGAAGCAACTTCATATCCAGGCGTGAATCGATCACTGAACGATTTGTATCGATATTTTATCGACATTTTAAACATTACTTCGATCTAGGTATGATATTTGATTTCTCTATGTGTGCAAAATAGAAAATACCGTTTAAGATTCTACGTACAAGCCGTGGATTTATTCGATTTGCATCGTATAGTCATATATGAAGGTAACATCACATCACGCCAAATCAGCGGAAAGTTATTGATATTAGAAATTCAATATGTGCGATTACTAGTCACAGTCATTATCACTGACAACGTCTAAGTTCACCAGCGATTCATAGAATGCTTCCCTTATTATTGAAATATTGTATTGCAGCCATTTTAATGTTCAGCTAGCCTTGTCAACGTCAAGTTTGTATTTTAACTTGCGAATTTGTTTGGGTGCCAACTTCGGGAAGAACCATAGTTAACTATGGCAGAACTGATGAATCTGGCTCCGAGATTCACTGAAACAGTTGCGGAAAAAGTATAAACGAGCCAGTTTTGTTTCAGTCGTGAAAGGTATCTACGTTGAATTGTCTGGTAAGCCATCGGGTTTCTCGTTTCTTTTTCATCTTATTTTTGTTTTCATTACGAATTTACGAATTCTCTCAACGGGAGCCAAGGTTTAAGAATACACTATTGTTTTAGTTTAACATAAACATTGATTATTTACAGTATAAGTTATCAGTTGGCTCTGAGTTCGAATATATTCTATCCAGAACCTGTTCGAAGTATTCATGTGCAGAAAAAATTGAATTTTAGATAAGGCATTGTCTGTAGTGTCATTCAGTAACCATCGTCTTCTTCAGTGTTGCCCGGTGACATGCAACAAATTAAAGTCCAAAGAAGCATCTAGTTAAAAGGATAGGACTGATACTTCCTATTCGAGTTTTTGGCGACTGAAGAGAAATCTCTGAGAAGTACTTAGAACGGACATATTTCAGTGGTATTTTGACTTAGGAAACTCGTTAGGATTTATGAGGAGATTGTAGCGAAAACTGGATCATTGTATAGACTACTTATCAAGTCACTAGTCGAGATCGTGAACAGCGGTTTCCATAGTAACATGCAAAGAAATATTGACATTGAATTCTATATGAATTCCAAATGTTTCTTAGTTTTAAAATTTTGCTAAGAATTCATCGTTTGGCGACTATCTAAGCCCTCCAATACGTTGGAATACCACATAGATATCAATCAACTATGGATTTTAGTTGCGAATTAATGATTTCTGCGTGAATCGTGAGATGAGTTTTTGACTGTTTTTGGTATTGATTGCAGTCAGGATGTGATGGACATTGCTCCTGCTATCATTTCTATTACATTTCACTCATTTTACGCCAACTCATTTAATGGCTTAGAAAAAACTACTTAGTTCAAAATTAAATGATAGTTGCCCCTGAAAAATGTCCACTATCTTAAATGTTAGCGGAGGTCATAAAAGCCATTTGCATCCGACGTGATGAAGTTCCATCATTTTTTATAGCCTTTCGAACCGTTCTAGATTGATTTAAACTGCTAAAAACTAGTGAAATGGTCTGCAAATTATCTTTTATTTTTTTACCCCGTTTTGGTAAGAAGATCCTCTCATTATGAGAAGAAATCTGAAACTGAAAAAAACGAAAAAAAATAGTGAAATTTAAATTAAAATTAAAAGGGCATCGAAAAGTGCCGTCAAATAATCTATTGTTTCTTTTCTTTTTCATTTTCACTTTCTTATATCAAGCTTTATCTCGTTATGACAAGAGCTCTAGAAATAAAACGAAAGAAAAAGGAAATTAAAAATGCATGAAATTTGAAAATTTAAATCAAGAGGCATCGAACAACGACATCAAATAATCTTTCGTGCCGATTTTATTTTTATTTTTCATTATAATTTCTTTTCTATTTCAAGCTATCATTGTGCTTCGTGTATTACAGAAGCAATATGCTAAAGCTTAATCTAAGTCAGTACTGAAAGATCAAAATCTTCCGTATGTTAATTTCCATTTTGCCAAGCTCTTAAAAAAAATGCCACTATTATAATTTCTTTTCTATTTCAAGCTATCATTGTGCTTCGTGTATTACAGAAGCAATATGCTAAAGCTTAATCTAAGTCAGTACTGAAAGATCAACATCTTCCGTATGTTAATTTCCATTTTGCCAAGCTCTTAAAAAAAATGCCACACAATTAGCTTAATTTATCAACCGCTGTGCCTCTTATTCTCAGTAAGAAGGACTTAAAGAAACTTGTAGTTATTGTTAAGCTCTAAAACTAATGTATGCCATTCTGCCTGGCTTGATAATAATTTATTTAGAGTAACTATAACATAAATCTTTAGTGAGCATATGAAAAAAAACAAAACAAGGAAGACTTCTAGTGGCAACAACTGTGCTTTCATGACGCATTTGTTGCTTTCAGTGATTTGTTTGTAAACGGGACGTGTTCATTAAACAAAAACGTAAAAAATCAATCTTTAGCGAGCATTTTTTAGATTTCAGCTCTGTCTATTATGAAAAATGAAAAAAAAATTCTGGCGACAACTGAGCATTTTTATCCACTTTTCATAACGCATCTGTTACCAATTGAGTTATTCAGTTATTGCTAGAGGGATGTGTTGAATAGATAAAAGCGCATAAAATGAGTCTTTAGTGAACATATTTTTTTGTTCTTAGCTCTCAGTGGCTTTTAAGAAAAGTAGGGGGAAATTCTGACGACAGCTGAGCTTTTTCAGTTTGTCTAATTCCCATGACGCATTTGTTGATAACGGAACGTGCTCAACTGACAAAAGACAATGCGTTTTCCTTGATTTCTAATTCTTGAAACAAGAGCAGAAAATTAACAAGAAACAAAATTCGGAGAATCTCAAGGAAATGACTCCCACAATGATCGATATGAAAGTTTTAAATTTAGTATTGTGTTTTTGTATTTCCTACTTCTTATTATTCCTTTCTCTTTTTCTCCTTTCTTTTTCTTTTTGTCATTTCCTCGTATTTCATCAAGCTATTCTTGGATAAGACACGGTAACAGTTATTGTTATGTGATGTTTTCGATAATCTTTCACATTATTGCTTTTAGCCTTGTATATTCTTGTTGCTTCATTAATGTTTTTAAATTAGGATTTTGATACAATTATTCCTGCATCGTATCGAGACATTAATTTTTAAAATTAATTTTTATTGAGTCTATCAAGTGAAGCTGAATTTATCATTTGATGTTCTTAAAGCCCACCAGGTTTATTTAACAACCTGCAAGGCCAAGCATAAAATAATTCCAATTATTTACATTAATCAGAAGAACAAACTGTTCTCATGCAAATCCTAAGGCAGATGAACAAATATCCTCTTATTCGGCTTCAAACAATATAAACAAACAAAGGTTTCAGTTTAGAAAGTTCATCAAGAGTTCTAAACGTTTATGTGTTTCTTTTCAGCTGCATAAGATGGCCGACGTTGGAATCAGACATGTGACAAGAGTCACTCTGTTCAAGAACGGAGATCCCAATTTCAACGGTAAACACATCGTAGTTAACCCTCGCTATTATAGAAACTTTGAGTCTTTTCTAGACACAGCTACTTTCAGCACACAGTGTACAAGTGCTGTAACAAGGATATGTACTCCACATGGTCGCCATAATATCGAAAGTGTCGATCAACTTTCAGATGGTGGTACATACGTAGCTGTCGGGCGAGAGAACTTCAAGAGATTAAAATACGGCCAGCCAAGACCTCACAAAGTACCAGTAAGGCTGCCTCCTGTTTGGAGAAACAACCTGCCATCTTCGGGACGGTTTCGGAAGGTATACGAAGTAGAGAGGCAGGCGCTGAAACGAATTTATGTGTACCGAAATGGTGATAACATAACACCAGCGAGGATGATTTTATTGAAGAAGCGAATGTTAACAGATATGGAACTAGTGTTAGCTGCCCTACAAGAGAGTGGATTCCATTTTGATTTTGCAATCTCGAAGCTTTTTACTCTTAATGGGAGGCAAATTTATGACTGTGATCAAATCGTACATGATGGAAAGTATGTCGCGATAGAAAGAGGAAGTAGATTTAAGTCGATGAATTACGGAGGACATGGTGAAGTAAGCCCTAGGAACGCTGTATTACATTCTACGAGATTGCCACCACTCGTCTCACAAGACAATAATACTAGTGAAAATAGGTCTCCTAAGAAGCAAATAGTGAAACCACCGACCATAAACAAACCAAGGCCACCACCTGTGAAACAAGAAAAGAATGTACTCTCTAGTCAAACACAACCGATCAAAAAACAAAAAGAAAACAAACGTTCTGGTGTACCAAATCAAAAGTCTATTGTCAGTTTATACCGTTCTGGTGTACCAAATCAAAAGTCTAGCGTCAGTATATCACAGGACGATAATAGAGAGAGTTTCTCTAACGTTAGTTTATCAGCAACGCCGCCTCCTCTAGACGAATCACCCGATTTTACTTTGTCAGCGACAAACAAGGTTAAAGAATCTGGAACAAAAGATGAAAAGTTGCCTGAAATCGGGGAAATTCCTCAGGACATTGATGAACTGCCAAAAAAGGAACAAGAAACTATAGGAGCGCATATCTACAAGGCAAGTGGGATGCAACAAGAATGGGGAGATATGATTAATGATTCTCGTAATACTCCCGTTAAAACGCTCGATAATGCCCCGGATGAGGAAGTGGTTGAGGAAATCATGGAAGATATCGAAGATGGTACGGGAACATCCGAGATACCTAAAGAGAGCGCTGGAAAAGATGGAAAAATGGAAGAGGAAAGTAAAAAGAAACTGGAAAAAGAAAAGGAAAAAGTAATGGAAATTGCTGAAGATGAAAAGGATATGAAAATGAAAAGGATGAAAATGAAGAGGGTCAAACAAAAACGATCTGATAGTGAGACATCAAAAGACAATGATGACCAGTCTGATGAAGAAGAAGAAGAAAAAGATGAAGACTCTGTGGATGAAATAGCATCCAATGATGGTGATGATACGAAAGTTGATGATGATAAAGTGCATGATTCTGATGCAGTTGACAATGATGATAAGAAAGTCGTTGGAGCAGATGAAAACCTTCCTGGTACTGCAGGTAGTAATAATGATGAAGATAGTAAAGACCAGGGCGATAGAGCTGCAGGTCCTGCTGCTTCTGATGATGATAATGAAAACGATGACGATGATCATGATGACAAGGATGAAAGTCCTGCTGTCAGCCAAAACCCATCACGCAGAAGCAGCCAAGAGATGAACAGCGAAGATGAAGTGAAGTCTGAAGATGAAGTGAAGTCTGAAGATGAAGTGAAGTCTGAAGACGAAGTAGACGATGAAGACGAAAAAGATGACGATGAAGACGAGAAAGATGAAGACGATGAAGATGACAAGAGCGAAGAAGAAGAAGAAAGCGAAGATGACAAAGAAGAGGAAGATGATGATGATGATAAAGAGGACGATGATGATGACTCAAGTGTTGTCAGTGAACCTGAAGACGATGCGTCAAACAAAGACCCTGAGAGTGAGAAAGAAGATGAAACGACCGAAGAAAATGCTGCAAAACAAAACAAAACAAACCAGAAAGTTGAAAACCAAAGAGCGCAACCTGATATATCGACAAAGAAAGGCAAACCAGATATGACAAAAGGACGAAGCACTAAGACCAGAGATGTAAATAAAGCCTAAGCATAGATAGTAGATTTTTCCAAACATTTTATAATCCAGAATATATGTTATATGCAGATATTGGAACTAATAATATATATATTTACCCCATTGAAAATACAGCCAATCAGAAAGCAAAAAATCCGTTGTAAATTCGGTGGTATTTCTCCGTTTCTTACCATCAGGCTTTGCAGTGTTTTGAAAATCTTTACTAAATGGCTAGGTATTTGCAATGGTGTGGGATAAAATAGTTATACAATGCTTTCCCGTAGCACACCATGGAATATCCCAATTGTCACTTGAATTTTCTTTGTAAACACACTTGCCTGAAGGGGCTCGTGCATATACTAGAAAATACAAGTGCCTTGATGGATATCCCATGGTGTGCCACTCAATAGTAAACAAAGTGTATAATTAGTATATAAGAGTATGACGGCAGGGGGAAGTATGGGTTTACGAGCTGGTTTTTTTATACGATTTATTTGAAATACTTCCTCCTCCCTCTAGCCCTCAATTTTCATGGGATTTCCTCACAAAATCTTAAACAAAGTATATTCCTTGACGAAATAATTTTCTACCTCTAAAATGTTCAAAATAGTAATGATAAACTCCTCTTCCCTGATCGTGAGGGTCTGCTCAGACATCTAGCTTTTCATCTATCGAATGCATGAAAACCCGGCATCTCATTAAGGGTAAGGATACGTGAAAAGTTTGTTGATGCCCCAGTGAATCGAACCTTTTATATATGGAATTCATTTATATCATTTTTATCTATATTATATTGTATGGTGTTGTATATTAACTACCCTATATGATGATTCATACATAATGCTTTATTGTTTTAATTAGAGCTGCATGAGTCAAAAACAATTGTCATTTTACGAGACTCGATTTAAACAGAAGGGGTGGGGTTACTCGGTAACCATCACCAGTGAAATCCTATATTATGTCATCAAATGTCTCTAAATAGACCTTTTTACCGATAGAGCTTTTTACCATCTTGAATTCTATTGTCTTAAGTAAGACATTATGGGGTGCTGAGGGGGCAAACGTGGAAATATTCATAAAGCATAGTTTGAAGGGTTTACCGCTTCTCAAATAATTTTACTCTTCCGTACGTGTTTCACATATTGCTCCAACTACCAGCAAATTCAATTGGTTTTTAGATGTGCTTTTCAGTGGATCACGTTAAATTATATCAAAAGACACTCTGACAGCTGTGCATGCTATGAATTTTGCAATAATTACCCCCTCAGCATCCCATAATGTCTTACTTAAAACAATAGAAATCAATATTGCCACCGTGTCAGTAAAAAAGGTCTATTAAAACTTAATGTCAAAGTACAGTTATGAATGTACTGTTACTTTAATTTGAATGTTTGCTAAACAACATATTTCTGTATAGAAATAGTCACTACAGGAGCCGGTTGTACGAAGCCTGGATAAAGTTATTCACCGGATAAGAGATATCCGGTGTATAGAATTTGTATAGGTTTATCCGCTGGATAAGGATTTATCCGGTGATAACACTATTCAGGCTTCGTACAACCGGCTCCAGATACCTAATTTAGAGGCTTTGCACCATCACTTGATGGCAACCACGACAGGAGGCACAACAATTCCTAGGAAACTAAACCAGGTTCAATTTTTCCTGCCTCCTGTCATGGCTGCCATCACGTGATGGTGCAAAGCCTCTATCGAGCATTTTAAAAAGCCCATGCCGAGGGGGAGAGGTACTTTCTGGTACCTATTATCTAGGTCAATAGAATTAGGTTCCTAACCGGGACCATTGTTTTGACAACATCCCTTATCATACCTCAGGCTTTATAAATCTTTCAGAGAAGGGCTAAAGCTCTCTGCACCTTTTTATTAATGCGATTAAATCATGTGGGATTTAAAGGCGCGGATAAATGGTGCAACATTGTGCGCAATATTGCAGGCAATGTAGCTCAAAAAGGATTGTTTTCTACTTCAGTAAATGTCATGCAACAAATTGCGTCGTGTGACATGGCTTACATCATCGAATGCCTGCAACACTGCGCGCAATGTTGCACCATGTGTTCGTAGCTTAAACAAGTGTGGATCTAGGAAGGCCGGGGCTGGGGTGCTTCGCTTGAACTCGCTTGTAATCAAACCTTGATTAGAAACTAATTAGAAAATATTCATAATAGTCATATGCCATAGCTATTAGAGTGGTTTTCATTAACCCGTGAAACAAAGTGTGTTTATTAAAGTGTAATAGTCAAAAACTCACAACAGAAAACAAAAGAATCAGAGTGAAGTAGAGTGTAATACGCTAAAGTGTGTTTGACGGGTTTATGAAAACCGCTCTATATATACTTGGTGTATTAGCATATATATATTTATAAATCATATAAAGTAATTTTTTAACGGGAGATGAAAAGGGAAGGATGGGGAGGAATTAGTTATAGATATGTGAATAAAGTAGAATAAAGTATAATATTGTTAGATTCTATACAGCATTTTAGTATCGCTAATTTTTTGTTTCCAATCGAGGTTAGGATGATGTTACGAGGAATGATTCGTAACTAAGATTATTTATTCGCGCAATGGTGTAGTCTCCTACGCAGCCGTTGTTGGGGTCATCTCTACATTCTATCTCCTCACTAGGGGATAGAATGTAGAGATGACCCTAACAGCGGCTGCGTAGGAGACTAGCAATGGTGATGCGCAAAAAGGTTATGTCATTTAACATGCCAAGAAGAAATGAGTTTTTGGATTTGGCAAAGATTTTTTGAATTTGTATTCACTTTCAAAAACTTACAACTTTCAAAGTATTTAGGATGGGTGATTCACAACGTGTTGCTGAGCCAAAAATTGTTTCCGTGAGGAATAACACATGACATTCTTTTTGCGCAACTCCTTCGCAACTCCTATTTAATAGACATTAGCCATAGCCATTCTGAGGTTGACGTAAAAACTGGGTCTAGTTGACATTGTAGTGCACTGTGTGACGTTTTAGGGAACGAAATAGGCGCTAACTTGGAAATATGTCCCCTAAAACAATCCCATAATGCAATGCAATGCCAACTCAAACCAGTTTTTTCCTCCATCTCTTGATCATCTGTCAATCAAAACAGTGCTGCGGAACTAGCTCCAAAAAGAGGCGTGTCGTAACTGAAAATTTTAAAAAGTTTTATGAAGTGTATGTAACCAAGCCGTGCGCAGCCTATATTAAATTGAAATTGAGACTTAGTCAACCTCATCCTCCCATCCCTAACCAAGCATGGCACATGGAAATATCACGGTATCCTTTGAACGAATCAGAGTACCGTGAAAGCTCTCGGACGGCAGTGTTACGATAACGCCATGGCATTATAATGTCCGTCTGAACATTTTTACGGTCATATGCTGAAGATGTACTTAATGAGCTTAGCGAACCTGACGTTATTTATATAAGAGAATTTCTAACATATGAGTGTGAAAAGTCACGTTACAGAATTAACGAAGTTCGTTAAGCCAATCACAGCACTCGAGACCACAGGTCATCCAATCAAAATACTCAGACGCACAACCGTCACGGTCACAGCACGACACCATGAGCTTTCCAAATTCAAATGAAATCTGCTCTTTACGTCTGAGAGGGAGTAGATAATGAGGTGAGAAACTTAATGAATTTTGCAAAATTTGTGGTTTTTCTAGTTTAATAGACTAAAAAAGAAATGTGCGTGGCAAGACGTGGCAATCTGTTAAGCATGTTAAACTGTTGATGGTGCGTAAGAAGAGGTGTTAAAGTGAATGATAGAGCAGTTTTCGTATGTCTATGAAAAACGTATGGCACAGACCGCGCCTTGCCGTGACCGTGTCAGTGCCGTGTAAGAAAACATTCAAGATTCCGTGCCGTGACCGCGCCGTAACCGTACCGTGTGCCATGACTTTTCGCACTCATACAAAATCTGCTCTAAGGGTGAAATAAGCTGCTCCACATAGCTAACACAAGAAGAACTTCTAACTGGGGTGCTTTTCATTTCATTCTTTTGACAAGAAAAGTGACAAGAAAAAAAGAGATTTTTATCAGAGCATGTAGACACAGTACACGGAGCTACATTTTGCCTCGCCCTTTTTTCACTGGTTTGAAGATATTAATTGCAAACACATAGTTAAAGAAATAAAAGGATTTAAGAAATAATTATTCTCTAGCTCGAAAACACTAAAACCTCTTAAGATGCTTCAAACAAAGGAACTCAAGGAGACTGTGGTTTCTGTTCTCGGCTAATTAGACACCTGAAAGTGTTCACCACAGAAGGTGGGTGCCAACAAACACCCTTCTCCATGGCAACCATAATATGGTGTACTTCTAGCAACACGAAAGATGAGAATCTTAAGAAGTGGTTTTCAGTTACTACTGAGAAAAGGAACAACAAGGTTATTTTATTCCTGTAAAGTGTAGAGTGATGTTTGGCGAAGCCAGGCGAGAAGCGATGGGGCTTCATCATTTTGTCTCAGACACGCGTAGAAAGGTTTTCATTTGCAATGATCGACGAGAGTACAAGAATTTACAAGGAGAAGTACAGAAACTTGAAAAGAGAAAAGCAAATAATATGAAAAAGTACGATGATGAAATAAAAGACTGGAAGGAGATTTTAAAACAGCTTCAAGATGAAAAAGAAGGTAAGGCTCTAGCTTGTGATAAAAAAAACCTTGGAAGTTTGAGAAAAATTGGGAAAAGTTCAAAATTCAGATGAGGTAAAGCTTAGCAATCGTAAGAGTTATTAAAGACAACAAGGGTTCTAATACAAGGTTTGAAAATTTTTGTCATAATGCAAAGGCAGGTCATTTTTAACACTACTTTTCTGACCTAATCTTAGCATATAATGCTAACGAATTCTTAACTCTGAATGCGGAGATTTCAAAAATTTCACCACTGTTTTCTTTTTCTTTACTTTCCTTCTTCAAAACAGTTCACATTTTTCTTTTCGAGAGATCATCGATATCGGTGTTGACAAGCGTCAATCTCGTTCCCAAAGCCCTTGTTTTCTTATGCGCATGCTCGCCAATTACTGTTCGTGGATTTCCGCACATGCGCAATACAAGTCTACCAGGGTCAAATTCTCAGTATATGATATCTCATGGTATTGATATTTCTGCAGGAGTAGGGAGCATTCAATGCCTTATTGAAGCAAACAGAGAAACGCTCAAGTCTTCAATGACTACACGCAGACAGAATGCGATCAAGAGTGTACGCCGCTCCCTCGCTCCACACCCCATACAAGATTTCCTTCACAAACCGACGGTTAATCATCAGCTTATTTCCAAGCCACCATCAGTCCCACGGAAAGTAAAAGTGGAACTGTTGAAGCGAGAGCAAATCAGATTGAATGAGGTATGATAAGTTGGTCAGTGAGGAGATGAGTTAAGTTCAGCTCAATACAATTCAAATTTTTGCAGTTTTGTTTCGTTTGGGCACTTTAACATTTTTAATATTTTCATGACGTCATCTATCCACACTGTTTCAAGAAAATGGTTAATGAACCGAATCCAGACATCGAACTCATTAACTGATGCGATCAAGAGAGTATGAAGTAAGAGAGCACATCTCCGTGCCCTATGATAATTATCTGACAATCTATATTTAGCTCCGCGCGCAGCCGGAAATAGTTTATCATGGGATTCCTGATCCAGTTCAAATAATTTTCATGGGGATAGACCTATGTATGGGAGTTGTGCTCTCTTACTTCTACTCTCTTGATGCAATACATTTTTAAAAGACTGCATGGGATTTGTCAAATGAACTTTACACTAAGCTAGACATCCAGACACCCAACTCCTTACTCATGTCTTTCCGTACAAATCCAAGTGCTAACTCTTTATCATACTTTTATCTAATGTATTAGGAAAAATTAAGCAATAATGAAATCAAGCCAAGAAAGTCTGAAAACACAAACGCGTTTCTGGATGATGCTGTCGCAATGTATGCGAAACTGAGGAGAGAAATAACCGCTGGTCCAGAGAAACGGTATCAATATGAAAGTTTTTGTCAGCTATTTATTGAAGTGCTTAAATAGTTAAATTAATAGCCAACAGTTGTTGTTTCTAGTTCAATATAGGCTTACTAATTACGACTCACTAGGCATGGTATCTTTTGCAGTGTAAGCCCCCTTTAAGGAGACAATATCAACTATCGCTACTTCTAAAATATTGCAATTTTTTCCTTTTTCTTTTTCCTAATTAGTCACTTTAAAAATTTTTAAAACTCCTTAATTATCAAAACCTAATGCAAAAATTTTCAATTTGCGCTATAAGCTCACTTAACTTTCATTTCATATTCAACTACAGCGGTCAGTAATACTTATCCTGATGCATCTATCTATTTTATATTAGGGAGGTTTTGTTATCACCCCCAAAATCCAAGTCCATGAGCATTAACGAAACGAGGCCTATAACCGTACCGGGTGGTAATTTCAAGGGACTGGGGACTAAAGAACTTGAGGATTCTCTGAAACCCAGAGGAATAGAACGAAGTAAGACATTTGGAGGCTTTATGCCAACGGCGCAATGGAACAACTCGCCTCAGACAACAAGGAAGAGGGACAAAGGACGTTTTAATTTCAAAAACACGGAAGCAAGGGGTTTTAGGATAGCAGACAAATGCAACGCTGTAAAGGATACACCAAGAACAAGCAACAAGAGAACAAGACACAAGAAAACTGAGTCTCTGAAAACAGGGGAAACTAAGTCAAAAACAAATTATTCAAAAAAAGAAAGTCGGGAAAAGTCCGTTAACAATAGAGTGGTCAGAATGCCGAAAGTACAATTTGCTTCTCCGCCTGATCATGAACAAGTTGTGAAAGAATTTGAAGAAAACGAGCTGAAATGGAAGGGAAATATTGAAATTGTTAACAATCGAGACAATCGCCAAGAAAGCGATGTACAGGAGGAAGAGAGGGAGGAAATGTCCTCCCAAAGCTGCTCCTCGATCGAACAACAAACAACAACTAAAGATAACTTGACAAATTTAAACGATTTTGCTCAATCAACTGCTAAAGACAAGCGAAGGAGGGTCAGAAGCCTATCGGATAGTATCACTTTATTGAATAGCGAAGATAAGCTTCCAGCCAGTTCACAAAGATTGAAAGCCCCAGGTTTTTTGAAAATAGGATCAACACGTCCAAGGAGAGATTCAGAATCGAAAACGGAACAAAATTTTGATGAATCAAAATCTACTGCCCAAAGATCCTCACCTCGAAAGCACTCGCTGACTGGTTCGCCTAGAAGACATTCCCAGCCTAGTAGCATTAGTACCACAAGACTATCTGAAATAATATCAGAAAAAATCCTGGAACAAGTTACCAATACTAAGAAAAGACTCAGTATATCGTCCAATCAGAAGACGTCGATATTAAAAAGCTATGCGCGCATGCTCCAAAATCAGCTGAAAATGGACGACGCGCCCGAGAGGGATTCACCTGATTTTAGCGACACACCATTCATGCGCAGTAAAAAAGACCAAAATGAGATAACTGACACTTCTAAAGCGGCGAATAATCAAGGAATTCGATCCACCGCAAAAACGCTGAGTCACTGGACTTTATGGAAGAACCAGTTGCAGCTAGGAGCTCTTCAATCATCCTTTGACTATTCAGAAATCGAGGAGGAAAATGTGCTGAAGGATAAAGAAAGGAGACGCATGAGTGTCCCGTTTTTTGGAGCAGCAGGTATTGCGACTAGAAAAGAGAGAGGAGTAAGACTGAATAAACTAAAAAATAAACATGGAGAGGAACCAATCGGTGAGGAGGAAGAAGAAAACACAAGAGAAAAACACGAACTTAATTACCTCGAAAAATGAGGAAAGCCTGCCGTTTCAGGATAAAGATCACTATGATTATCTCTTGAGCCCTGGACGTTCCATAGGCTTTCCATTTTTCTGAGTCTTCTGGTACTTTCTCACAGATTCAGTTCTGCCTGGATCACGGAGAGGCCGGTGAGCAGACTTTGTCGACGAAAATAATATCTACCATCAAAACGTGTCGTGACGGCGCGCTCATTGATTTCCCAATTAAAACATTCCTCCGAGCTTATATAATTTGTTAACCTTCCAACATAAGTCACTTGTTCACTGTGACCAACGAGAAGTGTTTTACTATTCGTGTAGTATGGATGAGATTTTTTAAATTTATAAAGAATAAAGAAGCTTTTTGACATTTATTTCTGAGCTGATTTCTGATCCGAAAGCTCAGTTGTAACTGAGTTTGCGCATATTATATTTTATAAAAGCAATAATATAAAACTGCTGCTTGTCTCTGTACTGTGAAATAAACACGAGAGCACGAGAGAAGCAAACAGGAACATACAGTAACACGAGGCGTAGCTCCGGCAAATAATTGTTGCCTAAGTATCTCATAATTGTTTTCCAAAAAAGTGCTTTATACTCGAATATTTGCTGTTTGAGGTAGTAAATAATAGTAGCATCAATAAGTAACTAAAATACCTAGGGTTTTCGTTAAAATAGGCCTTAACAATAGCCATTATTTACAAGCCGATCACCTGTAGTTATTCCTACAGTACCCGGATGTGCAATCGTTTCCGCCATTTTGTTCCCTGTAAGTATTGAATCCGACACTTCTTTGCACGACTTTTAAGAAATGTCATGCAAGCGCTGGATTTAATATAGGTGAGTAAATCTATTGTTATTTTGTCTCGAGAAGACAAAGGCTTGAGAGGGTGTCGAAAATGCAGTCTTATTCCCTGGGGTTTGAAGCTTTTGTGAAGTTTTTAGACAACAATCTGGACCTTGGCAAATTATAATCGCAAGAACTTTCAAGTTTATATTATTCGTTTTTAAAATTACCAGATATACAAGAAATAAGTAAGTGGTTTAACATGGAAATAATGTTTTCTTCAATTGCAAAATAACTAAATATAGTTATAAATCTAGGGCAAAAACAAAAGAGCAAAAACTCACCATGAATGCTTCAACTGCAAGATTGACTTTGCTTTCCAAGTTTTCCTGAATCCACTGCTTCTACAAAGGCAATTTTCTTCTGAATCACACAACAGTAACACTTCATCTTAAGTTCAGCACAAATCCCAATATTTCTCTCTTAGAATATTCGGCTTTTATGAAGAATTAGGGAGCAAACTTCGTACTTTCTTCTTAGTGTTCAAGTTGCTTGACAACTTAATGCATGGTGCGCATGCGCTCTTTAGTGCGTAAAACCCGTTTTACCGGTTGAAGAAAGCCAATGAAATGCAATGGCTAATGGTTATTGAGTTTTTTAAAAAGTATTTTAATTTTTTTTCAAAATGATAGTAATACAAACTCCTTAAAAACAAGCGAGGGAACAATAAGCAAAGCTGACAACAACAAAATATTTTTTCAGAAAGCCCAGGGTTAGATTAATACTCGTGATATAGCAAGCAGAATCAAAAGGAACAAGCTAATAAAACATTTATTTAGCCTGCTTTGCAGACTCGATTTTTTACACTCAAAGAGTCTGCAAAGGAGGCTAATAAAACGTATGCATGTCCAAGAAGAAGAAGAACAACAACAATAGCAATAATAAAGGGCATTTTAATGGCAGGTTTCCATAAAATTATAGTAATATTTGGGAACGTTAATTATTTCGTGAATTATTTAGTAGTGGGTGGGTGGGTGGGTGGGAAATTGGTAAACTTTTCATTTTGGGGTTGAAAATAGCCCACTTTCGATATTCTACGTATAAGGAATTCAAGACGAGGCTCCGGGGAACAATGAAGTAACCCTAATATATTCCATGCTTTTACTGATTTTCCCAGAGCTCGCCTTGAATTGTTTGGTGGAGACCAGAATATCGAAAGTGGAGTATTCCATGACCTGAAAACCAGAGCAGTGTACCATCTTCACAGAAGACTTAAAAATATTTTTTGTTTATTACAAAGCAATTATTATACATGCAGTAACAAAAGTTAAAAACCAGGAATAATAAAATACAATAGATTATATGTTGCACGTGACGTCAAAGCAGCTCAATTTGGAGGGCAAGACAAAAGAATCTTAATCTCCTGAGATTTGGAACCTATTGTTTTGTCCTCCAAATTGAGCTGCATTCCGAAGTGCTGCAAGGGGTCTATATGCACGTTTATGTTTCCTCTACCTCCACATCTTACAGACGTCTGTCTTTGTCCTCCGTCAACGAAAACCGACTCAGAGCGTCGTAAATTTGATGATTGGAAGCCAAAACATGAGAAACCGTATCGCGTCTGAGGTTGTCTAGGTAGCAGAAACTTGAAAGCGCCCTAAGCACTGTCAATATTCCAGTTTCGAGTTCTTTATTGCTCAGTCTTAGCCTCGACTGTGCGTAAAATATTCAGCAGGGAGAGCAAAACACGTGGAATTCTAAATCAATTGTATTGTTCATTTGTATACGTTACATTCCTCACCTTATTACCACGGGCTGTTACTAATATAATACTAAAGAATACATTATTATTATGATGATGATATTGGGGCTGAGCAACGGAGAACTCAAAACTGGAGTATTATGACTTCAGAAACTTTGATATTCCGAGGTGACGTTACCTGTATGACTCCTCCTTACCTTGTTGCCTTTATGCGCAGGGGTAGGACTGACAAAGCTAGTGCTGTACTGTTAACCCGGTTTTTGAGGGGTAGGGGTGGGTGGGTGAGAAATTTAGTGGTTGGGTGTAGTTATCATTAATTTAAAAAATGGGTTTCCGAGGGAAGGGAAGGAAATGGAAAGTATGCAAGGCACCCCGCATCACCTTAGATTTCCTGAAGTGTGATATTTTTAAAAAGAGACCAACGCATGCATGCCTGTCACTTGGGGCAAGTAGGACTTCAGCAATATCCGGTAAACAAGTCGATTTTTCGCGGATCGTATACCTTACTAAACCGAGCAATTCGCTGTACCGTTTTTATATTGCGACACCGTCTTGTCCTCTGTACATGTAGTGCTCCCATCGTGTGGGTTTCTGGACGAGTCATTTGCAGAATGACCAGCATTCTGTTCAACAGTTTTATTAGGGTCTTTAAGTGGTCTAACCCGCCAACAAAGTCTACCACTCACTTTCAAGAAGTAAATAATCAAAGCAGTGACCATAAGAACGCCTAATAGACTGAAGATAATCAGCCATTTTACAAACGTAGACACTCCACCAGAATCTGAATCCGCCGAACAGTTGTTGTTCTTTGAGCGTTTACATGATAAAGGAGACAAGCAATGGCGGCGCTTTTCGTCTACTTCATCTTCCTCGTGACAAAACCGTACACATTCGCCCATCTCACAATCACAGTACAAGGAACAGTTGTGACATACTTCACCGAATGATATAGGACATGATTTCTTGCAGTTCTTAGAACAGGCTTCTTTCTCGGCAGCAGTGATTTGATAGTTGGTTTCTACAGTGCCGTACAATATCAAAGACCATGTTTTGAAGGTACCTACGTATTGGTCATGGTTGGTGATCTTCAGAGTCCAATTCCCGCGAGGATTCTCTCCCCACGAGAAAACAGTCATAAAAGGCCAGTTTTGGAATCCCTCACTAGAATAGTCCCTATCTCTTTTTCTTAGCAGGTCAGATTTTGTACCAGATGGTGATAATAGTGTTATACTCAGTGACCCTCTGCGTGGGTGACTAAGAGTTATATACACTCGTACATGTTCCAATCGTGTGATACCGTTACTCTTACCCCCGCATCCTTTAGAAGTTAGTGTAGTTGTAAGTGTTCCTCTACTTGGTATGGCTTTGTCACTAATATCACCCAACTCTCGACAAACATGTTGTTCATTAGCTGTTTTCCACTTGGGATGGGTGGCTAGGTCTACTAACGCTGCAGTATCAAGAACACCAAACCCATACTTGTTGTTAACATGATGTCCTGCACCATTGATGATCCACTCTGAGTCGCCTGGGTCGTTCTTCTTGGAGGTATTGACTACAAGGTGTTGTAGGTCTCGCCAGGTGAGTTT
Organism: Anthopleura xanthogrammica; assembly: GCA_964019055.1. Classification (NCBI taxonomy): domain Eukaryota; kingdom Metazoa; phylum Cnidaria; class Anthozoa; order Actiniaria; family Actiniidae; genus Anthopleura; species Anthopleura xanthogrammica. Next base: position 13,454,881 of record OZ025207.1, on the reverse strand, counting down.
GGGATTGGCCTCGAGAACCAGGGCAAACATTCCTGAAGGATATGGAGATGATCATTATCAAAATCCCATCGATCAATTTGAATAGTTTTTTTCTATTTTCTCATTTAAGAAATTCTATTTATTGAACATTCATTTGTTACAACATTTTATGCGTGTACATTTGGTGAAATTACACATCGTTAACATTTGGCCCTAAATGGGACATATTTTTTCTAAATTAACAACAAAGCATTGGATGCGCAGAGCACAGATGATGTTGCATTGCAGAAGCACACAGCACAATTAACATGCACTACCCTGTAAAACTACACTGAGCAAAAGGAATATCAGTTATAATATTACTGAGATGAAAAATAGAGGGAAAAAAAAGGCGAAATCAACTTTATACAAGAGAATATGAAGAGAGCACATCACCGTGTCCCATGATAATTATTTGAAAATCTATTTTTAGCTCCGCGCGCAGCCCGAAATATTTTTATCATGCGATTCCTGATTCAGTTCAGGCTGCGCGCGGAGCTAAAAATAGATTTTCAAGTAATTATCATAGGGCACGGTGATGTGCTCTCTTACTTCATACTCTCTTGCTTTATGTTGCTCCTTTTTGGACCCCCCCCCCCCCCCCCCCAGCATCATTTGTGATCCCTTAGTGTAATGCATCATGGGATTGTGGAGGAAACTAGTAATGGTGTCCTTCCCTTGCGCATTATTTCTTTTGTCCGTGAGTTACGTTTGATTAGGGGCATTAATATGAAGCTAATAGTGATTATAGGACTACATAAATACGCTATCAAACCATGCAAACTTAAACCAAAACCGTTGCAATGGCCGATCCGATTTTCTTGGTCTGTATTATCTATATCTCTTTACAATACGATTACGTCATGTCATGAATGACGTAACCACGTAAATTTGGCCTCCTTTCATTTAAAAAAGGAAGTAGGTCCCCTGAATCGATGTTTGATTCTTGTGATGAGTTGAAACGGAATGCATGCTTTCTCGTGGCATACTGCCACGGAATATCCCACGCGGCACTTGTATTTTCTAGTAACACAAATGCCTTCAGGGAGTAAACAAGAAAATACATGACAAACTTGTGGGATATTCGATGTTGTGCCACACCAAGAAAGCATGGCCACGGATTCAGAAGACCTACTTTATCGTAAATAAGATTAAACCGTTCATGACATTAATGCAGAGGAGTAATTTTCCCTGATTAATGTTATTTTATATCAGGTTTTCGGGGGAAATAAAATAGATAAAAGTCGTCTCAACCATAGTCAATAGAAACTCAACCGAGCTGAATGGGCACTTTCGAAATAGCAATGTCTAAGATTTTTTATTGACAACATGTCAATAAAAAGATAATTGTGAAGGTGAAACACAAGACTGATACAGGAGACAGCTAGCTCATTGTGCTAATGGTTAAACAAATAGGCAGAAAAGCCAGACATGGATGACAATTAAAGCACTTGAAAGGCACTTAGCACCGGAAACCAAATCGATAAAAAAGATAATTTTTGTATGTTCGCAACAAAACAGGTAATCAAAAATAATACGATAATAACGATCATATCTAACACAGGGGCTAGGGAGGGATAATAGTCGGTTTCCGTCACCAAGGGAAGAACACGCAAACACGGAAGGTTCGCTATTTCTGTGTTGTTAAGAGCATATATAGAACTTCAGGCCATTCAAGGAAGAAGATAGTCAATAGTTTCGTTTTTACTATGTCTTCCGGCTTTTTTCTCGTCAAAAATTACAATGAGATCCTTTCAGTTGCACTAATACAGAGATCAAAGAAAAAGATACGAAACCAAAATATTTTTTTTAGCATTTCAAAATGACATTTCGCGAGGGAATTGAATGATAAATCACATACCATAAGGTCTCTTCCGCAAGCTACTACAAAGCAGTGATAAGGGTTTGTCACGGAAACAGCAATCATATGGGAATTTCCACATGGAAATTTAGTTTTCCCCTTTGTATATATGTGTGTGTGTGTGTTGTGGTTTCCTTTTCCTTTCCCCCCTTTCTTGTCAGTGTATTATTTTGGGAAACTTAATAAATAATTTTAATAAAAGCAGGACAGGTAAGTAATGATACGATATGAATGGCTTTGAATTATTTTTAACATCCGCAGTAGACAAACTTCCCGAGTGCTTGGATTCGAAAATCGTTTCCATGACAACTGGGTATTTTCCAAAATAGTAGGATACTGGAATAATAATCTGAAACGAGGATTTACTTTTCTCTCCTATTTGGTTGCATGGATTTTTTTCTTTCTTTCTTTCATTCATTCATTCAATCATTCATTCCTTGTTTGTTTGGTTTTTTCTCCTTGTTTCCATGCCTTCTTATTTCCCTTCTTTTTTATTTACTTTTTTATAGTTCCTTCTTTTATCCTTTCATTTCTTTTCTTTCGTCTCGTTCCAAATTTTTCTTTTCTCTTTCAACAGACCTCTTTAGATTGGGCTTAATGTTTTACCCATTTCAGACCACTTGTCATTCCCTTGAGTATCATTTCTTTGTTTGGATGCAAATGAAACAAAGAATCCTATTCTCAAAGGAATGACACATGGTCTGAAATGGGCAAAACAAACGCCCAAGCTAAAGAGGTCTATTCTCTACGTTAAACAAGCACTCACAACACCTCTAGGGATCAAAATCTCAACCTAGAACACAAAATGAACGATGAATGAAATCTTAGTTTAATGGTATTTTGGTTTTCATGTTACATGTTGTTATAAAAACTGATTCATGTTTACACAGTTTCTGGTATAAAAATGTGTATAATCATCTACATACGAATGTTATCCCCTCACGAGTCATATTATTACCTTATGACGTTAATTTTTTCTTAATTTTATATACTTATTTCAATAAAGTTAGCCACCCAAAAAGCTACGAAGCTGAGACCAGCAAGGAGTATGGGTAGATTAGACTGCTTACTAACTATCGAGAGACTTGAGGTCTTTCCTCAGTTACAATTTTACTTTCAGTAAGCATCTTTAAGCTGCAGTTTGTAGCAAAAGCTTAACTTGTAGGATATGAAATGTTTCCCATGATTCTCAGCGGTCTCAGCTTTGTAGGTTTTTAGTTACTAACTTTATTGAAATAAGTATATATACCTATTATTGCAGAATCCTCATGTTCAACATTATGAAGGACAGAAGGCAAGAATCTATTCTATGAAAATATACTAGTTAACAATAATAATTACATGCTTATGCCTCACTGATAGATTATCCAAAAGGCTCTTTGGTCTTAACTTCTGTCTGTGGAAAACACGACGATTCTGCAATAGCAGATATCATATTACCTGCAATCAATTGCTTCAATTTGAGGCATTGGGTCAACAATACAGTAAACGTATAGAAACTGACCAAGCAATTGTTTGAAGGCAATGGAGAGTAACTCTGATATCTGCTATTTGGTATATTCTCCCTTGTACACTGTATAATCCCTTTATAAGGTAGATATTGTACTAGAAAACAAAGCATACCTTAATCTGACATTAAAAAAGCTTTTTCAATAAGATGATGACATCTGCACAGCTTATCCAATCAAGCGCCATAATTGAATGGTGACAGCTTTTTTTTCTTTCTTTTTGATTGGTTGAAAAGGGAAGCCATTTCAGTGTCACAGTACCGTAAGTTTTTCCAATACAAAAAAATCTACCATTCTGTACAAATTTACAGCTTAATAATGACAATGATCCCATAAATGATAATTGATTGACATAGGACTTGTAAAAAATATCAATTGAAATAAATTATAAAATAATGGTTGGATTTTCGTATTTTTCAAAGTTTCTGGTTGTATATAGATCAGATAGATGTATTTTAGGTAATATAACTGATTTAGTATAAATTAGTTGTTGACAGGTCAATAGGAATGTCATCTCCTTTATTCATAATATTCCATTTTGGTCCTCGATTGCATAATGTTCTAGGTGGTCAAACGAGCAGATTAAAGAGCTCTGAGAAATTGCATATCTGTGTAAAAGCGTGATTACATGAAGCAATTTTTTCTGCAAGTTGTCTTGCAATGTCGCAATGGCATTGTGACACCAGTTGCAAGGGGGTTACACAGGGCAACAGAGACACAATCAATGCCAAAAGTAGACAAAAATTCTACTTTTTGCAACGATTGCTGCAACTTGTCAACATTTTTCAAATTGCACTGTAGGTTACACACCACAAGGCTACATGCAACTTGTGTCATAACACTTTTGCAAGACAAGTTGCAGAGAAAATTGCTCCGCATAATCGTGCCTTAATGGGTTTTGTTTGGTCATCTAGAGGCTTATACTACAAGCCCCTATTATTCACTAGAAAAATAATCTATTCAAAATCACGCTTCTCTTAAAAATGATATTGTCCATGGAATAATCTCTTCTCTTAGAATCAATGCATGGTAATAGGAAGATCTAAAATACGAATGCTACATTATTTGAGATACATTTTCCAATTTTCTTCTTAGCAAAGTTCAAAATGGGAGTGATGATAACCAATTTGTCTACCCCTGACATCCGTTTGGTGCATGTAAGTTAAATTTGGAAAGTCAATCTTTGAATTGTATTATGTCTGACTTACAATCTTTGTTTTCTAAAATTGATGTTGTGCCTTATTATATACACTTGTGCTTTTGTGGTAATGTTGGGACCTAATTATATGAAGGCAAGGGTGTCCTTAGCTTAGGTCAATGATGCTTTTGTGGTAATGTTGGGACCTAATTATATGACGGCAAGGGTGTCCTTAGCTTAGGTCAATGATGCTTTTGTGGTAATGTTGGGACCTAATTATATGACGGCAAGGGTGTCCTTAGCTTAGGTCAATGATGCTTTTGTGGTAATGTTGGGACCTAATTATATGACGGCAAGGGTGTCCTTAGCTTAGGTCAATGATGCTTTTGTTTTTCAACAGAGGATATCAAATGGGTTTTGCTTTAGAAACACAGGCACTACCTTCACATAAATAGCTTCTTAAAAGATCTGGATTTTCACTCTAATGTGGTTGCATAAAATGCTTGACAAATGAAAAGGTGTGCAGTATAGGTGTGCAGTATATTACATGTATAACTGTTATTGTTGAAGCGCACGACCCACGAAGCTTGAAGTCTGGTTTGCATTTTGACAGCCATCAATCAAAATACTGTGAAATAAGTTTATTATTTGGAAAACATGCTTTGTATTTATGACCAAAGTTTGCAATGAAGGGTAATAAGATTTAATATTAAGAGCTCAAAAGTAAATAAAATCCACCAAAAATTAGACGCAAGTGCCATGTTCATAAAAAGAGTATTTTGATTGACAGCTGTCAAATGCTAGTTTGCAAACAAGCTTTGTGGGTCGCACTTCAACAGTTATGGGTGATTCAAATAATAGAACAAAACTTACATTAAATATAATATCAAAGCAGTATACTATCCATTATGTGGCTGCTTCAAAGTACCAGACTCCGTTTTTCTTGTTCTATTATGGTAATATTATGTCCCTCAGGATTGTTCAGAGCCACAGGCGCATAACTAACATTACGTTGTACACTTTTCTTATTCATGTCGGGTCTTGCCCAGCAAAACTTCCCGCTTGCTTTAAACAAATACATTACAAGTACCGTAGCCAAGAGAATCGCAAGTAAACTGAATATTATCAACCATTTGACAAATGTAGATAGTTCTCCTGTGCTGTAGTCTTCAGTGTCATCTCCAGAATGACTGCTAGCAGGTGGTAAACAAAGCCTTTGTTTCTCATCAACTTTATTTCCACTGCCACACGTACTCATGCATCGTCCAGTTAGACAGTTACAATACTTTTTAGAGGGGCACTTTCTGGGACAATTCTTTGAACAAGTTTCTTTTTCGTCAATGGTTAAAGTCTTGGCAGGCAAGCAATGTTTGGCTTTTTCATCCACCTCATCGTCCTCATCACAAAGTGATACACATTCTCCTGTCTCACAGTGACAATACTGGGAACAGTTTTTACAGACATAAGCAAAAGGTTTGTTAGGACAGTTGACTTTACAGTGCTCTTTACAGCTTTGTTTCTCAGTGGCTGTGATATTATAGTTGGTTTCCACACACGTGCCGTATAGCCTTAGAGACCATCTTTTAAATTGTCCCTGGTAGTTGCCATGATCAGTAACTTTGATCGTCCAGATTCCTCGAGGATTCTCTCCCCATGAGAAAACTGTCATGAATGGCCAGTTTTGGAATCCATCACTTGAATAATCTTCATCTCTTTGCTTTAATAGTTCTGACCTTGTACCAGATGGCGATATCAAGGTTATGCTCAGTGCCCCCCTGCGTGCATGGCTGATAGTTACATACACTCGTACATGTTCCAATCTTGTGATACAATTTGTTTTCCCCATACATCCATTAGAATACAAAGAAGATGTAAATGTTCCTTTCCTTGGTATTACTTTGTCACTAATGTCGCCTAACTCTCGACAAACATGTTGTTCATTAGCTGTTTTCCACTTGGGATGGGTGGCTAGGTCTACTAACGCTGCAGTATCAAGAACACCAAACCCATACTTGTTGTTAACATGATGTCCTGCACCATTGATGATCCACTCTGAATCGCTTGGGTCGTTCTTCTTGGAGGTATTGACTACAAGGTGTTGTAGGTCTCGCCAGGTGAGTTTGGGATTGGCCTCGAGAACCAGGGCAAATATTCCTGAAGGATATCAACCCAGGATAATCTCACACTTAATTTTCATACTCTTTTTGGAGTGTGTGTGTGTTTGTATGTTCTTTAGTCACGTCAAGAAGACACAAGGATGGAAAATAGACCATGTCAAAAGAATCTTAGATGTCGGTGTTTTTGTTGCATGTGTGATAGAAATAGGGCGTACGTTTTAACATGTCCCTAACCATGTGGTAAAGAATCAAAACAGATGTACGGTTAACGTCGTAAGGTCATCTATACATCTTTTAGGGTTGGACAAATCTATTTGTTAAATACCCGACTCTAAGTGGGGGCAGTCAAGTACCAAACGTTAAAACAAGTATTCCTAACAATATCTATAAGGCATTAGCATCCATATTATTTCTATTATTCAGCATGCATTCCACAGCAAGCATTAACAACCAATATGCTAGCAAAATTCAACACATCTTTTTTGAAAAGTCTGCTGTGTCAGCGCAAAATGAAGACAACAATAAATCTGACAAAAACCTAAATTCTCCTTATTCAAATTACTACATCCCAGAGATGCCTCTATGGAGACACAATGATTGTCCTAATCCAATATTTGATAGAAATATTGACATCAAACTAGATAGCCAATTTCAATTTTTGCTCCATACATTCTAAAATAAATCATTCTTGTTTGGGCAGACTGTTTCTCATTTCAGACTTAATGTCATTCCTCTGGAAATTATCTCTTAGTTCAACCAAAACCTCCAAAAAACGATTAGAGAAGAAAGGAACTCCTTTTCCCAAATGCTAAAGTGAGAAACATTAAGCCGAAAATAAAACCAAATTACATGAAGTTTTAGAAAAACTGTCAATCCACTAGAACTGAACATGATTGATTTAAAGATATCATGGTATTTATAATGTACAGTATACATTGGGTTTTGTACTCAGAACTCAAATTCCCTTTAGTCTCCACCAAGACAAAACTTGATCTGCCACAACATAATGCCACTACCTTCATAATTGACAAATAAATCTTGAAATTTAGATTAATCAGGAATGGAAAAACCTGGTTTCAGATTTGAAATTTGCCCTTTGATACCTTTGTGGAGAGAAAAAGGAACGCAGAACTCTTGGGACAAAACTAAATAGAATACAGTCAACTTTCAATAGACAGACACACTGGGGACTATCACTTGATGTCCTTAATAGGGAGTCTCCTCAATAGCAAGAGTCAATTTTTTTTGTCAGCATTTTCTACTGCGGATTACGCTTCTGCGAGGGGTCTGTAATATTGGGGTGTCCACATGTTAAGAGTTGACTGTACCTGCAAAACTGTAATAATTATTATGAGGTAAAATTTTTTTTAGCTTACCGGCAGCAAGAGGAGCAGCAGCTGAAGTTCCACTGTGATCCTTAGTACACTTGTGATTTAAGTCTGTTGTTACAATCTTAAGGTCAGGAACCTTTACATTTGCAGCTCCACTACTGTATGTGACGGCAAGTGTGGCTGGGCATGGTTCAGCATACCAGGGTGATTTGCCATGGTCATCCACAGCTCCAATGGAGATGGTGTATATACTGGTTATGTAGCCATCACAATTACAGTAATCCTTAAATTTGCCGCCATTGCCTGTTGCCCATACAAAGATGGATCCAAGGCCTTTACGGCCTTTGCGGATTCCTATAAGACAAAAAAAATCATCTTATTCAGTTGGGAATCAAGGGTGGCAGAGCAGAGTTGTTAGATCTCTTCCTCAATTTGAGGGTTTTTATTCTGGTTCTCCAGTTTTCCTCCCTCTGCAAAACCTAACAAGCTTAGTTCCAATTCGATCTGTGAGTTAGCCATGCCCTGACTTTGATCAGCCCAGTTCTCTTATTTTTCTTATATATTGCATTGACAATGACAATGACAATATGTTTATTTACACCTTAAGTTTACATACTTAAAAATAATTTGCAATGCCATTTTTTCAGTGTTAGGTAACTCGAATAACCAGGCTATACAAGCCAGTGATCTGTCTATATCAAGTAGCAATTTTGTTTTTGTCATAATGTAGAATTAATGATGTATTTGAAGAAAAAAAAGGAAAAAAAAAAGAAATAAATTATAAAAAGGAAATGAATATATACAGCTGTAATGTATGTATATATGTAATTAAAATAAATTATTTAGTATTATGTCTGCTATTCATTATAGAAAACAATGCAAAAAAGTATCCAAAGTATTGCTATCTAGAAAAGACTTGCATGCCTACCGTCTCTGAAGGCTTTTTTAGCAAAGGTACCAGGGCCATCTACTGTCCTGCCATCATCATCAGGACCCCAGCTACTACTATATATGTCAATAAAATTTGTTTTGAGTGATAAGGATCCTCCTTCTACAATATCTGTTACGTCACCATCCAGCATCCGTACTCCTCCGATACGAGCATTATAGGCAACACCTACTCCACAGACATTGTTCTTACTCTTGGCAGCTACTTCACCTGCACATCTAAAAATATAAATAATAAGGTTACTTTAAATAGAAAGTTCTTGACACATTTTGGACTAAATAATTTACTAATAAATGCACATAAAAAGGTCTAAATTATATATATAACATGTTTTTCATGGCCTTAATTTGCAAAACCCACAAAATTTTAGCAGACATGGATCCTGTTTTCCCTGTTTTATGGTCAGATTTTCTAATTTACCAAAATATATGCATGCACTCAGAATATGTTCCAAAACTAAGCCTCAGGTTCTTTGATGATGATTTTCTCAGAAAATGATCAGACTTTTTGTACCACACATGTTTAGGGAGCTTCATCATCTCCAACACACACTCTATCTCAATTTATGAAGTTGGATTTGGATTTTGGGGATAAAAAAAAAAAATTCAATAATCTCACAATCTAATTCAATAAAATCAGTACAGACACTTGCCCGGTGAGAAATCAAACCTTATCACATGAGCAAATTAATGTAATTTAGAACAGTGTATTGTTTGTGAAAATAGTTCAAATTGGGACATGCTTCTTTGGACATAACCACAAGATCTTCCATAATTCATATGACATGAGGAAGCATTTTTTTGAATTTATAATGTTCACACAGGTGCACTGAACAGTAATCTGCTTCATCAAGATACTGTAACAAGTGCTTGTCTTACAGACCCAGGTTTAGTCTTTCTCTCTTAAATATTCGGCTCATTTAGTCTGATTCAATGACAGTATATGTACAGTAATATCAGCAAAAAGCTGTTCTTTCTCTACGGTTCCAGGAAAGATTAAGATCATGCAGTAAAGTAACACATATATCATGGCGGTCACCACCATTTGGATAGTGGTCCAGTTTTAATTTAAAAGTGGTCCAGTTTTCTCGAGAAATAATATTTTTAGAAGGGAAAAAAATGGTTCTGGCAGTAAAAAGTGCTCCGGTTAAACCTGGACCAACTGTACAGGTGGCTATGGCCTGGTATATAATTATATACATCGAACTTACCTTGTGCCATGTTTATTAATATTATCACTGCTATATCTTGGCAAGGGATCACTATCTCTACTATTAAAATCCCAGCTTGCAGAAGCTTCATAGTTATCTTTTAAATCAGGGTGTGTGTATTCTATTCCGTCATCTAAAATTGTAACTACAACATTTTTTCCAGTTATATTCTTTTTCCATACTGGTAACACATTGATGTCTAAACCCTTTGGACCTGGTGTTTGACCTGAAATGGAAAAAATATATTTAGAATTTTTGGTTTAATTAGTGAGTGAATAATTTCAAAATGTAAAAGCGCTTTAATAAGATCAACATTTTAAAACTGTTACTTTTCCCAACATTTTTAAGTAAAATAAAAATTGTAAATAAAATTTAAGAAAAATTGTTAATCAAAATAGATCTAATTTGTCTTGGTGAAATATTTTCCTATTTCAGAACCTAGAGAATAAAATTCTTTGTTTGAGTTGTATCCATATTCATGTGTCTTCTAATGTGCAACTGGTAAACAAAGTATTGCGATTCTCCTATAAGTTTGATTGGGAGCGAGCCACCAATATAAACATTCTTCTCTTTGCGACTACGGCCAATACAACATATATTTTCTCCCAACTAGCCGCCAATATAAACCTGTATTAGCGGCTCAAAATTGCAATAAGTCATAAGAAATGATACTCCAGGGAATGACACATAAATGGGAAAAATTACACCAAGACAAATTCACTCTATTCAGAATAAATTCATGGCTTTGCAAAATTTTCTTGGGATAATTTTAAGTACCTTTCAATTAGAAATATAGACAAAAAATTACTTTTCAAATAAATTACTTTTCTTTGGCAATATCACATAATGCAAAGACCCTACTTTCATTAAAAAACTCATTTGCTCACATTAACCACAACAGTGAAGCTCATCTACAAAGTCTGCATGAAAAAAGAACTTTCTATACTAAATTAGTCTTGTAAAACGCCATAGCAAAACATAATTTTTGGTAATAATATAGAATATTGAAATAATTATAATTATACATGTAAATTGAATAGACGAATACCACAAAGCCATATGAATTACTGAAACTATTTAATCACCAATCCCACTACAGTTTGGAAGTTAGAAAGGCTTCATTTAGTAATAACGAATGACAGGGTTTTCTGTTCAATTTGAAATTTCAACTAAAGTAAATTAAATCCTTTTCTGTGCATCACATTTATTTGAAATCCCCTTGTATCAAAGCTTGAAACTATACTACTATACTACTTGGTTAAAAAAATTTCCCATGGAGTTAGGCCCAACATTTCCCTAACACTTAAACCAAATCATTATTTTATGAGCATCTTTTACACAATTAGTATTTAAAAATTGACAATCGGTATTGCTTTTGTGACTAAATCTTAATTCAATCCAATAGGATAGCATAAATAATAAAAATATTTTTTCCTTCTCATACGCATGCACACACACAATCAATAGACGTTTTTCAAATTCCTACAATACTGTTGTGTTCAGGGATTACAGACTTGTTTACGCAGCGCTAGCCTCATTTCAGTGTCAAAATATTCACAAATACCAACGGTAAAGTAACGAATGCAGGACTTCAGCAACACAAACACTTTGAAATTCCACGGACCTTCACTGGAACACATGAATATTCTACGCAAAATCGAGGCTAACCCTGTGTAAATGGGTCTGTAGTCACGGAACACAGCAGTATTTTACGAATTCGAAAAAGGACGTCCATTATGAACCACTGTTAATGTTACTTAGTAGAAAATTTGACAGGCAATGGCAGATTTTAAAAGCTCTTTCATAACTTTAAACATTAGGCTCTCAAAAGCTTCCCTAAGGCATCTTACCATGATTATACAGTATGTAAGAGTACTAAAATTAGGATCTATACAATAATGAGAATATATTATACTTGATAATTTAGGAATATAATTATAATAATCATGCCATTGTAGCACTTGAGCATAGACTATTTGTAAGTGTATCCCTGGCTGAGCTATGACCAATATTATTAATAGCAGTCATTTGTCCAATATATATAATGAAAGTTATGTGGTAGGAGTGTTTGAAAGGGAGGGTAAAAATGGGTTAGTCTGAGGAAATGAAATGAAGTTGGGATACATTTTAACCCCCACCTAGTTAATCCAAAGGTAATAAAAGATTGGATCCTAATACATATTGCCTTTAGACATGCTAACTGATTGGTCTTTAAGTGACTCCTTATTCTAACATAACTGACTGTGCCCTATGAACAATCCCTTCTCCTTACCAAACCCTAAATAACATATTGATGCAAAAAAAACTCACAACTATCACTTTCAGTAAGAGGCCCTTCTGAAAGATTCGCTCCACACACACACTACAACTACATTCACTATATATACAACATGCAATATTCATCTCACATGTTGATTTTCACAGAGGGAGGAAACTGGCCAACCCTGAGAAAAACCCTTATAGCAAATACTGTACTATGTCCCTAGGAAAGGAAAGGCAGCCATAGAGAGAATATGAACAATCCCTGTGTGTGTTTGTGTGTCTAAAATGCACAAATAAATAGACCTGCAGTATTTTGATTTTCATACTATCTACATGTTCCATGATCGTACTGAGGTATCATACTGTAGAAAGGGAAGGGAAGCACAAGTGGCGTAGCTTATCATTTATGCGAAGGCACTCTTGGTGCATGAGACAAGCACACTGGCTACAGGTACTGTTAACAGCATTCAGAATACCAGGAAGACTAATTTCTATGTCAAAACATTGACAAGATTCCAGAGAAAAAGTCACACGAGTAGCAAATGAATACAAATATTTTGATCAAAGTACACGACCCTTGTATGAACTAATGTATAAACAAAAATCTCAGCAGTATAACAACACAAACACAGAGAAATACATGGCCTTTCAATGAAACCTAAGTAGTACCAATAAGAAATCACAGCAGGAACTATACTAAGCCAGCTAAGAACCAACTACATGACCCTACAAGAAACATAAATATTTTTAAACATAAATGAGGTTATTCCTGGAAATGTGAAACTGAATTGTTTGCGCAAGTTAAAGTGTTACATAAATCATCACATAATGCTACTTACAAATGACAGATATTATGAGAGAACAGATGGGCAATTGTTCAAGTCAACAGGGACTGAGGCAAGCCCTATCTGGAGTGTTGTTCAAGTTAAACTGATGTATATATCATCACATAATGTTACTTGTAAATGACAGCTATGAGAGAACAGATGGGCAATTGCTCAAGTCAACAGGGGATCAGGGATCGAGTATCAACAGACAAGAGAATAAAGGAATAGACATGTGTTCTGTTCCTATCAGGGAAAGTCTTCCAAGTCAGTTACTGGGGTAAGCTAACAAAATTATTTTTGACGTAAATGAATCCCATAGTTAATCATGATAATAAAGAAATGTATTTCAATATCCATGCCTATCTTACTTTAACATGCATGTCTACCACAAGTACTTTATCATGCATAGTTATACACTTTTCTCCTATCATGATACCATGACATTAGAAGCCATTAATAAAACAAGACATCTTAACTCTTAGCAGCAAAATGAATGACATCTAATTCCGTGGACAATATTATGACAAGTTTACAAAGAAAGACATTCCAAAGCAAAAAGATAAGAAATGTTGTACATATTTTGAATTTGATTTTCAAAGACACCATTGTCTTTCCCTTTTGTGTACCCTTAGAGTTTCAAGTTAAGTGAATTCCAAGCATTGTATTATTTCCACATGTAAACACTCTTGCATTATCTGCGATCAGCAATAAATTATCCATATAACAGATGCTTTATCCAAGTCAACATCACTACGCAATATGGATCCCTAAAATATATCTGACACAAACCTAAGACTTTTCCAGTATCCTATGCTAGAGGATGCAATTAGTTAGTATCTCACTCTACCACATGTGGACTAACATGTTTCAGATACTCATTTCCCTCTTATCTGCAAAGGTGACCATCCGCCTGTCCAATGACACATGTGACAAAGCCTTACTGATCATTTACAAGCTCAAAGTTGGGCTAAAAAATTGGGGATTATCTACCACATTGACTAGATCCCTATACAGTTGACTCTCAAGGGTTTTTAGTAAGGTGTTTAGTTTTTAAAAAGTGGATTAAGGTTCTCTCTCTCTTTCGTGAGTCCCCTAGCTAAGTAGATTATCAGCCCCGCAAGGACTGATAAATACATTCTGCAAGCGGTCAGTTTAACAGACGTTTAGCAGAATCACTAACAGTAATGGGATCTGGCAACATAATACATGTTACTAATTTGAACCACAAACACACCGACCCAGAATGTAGCCCTGCATTTCAACTAACCGCTGTATTGTCAAGTAACGATATTGCAGTCTTGTGACGAGCCATACTAATGATTTCTTATCCATCCAAGCGAAAAGATATTAGGGTTTCAGCGTATACACCAAGGCATAAATGTTAAGCAACTAAAGTAAAAACCTATTAGAGAATCAGAAAGGATTTGCCCAACAAGAACTTAAGGTTTCGATAAGATCTTTTGAAGAGGGTTTAGGAGTTTTATTGGAAGCAAATGGAGATTTAACTTTGTATTTCAAAAGATCATGGAACAGTTGATACTGCGTGTTGATTAGGGAATACTTGAAATTGGAACACCAAATGGCATCTTATTTTAGCGATCTCGATCGAAACAAGGACTTTTCACTTCTGTTTATCATACATTAGATTACCGAAAAACTCGAAAGCGCTGTCTTTGAGAATTTTTAATGAGTTTTAACTTGAGTACATGGGACAGTCCCTATGTCTGCGTTCAACAGTTATCTATCACAGATGTGATAACTAAAAAGACCGACTTGGCTTCACTCACTCAATATCTAGATATGAGAAGTTAAAAACCGTTCTTAACTACAGATCTAACTACTGTGTCGTTTATAAATAACATTATTGTAGTCAAAATAGATCGGGAACATCAAAAGTTCGCTAGTGTAAGTGCACTGTACCCAAGCTAGATATCTTAAGACTTAAATTTAATTTAAAGTTCAAATGTTTATCTGCGAAATACTAGTATCTGGCCGCTTGAACTAGTTTTCTCGACAGCCAAGAAAGCATTTTTTTGTTATATAAAACATTTGGTGAATACTTGAAAGATATTTATGTAGCTATGGTATTGAATAAACTATAAACAATGTTTGAAAAAATAACCACTAGTTTGCTCGATATCACCATAGCAAATGGAACAATTTGTCCAATTTAATTCGAGTCAAGAAGTAAGAATCCAGCTTGACTAACCTGTGTTGTGTATGTACCACTGATCGGCATAATAAGGATCGTTGAAAGCTTCTCGTTTCTGTCGCCGAAGCACCTTCTGTTGTTCAGCATACTCGATGTGAGTCTCTTGTAAAAAATCCGTCGTATGTCTGTCCAAACTCCGCCTCGTCCGTCTTCCTAGGTTTTTGTGCTCAAGTAAATAGTACCCTTCGAGTCCTCCTTGCTGTCCGTGATTAATAAACCCTTTTTTTTCTGCTATTTCATCGACATATTCCTTGCCTTTATCTGTATAGACCACCCATGTGTTGGTGTAAACTTCGGCAAAACCGCTTGAAATCACGGCCAGAAAACATGTCCATACGAACAGAAAAATGACTCCAGGATCCATTGAATAGGTTAAAGATAAAGACCAAAGGCTTGTTCTCAGCTGTACATAGTTTATAAGGTGTTAAATAACCGTAGTTCTCGCTACAGTTTTGTGTTTTCTGGACTAAAATTCTTCGTGTTACGCAGAGTTTTTATGTCCTGACTCTCCGCTTACCCATCATGCATAGCGAACTTCAGGTCCAGTCTTCGTCTTCCGGTTTTGAGAATAGTTTGACGTCATGAGTGAATCAATTTAACATCAAATACAACCTTATCGGGTTAGAAAAACAAAATAAAACGCAACAAAACGATAAATAAACACATTTTGTAGCTTATAATTTATACTCCTGTCTTGTGCTAGGAGTCTTGATGTTTGCGAAAGCTGTAATGACGTCATCGGTAGGGTAGTTGGAGCAAACATGGGAGGGGACAGTGGCCGGAAGCGTGGTTCAGTTCCAGCATAGACCGCTTGTTTTTGGTCATGTTCAATCATGCTAAGCTCGTCTTCAATAACAGAGTGAAATTCAAAAACATCCGTAGCAAAAAGCATCATAAAATGAACAAACATAGAATGAAGAACAAAGCATAGAGAGAGATGAAAGGCAGCCAAAATGTAGGGTGACTTCTCGTGTGGTCCGACCTTTATACGTTGAATAAAATACTAGTAATGACTATAGAATTTTTTTTAAAAAGCAAAAATGTTCTGGAAAGGACAAGGAAGTGTCGGACTTGAGGCGTGACTAAGCTTCCCATGCAAAAAAAATCATATTCAATCACTTGTTCAGCAAGGGAAGGAATGAAAAAAACTACTCTGCAAATAAATACTTGAATAACTATACTGAAACGAGGAATGTGATTACTGCTGGATTTTCTTTTATCACTTAAGACAAAGATACTGACTGATACTGATAAACAATATGATGCTCCCATGCAGATTTAATAATGGAGATAATGATGACCTTACGGGCAGTTATAGATAATGTACGCATAACCATTAAGATCATGCAACATCTATAAACATTTAATCCTGATAGCTCTAGAGATGAATGTCCAATATCCTGTCTATTGTAACTTATTTGTCAAGTTGCTTCTTACCAAAGAATTTTTCTGAGTAGTACATCGTAAATATTTCGGGCAGAGATACTGTTACCGATAATGCGCGGACAAACGGTGCAACTTTGCCCCGAATATTGCAGGCAATGTTGCTGAAGTAGGATCGTTTTCTACTTCAGCAACATTGCGTGCAACAAATTGCGTCGTGTGACATGACTTGCAACATAATTGCCAGCAACACTGTGCCCAATGCTGCACCTTGTGTCAATAGCTTTCTATAAAGTTTGTAATGAAAACGTGTTAGAGGGCCAAAATATACGTTGGGTGTGTGGTCGTGCGTAGACCGAAGTTTTAATTATAGCAGAGTTCAGTATTTCACGACAGCCAAGTTGCAGGTGAAAACAACACAGTTATGCCTTCAGGAAATTTAAATCTTTTTGCAAAAAAAAATGTTAATGTCTGTGGTCCATGACTCTCAGAACCATCTACATCTACCTCTCAAATCACTGAGAAACTCGATTGATGGTTATATATGTAAGGCTTCAGATATTTTCCAAAATGCCCAGCCATTTTTTGATAATTTCTCAAAAATATAGACACTGTGGGCCTCAAACTGAGCTTACCCACCCCTCCCACCTAGGGAGAAAACTACAATCCCAATGATTTATTAGTTTATCTTTTACACAGATAACACACCATGATCTTTGACATAGTTTTTCTCTTTCATATCAGGTAGGTGGCAGAATCGAGAGAGTTGTGTAATGCATCATCATGAGCTACTTACGCATGCTTTGAGTTAAATGAATGACCCTTAAATACTATGGTAGTGAATAATATATTATCTTTACCTACAGGCTTGACGTGAACACGGAAAGTATACACACGAAAACCTTAGGGAACTTCTACGATCTACTCTGACCTCCTTCTGGCCACTGACGTCGTTCAAAATATATTTTTGAATGATGTATTTTAAATTGCACAATTACTACATACTGAAGCTGGAGTTAACAAAAGAGTTAAATTTCATTCCCTAGTTTCTAGGAGAAAGAGAAAGACAAGGATTTCTTTTGCTTTTCCCACATTGTAGTTTCATCCTCATAACTTCAACTATTTTTTTTTTGTGTGGGCTAATAAAGTGATAGCTTACTGCGTACCCTTATTCTTCACGAAAATGCCCTGTGAAGATGCCTTGGACACTCGAACGAAAGGCTTGAAATTTCACTTTCTGAAAAACAGCTTGCCTTTAGAAAGTTTGAAATTTTAATCTATTTGTTAACCAAAGTCACTAAGTTTATTTTCCGCGTCTGTAAGTTATCTGCCCTGATTTTCACGATATCTAAGAAGATAAGTTTCTAGATTGAAAGTGCGACGTTGGGCATTAAATCAACTCTTATCTTCCACAATCGATCCCCAGTAAATATTTAGAAAGCGTCTAATCTTAGCTTCTCGCTCAGGCAGTCGAAGATAAAAGTGTAAGGTGTTTCAAGTGTTAAATGATGCACAGATTAAACACGTTGAATGCACTGATAACACGCTTATCGCCTAGCCGGAGGGCAATTTGTCTTATCTCACGACAACGTACACGATTACCTCTACTCATCAGAGAGGAATGACAATAGGAAGAATAGTGAGGACTTGAAAGATTGATAAATGTTTATTATTGTGCTGTTTTTCATTATGATATCTTGATATTTATTTAAGACCATAGATAAGATAGAAAATTGTTTTTGCTAGAAAATCAAAGGAAAATACAAAATGCTGAAGATATTTTAAAAAGCACAAATGTATGATGCCAAAACCTTCCCATGTCCCATCCCAAATCTCCGTTTTCAAAAATATTGCTTTATTTGTCTTCGTATTTCTTAAAACAGATCAAATGTTTCGCGACGACTACCGCATTTTGGGGCAGTTTTTCGACCGCCCACACTAATCCGTTTTTCGTTAAAAGATGCGTACTTCTAGTATATTATTTTGCCGACCTTTACATGTCCCTCGAGGGAGAGGTACCAACAGGGGTGTCCCGCTTAATATATAGGGTATCGTTTTTCCAGGTTTTGACTTGGATAAGTTATACAATCTACAATTAACCTTAGACGGGATTATCAGTCTTGGATAGCTAGTGTACTCTACCATTCATCGGGTCTTACCATCGGGTATACAGAATCCGCTCCAGGAATCTCTATCGTGTCTTAAAAACAGAAAAATTACAATAATATGTATTGAGTAGGTAGGGCTTGCAACTAAAGAATTCCACGTTAAACTGAGTTGGGAGAAGGGCTCACACTAAGGACCTATTCTTGATAGCCTTCTGGATCCTCCAGCAAAATCTTCCCCCAAGGCAGATAGATACTCTTCTCGTGTGCATTATGTTTATAAGGAGCTGTTATCCAGTAATTGGCAGCCCATTTGTGGCCTTTACTGATCTTACATCCACCATGTAGACTGAACCCATCTCGCTCACCCATCCAGTCTGTCTCCTCGTCTAGTAGGTGATTATACCACATGATGGCAGTTCCTTTTTTTGGTTTAAAGACTAGGTTTCCTGCTTGGCAGAACTCGTTCATGTTATGGAGGTCTTTGCCTTTTTGTCGGTTCATATAGACATGCTGAAAAAAATCATGTTTCGACAAAATCAGTATAAACTGTGTGCGTCACTCCTGCTCAATGTATGCAAGATTAATATCAGCAAAATACTCGGTTTAAACCGGCAAGAGTGCACAGAGCAAACCCACGAAAATTGCTAAAAAATTGTTTTAAACATTACTAGAGTGATTTTAATTGGCCTGTGAAACAAAGTTGTACGATGTCCTGCCATCTAACATGGCCCACGTGAAACTCCTGCATTTTAATTTCATCCTCGTGCCATTTCCTTTAGTGTTCAGTATTTCTTTGTTACCCAATTATACCGTCCCGCCAATTTTCTGAGAACGCCATTCAATCCCTCTCAGATTTAGACAGAAAGAAAGCAAGACATCTTTCCTGTATGAAGCTTAGTGATAACGAAGGACTTGGAGCATTATTTTTACAATGAAAAACAGCTGAATTAATAAGTCAATGAAATAAGAGCGTCTGATAAGACTGTTTTCAGTTTATCTTCATGGTTTTAAAAAAGTGTACTTACATTTGCGTCGAGTGTGCCATTGTCTGCTACCGGAAAAGCAGTCTCTCCTCCTTCCTCAACGTCATTCAAATAGAATAAAATAGTAATATACCTAAAAGAAAGAATAACAAGCATAAAAACCAGATAAAAGCATAGCGTCATAGTCTTCCAAAGATAAGTTAAACCCTCCTTATTTTTTGTTTGGTTTTAGGCTTTTCGCGAGGGTTAGCAGCACTCAATAGCCAGTGGCAGGAGACGTGTCTGACATGCTTGCTTAATTTTATCAATCACACCTTATATGCGGTAAAAGTTTATCCAATAAAATGTTAATCATATAGCTTTTTGAAACAACGTTTGACAACAAATTAGAACCTATGACACGCGCGCTCAGTATCAAGTTTTGAGAAGGAGAAAGAGTCGTTGAGCTAAATATAATGCAACCTTGAACTAGTCAGCATGGCAGCATCTTCGCTTTGGGCGCAATGTTTTCCCATTCCAAAACTGTTTTGGAAATAAAATTCCCTGATATGGTTGTATCTTTAAATACTGATGTATCTTCCAAAGCGTCACCAGCAAGCAAAAGTAGTAATGTTAGGGAATGACTAGTGGAATGAAATGTGAAAATAGTTGTGCACAAAGTTAAAGGGTTCATTCGTCTGTAGCCGATTAACCCCAGGAAAACAGAGTCGAGTAATGAACTGTTGACAAAATGAAACATTGAAACCTTTTTCCATTCACTAATATCGCAAATTAGTATACCTGAATGAAAGGGTAATCAACAACAAAGTCGTGCAGATTGTGACGCAACTATACTTGCGCCGCAAGTCGCAGAGAAAAGAGATCCATATTATATTACCACTGACGCGCGAAACTTTTGAAAATAAACGCGAGAACTTTAACTTCATGTGCAACAAAGAAAATAGAAAATTTATCACACCGAACTGTTATAACACGACCAAAAGCCGCGCTTTGCAACTTGCATTCAACGCAGCAAAGTTGCGCGACAAGGTACGTTCTACACGAGTTGATGCCAAGAAGAGAAGAACTGACCTGCATAGCTTGCATTTCTTTGTTCCTAGCTTAGATGGATCGCTGACAGGTTTTTGATGACAGCAAGGGATCTCGGGATGCTCGTGGGTTTCCGTGTCGTAGTGCGCATGGTAATGGCCCTCTACTCCATACCGAAGAACCTAGTACCCAGTAGAACAGTGAAAAAAACCTTCAACATCCAAACCTTCAAATTTTATCGATACCCTGAAATAATCTTTGGGATAATTAAAGTCTTGGTGCTGCTAATATGCTAATATGACTCACAGAGCAAATTGAAATTTAACGTGTTAGGTTCTGTGGAGGGAGGAAAACCCAGGAGAAAACTCTCGAATCAAGGGAGAGACCTAGCAAACTCTACCACATGTTATGGCAATGTAGAAGGGTATCACTATATATCCCAAGTGAGACATATAACAAACCCTGGGTTTGGTTATACAGGACGATTTACTACGATTTCAACATCTAGCTTGACTGAGTCACATGGTTATCAAAAAGAACATATATGCAGACCCACGCCGAAGAATCAGATTACAATGTTATATAAACCTACTGTCTAATGCAGCGGTGATTTGTTAACCTACTACACCATGCCCAGAGTCAACTCTTTGAGATATTATGTATTAACAATGACTGGTTATAAAACGAATTGAAACTGTCTGGTGTTTTGACGATGCGGTCTAATATCTTCAGTCCTCCACAACTTCCTGATCGATCGATGCTAAGACTGACTTACCTGAACAAATTCGCTGCCGTATATGATTTCTTTTGATAGATTCGTGAGCTTTAGTACTCTAAAAGATGATAAATTTTGTCATATTATATATGCAGGAAAACAAAAACGAAAGTAGAGTGTCATTTTATTGTCATTATAAGGGATGCATGCACATCGATCACCTATAGATCATGTTGACTCAGTTTATTGAATTGTGGTCGACAGTAGACTTCTTTACCTTGGGCATAATTTTTCCACATTTCAGAACACATCCCCTTGAGAATAAGATTATTTGTTTGAGTTTTAATCAACATATATTCATGTGTTTTCTCATGTGCAACCGTTAAACTAAGAATTGATGATGCTCTAGGGAATGACACGTGTTCTGAAATGGGAAAAAATTATGCCGAAGGAGTATTAAGGATTCAAATCCGTAGGGCTAGAGACGCAATGTCAAGAGGGCCGCGCGGTGGGGTATTGGTGAAACGAGCTATTTAATCGCAGGTGAACAGAGTCATAATAAAAAAAGAAAAAAAAATATTAAAGGGGATTAAAAGGGAGTGGACAAGATCAAGACAGACGTAGTGAACTTACTACAGATGTTGGGGTGTGGTGTTCAGGTAAAACGAACTATATTTTGCCACAGGTGAACAGAGTTATTGTAAAAAAAGAAAAAGATTAAAGGGGGTGGACAAGATCAAGACCAACGTAGCTACACTACTACAGATGTTCGGGGTGTGGTGTTCAGGTAAAACGAACTATATTTGGCCACAGGTGAACAGAGTTATAGTAAAAAAAGAAAAAGATTAAAGGGAGTGGACAAGATCAAGACCAACGTAGCTACATTACTACAGATGCTGGGGTGTGGTATTGGTGAAATAATCTGTTAGCCGCAAGTGAACGGAGTCATAGTAAAAATGGAAGAGATTAAAGGGAGTGGACAAGATCAAGACAGATGTAGTGAACTTACTACAGATGCTTGGGGTGTGTTGTTGGTGAAATGGTCTGTTAGCCGCAGGTGAACAGAGTCATGGTAAAAATGGAAGAGATTAAAGGGAGTGGCCAGAGATCAAGATATATGGAGTGTTGGGGGTGTGGTGTTGGTGAATCGGACTATTTAGCCATGCACTGCAGGTAAACCGATTCATATTAAAATTAAAAAAAGATTAAAGGGAGTGGACAGATGAAGCTACATTAATACAAATATTCTGGGTGTGATATCAGTGGAAATAACCAATTGGCCGCAGTGGTAGACAGTCATAGTAAAAAGGGGAATCATTATGAGAGTGAATAAGGTCAAGATCAAAACGCTGGAGTGAAAATACTACTGTTTTAGATACCTTTCTTGGATTTGTTCCATAATTCCTCCATCCTCCTTTTGGTTTAACCAGATCTGGTCACTGTATCTCTGTCTGTGTTTCGGGTGGGTTTGACTCAGTTGGTATAGATAACTATCCAGTAACATGGTATTCATGACTTCAAACTCTTCGCGTGTTATCACATCTACCAAAAATAGAAAAAGAATTTCATGTTATCCGCAGTCTCTTTTTTTTGGCTTGCTTTCTTTTAACTCAGTGAATTGCCTTAAAGTGTGACAACAAAATCGTGCAACTTCTCGTACAACATTGCAGAGCGAATGTTATACAAAGTCGCGCAAAAAACTTTTCAGTGTTGTTACACGGGGAGGTAATACGTGCAACATTCGCTATGCACTTGCAATGCAACAATGTTGCACGATTTGCTTGCTCATATTCAATACCGCACCTTAAGAAGCTTAAGGGCCATGCAGCGCTTAGCCTCCTTTGCAGACGTTCTTAGGGTCGTCACGTCGTCACGCATCGTGGGGAGAGAAGTATTGCGTGATGACCCTAAGAGCGTCTGCGTAGGAGGCTATGCAGCGCTCAGCAAAATCTAAAATTATAGAACTAGTTTTTCCAAATGCTGATTTTTCTGCGCAAGCGGAGCTAGTCAAATTTCCCTTTTTCCGTCGTCCTCTCTTATCTTCAGTCAAATCAATCAATCAATTTTATTCCTCGCTATTCTTAGAACAGCATTTAGGTGCCCCTCTGCTAGAGTAGGCTAAGACTTTACAAGATTGTGGAGGTTTCTACTTTTAGAATGCTTTTCTGATCTCAGCTTTAAATATCATTTGTTTAGCGTTTATGTATGGAGCGTTCTGATGTTTTAAGTGCCTCTTTTCGTTCTTTTCATCAGTGAAAAACATGTTCAGGACTTACCATCATCAAGTTCTGTCATATTTAGACTTTGAAACCTGAATATGAAAAACAAGAAATATAAGTGCGCTTAATTTCCAGATGATTCTTGTCTGCCGTGATTGTGACGATGCTGTCGTATCAGAACATGGGTTGATGGGCAAAGCTGTAATCTCACGCGCTGTGATTGGATGTTGTCAATAGCAACGTGAGTGCCAGTACCATGTGCCTTGCGCTTTCACAGTCAAGAAATCACACTGAGTCAAATACAGGGAATCTGCGTTTTGGGCTGACTTCTCCTCACCACGACACTGTAGAAACAGGAACTCATAAGTCAAGGGGGATGAAACGTGTAACACTATAAGATGCTGGAACATACGCTATAACTTTTCTTTGATTTAGTTTTGAGAGTTTTTGAAGCATGAAGTCTTGATATTCCGGAGCATTGCACAAAAGAAATGTATGCCGGGCTATTACACGTTTCGATCAACCCCCTTGTGAGTTTCTGGTAGGATGCCTTTTGCCACTTACATGGTGTGTATTTCCTTTTCAGTGAGATACAGGTATCTCTGTATTGCTGTAAATTTCTTTATCTAGAAATTAAAAAAGATAAAACTGAGTGTTAATCTTGCAGCTTAATTCCGAGCATTTTTTGACTTGCACCACTAAAAGGAACTTGAGGAAGGAAGGAAATTATATGTATATTTTCGGTATCAATTATATATATTACCTCGTCAATGGTTATCTTGCCATCCATATCAAAATCCCAGTTCTTGTAAAGTCCTCTCGGCCCGTCTGCTTTGCCTTTGACTGAAAGATACAAATAAAACTAGAATTTTGAGCATGTTAGGGCATTCGGCATTAATACAGCACAACACCAAAACCCCCTCATAACACGTCCCCGGTCCCTATAATGGACTATACGGGGATGCTCCGCCCGAAAGGGGTACTTTTTTCAGGCCGTACGTATAGAAAAGGGGTGGAAATTTGTGAGTTTTGGTATAAAAAGGGGTAGATTTTCTTCAAAGGTATATGAAAGGGGTAACTTTTCAGGCAAAAAGGTATAAATTTTCACAACACACTACACCACAACCCAATAATAGACACGCGCACTCTATATCCCATCTAAACAACACACTACATCACGACCCAATAATAGACACGCACACTCTATATATCCCATCTTCACAACACACTACATCACAACCCAATAATAGACACGCGCACTCTATATATCCCATCTTCACAACACACTACATCACAACCCAGTAATAGACACGCGCACTCTATATATCCCATCTTCACAACACACTACATCACAACCCAATAATGGACACGCGCACTCTATATATCCCATCTTCACAACACACTACATCACAACCCAATAATAGACACGCGCACTCTATATATCCCATCTTCACAACACACTACATCACAACCCAATAATAGACACGCACACTCTATATATCCTATCTTCACAACACACTACATCACAACCCAATAATGGACATGTACACTATACATTACCAAATCACCAATAGACACGCGCACTCTATATATCCCATCTTCACAACACACTTCAGATCATTATTGCCAACACCTATATTTTTTAATACTTACTAGTTGACGCAAACGTCCATGAGTCCACTTCTGTTAGCCCACCCTTGGCTATACTGGAAAACATATCTGCATTTTTCGCTGACTCGATGATATATTGGCACTCTTCTTCCGAGAGGAAATTAGGAATTTCTGCAGAAGTGGAATATTCGTGATGAGCAAGAATTGTTTTGTGTACAGTACTGAATGACTCATGCAATGTAAGTGTGTACACAACCAGGACTCTATCCGTGATGGAAGTTTCGATACTTACGATCATGATTATATAATGATCAGTGATCATAATGAATTGAAATATGGCGACCAATTTGAATAACTACTGTCCTGTACTGACTAGCCTCTCTCACATGTAGAAACGCTTTTGTGTTTTTATATACTAATTATATACTTATTTCCTACCATTAAATAGACACTTCCTCCCGATTTTTTCTTTATGGATTACTTAGAGATTAACTAGGCAATTTTTTCAAGGTTTCCAACTGAAGACAATTGAACTGCTTGGTATCCAGACACTTACCAAATAGGAGCGGTCGCATGGCTCTTGTGATGAGTGTTGTTTTCCCATCTTCGCCTACATCTACTTCTTGTCTATGGCCAACCTACACAAAAACATAATAAATTGTGAAAATAAGGAATTCGAAGGCCGCGCTTTCGATAACCAAGGATCAGACTTAATCTTAAAAGACTGTTAAAAGCGTCCATGAAATATTGCCTTTCTCGAGACACGTGCAGAAAGTAACTTAATGAAAATAAATCATCGTAAATTGACTCAAATTTGTCACTTTTTGAAATGAAGAGTTACAAGATATAAATAAATAAAGTTTATAGATTAATTTCCAAGATTAACTGCCGTAACATCACATTAAGTTGATAAGGTTTCATTCAACTAAATCTGAGACGTTTAAATCAACTTGATTAACTAAGATACCAGCGATTACTAAAAAACATTTCCTAAGTTAAGGTAGTTTACTTGTCCTTAAGATTGGCATGAAAATATGTCGTCAAAATACTATAGTATCTTCATAAATAGTTATTACCTTAACTCCATTCAATCTAGTCAGACCCTGAACTCTCCCAATAATGGTTGGTCCATCTTTGCCTTTACATCTATCGAAATCACAGACATGCTTCGGAGGAACTGTTATTTTTCTTGGATCGGAATAAAGATGGCCATAAATCGAAGGAAAAAGGACACAGTATGCTACAACTAGACAGAAAATTCCCTGTTTTTCCGCCATCTGTTTCATCCACAGCCGGCGATGCGTGTGATATTGTGTAAGTATTTTTCGTGTTTGAAAGCTGATATGAATCGTTTAACAAAACTGATTATTAATTTACTTTGAATGGATGTTCATTTGCATTGAAAAGAGGCGAGCTTGAATGAACAGGTATGGTATTGTTGTTGGTGGAACAACACAAATAGACATCAAACTGGTACTAGTTTTTAAACACCCGTGGACATTGAGTAAAAACTTGCGATTCTGGTATTCCAGGTTAGTCGTGCTTAAAGTCATGCCCTGAGTGTCGCACCTCACACTCGACTAGAAGGACTCACTGTCAAAGAAAACCTTAAATGTTAGAATTAAGTTTATGAAAAAGCTGGCACACTGGGCTCGCCGAAAAGTTATGAAACTTCCGGGTTGAAAAAATGACTAACATAATATCTAGAACACCTAATTGCAAAATCCTGAACGAGCTAAACAAATCAAATGCAAGGAAAAGAAAACAGCAACTGATTTTTCGTGCTTGAAAATGGTATTTTTGAAATAAATAAAAATATATAAATAAATAGGATTTAGCAGTGCCTCCTCTACAGAAGTAGCTATTCGTCCACTGTTATTCCAAATGGAATTTACAATTTGATTTTTACGGAGGGAGGAAAGACTTTTATTTGGAAAAGTATAGAATAAAATTATGTTGTTCGCTGCATGTAATGAGCAATACTTCTTGAGGCCATCGTATCTTTCGTATTGTTTCGTATTGTTTAGACCGGAAATTGAATACCTTGAGGTGTGTAAACCGAAGCTCAAAACTCAAGATGCTTTCTTCGCCCTTTTGAGATATCACAGCGGAAGAAAGGACTTCAAAAAAACCTCAATAAAAACCATTATTCTCTAATTTGAACACTCAATTAACGTGATGGGGGGGTCACAAACTGACAACGGGCCACTGATTTGCGTATAAATGTGCCAAGCAAATATCTTTTGAATAATTTCTGTCAAAAAAAAAAAATTTTCCTTTTTCCAAAAAGAATTGATTTTCAATAGAATCTTGAGTGCTGTCTGTCGGTTCTGTTGCTCCTCAAATTCTCGGACGCCCATAAGAAAAAAACTGTCAGGCCGGCGCTAAGAACGGCTGCAAAGAAGAATATTTGTAGACCGGTGCTTTTGTAGTTTGTCGATAGGCTCTCTCCAGCAATTCTTCCTGTTCGAAGCCGCTTAATGTATCTACAACCTTCATTCTTTGAACATAAAAGCAGACAAACTGGCTGCCATCACCAGATGCATGGGATCTGTTTTCGCGAGTTTGCTGCTGTGTTTTGTGAGAAAGAACTCAGTTCATATCATGGTCTAAAATCTGTTGGAAAACTCAATCTTCTGTTGCAATTGCCTTCGGTTGTTCATAAGGATGGAGATTTTTGTCGTAGTGATTTGTCTTATTAACGCTGTTTCTGCTGTCTCCTCAGTTATCAGCAATGCCTTAGTCTTCTTGGCCATCTTGAGGACACCTTCCCTACATATACCATCTAATATACTACTGTGTAGTCTTGCAGTTTCGGACTTTGGTGTCGGCTTATTCGTTCAGCCCTTGCTTATTACTTATACTACGACAGCCCCTGGGTACGAGTATATGGAGCAAATAGAGAACTTCTTTAGGGCATCAGGGTTGTTTTTCTGTGCCGTTTCTGCCACAACTATGGTTGCCATATCCTTGGATCGATTTCTGGCTCTTTACTTACATATTCGTTACTACGCATTGGTAACAGTCAAGCGAACAGGAGTGTTCTTGATCGCTACGTGGTTGATTTACAGCATCTGGTTGCCTGCTTGGTCTTTCAGTACTCGCAAGATCACCAGTGCTGTGGTTCTTCCTTTCACCTCATTGTACTTTATAACATCTTTATTTTGCTACATCAAGATATTTCAAATAGTCAGACGCCATCGCAGACAAATCACAGCCCAGTTCAAGTCAGTCAACGTCCCCTTCCCCAAACAAGGCAAATCTATAACCACAACCATTTACCTCCATGGCTTATTCATTATCTGTTTGATACCGGTTCTGATAAGCAATGCTGTTTCTGTTGTAAGCGAAAATACGCAGATAGTTCGTTACTTTCTCTATGTTGCGTGGAGTATAGTTTGCATCAACTCCTCGCTTAATCCTTATTTGTACTGTTACCGCATGGGAGACATAAGGAAGGTGGTCGTGCCTATGGCCAAGTCGTTATTCTGTTGGGAACTTCTACAATCGAAAACTAGGGAAAGATAAACTGGAAAAATGGTGGAAACAGAACAATGAGAGACATACTGAAGGTGGTCGTGCCTATGGCAAAGTCGTTCTTCTGTTGGGAACTTCTACGATCGAAAACTAGGGATAAACTGGAAAAATGGTGGACACAGAACAATGAGAGACATAAGAAGGCGGTCGCACACTTCCACGCCATCAAAAAAATTAAAACACAAAAGACTTTGGATTCTAAAATCAACCGGGAATTCACATGGCGCGCGTGGTATTAAGAAGTTTCCCTCTCTTATTTATGCTCTCTTGCCTACATCTACTTCTTGTTTATGGCCAACCTACACAAAAATATAGTAAATTGCAAAAATAAGGAAGCAAGAAGCGCTTTCGATAAACAGGGATCAGACTTAATCTTAAAAGACTGTTAAAGGTGAAATATTGTCTTTCTTGAGACACGTGCAGAAACTAACTTAATGAAAATAAATCATCGTAAATTGACTCAAATTTGTCACTTTTCGAAATGAAGAGTTACAAGATATAAATAAATAAAGTTTATAGATTAATTTCCAAGATTAACTGCCGTAACATCACATTAAGTTGATAAGGTTTCATTCAACTAAATCTGAGACGTTTAAATTAACTTGATTAACTTAATTACCAGCGATTACTCAAAAAAGATTTCGTAAGTTAAGGTAGTTTACTTGTCCTTAAGATTGGCATGAAAATATGTCGTCAAAATACTATAGTATCTTCATTAATAGTTATTACCTTGACTCCATTCAATTTAGTCAGGCTGAATAATTAAAGATGGCCATAAATCGAATGAAAAAGGACACAGTATGCGACAGTCTGTTTGGTTGCACTCTTAAGAAGTCCCGTGGACATTGAGTAAAAACTTGCGATTCTGATATTCCAGGTTAGTCGTGCTTAAAGTCATGCCCTGAGTGTCACACCTCACTCTCGAATAGAAGGGCTGCCTAACTGTCAAAGAAAACCTTTTAAAATAGAAGACTAGAAATAAGTTTAAGAAGAAGCTGGCACACTGGGCTCGAGAAGTTATGAAGGCCTTCGGGTTCAAGATATGACGACCAAAATATCAAGAAATATTGCGAAATTCTGAACGAGCAACCAAACTAATAAGGATCACAACGGCAAGGAAAAGAAAACAGCAAATTTTTCGTGCTCGAAAATGGTATTTTTGAAATTATATTTTAATTCTTTTATTTAAAAAATTAGTTGAATAAAATTATGTCCTTCGCTGTTGTGAGAAATACTTCTTGAGGCCATCGTATCCCTTCGTGTTGTGTCTTTTATAGAAGTTTAGGCAATGAATACCTTGACGTTTGTAAACCGAACTAGCTCAAAACTCATCAGAAAATGCTTTCTTCATGCACCCTTTTGAGAATTCACAGCGGAAGTATGGACTTTCAAAAAACTTCTGAATAAAAACCATTATTCTCTAACTAAGAAAATTGGACACTAAATAAACACGTGCAATAAACGTGATGAGGAGTCAAAAACCGATAACGGGCCACGGATTTGAGAATGTGCCAAGCAAACATCTTTTGATTTTCAATAGCTTCTTGGGCGCTGTCTGTCGGTTCTGTGGTCTTTCGTCAAACTTTTCGGATGCCCATAAGAAAAAAGTGTCTTTTGAAGCACTTCAGTAAGACGCACACTAGCACTTGAAAAAACTTCAACGCGTTTAGAGACCGGTGCTTTTGCAGTTTGTCGATAGGCTCTCTCCAGCAATTTTCCCTGTTGGAAGCCGCTAGCTTAATGTATCTACAACCTTCTTGGAACATAAAACCAGACAAACTGGCTGCCATCACCAGATGGGCATGATCTGTTTTCGCGAATTTGCTGCTGTGTTTCGCAAGGAAGAACTCAGTTCATATGGTCTAAAATCTGTTTGGATACTCAATCTTCAGTTGCGCAAGCTGTTTGGTTGCCTTCAGTTGTTCATAAGGATGGAGGTTTTTGTCGTAGTGATTTGTCTTATTAACGCTGTTTCTGCTGTCTCCTCAGTTATCAGCAATGCCTTGGTCTTCCTGGCCATCTTGAGGACACCTTCCCTACATATACCATCTAATATACTACTGTGTAGTCTTGCAGTGTCTGAATTTGGAGTCGGGTTTTTCGTTCAGCCTTTGTTCATCAGTCATGTTACGACAGCCCCTGGGTACGAGTATAAGGAGCAAATAGGGAACTTCTTTAGGGCATCGGGGTTGTTTTTCTGTGCCGTTTCTGCCACAACTATGGTTGCCATATCCTTGGATCGATTCCTGGCTCTTTACTTGCATATTCGTTACTACGCATTGGTAACAGTCAAGCGAACAGGAGTGTTCTTGATCGCTACGTGGCTGATTTACAGCATCTGGTTGCCTGCTTGGTCTTTCAGTACTCGCAAGACCACCAGTGCTGTGGTTCTTCCATTCGCCTCATTGTACTTTATAACATCTTTATTTTGCTACATCAAGATATTTCAAATAGTCAGACGCCATCGCAGACAGATCACAGCCCAGTTCAAGTCAGTCAACGTCCCCTTCCCCAAACAAGGCAAATCTATAACCACAACCATTTACCTCCATGGCCTATTCACTATCTGTTTGATACCGGTTCTGATAAGCAATGCTGTTTCTGTTGTAAGCGAAAATACGCAGATAGTTCGTTACTTTCTCTATGTTGCGTGGAGTATAGTTTGCATCAACTCCTCGCTTAATCCTTATTTGTACTGTTACCGCATGAGAGACATAAGGAAGGTGGTCGTGCCTATGGCCAAGTCGTTATTCTGTTGGGAACTTCTACAATCGAAAACTAGGGAAAGATAAACTGGAAAAATGGTGGAAACAGAACAATGAGAGACATACTGAAGGTGGTCGTGCCTATGGCAAAGTCGTTCTTCTGTTGGGAACTTCTACGATCGAAAACTAGGGATAAACTGGAAAAATGGTGGACACAGAACAATGAGAGACATAAGAAGGCGGTCGCACACTTCCACGCCATCAAAAAATTAAAACACAAAAGACTTTGGATTCTAAAATTAGCCCAACCGGGAATTCACATGGCGCGCGTGGTATTAAGAAGTTTCCCTCTCTTATTTATGCTCTCTTTCCTATGCCTACTTCTTGTCTATGGCCAACCTACACAAAAATATAGTAAATTGCGAAAATAAGGAAGCAAGCAGCGCTTTCGATAAACAAGGATCAGACTTAATCTTAAAAGACTGTTAAAGGTGAAATATTGTCTTTCTTGAGACACGTGCAGAAACTAACTTAATGAAAATAAATCATCGTAAATTGACTCAAATTTGTCACTTTTTGAAATGAAGAGTTACAAGATATAAATAAATAAAGTTTATAGATTAATTTCCAAGATTAACTGCCGTAACATCACATTAAGTTGATAAGGTTTCATTCAACTAAATCTGAGACGTTTAAATTAACTTGATTAACTTAATTACCAGCGATTACTCAAAAAAGATTTCGTAAGTTAAGGTAGTTTACTTGTCCTTAAGATTGGCATGAAAATATGTCGTCAAAATACTATAGTATCTTCATTAATAGTTATTACCTTGACTCCATTCAATTTAGTCAGGCTGAATAATTAAAGATGGCCATAAATCGAATGAAAAAGGACACAGTATGCGACAGTCTGTTTGGTTGCACTCTTAAGAAGTCCCGTGGACATTGAGTAAAAACTTGCGATTCTGATATTCCAGGTTAGTCGTGCTTAAAGTCATGCCCTGAGTGTCACACCTCACTCTCGAATAGAAGGACTGCCTAACTGTCAAAGAAAACCTTTTAAAATAGAAGACTAGAAATAAGTTTAAGAAGAAGCTGGCACACTGGGCTCGAGAAATTATGAAGGCCTTCGGGTTCAAAATATGACTACCAAAATATCAAGAAATATTGCGAAATTCTGAACGAGCAACCAAACTAATAAGAATCACAACGGCAAGGAAAAGAAAACAGCAAATTTTTCGTGCTCGAAAATGGTATTTTTGAAATTATATTTTAATTCTTTTATTTAAAAAATCAGCGGAATAAAATTATGTCCTTCGCTGTTGTGAGAAATACTTCTTGAGGCCATCGTATCCCTTCGTGTTGTGTCTTTTATAGAAGTTTAGGCAATGAATACCTTGACGTTTGTAAACCGAACTACCTCAAAACTCATCAGAAAATGCTTTCTTCACCCTTTTGAGAATTCACGGCGGAAGAAAGGACTTTCAAAAAACTTCTGAATAAAAACCATTACTCTCTAACTAAGAAAATTGGACACTAAATAAACACGTGCAATAAACGAGATGAGGAGTCAAAAACCGATAACGGGCCACGGATTTGAGAATGTGCCAAGCAAACATCTTTTGATTTTCAATAGCTTCTTGGGCGCTGTCTGTCGGTTCTGTGGTCTTTCGTCAAACTTTTCGGATGCCCATAAGAAAAAAGTGTCTTTTGAAGCACTTCATGCAGTAAGACGCACACTAGCACTTGAAAAAACTTCAACGCGTTTAGAGACCGGTGCTTTTGCAGTTTGTCGATAGGCTCTCTCCAGCAATTTTCCCTGTTGGAAACCGCTAGCTTAATGTATCTACAACCTTCTTGGAACATAAAACCAGACAAACTGGCTGCCATCACAAGATGGGCATGATCTGTTTTCGCGAATTTGCCGCTGTGTTTCGCAAGGAAGAACTCTTCCATTCGCCTCATTGTACTTTATAACATCTTTATTTTGCTACATCAAGATATTTCAAATAGTCAGACGCCATCGCAGACAGATCACAGCCCAGTTCAAGTCAGTCAACGTCCCTTTCCCCAAACAAGGCAAATCTATAACCACAACCATTTATATCCATGGTTTATTCATTATCTGTTTGATACCGGTTCTGATAAGCAATGCTGTTTCTGTCGTAAGCGATAATACACAGATAGTTCGTTACTTTCTCTATGTTGCGTGGAGTATAGTTTGCATCAACTCCTCGCTTAATCCTTATTTGTACTGTTACCGCATGGGAGACATAAGGAAGGTGGTCGTGCCTATGGCGAAGTCGTTCTTCTGCTGGGAACTTCTACAATCGAAAACTAGGGAAAGATAAACTGGAAAAATGGTGGAAACAGAACAATGAGAGACATACTGAAGGTGGTCGTGCCTATGGCAAAGTCCATCATTCTGGTCCTGGAGATTTCTAAAATCGAAGAGGGAAAGATAAACTGGAAAAATGGTGGAAAACAGAAAAATCTTTAAAAAAGCATCTAACCACCACTTTACAAAGAAAACGGAACATAAAGAAAGACCGAAATCTATAAAATTCTGATTGGAATGGCTGAGCAACAAACACTCAGACTAGTTTATTTATTTATTTATTTATTTATTTATTTTTATTTACATAGCTTCCACCTTAAAAATATATGAAATCTAAATAACAAAATATAAATCAAAAATATAAATAAAGACAATAATATAAGGAACAAATATAATAATTATAAAACAAAAAATATAAAAGGTGAGGGACAACACAACAGAGCGAGGCTCCAAATAAAGTGCACCCGTAAAAAAAAAAAAAAGAAGAAGAAATAAAAACATAATGATCGATAATTTGTAGCTAATAAATATAATATATAATATATATATTATCTAAATATTTAGTATTTGTAACTCCATGCAGCTTTGCAAAAGTAATATTAAGACCTTCTATAACATCCATAAAGATTTGGGAAGAATACGATTTACACACAATTTAGTTTGACAACACCATGACTACCAGCTGTACGAAAATTAAGCGCGAAAAGGATTGTTGTTGTAATTCAAGCGGCCCTCGCCCGAGTCTTAAAAGTCATATATCTCACAGAATTTGAGGAGATGGATCGCAAAGATTTACTTTAATTTTTTAAACAACACGTATACTTCAACTTTTTTTCTCTAAATTCTTTGAAACGCGTGTTTTTGTATTGGGAAGAGACTTGGAGCAAGGGCCGCTTGGCTAAGCATCTAAGCGCGCTGTGATTGGACGGTTCGTGCTTGTTCCGGACACCTGGTAGTTCTCACTGATGCTCTATGTCACTATGACGTCACATCAAAAATAGATTGTTTTAACGCTAAGGATCATGGTCGACAGAGGGGGCAAAATAGGAGTAAAACAAATGAAATCACAATAAAATTCGGTTTATGAGATGGTGAAAAGTGAAAATCATCTCAAGATTTCAACTGCATGAGATAGCCGGTGTGTAAATGGCGAGGAAAGATAAGCCGAGATTCTCAGGCACTTTACGCATTAAATTTGGTCATTTAATTTGAGACCATGTCGAGTACGACGATGATTAACATAAAATAAACGCGTATTTGCACCTGTCCGTCGCTCAATTTAGGATCCAATCAATTTAATCTTTTTAATTTCAAGCACCACACGACCAACATTGATTATACCGGCTTGGCAGTTCACTGTGAAGTATACTGACGCACGGATGCTAGTTTGGTTTATTACTTTGTATATGCCAGTAAACATCGACTGAAGGACTGCAACTTTCACCATGGCTTCTCACGTCCCTGAAAAAATTGTTAATCCATCTTACTAGGACTCTCACTAGTACCTTTCACTATTAAAGAAAAATCTGAGCGCTGCTCGTGTGTGTCAACTATTTCTTTCTTTACTATTCTATTCTATTCTATTCTACACAGCCTCACTCATAATTATTTCATATTCTGGTGATTCATTTAGAATGAGGGGATTAGTATTGATTCATCATTCAAATCTGGGCAAACTCCTCCTCGATTTCCCCCGATTTTATTCTCTGGAATATTATTGATTGTTCTTAGTCGATATTTGATAGTCGATGACTGCATGGCAATTAAAATTTTGGTATCTTAGCAACTGTGCGAATAGAGAGATGATTGCAATTCGCCTTTTTTCCTAAATGTTGCCATGATATTTTAACCATTTGAGTGAGCAATTGATTTGAACATTACCATCGAAACAGCTAGTTCATTTGCGTTTATCAACCAGCAACCTACCTACATCACTGTTCATGAAGTCGGTTCCATCAAGAGAATATAAACTAGTTTGTTTTCTCTTGGCTCCATGAAATATTGCATGCCTGTTTACCTAAGAAATTTAAGGAAATTTAATCATCATGATGATTACAGCGCCATCCAGCTGTCCGGCGGAACCAAGGGAGAACTGATATATTCATATAGGTCTATACCCAGACCTCTATGTGTCATTTAATGCAGCGTTCCTTTTCTAAACATGGAAGAATTGATTCTCAGTGTTGTGAACGGCGTAACCGCAGTTTCTAGTATCTTCACCAACTTTCTCGTCTTCTTGGCCATCCTGACAACACCCACCTTACACACGCCGTCTAACGTTCTTATCTGTAGTTTGGCTCTCTCAGACTTTAGCATTGGTTTAATTGTTCAACCCATCTTCATCGTGTACCTACAGCCAGAGCATCGCCTGTCCGTTGCCTACTACATGAGGCTTTTTGGTATCACCTTTACTGCAACATCTTTGACGACAATGACAGCAATAGCTGTCGATCGGTATCTCGCTCTTTCCTTGCACATGAGATACATAGTCCTCGTCACCGTCAGACGAACTTTACTGCTAGTAACAGTAATGTGGATTCTCTATATCTTAATAACTATTTGCATATCATTTCTTGAGGATTTAAAAACCGTCATCGCTATCTTGGTGCCTTGTATATTCATTTGTCTGCTGGTGTCTTCGGTTTCTTACGTGCGTATCTACTGTATTGTACGTCGCCATAGACGACAGATTGTTGATCAGGTTCGTGCTACTAATTCTCCTACGCCATCACAAGGGAGATCTATAAGAAACATGTTTTATCTTCACGGACTTTTTGTTACTTGTCTGGTACCATTTATCTTCAGTGGAATAGCGTCTATTTTTACTAAAGAGAAACTACGGTCTCTTGAGATATCGACCTTCACAACATGGACAATCCTCTTTTTGAATTCGTTTTTAAACCCATACTTGTATTGTTGGAGAATGAGAGATATAAGAAGATCCGTGATATCTCTGATAACAAAATTCTTGGCAAAGAATTAGACGAGATGGGCTTGAGAAATATAACAACGTACATGAAAAAAAATTGGAACTTTAATAGCAACGTACTCGAACAAAATGACAAAATTCCTGATTTCACAAAGATTCGTGGAAGCGAAAAATTATATATATCTAAATTATGTATTTCTTTCTCTCATTCATTCATTTATTCATTCATTCATTCATTCATTCATTCATTCATTCATTCATTCATCCATTCATTTCATTCATTCATCCATTCATTTCATTTATTCATTCATTCATTCGTTCATTCTTGCATTCTTTCTTTCATTCATTCATTCTTTCTTTCTTTCTTTCTTTCTTCCTTATTCTTATTCATATTTTTATTCTTTCTTTTTTTCTTCCATAAATCCATCCATCCATCCATCCGATCCATCTCTATATCATTCACCCATTTGTCCGTCCGTTTCCTCTTCCTATCTTCGCTCGTTCGTTCCTTCCTTTCTTACAGAGTCTTATTCATATTCTCCCTTCATGTCTTCCTGTTGTTTTCAAGGAAGTGAAAAGACAGACAGGATCTCATTAACAGTTACTGCTCTTTGTCTTGATGAACGACTATAATTATTAAATGTTTTGCAGCAAAAGGTTATTAAATTGAAAACCAATATTAGTTAACGATTCGTACCATTTTCTACGTTTTCCAATGAAGCAGGTGCTGCATGAATTGTTATTGTCTGTCTGTCCGTCCGTCCTCCTTCTTCTGTTGTCCAGTCTTTCCTCCGCCTTTCTTCTTTTCTTGTTTCTTCCACATTTGTCCTCACGCTACTTTCTTTCCCATATATTGCACGTTCAGTTGTTGTATAGCATTTCTTTAAGATAAATTTGATTCCAGACAGCAACAAAGTTCTTACCATATTCCCATTACAAGTCCATTGGACGGACAGACCGAAAACGACGACCAAAAACCAAGGCTAGACTAAATTGCTCACGGAAAGTCTTATTCCGACGTGCGAAGTTCTACTGTTTATCTACCACAAACAAGTGCATTTGATAATATTTTGACACGATAGCCATAACTGCTGTGGTGGTCAGTTTGTTGACAGTAATCTTCTCAATTGCAAACCACTGGGGCATGTAACTTCACCAATCACCAAAAGAAGCCCCTACACTTGACTACACTCAAAACAGTATTGGCTCACGCAATCTATACTGGCAACAGCGTACAACACTCCTTCTCTTGTAAACAAGTCAGGCTTGTACAGCAAACACTACGCGCATCATTCAATTTATATACAGTTTACATGACGAACCAATCAAACTTCAGCTAACTCCTCCTCATCGAGATAAATGCTATTCAAATGAGCTGAATCGGCTTCCGGTGCTGTTAGCCAATTATTGGCCACGAATTTCTGTCCCTTTTTGACGTCACATCCGCCGTGCAATGATCTATCGTCTAGTGGTCCCATCCATCCAGTTTTCTCGTCTTGAAAGAAGTTATACCACATTATGGCTTTACCTTTCTTGGGAGGAATGACGAGGTTTGCTGAATGGCAGTACTTGCTTAAATTGTAGAGATCTCCCTTCTTGCGGTCTCTGTATTCCTTTAGAAATATATTGGCAAAATTTCGAATGAACCAAAGAAATTAACAAGGGAAAAACTGTCATTGAAGAAACGCACGTGCTGTGTGCGGAGAATGGCAGAACAAGCATGACATGTAGCAGAGTGATTCTCAACACTTCTTGAGTCCAATCTGCCAATCCCCAAGTAAGCTCCCCACAGCACAGCGAACAACTTTTTAAATTTCTTTTATAAAATGCAAATGACGATGTAATCGTTATTTAGGGTTCGAATGACGCAATAGAAAGTGCGCGCATGCTGTATGCTCTCATAAAGCACGCGCCCCCAACCAATCAGAAAGCGAGATTTATAACAGTTATTTTATGATAAGTCATATATTAGTTCGTTGGTTCTTACCGTTTCGTTAAAGGTCTCTGCGTCAGCTATCGGGAAAGCTGTTTCTCCTCCTTCCTCGACGTCGTTCAGATAATACAAGACAGTTATGTATCTAGAGAACAAAAGAGAGATAAATATTAGAATATCATATATTAGATAGAGGATATATTACATAGGCGCGCGGAGATACGCGGAGATTATCTTCCGAGTGTTGAAGATAAAATTCGTATCTCCATGCGCCCATGTAATATTCTGTTTATTATATAATTATCAATGAAAAAGAAAAGAAAGCTTTTTCGAGCTTTTTTCTGCTATAAGAAATATGTTACCACAGTGATGATATCTTTACATGTGAAAATAACATGTTATCTTCACATGTGAAAATATCAAGTTTTTGAAATAGAGAAATATAGGTATTTCATTGATAATCATATAATAAAATAAGTTATCAAGCCCTGGCTAAACGAGGAAGCATCTTTCCAGCCATATTTACCGCGCGCAAACTTTCTTGATGTTTCCCAGCTTAGCAACGTGTAAAACATTGCTGCGTGCAAAATAATTTGTGTCCAAGAAGCAAAATTAAAGGTTTCCCCCCGGGTTTTCTTGTTTTTGTCCCTCAGCAAAACTTAAACACGCTAAATTCCAATTTGATCAATGAGTTAGCTGTGTACTGACTATGATCAGCCCAGTGGTTGTTTCACGATTCGATCTGTGAGTTAGCTGTGCACTGACTTTGATCAGCCCAGTGGTTGTTTCAGGGCTCGATCTGTGCGTTAGCCATGCCCTGACTTTGATCAGCCCAGTGGTTGTTTCAGGGTTCGATCTGTGAGTTAGCTGTGCACTGACTTTGATCAGCCCAGTGGTTGTTTCAGGGTTCGATCTGTGAGTTAGCTGTGCACTGACTTTGATCAGCCCAGAGGTTGTTTCATGGTTCAATCTGTGAGTTGTTTCAGGGTACCAAATAGAGGGTCCATACTGATTTGATCTGTTATCAAGGCTCCTACCTGCACGTCCTACAAAAAGAAACCTTATCCATTGATGCTAAGTGACAGCACTCGTCTTTAGGGAAGTCGGATCGTCTTGTGCCATCATAATGAGCGTTGTAATGACCTCGCTTGTCATATCGTACTACCTATAAGAAGGATAACATCAACTATTTTTATGGCAAAAAAAATGTCATTAGATCATATATTGATCATGGAACAACTAAAGGCCCCGACGAACAAGTGCATGGTCTATCTGTTGTGCGCTGTTCCTCCCATCATATGTCGCATTTCGGAAAAATGTTACTCGTTTTCTGCAAGGCCAAAATAAGCTTATCGAGCAAAAAAAAACCTTTATTCTACCAGTGGTGCATGAAATTACTTCGCGTCAATTTAGGTAGTGAAAGCAACGTGGTAGGCGTGTTCACCGTGCGGAAATTGTTGCGCGCAACGTAGCAGAATTTTAAATCTTGATCATATTCTCAAAATATTGTGCGCAACTTTTTATTTATTTATTTTTTATTTAAGTCAATATTTATACAGGAACATCCAGTTTAGCAAGGCTAGTTTAAATGGAGTCCTGATTTAACATAACAATAATTTAGAAACAAATATACTAGATGTGACTGTCGCAGGGGCCAGTAGCGCACCCCCTACAGATTAGCTGATATCTTATGCGTTATTGTTGCTTGAGTCCTGACCGTATATTCATTGTGCACCACCTCCTAAAAAAATCCTGGATTCGATCGCCACTGAAGGTGCACACACACAGTGTTAATGCTTTTCTTTGCGCAATAGATAAGAACACATTTACTCATTACATTCATTTATATGTCTGTCCTCAAGGGAAGTGCCTAGCATGGGACTTAGAGTCAAGTTCGCGCTTTTCCTATTGGGTAGTTTTATTTATCTACTTTTCCTTTAAACTATTTTCATGTATTATATTAACAGCTATTGCCCAATAAAGTTGTAAAATAAAAATAAAATAAAATAGCATCATCATTATACATGTGCCATAGAGAGGATTTTGTATGACAGTGTGAATGTCACGACACGCGGCAACGTCACGATAAACGGGTCAACGATATTCTTTGAACCA
This sequence comes from Anthopleura xanthogrammica, assembly GCA_964019055.1. NCBI lineage: Eukaryota > Metazoa > Cnidaria > Anthozoa > Actiniaria > Actiniidae > Anthopleura > Anthopleura xanthogrammica. The sequence goes on along the minus strand of OZ025207.1, from coordinate 13,413,843 downwards.
ATCACAGCACGCGATATCACTATTCATCCAATCAAATACTAGGTCACGTTCACGGCAGTCATACAAAATGTGGTGTAACGTACTTACTTGTAAGTATTCTCCACCGTATACTATTTCTTTTGGTAGCTTTGTTAGCTTCCAAATCCTAAATGGAAAAATCTTTGATTAAGTGCGCTTTCATATTTCTAACTTTTGATGTCTCAATACACGCATCAAGCATTCCGCGCTACTGCTCTAAGCGCATGCTCAGGGGATTAAAAAGTGGGATAATATTTTGAAAATATGCAATTTTTTGGTATATTTGACTCAAAATTCGCTTAACGGTACGATCTTGAATATTTAATGAAAATTGTGTTTGACAAGAAAAATACAACTAAAATATAACATGTTTTACAAAATATTATCTCACTTTTTAATCCCCTGAGCATGCGCTTAGAGCAGTAGCGCGGAATGCTTGATGCGTGTATAGACCGAACCACTCTACATGTAAGCAGTTTTCCCATTCAGACCGCGCGTCATTCCTTTCATTGGATTTTTAAAAAGAAATAAGATAAGATACTCAGATCTTAATTTACGGTATGCTGAGAGAACACGAGTTGAAGCGCATAGTAAGGAAACCACGGCGCAAAGTGCTCACTGTAGGGCACCATAGTGATTGGGATTAACCATTAGTAGGTTTGACGATCAAACATGGCTTTACTCTTCGTCTTAGTGTACATTTATCTCGTACCGTTTTCTCAATGTCCTCATTGTCTTGTCGGAATATCTTCCCTGCAGCAGCCATACTTGTTTACTGTATCTGTCGCGATGATGTGGGTGATACTGCTTCAGATCATTCAAATACATATCGATGGCCTTGGTTCTTTTTTTGACATTCTGCCATTCAGCGTAGTCAATGATACCTATAGAGAAATAGTTGAAATTCTAATGACCTCTTTTCCTACGCATTTGGGAAAGGCTCCTAAATATATACACTTGGCCCAAAGCTAATAAAAAAATATAAAACCTTTATTTTACAACTATATATTTATGGCCTTCATTTAAACCAGCCTCAGCTGAATTGGATACCGCCTGTTTAAATATTGCTAATAAACAAATAAAATAAATAAATAAATAAAAAACAGTTTTTTTCAGTCGGGCTTACCATCTTCCATTTCCTTGAGATCAAGCTTTTTGACCCTAAAGCCAAAAAAGAAATATTTTAAACTTACGTATATACAGTACAACATATCGTAACACTGTCACTCATATACTTCACTAGTGTCTTAATTTTCATATTTATTTATAATAATTAATGAATTAATTGCTACGAATAATACTGAGGGAATAATTTCTATCGAATATACCTATAGCTAAATATATAAAAACGAACCGAAAAAAAGGTTAAAAAAAAACAAACAACAGAAAATGAAGAATTTACAAGGCACTAATGATTTACAGACGCAGTATTGTATAGTAAGGGAATGGTCAATGCTTAGCGTGCGTACATCCATGCAGTTCTGGATGCACGCGGGAGGTTGCTTTACCACGAAAGAAGCGTGAAGGCGCGATTACACGAAACAATTTTCTCTGCAACTTGTCTCGCAACGGCGTTGCGAGACAAGTTGCAAGAGGGTTTACACGGTGCAACGGAGATGCAATCGTGGCCAAAAGTAGAAACGAATTATACTTTTCGCAACGATTGCTGCAACTTGTCTCGCAACATTTTTCAAATTGCGCTGTAGGTTACACGCCGCAATGCTCCATGCAACTTGTGTCGCAACGCCGTTGCGACACAAGTTGCAGAGAAAATTGCTTCGTGTAATCGCGCCTTAAGAGTCGCACGAGGCGTAACCGTTGCTATTGATTCTGTATAAAAGCCCTTCGAAGGTTTTCCTCAGAGTTCTCTGGTCTGCCCAGCGACAAATCAACTTCTATAGATTTCAATTGCATTATGAGGAAAAAGAGCCTATCACTAAGTCTAAAATTGTACATTCAGCTGCTTTTCAATATATGTCTAGTAGTCTTGAGTGACTGACTAGATGAGCAATACTCACATCTCGTCAATGTCTTCATCTTCCAGTATCAGGTACTTGTGCGTCTCGGCGTACATTTTAATCTGGGGAAATTAAATATAAAATGAAGACTGATTAGATTTCTGTCATAATTCATCTCATTTTTCATAGATTTTGATTTTCGTTAAGGTGGAAATCGTACCTCGTCTCTGGTGATTTCATAATCCTTGTCAATGTCCCAGAAACGAAAATGACCGGCAGAGCTGTTTGAATGACCTGGGGAGAATAGCATATTTAAACATTTTAAAATTGAAAATAAATACGTAAACACAGCACACAATGACCAAGTGTACATAACGAAGCCATTCGTGCGTCATTTTTTCACATTTTAGACCACTTACGTCTAATTTTTGGGGAAAAGATTCTTTGTTTCAGCTTTAGGTATAAAATAATGATCGATATGTTTTCATAAGCATTACTGGCAAACGAGAGAAATAATACTCAAGGGAAGGATACGTGGTCTGAAATTGGAAAACAATGGATTAAGTCTATAGACCCCTTGCAGCATATCAGAATGCAGCTCAATTTGGAGGAAAAAACAATAGGTTCCAATTCTCAGGAGATTGAAATTCTTTTCTTGTCCTCCAAATTGAGCTACTTTGACGTCATGTGAAAGGGGTCTATATCCTGAAAACTAAAAGTGTTAGTATATTTTAGTTTACCTTCAGTAGATTTCATAGACTTGAAGTGGTCCGCATTCTTAGGGTCCAAGAAGGTTTGGCTGCTTTGCATTTCTGCTTTCACGGCCAGATCAACGATGTGATCGCATTCTTCCGATGATAAAAAGTCAGGTATTTCTGTGGTATGGAAGAAACCATTGAAAAAATAAGTAAAATAATGATGGATCTTCTATATGAACTGTTGCAACGCAGATATCAGAAGAAGACGGGTCTATATTTGTCTGCAAGATGTTGCCAACATGCCAAATGATGTTTCAAACGTTGTTGATAAGGAGAGTGTTTTTAAAATATCTTTTGCACTTGTACAGAATTCATGAATTTTTTTGAGAATAAAACTATTTGTTTTAGTTCTTGATCCATATTCATGTGTCTTCTCATGCGTAACCGTTAAACAAAGAAATGATACTCTAGGAAATGACACGTGGTCTGAAATGGGATGACAAACCGCCCAAGCTACAAAGGTCTATTATCTAAGGAGACGGATGAAACTGTAGTTGTAGATTCTACTCACCAAAGACAGGTGGATATATAGCCCTTGTGATCATCTTGTATGTCTTGTTTCCTTCAAATCTTAGCTTGCGCACGTGACCAATCTGTACAGAAATGATGAATCAGAGAGCTGAGCCTGCGGCAATGAAATTCAGCGACTTCACCCAACTTCAGTTATAACCAGTGTAACAAAAATAAAAGAGATATTCAGAGACGACTGCCGTGTTCTTTGATGACAGACACACGTTCACAGGATAAGCCTGGTTTTGGTGTCAGAAGGAAGGGTAGTTTTCTTAAAGATCTTAATTTAAGAGTTTCGAGAAAAGCTAGGATATTTCAGTTAAAAAGAAAAACTGATTAACACGCTACCACTGCGTTTTCAAATATTAGGTACTTCCGGCTCCTTGTCTGGGATTTCAATTTTCAAGGTTTCTATGTACAGAGCACTAGGATCCAGACTTCCCTGGCATGAGGAGATGACGCGGTTGACGCGGGTAATTTTGGTACCAAGGAATTCATTGTATTCTAATCAAATTCTAATTAAATTTGGTAATTTGTTTGCTAAAATCCTGCACCAAAAGCATTTAGGTGAAATTTCAAAAGAAAAATTAAAAATTAATTCTAATGGAGTCGAGAGCCAGAATTTTGGAAGAGGTTAGTATATGAAGGAATGATGGTCACGACACATAGAAACTACAACTTACCAAGAAACTACAACCAGGAAACTACATAGAAATTTAGCTGAAATTATAGATTTTATAGCGTTACTACGAAGTCAAATTACCTTCACTGGATCCCAGCGAGACAGCTTTGGCTTCCCATCGTCGAAGCAAGGTCCTTCGTCCTCGGATATCTGACAATCATTTCCTGAGCAGCCGCTGTCTTTCGTCATGTACTCGTTTGAAAAACCGCTGTACATTAAGAATAAGAGAATGGATAAAAAAGAAACGACTTTCATCTTGTCTTTCGTCAAATAAATTTGAAATTAATACAGTGGGTTTCAATCAAAGCTTATTTCAATAAAGAAGTTGTTGAAGTCGTTGTAAAGAGATTTTTTTAAGACCATTGTGAATAAATAATGAGTACACTAAGGTAGGTAGTGCAGGGATTGTATTAATCACTGACGTGAATTGACGAAAATAGAGAAAAACTCTGTCAACTATAGCTACCCGCAGAGGAAAAAATATGAAAACAAAAATGAAATTGAAATAATATTTTTCTCAAGGATAGGCTTTTGATATTTTAAACAAAAAACGTTTAACATTTATTTCTTACATTTTTAAAAATGGAAAAAATGGAATAATAAAAGAGCTTCCTAACGACGGGTTTTTAAAGAGATATGGCGGAAGAAATTTTTTTTTTTCACTAATTGTTAAGTAAGAAAAATTAACAAAGGCTTTATAAATCTAACAATTATAAGAAAATGTTCTTTATTCATTTTCGCTATTTTTTCTTTGTTTTTTTTTCCAATTTTTCTTATGAGACTGCAGTCAGTCATTTTCTGGTCAGCAGTGTCCGTCACAACATATGCGCATGATTCATTGACGTTCCACATGTGTTTTTCAAAATGGCGGCCTACATTGAACAACAACTGTAAACTTCGAAAAATCTCTATTTTCCCATCGTAAAAATACATATAAACACTATGTCGGGGGTCAGTAGGAGAGAGCTTGACGATCTCAAGGTATGGATTGGAGATAGCGTTAAGAAACGTCTCGGTTTCAACGAGAAATCCGTTGTTCAAGCAGCTTTAGATTGCGTTTCTAAAAACTTAGACAAACGATCTTCCATTGAGCAACTGGCGATATTTCTCGACGACCTTGCGCCTCAGTTTGTGGAAGATCTGTTTAACAAAGTGACTCACATTAAAACTAACAAGTTATCCAGTGCGCATAAGAGTTCGAGCTCGCGGAAGAGGACTTTAGAGGATGTGTTTGGTGATGATAATGAAGATACTTCAACTGCTACTATCTCGTCTTCAAAACGAAAACAAAGTAGATTTGATGCTTTGAAAGAGGATAATGAGCCACTTCCACCAGCAATTCCCGAACCGATGGATGGACCAGCACACTTGAATAGCAGCCAGATATCTGAAATGGTCGCAAATATGAAGAAACAGATAGAAGAACGAAAGAAACAACTACAGGTAACATACTGGATCATGTGACGGTGTGCGAGAAATATGTTTTGTTATCTTATTGTATGAACATCGTTGCTTGGTATTAGAGCAGATTTCCATGAGTGTGAACGTCACGGCACACGTCATGGTTACGGCATGATACAGACATGGCACTGAATGTTGAATGTTTCCATACACAGCACAGCACTGACATGGTCATGACAAGGCACGATCCGTGCCGTAAGTTTTTTATAGTTTTACAAAAACTAATCCATGACTAAGTCAAGTACTCGTTTGTACGCAGGCATAGATGAATTAAAGATGTTGTTTCATCTGCGCTAAGATTTGTATTTAATTGAACCAAGCTTTCGGCCTAAGCGTCCATGTTCATCTCTATGACTGTTTTCATTGCTATGTGGTGATTGAGCCAAAAGTCGCAACAGGTTAATGGGTGATACACTACTGTCAATCAAATAAAATTGTTAGCATGTAATTTCTCACATTTACTATGTACATTTATGTACTCTAATGATTTATTTGGTTGATAATAGCCCAATATCCTAGACTACAAATATTGTCTCGTGTGGCAATAAAAACAGTTTTCTTCAGGGCTAAATTTTTATGGCTGGACATGACGATTACATTGGACTAATCAAGAAGTGACTGGCCAGTTGTCTGTTGACATTGTCTGTTGAACTGCCAATATTTTTAGCTCTGACCTTTATTACTCACTCCTTATCACAGGTTATTGGCCAAGCAAGAGGCATAATACCAGCGACTGCTCCAGTAATACCTCAACCACTACCAACATTACCAAACACCATGCCCAGCTTAGAACAACAGCAACAAGTCATGAACGATGCTATTGAGAAAGCAAGGAGAGCTGCTGAGCTACAGAAAAAGATTCAAGAACAACTGGCAAGCAAACCTAACTTGGTAAGAAATTTGAGTGCAATACACAAATCCTGAATTCATTGTTCTATCTCCCTACAGTTGGTACTGTGTTTCTGGGTCAGAAAAGCTAAAATGTGATTTTATATACAAAAAGGAACAGACTCCAATTGTTGAAAATTGTAAATGTCTGTCTTAGAATAAATACATCCTAAAAGTACATTATGGAAAAATCAAAAACTACTAAAAAGCCTTCTGTCTTTGAGTTTGTTTGTCGGTTATTCTACTGTATATTCCATTTGGAAATCTACTTATTGTTTGGTGGTCACTCAAACAAAGCTGGGATTGATGTATATAAGATTTGATAAAATCTTGAGCAAGTTTGGTTGAGTTGGGTAGTGCTCTAGCAGCAAAGTAAGAGGTCTATGGTTTTATTCCCCCTTATCTCATACCTGTGTTTCAAGTTCTTTCTAGCCCAAATAACTTTGATATCATATTTCCTTAAAATGAAGCATCGATTGAAGAAGTGTCCTGTTGACCCCAGAAGAGTGCCTTAAAATCAAGTGAACCATAAAGAATATGTTCTGTTTCTTTTTTCTCCAGTTTGCAAACTCACAACTCACCAGTGCAGGAGCATCACTTGTCAAGTCTGGTATGGTCAACCTAACGTCAGTCAAAGATGAGAAACCAAGCCCCCTTATACTTGACGACAAAGGAAGGACAGTAGATGCACATGGTAAGGCTGTGCAGCTGAGCAGTAGGATGCCTACCCTGAAGGCAAACATTAGAGCCAAGAAGAGGGAGCAGTTTAAAGTTGAAAAGCCAAATGAGGACTTGTCAGAACACTCCTTCTTTGATTCAAGAGTTGCGTAAGTTTGTTTCAAAATTGTTGAGATTTTTTTTATGTAGATACTTGCTCTGTACTCACACTTTTTTATTCCAGAGGGGCTAAAAATGGTAATCATGTGCTGCTGCATTCTTCAGTTTAACAGAGTAGATCTGCTATGAATGTAGCTAAACATGGTACACTCTCAAGCTACACATTGTATAGTGTTAGCTATGAAAACATCATTGCAAGCACTGTAATATTATAATAGATTGAAGAATTTATTCAATCAATACTGTATTCTCAAACATAGTATTCCTGCATAGTTTCTCTTCTTACTTGCTACAATAAAACTTAGTGCTGTTAAATTGAAAGTGCTATTTCTTGAAAGTTTCATTTCTTTGTCTTATGGATTTCTCCTCTTTTCTAGTGTCCCATCTGCTGTACGAACAAAGAGAACATTCAAATTTCATGACGAAGGAAAATTTCAAGAAATTGCTCAAAGAATTAGAGCTAAGGTAAAAAAATATTTAATAATGTGGGCATATGATGACAAAGTTTGTTTTTGTTGAATGTTATTTAAATTGCCAACCAGAAATCTATTGGACAATCCAATAAAGCAAAGTGACAAAACATATTGTTAAAATGGTTGGCACGTTAACATCACAATGGCAATGTTTATAAACATTGCGTCCACCTATATTTTTGAAAGTATTATCTGTTTTATCTTTCAAGGAATGGCAAAGAATTGAGTGGAGTAGGGGACTTTAGCTTCCCTTTCAATAAATATAATTGAAATGAACTTCTAATGTATCCAACAGACCCAGCTAGAAAAACTTCAAAAGCAAATTGCGGCAGTGGCAAAAAAGACAGGAATTTCATCAGCAACAAAGCTTGCCCTGATGGCCCCAACCAAAGATATCCAAGAGGGACAAGTCCCAGATATTGAGTGGTGGGATCGGGTGATTATTCCACAAGGCAGATATGAGGATGTCAGTAATGCCGAGGAACTTCAAGGGATTACATCACTGGTAGAGCACCCTGTACAGAAGCATCCACCAGGTGGGGTTCATTATGATTACATAAAATATAAAAAGTTATACAGCTTTTTCAAAAAACGTTGATAACAGGAGATCTGAATTGGACGATCAGAGACCTATAGGAATTGTGGATGCTGAATGATCATCTCATAAATATTGCAAACGCATAGTTGCAATCACTCTTGAATGGTTTTGGATTGCTAATTTGTGTCACTTATCACATTAATTAACAAAAAATCATGTTGACATCCACTAATTCCTATTGGTCTCAGATCGACCATTCCGTTATCAACGTTAATTGAAATAGGTGTATACAGTAAGTGAGATTTAGCACAATGGCTTGACTAAAAGTTGCTTTTCAACCACTGAAAACTAATTTGAATTTACAGTAGAAGTTGATTTTTGTGGAGCGACGAAAACTGGAGAACTCAGAGAAAAACCCTTCAGCACAGAAAATGACCAACAAGAAACTCTACAACATACATACAACACCCAACTTAGGAATCATTCGAATACAGTTTTTGGATAATCTTGCCACATTAAAATCTGCCTTAATTTTTTTTCTGATATTGGGATGCTGTGAAACAAATTTTGCTCATTTTATTTGTTATTTTTTATTGCAGCTGAGCCTAAAGAACCTCAAGTTATTCCCATCATGCTGACAAAAAAAGAACGGAAAAAAATAAGAACCCAAAGAAGAAGAGAAGTGGAAAAAGAAAAAACAGAAAAGATACGACTTGGTCTTGAACCACCCCCACCCCCCAAAGGTATGTATTCATTGAGCTACATCTACATCTCAATATTCAGTGTATCACATAAAGTAAACTTCAATTTTTATCAATACACTGAATCTGGGTTGATCAAAGTCAGTGATTCCTGCTCTCAGTTCAAATTGGAACTTAGAATATTAGGCTTTGCAGAAGGAGAAAAAGCGGAGAACTTGGAGAAAAGCCCTCAAATCAAGGGAAAGAACTAACAAACTCAACTCAACATGTGAGGATGAGTCTGGGATTCGAACCCAAGACAGCAGAGGTGAGAGGCGAGTGCTATGCCACCCTTGATTCACTACAGTAGAGGACTATTATGTCAAACCCCAGTGTCTCAAACTTGAGGCATCCTGTGGACTTGCATCACTATAATTTCACCCTGGATATGATCTTGAAGCCCTGTTATTTTGAATCTTTTCCTGGTCCTCTGAAGGTTTGAGATAGCAGGAGTCCACTTTAATTAAGGAAAATTACTGAATTATTATGGAGTAGATTACAAAAAATTTACTGTATGTAATTGGTTTACAGTGAAGATCTCCAACTTAATGAGGGTACTTGGTAGTGAAGCTGTACAAGATCCTACAAAAGTAGAGGCTCATGTCCGAGCACAGATGGCCCAGAGACAAAAGTAAGTAGACAGACCCTATGGTGATTCCTAGAGCAGTTTTCATATGAGTGAAAAACAGTACGGCAAATTTGTAGTGGTACTGTAACTGTACTGTATCTTACTGTAACCATAACTACACGTTTTGATTGGATGAATTGCTGAAACACGATGGGAAACCATTTCAATGTTACAGTATGTCATACAATTTGTGTGCTGGAAGTTAGTATCATATTTTTCCCACTTATATGAAAAACTTGGTCATATAAAAAGTGGAGTGCGCTGCTAATTTCTGCCATATATGAGAAGACTTGCATGTTTTTCTCCCTTGCTTCAAGGGCTTTTCTCCAGGTTATCCAGTTTTTCTCCCTCTGCAAAAATCAACTTCCTAATTCCGATTTGATCTGGCATTAAGTGCTTTAATCATGAGCCTCCCTTACAACCTGCATGTTCAACGTAAATAAATCACTTCTTGTCACTAAGGTGTTTCTTACTTTTGTTTCATCAGAGCCCATGAAGCAGCTAATGCTGCTCGTAAGCTAACACCAGAAGCAAGACGGGATAAAAATATCAAAAAGATAAAAGAAGACACATCCCTGGGGGTTCATGTGGCTGTATTCAGAGTAAATGACCTGCACAATCCACAGAAGAAGTACAAAGTGGATATCAATGCACAGCAATATTATCTGACAGGTAAAATAGTCCATCAAAGATTTGTGCCTCGCCTTATGCTCCACAAGGAGCTAAGAGAAAGAAGAAGAAGAACATAGTCCATCAATTGGACTTACTATAGTTATGGCTGATTGAATTCAGCAGATGTTTGGACTTTTCTGAGTCCCATAATGTTTGGGAAATTGGTATAAATCAAGATAGATTGATGGAAAAATGGCAAACGTTAAACAGTTAAAGGATCAATAGTTATGCTTTTTATATATGCAAAAAGTTGATTGACAGAATGAATACACCAAGTACATGTATGACAATTTCTGGCACCCAGGAGGGCCTTTTGGTTTACAATCGCCATTTCACATTTGCCATTCTCACCCACAACCCAAAGAAGAAGGGAAGTTGAAAAAGAAAAACCAGAAAAGATACAGCTTGGTCTAAAATCACCCCCTCCTTTACAGTAGGAGTGTATAAGAGTACAATATTTTCCAATGAGATCTGATTAGGACTGATTAGGCTCCTAGCAAGTAAAAATGCTGATATACTAATACATTAACTCATTTTCCACCAGGTTGTGTTGTGTTATACAGAGAGTTAAACTTGGTTATAGCTGAAGGAGGACCAAAGGCCATTAAAAAATACAAACAGTTGATGCTCCACCGCATCAAATGGGCTGAGGAGAAGAAGAAGAAACGTGAGGAGGATGACGAAGAAAAGAAAGTTAACACCTGTGTCCTTGTATGGGAGGTAAGAAAGTTACTTCTGTGGAGGTATGACATTAAAGACCCTGGTGAACTGTTTACAGTATAAAAATACCTTAATCGGATTTTATTGATACCCTGAAACAACCTCTGGGCTGATCTAAGTCTGGGCATGGCTAATTCACAGATTGAATTGGAAACTAATGAGTTAGATTTTGCAGAGGGAGGAAAACCAGGGAACCTGGAGAAAACCCTCAAATCAGGCAAGAGACCTAGAAATTTCTACTTACATGTGATGCCAACTCCAAGAAATAAACCAGAGTATGTTGCATTGGTCATCCAAGACATGTTTGCCTTGAAAACCTTTTTTTCCCATTCCATGTTATTTTCTTCCAAAACAAAGAAGAAGGAAACAATGATATACCAAAGATTTTGATTCCTATTCATCTATTATTTTTTCTACTCAGGGAACAAACAAAGAACGCAGCTTCAATGACTGGAAGTTTAAACAGTGTCCAGCAGAAGCTATTGCAAGAGAACACCTGAAGAAATATGGTGTTGAACATTACTGGGATCTGGCCAGAAGAGAATCATTACTGGAAGGCACTGATGATTCATAGACATAGATCTGTCTGACAGACTCATGAAATACAATTCTTTACCTGCATAATTATAGACTTGCAGTAGCTGCTCTGTATACACTGATTCCCAGCATGGCGGACACATGCGGACTGTCTGGGTCGAAGTGGTGAAAACAAGGCTAGTCAGTCATCCGTGACCTGTGGAAAGCTGGCTTTTCTGAAGGCAGCACTTAAAACAATTCTTAATGGATGTAAACACTAGTAACAAAGATGAAGCTTGAATGGTGAATAAAGAAACACAGCTGATCTATCACAGACAGAACAATGATGACTGTCTAGCCTTGTTTTCACCTCGTCGACCCAGGTGGTCCATTTGTGTCTGCCATGTTCAGAATCAGTGAATAGCTAATAATAAAGCTCTTTTGACTTCAGGGCATGAGATGTTAGATGTACAGTAAACTTTATCTTGTGTTTATAAATCTTGATTGCAAAAACACCTCATTTGGAGAGTTCATGTTCAATGTTTTTCAACTGACTTTCAAGAAAGTAGACAGTTCTGTAATAATAAACAGAAGAAAGTTACTTCTAGAAAGTATATCAGGCCAAATGAAATATACCATGACAAAATATGAGTAATATGAAAAAAGTTGTAACTGCAAATTAAATACATTTTCCAGAAAGCAGGCTGTTTGTTTTCATTGTTAGCTTCCACACATCACCCTGAAAATTTTGAACGTCCAATAAAATATCACTTTTATTAAAGGTGCGGTAATATGAGCAACAAATTTGCACAACTTGTCATGCAACATTGCTGCGTTGCAAGCTGCAGTTCGAAAGTTGCTCTTGCTACCACCCTGTGTAACAACCAAATTTTGTTGCATGACTCATTCTAAAATGCAACCAAGAATGCCACAATGTTGTGCAACCACAGGTAGCCCAAGCACTCTAATTATGGCAGCTTTGCAATGGTTTCAAAAATCAGTAAAAAAAAGTTGAATAACAAAAAACCTCAATCCTTTCATCCCATTCCACTGCCATGACATAGACTCTCCATCAAGATCATCGTCAAAAAAAAGAGGAAAGAAAGGGTAGTAAAAGAAAAATCAAATCAAGGAAAAATGATAAATATTTGACTAAAAAATTGTTGTTTGTGAAGTTCCGGTTGCCATAGCGACAGACGAAACGTGAGCCATCAAGCACCTCCCAGCGGTTCGCCGCATAAATCCAAGATGGAGGCCGGTGATGGAGAGGAAGTGAATCCCTTCTCCTTCAAATCTTTCGTTCAATCAAAAGCAGTAGAACCGCCTTCATATGCAGCTAGTGTTGATAAAAAGGACAAACAAAGACCTACTAATAAATCAAAATCAAAAAAGAAGGAAATTGTTGACAGCGAAGTGCCGTTTCCCGACGTTGACAATCACGAGTTGAATCCTGATCTTGGAGAATCTGCCAGTGTTTTCGTTCCCTCGGAAGAAAATTCTGCTAACGGTAAGCTATTTATATCCCATTATACCATAACTGTGAATACCTCTATCCTCACTACAGCTAATTATTTCTATAACTTTGTGTTCAGAGTGATTGGATTATGAAACTATCTCGGTTTTCTTTATCGTTGTCGTATTAGTACCTGAAGAACGCTTAAATTCGTCTATCTTTTGACAATCCAAATAACACCGTTTATAAACACCTGCCCTGTCGCCTCTCGTGTTAGTACTTTTTGCTTAAATATGCATGAATGGTTAGCTTTGTTTGGGCTTTCGTTACCTTCAAAGTCAGTCCGTAAATTAATTGAACTCTCTCGCAACGACTCAAAAAATAATTAATTCACACCTACGACACAGTCTTGCTAATAATGTTTAGATTGTTAAGTTTCAAAAACTCATATACAGTCTTAAAATGATGTTATATATCCAGCTGTCCTTGCAGAAAGAAAAATAAGAGACTAAATCAAAACTTCAGCGGATAGTGGGAGTATAAATTAATCTTATCTATGTGGAATCTCGCAATTTTTGTCTTGACGTTAGCGCTTGAATGAGTCTTGTACTTGGGGAGAAAACCACAAATTTTCGTGTGGTTTTCTTGTGTTTTCTTTCATTATTATTTATGATGGATTGTATTTTTTAAAAGGCTGTACCGTCATTACTGTACATCGTATATAATCATTCCAATTTCCTCTGTAATAAATGGTTTTTATACTTTCATTTGACAGTAGTTTCTGGACACTTTCCCACACTTTCTCAAAAAAAAAAAAAATCTGAGAATTTGAAGAAAAACATCAAATTCCAAACTAGTACCTTTTTAAAACAAGATTTAATTTTATTCTTTAATCTTTCTGCACTACATGGTAACCTTAACTTAATATTTTTATGACAACTTATATCTTTTAAAAAATTTGTTTCTGTAAATAACTTATTATAATTATACTAATTACCTCCAACAAGACAAGGTTCTAGTCCTTCTCTACTTCTCCAAGATTGACATTCTTGACTCATGTCAGAACACCTGGGAACCAAAAATCTGTGAATTTAAAAGCAATTAAGTATGTGAATTTTTGGAGTGATCTCTCTTGAAAGCTTTTCATTTCAATGAATTTTTTTGATTTGCATAGGGGAATTCTTAAGAGGAAAATAGTCTTGAAATAATTGTTCTTATGATATTTACTGGTCATACTGTACATGGTAGCATTGTTGATTTTATTCCAATTTTGAAGTCATTAAAATATTCCAGACCTGTGATCTAGATGTATGAATTGTTTCAATCTCTCATTAACACGTACATTGAAATAAAGTTTATTTCCATTTTATGGCCATATGTACCCCGCAAATTTTAACTTTTGCATGCAATGTTATTATTAAAATCTTGAAAAAAGATTGGAAATGTTATATGTCATATAACTGTGAAGAAATAAAAGCAATTGAATGGAATTTTCTACTTTTCTACCTTCTAAAAGTTTTCTCATTTTTCTATTTTTCAGTATTCTTAATCCTGACTTTTTATTAAATTTTAATTTTTGATTTGTGTGATTTTAATACACCTGAAAGCATCTAGCCAATAAGAAGTTAGTCCTTGACCATTAGCACAGTCCTAGATGTTGCACATGTCATAATGATATAATGAAGTGGCTTTGGAGGCGACTCATTTCATGTGTAAAGTATTCTTGGATATGTCATGTTTAAATTTAGCATTCAGTGTATTTCCAAGGTTCTATTTCTGGCCCACTTCCTGGTTAATAGTTTCAAGAAGCTTTGAAAAAAATGAAAGAAATTTATGACAAAACACCAAGAATTGAACCATAACAAGTAAAGCAAATAATTGTTATGAACTGCTTCTGACTTTCATTAATAAATGGGATACATAAATAGGTTTTCAATATTTTGTTTGGAAAATAATACGAAAGAAAGAAAGAAGTTGTGGCTTTGAGAAGTGAGAGAAGTAGAATTTTCTGGCACCATTACCTGTTTTATTTAGAATCAAGTATCGAATGTTTTAAGTCTTTTAAAAGGAATCGCATTGCTAGATCAAACTAACTTGTATATATTTTGAATCAATAAATGTTTTTTAAAAGTGCTATGCTTCTTGTTTACCACGAATATTTCTAATAAGAAATAGTTAAAGTAATGAACAGTTTTAGAAACAAAAAATATACTTTCCTGAAGTTTATTGCCTTTATTTAAGTACTCATGTCTGATGATATTTTTTTCTCTCATTAATTTTGTTTATTTTTTATCATCTTCTTTAAAGACCTGAAATATTCAACTTGTATTATAATTTAGAAACTCTTTTAGCAATAAAGCAGTTACTGATATTCAAGTTTCATATTCATTAATTGAAAAAGCCTTTTGTTTTCATGTAGTTTTTCTTGTAGCTACCTCATATAATATTAAATACTGTCATAGTTATTTTCAGTAGTATATAACATGCTTATATCAACAATATCCATCAACCTCTCAAACACAGAACAGCTGTCAATGTGCCTTAATCCAAACCATTCACACCAGCCAAAAATATTATTCCCAACTTCCAACTTCCACCAAAGTCATGTGCTAATGTCCTTTTGAGCATCGACCCACTGTGGTTTTCCACTTTAAGTCTATTCTCATTATCTTGGTGTGTGAGCAGCTACATATTTATAAGCCGAACCTCAAAGCCATAATAAAATTTGTATTCATGACCGTACCTCAAGTTGATCTTCAGTGTGTTGTAAACCCGGTAGTGCTCAAGATTCAAATATTATGTCAGACTTTTATGAGCATCTATTTACAAAGGAAGCTTTAATTAACCCTGTTTTAATATTTCCAAACTTCTGATTGGCTACTTCCTTTAAGCTATCACTATGTGTTGATGGATTTGTTCAACATAAAGACTGCACTTCAAAATACAGGGCCATGAATAATCCAAATACACCCAATAGGGCTGTGGTCTGGAGCCTGTATACATTTTGCTAGTGGACAGGTTAATTATTTCACAGTGGGCAAGATATGTTGTGGACTTGGTAGACAGGAATATATGGAAGGCTTCAGTGTCTTCTTTCTTACATTTGAACTCAAAACAAGATGTATGTACTAAACTCACTAAAGGGATCTGCATCAATGGTTGTTCAGCGAGCAAGTAAGAAATAACCCTAGATATTTTTGTGCACTAATTCTGAAATGTTTAATAGATGAAATATTGTACAATCTGTTTGGTTCCACCAGGACTACCTTCTGTTGTGGTGAATCCAATTTAATTTAGCACTGCAGTATCAGAGAAAAAATAATTTCTAAAAGAATCGAAGGACACTCTGCTTTATTATAATTATACAGAGCACATTTGGCCTTTGTTTTGTGGAGATATATCAGATATATGTCTAGAAGGGATTTATTTAACATTCTGTTCAGCCAGGCAAGTCAATAAATGATTCATAAAAATAATTTTAGGTTTTAGCCCTGCCCATCAAGCATGTCAAATTCAAATTCATGGATCTAATTCTTTCATGTATATTAATATTTGAAACAATTTTTCTTGGTAAGGTATTGCAGAAATAAGTATTAAAAATATGAACAGAAATGCCAAATAATTAAACATGATACTTATAAGTATCTATAGGTAGCGTAGAATATTCATGTGAACGAGAAAATAAAAACTGCACTAGTGTTTTGTATAGAAACTAAATTTTTCAAAAAAAAATCTTTCTTGGAGGATGGTACTTGAGGTTAGAGATTATATCCTTTTACAGAAAGAGATTTAAGATATCAAACAAATATTTCTATCCTTTTTTTTACTGATAATAAAGAGAAATATTCTCATTATTACTTATATTTATTTACCAAGGAATGTTTTATTAATGGTAAGTCAACATAAAATGAGGGCAAAATGGAGGATGGTAAGTCAACATAAAATGAGGGCAAAATGGAGGAAATTGAGATGAAATTTATTGAAAATAATATTTGATAGAAAAAGGATGTGGAGTATTTACCTAGAAGTTATTATCGTAATGTGTTTCTATTGATGGTATTTTTTTACACCAAAATAAAAATAAGTTTATTAATTCAGGTTTTCCAGATTATTTTACTTTTGCTGATATTTTATAAAGTTTGACTTACAATAGTGCGTTAAAAGAGTTTCATGAAGGTTTAGAACCTGCTCTTGAAATGAAAGTATTATATTTCTGTCTTTAATTTTTGTTATCCTTTTTATTGCTGTAGTATTGAAACTAAAATTTAAGAAAGTTACTCTTGGCAGATAAAATGTATATATTTTTTGGTTTTAATATTTATCAATTGATTATTGATTCATTCATTTGTTTAGTCAGACGGATAGTCCGCTGGTGGTCAATTGGCTAGTCATCACACATATTAATTGTTCATTCATTCAGTCATTCATTCATTTATCCTTCCATCTATTTATCCATCCAATTCTTTATTCAGGGTTTTTATTAAGTTTTGGAGATCAGAGAATGTTCCAGTAATTGAGCAAAATTCTCTGGCTTAATCTACTATTATGATAATAGCTTAATTAGTAATTTGTTAAATGTTCCCTTGGCTTAAATGAAAATTGAAAACTATCCAGCTAGTTCATGATCTTCTCCTATTATTTCAGGACTTGTTTATTCATTCATTCATTCATCTGTTCATTCATTAGCTTGTTAGTTCATTCATTCCTTAGTTTTTTCATTCATTCATTATTACTCTTATGCATTCATTTTTCCATCCATTCATTCATTCATTTACTCACTCAGCTCACCACTCATTCATCCATTTATCCATCCATCCATTTATTAATTCATTATCACTCCCATCCATTCATCCATCCATCTGTCCATCCATCCATTCATTCATTCATTCATTCATTCATTCATTCATTCATTCATTCATTCATTCATTCATTCATTCATTCATTCATTCATTCATTCATTCATTCATTCATTCATTCATTCATTCATTCATTCATTCATTCATTCATTCATTCATTCATTCATTCATTCATTCATTCATTCATTCATTCATTCATTCATTCATTCATTCATTCATTCATTCATTCATTCATTCATTCATCCATTAATCCATCCATTCATTCATTCATTCATCCATTAATCCATTCATCTATCCATCCATTCATCTATCCATCCATTCATCCATCCATCCATTCATCTTTCCATCCATTTATCCATTCTTCCATCCATTCATCCATCATTCATTCATACTCGATGTTATAAAATTCTTTATGTACAATATTGTTTACTAACTGAATGTGTTTTATAAACACTATTCATAGAGACATCTCTACAGTCTAGTTATTAGCCGCAAGGCTATTAGGAAATGAAAGAATTTTCTAGATCAAAAAGCCTATAGTGTAATTATTTTTCATGATATAAAGCAATAGTTACGGTACTACACTAACCCAAATAAAAGTCAAATTTCCTTTTATCGGCTGTGATCGATTCATGTTATCACATTAAGCTATTTTAATCATAGGATTCCTTGTATTGCATGCCTATTTTTGGACATTATTTTTTTCAAACTTCTATGAAGGTGTTGTGAGAGAATGTGGCTTGATAATAACCCACAATACTACATGATGAAAGTATTAAATTGACCCTGTATACCTCTGGATTATAAATATTAATTATATTTCAGAATTTGAAAACTGATAACTAGCAGTCATAATCATAATAATACAAGGAATATTAAAGTGCACTGTAAACTAGTCAAGCAGGTTTGGTTTTCCTAGTAAAACCTGTTTTAATTATTCTTTGTGTTTAAACAGCAGCTGGAGAAGGCAATATCGTGTGACCAACTCAGAGATCTTGAATAGATAGACCAAAGGTGGAAACAGTTGTCTATTTTCAAGATTGAGTCACAAAAAAGTATAATGGACCTCTTTAGATTGGGGTTTGTTTTCCCTATTTCAGCCATGTGTCACTCCTTTGAGAATAGGATTCTTTGTTTCATTTGTGTTGAGACAAAGAAATGATACTCAAGGGAATGACACACGATCTGAAATGGGCACAACATTTAAGCCTAACGTGATTGTTTCTTGTTTTCTGTCAGTGCCACCTGAAAATTATCATCCTGGTAACTTTGTACCCTGCCTAATAAAGTTGTTATTATTAGTGCTATCCATCCTAAGCTAAAAGTAAAAGTCAGGAAAAGTGAAGGAAAATGATCAAGTAACTTGTATTAATCAGGACATTTGCACAACTGGTCACATGAACAACTTTCCTTAAATCAAGCAGATGTTTCGCATGTGATGAGCTGAAGCTTGAATGCCTGCTTATTAATATTGAGATGGTCTTTCTATTCAATCAGTGGTCAATGTGAAACCTTGCAAGACCACAAGACATAGGGCTTGCATATTTATTGCCAGTCAGATGCCTGAGTTGATTATGTTCAAAGCCAAATGTTCATTTTACTGTCAAAAAAAAGGAAATTTATTCTTTTGAGGCCATCAGTTTTGTGAATGATCACTCATTCATACACTCAATTGCAAGAACATTGTCATATGAAAATAAAAATATCAGTAGAAAATAATTTGAAATACTTTTTTTTATTTAGATTCTTATGTTCCTTAGATTGATTAGAATAAAATTAATGTTTTAGTATATGCCAAAAAAAAATTCACTTTCCATTTCTTTCTTCTCATTCCATTCATTTCATTTTATTCTATTTCATTTTTGTGCTGAATAAGGAGTCTATAAAAATGAAAAACTAAAATCATATTTTTTTGTAGCAAATCAATATGATCCAACAGGAACAAAGAATTTATGAATTCAAAAAAATGTTAGGATAATTTCATAGCTTTATGCAATATTTTTTTTATGCCGCCAAGTGTAACGTATCTTAACTGAGTTTTTGTAGCAGTAGCAGTTTGATTAGACGTACGATCAGTGGCTCTTCAATCTAGAGTACTTGAGCTGTTTTCTGATATTATTGATCATGTGTACAATAATCGTACAAAGTCATTGTACCTATGAGTACTTTGAACATAAAGATTATGATAAATGTAGATCATTGAATTCATATATACATGTACTAAGCATCAAATTTTTATATATAAAGAAGTTATTAAATGTAAGAATGTTATGATAGTTATGGTTAGAACTGTATTTTTATAATTATTTTAAGATATTAATAAATACGTTTTATGCCTGAAAAGAGAAAAAAATGTCATTTGCAAGTAAAAATATGTATTTGTTATATGACAGAAAAAGTACAAAAATGCTCTCATGTTTACACTCCTAAAAGCATATTATTATTTGCACTAGCTCATTGAGCACACATCTTATCTTTCATATATGATAAAAAGTGTATTTGTTTGAGGTTGGAGGTCCAGTGTTTTGGCCTTTTTTAGTGGTAGTATTTTCTTTCCTTTAAAATTATTATTTTCATTCTTTTTCTTACCTGTTACACTTGTTCCAAGCTTATATTATACCTCACTAATTGGCCTCCCTTTTAATCAAGTTAGTGTTGACGCTCACACTATAAGACAAGGCAATTAATTTCGCTTTGAATAAACATATTAGATATCCATGAACACATCCTGTAGGAATGCCTTTCTAACAATGACATGAGTAAGTGATGCAGTACGTCCATTTGGTGCCTGTATATGAAACCTGAAACAAGTTAAAAAATGGGTGCAAATGTTCAGCGTGTTCGTGTATGTACATCATCAGGGCATAGGAGAATTTACCAGAGTAAGAACTTTGCTTGATATCTATTTTAGCTAAGGTGTAATTTTCACGCAATGGACATGGTAAAATTATTTTTAATTCCAACCTTTTGTTAGTCTTCTCTAACATTAATTTGGAAAAGCAAGTTTAAGAATTCTATATGATATTATAATTGAGATGATTTTTTTTTTCTTTCTTTTAAATCATTTTGACAATGCTCCAGTTAGCTGTTGCCCTGGGTTAATAGCCTCAATCGACTTGTATATAATGTATCCAGTGAATACCTGTGCCGATCTTCAAAGACTATTTGTATTCTTGAGGTTCTGCATTCTTTTACTAGTGTCTTTGTGAATATTCTGATGCAAGACCATCAGGCTAACCCTGAGTAAACGAGGTGTAATCAAGGAACATCGTAATTTTATAAATGCCTTAGTATAGCCTTAGTATAAGATTATCACAACAGTTCAAGATACTATTGTATTTCCTTCCTAACTCATTTTCTTTCTTATCTCAGGTGGAGGAAATAAGGAATCGACTAATAATCCCTTCTCATTCAAGAACTTTGTTTCAAAGGAAAAAGATGTCGCATCCAAGAAAAAGCGGGTGTTACAGGTATTAAACATAGCATATCTTCACAAGATTAGAACCTTCAAGTATGAGGCTAACGTGGGGTGAATAGACGCTAATAACGCACATTAATTTTTTTCTAACGTCAATGGACATTTTTGTTGTTCATTATCAGATGAAGACGGCATTTTTAGTTGAAATTAACGCAGGTTATAATAAAAAAGATAAGATTATCTGTCAGGTTGAGTCTACTTCCTGGACTGGAGAAAATATTGATTATGGCAAGATTTATTGAGCTTGTTTTCAAATACAATACCCCACGTATAGTCATTAGAAAATTGCTTTTTTTGAAATTCATTTTTCCAGATACAGTTGTTATGATAATTCTTATTAGCTTGCTCGTAAAAAAAATGTGTAGCATTCTATACAGCTTTCTTAAAGATACTAGTTTTTGTTTTTTGAGGGTGGTTGGTATATGTAATTTGATTATGCCGACTGCTCATCTGTATAACAATGTTCACTTCATGCTTCACTCCAAGACATTCAATTCTATAGTTTTATCACAACAAATAATACAATAACTAACAATCTGAGTGATCAATAGTGTGTACTTTAATTAAAAAAAGTTAAAAAAAGTTAAATATTTAGTCCCGTCGGATGTATGTGAGTAGAGTTTCTAGTTGGTTCTCTCCTGATTCAAGGGTTTTTCTCCAGGTTCTCCAGTTTTCCTTCCTCAGCAAAAATCAACTTCTAAATTCCAATTGGAATAACAGTAGGCGAATAGCTACTCTGTAGAGGAGCCACTGCTAAATCCTATTTTATTCTATTTTTGAAAAATATATTTTAATAACAGCGTACATACCATAACAGGGAACACCTATTTCTTGCAATTTCCCTTAATCTCGTTTAAATATACTTTTCCAATGTGTATGATATTTTATTAAATTATAATGGCTTTTTTCTTTGTTATGTGAATATAATTCTAATTAAGTGATTGAGTGAGTGAGGTAAAACATTTTAGCTTAGCCAAGTTTAAGTCCATGTTAAATATGAACTAGAATTATGCTTTCTTGGAAAGGAAGGGGAAGTCTTGTTAAAAACAATATTAGGGAAAAGAGAAAGTGGAAAATGGAACTCTCCATGACTCCAAGGCATTATATTGGCACTATCGTTATTTTATTTCAATGACTGCACGATATGTGACTATTCATTCTATTGATTATTATGACTATTTTCTTTAGTAATGATTTTAGATAAATCACATTGAAATACAAGGAATTTAAAAATATCTGCAGGTGCATGACTGACCAAAAGAATTAAATAAATCTAAAAACCAACGTAGACGAGAAATTTTTAGTTGCATCAAAAACTGTCTGCTGAAGGAAGACAAAATAGAAGAAGATTTGATTCACAAATGTAGAACATTCTTCCTTCTAGAAAAAAGTAAATTTATTCAATATATACTTGTAAGCAAAGCAAAGCAGATCTCATGCTGTTTTCTAACAAACATCAATTCTATGAATAGACTCTTAAATAAATGTAAAGAACACATCATATAAGCCCAAAAAAATTCCATGATCAGTGAAATACTTTAAGCACAATTTTCTTGGCTCTTAGTAGCTATAAACCCCTTTAAAATCAAAGGTATATTGACTGGATGACTAAACATTCACTGGTATTACTCATCCGTCTTGTCTACTAGCTGCACCTACGTATAGGAAAAGGGATTCAATTGATGTAAAAGAAAGCTTTAAGCACACTTAGCTGGGCTCTTAGGGTATATAAGCTCCTTGAATACTGACTGGATGTCTGAATATAAACTAGTATTACTTATCCACCTTGGCTACAGTACTTGTACATAGAAACAAGGAACAAGCCAATTTAAAAGCTAATCTTTTTAAGTGTATTGACTTTAAGTCTGGACAGCAAGTGTCTCTTGTCTATATTGAAAGAAAACAAGGAGGCAGTTTTCATCTTAAACTAATAGCCTAGAATAATTGCAAGGCATAAGGCCTAGTTTCCCTGATTTTTTTCCCATCATAAAAATGTAAAAATGGTCATTTGTTTAATAGTTGAAAATTTTGTTTTTTTTACATGGGTTTTTACAATGAGTAATTTATGTTTGAACGCTGATTCTTTAGTTTAAATAATTACAGAAAATATAACTTTCTCCCCCATGAGGAAGAGGACTGAAATTTGCAAGGAGTGGAAGGGACTGCATGCAGAGACGGATGGGCTTAAACTTCACTTTTTTCTAGTACTTACTAAATTTTGAAACCTTAGCCCCCACATTTTAGTCTTATCACACAGCCAGTGACTGTTGTAAACTACTTATTCAACATTTGCCTCTAATTCAATTTTACATTGAAATTTTAAAGATTTTTAAATTTTAAATTTTAAAGGTTTTGCTTAGAAAATCCAAGTCAAAGTTCATGCAAAGAAGCAGTCTTGCTAGTCTGCTATAGTTTCAGCTGTACATGTAAGCCCCTCATTTTTGAGGGTGCCCTGCAGCTCTTGAGAAAATTTACATATATACATGTACATTATAGTACTTTTTGTTTTTGGGGCACCCTTGAGGGTACTAGAGTACATATGGTTATTTTCTAACAGGAACTACACATGAAAGGATTTCAATAGACCCCTTGCAGCATGTCGGAATGCAGCTTAATTTGGAGGACAAAACAATAGGTTCCAATTCTCAGGAGATTAAAATTCTTTTGTTTTGCCCTCCAAATTGAGCTGACGTCACGTGCAAGGGGTCTATACCTGACATGTAATGCTCTTGTCACGTGCAAGGGGTCTATACCTGACATGTAATGCTCTTTTCAATTACCTGTAGATTATTGGCGATGAAGTCCACGAAGTCAAACCCAAATCATCTCATGGGGGACAAGACAATGGCGACAGCTCCCAGTATGTGTTTGGCTTCACTCCCCCTGGATCAGATGGTTCAGATTCTGAAGATTTAGAAGATAGGCATAATTCTGTTAATTGTCAGTCACCGGATAGTGGAAGTGTGCATTATGTGGTGGCTTCGTCAGACAGCTCGCACTCACAATTGATGATTATTGATGAACTTAATCAGGTAAATAGCAAGTATGTTATTCTACAAAACATTTTTGTGATGGAAAATGGGATTTTTTATTTAATTTTGACCAAAACTTTTTTCCGTGTTTTCTCAATGGGATTTCATGGAGTGAATGGGATTCATGTCTTTTGTGAGTGGGATTTGTGTCACATGGAATGGCAGAGTGGGATTTGACAAAGATTTGGCTGGAGAATAGGATGGGAACTGCCCTGCAGGATCATGACTTCCCTTAATGGACTTGGCTCCCCGGAATACCCATATGATAAACATCTTAGCTTGGGTGTAATGTGTTCCCTAATGTCGCTCCCTTCAGAATAAGATTCTTTGTTTGAGTTGTATCTATATTCATGTGTCTTCTCGTGCACAACCGTTAAACAAAGAAACAATGCACAAGGGTATGACATATGGTCTGAAATGGGGACACTTCACGCCCAAGCTAAAAAGGTCTACAGACCCCCTCCCCTCCAGCCCACCCCATCCCATCCCACCCCACCCTTCACCCTTGTACCATGGCCATAAGATTTCACGAAAGAAAAGTTATTCATTTTAAAGGAAATTGAGCCGCCACAGGGGCTAAGATAACTATCTAAATACATCAAGTCTATATATAATATCACAGCTCTTCAAGTGTTTATACAACTACATGCCAAGTACCCCCTTAAAGTCGAGGATAAGAGGCTACAGGATAACTTGCAAAGTCATTTCTATACAACCTCTGTTGTGCAATGTTATTTTTAAAAGACTAGGAAAAACAAACAAACTGCCCTGTTCAAGCTATGGGGTTTTTGAATAGACCGTTGGCGTCATTTTACTAACACTAACAAAATCAGTGCTGAACAAAGAAAGTGTGCAAGGCATTCTAGTAGTGGTAGTAAATGTCGACACTTTAATGTTTACACATTTTCTCATCTCGGCAATGTTGGTGGTTTTTAACGAATGATTTCTCATTAATACCACCAACATGGCTGCCATGTCTTTGCGATTTGACTCTCTTGGGAATACTTGCAAACCATCAATTATTCCGTTTTCATCTTCACAATGAAAGCGCATTTTAAGCGTCCTAACGCAAGTATCAAACCTGTGTTCCCTAGCCAGGTGTGGATCCAGCCGAAAAAATTACCGTTTGACCAAAATCGCCGAACCAACCAACCAACTAACCAACCAAACAAACAAACAAACATGACGCCAAATCTCCGAAACAAAACAAAAATCAGAAATAGGAACAGAAAATCAAACACAGTACTGTAGTTTGATCAAACACTGTAATTTGTGACCGTTTCACGAACCGACTCGCGTTGTTATACCTGTTATAAAAACAGCAGCCACAAAATCGTGCAAGTTCAGTGTCGCGCAATATTGTTGCGTTGCAAGCTGCAGAGTGGCAGTGTCTCGTATTACCACCCCATGCAACAACAAAATTTTGTTGCGCGACTTTGTTGCAAAAAACAGAAGCTCTTTCTACTCTCTTCAACAAAGAAAAATTGTAGCGCGCCGGATGGTAATACGAGTAACATTCACTCTACAACTTGCAACGCAGCAATGTTACGCAACGAGTTGCGCGATTTTGTTTCTCGTATTTCCGCAACTTTACTGCTACTTTGAAAATTTTGAACGTTTTCTGGAAACGGTGTTAGCTGGTCTGGATCCACGCCTGGTAGCGACGCAAGACGTGTGGATCAAAAATAAATCCCCCTTGATGACAATCTTCTTACAGCTGTAAGTGTTGTTTCTAGTTAAGAGAGGATAATAAAAGATTACTGAAGGAAGTGGAAGACTTGGCGGCTTCTCGGGACAGTGAACGAAAAAAGTAAGGACTTCGATGATTATTTCTAAACACTAAAACCCGGATTATAGGCCTTTTAAAATAATATCACGATGGCTTGACTTTTGGATTTGCTTTATCAGAAAAAGGATTTTACAGCCAGACTTCTATCATCAAATAATGTATCGTAAAGTTTTGGAGTTTTCTGTATGAGCCCTTGAATTCTTGAACACAAAGATTTTTGCAAATAACTTTTAAGTTAAAATGGAGGCCAACTCAAGGCTGTCTAACTATTCCAGATTATGTAAAACCTTCATGAAGCCCCATGATTTTATTAATGTTCATATAAGAATTTTTTGTCTGCATTCCTTTTTTACCCTTTTTTAAAATAATAAAAAAATTCCAAGACGTCAGGTTAGGGTGATAAATGGTTACTTTATGCGAGGGAATATTAAATTCCAGGATTATGACTTAGTAAATGTGTATTCGTTTTGTTTTATCTTCAGGGTTTTAGCTCTACAGAAAAAGTTAACGATGATAGAGAAGCGAGAATCCGACGAAACTGCGGCGTTAGAAAATATGGTTCATTTGGTCGAACAGAATTTAGAATTAACGACGGTAAGAGTTTGTGCTGTCATTATTGATGTATGATGTGAAAAATGGATGAAATGAAAGAATAAGGAATGGATGAAATGAAAGAGAAATAAATGAAACGAAAGGAAGACAGGAAGAAAGAATAAAAGATGAATAAACGAGTGGACCATTAGGAAATAATGAATGGATAAGATAATGACTGAATAAGATAACAAATAATTAATTGAGGAAATGAATAGATTGTTTTATTCATTTTCCTCCCTTTATAAAAATCAACATGTGAGTCAAGCGTTGTGTACATAAAATAGTAAGTAAGTAGTGGTATTGAGTGTGAGTGAAAGCAGGCCCACGTCAGCAACAGCTGACAAAATAATTAGCCTGCAAAAGAATTACAATGAACGAAATAATTAGGAATGAAATAATGAATGAACGAGTAAATGAATGAATGAAATAATGAATGAACGAGTAAATGAATGAATGAATGAAATAATGAATGAACGAGTAAATGAATGAATGAATGAAATAATGAATGAACGAGTAAATGAATGAATGAAATAATGAATGAACGAGTAAATGAATGAATGAAATAATGAATGAATGAATGAATGAATGAATAAAGGAATGAATGAGAGAATGAATGAATGAATGAATGAGTAAATGAATAAATGACAATAAATAAACGAGTAAATGAATATGTGAACAAAAGTCCAACGTTCCAATATTTGACAATAACAAAAGTTTTGGAAATGCGTTTTGGTCCTCTTTGCGTGATTGAAATAATGAATGAACGAGTAAATGAATGAATGAATCAAATAATGAATGAATGAATGAATGAATGAATGAATGAATGAATGAATGAATGAATGAATGAATGAATGAATGAATGAATGAATGAATGAATGAATGAATGAATGAATGAATGAATGAATGAATGAATGAATGAATGAATGAATGAATGAATGAATGAATGAATGAATGAATGAATGAATGAATGAATGAATGAATGAATGAATGAATGAACGAATGAATGAATGAATGAATTAGTAAATGACAGAAAGAAAAATAAACGAGTAAATGAATATTTGAATATGTGGATATAAAAATCCAACGTTTGAAAAAAACAAAAATTTTGGAAACGTATTTCGGTCCTTTTTGCTTCATAATCCCTGCGAACAAAAAGATCAGAGCATAATACGTACATTTGAATGATTAAATGAAGTAATGCGTTGAAGTCGGTAAATACTTAAAGAAAATCAATTAAAAACTTTGGAGGTAATGCAATAAATGTCTAGGTGATTAATTGGAAGGTATATAGCCAAGATAATGAGTGAATGAATACGAACAAATAGACTGTAATGACCATGGTAGACTTGTGTCTGTCTGCACGCAAGCATATTTGCGCTCTCCCTGTTTTTAAACAACTGTTTTTGCAAATAATGAATATCTTGTTTACTATCAAAATTTCTTTTTATACTAAAAAAATGCCGCGCTCTAAAACTTAATGGCACCTATTTTAAGATTTCCATGGATTTCATTTTTTTGCGCAAATTTTTGTATATTTTATGAAAAAATTTCCCAGAATTTGTTTCCCCATTCTCATCCCAAAACTCCTTTTCTGGCCATCGTGGCCGCAAGTTTCTTGGATTTAGCATAGTGCTGTGTTCTAAATACCTGTATATCTATTTGTTAGCCAATAATCAATGAGACCGGCTGTCTTTTTTGAGATTGAATGATGTTTATTTGTTTCATTATTATTTGTTGTGTTCTCAGAAGCGAGCATTAAAGGCAGAAGCTATGGTCAATAAATTAAAAGATGAATTAAAAACATATAAGGTAATTGAATGACTGTATTCATGAAGCGCTTAACAGCCAGTAATGAGGTGACTCGGATGAACGCTGACGGTGTGCTGTTTGATGTGACAACTGCAATCAGATTCCCGTCTGACTGTGAAACGGCATCCTTTGAACCAATCACTGCGTGCGTGATAGAGCAGATTTCGTATATGTGAAGTCACGGTACGGTCACGGCGCGGCGCGGACACGGCACGGAATTTCGAATATTGTCATACACGGCACGGCACTGACACCAGTCACAGCAAGGCGCGGTATTTTCTACGTAAACTGTTTTAACACCTTATTGAATCAAAATGCTCGGTTACGGTACCATCACGGTCATGGTTCGTCACGTAGCGTAAGTTTTTCACTGTCACTTAAAATTGCTCTGTGACGTTACCACGTTATGTTACATTGCGTTACATTGCGTTACATAGTCGGACTGTTGCGTTATGCTCTTTCTTTTAATCTAAACGTTACTGAATTTACTGGAAACTATTTCTTTGCAGACCGAAACGGTTCCCATGGAAACATACCAACAGCTCGTAGACACCCATCACTCTACGCTCAATGCCATCAAAGCAAAATCACGATCCGCATCAGACGAGATGGTTATAGCAGCCAGGCGAGCAGAGCAGGCTTTGAGGTATAGTATGTGTAATCTACAAAGTCCCGCCCCCTCGTCGTGCGATACTATGCCCTGTACTCCTTGTACTAGGACATCCCTCCATGTCACACCCTATACCCCTGGCTTGTACTAGGACAGTTTCCAATCTAGTTTAACTTTTTTTAGCAATTCAAAAATTTACTAAGCAAGATGGTTGGATTGCGCAAACATGAAAAAGTGTTTTTACACATTTGTATGCAACAGGAGCCTCAGAATACAAATCCTTCCCTTGAGCATTGTTTCTTTCTTTACTGGTCACGCTTGAGAAGTGACACTGCCAACAACTCAAGCTAAATGTGATTGCAAATGCAAAATTGACTTAGATCTATTCTAAATAATTTGACGACATCAAAAATGGCAGGCAGTGTTTGCATCCTAAGAAAAACACCGTAAGAGAGAGTGCATTCGTATTTATTCCATTCCATTCCACCCTAAAGACGCGCATACCCCTCCCCCAACCCCCCCGTACCCTCCCCCGTGTGCATCATGATATCAACTGAACCAGCATGGCGACTAACAATGGTGAATATGCAGACATTACATTACGTGTGTAAAGAGTAGTGATTATTGATGCTGGGTTCTTACTTGTAACTTTATACGACTACAGATTTACTTAAATTTTGTAGAAAATATTTTTCAAGCGTTTTAAAGAGTGCCACGACTCTGCAGTATCAGTTTGGCGAGAAATTTACACAGTAAATTATCGTAAATTCAACTTATTACAAATACTGTTTTCTCCTTACCTAAAGCGTAAGATTCCCTGCCTCCTGTCTTGTTTGCTTTAGTCGTGCTTGTCGTACAGACCAAGGGATGACTGATAAGTAATCTCGACGTATCTTCTGGTGTTTTAGTCAATCCTTTGCTACCGCGCTACGTAACAAGTGATTAAATTGTCTATTTCATCTCCATATAAGGATAGAACCACTGTCTTTCCTCCCTGAGGATTTAGTATTATTTTCATGGGGGAGGGGAGGGGGATGTAGGCACTATAGTGGGTAGACATAGCCTAAAACAACAGGAGCAAGAATAACTTCGTTTTTCTTAGTTTCCAAAATTGTTTACATCTTGTGTGTTGACTCTAGTGCTTGCGGTGTTGTGCGCAATGTTTCATCGCGAAATCTCACAATTTTATTATCTACAACATATTGCGCAACAACGCACCATATAGACCCCTTCGCGTGACGTCAAAGCAGCTCAATTTGGAGAACAAAACAAAAAAATTCAATCTCCTGAGAATTTAAACCTATTGTTTTGTCCTCCAAATTGAGCTCCATTCCGACGTGCTACAAGGGGTCTATAAACTACTACACTACCGTGTGATTTCATGGCGGCCATGTTGTAGGGCAAAACAAGTAATTTTTTCATTCAAAGCATTGCATCGTTCCTGACCTCCAACATGGCTGCAGTGAAACCTTTCTAATGATTAAACCATGCTTTTCCTTTTGTCGCAGGGACTTATATTCAGGAGTAGACACTTTGAGAGTCGTGTCATCTGAACTGAACTACATCGATAGGATAACAGAAATCGAGCCACCAAAAGAAAACAGTTAGCAGTGAATAACACCATGAAACAACTCTTTACAAGATCGACCAACAGCTGTCTTATCTTGAAGACTCTCCATACGATATGTACAGAGGAAAAATTCAATACTCAAATGAGATCATGTGGTATTGAATGATTATGATGCCACTGATGAATCATCATCACGCTGATGAATGAGGCTTATCTGGCTCATGTCTGTGTAACCGACAAGCTAATAATCATAGACATAGTCTAGCAGCCTGGATGATTCTCCCATTATAGACAATTTGCTCTTCTTATCCGAAGTCCGAACTGCCTTTTCTAATTTTTCAAAATGCAATAGCGCTGAAAAAAAGCAAGAATTTCAACAACAGTAACAAAAGTTTGTAACTGAAACAAACAAAGATTGTCTAAATATTTGTAAATAAGAAACGTTTGGTAGATATGAAAACTCTTTCTAGGCTAGATCTAGAAATGAAACTAACTGAGTGGAGCCGTTCGAAAGATTCGTACACTGAACTGTATCTGACAACTATGATCTCCATAATTAGAAAATAGCCAGTACAAAAGCGAGGGATCAACGCCGCAAGTATTTTGCTTTGAGTTTGAGCAAACCTCGCATTATGAACCCCCTTGCCAAGATCCCCCCTTCGAGCTTACCTCAATCATGTGGTCCACTTACTTGAATAGGAAATTAAACTTTTAATGTCTGAAAATAAGCAACAACCAACAACTGTTTGCGGAAGTTGCGGCGACGGACATCAAAAGAAATCAGATAATCCACACTGCCAAGAAAAGTATAACTCATCCGGGCCTGCTATCAATGATTCTTGAAAGACGAAACAATGCACCAGGAAACTAAAACGCAAAAAATAAAACAAAAATAAAAGTGTTAATGAGTAAAAATTAAAGCCAAACAAATTAAGGAAAAAAGCGCGCACGTGGTGAATGTCTAGGGCGCAAGACAAAACTGTCGCGACTTCACGCACGACGCTCTAGTATGTACGAAGGTCATTGCGTGCCAAATCTATTTGTGTTATTATTTCATGCATTATTAAATATCACTTGATTTTTATAAATTCCGAAAGATTTTGTTCCATTTTTAGCGAAAATCAAAAGAAATGCGGAGTCGAGGAATGAGAATATTTTCATTGGTTTATGTCATCTTTCGCGGTTGATAAGAGGATAGGTGACTAGCTGCTACTGGCGCATGGAATTGTGGGGAGCTCTCGACCCCATGAGTACATGGTTATTTTTCTCTGCAACTTGTCTAGCAACGACATTGCGACACACAAGTTGCATGGAGCATTGCGGCGTGTAACCTACAGTGCAATTTGAAACTGTTGCGAGAAAAGTTGCAGCAATCGTTGCGAAAAGTAGAATTCGTTACTACATTTGTCAACGGTTGCGTCTCCGTTACACCGTGTAAACCCTCTTGCAACAAGTGTTGCAAGTTGCAGACAGAGTTGCTCCGTGTGCGATCTCAAAAAAAGTTATTTTCGTTCATAAAATAATGTTGATGTAAGATCTAACGAAAGCCTTCCAATCTTTTCTCTAGTGCCTGGGCTGCTCACGGTCATCAAAGGAGCTCAGGTCCAGGATCAAGATTGCGCAACGTCATAGCTACCAGATTTTAAGGAAAAAGACAGAGATAAACTAAGATCTCTTGATTATGAATGCCAATCATAAACACGAAAAAAAGTAGATAGTTGAAAAGAAGCCTTGTCTTTCTTGCCAATCTAGAAACCTGCAGGGCATAGACGAAGCCAGAAAGAAAATCCGAATCGAAAAACAGAAAAAAACTCCGACTTGAATATCACTCATAATTCCATTAGTTATCTTATCGTCTTCCACCACGTCTGATTTCAAATGATTGACGTCACTGCATTACTTACAGCCACGTGATTCTTTTCTTCGATGCAAAGACACGGCTACCTTTCAATATAAGGTAACTGTGAAAGGAACCATTACTTCATCACAGATTTACCTACATTTACCAACAACGGCTTTTAATAAGGGAATTTAGAGATTCGAATAATGCTTTTTACATCTTAGGCTTAGTGTCCGGACACTGACCACGCAATAATCGAATAGTAAGCATACAGGAGAAAATAACGACGACGTTAAGAATTAACTGAAAGAATAACAATGTGAATGGAACGTCATTTAGCGCGTGTTCCTCTTGTCTTTTATTCATTTATTTTCTGTCATTCCTCCTGATCTATAATTTCCGTAATACAAGACCTCCTATTTGTTTAGTCTGTATAAGTAGATTATAGTGATTGAATTTAAAGCGAAGGGAATATCTTCACTAATATATAAATACGGCACGTCCGTATAAGTGTTCTCACGTACGTTCAGTATTTCCCTTAAATGTTCGTTTGCTATCATCTATTTTCATATTGTATTTGTTTTGCGTGTTCGTTTGGTAAGCATACAAGGAGTTAACGTGATTTTCTCAACGACCTAATATCTTTTTATAGACCCCTTGCAGCACGTCGGAATGCAGCTCAATTTGGAGGCCAACTGAAGCCATAGGTTCCAATAGAATTATGGAGTGCTGAGGGGGCAAACGCGGAGATATTTCTAAAGCATAGTGTGGCGGTTACTTTCTCAAATAATTTTACACTTTCATGTTCCACATATTGCTCCAACTATCACCAAATTCAATGGTTTTTAGATGTGTTTCTCAGTGGATAACGTTAAATTATATATAAAGACACCCTGACAGCTGTGCATGCTATAAATTTTCCAATAATTGCCCCCTCACCATAATGTCTTACTTAAAACAATAGAATTCAAGATGGCCGCCGTATCGGTAAAAAGGTCTATTCTCAGGAGATTGAAATTCTTTTGTTTTGTACTCCAAATCGAGCTGCTTTGACGTCAAGTGAAAGCGGTCTATAGAACAAGGTCATCTTAAAATTTCTTTAAAACTTTGGCTCCCCAATTCGATAATTCAAAATTTGTTTCAATATCGGTGTATTCTTCCGAGTTTAAGCGAGCGTTGAAAAAGAATTTTTTTTAAAGAGGTCTTCACCTAAATGGGATCAAGAAATAAAGGATTACTAGTACTGTATATTGTTCTGTTTTTGGAAATATTAATTTTCCGCTTCAAACTAAGCTATTCGACAGATATTGGCTGCTTCGTACATCTACAGTTTGTACAATATACTTTAACCACTTCAGGCAATGTCATATCGTTTCCGCTACACGCGTTCTGTGCTTTTTTCACTTTGATATATGCAGCCGTCTCGCTTTTACATCCTAACAATATACTATAACAAAAAGGTTGAACTTGTCAGAAGAATGTCGTCGCTGACGCCAATTGTAGACGGTAAGCAGTAAGTGAATTCTGAAAGCTTTGTATATTTTACAGAAGCTTATTTTTGAGTATTTGGGTCAAGCTCCTTGATTATGATTATCGTAAAAATTCTATAAACCATATCAAAATATTATGTCTATGCTACGACCAAAAGCCTTCAAGTCTAAGAAATATAGTTTTATTTGTGATTTTAGTTCGGGCCAATATTTTAATGCTCATAATCGTAATAATGTGCCAGATATATCCATCCTGTTTACGGCAAATATTTGTATCATTTTGTAATCATCGAAGCACAGATATTGCAACCCCATTGAAGTTCTTTTTTCCATCTTGAATAAGCTAAAAAAAAACATCTTTTAGGTTGGCTGGTGTAAAAGATGATTACAATGTAAGCTAATCCAATAAATATGTCGAAGGAAATGACTTAATGCATTTTCTATGTGATAATCTTTCTTATCAATCGTAGGCTAGCTGTTGGATGAAGTTAAGACTTCTCAATAAACCAAAACACACAATACAGACAACGGGAAAGTGCTGGGGAGTTGACGAAATGGAAAACTTGCCAATATGATCGATAACATCTTTTGTTTCACATTTCCGAAATAAAAGGCTTGGCTGTCTAGAAGTGCGACGCAATCGTCAAGCTACTTTTTCATTGTTACTTGAGGAGATATCGTTCATTACTATTAGTCTACTCTGATTGGATGACTCAAGTTCTCGTGTGACTTGATTGTTAAATATTTAGTGGAACATTGCCATCGTATGCGAGCTTGGAAAAACACCCACAAGGGAAAAAGGAAAATCCACAAAGGAAAAAGGAAAATCCAAAATTCTGACTGAAGAATAGTTCGGAGACGTGCTCTCTCTGTGGAAATATGTGTATCACAAACTGGTAGACTGAATTTTCATTGGTCGAAAGAAAAAAGAAAAGAAAAGAAAAAGAAAATAACGAACAAAACGACGCAGAAAACATTGGAAAGGAGGACCCAATTGTTTTTGAATAGAGCTGCCAATGCCAAGATAAATTTTAGACAAGAGTGGCTTTTTAAAAATCAAAAGAACTGTTTCCATTTGGAAAAACTTTCGTGCCAACATATTATTGCGATAAGTGTTTTAGCTGGGTGTCAAACAAGTTATCATACATCAGTGGTACGTGCCAGATATGTACTTGTAGTGTTTGTTAATGCATTTGGCTGTTAATGAAAAGAGTAGCACTACTAAATAGCTTGTCACTGCAATAGATTATTTGACACAGAACGCCTCGTGGAGTACTGGGTGAGAATTTAAAATTTTCTAAATTTCTTCGGTGAAAAAAGAATAAGGCAAATGGTTGACTGTCATATGCGTGACTGTATCAACTAGTTTTGAGAAGCCTTTCCAGCCATCAACTGGAAATAATAAGAACGTATTGACCGAAGATTCACGAGACGAATGCAAAGGAGAAAGATAAGAAGAAAACGAGGTTTTTTCGAACAATGTTTTTAGAAATACCATCATCAAGCACAGGTATCGTTATCCTAGAAGTAACCATTCTTCTCATTATCGATGTGGCTGCCTTCATTGGAAACTTGCTCGTGTGCGTCGCGTCTTACCGTAATCATCGACTGCGCACAGCTACGAACGTGTACGTCATCTCTCTCGCTATCACTGACATCTTAGCAGCTTGTATCACCGCCCCGTTGTCACTCGGAGCAATTGTAAGTCGAAAATGGGTATTTGGAAAAGTTGGATGTCAGATCCAGGGATTCTTTACGCACTTCCTTATCTACAGTTCTATGTATACACTCTCTCTCACAGCCGTTAACAGATACTTTAGAATTGTAAAACCACAATTTTATAAGAAATTCTTTGGAGGCAGACGTTCTGTGAGTATTCTAGCTGTAATGTGGATGTTCGTGGCACTGTTTGTGTCAATCCCGCCATTATTTGGCCTGGCTAATT
Organism: Anthopleura xanthogrammica; assembly: GCA_964019055.1. Classification (NCBI taxonomy): domain Eukaryota; kingdom Metazoa; phylum Cnidaria; class Anthozoa; order Actiniaria; family Actiniidae; genus Anthopleura; species Anthopleura xanthogrammica. The sequence goes on along the minus strand of OZ025207.1, from coordinate 13,377,978 downwards.
TCAAGTTCCAACCTGGCGTCTCCTTGTACATGTGTATTCTAGATTTTAAAAGTTCTGCTGGTGACGTCACGTTTCTATTTTTAGTTTTATTTTTCTTCGTCATTCTTTCCATGACAGTCATTGTGGCATCTTACATCCAAGTGTTTCGCGCCATTCGCCATCATAAAAAGAATGTACAGACTTCCTTGAACATGCCCAAACGATTTGGAACTGTTAGTTTAGAGGAAATTAAGATCACACGAACTCTGTTCATTTTGGTAATGGCGTTTGCAATCTGCTGGATTCCAGTGTATAGTGTGGTGTCTATTATAAGAACTGGATTAGGCGGTAGTATGACTAATACAGGATCTATCGTAGCAACTTACTTGATATTTTTATCGTCGGCTATCAATCCATATGTTTATGCCTTCAATCATAGGACTTATCGTGTTGAATTCAAGAGGATTCTCTCGTGTAAAAAGCACCATACGATTGTTCCTGATATTGGTATTCCCCAAGGACCTCGTAATGTTTATATCGGCCGAGGAAGAGCGAGTTTTGGCCATCGAGCCAACAATTTGGTTGGTCCAACTAATATTTTTCACCGCCAGCTCGCGTTTAGTCAGATAAAGAATCGTGGGTTAGAGAGAGCATTGGTTCATTTAAAGGACCAGGAACATCTTGCAGCAGTAGCGAATAAAGAACCTGATGTACTGACTTGAATCATAAGATGACAAGATGAAGTACGCCTATTTATCCTACGCTACCCTTCTCCAAGCTTTTTTTGTCAAGAAGTTTTTTTACAATTGATTAGTTGTCATGTTTTCATGTTTTTTTTTTGCAGTTCCCTTAGTTTCAATCTAAGAATTTCTCTCTCTCTCTCTCTCTCTCTCTCTCTCTCTCTCTCTCTCTCTCTCTCTCTCTCTCTCTCTCTCTCTCTCTCTCTCTTTCTCTCTTTCTTTTTCCTTCTCTTGCGAAGCAATTTAAATGAGAACACCTTGTATAAAGAACAAAGGATTATAACACATGCTGTGACATTCTGAAACCAATATGCTATCAAATCATTACTAAGCGAGATGACAAAAGCGTAGAGTAAACTTAAAAGTATATTATTTATCTAACAGGAAGTTAATAAACTGATGTACTCTTACGTCATGTAATTGTTTTCAATTATCTATGTTATTAAGGGTGATTAACGCTAAGATACTGCGCTTTCATTTTGCTTTATGATAATAAGACAAAAGGCTTTAATATATCTAGTGCATTTCTTATATGATATGTAAGATTGCGTCGTGGAGCCTCCTTTATGATAAGCAAAAATCTGCACTCCATTCATCCATTCATCCATTCATCCATTCATCCATTCATCCATTCATCCATTCATCCATTCATCCATCCATCCATTCAGCCACTAACCAACTCCCGTCTGTCCGTCCGTCCATTCATTAATCCATCCATCCTATTCCGTCCCATTCATCTATCCATTCATCTACCCACTCACCTATCCACCCACTCAACCATATCGATTCCTCTTCCTTCCTATTTCTGGACCAAAGAACAGATGTGTTTGTATAACGACTCATATTACTAGTTAAACTATTCATCCCTTTCATGTTTATTCTTCCTTCCTCCGTTCAGTTGTTTCTCTCTTGACTAAAAATCGATTGAAGAGATTCAATATAATCATTCACCATTCTTCATGTAATAAATCAGATAGAACAGCAATCGTAGAAGTGAACAAGTCTCAAACTTCTATTCTTTGATCCTAACTACTCCTATGCCACTCAGTGAAGAATTATCAGTATTATTCCTTTATCGTTTAACTTTGTCTTATAGTTTACCTTTCGTCTTTAGTGAGTGGCATAGTTGCGTCACTTTTCACATCTTGTTATAGAACTGTGCAAACAAAAAACTGTGCGAAAATTAAAAACGTCAGATTTCAACTAATTTTTTCAATATGTTCGACAGAAATAGAGAACCAGAGGAAGTGAGTACACAATGGTTTGTAATGAGGAGACTTTAAAAAGACTAGATTTGTTGCGCAAACATAGAATATATATTGCTTTGATCGTGGACACGTACACTGCACAAGGTTTCGATGGATATTTTTCTTGCTTTCTTTCTCGTTTTCTTATCGCTCCAGCCGTTGTGGACCAGACACACTAGACTATCCTAATCTTGCGAGCTTAGCCTAAAACTTGCGAATTAGTATAGGACAACTCTAAGAGTTTCCGAGAAAGCAGGTGGAAACAAAACGCCGACATTGGACGGAATCAACATTGTAATAACACTGAATATAGTGGATTCTTTCTAATACTAGCTAATATACGAACTGATTGTCGAGCTGCAGAGACCGAGAGAGAATAGAAGGCAACACTGCACAAGGCGCGACTACATCTGATTGAACATGGAAATCCTGGAAATACTAAAATCTGGTCCTAAAGTGCGTGGCCTGGAATTATAGTATTTGTTCTCATTTCTTTGAAAGAAAACATTTGGCCGTAAAAAAAAAACTGTTTTGCAAAGCCACCCTCAATCAATAGCCAGTGGTCTGGATATAGAACAGTATTTTATTGACATTGTATACATTCCATTGTGATTTGTAAAGTCTAACGTGCTCATTGATATACTAACACGCACCACAACTACCCTGGTCTTCGAGCCTTTGGTTCTCTTCATCATCAACTTTGTCGCATTCGTAATTCCCTTGATTGTATCGAATTGCTCCAATATATTGAAGTAGCTGACGCTCGAGCATCATTAAGTATCAGCAAGCAACAACATAGCTTCTGTGCCAGGAGACCAGTCAATATTGTCAAGCTAAAGTGTTCGATAAAATATCACGCAAATTATCGGCACAATGTTCATGGATATAGCATCTCGTAGTACGACTACCCTGGTCTTCGAGGCTTTGGTTCTCTTCATCATCAACTTTGTCGCATTCGTAGGAAACTTTCTCGTTTGTCTGGCTTCGTTCCGTAACCCTCAGCTCCGTACCACCACCAACTTGTACGTGATTGCTTTGGCTATATCAGATATTCTTGCAGCTTGCATAACCATGCCTTTGACTTTTGGCGCCATTCTCCACGGTCGATGGATATTCGGTACAGTGGCTTGTAACATCCAAGGATTCTTCGTACACTTTCTTATTTATGCTTCCATGCACACCATGGCCCTGACAGCAGTCAACAGATACTTTCGTATCGTTAAATCTCACCAGTACAAGAAGATCTTTGGAGGGAATCGAGCAGCCGTGCTTCTGGTTCTAGTGTGGATGTTGGTGGCCATCATCGTCATTTGTCCTCCACTATTCGGCTGGGCAAGGTTCGAATTCCATCCAGGTCCATCGTTGTACATGTGTATTCTGTACTTCCAGACCAAGACAGGCGAAGTGTCATTCCTTCTGACCATCCTCGTACTGTACGTAACACTGTCCCTAATAATCATGGCCATATCTTACGTCAAAGTCTCCAGGACAATCCGTAACCATAATCTACAACTGGCTGGCACTCTCCGTCTCAATCGAAGACTTTCCGGAGTCAGCGTTGAAGAGATCCGCATCACAAAATCATTATACACCATAGTTACGGCTTTCGCCGTTGGCTGGATTCCTGTTTATGCATTCATTTCTATCATAAGATCTGGATTGAGCAACCTTTCTGACGCAGGATCTGTGATCGCCACCTTCATGATATTTATATCTAGTGCCGTCAACCCATTCATCTATGCATTCAGAAACAAAGCATTTCGGAAAGAATTCAAAAGCATCTTATCGTGTTGGAAGATCTCGCGCGCGCGTGTGGTGCCTTGTGACCACTTAGCTCGTTGCTATACCAACAACCATGCTACATCGCGTAATAAAGAATTTCACAAGCTGTCCTTCAAACAGAACATCCGCGACAGAGCATTTGACAGGATTGCCAGCTGAAGGGAAAATGTATCGATCTCTTTTTCAATAGCTTGACTCCTGATTTTCAATCTGCACAAACAGATTACTCAACGTCCGATAGATGTCATGTATGGCATAGTTGAACTGTCGTATATACAGCCAGATGGCACGCATATAAGGAGCTAGTTGTATGTCTTGGTTGTTTAATTATATAAACATACCTCAGTGAAACTATAATTTTATCGAACCCTGAAACAACCTCTGGGCTGACCAAATTCAGGGCATGGCTAACTAACAGATCGAATTGGAATTTAGCTCGTTATACTGATATTACAAGGTTTTGCAGAGAGAAACCGAAAAACCAGAGCCGGGGAAATCATCCTGAAATCAACCAGCTGAGTTGATCGCCTTCCCCGAAAGGAATTATGGGTTACTATTTCTGGTTAGTATTTTTCGAGCATTTTCCGAGTATACAATGTAGACTTTTCTTGTTGATTGAAATAAAATCCCACCATGAGTTCGACTAGCGTTTACGATCAATTTAAAGAAGGAAGAACTCGTATTTCATAAATTCTCTTGGCAGAATAATGGGAAAGACTAAACAAAATACGATGTCGAATCCTCAATTCTGACTGGTTGACTTTGATTTTGTTCTGAAGGTCAACTCAGCTGTAAGGTATGACGAGTCCAGAAATCGATCCTGAGGCCCCAGATCGATCTGTTGTCTTCGGTACGATATATATATATTATGGACTACTAGCTAGATCGAAGAGAGAGGCGAGTATACACTACCGCTACATCAACCTTGCATTATTCCCAGTCATGCCCTGACTTTGATCAGCTCGGAGCTTGTTTCAGGGTATCAATGAAATTTGAAGGTTTTGAAGGAAATTCGAGGTTGTGAGTCTACAAAAATACTTTAGCATCTTATGTTTAACATTATTCATTAACTAGATTATGGAGATGTATTCGAAAGCTAGTGCTGATACCACGTACGGCTCCAAGAGGAATCAAGACTATCGATAACTGTCTTCCAACTTAACCCACGCGGATTTAAGCTTTCCTTCCCAATTTCTGAAACTAAAGTGGCTCTTACAGATTATTCATATCTGTAATAAAGACTGCGTGGGCTACTGGTGGAATTAAGCTAGTGTGAAACTGATAACATTTGTTCCAGATTAAGAAAACCAGCGTGATGCAAGATCGATTAAAAAAAAAATGAACTTCAACAAAATATACATGCTTTTTCTTGAATATTTACGTATTTCAATTAAATTAGTCACCAAAAAAACTATTGAAACCACTGAGGATCATAAGAAACATTTGATATCTAACAAGTAAAGATTTTGATAGAAATTAGAAGTGAAACTGTAACTCACTGGTAAAATATCTCAATTTCCGTTTTTGATTGATTTGTTTTCTTAATTTAGTACACCGAATCGGGATGTGGCGACCGGTTTGAATGGCTGTTGTTCTTGACTGGCCAGCCTCGTGTTCACGTGGAAGCATAAATGCGTTTTCGCGTGTCTGTGGGGCTGGTCGGTCCGGAGCGGTGGTTGCTCGGATTGGTCGCCGTATTTCGATTCGGTGTATACACGTAAATATTTATATATGCTTTTATCGTTATGCTTTTATCGTTTTATATTTTATTATTTGTCTATATTATTATTTTATTGTTACATTGTTAAAGCATCGAGACCTTGTTTCATAGATGCTTCGAAATCAAATTATTATTATTATTATTATCTCAAGTCCACAGAGCAACAGTTATCAAGCGGTTGTAAGATATTACATGTAGCCCTGAAGATGGCCAATAGACCTCATCAGCTAACGCGTTGCTATGTACGTTTCCACCCAATTCAAATCCTCTGGGATAAGATTCTTTGTCTGTTATATTTCGATATCACGTGGACATTTTTTGGAACAAAAGTTCTTATTCCCAGAGGTTTTGAATTGGGTGAAAACGTACATAGCAACGCGTTAGCTGATTAAGTCTATGTGGCCGAAAGCTTGACAATAAAATAAAATAATCATAACGTAGTGGATACGAAATCCTTATTGAAGTGCCTCCTATAGCTACGTACAAGAATACACTTGAATCGGTTGAAACATGTAAAAGAAATCAACCCATAATCCTTGTCGGCCTCAGCTTTTCAGGCGATTAACTTTATTGAAATGAGTATATAGGAACACACTTATAACACAAAGTTATGCTTATTAAGGCGCGGACACACGGTGCAACATTGCGCGTAATATTCCAGGCAATGTTGCTAAAGTAGGATCGTTTTCTACTTCACGAACATTACTTGCGACAAATCGCGTCGTGTGACATGGCTCGCAACATCGATTGCCTGCATCGATTGCCGTGCGTTCGTAGCTTTAAGCTCAATATATTTCGGATGTCAAACATTTGGTTTCAAAAGGCAGAAATATCAAAAGACATGGCCGCCATGTTGGATCCAAAATGGCGGCTATGACGTCACATTTACTTAACTATTTCTCCCAAAAATAGTTATGATGTGTTTGTTATCTATATTTAGCATTCACCACTTTCACATCCCCATAATGCTTTGCGTTTTTTGTGGGGCAACAACGAGACAAAATCGTTAGTATTACCATGAAGGTTAATAAGAATTAAAGAAAAACCATCTAAAAACACTTATGCATCTATGATAGATTCTATCAGAATTCACAAAAACCAGAAAGAAAGAAATTTGAACAGGTTTACGTGTAAAAGTCATGATATTTCTTGGTAACTCCATACATTGTCTGTAACACCAAACGTTTCATTCTCCCATGCGTGTGGAATTAACTCTGATTAAACTGATACTGGATTTTTCAAGGATAATAGCAAATATACTCAGCATCTGCAAGAAAAGTTTTGAATTTTCAAATAATTTTTCCTATTGTTTTTTTTTTATTTAAACATATAAATTCTCTGTGTTCTCTCCAAGAGTTAGTCTCATCGTGGGAGATTACACAACTTCCTATTGTTGCACCCCAAAAACGCAAAATATTATGGGAATATGAAAGTGTTGAATAGTAACAGTACTCAACGTATTGTGAGGTCACTACAAAGGATTTTACGCAATAAAAATCGTCTCATTTTTTTTAGTACGAACGGCCATTAACTACACAGATAAAAATTGACAAAGCAAACTTAAATGTTAGATAAATTTAATTAAAAAAAGCTTTAAAGTAAATAAAAACCAAAATGGATTATTTAATGATAACTAAACTGTTTTAAGTGGTTGTTTAAACGTCGAGAAGTAGCTCTATGACGAAGGATCGATGAAGAACGAAAATGCGTAGATCATAATTAACCCCACGACAGTCATTAAAGGTGCAGTGTGTGACGAAGTTGCGTAGATAAGAAGGGTATTAACTCAGTTATTTGGTCTTCTATTATTAGGATGATTATAAAACTGGTTAAATTGTGTGCAAAGATAGCAGTCAGTTCGAATTATTGGCATGTGGGATGATGAGCTTACAAGCATAATGATATAATGGAATAATGGTCCATAATAATTTGAAATCAATGCTAAAGGAAGATATTAATATTAAAGATGTGACGGCCATGGGTATTGCTCAATATATAAAAAGTGAAAAGTGAAAAAAAATTCTGTGTTATTCAACCAACATGGAAACTAGTCTAATGAGATTTTGAATCGAATTTAGACACTCAGTTTTGAAACCAGACCAACAATAGTTCTCTCCACTATATTTATTTTTCTTTTCTTTTTTCTTTTCAATATATATATATATAATATATACAAATAATCTATATTTTACGAGGGTAGTAAGTACTTAATAGCCAGTGGCTAACAAACCTGTGGCCCTCGTTCCATGATCGAATTGGAATTTAGAAGTTGATTTTTGTGGAGCGGGGAGGAAATCGGAGAACCCGCGGGTAAAAACCCTCGAATAACAGGAAAGAACCAACTAGAAACTATATGATTGCGGGTCAAGTAATCGAGCCAACCATCACAGCGATGAGAAGTGATATTAGCAGCGTACAACATCCGTGTGTACAACCAAGCTTAACTTATCTTGGGCTAGTATTGAACTTCCTCAATAAAACCGTCAGGACTATGTATGAATATCTCAGGTCCATGTTGCTTAGCAACACTTGATTGTAATTTGGAAATAACATATTGACTGTTTACATCTAATTCTTTTCTCTAGCGATTGTTTTTTTTTTTAATTAATTAAAATTAATTAATTAATTAATCAAAATTAGGTTTATCTAAAGGCACCAGAAAGTGCAATCCATGTTCTAAACAGTCACTACATGCTATAGAACCGAGCTAAAAAGTTGAACGTAAATCATTGCAGAATATTGCTGCCTTTCCTTTAAGTATTATTTACAAATTCTTACGGATCATCCTTCTCGAAGGATATCTCCTCTATCATCGATGCTTTAGCTAAGACAGTTCCACCATGCTCATTGCTGTCCCTATTTGATTATTTTCAATGCATTTGACTGACAGTTCGCGTAGTCCGTTACTCTCCGTTCTCTTGTTCCCACCGTCGCATGGTTCAACCCTTTCGCTCGTGAATGCAGTCTTAAGTTTACAACCGAATAAAATATTCTTGAACTCTTGTCGAAACGCCTTGTTCCTGAAGGCATAAATGAAAGGGTTGATGGAAGATGTGATGAAAATCATGTATGTAGCAAAGATTGATCCTTCTTGGGAGAGACTACCAACACCAGATCTGATGATAGAAACAGCAGAATAAACAGGAATCCAGCAAACTGTGAACGCGAGAACTAGGACAAAAAGCGTCTTGGTAATGCGAATCTCTTCAACGCTAATCCCTGAGAATCGCCTATTCAAACGTATGGTGCCAGCCAGTTGTAGATTATGGTTACGGATTGTCCTGGAGACTTTGACGTAAGATATGGCCATGATTATTAGGGACAGTGTTACGTACAGTACGAGGATGGTCAGAAGGAATGACACTTCGCCTGTCTTGGTCTGGAAGTACAGAATACACATGTACAACGATGGACCTGGATGGAATTCGAACCTTGCCCAGCCGAATAGTGGAGGACAAAGGATGATGATGGCCACCAACATCCACACTAGAACCAGAAACACGGCTGCTCGATTCCCTCCGAAGATCTTCTTGTATTGGTGAGATTTAACGATTCGAAAGTATCTGTTGACTGCTGTCAGGGCCATGGTGTGCATGGAAGCATAAATAAGAAAGTGTACGAAGAATCCTTGGATGTTACAAGCCACTGTACCGAATATCCATCGACCGTGGAGAATGGCGCCAAAAGTCAAAGGCATGGTTATGCAAGCTGCAAGAATATCTGATATAGCCAAAGCAATCACGTACAAGTTGGTGGTGGTACGGAGCTGAGGGTTACGGAACGAAGCCAGGCAAACGAGAAAGTTGCCTACGAATGCGACAAAGTTGATGACGAAGAGAACCAAAGCCTCAAAGACCAGGGTAGTTGTACTGCGAGATGGTATATCCATGAACATTGTGCCGATAATTTGCGTGATATTTTATCGAACACTTTAGCTTGACAATATTGACTGGTCTCTTGGCACAGAAGCTATGTTGTTGCTTGCTGATACTTAATGATGCTCGAGCGTCAGCTACTTCAATATATTGGAGCAATTCGATATAATCAAGGGATTAATCATCCGTCAGCTGTTTGTAATCGGTCCACGGATGAGCCAGCTCTCCCCGTGCTAACTTTATATGAAAAATGCAAATATTCTACCACGTTCATATATATTTACATATCAAGTAATAACACATGTTAGTTTAGATATAAAAGTTTTCATTGTTGAAGGTTTAATTTTTTTTATTTTAAACCCAATCAAATAAACAAACCATAAAGAAAACCCAGTAAAATGCATGCAGGTTTTTGAGAATACCGCTGAATACCGCTTAACGATTAGTGAAAAAAACATTTGAGCATTTGAATAAATTTCGCTATTTTTTTGGAAGACAAATATCGCAGACTATTTATCCAGGCATAAAAGCACTTGCTGGTTTCTGTGTTTTTTTTTAAAATTTCATTGGCAGGGAACAGACAGCTTACATCAAATTGGCTTCCCTTGTCACAGTAAATTGGCTTCCTTTCGGTATGACAGGCAAACGGAAATGCAAGAGATTTTGTGTAATTCTAATGGAGAAATTTAATCTAATAATGATATCATCTAACACAAAACTTCCTAAGCCAAAAAAAGACATAAAGTATTCGTATCACTTACAACAAGAGTTTTGTTATTCTTATTTCAATAAACTTGCAGACAAACGTCAGTACCGAAAAAGCACAATATTGACTTATAGAAAGGCGACAAGGAAGTTATCTTTAATATCCTACGCTGTGCGCCAATCATACATTTTTTAAAAATTCTTATATGAAAACTTGGACCATCATTCAAGGAATATGTTGCCATATGGTTATATATCAGCTCTTTGTTTATGAGAAAAACTATAGTCCTACACGTTATTTACTTTATTGCAGTACTTTTCTTTTTCTTTTATTTCTTTCTCACATTCGTGTTTATTTTTTTTTCTTTAATTCTTTTAATTTATTTTTCGTTTCATTTCGCTTCTTTTCACTTGTCATTTTTTTCCCTTTATCATCTTACTTTACTTTTCTTTTCTTTTCTTTTCTTTTCTTTTCTTTTCTTTTCTTTTCTTTTCTTTTCTTTTCTTTTCTTTTCTTTTTCCTTTTTCATTCTTTACCTTGAGTTTCGCTTAATTCTTTTTTCTATTCATTTGATCTTTTCTTGTCATTTATCTTTTCATTTTTTTCTTTCCCATTCTTTCCTTTCCTTGTTTCTTTTCTTTTCTTTTAGATAATATATGAAAGGCCCTTTAGTTTCGTGTCTCTCGCAGTTTAAGTTAACTTTCATTTCGTTTGTTGATCACAATAAAAATTATTGTAGTCAAAAAAGGCACGCATTGAATGACAGCCGCTTGCCTAGTTATGTTTTCAAACTACTGCAATTCCCGAGATATTTTTGTAAGAATTAAGACCAGATGCCCTTGTATTTAAGAAAGACAACCTGACATGGCGAAGGTTTTGTGCTGCATATAACTGGAATTAACAAGACAAGGGACCCACAAGAAGCCTATTTTGGATTAAAATTAAATCCGAAATGATATCAAACCGTGGAAAATCGAATCTATGGAAATAACGTCTTTTGAGGTCAACATAGTCTACTAGCAAATACCAGTAAAAGTAGATTAAATTCATGAAAATGTCTATATTTTTGTTCACATAATCATCCTATTGGTCGGGTTTACATCCATTCCTTCCCATAAAGATTAAAAGTTTTAATTTTGATTTAAACCACCAATATAGGAAGATTATATATGCATGGCTGCCATGTTTGGTGTGTCGCGTCCATTCTTACAACTAACTATTTGAGATATATGTGCATGGATAGGGTTTGTATAGTACATGAATACCAGATGGAGATATATTATAGCTTCTTGACCAAAATACAGTTATACAGCCACTGTCATTAATGTTGTCAAGATAAATAAACATTTTGACTATTCCAAATGTCGCGTGTCATATTAAGTTTTCATCATTCCTTCAACATAATTAGCTCAGAAGCTGTCAATTCCACGTGCACAAACCATATTTAGTGCAAGAAACGAATATTTAATAAGACACGTGACATTTGGAATAGTCGGGATGTCTATTTATCTGGACAACGTTGATGGGAATGGCTGTAATTCAAAAAAGGTTTGTGAAAATTTTGTTGCTTGTTGCTTGTTGCATACCAGAAATGGCCCAAAATGCAGTTTGGGTGATGGGAATTCAAGCAGCGAAAGGTAACAACCATATGGTATTTCCACAAACTCTGTCTGCAGGTTTATCCAGCATATTTTATTCTGTGCTGACATTATTTACATACGAACATAATACGTACATTTCAAGCTTGGTAAACAACAAGCAACATGCAGATTCCAACAAAACCTTCGCCAACTTTTTTTGAAATAGCTATATACATAACATCTTGTAAACATCACGTGGTTTGAATTGGCGTGGGCAATACACCAGTTTCGCATTCGATGCAAACCGCTGTTTTTGAAGACCACAGGCTCATTTGCTCAGGCATCGCCTCGTTTATAAGTCATCCATTCAACGACATCATTAAAAGTCCGTGGGATTGGTATTATTCATCTTGCGCATTCTTTACATTATAGTTGGCTGTTGCTAATGATTTGCAAAATTCAATTGTAATGTAAAGAATGTGTAAGTTGAACAATACCAATGTTTTGAAATCCCACGGACTTTTTAATGATGTCGTTGAATAGCTGACTTATATTTACCGATACGGCGGCCATCTTGATTTCTATTGTTTTAAGTAAGACATTATGGGATGCCGAGGGGCAATTATTGGAAAATTTATACTATGCACAGCTGTCAGAGTGTCTTTTTATGTAATTTAAGGAGGCTTGAAATGGTTTTCCTTGAACGAGCGCGCGCGCTCTTAAATGACGTAGCACTGAATCATTTGAAATGGAAATAGGAAAATTTTGTCCCAAAAATAAACTCAAAAACTGGACGGTAATTTTTTTAAACTTTGCATGTGGTTTTTATTTGATTGTTCGTAAGTGCTAAGAAAAAATTTAAGAAATCTGTAATGGGGAACGTCCTAAAATAAACTTTATTGATTTTTGAGAATATCTCATTACAGATTTTTTTCTTTTTCGGTCTAATCAAAGATTGGAGCAAGAAGTTCAAACATGCAAATTTTAAACGATTTTCACCGTACAGTTTTTGAGTTAGGATTTATTAAATTAAAAACTTTGCATCCACCGTTGTCATAGCAACGTGTTACGTCATATTTTTCTTTTCATTCCAACCTTTACTTTATGGTCTTTCATCTTCTGGGTCAACTTACGGTCATATATTAGTCATATAAAGTTTTTCAGGGTCATTTTTGTTAGTCTATATGCAAGTTCAAAAACCCTTTCTAGCCTCCTTAACGTGATCCACTGAGAAGCACATCTAAAAACCAATTGAATTTGCTGGAAGTTGGAGAAATATGTGAAACACGAAAGGCGTAAAATTATTTCAGAAAGTAACCCCGCCACTCTATGCTTTAGAAATATTTCTACGTTTGCCCCCTCAGTATCCCATAATTCAAGATAGCCGCCGTATTGGGAAAAAGGTCTATTCCAAGTCGAGATTAGACTTGATTTGTTCATACATATTGTACATAGGTTATATGTATTTAGTTCATAGTATAAGTCAAATCTTTATATAATACTGTTCATATTATTATACGCCATAACATCAACATTTAGATCATTACTGTGTCTGTGACGTCATCGTCGTCAATACAGAGTTTCACTTGATACGGATTCTTTTTGATGACGTCAATTGTAGGCCATAACGAGTGCACGTAAGGAGTTCTTTCTTTTTTACGTGACGATGTTAGTGATGAAAATATTGATTTACTTTGAAATTGAGTTTAAGAAGCACAAAGATTATTCGTATCAGTTTTGCTCTAAAAGCATTTTTTTTTTATTTCGATTGACTGCTTTCACAGAAATCGTCCTTGAAGTAAACATGATCGAAGCCCTTGACATTATATGCAAAATTTTAAACTTTTATACAATATTTAGGATGTAATCATCAACTCACAGATACACTTCAATCAAGCGGAAGGTAAAAGAACAAGGAATAATACTTTAGGCTCAATCTTATCTTGATTGTTCATTAAGAATTATTAATCTAGTGAAACAGTTATTGACTGATAAGAAGTGATTCCGCTATTCCCTGTGCGATGGTCTCGGTACGATCGAAGAAATATTATAAGGTAATAGTTAGGGTGTTACGAGAAGTCGTGCAGTACTACCGTATAAGCTATACCTCCCCGACAGCTCGTAACTATACATTAACGATAATTGTTTTTTATCTACGCACGAAAAATTAAGGAGGAAATCACAAGTTCTGGCCTCAATGATGAGAGTGCCATTTTACCACCGTGACTAAATCACTGCTACTGTCACAAAAGAATCCTCTCTCTTGTTCTTTAATATTTTTAACATTGATCCAACAGCGCTTTCCTACTCAAGGTCCTTCAATGTTTAACGTAAATGAGCAAATGGTTTCTAAGGTTGACTAGTGTTTTAAGGTCTCATAAATCCTCAAACTGTCGTCAACTTCTTCCATTTCATTAGCATTATTCAACTGGTAACAACATTTAATTCGCTCATTTTTAATTCACAACGACGCTCTAAATTTATCGCGATTTTATCACCAAGTTTCTATGACTAGCAACTGAACTTGTTAACTAGTTCGTGCGAAGCAGTGTTCTGACATGTAGTCTCTGGAATCGCCGAAAATTCCCCAGAATTTTTTTTTAATAACCTGTAAAACATTTTTTTCAAAATTGCTGCCTTTCGATTAAAAGAGTTAATATAGTCGAAAATACCTGTTACGCTCAATTCGCTCACCTAACAACCTACCATTAGTGACAAAGCGATTGGCGAGTCGATGGTAATTTAGAAATAATTTATTAAAGTCGATGAACACTTGCTGACTTTAGGAAGGCAAATTATGCAGAAACCGAAATCCAGTGACAACAGAACCTCGTTGCCAGCCATGACGGAAGTTACAAACTATATTCTGAATCAGTTTACCTAGTTGTTTTTTAATCATTATTTAGTGAAATAATACTCTATTGAAAAACTAAGTCATAGTTGAGGAGATATTCGAGTGATGAAGAAAGCCTATTCAATGTCATCTGTACAATGGACATTCATGTTCGTACTTCTCGAGAACGTTTCGTCGTCCCTAGCCATACCGAAGGCTCCGTACCAAGTAGGAATCTTACTCGACAAAACTTGGAACTCAACTAATTTGAGCTATTTCTCCAACGTTAACCTTCAAACTGTCGTTTTATCTACACATGAGCTAGGATTTGAAAATATCGTTACACATGGATGCCGTAAATTTGCTGCCAAGAAAATTGTTACCCTGATTGGCCCTGAAGATGGCTTGATTGGAGGAATTGGTCAGACTATGGCAAGACATTTTTCAATCCCTTACATTGGTTTAGGAATGCGAGTCAATAAAATGGTAAGTTTCTGATATGGTTAGATTTGAATAAACTAGAAGTCTTGCGGCATTTAATACTTTTTCAATATTTCCGCTCATTTTTAAAATGTTTCCAGTTTCTCGCTTCACCTTCATCAAGTAATTAACTCTCGTACATTGAAAATCTTTGACCCATTTTCCAACCATTAAAGCATATTTTTCTTATTCTATTTGGGCTTTTTAAATGATAAATTTCTCAATTTTTATTCAAGAATTATGAAAAAAAATTTCTAAAACAATAATGCCTATGTTTGCTTTAATTCATCTTCTAAAGGCTGTTATCCAAACAGAAATCCATCGCGGTAATCAAAACGTTTCTGAGCTTATTCTGTAGTCCTTGTTCTTGCTTACTTTTTGAGCGATGATATTTCCGTTCCGAAATTGAGAAATTTCAGTCTTAATTCTTCTTCGATTATCGTGAAGATCATTAGGCTACTACATTTACTGAGTAAATGACGTTAAGAAAAATCATACTTTCGTTCTGCTTCCATTTTTTTTTCTTCGTTTAGAAATTTCCCTTTTTTGTTGTTAATTTTTTTTTTTAAATATTCAAAGCTTTGATTTGAGTTAGAGATTTTTTTTAGTGTTTTTAGCTCAAATAAATTATAGAAAATCGTAATTATGGATTAGCAAGTATTTATTACGCAGTTTTATTGAGCAACCCATAGATTTTATTATGCATTTATTTCGCAATTCTTTGAAGTTCATAACCAAAAATAGACTCTGATCTAATAATATCGTATCAATTCTTCCTATGGCGAGAACGAATATTATTACACATCAAGAAAAAATAAATATAAAATAAACTTTGAATGAAGAAAAAAGGAAAACATATTATCTAAAGATTTATAGCTGTCATCTTGATCTCAGAAAAACACTTTTATAATCTGTGCCTAGTTGCACTGGCGATAAAAAAAATGTCCATTGAGCTGTACATTGTTTGCTAGAGCTCAAGTTTCTATAGTATCTGAGCCGGCGAGAAAAAAGTTTCACTAGATTATATGGTAACTGTACTGCAATTAAGTGTGAAGTCATCTTAGCACTTGAAGCTTAAATAGGATTCTAGGGATAAAAAAAGATATCGAAAATGAATGTAAAAGAACAAAGAATGTTCAAAACTATAGTTCTACTTAAAGAATGAAGATAATAGAAACTGCATGAATGAGAGAAATGCAATGATGTATGTTGATGTAGAAGCTAATTTCAGGGATTATCTGATATTTCTGAAGCGTGTTAATTATTATTCTTTCTTTATTCCCCAAAAAGGGTCATAATTTTTTTTAGAAACTTTTCAGTTTAGCTTTGCATAAAATGAATAAGGTCGTGATGACTATATTAAACTATTGAGAAGGCATAACAGTGAATAACTCGTTTGTTTTGGCTCAGTATTAGTAATTTTCAACCTTCTCCTTTGTGAACGTTTCTGTATACAAATAAGAAAATATTGCTCTTGAAAAAGTGGTCGAACTAAAAACCACACTGCACAAAATATATGTTAAAAACTTCCCAAGCTTCAAATAAACAGGCTGAAAAGTCGTGCTTAACAAATTACTTGCTTCTCAAGAAGTTATGTGAATTAACTTTGATGAAAGCGGCTCAGTTGTTGTTCACGACACGTTGCTATGACAACGAATTTTTTCCTCTATGCATTATCTACTTATGATTTGCTTCATTGTCGAGTACTCAGTTCCTACTCGAGATATACCATATTGTCGTCAACGTTTCCTATGACATGCTTGTTCAACTCCTTGACATGTAAAAGTTATCTTTACTATTTTATTCGGAAGAGTTTTGATAGTCCTACAGTTAAAAGCTCTTATTATCGGCTCTAGAGTCTCTGTGGATCTAGTTTTCGTATCTCTATGGAAACTATAGCAAAACAAATAAAATAGAGTCTGGCGAGTAATGAAAAAAACTCACCACGGCCAGATGGGTTTTTAGAGTGGCTTTGATGCAAGGCGTTTGCAAATGCTCATACCGCGTGCCGAACTTGATTTGATTTGAGTGCAGCAGAAGTATCTAGACCTTTTAATTGATTTACTAAGCGGGTCGGCCATCCATCCATCCATCCATGCATCCATCCATGCATCCATTCATCCATCCATCCAACCCACTCTTTATTCCATATCTTTTATATTAAAAGCAGAGGTCTCGTTGTTCTCGATAATTTACATTCGTGTTGCGACGTCTTCACTGCATGCTAAGCCAACAACCGTCCTTCCTCGTTCCTAAGTAATAAAGTATGCTTTGATGATGTACACTCATGCAGACGCCATCATGCTGTGCTGTCCCTAGCCAGACTCAAAGATTGATTACATGATACATGGCTGTTTTCATTGCTTCAGGTTATTATCAAGATCTCAATGTACTTTAAGTTTCCCCTTTATACAAGAATCTTTCTGATATCCAAACAAACTGCGCAGCGTCTGAGTTCAAATTTTATCGAACCCTGACACAACCTTCGGGCTGATCAGACTTAAGAGGCGGCTAACTCACAGATCGAATTGGAATTTTGGTTATTTGGTCCAGTTTTCTGGAGAGAGAAATATCAGAGAACTTGGAGAAAAATCTTGAAGAGAGAGACTCAACGAACTCTTCTCTGTACGTGTTTGTCCGTCTTGCGAGAATTTTATTATTATGTAAATTATTAACCTTTCCTCGGTTATTTAAAAAATATATTTATAAAATGTTCATCATTCTTTTCAGTTAACCCCAGTCATGCGTCTCGGCGCGCGCGCCATACTTCATAAATAATATTCTATAGTTCTAAATATTTTACTTTACCTCGTCAGTGAACTTGAAATTTTTTCAGATGAGATGATTCTACTTCATCTTGCTCGTCCCTTTTAATGTTTTCGTCTTGGTAGCTCTAAGGAGTTAGAAACGTTAACATATTAATAATTTTAGATGATAATACACGCATCAAGAGTTCCGCGCTACTGCTCAATGCGCATGCTCAGGGGATTAAAAAGTGGGATAAAATTTGTAAAATATGCTATATTTTAGTTGTATCTTTCTTGTCAAGTACAATTTTCACTAAATATTCAAGATCGCGTACCGTTAAGCGAATTCTGAATCAAATATACCGAAAAATTGCATATTATACAAAATATCATCCCACTTTTTAATCCCCTGAGCATGCGCATTGAGCAGCAGCGCGGAACTCTTTATGCGTCTATTTTAGCCTAAAAATCGCATGCGCAAGCGTCAGGCTATGCTTTGTGTTGTGCATGATTGCAAGCCACCTAGCGTTCCAGGATAACAAAGAAACAATACTCGAGGAAATAGACATTTTCGGCTTGGGCGTAATGTTTTCCTATTTTAGACCACGTGTCATTTCCTAGAGTATCATTTCTTTGTTTAACGGTTGCGCATGAGAAGACACATTAATATGGATACAACTCAAACAAAGAATCTTATTCTCAAGAGAAGGACACGTGGTCTGAAATGGGAAGACATTACGCCCAGGGTTAAATAGTCTGTTTAGGATCGAAATGGTTTCCATGGTGACTGAAGATTAAAAAGCGGTTAGCCTAGACCAGATATATGCTTACTGAGTGTAAATGTTGGGTTTACTATATTTACTGCTACTTATTCTTCATTCAATCGTTAACTGAACCATAAAAGGTTTTGTTAAGTTCAAAAACCGCGGGGCTCGATCGAAAGCCGTACGTATACCAGCTGAGTTGACCTTCAGAACAAACTCAAGGTCAACCAATCAGAATTGATGATTCGACATCGTATTTTGATTAGCATTTCCCATTATTCTGCCAAGAGAATTCATGAAATACGAGTTCTTCCTTCTTTAAATCAATCGTGAACGTTAGTCGAACTCATGGCGGAATTTTATTTCAATCAACAAGAAAAGTCTACATTGTATACTTGGAAAATGCTCGACTGAAAAATGCGATCAACTCAGCTGGTATGTGTGCTTGAGGACAGGGATAATAAGTTTTGAAGTGGGGTCCTGTAATTACCGAATTTCAATCAGCTGATAAAAGGTTTAAAACTTAAGGCGAAAACACACGGTGCAACATTGCAGGCAATGTTGCTGAAGTAGGATTGTTTTCTACTTCAGCAATATTGCGCGCAACAAATTGTGTCGTGTGACATGCCTCGCAACATTGATTGCGTGTAACATTGCGCGTAATGTTGCACCGTGTTCCAAATAGTTTTTCAGACACCGAACACCATGTGCTGGCAACCAGAAAGAATTTTCTATTGATAACCATCGATTTCGTCTGCGTTGCTTGGCGGTCTGCGGGTATTATTTTTGTAGGAGGGCAAGGGAAAGAAAGCCTACTTGCGATTTAGCTGATTTGGCTAAAAATAACCAAACCGGAAATTCACATGGCGCGCACGGTATTAAGAAGTTTCCCTCTTTTATGTATGCTCTCTTGCTGATAAACATTCCGCACGAGACACGAGACCTTCTCCCGGTCTTTGAAATCAAGCCTGTATTGAAAAGAAGATGCTCGTATTTCATTGTTGTGATTAACAACACTTACGTATGTTGAAATTATGACCTGACTACAACTATTGTTCAACAATAATGAAATACGAATATCTTTTGTTCAAATTCTAAAGATGTTCACATTTCGTACAATCTCAATAGTGATAGAGCAAAAAGGACTTTTGTATAATCCTATTCACAATTTAAAAATCGTTATCAGTACGCATGCGATTTTATCCCGAATTTCTCACCTTCTTTTGTTTAATTAAAAACAAAAGAAGGTTTAAGCAAAAGAAGGTGAGAAATTCGGGATAAAATCGCATGCGCACTGATAACGATTCTTAAACTGTGAATAGGCTTATCGTGTTGAGTTATTTTGCCTGGTTTTCACTCTTAACGCAAGCATAAATCTTATTAAGGCATGCGCAGTCGCAGAAAGTAGTTGAAGGTTGACTGGATATTTCGTTGCCAACAGGTTGACCTAGAATATATGTTTGTTCATGTCTATTTCATTATTCTTAAGCTGTCGATCAACAATTAATCAAACACTCATCGCCGCTACATCTTATAACGCAAATTATGATATCCATTAAAGCCAAACTCACAGCGCGATTCTCATTTTATTTCAGTATGAAAACCACGTGAACTTGAGTCCACCAATCACGGCCCAGGTTGAAGCAATCATCGGTCTTGCAGTAGAATTCGGCAGCCCTTGTATCGAGATCTTCATGTCGTCACATGAACACGCGGGAATTGGCCAAGAGATCCGCAAGAAGGCCCAATCACTCACACTCAAGTTTCAAGTAAACGAAGTGATGGTTGGCCAATCAGTGAAGGAGTTTAACTTTTTGACAATATCCAAAGAGGCTCTAGTAATGAACAGAAGTGGGTCGTGTATCGTTGTACTGGAGTGTGGAAAAACAATGGCTACCTTCATCCAAAAAGTGACAGATTCCCTCGGTATCCCTCTAGAGAAGTTCCTGTGGATAACGTTTGACGATAAAAGTCTCGTTCCACAAGACAATGTAAAGGACGTTCCAATGGGGATTCTCTGGATACGGTTATCGTACAACTGGATAGATCTAATGGCCGATAGCTTGAGATTAGTGGACATGACGCTTCAGTCCCAGAAGTGGACGTTGAACTCAAGCACTGTGAATACGTCTTGTCTTCAGCCGGTGGCATCATGGATGGACAGCAAGCTGTTCTTCAGGTATAGTACTTATGGTTAAGGACCCGAGACACGGTGTTCATGCCGTGCACGCAACGTAGAATCGATATTTTCTTCTGTAATGCGCAATGCGCGCTTCTCGCGCGGAAACGTCTGTAGCACTCAGCTGGCAAAGGATTGATATTCTCAATGGAATGTCGGGAGGGTTTACTTCTATTAAATTATACGGCTATGTTTTGGTTAAATGTCGGGAAAAGAAGGATATGCTAATGTGTGAAGGCTACGTTTAGTCATGAGACGTGCGCAAAGTGACTAACTCAATGGTGGTGAGCGCGGAGTGCAAGGTGGGCCTGGAAACGAGTAATCCTTATTTTTTCCTGTTCCAAAACCGTTTGAACCCCCTCCCCCTCCCCCTCCTCCAGGTGAAAATTATTCAACCCCTTCTCCAGGTGTCTGAGAACAACTTTTTTTTCCATTTTTTCGCATTTTTTGCAATGAAAAAATACCAAATTAGGCAATGAGAAAACCAAGAATATCATAGTGTATTGGTTTTCTCGTTGCATGAATTTGGGACTTTTTGATTGCATTTAATGTGCAAAGATGTAAAGACTCTTGTTTTTCAACTACGCAATTTTTTTGATAAAAATATAAAATAAACCTAATCAGAACAACTCGTAATTTGAAACGCTTGGGATCCCTGTGGTAAAATACAAAAATTCCCGAAAAATTCAACTTTGTTTTTTCTTGCAAAAAATGAATGCAACGAATAGAATACCAAACAATTAAAGTATATTCTTCGAAATATTTACAGTTTTTGCGCAATTTCACTCCCAAATCCAAATTCTTTATTGTTGATCCCACTAAACTTCACCACAGGAAGCCCAAATGCCTACACCCGTCAAAAAACGCTTAAAAAATACTAGAAAGAAAACCTTGATTCTAAACTTTTTACACTTGAAAGAAAGTTAGAAAGGTGCTTTAAATCTGTGTGTAAAAATATTTTGAGATTTTAATTTTTTTTATGGAAAACAAGCCGCTTGAAGTTGAAACCCCAAAATATGCGTTTTTCGAGTTGGTCCAAATTTTCGTAAATCGAAAAAATAGGTTTTTGAAAACAAAATACACATCGATGTAAAGCTAAGGGCCGTGTCAACTTGGTTCTGAAGTGATATTTTTGGTTAGAATTATACTAAAGATTTTATAAGGAAGATAATTTTTGACTAAAATGGCGTTTGGCCAGCGGTATATCGCTTTTAGCTTTTTCCCCTTTTCGAGTAGTTTTTTAACTTCGTTCTAAATGAAACTCACATACATGATAGATCTATAGATGTGTTATATTAGAACGTTAGGATAGTTGTGAAATCTCATAGGAATGGGTAGAAAAACGAGTTGACTTTTGACCTAAATTGGGTTTCCTGTGTTTACTGTTTTGGAGCCCGCATAACACAGGAAGCCCATCACAATCCAAAGTACACATGGAACTTTTTAGAAAAAAATTTTTTTACTCAATATCCTAACTTCATAAAAGGTAAAATTTTGATAAGCTTTTAAACATTTGATAAATAAGATTGGCTCTTCGAGTAAATTGAGAATTATCACGCATTACTGCATGAATAGCAATTAGAGTAATGCTTATCTTTCTTCATATGTCAATTGATAATTACTTTTTGGCTGGTAAAAGATAAATATATCGATGGATAACCAAACGTTTTCGGTTTATTAACACATCTTCAGGGATAAGCATTAATTTCATACCAAGGAACTGACTTTATACCAGCTCAATAAACAGTTTTCAATACAACTAGAGTATTTCACTTCAAGAAAGCTAAAAGACTATGTAATTTATCTACACAAACAAGACTTAGAATCCACATTACCTTTATTCTTGTCTTGTACAACTAGAAAACAGCTAGTCGTTTGGTTTCCTCTGCGTGTTGAAGCTGTTTAGACTCGAGTCTTGTTCAATATCATACAAATAACGCGTTCGTTGAACTTTGTACAAACTCGCTTCCCTTGAGACCAAAATAGTTATGCGCGAATGGATTTTAATAAGAAAAGGTTTTAATAAGTGTTTGGTAGGGGGCTTGTTTTATTGTCGGCATTTCTTTAGCTGTGCGTGTACCAAAATAAAGGGAATACAAAGCTAATGGGAGCCCTTTCAAATTTTTTTGTTGAATATAGAACGTTCTCTTTCTTGACCAAAAGATCATTGAACAACGACTAGGAGCCCAGAAAGTTGATTTGGCAGATAGATGCATGGGTGGATCAAGGGAGGGGGTGAAAATGGTCGGGGGAGGCGAGGGATTTTGGGTTTAAAGTTTTCCTATTTCAGACCACATGTCATGCTTTCTCTTGAGAATAAGATTCTTTGTTTGAGTTGTATCCATATCTATGCGTCTTCTGATGCGCAATCGTTAAGCAAAGAAATGTTACTCTATGAAGTGACACGGGGTTTGAAATGGGTAAACATCACGCCCAAGCTAAAAGAGTTTATTGACTGCCACACCCAAAGAAAAAACACAAACACACCATGTTATATCTGATTATTTTATTAATGCCCTGTTTAGGACACGCACATCGGTTTGTAAATTGCCAATCTACAACACCGTAAAAAAATATTTTGATAGTTGCGCACATGTTACAGTCAAACTAAGAAAACCGTGAACACCTAAAATATGTCTGGAATGTTTATTTAGACCGTTGCTTTTAAAAAAGACGTTCCCACCACCATGAAAAACGACTGTATTGAATCCTTCTCTCGTGTATCCGTCTGTCTTGAATAGAAACTTCTAATTTCACGAGAATAAAACTAAAATATGAAGTTTGAAACTTTTAAACGGGAAAAACTTTGCGTGACCGCGCTGTGATCAAACACATAAACATTCCAGACATATTTTAGGTGTACACGGTTTTCTTATTTTAACTGTAAATAGAGATGCGCAATCTCATATCAGATATATTTCCCTCCCTCACCTTGGTTAGTCTTGAGCGCGCGCAATCTAGTCCTTATACTTATTTGTATTTCTAAAGGTGAAAAGAAAGTGAAATATTAGGGATCAAAGGTGAAAGGGAAAAAAGGAAAGGAGCGCAGCAAAAAATGGGAGAAAAAATGGGACCCTAATCCACTCTAATATCAAGTAACACTACCTTAGGGTATAAAAGCATGTTGCAACAATGAACGTATGAAAGGGCCATTCTTAACACATCAATCCTTTCTATTTTCACAGGAAAATGATTGAACAAAGTTTCGTCGGGAAAACAGGAGCCTTGAGCCTATCAAGTCAAGGACAGCGAAAAACCGTATCATACGACATACTGCGCATGTCAACTAATGAACAGAATCACAAGTTTTGGGAAGAAGTAGGATCTGCGAGTAACACTTCAATTTACCTCAGCAACAAGTTCTGGACGAGAAATACCAGTTATTCCAATTCCAATCTGATACGCATGACAACGATAGAGGATGATCCTGTAATCATGGTCAGTAAAGATGTCCTTAAAGCCAACGAAGAATGCACACTATCACAGCTTTGCATCCGCTTTAAACGTGTCAAAGTCCCTGGATCAAATAAAACGCAGATAAAAAGAATTAGAAAATGCTGCATTGGTTACGCTATCGATATTCTGGAGCACCTTAAAAAGGATCTTGGCTTTAATGTTGAGTTGTATTTTGTTGAGGATGGGTTCTACGGTGGTTATGACTCCAAGACCAATACATGGAATGGGTTAATCAATGACCTTCTTCAAGATAAAGCAGATATGACGCTCACTACTCTAACCATCAATGAAGTTCGTTCACGTGTTGTTGATTACTCTAACGCGTTTCTTTACGGAGAAACCAAGATCATGCTTGGTCGAGGAAAGAAGAAAGTAAGTATGATAGAGATGGGATTCCTGGCGCCATTTGACTCAAGTTTATGGCTGGTGTCACTTCTAGCCATCAACGTCACTCTTGTTATCGTGTGGTTAATCGAGCGGTTCAGTCCTTATGGACATTTCAACACGCACAAGGGAAGACTCAAGTATATTTTCGATGCATCAGCCTGTATGTCTTTTATCTGGAGTAGTGTCTTTAAACTACAGCTCGATAATGTCAACCCTAGGAGTGTAAGCGCCCGCACTACATCAGCGGTGTTTGCCTTTGCCATGCTTATTCTTATTTCTTCTTATACGGCGAACTTAGCAGCATCGCTCGTGACTACAGACAGCCACAAAGTTTCCGAGATCCGCGATAAAAAGGTGGGTGAGAGTATGCACAGTATTTAGGCGAATGCCTTGTGCAAATTAGTAGACTACAACTTGAGCAAAATAGACCTTTTCTGAGTTAGTGAATATGACGCATTGTTGAAAAAACCAAGCTATTTATTTCAGGAAAGACATTTGGGAACATTGAACGAGTTATCAATATTGTGCGCGCAACTAAAGATGTTAAATACACGAAATTCTAAAAAAAATTCAGTGATTCTAAGAAAAATTTAGAAATCTTGGCCCAGATTTCTCAGTTGTGGATAAATGCGCAATCCTGTAAAAAGACGTTCGTTATTGCGACACTTTTATTTCTCGGCGTTTTGATTAGAGGGGAAAACTTCGCTTGCTGTGATTCCTTCCATGAAGTCTTATATAGACTCCTTGCAGTACTTCAGAATGCAGCTCAATTTGGAGGACAAAACAATAGGTTCTAATTCTCAAATTCTTTTGTTTTGTCCTCCAAATTGAGCTGCTTTGAAGTCACGTGCAAGGGGTTTATACCGCCTGGCATCAGTGATATTGTACTATTTATTAATGAATACTGCGTGTTTGCTTTCTCTAGTTCACAGACAAGTCGTCAGGTTTCAAATTCGCTACTCTCAAACACAGTAGCACAGAAATGGTTTTCTCTCACAGTTCAGATCCCGTGATGAGAAAAATTTACCAAAACATGAAGCCGTATCAGGTGTTGAGTTATGCCAAGGCCACGGAAAAGCTTAATTCAGGGTAAGTAAGGTCTTTGATATGATTGGTTCATTAGGATTAGGTTGCGCATGCTCAGAAATGAGAAACAAAATGCACGTTATGTTTATTGGTGTTGTTCTTTGTTGAGGTTGAGGCACAAAAAAATCCTTAGTTCAGAGAGCCTGAAGTGTTCAAATGTGATAGGTTCCTTAGGATTTGCGCATGCTCAAAATTAGAATCGGAAACAAAATACACTCATACCGTTGTGTTGCGCAGATTTCAAACGCTATTATCTCGAGCTAATTCCACATTGAAAAGCATAATCTGCTCTAGATCAATTAAACTCGAGGAGATACAAAAGGAGTGGACTGTGAAAATGACTTTTTGAGTGACATTTAGTAACCATGGCAAATTGTTATTTTTTTAAGGGAGCTCGATGCATTTATTGACGACTCTCCATTCATTGACCTAACAGCATCCAAGCAACCAGACTGCACCTTCAAAATCGTCGGCCGTGCAATCAGCATGCATGGATATGGTTTTGCTTTCCGTAAGAACTCCAAGTGGAAAACCCCGATATCTCAGTTGATGCTCAAATACGAGAGACGAGATTATTTCCGCCGCTTGAGAAAAAAATGGTTTACGGGCATCTGTGACAACACGAAGGAGGCGCAAAGCAAGGCATATCGTATGGAGTTCCAGCACTTTAGTGGACTGTTCTTGTTTTCTTTAATTGCTGTTGTCCTCTGCTTTGTTTTTCTCATTGCTGAACTGTTCCTAAACCGGTGTCGGCGGAAAATCTTAACGACTTATAACTTAGAGCAATCACCGAACAGCGTTCGTGAGCTAACGGGTACGAATCTCGCAGTAGTAAGGCTAAGTATTGAAGCCTTGACTGACAATGTTAAAAGAGGGGACAGACGGAGTTCTACGTCTACTACAATGACGATATGAATAAGTCTTACCACAGGGAACCCATCAGTCGTTGGAATTTGAAATTCCGAGATATTCTAGCTCAATTCTTGTCTTTTAGGGCGTAGCAACGGTAACTAAGGGGAGTTGGAAACTAGAAACCACAGGTAGCCCAGAAGAAAGGAGCTCTGTTTCTACAGCACTTTAGGAAACTCACATGAATTACGGAGTTCTGCGTGTATGGTCAAAGACACAAAATATCTAATCAATATACAAATACAATACGACAATATATTGAAATACTTCAGACACTATATATTCACGCCATTTTCGCACCTTTCGCAACACGGGAGGGGAATTTTGCGCGCACTTCTCATCGCTTTTAAAATATATGAAAAGTGTTTTATAAACTAATGCGCAGCTGCTGATTGGTTAAAATCTGTGATCCCTAAGACATAATAAGACAAGATTTGCACGCAAGTCAGCTACGGAAAACAAGTTTAA
Source organism: Anthopleura xanthogrammica (assembly GCA_964019055.1). NCBI lineage: Eukaryota > Metazoa > Cnidaria > Anthozoa > Actiniaria > Actiniidae > Anthopleura > Anthopleura xanthogrammica. The sequence goes on along the minus strand of OZ025207.1, from coordinate 13,351,040 downwards.
GAAAGCTATATTAAAAGCTACAATGTATTTCGTCTTTCTTTATAACAAATAAAACAGCTTTTCCGTTATTCTTTCTGCAATGTAGCATTCAGGAAATGCCAAAAGCAGCCAACAGGTGTCTTGAGCTGTAGTCGCCTACGGCTCGTGCGCACACAGTGTAAAGGCGCAGACACACGGTGCAATATTGCACGCAATGCTGCCGGCAGTTGATAATGTGAGCCATGTCACACGACGCAATTTGTTGCACGCAATGTTTCTGAAGTAGAAAACGATCCTACTTCAGCAGCATCGTCTGCAATGTTGCACGTCATGTTGCACCGTTTGTGCGCGCCTTTACTTTCTGCTTGCTGTATTACTGAACAGGACACGTATAAAGTTGTCATTATTCTTTAATCTAGACACACTACTCTTGTATTTGCTAAGAAGAACGACAAATAAAAAAACCTATATTTATATTGACTTCTGGTTAACTAGCTTGTCGCGGATACAAGGAAGTTAGGTTAGAACATTCTAGAAAAGGTTCTTCAGTTGAAACGAACGATACACGCATGAATGTGATGACGTACGTTATTTGGTAGTCATAGAAACAACCAACCATAATTTACTTAAGGCGTGGAAATACGAGCAACAAAATCGTGCAGCTTCTCGCGCAACATTCTTGAATTGCAAGTTGCAGAGTGAATGTTACTCGTTTAATCACCATGCACAACAACACAATTTTGATGCGCGACAAATGTCGTACAAAGTAGAAGCTCTTTCTACTCTCTGCAACAAAGAAAATTTGTTGCGAGCGGGGTGCTAAAGGCGCGCAAATACGAGCAACAAAATCGTGCAACTTGTCGCGCAACATTATTGTATTGCAAGTTGCAGAGCGATTAATGCTCGTATTACCACCCCGCACAGCAAAATTTTGTTGTGCATCTTTGTTGCAGAAGTAGAAGCTGTTTCTATTCTCTGCAACAAAGAACATTTGTTGCGTGCGGGGTGACGTGGTAATACGAGTAACATTCGCTCCGCAACTTGCAACGCAACAATTTTGCGCGACAAGTTGCATGATTTTGTTTCCGCGCCCTTGATAAAATGTTTTTCGACTGTGTTTGAGTATATTCGCCAATATTAATAGAAAAAAAAATGGCTCCAATTCGAGGTTTGACTTCATAAAATACAGTAAATATATCTTCTCATAGCAATAGATTTTCAGTTCTATTCTTAGTAAAAAATAATACTGATGCAGAGTGTTGTCTGACAATAAATTTGCAATCAAATCAATAAGGATGATAATGACAACGACGAAAATGACAATGAGGTTTTCAGTAGGAATTATTGTTAGATGAATAGTCGCCTTGTACAGTTCGAATATCTCAGTAAATATTAATTTTGATTTTTTGTTGTCACAGAAATACTCTCAAGAAAATTGGAAAATTTGGAGAAAAATATAAAACTTAGAACAGCTTCTTGTCAGTGTTTTGCAGCCATTTAAAAAAGTTGTTACTAAAGACCGCATACGGTGCATTACCATTGAGATTTAGGAAAAAATAACGAAGTAGAAAACTTTTATCTATATATACAAAACGTTTTTTGGCTGCAATAGGTTAAACATGTCGATTTAGCCTGGGTTTTGCTCCTAAAAGACTTTTACCATATACTTTTCCGTGGGCGACAACTTAAGCTCCACTTCCGGCAGTACTCAGTATTCACAAGGAAACTGTTATCTTAGTGTAAGTGCAATGTCAGAAAAGAAGCTAGGTAAATTTTTTCTTGTAATGAGCGTCATGTTTTCAGTGGAAGAGTTGCACGGATCTGTTGCGCAAAGGTCCAAAATTTATAATTTTAAAATTAAGCTTTGCCATAATGATTACAATGACAGATACTTATTTTTTTCAAGAGAGAGAACTCGGAAATAAAAATTCTCGAATAACAGGAGAAAACCAATATACAACTCTACTTATGTGTCATCCTTGGTTTGAGGTTCGAACAAGATATCACAGGAGTGAGAGAGTGCGCATAAAAAGCGCGCAAGTAATACGTACTTCCTACCACGATTTCACCTTATTTCCCAACCACGACTCCTGAATATCGAACTCATAAAACGTGTTAAACATAATTCCATTCATGCCATTAATGATTTATTACAAAGGCGCCGCTTTACATTTATGAGAGGTGGTTATTAGTCATGAGGTGTAGGCACTGAGGGTCGTCACTGCCAGGGTTTCTTTACGTCCTAAGTGGTTCTTTTACGTTCCTCTGATGCCATAAAAATGCGCTATCTTATTTTTCAAAATTTCATTTCATTTACAACTAACGTAGTGGCTTAAAAATAGCAACAACCATACTAACGGAGATCGAAGAACACGTTTAGACTGATAATGAAGATGTTAATCTAGGATTAAGATATAGTAGAACCACTAATTCTATTCGTAAAAAGTAGCCGAAAGAATCAATTAAACTAGAGGAGGAAAGGTAGGAGATTAAAAGCTAACAAACAAATAATAATCTAGAAACTAAATGCGATAATCGATTTTACTAAGAAAAAAGACCGAATTTTTTCTATTAAAGTCAGTTGTTGAATTTCGGTTAAAATTTCAAACGATTATGTTTACATTTTCAGAGCTTATTGTTTCAGTAATAACCATGAATTTCTAGAGGCGCTAACGGCAATATTGAATGTATTCCACGTACAATCACCTTGTACGTGCTTACCCCAACTCCTTACGCACAACCAATTGTATTTTATCATGATATAGACGTGCAGAAACAAAGCACTTGTGTTTTTGAGTGCCGTCTTTCACGATAACAAAAAAATATCTCAATGATCGACAAGAATTTTAATTTGCTTTTCTTCGAAAATCTCGTAATTTTTTTTCCAATTATCCGTGCGATTTTGACATACTTCTATCAACTAACTTAACAGCTCAAAAAAAGAAAGTAATCAAAAACCACTAAAAGTCAATGAGTTTTCTTATTTCACGCGAACCAGTTTTTTACCATGCTATTTCGAACAATTTTTGTAAATTTTAAATAATTTTTTTGAACTAGTGTTTAGAAGTAAAAATGGCCAGAAAGTATTCTAAATTTTTTTATGTAACAGGCGAAAAGCGATCGCGACTGCAAAATGACTCTCACTGGTGCTATTGAATTGAATTTGACAAGAGAAGCCGGTAATTAATAGCACATTTAGTCATTATAATTCATGGTATTTATTACCTGGTCTAGTTTTAATGACAGCAAAAGATTCAGCCTTCAGGTGTTCTGGAAGAGGAAGAGGAAAAATTGTCCATCAGTGCATGCAATACGTGAACGAGAAGTAACTGTCAGTAGTTGACAGAACTGTTCCCGCCAATCCCAGGACCGCGGTGTCTCCGGATCGCTAAGTTATTCAACGATCGACAGTCTGGTGCCTTCTGAACTCTATACCACGCTGAACATCAGTACATTTTCAGCTGAACGCCTGGAACTTTCGAAGTGAATCAAACTTTAATAACTTTACTTGGAGTTGTGTGGTAAGAAACAGGGTCTGATCACGTAAAATCGTTGGCCGGGTTTGAATTTAAAATTGGCCTGGGGCTTCAAAGTAGCTAGATCATGCTATATTTTTCTGACTAGGCAAGAGGCTTTATATCGTATCATTGTAAAGAAACCTCGAGTGCTGGATTGAACAGGTGATTCAGCGAATTATGAGAAAATAAGGGTAAGTGTCTAGCCTAAGTAGAATTCATATTTTCACAAATCTATTCATATCCATATGAAGAAACGAGAAAAATATTGAATGTTGTCTTGGCCAAACCTATAAAGTCACAGCTGGAATCACGATAAAATATTTCTTGGCTGATAATTAGCAGGAGCTTCTAAAACCTTGTAATAAACCAATCAACTGTTGCGGAAGCCATTCTTGGGTTTGAAAGCAGCCCTGCAGAAATATACCACATTTTCTAATTTTTCTATTACTTTTTTCAGAGTTATTAACTCTGCTTTTTTGAAACCTATTACCTGCTAGGAAAACCCTTTAATTGCTAGCATTACCCATGGGACAGAAGAAAAAGCCCCTAAACTGCTAGGGAAACCCTTTATCAGTCTTTGTAGCAGCTTAAAAAATACATTGACTGCTTGTCTAAAGCCCTTTATTAGCAAGAGTAAACTCTTGAATAGAAAACTGAAAATCCCCAAATTGCTAAGGAAGCAATTCAAGCCGGTTTACGACTGAAACTCATCGACTGCTGGAAAGCCCTTTCACAGTTAGCAAACTAGCAATCAAATTCCCCCAACACCTTTAATAAACTCTGAAGCCAAGCACCGGCTATTCAGTATCAAGTCTCGTTTCTTAGATAAATATTACTTGAACAGAAGAACAGTACACACTCTAATGAGGACGACAGCTGTCAGCCGCCTTTAAAAAAAAAATCCAATATATAAGAAACCAATTGACTGTCAGAAAAGCCTGTTCTGTGTTAGCAGTAACTTTCAATCTCCTCCATCCTTTCTCTCAAGTTGGTAAGGTTTACTTCTTGTCTCGCAATAACAACTTTAATAGACCTATCAACTGTTAGTCAACTGAAAAGTCATTTCTTTAGTTAGCAGGAAGCCCTAAAATCAACTGCTAATATTCTTAGTTCTCGAAAACACTTTTAATAAACTGACCCTTCTAAATGCAGCCAAAAGTTGCCCAATAACTGACAGAAAACCATTTGATAGTAAATCCCCATCATCTACTGCAGCTGGGATTCTTTGCTAATGTCATTCTGATCTCTTCAACAGACTTGTAAGAAAACCATATTCTACTAGCCAGTAATAAACCATAAAGCATACGAAATTTCTATGAATCAGCCCATCAATTACAAGGGAAGCTATTTCAACGTCAATATTATCATTCCAATCTATCTCAATAATTCGTGCTGAATAAATTAATAATTAGGAGAAGAATGATTTGACTAAACAATTGGGCAAGTTTGGATCGATTTAGAGTGACTTCCTTGTTTCGTAATGCAGTATATATATGTCCTACTGGTGGTGCTATTACCCTCATTCAGATTCTGAAGGCAGCTTGAAAACATCTCGAGTTCACTCAGTAATTTAAAGAAAATAACCTCAAGCATAGAGTTTTCTCATCAAAGGTACGTCAGGCGAATCCCCATAAGTATATAACATGATTTTTAGTATATAGTTGTTGTTACTTGTATGGGTCTCACAAAAGTGAACTGCATATTCCCGATTGGTCTCCTAGTTATTGATCCTAAAATATTCCTTGGGTTTGGCGCTCAAGTCGAAAGCTAACACAAAAATAGCTGGCGTATCTAATAGCCGTGAATATGAAGAGAGAAGATAAATCGTATATCAGTATTACCCGATGGAAAGAGCTCAGGCTCCGTTCCGTGTCCTCTGGAAGCATTAACAGAGTCATAACTCTTGAATATCTAACGAAAAAGATAATAAGTCAATAATTCACTTATTCACGTCGTCTGAACATGGATGAGCTCGAGGCGAAGGAGGACAAATAGCCTCTGGAGTTGCGATGAAAATTTGACAAAACGTCTGGACATTTGCGTGTGCGAAATAAATCTTTGAGATATGATATCAAGAAAACCATCTCTTCGTTTTTAATTCTTCTTTTTTCATATTCATTTAGCTTCACAATTGTGTCTTATTCAAAACAAGCCTTTGTGGCTTTTCCTATTCATTTTGATCTTCGTGCAGTTTTACCACGTCTTTCTTACTTCCTTTTCTTTTTTTCTTTTTGTCCTTAATTTAATAACTTTTCCAAGATTAAATTTCCTTTCTTTTTCCCTTAATTGTTCTCTTATTTCTCTCTTATTAACCGAAGTAGTCTTCCTGGAATTCTTTCATTCTTTAATTACCGGTTTTCACTGTTCTTTTTCACGGCTTTTCATGTCAGAATATTTGACAGTGAAGCTTGAGTACTTATGCTAGTTACTAATAAGAATGTTGAACCAAAAACCACTGATCTGTCATGATGTTAATCAGATCTTAATAAACACAGAAAATATTCTAGATTGATAAGTCAAAACTTCTGGTCGTTTCGTGCTAGGTCGCCTCATTAATTCATATTGAATCTAGAATACTTTCTGTTGAGCGACTGAGAGGGCGAGAGAGCTGGAGAGTATAAGAAAGAGAAATAGCCGAAAGAAAGAATGAATGAGCGAATGAATGAACGAATGAAAGGAAGAATGAAAGAAAGAACGAACGAAAGAAAAAAAGGAAAGAAAGAAAGAAAGAACGAACGAACGAACGAAAGGAAGAAGGAAGATGGAAGAAGGAAGAAGGAAGAAAGTAAGAAAGTAAGAAAGAGAGCAGGGGCGTAGCCAGTGGGGGGGGGGGGGGGGGGGGGGGGGGCTCAGGGGGCTTTGGCCCCCTCTTCCTCCATTGTGTTTCCGTTTTTTTGGTTGGCCATTTTATTTGGTTGGCCGTATTTTGGTTGATGTTCTGATAACGGGTTTTGGACAAAATCCTGCCTACGCCCCTGGAGGGAGAGAGAGAGAGAGAGAGAGAAAAAGAGAGCCTTGCACAAATCCGACTTTCACCTCTTTTCTTACAAAAAAAAAAAATTCTAATTGCTGAAAAAATGCTCACTTCCAAGCGATGTCTTCAGAATTCTCTTTCGTACCCTGGGACGGAAATTTAACTTATCAATTATATTCAATTATAATTTATCTTAATATATAATTATACGAAGAAGAAAAAAGTCTAAAAGCGGTCAGTCTTATTATGCGTGGAAGAATAATGAAACCCTCATTTTTTTCGATTCTCAGGCTCGTTCAAATTAAATTAATCAACCAACACGGAGATTAATCGAACACAGGTGTTTGAACGCACACATTTCTGGGGAAGCCATTTTGAGGTCAAGTTTCTATGAAAATTAATCAATTTGCTTTTTATTCTTCGACTGTAAAATGGTTATCTAGAAAAGAATGGAAAAATGCCGTGCACGATAAAGAAAAAATATTAAATCGAATGAATGAATTTTGTGGTATAATTTTAAAAAGTTTACATTTCGAGCATCTGAGGGGATTTTCAAGCTAATGGTTTAAACATGCGCTCTATGGTTTTCTTGCTATTCAGTAGGATTTCTTGTTCTAACTACATAGCATTGAAATGGCTTCCCTGCTTCGGGCATTTGATTGGCTTACTGATTCCTATTTTTGGTGCTATAATTTGCTGAGGTTTCCAAGCTTAACATTCAACTGGGTTTTTGCAACTAAACCATGAAAACATCTTTGTTTTCTGTTTTCTGACCATCCATTCTATAGGCAATTCACTGGTTTTCTTAACTAAGCACTTGCCTCGGTTATTCAAATTATTCTTGTTCGATCCACGAGTTATTTTTAGTTTTATATATTTTCGACTTTGTTTACCGGTAAAGAATCGCCTTTCGTACTGGGCGCCGGCAGTCATCTGGTTGTCCACGTGCCTTCCTACCCTTATGAAAGGTTTATGCACTCATCATGATATTTTTATCGACTTCTGCATACGAAATGAAGTTTCCTCTTTTTCTTCCGACTCAGTCATTCAACTACTTTTCTTCATTGTTAAGCCCCCCTTTTTACTCAAGACATTAAAACCAGGATATCATGAGGTTGCCCTGCTTTTTCGATCATGATTAATATTAATCTCCTTGTGGGTATTCAAAAGTTCATCTTCAGACCTCGAGCACTCTAATTGCGAATAATTTAACTGAAATTTGTAGAAATTACTAGATAAAACAACTAGAATATTCGGTTTGATGGAATTTGAATTAAAACTTCGATCAGAGAAAATGTGATCTTCAACATTGTCAAGTGTAAGTTCCTCGATGTCGTTATTAATTCGAATAACACTGAGGTATGCTTATCATGCTAGTAATTGGTAATTATTTCTTGTGTAGTAAAGCCAAGGTGATTTGAATTTCAGATCTCGAATACTATTCCTAGGAATAGAAATTACTGAAAAAGAAAGAAAGAAAGAATGAGTGGATGGATGGATGGATGGATGGATGGATGGATGGATGGATGGATGGATGGATGGATGGATGGATGGATGGATGGATGGATGGATGGATGGATGGATGGATGGATGGATGGATGGATGGATGGATGGATGGATGGATGGATGGATGGATGGATGGATGGATGGATGGATGGATGGATGGATGGATGGATGGATGGATGGATGGATGGATGGATGGATGGATGGATGGATGGATGGATGGATGGATGGATGGATGGATGGATGGATGGATGGATGGATGGATGGATGGATGGATGGATGGATGGATGGATGGATGGATGGATGGATGGATGGATGGATGGATGGATGGATGGATGGATGGATGGATGGATGGATGGATGGATGGATGGATGGATGGATGGATGGATGGATGGATGGATGGATGCATGGATGCATGGATGCATGGATGTATGGATGCATGCATGGATGAATGGAAAGATGGATGGATGGATGGGAAAAGGAATAAGGAAAGAAAGAACAAAATCACCAATAATTTTTGCGTTGTGAAAAAATATTTCAAAAAGGACGAAAAATAGTGATAAATCACCGAAAATTCTCGAGCAGTTAAAGACAAATAAACAAGGCCGTGAAAGCTTTTAAAAAATTATCTACTGCCTTAAAGATAAGCCGCAAAATGCTTCTAATAGTAAAGATGCCTCGTTTTGTGTTTCAAGATGATGGAGTCTTGAAGCTTTTAACCTTTCTTGGTTATCAGGTATATCTTAATTGATCATTTCAGATTGTAGCCCGAGGTATTGACTCTGCTTCTTTTATATACAACCATTTCAAAAAAAAGTTTGTCGCAGCTGAAAGCAACAAGCAACAACAAATTTTGAAATTCAGACTCTCGGATATGCGATTTCCAGCGGTTTGAGAGGCATTTGACTCCCTTCAAAAGTCGAATATTCCATTTGGTTCAAAATAAGTGAAATCTTGAAATCGAATTTATAAGCTCGCTCGATATTTTTTTGCCGTATTTGACGTTGCACGATATTTTTTTAAGGATCGAGACCTTGCTCCATCTAATATCAAATTGCCCGTCCCTAACCTCAGGTATGACAGGGGGGTCGCGACCCCCGACCCTCCCCCTGGTCTTGGCTTGTTGCTCGTCGATTTTTGCTTTCAGCTGGAACAACCTTGATTGAAATATGTGTATACAGCTACTTCAAAAAAGGTTGAAGAGACGAGAGGAACTTTGGGGCAATAAGAATTTCTTCACTGTTCTTCTTGAGTAAAATTGATATTCGTTTAATTGATAGTTGATATTTTTAGTACTATATTTTAGCGTCATCTCAAGCCTAAAACGTTTCCCAATGATTATTGACGTTCTTACTTCAACTCTTACATCAACTCTATCCACTCTATATCCATACTTTGAAAGCTTACCTTATTTGGAAGTGAACTAGGATCCTTCTTGATGATTTTTTCAACTATTTAAAGCTTCAAACCCTTGAAAACGTGAATGAAAACGTGGAAATATTGCAGCGATAAATTTAACATTTCGAATTGTCCGCCATAATGAATTAGCATAGTAACCTGGCATTTGACAAAGGAAGCCAACATAGGGATCCCGCGCAAACGTTATTGTTTCCGTAAATTTTGGCTGGAAAGGCCAATATTTGTGTATCCTTTCTCATCCCAAAGCTCCTTCATAACTTAATGTAGCCTTTTTCTTTCCATTATCATTATAAGCGGTGGATTTTCGGTTCATTTTGGAATTGAATCCGAGAATATTAGTCTAGAGTTTCATTCCTTTTGCAATAGAAATTATTTTCTGCACGTTTTTTTAAATATCAATTCTGCCGCGAATTAAGTTCAGTCAGGCTCTTGGACCACCAACCAAGTGTGATTGCTTTAATTGCAAATAGTCCCCTTCACAGATCCCCTCGCCATCTTCAAAGATAGCCGTACCCTTGCATCGAAGCGAGACCGGAGGTGACCTTGCAATGATAGAGACCTCTTTTAACACTATCCTTGTTGACCTCGCAATGATAGACACATGTGAATAATTGTGCAAGGTCAGTGTTAAAAAAGGTCTCTATAATTGCATGCAATTAAGCTCACCTCCAATCTCGTTTCGATACCAAGGCATGGTTAACTTCAGTTCTGGATGGCGCAGTGAACTGTGAACAAGGAAACGATGGAAATTTTGACAGGAATGTGCCCCGGCGATGGATAAGGATTCTGCAGTGTTTATGTAGCAAATAATCCGCTTTGGGCGCCATCATGTATAATATCATCATCATCATCATCGTCGTCGTCGTCGTAGTCGTCGTCATCATCATCATTATCATTATTATTATTATTATTATTATTATTATTTTATTGATAACTTTCTGTTAGTGACCAAGCGTCAGTGTTGTGAACAGAGCCGCGTGGAGTGCTTCAAAACCAAATAATTACTTTCATTATCAGAAAATACTTTTTCTGGAAAGGAGAAAAGTATAAAATGCTTTTAGTCTGACATAGGTCATATCGAGTCGGAACGATGGATATTTTCTTTAGCCTTTGGCAATAGCAAAGTGCATGGATAATGCATTTACCCAGCCTTTCTAGAAAAAAAACACCAATATGAAAGATTGATTAATGGCTGGAAATTCTTGAAACCTTTCAAGCCAAAAAAAATTGAAAAAGATATTTTGGAAGTACTCTTTGATCACGAAGGAGCAAATTGTTTCAATTGGAGTGGGAAATCACTTGAAGTAAAAGAAAAATGCATTGAAAATCGATGCCGGAAGCAAGCAAATCTGATACGAACCTTCGCCAGACCGTTTAGTTCAGAAAAGTGGAGTATCTTTTTACCGGAAAAATATGTCTAAACTTTATTCAAGTTAAAAGGATTTGTGGAGGAAGCTCTTCTCTTCTTTCAAACCGTCGTTAAAAATATCTGGTGTAAGTTTTTTAATGACGTCTTACTCTATCTTAGTGAGGTGATGCGTATCATAGGATAGCAAGTGACATTGATCTTTTTAATGGTATAAAAGAGACAGAACGCCCTGGCTGTATCATTGGGCCATGTTCGGAAAGAGACGGTTTCCCCTTACCTTACAACCATACACTTTGTTGGTATTAGAAGCTCGAAATCCTGACAAGCTAGACGTATATATATATATGCTATAACTTCACACACGGCCAGTATACTACAGTTTTGGATTAAGGTAGGAGATTACGTAAAAAAACAACATGTAAGATCAAATAATCCTCCTTTAACATAGTCGCGCTCTAATCTATAGTGCTATTCGATGCGCAACAACTTTTGCTTGTGGCGCAAAGGGAGTCAAAGCTTCTCTTACTCGATACAGCAACAAAACATTTACAAGAAGTTCGAGGTATTACTAGCAACATTTTTTCTACACCTTACAACAAAATAGTCTTGCGCGAAAAGTTACAAGTTGAATTTATATGCACGTATCATCGCGCCATAATTAAGGTTTCTAAAAAGACTCATTTGCGGTATTCAACGATTTTCAATTTACTTATATCGCGTATGGTTTCTAAACCGAGAAAGTTCAGACTGAAAGGAAAAAGAAGTCGATAGGGAATCAAAATTGAAGTAGCGAGTGCACTCGCCTTTCACCTGGAGTGTCTCGAATTCGATCCTTGGACCCAGCATCATATGTAAGTCGGTAGAGGTTGTTAGGTCTCTCTCTTGATTCTAGAGTTTCCCTTCCTCCACAAAATATAACATGCTACATTCTAAATTAATCTCAGGAGATTTAGCCGTGCCCTGACTTTGACCAGCTCAGAGGTTGTTTCAGGGTGTTGATAACCTCTTTCTCGGCGAGTTGGAATAAGTGTCCACCTTAATTGTTCTTTTTCCACGAGTAACAGAGGCGGTTCTGTCATCTACACTATTAGAAAAGACAGCACCTTGACTATGTTGTATACAGCCATTTCGGTTGAAGGGGCAAACGATGATTGCATGGCGACTAGTGCAGAAGGTAAAATAACCAAGTAAAAAGAGAGCTTTTAAAATGAAAATTCACAAGATGAACGAGCCATACAGTACTACCCACCATCTAAGGTCTTTACTGAATGGTGCAGGCATTGTTTAGGTATGAATATGAAGAAATTCTTGTTGTCCCACAGTTCCGTTTAATCGTACAATCACCAATTGCCGTTTGCCATTCCCGTTCCCTCCTTCAACCTTTTTTGAAATAGCTGTTTAAAGTACATTGTATACAAGAACAACAAACTGGAAGGGAACACTTAGAACTGATCTAGAACATGGTAAATTTAGAGTAATTATCAAAAGCTTCTGCTGCAAAGATAGATAGTCTACGCCCTTTCTTTCCTTTCCTTTTCTTTTTTTCACTTAGTCTGAGAGGCGCAGCTAAAGTACTGTTATGTATACTATTCGACATTCTTTTCTACATCCATTTCATAACGGCGCCAATGTCTAAGTATTTAAGCACAAAATTTGAAACTCTTGTCGGAAACAAGGAATCATATCCAAGCCATGTCGGAAACTTCATGAAAAACGCGGAAAAACTACTGGTGTTTCTATTAGTTTGTATCTACTCCTAAGACGACTGATGTGCCCTTTAGATCATTTGTAATGATTCACTAAGTTACTTATTCCAAGTTGCCATGGATTCATTTATAAATAACATGTAATGTGTCAATGTAGTCTTCAATTGATAACGTAGTGCATCTAGTATCTAAACATCCACTGAAGACAGCCACGAACATGTATACAGAGGCGTATCCGCCCATGAGTGTGGGGGGTCATTCCCCACTAACATCAGTAACAAATTACTCCCCTGTCCCCTAAAACACACACAAGTAACTTTTAAACTGGCAATGAAAAGGATGTCACGCCCCTGACGATAGAACCCAGTATTTGTCCAATTTTTATCAGATCCTACGTATAAGCCAGTTCACAGTTTAAGAATCGTTTTCAGTGCGCATGCGATTTTATCCCGAATTTCTCACCTTCTTTTGTTTAATTAAAAACAAAAGAAGGTTTAAACAAAAGAAGGTGAGAAATTCGGGATAAAATCGCATGCGCACTGAAAACGATTCTTAAACTTTAAACTGGTTTATACCCAAGGCATTTCGTACACGGTCTTTTTCCTTGATTCAGTTTTCTAATTATTAAAATTTTCGCAGATTTCTTTGTGTTGTTTCTATCTTGTCCCTCTCCCACGACCATTAAAACGAAAGATTAATTTCATGTGAAGTCATAATGAAATAGAGCAATTACATATAGTTTATACTTACGCGGATTCTAAGAAACTGGCAATCAGTGAATGTGGCAGAGATACAAACTAGTGCACTAAGCCGGGAGTAGTATATGGGACAAACTACCGTATTTACTTGAATAAGCGCCTCCTCGAGTAAGCGCCTCCCTCGAATAAGCGCCTCCCTCGAGTAAGCACCGCATGTAAGGCGCGAAATTTTTTTATTCTAGTAAATACGATAATTTTTTTTCATGAGATGGCAGTAAAAAGCCTATTTTTGTAAAAGAGCTATTTTTTTCGAATGGAATCTTTAGATACTTTGCTTTTGATCTATGTCAGCTTATGGCCCTTAGACCTCGTTTCCATTCTTTTCTTTTGACTCATTTCCGGCTTAGAGCGAAAGTGTGTATTGCACATATGCCTGACATGATGTTTTATAGCTTAAGGCTTTAGTTTTGAACAGCTTGATTGTGTTTTTTTATCATACTATCTATTACTATCTGTACCATATCTTTTCATCTTTTTTCCGGTTCCTTTCTTGAAAGCAGACAACAGTTTAACTGCGGGCACATTGTAAGGTTATCAGTGATATAGTACCGATTCTTGTTGACCCCTTGAAAGCCTGGTTATTTTTTTTTTATATACATCATGGAAGTGATACCGATAGCTGAAATCGGGGTCGTTTTTTTTTTTTTTTTTTTTTGTGCGGTGAAAATATCAATCGGAAAAAACTAGGCCGATATATGGGAATTATCGCAATGTCAAGTGCCGATGATACCGACTATTATCAATATGATGTATTTCACTCAAATTAGAAAACTGACCACAAATCGACATTAGTTTTAATATAGATATCAGCTTGCGTTTGATGATGAAGTCGCTCGATCGGTAAATATCAATTCAATCTATGAGTAAGCCGCGTGCCCTGGCTTTGATCAACCCAGAGGTTATCTCATGATTCCATAAGAGCTTTTTTAATATACCTCGTTACCTTCGTTGTCTGTTTCAGACCACGTGATGCCACTCTTAGGAGTTGATTCTTTCATGTGTAAATAATGTAACAAACGGAAGATTTCTCAAGGGAATGACATTTGAAATGGGCAATTTGCATACGATGGTAAAGAGGTCTAGATTGATGTTTGTCGACCAAAGTTATAGACATCATTGCGAGTCGTTACGAATCCTTCATTTTGATTGGTTGCACTACCTAGTTTATTTAGATTGAAAACGAAAGCCCCCTTGTCTCGCGTTCAGATATATAGCCGTGGTTTCGTATGAGCTATCTACGTTTCAATTGCGCCTCGTGGACCACTGATTTCAAGTACGTATACACTTCCATTTTGAATGAAAGAAACTAGCCAACACAGTTTCTCATTCTTCTGTATAACATTTTCAATTTTATATTTAATGCCATTTCTCGTATAGTCCACTTTATGAGCTGAAACTTTGCCTCCTTACTAACAGATGTGCTCTTTTTATTTCTGATGTCCATTTTGACAGAACTGCTCGTTTGAAGGGGGTTATGGTCACGTGAGATCTTAGGAGCAAATCGGTCCTTTCCCGCCAAATCGCGTTTCGTAAAGATAAATATTTCCTCAGTTGCGCGCTGGGCGGATTGAAGACGCCAAAAGCTGAACCATCTAAAAAACACAAACAGCCTCAAACACCTCTTAGGGATTTATGAGTCAGACTGAAATACATTGAAATCTTCTTAACATTGCTCTAATTGCGATCATTATAGGTAATAAATGTTGAATTAATAAACTAAAAGTCTAATCCATGCTACATTAATTGACAAGGTATAATTCTTGTCTAACGCTTCTGCTAATAACACTAGCTATCGTCCAGATATATTCTTTTTAATGGATATGTCGTAATGGTCAATGGATAATGGTGGTTTAGTGCGCGTTATTGTGGCGTGTAAGTAGTTTTTTTATGATTAGGATTCGTAATAATTGCTGGGTTGATTTTGATGATCTTTTCATTGCTCGTCTACTATTTTTTGTTTTATCTCTGCAATTTATTGATCCAAGATTCATTATGCTCTTGTCAAAAGATCATGAATATTAGTTTAATAAGCAATTAAAATGCAAAAGTGATAATAATTGTTTTGTATGTGCTCAACTGACATAAGAGACTATAACACAGTGAGGAAATGCTTGATTACGACAGGGGAATCCAATAAGAACTCAAAAACATGCGCACGCACGCGTTTCTAATGAAAAAGAAGAAAAATCTCATTGGCGCTGCAAATTAGTTTGTGCTAATGTCTACAATCTCCGAGTTAATGGCTTTTTCGTCATAACATAAGTACGAAAACATCTGTACGTGCCCTATTGAGTGGAGAGTATTTACACAACGAAGCATTAACGCTATTGGTTCGATCATTTCAGGGTTAAAGTGATGTTCAATCTTGATCCATAGGCTATATTCGCGAGAGCTCTCTGTGGCATTCTGCACGCTTGATGTTGGAACCAGATGGTCATGGTCTTAAAGAATGATTAAGAATAATAAGTGCTCTACGGTTTCATGAATATGCTATTGCATATTTAACCTACTTGTCACTGTTCTGACCTCTCAGTTTGGTTGTGGGACGTATTCATTAAACACAACACAAGAGCAGAAAGCGAAAATTCAATAAGTGGTTGACTTCGTTTTTCTTTACACTGTTCTGAAGATGGAATTTCTTTAAAATGAAAGTCTACGTACTTGCAGTAAATGTGCTCGTCGTCCTTGCACAACAGGTACTTTTGATATCTAATATGTCTCTCTACAATACAGGTTCAATTCGAATTCTCGTTGGCATGGGGAAAGTATACTTTATTGAAAATTCTCCACCTCTCTCTTGTAGGTTTTCACCGTTGAAAGCACGCAATGCAAACCTGGAAGCAGTGGTGAGTAATAAAAGTAACAAATCGCGTAAATATTGAAATATTGAAGAAGAACTCGAGGAAAAACACCTTATTTCATTAGCAAGAGCTCCGCCAACGTTAGAAGCGATAGAATTCTAATTAAACTGTCAATATCGCGGTTAACATTAATTTCTAAAATATTTGCTTGCCTTTTCGATAGCAGAAATTTAAACTGAATTCAAAAATCTAGGAATATATAGTCTGAACAGTTCTGTTCATCTAAATCTGTTGTTTTGTGGTCAATGTCGATATCGTTCAAGGTTATACTAGTCAAGTGTTATTCGATATTCGTGAGCAAGGACTAGCTAATAAAAAAATTAACCTATATCAATAATCAATAATTTCTTAAAAGAATATTTAAGCCATAAGCAAGAAAAGGTTATTTTTCGAGAATATTATTTATTGAACAGAATCAAGTATTATATAAGTAGAGTTAAAAAATAGATAATTTTAAATGTAAATATATATATAAATAAATTGTCCACTTAAGTTTCCCTTTATTAACTATGATAGTGCAGAGCAAACTCTATTGTATATTGTTCTATAACTCGCAAACTTGAACGATTTAAAAGCAGTTTTTGCCAGGAAGGAAGCCGGGAAGGAAAACTAGGAGGAATTCGGAACAAAACCCTCAAAATACAATATAGACGGAACCAATAAACAACTAGATAAATAGGCAGGTCGTATATGCCAAACGCTTTCACATACTGCAACACAAACTAGTGCTCACTCGCTTAGAATTCTTCATATATACCATTTCCCCGGCCTAGATATAGCCCTCTGTAAATAAGGTGTATCTATCTATCTTTCTATCTATCTAGGAATTTCTCTCGTAGCACATTTATGTATTTGACTTCGTGGTTAAGGTCCAACGCGCCACCATCCCTATCACTATATATTACAGATGTTTAAGATTCTATGACTGTACTTTATGCCAAAACAATAATAGTAGATGTAGGAAAATATCCGGAACACCTTCGTTTGTCAGGAATTTGTTATTTGTTACAATATCATGTACATTAACGATAAAATGCTTTTTCTTCTACCTGCAAACCTACTACACACATCAAAAGGTCCGCCAGGATTTTTTTCTTTCAAATTCAAATTTTTCACTTGTGTCTAATGAAATTCCAAATAAGAAAAAAAAATGACAATTCAAAGAAAAACATGAGCTATGAATCAGACAGGTCGGTCGGGACGTTTGCTTTAATAATTCAGTAGATAAAGTTTCTTTTGAATTTACTAGAATATAATATCTGAGAAAGAAAAGATCCCCTAGCAGTGGGAGGAAGTTCTCTAATACACAGCTGGGAATCGAATACAAACGTTAACTAGCTAGAACTATAGAAGACCACTAAATACTGCACGAATCTCTTGGAATTGTTTCTAAAAAAAGAACATTCGAGTAAACAGCTTCGCAAAGAGCGCGCGCTCGCCTCAACTTGTTTATTCATGAATCTGAAATTGTTTTGAAAAAAAATTGATAATCACCAAAAAAATGGTCTGAATAAAAGCATTTCTTCCCACGAATATTTTCCAGTTAGAACCTGTTATAAATCAAATCGTCATTATGGATCTATCATTATCTAAGCCCAGAGATAAAACCCTGCTAATTTTTGTGTTTAGTCAAATATCTCACGCAAAGACGTAAAGCAGTTTTAGAAAGATGCTCTACATCCAAAGCCATCGCCATAGTTACAGCCTCAGCTGTCTTCCTGTTCTCGAGAACTTACTAACGAAGGTTCGAGATAACTGGAGAAATATCAATCAATTATCCTTGTCAACGTATAATCAAGATCAACAATTGCTAAAATCTGCTGTGTCTATGATACCAATAAAGGGTTTTGGTTAAAAAAGATACTATTAAAGATATCCTGTTCTAAACATGTTTTTGGTTCATGAAAATCCAGAACCTAAATATGCTAATTTGAGAGAGAAAACAACATGGTACTGCACTTTTTTAGTAGGAAATCAACTCTTACAGTGTTAACTACTGCTATGTTCAAACAAAAGTCTTCTCAATTATCAAACTATCATGTGTTTTATTTTTAACTCATGATCATCTCATCCTCACCTTGGTACCTTCGCGGAACAAAAGTTGAAGTTTTATAGCCTGAGGTTCAAAGCTTATGCGTAGAATTTATAGCTTTTTGAGTGATAATCGCTTCTAAGCTGTGATATAGCGGCCTCCTTGTGATAATTCTTGGTCGCCTTGGGCCAGGCACTAAACCAGGAACGATCACTACTGTGTTTAGTTGACATATTAACAGGTTGATGCTACAAGATATACAAGATGAGAAGCTAGGAAGAAATGATAGCTAACTTGTTCAGCAGTTGACGTTATAAGCAACCAACCTAAAAACCTCTCTCAGATTTAATAAAATAGAATTTCTCCCTGGGGACACTAAATTAACCTATACTGGTCTAAAAAGCTTTAGATCCTTCAGAGCTCCTTTGACTCTGTTTAATAAATTCTTATGAAAAGATAAGATTGGATTGGAATGTTGGAAAAAGTTCAACAAAGATGATCAAAATTAATGAAACGCAAAAAAAGAGATGGAATTGCACTTGGCCTCTTAAATTTTTTTTTAATGAAACACGAGCCAGGAAGCGTTTTGAAAAAACGTGCCAACATTTCGATAAAAGATAACTTTATTTATCATTTCTTCTATCTAATATCGAAAAGCAAAAGACTAGATTCTATTCTTAGATAATAACCGAGAAAACACGTTTAATTATAGGTCATAGAGAAGCTCACAACGCATGATTCACGGTTTGAGTTCGCACCTGCGTCCAGACAGACTTTGCTCTAGTTATTCGGGCTTTTTTCCCTAATTCTTAATAGTCAACAAAGTAAATTAGTTTTTCTTCAAAATAAGACAGAAAAAAGCCCTAGAAATTGTAGTTTCTCTGTTGATAAATTAAAGAAAATATTAGAAGAGTTGGAAAACATAGCCATGCAGATTTAGCGCACTTTTATCAGACTTCGCAAGTGAACTGTTTTTTTTAGGTGAAGCCTTGTCCATGCGTACATGGCACGATCATGTGTAACGATTAAGATCTATTCAGATAGGAATATTCTACGTTATATCTAGAACACGAGTGCTTCAAAAACAAAGTGGTATGCAATGCGCATATTCTAATTTGCAAAAATTTTCTGCGTTTATATCCAAGAAACCGCGCGCAAAAGAGAAAAGACAAAAATAAATATTTTATTCTGATGTCCAATGAACACACGGAAAGACCCGCTTACGCTGCGATTTTTGCTTCGATTTTTGAGAATATAATAAATCTTGTCTTATGCTTCTGAAGAGACATTTGTCCAGGTAATCTTGGTGTCCTCAATAAAACTTAACAAGTTAATTATTTGCCATTTTTGACTATGACCAAAATCGCCGCAAAAAACACATCTAAAATCGCAGCAAAAATTACTAGTGTAAACGAGCCTTAAAAGTGAACTCAATGATTCGACCGACCATTAAGCCAGGCCAACACCTAAACGAGGATCGAGGACGGCTAATGATCAAAGACACTCAAAGGCAAATAGTGGCAGAATAAAATGCACCCCTGAGGGAAGAAAACTTAATTGAATCTATCCAATAATGCTGATATTCTAGTTACTAGAAAGTTCTACACACATAGGATGCTATGGCAAATGTTTAAACTATGAAAATTGAATACAAAATAAATAAATACAGGATAATTTAGTAAGAAATTAAGGTTAGTATAGCGTAACTCACAAATAATTTTGGTTGAAGACTAATTTTTGTAGTTTTTTGTTATATATTGAGCCCTGTTTTCTCTGTTTTTCGACCTTTTTCTGTTTTGTTTTCTCTGTTTTTTCTCGTTATATATTTTCAAAACGTGGGATTTTTTGTTTTCAGTTTTTCTTTCCATTTCTGGTTGTTTTTCTTTTGTGTCTTTTTTCTGTTTTTCTTTGCCTTCCCTATATTTTTCTTGGTTATGATTTCAGTAAAGTTAACCTATCCCCAAAACAAGAAATATCACAGGAATTACAGAAACAAAACGTTCATAATCTGGCAAATTACGAAAGCGCGCGCGAACATTTCACGCAAAAGACTGCTTCTGTTTTTCACAAAGTTTGGGTTTACTAAAAACTCATATCACTTAGTTTTGACAATATCTTCGAAGGGCTAACGCCTGAGGCAGTTAGGTATACCTATTTATCATAAAGTTTTCAAGTCAAACATGTTATATCCATTATTTTTGGCCATACCGACGCGCAGCTCAAACTAGTTTACTAGCTAGTTTCTGCTCGTCTTTAGCAAGGTCTATAATTTTGTAGTGTTTCAATTTAATTCTCCCAAGTCTTGAACGTCCAAAACTAAAAAAAATTATTTACTTTCTAAACATGTCGTTGTGTTTTCCGATTAACAAAGGCACAAATAAGTTATTAACTTCTAAAAATACCTTAGAATTAATAAAAACTCATTTTCGATGTAGGGCAGGTGCTATTGTTATTCATATCCCCAGTACGTAATGTTCCTTTAACGAGAGAAGCTTTCAACATTAACACATTAAAGGATCGCCATTCTAAACTTCAAAAAGATCTGTAATCTACACACACACAGCGTTTTACTGATATGATTCTATCTAATGGAAAATTGGAAATCATCATGGCTTTGTTTGGGTTTCCCATTCAAGTTTAAAGTTTTTAGTTTACCAAGCTCTTGATAATTAAACGCTGTTTCTAGCAACGTCTGCGTAAGAATGACTCACTTAGATGTAGGCGTGTGGGGTAGAAAAAGTCTCCTTTTAACTCAGAACTTCAAATCGATGAATGAAAATCATAAAGCAAATAAATAAAAAGTCTGCGAGATGTACGCAACTGATCTATCGGTTTTTGAGTGAAGACAGTTCATTCTAGAACCGCTTCGATATCTTGTCGTGCATTTCGTTGATTAACTGAACGACTAATTCTGCACTTTTTCGGTAATCTAATTTCGAACGAACATTCTAAAGGTCAAGCAATTCAGCACGCAAGCATAAAAATATGTACCCTCCACGAAGACTGAACAGTCATTAGGCTAATTTCAATCTATAAATCTTTAGGTTTGTATAGAAAACTACGATATTTGGTGTCAGAATCGGTCATCGTTTGTATGTTGCACTGAACTCCTCGCAAAAAGACGAGCTCCCAGATGAGTTTGATCCTTCAAAAAACTAAACAGAAAAACTCTTTAGCCAGGAGACTTTGATACTAGATGTTTGCGATGTTTGTTTTTCAAAATGATCGAGTTTCTAGCTTGTTTAAACGCACCTCAAAAAGTTCACCCTAATGAAGAGTAAAATATTTTATCGTGGAAGGGAAAATATTCAGTTTGACGTTGAGAAATCGTGTTTTAAAATGAAAGTTAACGTAAGGAAAATACGAGTAGAAAATTGAAAATCGAAATGGTGAAAAAACTGGAAAATTAAATATAAAAATCGAACTCAAAAATAGGGAAATGAAGACGAAGAAGGAAACATGATCGTGAAAAAATGGAAGTGAATAAGAATAAGAATATGGAAGAATGAAATGAAAATATGCAACAAAAAGAAGAAAATAAAGAATAAAGTCAGCGTGAAAAATTAAACATTGCTGATTAATGATAAGTTATGTTGAAACCTTGTGCTTGATGTGTGAGAACCTAGTTCGTAGGGTTTTCTCACCAATATTATATATGTGAAATGTTTAAATAAATGAAATAATAATAATAATAATAATAATAATAAAGCAGGATGTTATTCCCTTTTCATCCGAAGAATAAGGGAATACAATAACGTATTTTAATATCATTAAATTTTAACTCGACGTAATAAGAATTGAGTCGCCAACTTAAACTACACCACAAATTTCTATAATTCAGTTTAAAGTTTAAGAATCGTTTTCAGTGCGCATGCGATTTCATCCCGAATTTCTCAACTTCTTTTGTTTAAACCTTCTTTTGTTTTTAATTAAACAAAAGAAGGTGGGAAATTCGGGATAAAATCGTATGCGCAATGAAAACAATTCTTAAACTTTGAACTCAGCTTATAGAGTTATATGAATAAAACTAGACATTCTAATTATGAAGCTCTATGATATCCTTACTATTATTCGTCAATATTGACAACAGACTTATAAAACTTCTTGTGCTTTCTATAGAATTGGATGAATGAGACCAGATATCCTCGTATTAAAATTTTATGATATCCTTAATAATTCTATGATATCCTTTCGTCAATATGGCGGACTATACAGACTAATTCATAAAATTTTGTGTGCTTTCTATAGAATTGCATGAATGAGACCAGATATCCTCGTATTAAAATTCTATGACCTCCTTTCGTCAATATGGCACACTATAATTAAGACTTACTCATAAAATTTTGTGTGCTTTCTACAAAATTACATGAATGAGACCAGACATCCTCTTAATGAAATCATATGATGATCAAACGATCCTCACATCTTCTTAATAATCGTGATCACTGATGTGGCATTCAGACTTACTTATGAAACCTTTTATTTTTTCTATATAATGACATGAATAAGATCAGAAAACCTCTCGTTGAAACTATATCCCTCTTTAAGGCCGAGGTGTAGCTGGACATTATGATATTCTTGATAATCTTGATGAATGAGGACTACAGACTTACTCATTTTAAGAGTTTATAGGAAAAAAACTGCAGGGAGTCGAGCAAAACTACTGAATACGCTGTAATTATCATTTAAAGTTTTAAAAAAATCTCTTAAAAACATCCTGTCTTCTCAATAACTGTCTCGATTGATTCCGATTGGAATGGCAAGCTGTAAAGAAATACATATCGTCTCAGTTTCCCTAAGCCAGTTATTTTATTTGTCTTTATACTGATAAGGGAGAGTTTTTTTTTACAATAATCGTACATATCCTAATCTTCTTCCTTTACTAGTTTTAGCGTTAATAATCGTTATGCAAGCTCGTTTTCTGTGAACGCTTTAATGCTTTGAATTCGAGGTGGCGGGTGCTTTTTTTTTTTTAATTTACCGTCTCTAGTTTAGATAGCTTTTCCTTTTCTCGTTTTTTCCTTTCTTTATCAGTTTCTTTCTTCCTTCCTCTTGTTTTGTTCTTGCTTTCTCTCCTTTTTTTCTTCCTTCCTTCCTTTTCTCCTTTATTTTTTGTTCATTCGTTCCTTCTATTCTACACACCCTATCTATCTATAACCGTGATTTTATGGAAACCCTATTTTCACTTCAATTTCCATTACGAACTATCTTTGGATTAAAAAAATCTATTTTGCTTTTTTCCCAATTGCTCAAGACGTTTTGATTTTTTCCCCTTAATATTCCTTGTTATCCTGATATTTTTTCATGGATTTTCTGTTATTTTGTGTGAATTAACAATAAGTCATCTAACGAGATCATATCATGAAATCGAGTTTACAATACCCAGGCCCCTTGACGTTTAGTTATAGCACTCACTCGGCTAAAAGCGCTATTTTGTGACTGTATTATATAGTATAATCTCCTTGCAGCACGTCGGAATGCAGCTCAATTTCGAGGACAAAACAACAGGTTTCCAATTCTCAGGAGATTGAATTATTTTGTTTTGTCTTCCAAATTGAGCTGCTTTGACATCACACGTGAAAGAATGAATATCCTGCCTATAGATATCGATTAATATTTTCTTTTGATTCTAGAGCCCTGTGAACTATACTTTACATGGCAAGGATGTTATAATATATCAAGTAAGCTAGAATCTTCCTACGAACTAGCACTCGGATACGAAGAACTGTTTCGAGATGCGCCGCTGTTGAACGGAAGCTTTGAAGTATGGCAGTCTCAGGTATACGAATTGGTTTGCCGATGTGCCAGCGAGGCATCGAAGCTGGATTACGACTATTTTGCTCTTCAGTTTTACTGTAAGTTTGTATGCTGAGCAGTAGTATATTGGAAACTTCCTCTTAACTTTTTAGGGGGGGGGGGGGGGGAGGTTCATTTGGCATTTTTACTTTGAGGTAAAGGCGCGATTACACGGAGCAACTTTCCCTGAATTTTTTCTTGCAGCGTCGTTGCGACACAAGTTGCATGGAGCATTGCGGCGTTAATAATACACATGAAAAAATTTCTCGATTCTGATTGGCTGAGAGCAGTGCAGAAAAAAGGAAATCAAGTGCAGAAAAAAGGAAATCAAGTGCAGAAAAAAGGAAATCAATTTTTTTTCATGTGTATTATTAATTGGAAATCATATGGTTTTTCTCGTGCAATTTTGGAATAAATTTGAACTCGAGTTTAAAAAGAGCTCAAATTGCACTCGCCCCGTTCAAATTTATTCCAAATTGCACTCGAAACCATATGATTTCCTGTACGTAACATACAGTGCAATTTGAAAAATGTTGCGAGACAAGTTGCAGCAATCGTTGCGAAAAGTAGAGTTCGTTTCTACTTTTGGCAACGATTGCGTCTCTTTTGCACCGTGTAAACCCTCTTGCAACTGTGAATGTAAATGTCGCAACCACCGCTGCAAGATCAGACAAGTTGCAGAGAAAATTGCTCCCTGTAATCGCGCCTTAATGCAGATTTTCTGATTTAATACGAACCTCAATATTTTCATTTTTTCCCAGCTGTTTGCTATGGAGGAGCTGATCTTTTCAACGCCCCAAAGCAAAACGAACAATCCTGCTTTGAAGTCAATGCAAGTAGCTGCATGCAGTCCAATAAATCTCTTTGTTTTCGAGTTGGCAACAGTCATGGTGGAATTGCTATCTATAGTATTGGTGAGTATCATAAATTGCCTATTAGATAGACTAGAAAATATGGACGTTGGAAAATATTGAATATTACGCCCCAAGGTAAAGTAGTCCATTAAAATCGCGCAAATCACCGCATGTACCGGAAAGTAAATATAGTAAATACTTTCAAATAGGTACTTGTGGTCCTCCATTTAGTATTTGTATAATAATGAATTAATGGGCCGGCGCACCAAAGTGTTTTCATTCAAGAGATCATGTACACATTTGTAATATCTCGTTTCCTTTTATTTTGATTTAGTGCGGAAATCCAGCATTCTTCCTTACGCAAAATGCTCAGGAAATAAGGTAAGAGCAAAGATTATCTTGCCTCTTGGCAAATCTTTTATATCGGGTCGGATCTAAGTTTCACGTCGACACTCGTTGGATATCGTACTCATGTTTATCGTACTCATTGGTTAATCGGTCAGGTCTAGAGACATGACGCTTCCAGATACAAATCGCTACGAATGCATTCCGATCCGAGCTAGTGTTTTGGCGGGAAAAATGCGCGCACGCGGCGGTAGCTGGTTACTAGGTTACCTTCTCTTGGTTCTGAATCAGAGGAGAATCCAGGGGTATCCCAAGTGCCTTTGCGTGCTTATTATTGTTTCTTTAATTTGAACCGGTTTATGTGCATCTTTTTGTGATGATACTTCTACTACTAATAATACTAAGGTGTTGCTTTAGCATTTGATGAAGACATGTTCAACTATAATTTGGCAAATAAGATTGTATGATCTGTACTGAACCTGAAAGTACTGAAAAGTACTCCAGTATTTTGAGTTTCTCTAAATTTCTTAAAGAATTTACAAAACAAATATTGCTAAAAGGTATGACACACATTCTCACTAGCGTAGGGAGGGGGGGAACGGGGGGCATGTGCCCCCCAAATTTCTGGTAAATAGATAATTGTTTTGTTTTTTTCCTTTTTTATTATTTTGGCCTCTTTTTTTTTTTTTTTGTACTTGGCGCCCCCCACTTTTTGTAGAGAAAGTTTTATTCCCTATTTCGTCGTAAATATCGCGGTTTTTTTTGTTTTTTATTTTGCTTCGGCGATTTTTGGCGGAGGTGCCCCCCCAGAACCCAGGTCCTCGCTACGCCCCTGCACATTCTTTTTAAGTACAATTGATGTTTTCAATTTTGAAAATATCAACTCCATCTGTTTAAATATAAAAATGTTATATCTCATTCGCAATGCACGATGGGATAGTCTGAATCCTCCTCTGATTCTGAATATAACTTAAGAACAATTAGGATTTTGAGTTGTGCCTTCTATAATTAAGTTTCTTGGTTAAACTGGTGCTTCTTTCTCGTTACTTTTGGTGTCAATAGCTCGCGAATGGAGGGGCTTTCGAAAATGTGGGGAAAAGCATGTCTTACAAAGTAAGTTGCGATTATTTCTAATTGTATGATTAAAATCAACTAATGAACAACAATAGTCGATGACTTGACGACAAGACGATACGACGACCAGTCGACTAGACACGAAGACATAACGATATGTGACGACTATACACGACGATACAACGATACGATGACCAGTCGACTAGACACGAAGACATAACGATATGTGACGACTATACACGACGATATAACGATACGATGACCAGTCGACTAGACACGAAGACACAACGATATACGGCGACTAAACGAACAGTTTTAACAAATCTTTATGTTCGAATGTTATTTTGATGGCGCAAGAGAAATAATACGTGTTTACCTTCACCCTTCTCGACAGGCTGGCAATAATACGAACAAAAACAAGACTGAAGACAGCAAAGATGCTCTGCGGCGAATGTTCAAGGAACTAGATGCTTTATTTAACATCGATCAAATAATCAAGATTATCAGAAGAATCATCAATATTTTTGGAAGGCAGGAAATTTACGAGAGCTTCGATGTTTTTAAGGTGGGTAACTAAACCACAGGCATCCCAATACTTCTTTTCCGCCGTCACTTCATAAAGAGTTTAATCTTATAAAGAATATCTCATGCACTCGGAAATGTAATGGACCCGCCTTCTCAAAATTATCTTGAATGCGAGGCTAACATGGAAATATAAAAGAAATGCCACAAAATCCATCGAAAAAAGTCGTAACAAACCAGGGCTAAATAATTTTGCATTATCTATTGTACAACGATACATGGCTGCCATGATTCCTAGAGCCCGCCAGAAGGAACGAAGGGGACGCGCGTGAGTTTGCGAGAACGAACTCAAGGTCGTACTGGCGGGAAAATATACAATTTACAATCTCAATTTTCAACTACATTCGAAAATCATTATTATGATAAAAAACTTTCTGCTTCGATTAAGAAAAAAACTATAATGTTAAATATATTTTCGTTGGCAGATTTAATGATACTCTTTCTGTTCAAATAAGCCCGCTGGGATAAAAAAAATGGCCGACTCGTGTACGTTGATCTTTACATGAACATCTAACTGATATTCTAGTGTTTAAGCAGTCCATTATTTTCCTAATATTTTGTAGGAGCTACAAGAATCCTTTATGGGAAGTTTGAGCAGAATAGTAGGCGATAACTTCAAACATCTTTGGAGGAAAACCCCAAAAGTTCGTAGAAATCTTTTTTTCCTTTATACTTTAATGCCCCTTATAAACTTCTCTCTTATCCGCGCGGAAATACGACCAACAGAATCGTTGAATAGAATACTTCCGCAACAAAGTCACGCGCAACAAATTTTTTGCTGTTGCACGGGAAACAAAACGAGAAACAAAACCGTGCAACTTGTCGCGCAACATTGTTGCGTTGCAAGTTGCAGATCGAGTAAATGTTGTTCGTGTTACCACTCTGTACGTTTTTTTGCGCAAATTTTCTTTTTTCAAGAGAGTAGAAATTCTATTTCTGTAACAAAATCGTGCAACAAAACTGTTGTTACGCGCGGGGTGGTAATACGAGCAACATTCACTATGCAACCTACAACACAACGATGTTGCGCGACAAGATGCGCGATTTTGTTGCTCGTATTCCCGCGCCATAAGTAACCAGTAGAACTCTTTCAATTTCGTGAAATATTGCCGTTAAATATTCCTGAAATGATTATCTTTTAACCACAGTGATTTTTCTTTTGTTTAAAGGTTCAGTACCTCGTTGAAAGGGTGCAAAAGATGTCCATACTGACTCTACGCTCGCTATCTTTTACCAATAAAACAAACTACACGTTTCAAACACCAAATATAGGTAGGGTGGCTCATGATTATAGTAATGTTTCATGCCTCTCTGATTTAGTAGGATAAGCACAAGTCCTTTAAAAGCAAATGCGATGCATGCATTTATCCTACCAACAGCAATACTATCAAGCGGGATTTCCTCAAAAATAACTCGCGCAAATGCTGATACGAATTTGTCCCGCAGGACAAATCGTGCGCAAGTGCTGAAGTTTTCTCCCCTGATCTTTTTGACATCGATCGGCCTCTTGCTTGGAGACTGAGTATTACATAGTTTATTTAATCAAAGTAGAATGACTGTAAACCAGCTATGTTTTCTATCTTCCAACCAGATATTTCTGCAAATGTTTCGAGTGACGGAGAATCATCGCTATATTTTAATGGCACGACTTCCGACGCTTCAATAATCCTCGATAACAGTTTCCAAAGAACAACCTCAAGGCCTTCTAGTATTGCTGCGATACTATACAAGAACATTAATGATATCTTCCCAGCGATCATGAACCATGAAAGAGAAACAAGGTAAGAATGATGATGTCATAGTAAATACTAAATGCGCATGCGCAGTGGGTGACGCAATATATTTGAATTTTGCTCTAGTTTTTGATTGGTTGATTACTCGTAGGGCAAATAAGAATCGCCTACTACGATTACTAAAAAAATCACGAAATTTGTATCGATTTGTATCGACGTACCGCCACCACCACCACGACCACCACAACCACCACGACCACCACAACCACCACGAGCACCACAACCACAACCACAACCACCACGAGCACCACGACAACCACAACCACCACGAGCACCACGAGCACAACCACCACCACCACCACGAGCACCACAACCATCATGACCACTACGACCACTATATATACTACTGCTGCTGCCGCTACTATTATTATTGTTATTATCATTATTACTATATTATGGGTTTGCCATCATTATGGATGTGCTTCTATTGTGTTAATATTCTGGTGTTGTCTTGTATCTATAGTTCCAATACCAACTTCTCATCGATCGTATCACCTGTGGTATCAATCGTATCAATGCAAGATGGGAAACTTATTAAACACATCAATGGCACCATACGGTTAAAAAGAATGATTCATGAAAAACAAAAGGTAAGGAATTCATTGGTATTAATTATTGAATGAATCGCATATGAATCTCACCACAAGCCTACAATGACAGCTAGGCCGGCCACAGGGGAATTATATAGTAGAACAAAGGCGCGAGCGAAAAAAAATGTTCTAGTGGATTTTTTTCAGCTTTTTTTGCTCATTCGTATTATAGAGGACATTATCTTGACCTTGAATTTAAAAAAAAATTAAACTCGATTTTTTCCGATTCTATTTTCACCTTTTACTTTTATCTAAATTTGGCTCCCTGTGGACAGGCCACCACAATTACAAACTTATTATTCCACTCCCCCCCCCCCCAAAAAAAACGCCATGCACAACAAAAGCTACCTACACACATACACACACACCTTGCCACTTAAAGCAGATATCAGGATGACTTTTTGATCTATTCATGTTGCTTGATATTTTTCAGCCTTTGCAAGCCCGCACAAACCATTGTGTATTTTGGAAGGAAAACCCCAGGCTGGATCAATGGTAACAAAAGATTATCTATCAAGAGAAGGAAAACAGTCTAATTAAACTACATTTTCAATCTTTAGCTTAACATTCGGAGGGGCGTGGTCAACAGCGGGTCTATCCATTGATAGTTTCCATGGCAACCAGAGCAGCACGGACTACTTCACGTGTCGTACCAACCACCTCACCAGTTTTTCTGTTCTTATGCAAGTAACAGAAGTTGAGGTGAGTAGTATACGAATCTGTTTTGCATTTCTCGTTTGGGAAAGGCAAGGCAGTCAAGGGGGTGTAGCAGAAGTGAACTCGCCTCTAACCCTACGGGATCTTGGGTTTGATTACTGGACTCGACATCACATGTGAGTAGAATTTGTTAGATCCTTTCCTTGATTCGAGGGATTTCTCAAGGTTTTCTGG
Organism: Anthopleura xanthogrammica; assembly: GCA_964019055.1. Classification (NCBI taxonomy): domain Eukaryota; kingdom Metazoa; phylum Cnidaria; class Anthozoa; order Actiniaria; family Actiniidae; genus Anthopleura; species Anthopleura xanthogrammica. Next base: position 13,320,996 of record OZ025207.1, on the reverse strand, counting down.
TTTCCTCCCCGTAAAACTTACTGAACTAAATTCCAATAGTCCCCTTAACAGTTCCCTGCGCCTTCTTGAGGTAGCTGGGCCTTTGCGTCGAAGCGAGACTTGAGGTGAGCTTGCAATGATAGAAACATGTGAATAATTGTCCAAGGTGTTAAAAAACAGTCTCTATCATTGCAAGCTCACTGTTCGTCTCGCTTCGACGCAAAGGCTCAGCACCGGCCTTTCAAGATGGCGCAGGGAACTGTGAAGGGGACAATTATAGAGACATGCGAATAATAGTCCAAGGTGTTAAAAAAGGTCTCTATCATTGCAAAATCGCCTCATGTCGCTTCGACCAGTACCTTGACTGTGATCAGCCCAAATGTTGGTTCAGGGTATCGATATTAAAAATGGATGCTTAAGATTGATAGTTCGCCGATCAAAGTAAAGGTAGATTGATAGTACTAGTAAAGGCTAGAATTTGTATTGCCTGATTTATTATCGTCTGGCGCTCTTTCCTCAGATACCACGTGAACACGAGTATGCTCTTCAAGCGATCACGTATACTGGCTGTTCGTTATCATTGCTGTGTTTACTTATCACAGTCGTATCTATACCAATTATGCGGTAGGTAACTTAATTCCTTCACAAAATCCTGCATTTTTATCCTCTCTAGCAACTCAAATGGTTTCCCTAGGGCCACTGAAATGGCTTCCTATCTCCTGCGCGCAAATGGATTCCTAACCTACTTGGGCCAATAAAATGACACGTGGTCTAAAATGGTCAAAACATTACGCCCAAGCTAAAGAGGTCTATTGAAATGGCTTCCTCTGTATCTTGGAGGGTGCATTCAAATGGATTCCTTCTTACATACACGGGTCAATCAAATGGCTTCCACTAATGGGACCGTGCATATGCACTCTAATGGATTCCTTCTTACATACACGGGTCAATCAAATGGCTTCCCTTAATGGGACCGTGCATGTGCACTCAAATGGATTCCTTCTTACACCGGTCAATAAAATGGTTTCCCCTATTTTGTCCCATCTAAATAAAATACAGCTACGCTCACGTTAACGTGCATGCATCCATGAGGTTCCTTAATAGCCAGGGACAAAAATGTTCTTTATAAGGAGTGATTATTGATTGTTTTGTTTTTGGTATCAGGCTGAAAGAAACAAGATTTATGATCCATCTTCACTTGTGCATCGCGTTGGCTGTTTCACAAGCTTTATTTCTTGCTGGTATTGCTGCTGTTAAAAATAAGGTATGGCGAAGCGACCTAGCTGTATGAACTAATAAACATCTACAGACTAGCCTCATCTATTCTCACTTGGTTGCCTATAAGGCTGCCGCGCCCCATCACCCAGCAAAACCATAGAGCAGATTTCGTAAAGTCACGGCACGGTTTCGGCGCGGCCACGGCACCAAATGTCGAATGTTTTCGTACACTGCACCCTAAAGAAATCCAGGGTTCTGGGGTGTCTGTGAGCTCATCATAATACAAAAATGTGTGTTTTTTTTGCTTATTAGACTGCTTGCATGGTGATAGCGATGGTACTGCATTACTTCTATACAGCGGCATTCATGTGGATGTTGGTCGAAGGGATTCACTTGTATCAAAAGGTGGTCATCGCGTATCAAGTAAAGAACATCAAAGAAAGACTGTACTTTCTATTTGCATGGGGTAATGCTTTCACATATTTAAAAACCTTTACATTTCATCGATAAACTGAAAAAACAAAAACCCGGGCTGATCTAAGTCAGGGCACGGCTAACTCACAGATCGATCGAATGGGAATTTAGCTCGTTAGGTTTTGCGGAGGGAGGAATACCGGAGAAAACCCCTTGAATCAAGAGAGACCAGACACACTCTATTCAATGTGATGCAGTCTCGGAATCGAAACCGAGACCCCACTAAGAGGTGAGATGCGAGTGTACATCCTTAATTCTATAATCCTAGGGAATGCATGGAAAATTTTGCACAGCTTTCCCGAAGAGGCTAAAAATTGTGCAGTTTAAAACAGAATCGCCAAGTTATAATTAGAACACTAAGAAGGGTCTCTTTCTCCTGGTATAAGGTGGACGAATGAATTAGAACAATGGACCCTCTGTAAGAGAGTTCATCCCTGATTTGTATCATGTAATTTCTTCGGTTCAATTGAATATTTGTTTTGCTCTAGAAGGTATATCGATTTTTGATATCAGCATTATTAAATATAATTATTGTGATGCGCACTGATTCACAAGGAATCTTTTCTCGCAGGTTTTCCATTAGTGATTGTTGGTATTGCGTTTGCTGCGAATCGTGAAGGATATGGCACAAATAGAGGGTAAGAAGTAAGACTACCTCATCAGAGATGATATTTAACATAATAAAACATCTAAGATTGACTAGAGAGTGTGAAACACAGACGTGCTAAAAGCGCGGAAATACGAGCAACAAAATCGTGCAACTTGTCGCGCAACCGCAACATTGTTGCGTTGCAAGTTGCAGAATGAATGTTGCTCGTATTACCATTCTGTGTAACAACAACAGTTTGTTGTGCGCGGGGCGGTAATACGTGCGACATTCGCTCTGCAACTTGCAACGCAACAATGTCGCGCGACAAGTTGCACGATTTTGTTGTTCATATTTCCATACCTTAACCTAATTTTTTCATTTTTTTCGTCTTTTCAGGTGTTGGCTGTCGCTAGAGAAGGGTTTTCGATGGGCCTTCATAGTTCCTGTGATTATTGTCTTGTTGGTGAGTGAGATAAATAAGATCGGTTGCTATATCTAAAAGCAGTATTGTAGATCATCCCTAAACCTAATTCATATATGCCTTATTCCTTGGTCTATAACTACGGATATTTGCTGACTATAGCCTAAATATTTGAGATGATAAATAATATGAATATTAATGGGTTATATTTATTTCAGGTGAATTTTGTTATTCTAATCAGAGTATTAATGGTGATGGTGACCCTCCAGGCTGACCCACTGAGACCAGAAAAACATGGAAAAATAAGGTAAATGAATCCGTACTGAAGCTGAGGAAGAAAGAGAGTAACGATGGCAACAGAGAGACAAAGCGAGGAAGGGTGAAATGGAAAGACGGCAAAGAAAAAATTGAGGAAGGCGGAAGGAAAGGTGGATGGAAATTAAGGCAGGCAGGAAACATGGAAGTAAGGATGGAAATAAGGAAGTATTGAAGGAAGGAAGGAAGAAAGGAAGGAAGGAAGGAAGGGAGAGAGGAAGGAAGAAAGAAAGGAAGCAAGGAAGGGAAGGAGCCAAGGGAGAGGAAGGAAGGATGAATGGAAGGAAGGAAGGAAGGATGAATGGAAGGAAGGAAGGAAGGAGGAAGGAGGAAGGAGGAAGGAGAAAGGAGGAAGGAAGGAATGATGGAAGGATGGATAGAAGGATGGAAGGAAGTATAAAGCATTGCATGAGCGTAACCTGTTTGTTCTCTACGTTCCCTGACACAGGTTAGCATGTAAGGGAGTGGCGATCCTGCTTCCACTACTGGGTCTCACTTGGTTCTTTGGTCTCATGAGTGTCAATTCCGACACAATTGTCTTTCAATACCTTTTCGCAATTTTCAACTCCCTCCAGGTTAGTAAAACATGAAAACACCTCCACCAAACCATGGATAGAAAACAAAGCGTCGATTGTATGTTCTCAAAATTTGTTAGGTGTATCTGACTTTGGGCCTCAGGATCTATGCAATTATCTAAGCCCTGTTTTCTGATCTCTGAACTTTAGCTCAGTATGTCTTGTCATTCCCATCTATTTCGTCCCATAAAATAGTGCCACTGAACTCGATCTAGTTCCCCACCCCAATACTCGTAATGGCTAATCCAAGACCAACTCGCCCCACATCAGTGCCATCGTTATTCTAGCATTTGAATATTATAACATTCGTCCTCTTCTGTATTTTATTTACAGGGAGTATTTATCTTTGCGTTCAATTATGTCTCAAATAAAGAGGTAAGAATTATTTCTGAATTTTCCTTCATATTCGCTTAGTCTCATAATCCTAAACAAGGCTTCAGATCTGTTCTCTACCACTTTTGTTGGGCTGCCTGTGGTTAGCGCAAACGCCACAGGGAGCCCAATAAGAGGGGAGCGAATAAATACGATAATCTATGCATTCCTATTACTGAGATTTCCTTACATTTTTTTTACAGGTTCGAATGTCCTTTCGTCGCACAATTCACCGATCACAAATAACATCTTTGCTCTGAACACCGTCTAACGAACATATCCTACGTGCGTACGCGAGAAGAGGAATTTATAATCTCATTATTTATCGTTATTTATTCTGCTACTTCCTACAAGGAATAGATTGACCGGGTGCAATACACCCTTTATCAATGATACATTAGTTTGTCGACATAGAAATACCCGCTTTTCTTCCGTTGACTCGAAATGCGACATCATACAGCAAGCCAATAATATGCCCTTAAATTTGTATCTACTATAAATGAACATGCGTCACATCCGGAAAAATACCCAGGACTTTACCGGGGTATTTGTCCGATGTGACGCAGGCTACTATAAATCGGTGACATGATTTTAACTTAACTGATAAAAAAAAAATCTACTCTAAAAGACATACTAGAGTGCAAACAATATATCCGTGAAATACAAATTACTAAATAGTACAAAATAGTGCTAATTAAACAATAGAAAACAATAGAATTTGCTCGAATTAGTACTATTTAGTATAACTAATGTTTCACGGATATACTGTTTGTACTCTATTTATAGAGCGGAAATATAATACACCAGACGATTTTTCGCGATACGCCGTTGCGCAAAAGGTTTATACCCTGTTACATGCCAGATGAAACTATTTTGTTTAGGTATTTCGACTTCAGGCACCAAGTTGCAACTCGCAACTCAAAATGACGAAATTCGCAGAGTTGTACGAAAAATCGTCGTTGAAAATCGTCCAGTGTAACATCGCCTTAATAGAAAACGATTTTTCAGTTCAAAAACCCACGACTTGATATATTATAGTTTTGACGAAGTGCGTTTGGTTTAATATTCGAAAAAATGATGACAACCTTGGCACGCAATCTAATATTCTTCTGTTTTTGTTACGCATACGTAATATTCTCGGCCATGCACAGTACATTTATCTCATCACCGGTGTTCCAGAATTCTGTGCTAGGTACACGGGAAGGTTGATATTGTAATGCAACACCTTGAACGGATTTTATTTGTTTGACAGGGACTTATCAAGTGAAAAATCAAATCCATGATATTAATTATTAATGAATGTATATATTTTTACATTGTGATTTTTAATAAACTTTGAATTCTGATTGAAATTTTAAGCTTGTGGGAGTATGCCTCAAGAACTCGAAACGTGAATTGCGCACTTCATATTGCACTGAAATATCATCGCAAATGTTACGGGAGAAAGCTTGTGAAAGTATGCATTAAGAACTTGGTGCGCAATTGTGTGAGTATGCATTAAGAACCTGAGATACGAATTGCGCAATCGTATTGCACTGAAAGATCATTGCTAATGTTACGGGAGAAAGATTGTGAAACCTGATAACTATGCACTAAGAACTTGGTGCGCAATTGTGTGAGTATGCATTAAGAACCTGAGATACGAATTGCGCAATCGTATTGCACTGAAAGATCATTGCTAATGTTATGGGAGAAAGATTGTGAAACCTGATAACTATGCACTAAGAACTTGGTGCACAATCGTGTGAGTATGCATTAAGAACCCGATACGTGAAGTGCGCACTTCATATTGCACTGAAAGATCATTGAATTTACGGGAGAAAGCTTGTGAGCGTACGCTCACCCCATACTTTCGACAAGACATGGAGTTACAGCGCTTCCCCGCCAATCGACGCAGTAAGCCCTCCTCTCATTCAAAATCGTTCGATGTTCCCCGAATGCTTTAGTAGAAGAGCAATATTTTTGCAAACCTTTTAGCTATGGTGTTAATATCGTAATATTATATTGTATGATATTAATAACCATAATAAAGTGTAGTAGGATGTTCCCCAGGGATAAAATGGGTTTAAAGAAAACTTTTGGTGGTATTGACAAGTCTTTTAGAGGTTTTTCACTAAGTTAGACTATGACACGCAGCGCTTATCATCTGCATGTTGCATTTATTTAGCATTGCTGACATCCTTCTTAAAAGTATACGTTAAAGAAGAAGAAAGCCCTTAGTAGTGTAAATCATAAAAAGGAGGTAAAAAAACGAAAAACAAACAAATAAAACATCCAAACAAGCCTAAACACATACTCTTAGTTAAACAAGTGAATACAAAGACAAAACAAGCCTAAACACATACTCTTAGTTAAACAAGTAAATACAAAGACAAAACAAGCCTAAACACATACTCTTAGTTAAACAAGTAAATACAAAGACAAAACAAGGCAAAACAAAAAATGACATAATGTTTACAAACAGACAAACAAACGGCCACACCCCTATCTGTTCAGCGGGTCTACGCATTTTGAATTTATCGATTATGTGATTCATTTTGAACCAATAAATATGAGATTTTCTCTGTTGTATAAACAACTCATGCAATATATGCTGCACAGATTGTTAGTTTGATTACCCAATTATCATCAGATTAGTGCTGGGTCCACTGGATTGACTTGAGGTCTATTCCCTCTTGAACCATGTCCCATAGGGGGCTGAAAAGTAATATTGAAAGGTTAGAAAGAATTAAGGCAAATATAGGCACATAAATTAATGAAGAAATATATCCTTGATGAAGTTGTCCTTTCAGCAGTCATGATAGTAATAGACCTTTTTGGCTTGGGTGTTATGTTTTCTCATTTCAGACCAAGTGTCATTCTCTAGAGTATCATTTCTTTGTTTAACAGTTGTGCATGAGAAGATACATGAATATGGATACAACTCAAACAAAGAATCTTATTCTCAAGAGAATGATACGAGGTCTGATATAGGAAAACATTATGCCCAAGCAGAAAAAGGTCTATAAAATGAAGAGTTCAAGAAATAAAAAATAAAAAAGAACGAAAAGATATTGAATGAATAAAAATTAAGAAAAGAAAAGAATAGAATGAATTTAAAACATAGCAAAGCTGGAGGGAGGATTGAAAGAAGTGTGGAAGAAATAAATGAAATGGGATCGAGGAATGAAATGAGTAGAGAAACTGAGCAAGGAAGTATGGAATAAAGGAACAGTGGGTAGAAAGGAGAAAGAAAATTACACAAAAATGGATTAAAATTGTGAAAAAGAAAAGAAATCAAAGTCACAAGAAAGAGAAAGTTTCCATCAATTACCTCATTTCTCTTAATCTCTGTACATGGTAGACAATCTTTTCAATTGTGTAATCAACTTCTTCCAAGGTTGTAAATCGCCCAATTCCAAACCTAGAGTTAATGCGGCATCAAGATACTTATTACATAATTATCCTGTGTTATATTTGTTAGATTTAGTAATAATGTGAGCAGGTACAGCACAAACAAACCTTATGGATGAGTGAGCGAGATCTTCATCAGATCCAATTGCTCTTAAGACATAAGATGGTTCTAGAGAAGCTGATGTGCAGGCACTGAGAAGTAGAAAGAAAGTAAAAATATATAAAAACAGAGATAACAAGTTGAAATGTATATAGGAATGGTCGAGTTCTTCCTTCTCTATCATCTGCCCGCATTCAATGCCTGCACTGCAGGAAGACCCGTGCACTCATGTCCATAGTCCATCTAACCAGCAGTGCCAGGAAATCTGCACCGACTCATTATCATAGAGGATGACGCAATGGAAAAGGGAGAAAAGGCACCATCGCAGCCGAGGACCACAACTGATGCGCTGCAGACAGAGGAAGAGCAACAAAGCACGCACCAACAGCAAACAACATATCGCTGGTATTGCAGGACAAAAAACGAAACACCAGAACCTCAGTCCTAAACCGAGACACATATGGTCTAGCAATGCAAAAAATGTTGCAGAAAATCAACAAGTTTGAACTTTCCTGTGCAACATTTTGAGAATTGCACACCTAAAAAATAGCTAAAACTGAATGTTGTAGCGTCTATCACCCATGATCACTCGCTTTAATCCTATTCAGACTAGCCAAACAGGATTTAGTATTGATTTTGACCCAGAAACTTTCTTCCTATGATAGACTTGGCAATAATTTGCTGCAATTCAACAAAAAATCCGAAATTGAGTTGCCAGTGCAAGAAAAAATTGTGAACTTTTTGTAAATTTTGAAAAACAAGAAATATCAATGGTAGTAGAGTATACCTTCCTGAAGAGAGTGCAATATCCTTCAAGGCCATTAACAGACTTTCTCCCTCAACACAGGCAAACGACAGGTTAACACAACCCAAGTATGTATGCTCTAGGTCACCATTCCTGACGACGTGAGTTAACCTTGAAGTTATGCCATCAATTAGATGCTGTCCCAGGGCCGTGATGCGCTTGTGGTCATACTGATAACAAGATAGAATCAAAATTATTGATGTGATTGTATCAAGTGATTGTATCAAGTGATTGTATCGAGTGATTGTATCAAGTGATTGTATCAAGTGATTGTATCGAGTGATTGTATCTAGTGATTGTATCAAGTGATTGTATCGAGTGGTTGTATCAAGTGGTTGTATCGAGTGATTGTATCGAGTGATTGTATCAAGTGGTTGTATCGAGTGATTGTATCAAGTGATTGTATCAAGTGATTGTACCAAGTGTTCGTATCAAGTGATTGTATCAAGTGATTGTACCAAGTGATTGTATCAAGTGATTGTATCAAGTGATTGTATCGAGTGATCGTATCGAGTGATTTTATCGAGTGATTGTATCAAGTGATTGTATCAAGTATCAAGTGATTGTATCAAGTGATTGTATCAAGTGATTGTATCGAGTGATTGTATCGAGTGATTGTATCGAGTGATTGTATCGAGTGATTGTATCGAGTGATTGTATCGAGTGATTGTATCGAGTGATTGTATCGAGTGATTGTATCGAGTGATTGTATCGAGTGATTGAGTGATTGTATCGAGTGATTGTATCGAGTGATTGTATCGAGTGATTGTATCGAGTGATTGTATCGAGTGATTGTATCGAGTGATTGTATCGAGTGATTGTATCGAGTGATTGTACCAAGTGATTGTATCAAGTGATTGTATCAAGTGATTGTATCGAGTGATCGTATCGAGTGATTTTATCGAGTGATTGTATCAAGTGATTGTATCAAGTATCAAGTGATTGTATCAAGTGATTGTATCAAGTGATTGTATCGAGTGATTGTATCGAGTGATTGTATCGAGTGATTGTATCGAGTGATTGTATCGAGTGATTGTATCGAGTGATTGTATCGAGTGATTGTATCGAGTGATTGTATCGAGTGATTGTATCGAGTGATTGTATCGAGTGATTGTATCGAGTGATTGTATCGAGTGATTGTATCGAGTGATTGTATCGAGTGATTGTATCGAGTGATTGTATCGAGTGATTGTATCGAGTGATTGTATCGAGTGATTGTATCGAGTGATTGTATCATTGTATCTATAATCGAAAGGTTTACTCAGGAATACAGTATGACAAGTATTTGATCTCCACATCTGCCATCCTTAGAGTATATATCCTACTAATCATTTGGTTGCTTCAACAATAACATCCAATGATTAGTTTTACAGGGAACCTTACCTCCATTTCCTTCCGAGCTACTTCACAGGCAGCACCCAAGCCAACACAAAGCACATGAGGTAGAGTGCCACTTCTCATTCCTCTGTTTAATTGAAAAAATGAATGAATGTATGTATCATTGGATGAATGAAGGAGGGAGGGAATGAATGAATGGATGAGTGAATGAATGCATATGAATGGATGAATGGATGGATGGATGGATGGATGGATGGATGGATGGATGGATGGATGGATGGATGAATGGATGGAAAGTTTAATGGATGCATGGATCATTGGATAAAAGAGGAAAGAAATGAATGGATGAATGAGTGAGTGAGTTAGTGAATGAATGGATGAATGAATTAGCGAGTTAATGAATAAATGAATGAATAGATGGAGAAATGGATGAACAAGGAAGGAAATGAGCAGTGAATACATTAACATTTAATTTCAAACCTTTCTTGTCCCCCTCCACTTTGAATGGGTTCCACACGAACACGTGGTCTGCGTCTGACAAATAGGGCACCAATACCTGCAAATATACACAGTGGCCATAACTATCACACAACGTTGAAGAATATGTGGTAGTTATTGTATACACCTTACAGGAGAGGATCCAGGATTTTCTCCAGGGGGGGTGCTGCATTGTAAGTGCATCTATTTCTCGACATTACCACTGTTTTCATCTCTACAAACTGATTGAAACAACAGTCGCAACAGGGTAATCAGGCAATGCATTGCTGTCAATCAGAGTATGTAAAGGTACCAAATAATTTGTTTGATTGATTAACGCTCGCAAACACGCAAAATACTAGTGCTTTTTCGGAATTTGTGAGTGAAAAAAATATGCACTAACAAACACTTGTGAGTAAGAATCAATCATTCCTTCAAAACTTTACCACTTTGCTAGTAGAAAAAAAAAATCTTACTAGCAACACTTTGCTAGTGGACTAAAAAGTAAACTTTGAGCCCTGGATAGTCTATTGCATGATTTCCCTGTCACAACTGTCTAGGTGATCTGGAATCTAGGCCGCAATGCATTGTTTGTCACATCGAAAATTTACAAGTATTTTCTATTATCTCTAGTCAAAATGATTCTATTATCTCTAGTCAAATATTTTGCACCAACAACGATGAAATATGCATTTTCTAAAAGGTATTTGGTGAACCTTTCCAATGATGAATTTTATTTTCTATACTTTTGAGTAAAAGCGGTTGTTTATCGAGTTGAAAACCTGGAACTAGGAAACATTGAGCTACAAACAAAATGTTCGCTGATTGGCTAATTCCTTCTGCCTGAGAGAAGCGAAATCACCTGGGTTGTCTTGATCAATAAATTCCATACCTTTAGGGCCATAAATCTTGTGTCCACTAACAGATAATAGGTCAATCTTCATGTCATTCACATCAAGAGGAATCTTCCCAACAGCCTTTCAAGAATAACATAACAATATTTCAAGAATAAATTAAACTGTCACACACTTGTTTGTCATTTTGACTTTAGAAATAGAAAATTCTGTGATGAAAAACTTGTGCAAATCACATCTTTTTTTAACATGAAAATTAATTGAACAGAAGCCATCTAGCACCCTAAGGAGTCACTGGTAGGGCTAAAGCAGGCAATGATGCAGTTACTTTCATCATGGACTTTAAGAACCACAATGGCAGTGAGGATAGCAAAGTCGGAGTATGACGTGAGTATATTTTCCTAACAGGTTTTTCATGCATAACCTGTTGCCCTTGGCATTGGCATCCTCACTAGAATGTCAGTTGATGCTTTTCCATGTCCGAGAGAGAGTCGAACGGCAATGCCAAGAATGATGCGCACATGAAAAACCATTTTGAAAATGCATTTGTGTCATCTCCCAATGTCACTGTCCTCACTCCCATCATGGATCTAAAGGTCAATACTGTCAGTACCATGCAAGGCAAAAAAGTGGTTGGGCTTTCACAACGCCGGACCTTCTTGACCACAGTTCCTGAACAAAAGCAAATTAGTTGCATAACAGCTATTCTTACCTGTGCAGCATCTGTATGGAAAAACACTTTGTTCTTTCGACATATCTCACCTGATAAAAGATATTAAAAGGACTGAATCAATCAATTAAAGACTCTAGTGCATATATCATTGCCGGCCCATGATTGGTTGGATGACACTAATTTCATAGTTGAGGGTAGTATATGGATAGTTTATGATCATTGTTTTGCTAATACTGTAAATCCTCTATTAAGCCCCCCCCTCTCAAATAAGCCCCCCTCTCTAATAAGCCCCCCCTTTTTAAAGGATGAAATTTATTAAGCCCCCCCTCTCTTTTAAGCCCCCCTCCCCTCCCCCTTCACAACTAAATTCACAATCAAGGTAAATCATACTTGAGACCAACACAAGTGAATCAAATGTTGAAAATAGCTTGTAATTCGAACAATACATATACCATGCCCATGCCCTAGATTATGCGAGAAAGTCCATAGTAATACTCCCATTTAATCCTGAGTTTACCATTTTGGAATAAAGTTATCATATTATATTCTGATAGTGTAGAACTTAGAGCGTTTCGGCTAAAAATCAATAAGCCCCCCCTCTCTATTAAGCCCCCCCTCTCCAATAAGCCCCCCCTCAAACGTGCCTGAAATAAATAAGCCTCCCGGGGGGCTTAATAGAGGATTTACAGTATTTCTTTTATTAGGTGTGCATTGGTTCCGGCTTGTGAATGGTTGGATGGCAACAATTTTATAGTTGACTGTTTAAGGGTAGCATATGGATTGTTAATGTTTTGTAGTAAAAATTTTTTTTGTTAGGTGTTGCATACCTATTTCCTTCATTGGTTGAATGACGCCAATCTCATTATTAACTGTCATGACAGACACTAGTGAAGTGTCTGGGCGGATAGATTCCTCAAGTTCCTAAAGTGGAGAAAGTGAAGAGTTAGCTCAACCGGTTGTCACAGTGCACTTGGATGCTTAGTCAAGCGGCCCTACCTCCAAGTCTCTTTGCAATACAAAAAGATGCGATTCCAAAAATTTAGAGAAAAAAAGTTGAAGTATACGTGATGTGTGAAAAAGTAAAGCAAATCTTTGCCATCCATCTCCTCGAATAGACCTCTTTACCTTCGTATGCAAATTGCCCATTTCAGACCACATGACATTCCCTTGAGAAATCTCCTTTTGTTAAAATATTTACACATGAAAGAATCAACTCCAAAGAGTGGCATCACGTGGTCTGTAATGGGCACAACAAACAACAGAGGTAAAGAGGTGTATTCCTCGAGATATATGACTTTTAAGACTTGGGCGGGGGCCGCTCGAATTACAACAACAATCCTTGTCATGCTTAGTCTTTTGTACAGCTTAAATGTTTGTTTTTATGCACTGACTCAATGTACCACATTATGGATGAAAGAATGAAAATGAAAGGTTGACTAAAAAAGATGGAGAAAGGAAAAATAGTGGGAGGAAAGAGAAAGAAAGGGAAGCAAAAACTATTTTTACTGCAATTCTCAATATTCTTCAAACCCAGACATTTCAATGGCTTGTTGTGTAATTGGTTTATCGCTGCCATCAATCAAAACTATTCAGTCGGTACCTTTTATATTTTTGACTGGCAGAAGTGAAAAAACAAATTCCAAGGGGCTACTCAAAACTACCGAGTTTGCAGAATATTGAGAATCACATTGAAAAAGAGTATGACATACCCCCAAGTCTATGAGCCCATTTTCGTTAACCCTCAGGTATGTCACTTCAAATCCTTCTCCTTCAAGACTGCGACAGGAATCAAGAACACACTTATGGTCCTGGAAAAAAAAAAGAATGAATATAATTTATCTTATAAAACATAAATTGACTAGTATTGGGAATAGGGATTTTCCTCAGTTAATCTGGTTTCCCTCCACAAGATTTTTCAAACTTTAGAGAAACTTACTGTTTGTGTTGTTATGAGATGTTTCTTTTTCTTCTTGTAAAATCTTCCAACTCCCTAAATATCAATAAAACGTTATTGGCAGTGGTAGTGGTGATGATCATGATAATTAAGGTTCATAGTAATAGTATTGGTGATGTCGATGATAACAGTGATGATAGTGGAGATGATGATGATGAGGATATAATAATTGACGTACCTTTATAGCTATATTATTGGATTCTGTTGCTCCACTTGTGAAGATTATTTCTTTTGAATCAGCTCCTAACAAATCTGCAACTTGCTAGAGATAATAATTTATTGAAATTAATATTGATATGATTTGTTGAATTAAATTTGGATGGTGTTCAGATAATAAAAATTATGTAACTGACAGTTTTTTTCTTCATAGAATAACACATACGTACCTTCCTTGCTTCCTCTACGGCATGCTCACTTTCCCATCCATAAACATGTGTCCGGGAATGAGGATTGCCATAGTAAGATACTGTGTATGGCATCATTGCATCAATGACACGAGGGTCCTAATACAGAAAAAATTCTGTCAATGTAGCTCATAAATTTCGCACATTCCCATGCTACTGTATGGATGACAAAACCTTTAGGTCAGCATGAGCAATGATCTGATCTCTGTGCACTACAAGGTGAGTCAGGAAACCCTGCTAAAGCTCAGTCAGGGAAATATAATTTTCTACAGCTAAAATAATGACTTAAGCCTTAAAAGAATGCATAGTAAATGAAACTACAAGTAGGAAGTTTTATTTCATTTCTTTATTAACTTTACAACTAGAAACAAACATCTAAATTTCAAATTCCAAATTTCAAAACACGATCATGGCAATAACGTCACCCTTATGAGCAATTGTACAGTAACTACCAAACCACATATTCAAACTTTTACTTGCTATCAAATTAATTTAAAGGTCTCTACTACTGTGTTTGTGGATTTCATCCTCAGACCCACTCTTAGTATGCGAACTCCTAGAGTTATTTCTAGTTTTTTACCAGTGCTTTGAGAGTTTTTCTCCACATTGGCAATGAGACTCTGGAAAGCAGACTTAGTAAACACTAATTTTTGCTCGTCAACAATAAGCACAACCTCGTCCAATATTTGTTTTATCATTCAAATTATTTTTTCTAATCTTTGAGGGGCAGTGTGCATGAGTCAAACAATAACAAAGAAGTCAGTTCATTTTTTCAGGGAATCGAGCCATTGTCAAATGCAACCCGTTACTATGCATGAGCAGACCGTTATTTGCAGTAAAATGGCTTTGTACCGTAATGCGCATGAGCAGACCGTTATTTGCAGTTCTCTCGGCCAATCAAAATGACGGAAAAAATAATTTGAATGATATATAACATTATTTGGCAAGAGTAACTGGCAACTGCTGTCATAATGTTTTTGGCACACATTAACATCACAATACAACCCGCTGTACAGTACATGTATAATATTGTTATCACGCCAAACACTTCTCAGCTGAAGTGTTATTAAAGTATGTATGCATATTTACCATTGGTGTTGTAGCCAGCTGATCCATGTACAGAGGTCTTCGCTCCTCAACCTCATTTTTTGGGCCAGAATCTGCACAAAATATGCACACAAAAAAAGTAAAATAAAAATGGAAGAACCACAGGGAACCCAAGCTATATTTGTTATTCCTAGACCACAAGTTTTAATTTGGTTGAAATCCCAATTATGTATTAAGAAAATCTAATGGCTTGTTCTCTAAACCTGCATAGGTTTATGAATGCAAGAAATAGACAGGTAAAGCTAGGTATAAACCTAAATAACCATAAATATGAAGTTTATTAACGTAAGCTTGACCTTTTATTTTCAAAAGTGTACAGATCCCAGTTCACTTGCTTGTCATTCGTCCACAAGCTTAAGCTTATATTTTGTGCTAAAATTGCACTAGTATTTCTATCTATTTGAATCATTTACTGCTTTGAAGGCATATATATGTTATTATTTTGGAGTTAAGAACCAAAATTTCGGTCCAAAGTTCACGTTTTTCTCTCAACAAACAACAAGTCAAGGCAGCAATGACTGTGGCTTGAACACCACAAAATGGCGATAAAAACTGTTACCTGGAGCTGTAGTTGTACTGGAACACCGTATAACCGCTCTGCTTCGGATGGCTAAGGACGCCAGTGAAATTCTCGATAGCCTTCGAGTTAACATGTTGGATATTTATGGCTCCTTGTTGTCCTCAAATGCAGTGAACCTGTTGTCCTCGCTCACTCACGTAACAGACCACGTAACATGCGAACATGTGACTTAAAAATTGAACTTGGGCTTCCTGTGTTTTCTTACATAACGAGTGTCACGTGTTTGTCACGTGTGCTGGCACGTGTTACAGACCGGCGGATACTGCCTGGAATTTTACTAAGAGCCGTCCCGGAACCGGGGGATTCGTCGTAAAAGGGCGGGTGCTTTAAATTTAAATCTTGGTCGGTCTGAATTATTTTACTCGGTTATCGGTGTTAGGGCCGAAATCTACAGCATAGCCGTTTCTAAATGCATATGCGCGTTGAACGGGACCTGATTTAGAGGGAGGGCTTGGGATACCCGGTAAGCACCACCATGTGTGAAAGTGCAATCCTGGATTTTGTCGTAGAACCTCTATTGAACGGTTATCTATTTAGCGATCAATCTCTATTTAGCGGCCAGATGTCAAAGTCCCAATGAGGGCTAACCTCTATTTTTAAGAGCGCGGCAACACGAGGAACACTGAAAATCGTGCAACTTGTCGCACAACCATTGTTGCGTTGCAGAGCGAATGTTGCTCGTATTACCACCCAGCACGCAAAAAAAAAAATTATTGCAGAGAGTAGAAAGCACTTCTACTTCTGCGACAAAGTCGCGCAACAAAATTTTGTCGTTCCACGTGGTGGTAATACGAGCCACATGACGAGCCACTTGACGATTCCCCTTAGGGTGGCTGCTTAAGTTAATAGATGTTCTGCAGCAGAAATAAATGAACTGTATGTTTGCATGTATGTATTACACGAGTTCCACCAGGCCGGTTTTAATTATCCGTTTTAAAGAAGCTTCGTGGAAAAGTAGAAGTGCTTCCCATCTTGGTTAAAAGTTGGTGTACCATCAACGACAAATTTCAGTTGATCCCCATAACTTGTTATAAAATGTTAAACAAATGGACTTCAAAACTAAATGATCCGTGGAGTACAAAAATGAATGCATTTTATTTGAAGGTAAGAAAACCATTTATGATTTTTGAATGAAAACTGAATACCATCTTCAATTATGCAGGTGTCGGCTTACAAAGTTTCTTTTCTTGTTTTCTTATTTGGGTTTCTTAAACTTTCCAGCAGTTTTCGCCTTTTTGTTCTTTGCGCCTTTTGTATCTTCACTCTGGGAATAAAACAAATATCATTCGAGTTATTGTTTTCTGTGTATGGAAGGGAAACCGGATAATCCAAGGAAAATGGTCGCGAGGCACAGGAGAAAACCAACCAACATACAACACCGTAGGGTGGGAATTGCTGGACCTCGGGTCACTTGGCAAGAGGCCGCTCTCACCGCTGTTACTCATGCCTTCACAAACAAGAGTGGACCTGAAGGAGCAAAACTAAGGACGACATACCTTACGCTTGTTTGGAGTATTTGAAGGAAGCACTTTAAAGAATGAATCGAGACGTCCTTGAGTAGAACCGTGCCGTGCCTTGGTAAGCTTCTTCAGACCAGATCTAATACGATCTTCACTGAAAGGAAACGAAAGGAAACACTTGTTTCAACCCTGTTTCAACATAGGCACAGCAACATGACGTATCGCTCAATATCAGCAATAGCCTTTCTTTAAACCAGTTAGACTTTGGATTAGTCTACACAATGTTGCTCGCGAGATTTTCAAGTTGTTTGAAACACAGAAAAGAACGTGGAGAACCCGGAGAACAAATCACAGGACATACAGAAGAACTAAACGCAATTCACGATCCTCGCGCGGAATCGTCGTCGCGACGAAGTAGTGAACGTCAATCAAGGCGTTTCCATTATATGCCATAGGCACGTGCCCTTGAAAACTTGGTGTTTTCCGACGATGTCATGGAAACACTTTGACTGACGTCCACCAAAATCCTATTCTGTTGCGATGGCAAAGTGTGCGATTCCGTGTGTGCTATTGATAAGCACTGTAAAGCTGAAAGCAGCAATGAAAGCCTGAACGTGATAAAGCTAACACACACGGTACAACATGTGGTGCAATGTTGCAGGCAATTGATGTCACATGACGCAATTTGTTGTACGCAATGTTCCTGAAGTAGAAATTGATCCTACTTCAGTAACATTGCCTGTAATATTGCGCACAATAATGCACCGTGTGGCCATGCCTTAAAGGGGCACTTGGATGAAAATCGATGAAAATTGGATATGCCTTGAAACTTGTTTAAACTTATATATATGGCCCCAATAGTAGCCAAGCAACATATTTTCTTCATAGTCAAAATTTGCGGATAAAAATTATATATTTTTTTTCAGCATCTAAATTGTGAGTAAATGACGTCATCTACTCAATCCTATTGTTCTTTTAGTTTTTAAACCAAAATTTCTCAACTGCGAGTGGCTCCAAGGCTAAAATTTTTGCCAATCTGGTTTTCATAATCATGATTGAGTCATATTATTCTTAAATACTTGAACTATTCGGACTTTCAAAATATGGGGCGTTTTCATCCAAGTGCCCCTTTAACATCAAACATCTACCATTGGTTCCCTAGTAAGTTTAACCCCTATACAGTACGTATGTTTTATAATATAATTTGCTCACTTGAATCCCTTTTCTTCTGTCATGTATTTGATCAGACCATCTTCATCTGGTTCTTCCCACTTCAACTATGAAGGAAAAAGTTTCAACATATTATATAGTTTAAAAAAATCTACAAGGTTTTGCTGTTCAGTATCACAGCATGGGACAATCATGAATGGAACACTAAGTGCCTTGCTTTTACCTCTACTTGATCCCCTGGCAAAACGTCGGGAGCTTTAAACAGTTCTCTTGCTTCCTATTACAAATAAAGCATCAAATCATTAGATACAACTTGGACTAAAATAAACCCTGTATGCCAGCTGATGGTCCTCTTCAGTACTACAGGACCCAGAGAGCATGAGGCAGAGAACAGGGGTGCTAACCATTAAACCAATCCTGCCATCTGGTCGGAATGAAAGCAATTTTCCAATCTCGATTTTAATAGGAGATATCAGTTTATTGCCTAAAAAGAATTGTTTCAATTTGAGGCATTTGGGTCAATGATACAGTAAATGTATAGAAACTGACCCAAAATGCCATAATTTAAAGCAATTGTTTGAAGGCAATTGAGTGTTATAACTCTAATATCTGCTATTTGACAAAAAAAAAAACTTCCAGAAGAACCTATAGAGTGGGAAAAGTGGATTACCTCAATCAAAAGACCGAGTTTTATGGAACTTTCAGATGGGAATGACACATACCATTTGTTTTCCAACCAGAATTTCTGTTGTTTTTTTCTGGGTAATTGGTATGCACCCAAAATATGACAACAAAACCTACATGTATGTACAACTAAGAACTGTAGCAAGACAGCTATTGGAACACTTTAAGTGAAATACTGAAAAACAACTCACTTTATACAGCCAGTTCTCTGGAGGAGAATATTTCTGGAGACAAACAAATCAACAAGCAATTATTTTTTGTAATTTAAAAAATTAATTATCTGCAAAGGAGTTACTTGAAAACACTGTC
The DNA here is from genome assembly GCA_964019055.1 of Anthopleura xanthogrammica. NCBI lineage: Eukaryota > Metazoa > Cnidaria > Anthozoa > Actiniaria > Actiniidae > Anthopleura > Anthopleura xanthogrammica. Next base: position 13,301,745 of record OZ025207.1, on the reverse strand, counting down.
ACAATACTTACACTGGTATCAATATGTTTTAAGACTTCTTCTATAGAACGATGCTGTTGAATGAGATCAATGGCTCTTTTGGGTCCAATACCTTTAATACAAAGAATTAATTAAAGTAATGTAATACAGTATGTCTTGTATGTTACGCATAAAGCAGCTCACCCAGAAACACAGACATGCCTAGCTTGAAGAGTAGGCTATTCTAGCAGCTGAGCACTGATTGATTAACCATGGTGGTGCTATTAGACGTGTGTGATCAAGCTATTGATTGACAGATCAATCTTGCTTGACCATTAACTGAGGTCAATAGTGATCGATGATGATTGCTTTATCGTGGAAGGTCAATTGATTACTACTAAGCTGCTAGAACTGCCTACATTGCTAATTCCACTGAAACTAATGATGACAATAATGACTTTTGGGTTTTATGAGCTGAATGCTCCACAAACGTATGCATGCCAATATAATTATTGATTAGCATCTATTATACAGTAATAACTATACAGTCATCTCTGAATAAGTAAAATGTTTGCTCCTTAAGAATGGGCCTCTATACTCATGTCACCTATCAGAGCCTTTAGAACCAGGATATAATCTAGTTACGGATATAATTCTTGGCAATTTATGATAAATGTATATATACCTTTTATTGAGTCACAATAATCACATCCAAGTAGAATACCGAGATCAATAAACTGAAATGAAAGAGCAAAGATGAGGGCCGTAAGTTAGATAACTCAATGGGTTAGTACGTCACCCTCTTTAAATAAAGTTTATTGTATTGTATTGTATTGTAAAAACTATGAGAAAAACCTTAAATTTTTATTGACCCTTGAAGCAACTTGGCTGATCAAAGTCAGGGCATGGTTGTCTCACAGAAGGAATATTGGAATCAAGGGAGAGAGACCCAAAAAATGTTTTTTTACTGACCTCTTCTTGGCTGAGTCCTGTCTCATTTAAAATATTTGTCAAGTGGTATTCCTTGATGGGCATTTTTCTGAAAAGATGTGATATTTTTTAAAACTTTAATGATGGCAAATGGTAATGGCAAAACAACTACTCGAACTTATCATCATCATGATCACACTCATCATCATCATCATCACCACCACCACCACCACCATTGCCATCACCATCACCACAATCATCATCATCATCACCATTGCCATCAACATCACCACAATCATCATCACCATCACCACTTGAGTTAAATTTATTTTACTTGAAAAACATCTTGCCATGCGGTTTGACAACCAATTTTCTGTTTGACCAAGAAAGTGTTTTACTCAACCACCTACAGTCGTTTGCATCTAAGCGTGAACACCAGATGGCAAAACATGTTCTAAGTGGAGCCTGAAACTTGTATGTTTTTTTTGGCTAAAAAGTTAACGTTTGTAGATTTCAACGGAGACCGTCAGAGGACTTGACCCTTTAGCTGCCAAACATACAAGTTTCAGGCTCCACTCAGAACATGTTTTGCCATTTGGTGTTCACGCTTAGATGCAGATGACTGTATTTTCTCCATAATATTACAACTAAATACAACTAAGTGTACATACTTAGCCTCACTAAATGTTAGATGTCTTAACAACACTGATGTCCCAAAGGTTAAAGCATCCATATCTTCTGTTCCTGTTGCATACACCTATGAAAACAAAAACAAGTCTTAGGCCTGGTTTGGGCGTCAAAGTTTACACATGCTGAATCTAATGCAAATGAGCAAAACCTATTGTTTGAGTTCGTTTGCATTGATTTGGCAAATGTGTGATTCGGTATCACACTAAAAAAATTTCCAAATAATTTATAAATTAAAGCCCAATCTACCATGAGGTGACATGATATGAATAATTTATGGGGATTTCTTCCCTGTACCTTTCCAGATTTGACAAGTTCTGCACACTGAGCCTCTGCTTCACATGGTGCCTGCAATGGCAAGACAAACAAGCAAACATCAATTTCATTGACCCAAAAACAACCTCAGGGTTGATCGAAGTCAAGGTTTGCATTATTAACACATTGATTGAATTGGATGATATAGCATGGTGGGTGTTGAAGAGGGAGGAAAACTAAGGGACTAAGAGGAGAGGAGAAGAATCAAGGGAAAGACCCAACAAGCTCAACTGAAGTGGGATAGAGAGATCAGGAATTAAACCCAAGACACTAGAGGCGAGAGGCCTTTGATATCCAAAAAAAGACATACATACATCTACAAATGGGATCCCCATAAATTTTAACAGCCTTCTACAGTCATCGCTATGCTCTTTTGTCACTCGTACCTACAGAAAAATGCAAAAATACCATGTCAAAAAAATACTTTTTTTTGAATTTACAATCCTGTCAGTATATATATCTATAACTTACCAATCTTCTGGAAAACTTGTCAATATTCTCTGCATCACCAGCTTCTTCGGCTTTGTCCAACTCTTTTTGGGCTTCCTGGCGTCTTTCGGTACGTTTAGCTAACTATAAAATGAGAGAATTTGATTTGAAATTTTGTCTGAGCTATACAATTAGCACTTGAGGCACATAATTCCAATATTTTGATCACAACTTAAAAGGTTGAGGTTTCATAAACTTAACCACAACTTCAAAATTATCAACCCATTGAGAAACCAGACACTGCCAGTGTTTCTTTTACGTCTTTTTTACGTCTCTCTGTCATGCAGGTTATGAAAATGAAGTTTGGAAATGAATACAGTTTGTGTGATATTCTTAGTTATTCCAAAATCTGCTCTGTACCTCTCCTGATTTCATCTGAGGTGGCTTTCCATCAAATACATATCTGCAACAACAAACAAGTACACATTGGTATCAGTATCAGCAGATTTTTTACAAATAAATTTGCTCTTCAGAGATAATGTCACTATACTTACACTGGCTTGATTCCATGATCAATCATCCTTATTGTTCTGTAAAACATTCCCATCAAGTGACTGAGAACAAAAGATCCATTGTTAGTTAATCCTAATAAAGTTGTTACATGTAAATGTACATGTATGAGCCAGGTGTTTGGAGACAGCGAATAAATAAACAAACAAACAAAACATCTTGCTGGCATCTCTAAAAAAGAGGCTCTTTACCAACTGAATCCAATTGGAGTTTAGAAGTTCATTTTTGCAGAGGAAGGACTCTGTGCATAAAAACATGACAGCACCTTCATTTTCATTCCAGGGGAGTCTGTTGGCCCTCAATGAGGGAAGCCATCTTCAGCGTAAGTGGAGGAAGGGGGAGAAGCTAGAAGTTGGAGTACTATGCACTCATTTTTTCGACCTTTATTAGTCTTCGTTTCCACGTACCATCATAATGGCCATGTTGGAAGAATTGCACAAAAGATTTTTCAATGAATTCTTTTGTTATATCTTCCAACATGGCAGCCATGGCTTTTGTTAATTTACTCCCCTGAAAATGATTGCAAACCAAGAGTTCTTACCTTGTCACCTCTCCCGATTCGTTGGTAAGCTGACTACCATCACTTCTTACAGCTATTAAAAACTGATACAAGCTCATCGAAGCATCGATAGCTACTTTTCTACCTGAATAAATCAGTTGAAACGACGAGCTTAAGCGGTGAAAATTATGTACATTTCATGTTTACACTGAAAGTTTACTAAACAGCTGTCGATATTTTCAATTTTTATACTTCTAATATTTCTACATATTCAAATTTTCATTTTAACATATTAAATAAATCCCTTTAGCCGCAATCGCTGTGATTAGACTTAAGATTCATATGATTTTTTGACTATTAATAAATTGATGAAATGGAAGTATTTGAGTGTTTTCACTTATTACAAAATACAATTTGCAGATATTTTTCCAAAATAATCCAGTAACTCTAACTCTAAACTTACCAAAATAGTTCTTAATATCATTTTCCTTCATTCCAGTAGGTGCAATATCGGCGAGGAGCTTTGCTAAACCCTGAATTCCCATGTTTAATGTTGTTGTTTTTGATCAACAGTATTTCTTTCCTTCGAAATTTCGATTCCCGCCAAAACTAAACTTAGCCAGCGAACAACCTGCGTTGTTCAGCGGTCGCAATACTCGTACCAGTGTATCCTCGGTTCGTTTAACACAGGTAGCCCACATTGGGGACCAAAACTTTTTTGTCTGATTTAAAGGTGCGGATGACCCTGTTGTTGCGTACTTAACCAATGCACCTAATTAACTCGGGCATGATATTTTCCATTTCAAACCACGTGTCATTCCCTTGAGAATATGATTATTAAATAATTAACAAATTTTGTTTGAGTTGTATACATAATCATATTCTTTGTCATTTCATGCGAAACCATTAAAAAAGAAATAATACTCAAGGGAAAGACACATCTGAAATGGGAGATTTTTAATAGAACTCTATTGCTCTTTATCTCAATCATAAAGACATGAAAACTTGCTCTCGATAGGTGATCCTAACATCACATTTCCACTCCCTGTTTTTAGTTTGCTTCCACTATTCCTACAGCTGTATCCTAAAATATGCCAGATCCCTTATCCTATGGAATCTATTGAGGACCCTCCATACAAAACATTTTAAAGCTTTATATATTTAAGGGTGCAATTAGTTTGGTCAATTTTGTATTTTATTACGGTACATGGGCGTAGCCACAGAGGGCCTAGGGGTCTTGGGCTCTCCTTCCATGTTGGGAGTTTTTTTAGCACAATTCATAGCAAGGAGATTAGCTTATTGGGAGTGACAGAGAACGGAAGAGTCACAAATTTTCAGTTGAGTAGTCATGTAATAAGTTCACGCAATATACTTTACTTATGTTCTGAAAATGGGTTTTGACCCCTCTCCCCCCCCCCTTCCCCCCCAATCCTAGCTATGTCTTTGTATTATCCCATCAGCCTTGCTTACAGAAAATATTTAGACAAATACTTAGAACAAAAGCATTTTTATTTCTAAAATTGTGAAAATAAATACAAGATATAAAACATATTTTTCATATCTCATGCCTGCACATAATTCCTCTGAATGTTGTGAGTCCCCATTACATTATGTTTTTTATGTGTTTTAAAAGAAAAAAAATACAATCTATATGAGTTAGTAGTAGAAAAAAGGATGTGATTATCAGTGCTTATTGTCAAACAAAAACGATGATAAAACTTTAGAAATTACTTGATCTCTAACTAGTTGCTTGTACTTGCAATATAATATGTCATTGAGAGCTTGTCATAATTTACCCCTCCCCCCTTGGGACAGTTTTTTTTTGTTTCTTGGTATTTATAAGCTTCTTTTTCAGCATATTTTTCCTCCTCTCAAGGCCAGCACAAGATGTAGAACAGAACCACCTTGGATTTTATAGTCTGCAGCTGTTTTTTCATCATTCCTTAATCAACAGACATCAGTCATTAGTAGTCTTTAAAATACATTAGAGCAATTTTCTTATGAGTGGGTAATGATACGGCATATTCGTAGCCATACTGTAGCCGTACTGTATCTTACTGTAGCCGTAACTATGCATTGTAATTGGATGACTTACTGGAAGACAATGGGAAGCCATTTCAGTGTTACAGCATGTTGTACAGTACAATCTGTGTATGTGCTGCAAGTCACTACTGTAGGTTTCCCATTCATATGAAAACCGCTCTATTAATTAGTCCCTTTGATTCCTAACCATTTTCTGTAAGATATCTTCAACTCTTTCTCAATGTAGACAATACATTGGTAACTGAGATCTAATGTTCATAATCTTTCTCAAACACATTCTGAAATCTTGCCATATTTTCTTTCATTTCTTTTCTAGTAGCCAAAGCTATTGCTAAATTTTTGGTAATTTAATAATTGTTTGTTTGTATGTTTTAGTTCTTTTTCTTTTTCTTTTAAGCCGCGGCTACACGAGAGATTTTTTGCTTGCACAGGCGACGCGATTTTTTAAAATCACCAACACGCTGTGGTGGCTAGACGAGCGACAAATGCTGGCCATAACGGCCAACATTTTTAAAAGAAACGAAGCCTTGCTTTGGTTCTTGCACTTTATTAGATGGATAAGCTTTAGTTGCGTCGCGAGTGCAAGGAAAAAGTTGCAGAGTGGCCACATGAGCAACAAAGTCCATGAGTTTGTTGCAAAAATTTCAACTTTCTTGATTTCTCGCAACTTTTTTTCATGATTTTTTCAGCTGTCGCGTTGCCTGTACAAGGGTGGCTACACGTGCGATTTCACCGCGTGCTGGTGATTTAAAAAAAATTGCGTTGCCTGTACAAGAACAAAATCGCTCGTGTAGCCGCGGCTTTAGTCTGTGTGACCCTCCCCCCAATTCCTGTGTATTTGCTACAACCCTGATTTACACAAGGAATGGCTCATACTTCAATTCACACTTCAAAAAGCATGCTAAGTCAGTATCAACTCAAATATCAACTACTTACATTTGTTTACCACTGAAGATCAACCTATTAGGTCAAAAAAACAATAGATTAAACCCTTCATAAAAGTAATTTCAAAGACAGCTAATCAACATCTATGGTCATATGAAAGCAAGCTTTATGTGTAAGCAAATCATGATTTACAAAGATAATGGTCAGATTACTATCCAAGTAACTTTTCCTAGAAAAAATACCATTCAATGTAGGAGTTGGGTCTAGAGATGGGGGGAAGGGTAGGGGAAAAAGAGTGGGACATATATAGAACCAAATGGTGGGTGATGGGAGAAGGGTGGGACATACATAGGACCAAATGAATGAAGGAGAGTTCAAATACCCTCACCATAGGTCCTCCTAAGATCAATAAACATGATGCATTGTAGTCTAGCTTGGGTACGAGCAACACCTTTTAAGGCATAGTAAACACAATATGTTTGTACTGAAGCTACACCTTGTTGCGCGATGTTCAATATATTCTCAGAAAAGGGTTATTTGACCTCTTTTTAAAAATTCTTGATCCCAGCCATTAAGTTATAATGAAATTCATATCTTAATTACCACTTGCAATCAAGGTAAACAGAGATGTACAGTGATAATTAGAAAATAAGTGAAAATCTTATTCACTACCTTTGTTGAGGAGGGGGTATTCCTTCTTTTTCTTCTACTCTTTCTTTTATGCGTTCAACCTGTATTTCGTAAACAAGAATGTCTTCAATATGAATTTATTAGGAAAGGTTCAAGCTAAGAGCTAAAAGTCTTATATGAAAACATCGTTCATAATCTAGTTGTATATTATGCAAAAAGATAATTTCACATACTTCTACATAATTAACAACTTCTGAAATGTACATAGTTATCGAAACTAACCTTATCTGTAGGCTCTATGTCGATTTCAATCTAAGGAAATCAAGAAGATTAAATATTATACCAGTTAACCAGGAAAATAAGTTCAAATTTAAGAAAAAGGCATATAACTTTAGTAAGTATGAATTACCTCTTTCCCTGTCAATGTCTTGGTCGACCATTTGAAAAGTAAAACAATTGATTAAATCAGCCTTAATTTGTTAAAATATTACAAAAACAACTAATAGTATTGTTTCTTAATTGTCTAATCTTACCTTTACTTTGATTAACATGATTAAATATGACAAATTTTAGCGTTAAACTCCAGAAATGTTTTCCAAACTGCGATAGATTTGATTCACCTTTTCAATCAGACGAGGAGTGAAGACTGGCACTAGTGGCAGCAGCCGCTGACCAGTAGTGATTGCGGAAGCGTTCTTTCTCTTCCCTCTCTTTGTTCCAGAAGCCATTTTTCGACTGATTGTGTTCCAAGCACAATCAGAAATCCACTTCCATCCTGTTCGAATAAATCCCTATTCGAACGATTGACCATGTTTCGGCTACTGGAAAAGTTTCTCCTCCTAACCCTCCTAGTTTTACCCTCAACACTTCTCCTCACTGGCAATGGTAAGCGATTGTAGTTGTGAAACTTTTTATTGTTGAATACATTAATCAATGGTTCCTAGACAATTGTGGTTGCTTTTCGTCTGAAATTCTTGTCCGATGATGTCTCAGGCATTTGGACTGATGGTTCCTGATTAGTGAAATGCTGTTTGAATATTCTCGTTCAGAAAAGACTACTCGTAAAGGCGTTTTGCCTTAGCGTTTGGTTTATTTTTGAGCGGGTCCTATTCATCGTTTTTACTCTCGGGCAAAAACAACAACAAATCACTTTTCTTGTAACATTGATTACACTTAAATCATATTCTGAGGACATTTCTAACCCTGATCTAAGTATTCACTTAACGTAAAACTCTTACATTATCCTAGAAAGTATTATTTACTAACGCCGGTTCTATTTTGTCTTTGCGTACGTGGCGTATCGCTATTTGTTACATGTATTGTAGTAGTCATTGCTCAAGAAGACGAAGTCGAAGACGATCAGCCAAATGCACAAGAAGGACCCGACGATAGCGAGACTACTTCTGAAGACGAAGACACTAAGGTAAGAAAATTGAATATAAAAGTGTAAAATTTGTTCATCGATTTGAATACACTATGGCCCTGAGGGTCACGCAAGTCTTTATCTCTTTTGTAACGCGTTCCTACACAAAAATCTCAGATTCATTTTTATCAAAATCAGTGATAGTTTCTCCTTTTCATTCATTCCTATTTTGTTACCTTAATTTTTGTAAATTTATTTTATTATAATAATTTTTGCTGACGAGGAGGAAGGCATAAAATCGAATTTAACAGTTCAGGCTATGCAATCTATTTATTTTGAGTCCTTTTAAAAGTTTCCACTGTGTTGAATTTTATAAGCATGTGATTAACTCTAGTTGGCTGAAATGCTTAGTCATATAATTTTCTTCAACATTTTGTCACATGAGGACCATTGTTTTTATGGCAAAGATTTTTCATATTCTTGTTGTCTTGTTATCAGGTTGAGGATGATGAGCAAATGGGTAAAGAACCAGCAGAAGAGAGTACAACAGAAGAGAGTGCACCAAAAGAGACAGTGGTATGTTTACTCAGCATTTGGTGCTTAGTGTGTTTGATATTTATTTTACATACCCAGTTCCTCTTTCAGCTTTGTTTGCACAGCCTTTCTTGAGCTACTGCATAGGTTATACATTATTTGAATAATCATTGTAACTTACTGACGCAACCTTGCAGATATTGCTCATTCATTCATATTTTTTCCTAAAAATATCTGTTTGTGCAAAAACAGCAATAGCAACAATAAGTTTTCTATAACACACTTTACGAATTCCCTCCCCTCCCCCGGGTCTGAAACTAAGGTTACAAAGTCTCTTTACACTATACAATATATACAGTCATAAGAGTTCATTAAATGTTTCATGATGTATGTCACTTTCAGAAAGGAGATGCCGAAGAAGATGAGAAGGAGGATCAACTCAAGTCATCACCAGATGCTGACTCTGTCATTCTCTTTGTCAAGAATACCGAACAACGTAAGCATTACTGGTTAAAAGAATTTGATTACATTGGTGTGCCAATTGCAAATGTAAAATATTAAGAAACTGAAGTTATGTTAAAAAGGGGAATAATAACAGCTTTTTTTTGTATTTACTTCTTGTAGAATTCATTGCTGGTGTAATTTCCAAGTGTTTGGTTAGCTTCAGTAATAATGGCAGGAATGACTTTGTTGTTGACATGATGGAAGCTTCTATCAGGTACAATAACATGTATTTTTGTTGAGCGTTTTTAACATGAGCCTCGTTGCTCGGAAGATTGGGCGACCACTTCCCACGTCATCGACCCTAAATAAATTATTATTATTATTATTATATATGCTATTATTTACTATTGAATATATATTCAAGGCATTTTCTCATATTGGACTTTTTTAATTTTAAGGTACCCTCAAGACTACAGCTATTATATCCAAAATGTAAGTACATGAATATGCAGTAATTACATCATATGTTTAAATAATTTTTAACTTCAAAATGTTGAATATTGCATACTGAATAGTGCATTCCAAGACCAAAGAGCATTGTGGTTCTTATTTATTTGAAATAAAAAGTAAATATACAGTGATTTGCTCTCTATATGTAGCTAGAATATTGTTTCAGATGGAATGCACTACAAATAAAATAAATAATTATTACGTATTTTACTTAAGGCAATGGGCTCGCGCACTCGTGCGCATCTTTCTGCGCATTTTTATTATTATTTAGAATTGTATAATATATTGACCAAAATGTGAAACAATACACTGTATTTATATAACTTGACAATTAGTCGCATGGCAGTCATTTTGTGTATGTTCGATGACTCGAGGCATGCGCGACAAAACCCATGGATTGGGCTACCTGTGTGCTTTCCGTTTGTCGCTCTTCATTTTGCGTTGCTTTACGACTTATATCTTGTAAATGAATACGGTGACCTATACAATTTTTTCCTGAATTCGATGTCTTTTAACTAAAGCTAGTACATATCGAAAAAAATCAAAAATCTATCGGTTTGTTTTCGAGAAAATCGTGAAACATCATCTAAAAAAGACTTGACAAGTTGGAAATGTCAAAACTTAGCATTTTTCCTGAACTTTGTAACATTAAACTGTTTTTCAAGGAAGTTTATTTACTTTAGTACCTCTGAAAGCCTCTGTTTTTCATATTGCAGCCACCAGAATTAAACTAGACGTAATACTTTGAGAAGCGTTGTTTTCGTTCTAGACTCGCTGGGGAGTGCCGTGTTCAAGCTAACATAGCGCAAAATCTATGTCGATGACCCCCGATTTTTGTTGTTGTTCTGTTTTGTCCATCTCAAAAACTATCTATATGCAAAATTATAGGAAAATCTATCGGTTAAATTTGCGCGAGCCCATTGCCTTAAGAACATAAAGCATGACTCAAAATGCATTTCGGTCTTGGAATGCACTATTCAGTATTCAACATTTTTTGAAATTGCTGATTACACTATAATATAGTCCCTTCCATAAATTGAATAATTAATGGACACATTTATTTTTCAGTTCACTGCCTTCCAATATAATACAGTAGTCAAACCAGGAGAGCAGGTAAATATCTGAGTCTTCTTAACTTTAGTTTCTGTGCTGACAATATACTTTCTCATTAATGTTCAGCATTAATATTGGATATTCATTCTTATATTCTTGATGTTCTTGCAGGCCAACTTTGAATATGCCTTCCATCCTCATGAGTCCTTTGGAGGAAGACCGTTTGGACTTTCAATCAACTTGTTGTATAAAGATACTGTAAGTGCATTTGTTTTACTGCATTTTTCAATATTCTGCAAACTCGGTAGTTGTGAGTTGCCCTTTGGAATTTCATTTTTCACTGTCGCCAGTCAAGAGTATAAGAATTACTAACTGATTAGTTTTGATTGACGGCAGCAAAAATCAAACAGTTTCACTACAAGTCACTGAAAAGTCTGAGTTCACAAATTATTCATAATTGCATTAAATAAAACTATAATAAAATTTGTTAGAATAAAGTCAATCTACTAGCTTATAAGCTACCTGACTGTAGCCTGACATAAACATATTACCAGGCTAAATGTTTATACTGTATTTTTAAGCTTACCTGCAAGCTCACTACCTGACTGTAGACTAAATAAAACACTTGATTCAGCCAGATTGTTTCTTTGTGACAGTATAGATTCATATCAGGGCTCAAAATAACGCCTAGTCATAGGCCGGTCAAGTTTAGTTTAATTAGTTTAATTAATGTCTGGTGTATGATATTCTATATATATTTTTTTAATATGACCGGTCAACATGTCCGTTCAAAACCATATTTGACAGGTCAAGTACCAAATTTGGCTGGGTTTTGACCGTTGACCGGACATTATTTTGAGCCCTGCCTATCAAACTGTCTTTCTAAGCTTGCTCACAAGAGATTAGGAACCCATCTTGCAATATGTTGAGGTTGTTCTAGGCTAGCCTATGCTTTTTTATTGCACTGGCACAAGTGGCTAGTTTGATAAAGAAATGCGACAGATGTAATGCCACTTGCAATACCATTACTGATATTCATTTTTTATATTATATGTGTAGGATGGTAAACACTTCCGTGATGCAGTATTTAATGAAACAGTGCAGCTTGGTGAAAGTGATGAAGGCATGGATGGTGAAACGTAAGAGAAATATTTAGAGTTGTTGTTTATTAAATTTAAATTATCTTGATTTGTAACACTTTGACTACTGGGGCCCAATCTCATTTATATGCCTGTGTTCCTGAAGCTGTTTTAGAGATTATGCAAGATTTTGGGCTTGAATGAAAATATATATGCTCAGTAGGTAATGGGAGACTTTCAGCATCCAAAAACTACATAATATTGTAGTGGATATTTCTATTCTCTATGGTGGGCACCAGAGCACGAAAGGCAAGAATAATTATTGGCCGGTTTTGGCCAGTTCAGGAAAATCCACGTATTTTGTACTGGCTGGTTTTGGCTGGTTAAGTAGTCAAAGAGTTAATGTATTATTTTGAACCCCATGGAATTAACATTTCATCATATTTCATTTTCAACAATGCAACATTGTGTACAATATCGATGGCCTGCAATATCGTGTGCAATGTTGCACCGTGTCCGTAATTTAAAAGTTTTTTTCCTTGATTTTCAGTTTCTTCCTGTACCTGTTTATCGTTGCTGTAGGAGCCTTGGTGGTGATGGGTGGTTATTATGGTCTCTCAACAATCAAAGTTTTGGTAATAAACTATCACTGTTTTGCTTGTTCCTTAGATTTTGATCTGTTAACTGGAATTGTTATTATTCTCCGAACTCAATAGTTGTGAGTTTCCTGTTGGAATTTGTTTTTTTTCACTGCCGCCATTCAAAAATATAAAAGGTACAGACTGGTTAGTTTTGATGGACAGCAGTGAAATACCAATTTCACCACAATTCATTGAAATGCCTGAGTTCACAGAATATTGAGAATTCCAGTAAATCATTTATTATGATAAAAAACGGTTGGACACAAATTACTTTTGAAACCATGAATTTGTAGGTTGCTAAGCTTCTGCTGCAAAGCTAGATAAGCCAACTGGCACCTTTCCTTGTCTTTCTGTTCCTAATACACAGTGGAATACTTTCCAGGGTAAGAAGTCTTCTAAGCCTGCTATGGAGATGGGTACCCAGCAAGATGCAGATATCGACTATGAATGGCTACCAAAAGAAACTACTACTGAATTTGGTAAGCAATTGACTAAACCTGGCTATTTATCAAAAATATATGAGCTCACATTTTATAGATGACAGCCAAAACTCTGGGAGCTAGTGAGAAGTCATCTAGGTTCAAAGATATGAAAAACAATCTATTAAAAAAACTTTAAGGCAATATGAAACCTGGAAATTGCACATGTTAGCTACTGCGATTATTAGATACATGTAGCTAGCTCTGCTGTCTAACAGCTCTGCTAGTAACCCTTATACATTATGGCACTATGCATATGAGCACTAAAATTTAATACTGATTTTATTTTTAATTCTCTCCACAGTGAAAAATTCTCCCAGACGCTCACCCAGAAACAGAAGACAAAAGCGCAATACAGGATCTGATGAATAAATTAATTTTTCTTCTAGTCAATCTTTTATTATTAAAATTGCCATTTCTGTCACCACCATATGTTGCAACAAGTACATGCATGTTGAACATCTGTCATGTATAACAAGAAATGGATGCCTGATGATCAGATTTTTACATCTGTTTTCTAGCATCCTGGCACCAAACCATTAATGATGTGAGAAGACTAAGTCTGTAGTAGTTCATTTTTCTACCTGATGACAATGTTTATAAAAAGTTCATATAGAGTACCTGTTTGTCGTCAGCCTTTTTCTGGAAAATTTCAGAAAAGAAATAATTCTGGTGACAAAAAAAGCTAGACTATTATTATTGTGATATAAGAGAATGATAAAATCATCGTCATCATCATCGTCATCATCATCGTCATCATCAAAATGCTTTTAAACTTACTGCAACAAAAGAATGGTCCATTTCAAAACATTTGTGTTCTCTTGTGAGTTTTCCACTTAGAAAAACTAAAATAATTGTCATTATATCCATACATTGTTGTACTGTAAGTCTAACTGGTCTATCAGATTTTATTAATTTATAGTGATATTATAATACAAATCCTCTATTCTTGGTTAGGAAAACTTTGATCTACTGCTGGTTTTGACCGCTGCCATCTTGGGCAAATTTAACAAAAGCCTCGTCATTAGTCTTTTGTTATATCAACCAACATGGCTGCTGTGTCTCTTGGGAATGATTAAAACCAGTTATTTTTAAAACTTGCACTAAATAAAGCTCATGCTAAATACTGTGGACTGTCATAGTACTGTGAAGCCTCTGAAGATAGAGTAAATTTTGATTGTATCTTCCAGATCAGTGTCAGCTAGTATTACATCTGATGTCTTTGATTGGACAATATATTGCTGTAACAATTGTGTTATTATGCTTTTTTGGCAAAAAAATCTGAAATTTCCACACTTTCTGAAATAGTGTCAGCATCAGCTTTGATGTATAACCAAGAAAATTAGAGATAAATTTAAGATTTTGTGTTGGTCACAAAATGAAATTTCTAATACTTGTCTTTCTTCATATGAATACAGGATCTTGATTTTCACTACAAGTTTTGATATCTGAGGTCTTATGCAGATAAATTGGGTCCCAAAGATTGAACATTATTTGGGCTCAGAATATTAAAAATGTGATTGATGAAAGCCAAAAACTCAGACAACTTGAATTGTAGCCAGGTGTCTGGGTCTTGTGATTATGAAAATGGGTGTAATATAAATAGTATAGGTATGACTAATATTATTTTCAGTCGCAATTCTCCTATAAGTTTGATTTGGAGAGAGCCACTAATATAAACCCTTATTGTCAGCTCAGAATTACAGTGCAATATAAGAATTGTGATACAAAACCTATTGTGAATTTGAGCCGCCAGTACAGGTTATATTTATGGCATTGGAAGAAAATTTATTCCTTATTTGGCCCCTGTCCCTCTGCGACTATGGCCAATACAGAATATATTTTTTCAATAAGTTATAAATATACCTGTACTATATGTTCTTAAAATGACAACATTTCAGTTATTAGCCTTCAAGAACAAAAGAATAATTGAGGTTCAACTTTCTATTTTATGAGGAATTTTGGTGCCCAGTAGACTATTCCCGTGCAAACTAAGCAAATCCCATTAATTATTCTCATTGGACGAGTTGGGCTCCCTGTGTCTCCTAACAAACTGGAACAAATTTGACCTTTGTACTGTGACGTAATGTTTTAATTACGCACGCGCACTGATGATCAGCACGTGAGGTCGTTTAAAAAACATAAACAAGATTACATCATAAGACAACAAACACGGGGTTATGTAGCAGTACATTAGAATATTCCTTCCTAGAAAGAGGCGAAAACATGAGTAATACCGAGGATCAAGGCACCGTACAGGTTGAAGACACAACGGAAAAAGAAAATATCGAACCTCCGACGAAAAAACCCAAAATTGAGACCAAGAAATTGGAAGATTTGGAAACGAGATTGTACGATATTCTGAGCTGTAACGTGTGCTTGTCCTTACCTTCTAAGGAAATATATCAAGTAAGTTGAGCTATGCTTTACACAAAATCTAGATATTCAACGAATACAGAATATCTACAGTAAATAATTTGACTCTCAGTAAAATAGAAAGGATATTTTAAAAGTGGACTAAATCTTGAGCAAATCCGTATTATTACTAAAACCAAAGAAGACGAGTTATAAAACCGAACTCGCCCCCGTTCGAGAATTTCGCGGCACAGAAAAAGAAAAGGGAGTAGCCTCCGTGTTGTCCGCCATTACTCAGCCTTTGCTGTTCCACATATTTACTACAACATTAATTTAAGAAATCTCACAAAAGATTTCATTATTTACATCTACGTGTAAGGTTTTTACGATTATTTACATTCCAGAAATTTGATAACATCGATGTCTTCTCATTTAATTAGTCAAAGGTTCTTTTAAAAAATATTATATTATTTGCATCGTCTGTCAATTATCTTGAAGCTTATAAGCTTAATTTTCGCAAAAAAACTGCGATTGCACTGTTCTTAATTTTTGTTTTCATATTGTTTTATAATTATCTTGGATCTTCTCCATAGGACCTAAATATTATTTGTGGCCAAGTGTCCAATATATATTTTTTTTATTTTTTTTTTTAAGAAAGCGTTTTTTCTTGATCAAAATATGCTCAGTATTTTGATGTCTGCTTTCAAAATTTCATTCATGTTTAACTGTCTGAATCGTTTTGAAGTAGCTCATAAATTGCTAATGTATACTGGCTGTCGCCACCAGGAGTGGGAATTCCCACACGAAAATCCATACAAATGAGTGAAAAATATAGAGAGAGACTCAGTGGTTTGATGTAGGAAAAGAAATAAAGTGTTTTTTCCCTGATGTTTTATCATTTTTGTAGAATCAGTGTAGAATAGCTGGCAGGCTTCTAAATAAAGCAATTAAAGATTTACCAACTAATAATAGGGTATTTTCATATTTAGTTATCCCTCTTAATTTGTTAATTCCTATTAACCAATCAGATTGATTTTACACCTTCATTATGCTAATCATTTTAATCACTCTAATATTGTTAGCCAGAGGGGGTGGTGAAGGCTCTTAAAGAGCTCTTTTCAACAACAAATTCTTCAAATT
Organism: Anthopleura xanthogrammica; assembly: GCA_964019055.1. Taxonomy (NCBI): domain Eukaryota; kingdom Metazoa; phylum Cnidaria; class Anthozoa; order Actiniaria; family Actiniidae; genus Anthopleura; species Anthopleura xanthogrammica. Next base: position 13,285,201 of record OZ025207.1, on the reverse strand, counting down.
ATGATAGAAAAGGGGGATTAATAATTATTGGGGCATGCTTGTACAGCGATTCTCAATATTCTGCAAACTCAGACATTTCAAGTCTTGTTGTGAAATTGGTTTTTCACTGCTGTCAATAACAACTAATCAGTCGGTACAAGAGAGCATAAATAATTTTAATAATTTAAATAGTTTATGCCCTCTTGGTCTGAACCTTTTACATTTTTGACTGGCGGTAGTGAAAAACCAAATTTCATTGGGAAAACCACAACTACTGAGTTCACAAAATATTGAGGATCATAGTAAAGAGTGGAGGCTAAGACCAATATTAACTCTTGGTGGTTGAGAATGGGATTCCTTGATTTATGGAATATTTTCATAGTTCACCCCATCATAACATTTTGGAAATAATTATATAAGAATGAATTTTTCAAGTAAAAGAGTGAAATTTTATGGGCTTATCAACGACATGCAGTCAACCTTTGTCATGCTAAGGCACATTTCTTTTGTTTTACAATTACAGTGCCCACATGGACACCTTATGTGTTGCAGCTGTCTTACTCATCTTCTAGCAGATGCTAGATTGAAAGATGAGCAGGCGACTTGTCCAAACTGCAGGACAGAGATCAGCCGTAGCAACTGCTCTAGAAACCTTGCCGTTGAGAAGGCGGTGTCAGAGCTGCCTACGAAATGTCAGTACTGCAGTCAGGAATTCCTTCGTGTCGTTGTAAGGTTGCATGAGAAAGAGGAGTGCACTGAGAGGTAAGTGTCATTTAAATTATTATATTAATTTGATTTTTCTACTTCTATTTTATTTTCATGAAGTTAATAAAAGTATAACAAAATGTCTGTCTCAGTGTGTTTGATCCTCGATGATTAATAAGGTATTATTCGGTCTGTTCCATAAAGATAACAGTTCATGGGGAATAAAGATATCATGCATTATACTTGCCTTATTTTCTTAACATTTCCATCCACAAAGAAAATTATGAGAAAGAAAAACCCAGTCTCACATTGCATCCTTCAGGTTAATCACATGGCAACAATATATGTATTTAAAGATAGATATCAAACTCTAGCATAAAGTTTAGGTAAAAAGGAGCGAGAAAATAAAAGGAATACCCTAGCTTATTGAAAATGCTCATCACACAAATGCAAATATTCCTTATATTATTAGGTATCTCTATATAATATTAATATAAGTATACTGTAGCTGTATTATTACTTGATACAGGTATTTGTTGTACTCAGGTAATTATGGTATTTTATCTTGAATAAAATCTTTTTAAATTTCCAATGTATTGTGTTCTTGATATTTATTATATTCATTCGGAATTTGGGCATAATGTTTTCCCATTCTGAACCTCTTTAGAACATGCTTCTTTGCTTAAGTTATAATTTTGTTAATGAACAGTGGAGTCCAGCTAGAGCAGGTTTTGTATGACTATGAGAAAGGTATGGCATGGACTCCGCCTTGCCAAGTGTCAGTGCCATGCTGCCGTATGAAAACATTTTAAATTCTGTGCCATGTCTTCACCATGACTGTGCAGTGACTTTTACATTCATACAAAATCTGCTTTACTTGAACACTGGATAGCTCAATAGTTCCTGTTATTTCAAGCTAGTGTCCAGTGGACTTGCATCAAATTTACCCTGGCTTACTAATCTTGAAACCCCCTGTTGTTTTGAACCAATTCTCTGGTCTCCAGGAGGTTTGAGATAACTGGACTCCACTGTGCCTTATCAGCAATAATGAGACATGGAAAACAATAGATAGAAGGGGATGAAACATGGTCTAAAATGGGAGAACATTATGCCCAAAGTGAAAGCTGGGTACTTAAGATTCATAATATTTCTTTTCAGATTTATTTTGAGTGCCTTCTATCCCAGGGATTGCAAAGCTAAACCTTTTTTTGTTTAAATTTGGGCGGGGGGGGGGGGGGGGTGGGTGAATATTAAAAACCTAAAAGAGGTAAGGGGAGAGATAGAAGGGAGTTCTCTCCCATACTCTTCTTTCCTCCAAAATCTGAAAATTAAAATGTTTCAATTGGAAAATATGTTTTGTAATTAAGATTTATTAAAGACTGTTTGTAATAAGAGTTATTCCTTTACTTTTCCCTTGTCATAAAAATTAAGACATTTGACGTATAAATGTGTCAGCTAGTGTGGTTGTGTGACATGTATGTGTGGAGAGGGATTAAAGCAAGTTATTCTAACGTTTGCTTAGGCAGAGTTCAATTAGCTTCTATTTTGTTAAAGTGTGCAGTCTGTGGAGAGGAGAGGAGAGTGAGGAGATGTGTAGATTCTAAAGTTTCTTTGAATACCCAGGACATCATGAATTTGGAGGGGGACAGTAGCCTAAAGGCATGATAATGCGGAACAATTTTCTTTGCAACTTGTCTCGCAACAGTGTTACGACACAAGTTGCATGAAGCATTGTGGCATGTAACTTACAGTGCAATCTGAAAAATGTTGCAAGACAAGTTGCAGCAATCAGTGTGAAAAGTTGAATTTGTTTCTACATTTGGCAATAGATTGTGTCTCCATTGCACCATGTACTTGTGTTGCAACTCCATTCCAAGAACAGTTGCAAGGAAAATTGCTCCAGGTAATAGTGCCTAAGGTGCTAGGTGCCCTTAACTTCCCATAAAGAAGAATTCATGGCTTCAAACTGAAGTGGGGAAGGGCGAGGTTCCTGTCTTGGTACTCGCAGGACTCCTATATTTTCTTTTTTTTGCCCCATGGCCCTATACCCTACAACTTATTAACTAGTTACAAATGCCCTCTAGGTGGCTGTGTTCATAGTGGTGCTAGAAGAAACGATTTTATGACACTTTTTATAATTCTAAGACTTACTGACTAGACGTCTGGCTTTTTGGCTTCCATCAATCAAATCTATGATCAGCTGATCGAGTTTATTCCTATTGCTGGGTTTCACTTGACGTCATTTCCTGTCCTGTGTGGAATGTTCATCAGCTGAATCACAAGTTTTCAATATAACTCTTTCTGGCTGACAGCACACGGTGGTCAGTGGGAGCAGATAATGAGATTCAAAGACTTTTATCAGCTGATTGAAACACAGCTATTGCAACCGATAAAGAAATTCCCATGTAACAATGGATGTCTATTCATGGAGATTTTCTTATCACTTGATCTGAATGAACTTGCCCTGCTGTAAATTTGATTGACGGAAGCCAAAATGCCAGACGTCTGGAGTCGGTTAGGTCCCAGAAATATATGAAAAGATATGTAGAATAAGAAATTAATTGTCAATCTTTGCCTATTTATCTATCACAAGTTTTGTCTTAATTAGCATGTAGCAATGAAAACAGTGGTAATTATACTAGTTATAGACCCCTTGCAAGTGATGTCAAAGCAGCTCAGATTGGAGGACATAACAAAAGAATTTCAATCTCCTGGGAATTTGTTTTGTCCTCCAAATTGAGCTGCATTCCGACATGCTGCAAGGGGTCTATACCAACTGATAGTAGTGTAATTTATGTCCCTTTCTCTTGTTTCTCCTGGACATGGAATTCACCAAGAATATAAACAAATTTTATAGCTCCCCTACCAAGAATATGAACTAATGAGTTCTCTTTTTTCTTGCTTTTACCAGGTGATCGATATCCTTCTGAGCTTTCCAAATGCTCAAATTTTATCTTTACTAACAAACATAATTATATTTTTTTTAAAACCATTTCCTCTTTAAATTATAAATATCTAATTCATAAGTTATTACTGATTATCTGCTTCATAATATTTGCTTTTATAAGATAAATTAACTGATAATTCATGCTGTTAAATGTATATCTGGATATTTATATTTTAATTTGCAGCAATTGTGGTTCAATGTTACGTTCTGCATGTTGTTTTCATTTAACTTTGTCCATTTCACTGACTTGATCACTGCACAATTCATTTCATTGCAGATAATAATTGTGTTTGTTGCATTTCTGTTGTGTACTGTTAGTAGTAGCACTATAATGTTTACACATTCTTTCCAACCCTTGCCTCATCTGCAGGTTGGTTGAATGCAAGTACCAGAGACTGGGTTGCCAGTGGCAAGGTCCATTTCATGAGTTATCAGGGCACGAAGGGGAATGCTTGCATCCAAATAAGACTGGCATTGAGCTTATGACAGCTTTGGATACAATAGATGAAACAAATGCAAAGAGAGTGAAGACACTAGAGACCATTGTTGGGCTCCTGTCCTATGAAAAGATCGCTATAAATGGTTAATATTTTTTTTCTTTTTCTTCAAATTTTATGATAAATTTACAGCTTGTGTCTTCATTTCTCAAGTTTTTTTAGCGACCACTCAAAAATTACTAGGGGGTTGGGGTTGGGGGTGGATGTTTCTCCCAGCCAGTTGGGTGAGGGTATCATTTTTCATTCCCCTCAGAAGGATGTGCCACTAAAAATGAATAACATAAAAGAAGGGTTATCTACCAATCTTTGGTTGGTTACGACCACAATACAAAGATAGATACAAAGATCTGTTCTGAGCAGAACAGATTTCATTCAACCAACCACAAGCATGCACCTACACATGAACCACTCATCCACTTTGTAAGCACAAAATGTGACACAAAGTAGGATGGCATGGATGTACATCTGATGGAATTCCACTGAGCGAGGGACCTTAAACTTGTTTCTTTTGGTATAGCCCCCAATCAACTTAGAAGGCCATGTTAATAGACCTATTTAGCTTCGGCGTAATGTTTTCCCATTTTGGACCACATGTCATTCCCTAGAGTATCATTTCTTTGTTTAATGGTTGTGCATGAGAAGACACATGAATATGGATACAACTCAAGCAAAGAATATTATTCTAAAGGGAATGACACCTGGTCTGACATAGGAAAACATAACGCCCAAGGTAAAGAGGTCTATTTTTATGCTATCTTGTTTGCAGACTGTTTCATATACTGTATATGAAGCAAAACATACAACTAGCTTTAGGTGTCATGCCATACAATTCTCATGCTTTTTCGGCACCTTAAAATGGGAATCAAATCACTCTCCCTTTCAATAATTTTACTTATTTTTCTTACATTTATTTTCAGCCTTAACATTTTGAGTGAAAATTTCATAATCATAGGGATATTTTATTATAATTGCTTGATTATATATCTTTGTGTGTGATAAAAACATATTGAGTGCACTGTATGTATAATATGTTTGCATGCTCTTCCTTAATCAATGCCAATTCTAGATTTACAGCTGAGATCATACCGTACAGACGACTTCATCCCACAACTCTACTATGAGACAAGCCGCTTTAACGCTTTGGGACAACAGTGGGTTGTCAAGGTCAAGGTCGTCGGCAGTGAAAAGATCCTTAAGAGAAACCTACTGTTCCAGCTCATACAGAAAACAAAGGGACAAGTAAAGATCAAATTCATGATGATTCGAAGTCCATTTGGTGACCTTTCAGTAAATCCAACTTTACATTATCATGAGTTCTCAGCTGATGCTCTGGAGAGTGAGCTTTATGAACTGGCATTTGTGGACAATCTTGAAGCCAACAAAATGCTAGCGTCAAAGATAATCAACTTAAGACTAATGATGTTCCAATTATCAAACTAAATGACCCTGTTTGATCACTTAGTAAATAAACATAAATAATGGCTTATTTTGAACTGGTTTTATAGGTCTTCGTTTGAAAGTATTTTAATCATTTGCTTAATAACATATAAGCATTTATTAACATTGATAAAAATTTTAATTCAAAAGTTGTCATTACAATGTTAAAAAAAAATTACCAAATGTTTCAATTGCTATAATAATTAAATTTAAATTGCTCTATGCTACAAAATCTTGATTTGTCTTTAAAATCAATAAAATTCACATCTTAATTTTCCTTTTCAGTATTTCAAAATGTACAGTCAAAAAATAATAAATATTATACGCATAAGTTGGTAATATTTTTGGGTAACTTGTATTTTTGCTAAACTTTTAAGGTGTTTTAATGTACATAAAATAGAATCATTAGATGATGAGAAAAATTTAACCATTAGCTTTGCTAAAATGTTTTAAGACTGACATAATTGTGTTTAAAAGCTTGAGAGTTGTGGTCCTCAAACAGTCTGAGTGATAATTGCATTTAACTTAAGGAATAAACATTTTAAAAGTTAATAAGCATTATTTTATTCTATTTTCTAGTTACGCATTGATCGACAGGTTAATAGCTGTTATTACGGATGCATGCACATGAGACAACAAGCATTGTATCGACCGATAGCCTCACTATTCTGTGATCTAACTGGTCTGGTGTTTAGCTTCCATCAATCAAACTTATGATGTGCCAAGCTTATTCCAATCATGAGATATTGATAAAGAAATTCCCCGTGCGGTGCAACTCAACAGCCATTTTTACATGTTGCTACAAACATGTTGCTTCAATCTTAAATTTGATTGACGGAAGCCAAAATGGCACATGTCTCGAGTCGTTATGTCTCAGACTAATTTATGAAAAGCACTGTAGTAACTCTTTTATTTCTAAGAGTGTTTTCAAATGTAATTTAATCAACAAGCTAAAAAAAATTTAAATCTAAAAATTGATACAGAAGCTTCTAATTTATTCTAAAATGTATTTATCATCAATAATGTAATATATTAAGATTTATTGATTACAGTTTGCGTTAATGATTTTTGATTTTTTTGTGTTATCAATTTAATTTATGATTTTAAACTAAACTGAAGTGTACATGACGGTACAAGAATATCATCATTTGTCATTAGAATTTTGATAAAAAAATGGCTCTTGCCAAACACCAAAATTGAGGTTAAATTTTGTAGAACTTTTACTGTAAAATATGATGACTTATCTTGCACCAACAGCTTCACTTCAGACATGCATGTGACAAAAAGTCTTGGCTAAGATCAATAGTTTTAGAGACCGGTCATTATTTACAGGGTGCAAATAGAGGGGGGCCAGAATTTTTTATGCTCCATAAAGAACTGGGCTAAGAGAGACAAAGGCACTTTAGGGGGAGGAGTCACGGAAATTTGTGCAAGTAAAAATCAAAATGCACCAGCCTCCCCTCCCTGTATATATTGAATGGTTCCTTACTGGTTAAAATCTATCTATCAAATGGATTTTTGCTGTACAGACTACTAATTAAGTGATCTGTCATTTGTAAAATAAACGTTATTGTGACAATCTCTTATCCCTCCAGAGTAACTCAGTTTGAAGGTTTCTGCATTTTGAAAAGGAATTGAAAAGATTCTGCCCTTTAAGAACTTTTCATATCTCTGTGACCTACTAACTCCAGATGTCTGGTGTTTTGGCTTCTGTCAATCAAACTTATGATAAGCTGAGTTCATTCCAATCATGATCAATAAAGAAATTCCTGGGTAAAAATGGGTTTGTGGTTACAGGAATTTCCTTGTTCAATCAGAATGAACTCAGCACATTGTAAGTCTGATTGACAGAAGTCAAAATGCCAGATGCATGAAGTTAGTTAGGTTGTAGAAATATAAAAAAGCACTCTAATTCCAACCCATTCCCATCACTCAGTCTGGAGGGAAAAAAGGGACTGTTAACATTTTATAATATAAACCTTCAGACAAGGTTAGGCCCGGTTTAGACGTCAAAGTTCACATGTGCCAAATCTAATGCAAATGAGTAAAAACTATTGTTTGAGTTCATTCACATTAGATTCGGCACATAATTATGAACTTTGACGTCTAAACCAGGCCTTAATGATATTTATATTTTTAGCGTTTTATCAGTGAACACACAATTTACATTATACATGTACATTGATGTATATTTTAAAGTGAAATATAAACATTGATGTTGATTGTATAATAGAAAATAATGTGGAAAGTTATTTTACATGTAAAGCTACTAGCTGTTTTATTAAATTGTTATCATTTAACTCATGTTGAAAATTAATTCTATCAAGTACTTGAATATCTTTCGAAAAAAATAATCATTCTGATGACCAGACAAATTCCTCTAAAGATGAAGAGATATCATCTATTATGAGGTAAACCTCGATCTTAGACACACTCTGATATCTAAAGGCTGGGGCTTCCTTGCCATCTCCCTTGTCTAAGAACCCTGTGAAGCCCTGGGACCATACTGTAAGGATGGATGAAATCTTTAAGCTAACCGTCAAGGGCAAAAAGGGTGAGATTATTTGGCTACTGATCCCCAAGGATGGCTAAAAATGCTTAGAAAAAAACAACTCTACATATCAACAATAAGGTTATTGGTTATTTTAATAATTGTTATAGGTATTGGTCTCGTTCATATGATAATAAAAAGACAAAGGACATGGCTGCCATGTTAGTTAACATAACAAAAGACACCAAGATGAAATCTTTTGTCAATGAAAGTAAACCATAATGGCAGCTATGACAACATGCACCCCAAAAATAAACATTACATGATTATAGACAATTAAATCTGAAAATGATTTAACTTATTTCTTTGAGAAATTTCACAAAATTTCATTTTGTTATAGTTAAAATTAGTTAATTAAAATTTATTTTTGTGTCTTTAGACCTCAAATTTAAAAAGGTCTAGGACCTTATACTCAGTAAACAGCTCTAAAAAAACAGCTCTAAAAAACACAAATAGACCGCTTCAGCTTGGGTGCAATTCTTTCCATTTCAAATCACACCATTACACCTGTTTTCATAATTATGTGACTCAGACAACTGGTATAATTCAAGTCATCTGGGTTTTTGACTTCTGTCAATCAAATTTTCCGGTCTTGACCAGTCAAATACGGTTTTGAACAGACATGTTGACCAGTCATATTTGAAAAAAATAAAATAAAATATATGCCGGACATCTTGACCGGCGTATGACTTCCCGTTATTTTGAGCCCAGTGTTGTATACTTATTTCAATAAAGTTAGGCACGGTCCAAAAATCATCAAAGCTGACACTGCTGAGGATCACATCAAACAACTAAAGCTGTTGTAATGATATTGGCTTTGTAGCTTTTCAGGTGATTAAGGCCCAGTTCTCATCATGAGACGAACCTAATGACATCAAAGAAGTCTGCCTTATTATCCATTGTTTTCAATGCATTCAGTTCATGAGAAGATCAACATTTGAAATGGGCCTAAGTTTTACAGTGCGGACACTGGAACCATGAAGCCTTCAAGGTTTTTTTGACATTTTCCAACTATCCAATCAGCACTCTCCACATAAAAAGAGATGAAACATTGTTTAGGCATCCTCCAATCATAATAAATGGCATAATCTATGTGATTTAGCAGATCATAATATAGATCACATGAGAAAATTCAAAATAGATTTCTAAAGATGGCGCTTAAAAAATGTTTGATTCCTTTGTTTCTTTGGAGAGCGCTGATTGGATAGTAATGTTATGAAAAGAAGTCAAAAAAACCTCAAAGTGTTTGTGGTTCAAGTATCTACACTGTACTATTGAAATGGTTCATTGAAATGAGTACAAATAACCTGTGGTCAAAATCAGGCATGACATTATGACTTACCTAACCTTGACTAAAGTTATAGCATACATGAAGAAGACATTACCAACAGCAAGAACATAATGAAACCAGTCCACCCCCCTCAGTCCAAAGATTCTATCAATAGGTTCCAGTCCCCCAGCAGCCATATATGCAATACATCCACAAATACCAAACAAGTTCTTCTCCATTACCGAGACGAATATCATCCCAAGGACAGCAAAGGTGCTCACTAGCTTGGACAGGTTTTTATTGAGGGAAGTTGGTACGAATGATAACATGAATCCAGCTCCAGCACTTGCTAGGTGTAGGTTGCCGAGATTTTGCTTTAGGTGATGGAAGCAGAATCCTGCAGCTATGAGTGGCACACCTGTAATGTACAGCATATTGGTACATGGTTGATGCATGTCGCACAGTGGGTTGGAGCAGGGGAGAGCAGGATGGATGGGAATTCTAAAGAAATTCTTGGGGTGTGCAACCAAATCAAATAAATCTCCCTTATTTAAGTGTCTAGTTGTTCTAGCGCTTTCACACTAAATATCATTGGGACACTTTTTACTCACACACACTACATTTAATATCCTATGCACACCAGGCTCACTTACATGATGATTTTTAAGGAGGGAGGAAACCAGAGAACCCAGAGAAAACCATCGTAGGAGAGAACAACACATTAAACAAACTCAGTTCACATATGGTGTCCGCAGCTAGGGCTCAAACCGGTGACCCAAACCTTAGGAACCACACAGTCACTGTGGTGAAAGAGGATGCATTTATAGCAGCATATGCCACCCATGTTACCCCATGCTATTCAGTATCATATAACTAACCATGAAAGAGCCGCCATCTTGGTTGACATAACAAGAGAATTTTAATGAGGAATGTTTTGTATGGTCAACCAACATGGCGGCTAGTAACCCCCAAGAATACTAATTAAATTCTAAGCTTAAGTACTCACCAACTACAGAAGCAAACCACGACAAATATTCATGTATCTTGATAACAACGTTATGATACGATGGAAGAACTATACCAAATCGTAACACACCAAACGAAGCAGCAATGCCAACGAGGACAAAACCAAACACTGCATGAGGACTGAGTCTCAGAAGAGATGAGTTACTAGCACATCCAAACGACACCAGAGCCAATACTAGATCTGATACAGCAGTGGAAATATGTCTTTGCTCCATTTTAAATCAACACTATGCAATAGTTTAGACTATAAAGAATAATAAAAGTGTTTTTTTTAGGAAGTTGTATCAGTGATTCAAATGAGTACAGCCGCCATTGAATGTCCCGGCATGCATTTACCACAGGCTTCCCAGCATGCGCAAAAATAAAAACGGGCGGGAAAGGAAACGAAGTAAATTGAAAAAAAGAAAAAAGGGAATAATAAGAGTGTCTGGAAAATTTTTATATTGATTTGCAGTGTGCTTAAGAAACCAAAACTAATTTTATGAAGTGAAATGTGGAAAAATTGGGTTTCCTATGTTGATGAAAAGAACCCTTAGGATCAGTGCAGGGATACATCACGGGCGAAGGAAGCTGCCCTGTAGCGTGACCGATAGCGTGACTGAATGATGATCAGTGGTAACGCTTTTGAAACTCGTTTCACACTCGGGCTATGTGTTCTCGCGAACTTTTATTAATAAATTATCTCGGATAATATTCAGAGGATATTTTTTTCTTTATTTAGCTAATTCTTCAATCTTTAAATAAACACACTGCCACCTTAATTTTTGTACCGGAAGTGATAAAGCCGGGACTATCACCGGTACCAGGCTTCACTCAAAACATATGCCCCATCTTCGCCCGTGATATAGTTTCGCCTGAGGATCAAAATGGCGACCAACATGGATCTTCCAGCAAGACTTCCATTGCTAATATTGGAAGACAAGGTTCTTCTTCCAGGTTCTTCTATGAGAATAGCAATAAGAGATAGTTCAAGGTAAGTTTTTCTCGCATGCTTTTGTAGTACAGTTTAAAATGGGAGCTATATTTTTGTAGTATGACGTTTTGCTTAACTTATTTTGGTCTAATAACGTCAATTTATCTTATAACCTTTGAAGCATTCGTATGATGGACTCGAGGCTGTTGAAGAGAGACCTGCTAAGAAGTGTGCTAGTTGGTGTGGTCCCTCGACGATCAAATGAAGAGGTTTGTGTTCTTACGTAAAGATAAAATGTACCTTGTGTCCTTAACATGCTTACAAAACATTGAAAACAATTCGTGTTTTTGTTATCTTTCATTGTCCAGCAGAACTCGATGTTACGTTTAAGATTCTTTTATATATTTTTATTTCGTACAAATTACATGGAGCATGCAGAATTTGGCATGCAATTTGATAATTATTATGCTCAGTCATTCTCTTGAGAATAAGATTCTTTGTTTGAGTTGTATCCATATTCATTCTTCTCATATGCAACTGTTAAACAAAGAAATGATACTCTAGGGAATGACATGTGGTCTTGAGAATAAGATTCTTTGTTTGAGTTGTATCCATATTCATTCTTCTCATATGCAACTGTTAAACAAAGAAATGATACTCTAGGGAATGACATGTGGTGTGAAATGGGAAAAGATGTGAAATCTAAAGCACTCTATAGAATTGTGAAATTTGATATTCATTTTGGGAAGTCACATATGTACTGTGAACAAAATTGCTAACATATTACATGTCCTCATACAGCATTCTAGCCAGTTGTTAGTGAACACCTTGGGTACAGCAGCTGTTGTTGTCCAGGTTACTGGTACAAACTGGCCAAAACCTCTCTACACTTTGCTAGTGACTGGACTGTGTAGATTTCGTATTGACAGCATCATCCAGGAGGTGCCGTTTCTAATTGGTAACATCACACAGATGGATTCACCTTCAAAACAAGGTAAGGCAGAATAGAGTACAATTCCTTGGTTTCAATTATTATTGACAGATGTGGAGAAGCCAGTGTAGGAAGAGAGACATGTTCAGATTAAGAAATGTGGACAGACAGTGACATAGTAATAGAAAGAAAGGGAAATAAAAGGGATGGGAAACGCGGACAGGGATAGGGACAGGGACATGGAAGAAGACATTGATAGTGAAAAGTGAGACAGGGATAGAGATGACTGGAATTAAGAAAGGAAAAATGGAGGGGATACCTAGGACATACAATAGATAGTGAGCCACCTAGGACATGAAAAGTGTGATTTTTGTGATATGGAAAGTGGATGGGATCAGCAACTGGGATTGGGGAAGAATAAACTGGGAAAGAGATAGGAATAGCAGGAACAGGGACATTAAGAAATAGATACGAGAAAAGCTAGGATAACGACTTTGAAATGGACAGTGAGATGGATACAAGGAAAGGAACACTATTGGCATGGACAGGGGCGGATCCCAGGAATCAAAGAAAGGGTGGGCCAGAAAACTTTGTCCTGGTTGAAAGCCTTCAAGACCATATGCAAATTTTTATTTTGCCAAGTTTAAAGTGTTCCAACATGATGGAAGAGGTTTATTGGGGAAGGGAAAGTGACAGGTGTAAGGGGACCCCTAGCTGAGACATATGTAACAAGGAAGAAAGGAAAAAATATAAGATATGGGTGATTCTAAAGGATATAGATAAAGAAAGATCACAAGATTATTGGATCAATTCAACACCAATATATAAGTTTAAGCTAACTTGCACATTATTTCCTTCTAAGAAATGGCCATCAAGAAAAATGCAGAGTTGACATCAATAGCAGTGGAATTTCGGATCCTTGCAGAAGACATTGTTGACATGCTTGATGGCAAAATTCCTGTCATTACCAGGCTAAAGGTAGAATATGCAGCAAAGTACAAATAAGTTAAACCTGGTTCTCACTAGAAAAGCAAGCTGATGCAACTCTAAGGTTGTTCTTGCTGTGTTATTAAAATATTGTAATTTTCAATGTAAAGGAAATGCTGAGTGCTCTGCCAGACCACAGCCTCCCTGACACCCTTGCTTCCATTGTCAAAGCTACATTTGATGAAAAACTAGAGGTAAGTTAACCATGCAGCAGACCCTAAATATGTTCAAATGTTTTAACTCCTTTGGAAGTCCCAAAATAATGGTGTTAACTAGGCTAACAAAATGAACTACGAAAAGGGTTCTGGTAGAAGTGTATCAAGGGTAATAAGGGGAATCAAGAATTAGAAATGACAAGACAAGAAAACATTTTTGCAGCATATTAGCATGTGTTTTAGACTTGGCTTGTCTGCATTTCAATCCCATAATGCATTATTGTGACGTCATCTGTGGAAAGTGCTATTCTTGTACTTGTTATACACACAGGTATTGAATACAACTGACTTGGTTGAAAGATTCAAGAAGGCGCTTCACCTTTTAAAAAGACAGCAAGGGGTTAGTAGATTTTTTTTCCACCAAATCTTTTGCACAGTGCATTGAACATTTATGGTTCAGTACTAGTGAAAGCAAACAAAGCCTTACAGCCAAATAATTAGACCTTGCCCATATTTTCTTGACTGATGCAGGGCTCGAAATAGGAAACAATTATAGCCTGCCAGTCCAGTAAATTTTGCCTGCCTTTTTATTATTTTTACTTTCGATTTTTGCCAGCCAAACCTTAAGTTTTGCCTGGCTTTTTGCCATTTGCAGGCCGCTATTTCGAGCCCTGTGATGGCATCAAGTTGAGGTTGGACTTGATTAAATACAGTAATGAATAAATACATCAAGTCCACAAAATTGACTTGGAACCATTGTTTAGTGACTACTGAAGCGAATTTGGGCTCAACAGGATCCACAGAGGGGGAGGGGCTAAAGCCCCCACACTTCTTTCTAATAGCTAATATCCACTAAGTTTTCCAATCAAGCCTCCCTCCCCCTGCCCCCCCCTCAACACATGTACTTTATGACCAGTTGACAATCAAGTATTGACCAACACTCGGCTGACTATCAACTGACAGTCAGGCAGCAGTCAGGCAGCAGTCAGGCAAAAGAAATATGTCGGCTAATCATAAAGTACACGATTACCCACATGCACACTTTTTCCCTTTTTGTATACTACTGTTATCTCATATTTTCCAATCTAAGAATCCCCCAATTCTTAGGGTGTTCCAGTGCCCTTGGTGAAGGATCTATTAGGTCTATTGTATTGATGTATTAACTTTTCTCTTCAGGGACTCAAATTGGGGGAACAAGTTAAAAGGATTTCAAGGTCTACTGACCCAAAGAAAGCAAAGCAGATTAGAAAGGTAATTAAGAATTCTTTACCAGCTAGTTCCCTACGTCCATTCTTTCCTTCCTTCGTTTGTTCGCTCATTTATTCCTTCATTCCTTCATTCATTCCTTCCTTCATTCGTTCATCTATCCATCCATCCGTCCATTCATTGGTTTGTTTATTCATTCCTTCATTCGTTCTTTCATTCATTCCTTCCTTCATTCGTTCATCTATCCGTCCGTCCATTCATTCGTCCGTTCATTCATTCGTTCTTTCATTCATTCCTTCCTTCATTCGTTCATCTATCCATCCGTCCATTCATTCATTCATTCATTCCTTCATTCGTTCTTTCATTCATTCCTTCCTTCATTCGTTCATCTATCCATCCGTCCATTCATTCGTTCGTTCATTCATTCGTTCTTTCATTCATTCCTTCCTTCATTCGTTCATCTATCCATCCGTCCGGCCATTCATTCGTTCATTCATTCATTCATTTCTTCATTTGTTCTTTCATTCATTCATTCCTTTGTTCATTCATTCCCTCCTTCATTTGTTCATCTATCCATCCATCCGTCCATTCATTCGTTCGTTCATTCGTTTGTTTATTCCTTCATTCCTTCATTTATTGATTTTGATTGAAATTGTCCTTGACTTGTTTTGATATTTCCCTTCTTTTTTATTTCAATCAGTTTGGTGGTGGTTCTTTCCCAATAAGGATCAACAAAGGTGATGATGATAATGACGACGAGGATGACATTGAGGAACTGGAGGGAAAGATCAAGGCAGCTGAGTTACCAGAGCATGCTTTAAAAATTGCAATGAAAGAACTCAAGGTTGGCTTCCTGTACTATTATGGCACAACAATTGCTCAAAAGAATAGGTTATCATAAATTACTCTGTAACTCTTCCAAAACATGCTTTTTTTCAGCGCTTAAAGAAAATGCCTCCCCAGTTTCCAGAACATGCCACAACAAGGTTAGAACTATTTTCTTAGAATTTGAATAATCATAGATAACTATGATAACTTTCCACGGTCATGGAAATTGTATTCTGAATTTACAATTTACCCAAAAGTCAGTGAAAAGTCAGGGAATTTCCAGATGAGTGGGAAGCCTGGTAACTATTTTTCACACTTGGTCTCATCCAGATCAGTGCGGTAGTGAGGGGGGCAGCCCCTCCCCCAAAAGTTTGATCTTGGCAATGTGGGATTTCTGTGGATATGGTGGGAAAATGGTAAATCCCCCCCCCCCCCCCCTTCTATGATTGAGGCCTCACTATGCCCCTGATCCATATCCGTATATTTTTTACTATTAGTAACAGTACTTTAAACCTCTTTTCAGGAATTATCTGGAATGGATGACTGACTTGCCATGGAGTAAGGAAACAAAGGACAAACTGGACATCGCACAGGCGAGGTGAGAAGGCAATGAAATATAAAGTATAGCCAGGGTATCTCCTGTTCTGCCAATCTCCATCTGATTTATAAGTCTACCCGGTATGCCCTCATGTTTTCCATTTCTTCAAGCTTATTGATAACCTCTTTTATGATCATGAATAATATATTTTTTGATTAATTTAAAGGCATGATTTGGATCAGGATCACTATGGCCTGGAGAAGCTAAAAAGAAGAGTCATTGAGTATCTAGCTGTCAGGAAACTCAAAAACAGCTTAAAAGGTACTTCTAGACCCCTTGCACGTGATTTCAAAGCAGTTCAATTTGGAGGACAAAACAAAAGAATTTCAATCTCCTGAGAATCGGAACCTATTGTTTTGTCCTCAAAAAATTTGAGCTACATTCTTAAATCCCATCTGGCACTCAGAATTTTTTCTGAGCACATTTCACAGTATGGTACGATCATATACACATTTCATTCGTAAGTGCTGCAAGAGATCTATAAAAGGCTCAATAATTGTTGTGAACACCATTTATGACCTAATGTGGGTGTGTCTTTTCATGTACCTTATTACATGAAATTTTCGCTAATTTCGCGATTTCGGAGGTCGCCTATTTCGTGAAACTTTAATTTCGCGATTTTGCGGGGAAAAATCATATTCTAAGTCACTTTCATTTGGCGATTTTGCGGGGGAAAATCATATTCTAAATCACTTTAATTTCGCGATTTAGTTGATTAAACTATTCATTATTTGTTTCCAAGTACACGCATTCCTAGAACAAAATGATTTTATTGCCAATTTTTAACAACAAAAAATAACTTAAAATTTCGCTAGTTTTGACTTGAGTATAATGAATACTGGAGGTACCAGCGATTTGTTCTCAGTAACGTCTTTTGCCCCTGCTTTTTGATAACCAATAATTCTTTATTCTCTCAATAACGTCACTTCATTTTCCCGACTTTCGCGACACTTTAATTTAAAATCGCGAAATTAAAGTCGCGAAAATTCATGTAATAAAGTAATATAATATTACTGTACATAATTCATACTTCTCATATTCCAGGTCCAATTCTGTGTTTTGTTGGCCCGCCTGGGGTGGGTAAGACAAGTGTTGGCAGGTCAATAGCCAACACACTTGGAAGAGAGTTCCACAGGATCTCATTAGGCGGGATACATGACCAGTCAGACATACGAGGACACAGGTAACCCAACATAGAAAATATCTTCACCAATGATTCACTAATTTCCTTACAACGGTTCACTGGTCAAACATAAAGCACGCAAGTGAGGCTTCAAGGTAGTTTCAAAGGATTATTCAAATCTGAACCTTGCAGCCTCAACTGAATGCTTTGTGTTTGACCAGTGAACCAATGTATGGAAAGTGGTGAATTGAGAGTATCCTTAGCCAATAAAAGGAAAGAAATTGAGTAAAGTGAAACATTTTTCTTGTATTTTCAGGAGAACATATGTTGGTTCTATGCCAGGGAGAATCCTAACAGCTCTCAAGTCTGTAGGAGTGAAGAACCCTGTTATTTTACTTGATGAAATAGATAAACTGGTAAGTGTAGAGTACATTTATATTTGTGATAACAGGGCCGAAGAAGAACGAATCAGAGGTCGTGGATATGATCGCGGGCTCACCTGCTTTCTATAAAAAATGTTACCAGATGATCTGAGAAAAAAATATTTTCCATTCAGAATCAAGAAAACTGAGGTGTCACATTTGTGGCCTACGCACTGCAATTAGATAAAAAAATACTGCATGCTTCTTTGCTATTTTGTTTAGGTATTGTTGAGGTGTTACACTAATTTGTATGTCCTTTAAGAAAAAAGAATAACTACTAGTGGTAGTGTGCTCGCCTTTCACCTCTGTGTTGTGGGTTCCATTCCTTAAGGTCCTTTTACACTGTGCAATTTTCTCAGCAACTTGTCTCTCGATGCTTAAAAATGCTGTTGCTAGTTGCCGCGGTGGGGTGTTACAATACCGGCAACGCGATCTCAGCAACTTGTACCTTAAAAAATATGCTTTAAAATTGCGAGAAAAGTTGTTGGAGGGCTGATACACTGTGCAATGTTGTTGCCAGTTGCTGCAATCCGTTGCGAAACGTAGAACTGAGTTCTTCTTCGTACAACGCTACGCGCAACAACAAGAATTGCGAGACATCCCCTGTTACACTGTGAGAGACAAGTTACTGGAGAATTACACAGTGTAACAGGGCCTTTAGTAAAACATGTTCCCTTTCTTTTTTCAGACCAAGAGCCTTCATGGAGATCCCTCAGCTGCACTGTTAGAAGTACTAGACCCTGAGCAAAACTGGACTTTTGTTGACCAGTATCCTTTGGATGTGAATATTATTAGATCATATAATCTTCTGTTCATGGCAATTAGTGCCAGCTTTAGATTACTTGTCTACTATTCTTGACTTGTTAGGGAAGCACAGGTGGCGTAGCAGTGAGAGCGATTGCCTCTCACCAATGTAATCGAGGTTCGAGTCCCGCCGGGCTCGGTGTCGTATGTGAGTAGAGTTGCTTGTTGGTTCCCTGGGTTCTCCCGTTTAAATCCCTCCACAAAAATCAACTTCTAAACTCCAATTGTAATTTCAGTGCGCGAATAGTTACCCTGTAGAGATGCCACTGCTTAATCCCGCTATTTTTATTTAGTTTTTTTTCTTTTTCAATGTCTAAAGAAACTGTTGCCGTTTGAATTCTGTAAACATGTTTAGAAAAGCTATTTGTTCTCTTTGCTGCTTATTATCCAAATTGCTCTTGCATATTTTAACACTAGATGGTAAAAAAAATACTTCAATCATTTTAAGGTCATAATGTTATCAAGTTAGCTACCTTAACACCGATACTTAGCTACCTCAATCTACCATTTGATCTATCACAGGTAAAGTTACGGACACACGGTATAACATTGCGCGCAATGTTGCAGGCAATTGATGTTGCGAGCCATGTCACACGACGCAATTTTTTGCACACAATGTTGCTGAATTATAAAACGATCCTACTTCAGCAACATTGCCTGCAATATTGTGTGTAATGTTGTACAGTGTGTCGCGCATTTATTATAACATTAGTGGGGCTTATGTTAGTGATAATAAGACTTACATCTTAGCCCAAGAACGGTTTTCTATAAACATTGTATTGTGCTGTTTTTGTAGATCGAAATAATATCCATACTGTAAAATAAACTTTGTAACTTTCTATGTTCATTGTCATGTTTTACAGGTTTTGTTCATAGCCACTGCAAACAGCGTTTCTACTATTCCACCCGCTCTTCTAGATAGAATGGAGGTGAGAACTAAATGCGCGCAATAGCCTTAAGAAGCATCGATGAAACGACTAATCAAATTAATTGGGTTATAAAATTAATTGCGGAAAAACGCGGTGCCGTCTTTTCGTTGCGCAAAAAAACTCACAGTCATTGCGCGTCATCTAAGGTCGTGCGACGTATACATTTTTATCAAATTTTATCAAGGAAGTAGTAATATTCTTGCCTTTATGAAATGCAGTCCAAGACTGGTTTCCATCGAGCCTCACATAAAATTCTGGGACTGAGTTTATGGACGCAAATTATAGATGTGAGGTGAATTGTGGTAAGGTGAGGTGGGATTGTGAGGTATGTTAGGGCGAGGTGGTCAGGTGGTGCTGTGAGGTTAAGTTTGCGTAAGGTGAGGTGGGGTGGGGTTGGGTGAGGTGGGGTGGGGTTATGTGAGGTAAGGTAGGGTGAGATGGGGAGGAAGATGTTAGGTCCGGTGATGTTAGGTGGTTCTGTAAGATAAGGTGAGGTGGTGTAAAGGTTTGATGTGGTTAGAGGCCAGGTGTCCTGGTGTAAGCACGAACGGACCAATCACAGCGCGCGCCCGAGCTCCCACTCTCTTCCCAATACAAAAGCACGCGTAATAAAGAACTTAGAGAGAAAAGTTGAAGTATATGATGTATAAAAAATTAAAGCGTTTATTTGCCACAATCTCTCCATTTACGAGCCCCATCCCCTCGAATTCCGCACAATATATGACTTTTAAAACTATAGCTGGGAGGGTTGGAGAGGCAAGGTGAGTTTTTTAAGGGAAGTGAGATGAGATGAGATCAGACAATCATATTGCCGCACAATTCATTGACTTTCTTTGTTTATGATGCAGCTTATTCAAGTACCTGGATACACCCAAGAAGAGAAGCTTGCGATCGCTACAAGACATCTCATTCCAAAACAGCTCAAGGTACGGTAATTAATTATCTACTCCTTTTCACTTTTGCTTTTACGCGCGCAATCAAGTTTCACTTTAAGTAGATTTCTCATGACTGAGAAAATCTTAAGCCAATTCCCATACGTACTGATTGGCTCTCAACTGGCTTCTGTATTCAAGGGCTGTGATTGGATAATGTGCTTTTTCGTGCTCTTTGGTTGGTCCAGATAGAAAGCCATTTGATTGTGCCAGGTAGCGCGCGTTTCCCAGTCACACAAAATCTAGTCTATTTTATTATATAGCAAGATACACAATTTTTTTTTAATTTAAAAGATCCAAGAGTTATTAGTTCCTAAGAAATAATATAATTAATGTTATCATTACGTTATTTTGCAGGCACATGGCTTGAAACAAGATGACATTCAGTTTTCCCAGGATGCAGTCAAGTCCATAAGTAAGTCACTTATCCACGAGGGATAAAAACATATGTATAATATATTTAAATCTAAAAATGCATAGCAGGTTTTTAAAATTTTTAAAACCAATGCAGTTTGCACCAATATTGCAAGAACCCCTCAGTCACGAAAAATGCGTAACTGTTAATTTTGATTGCATAGAATCTCTCGAGGCGCGAAAATACGAGCAACAAAATCGTGCAACGTGTCGTGCAACATTGTTGCGTCGAAAGTTGCAGAGCGAATTTTGCCTATATTACCGCCCCGCGCGCAACAAATTTTCTTTGTTGCAGAGAGTAGAAAGAGTTTCTACTTCTGCAACAAAGTCTTGCAACAAAATTGTGTTGTTTCACGGGGTGGAAATACGAGCTGCATTCACTGCAACTTGCAACGCAACAATGTTGCTTGACAAGTATCACGATCTTGTTGCTTGTATTTCCGCGCCCCTAGTTTTCTTTGAGGCGTATAAGTTGATTTGGGTTAGCGGGAATGCTGGAGGGGACTTTGGATGGCTTATTTTAATGCTTCATCGTGATTATAGTTTCTAGTTATACTCGTGAAGCTGGTGTTCGTTCGCTGGAGCGAAAGCTTGGCGCGCTCTGTCGATCGGTAGCTGTAAAGGTAAATAAAATACTCACATCTCTTTTCATGTTTCTTGTAACTTGTTGTTGGTTTTTTTTATTCGTCAATCAAAAATCTATGAACTTAGAGACTGTTGTGCATTTGATAAAACACGCAAAAACTTTCTGCGTCTGGATTTTTCTAAAACGCGCTCCAATTAAACTATATAAGAAACGTCTAAAGGCCTTCAGTCTAGACCTTTTCGGCTTAAGCGTAATGTTTTCCAATTGCAGTTCACATGTTATTCCCTAGAGTTTTATTTCTTTGTTTAACGGCTGCTCATGAAAAGACACATGAATATGGATACAACTGAAACAGAGAATCTTATTCTCAAGAGAACGACACGTGGTCTGAAATGGGAAAACATTACCTTTACACCAAACCAAAAAGGTCTATTACTAAAGCAAGTCTCACTTGGTATTCTCTATGTCTTTTATAGTTTGCGGAGAAAAACTCCACGGATTTCGAGCCAAAGGACAACAAAGACGCGCAAGCTGAAGAGAGCACGGAGAGAGATATCAAGACTGCAATAAGTAGTGACGACATTCAAGTACCTTTTACCATCACTAAAGAATTTGTGGTAGAAATCCTTGGGGTGAGTTGGCTGAGCTGCGCGCTGCCGAACCAACATTTGCTTGCGCTGTGCTCGTACATTTCTGGATCTAATCGACTTTAGCATCAACAAACCAGTGAACTAACTAGTCCTAAATCCTGCGTTCTGATTGGCTGCGCTACCCATGTGCTTTTAGTGATAGCCCCTTTGGTAGGGAACACCTAAATCTAGCATATATTCTGGCTTCTGCCTCGCATTTGCGATGGCCGAGGTTTCAATAACAATCCCAAATGACTTAGCGCCATTCAGTCACACTTTCTCGATGGACTTTGTGGTATTTCTTTTGTGTTTCCACGTTAACGTCACATTCGTGATTATTTTGAGAATGGTCCATTAGTGCTTTGTGCGCTTGCTATTAAGTGAAGACTAGCCACCAGACATACCTTTTTATTAAGTCCATCATCCAACTGAATGGGTCAGTCCAATGCAAGACTGACCCAAATGACTTTCCCTTTCAAACCGCTAGTACCTACGAAGTTTAAATTGCGCAGGATCTATACTCTCATCAACATCATTTTCTCATAACTAATCTTAATTTTTCAGCCTCCAATTTTCGAATCAGAAGTCATGCAACGATTAGCTGTACCAGGTGTTGCCACAGGTATCCCATCTGTAATTCTTATGGTTGTAGTGTTCTTCTGAATAAATAGTGTCTAAAGCAATGGACATCTACCTTGGGTTATAGTTGATCACCATTTCAGATCCCTTTTCATTCTTTTGAGTATCATTTCTTTATTTACCGGTAACGTTTGAAAAGACACTCGAGAAAAGAATCTTATCCTCTAAAGGATGACTTGTGGTTTGAATGGAAAAACTTGCCCAAGCTTAATGGGCCTATTGATTAAAAACAAATCAGTAAACCTCTCGAACTTGGGCCATTTGTTTTGGCCATACATACCACGTGTCTTTTTGAGAATAGGATTTGTTTAATTTGCATTCAAACAAAGAAATGATATTCAAGAGAATGACAAGTGGGCTGAAATGGGCAAAAAATTTCGCCTAAGCTAAGAGTGTCTACTACTTGCGCAAACTCCGTTTTCATAGATTTCAGCAATTTTAGTCCCGCAGATATCAGTAGACACCAATTTTCACCATTACTCATTTTGTCTTCGCCGCGCGCGCATGAATAAAAGTGGGTCCAGCTCTGGAATAACGTAGCCTAAGAAGATCCAGGACTTTAACATCCCATTTCAGGAAAAAGAATACAACTAAATTAAATCATTTTCTTAGAATTTTTCGTTGTTTTTCCAGGTCTAGCATGGACAGCGATGGGTGGAGAGATCATGTTTGTAGAGGCAACACGTATGGGAGGGGAAGGACAACTTACTCTAACTGGACAACTTGGTGACGTAATGAAGGAGTCTGCGCAGTTGGCCTTAAGTTGGCTTAGGAGCCACGCGGTTGAGGTTAGAACTTTCTAGAACTTTCTAGCTTCCTTATAGGTACCAGCAAAAGAAAATCTAACAAATCTTCATTGTTTTCCCCAGTATGATCTTGCTAGCGATCATGAAGTAGACTTGGTAGGGAGGACAGATATTCATGTACATTTTCCTGCTGGTGCTGTTGGGAAGGATGGTCCTTCAGCCGGGTTAGCCATTGTAGTGGCATTGGTTTCTCTCTTCAGGTGAGAAATGAAATACTTGAAAGAGTTGTGTTATTTTATTTCTCTAATAATATTATTGGACTTGGCATCACATGTAAGCAGAGTTTGTCAGGTCTCTCCCTTGATTCCAGGGTTTTTCTGTGGATTCTATGGTTATCCTCCCTTCGCAAAACACGCTAAATTCCAATCCTATCTGTGAGTTAGTCGTGCCCTGACTTATAGATCTGCCGAGATGCTCTTTTAAGCTTTCTGTCAAAAGCCCAGCAAAAGGCCTCTTTTTGAAGGTTACTTGGTTACTTGGGGAAATATTGAGTTAAAGGATATTATAATTTTTAAAACTTAATGAAAACCCAGTTAGACCTCAGTCACACAGTTGCACTAATCTTATTAACTATCTGTTAACTTCAGCGGTCGTTGCACAAGATCTGACACAGCGATGACTGGTGAAATAACACTTCGTGGACTCGTACTCCCGGTAAAGTATAGAGAAAAGAGATATTGTTTATCTGTCGGTAATTTCGCAACCTTTTTTGACAGTATTTGCCTTCAACACTGCGCAGAAATAGTTGTATGAGTATATAAGCTACGGACACACGGTGCAACATTGCGCGCAATCTTGCAAGCAATCGATGTTGCGAGCCATGTCACACGACGCAATTTGTTGCACGCAATGTTGCTAAAGTAGAAAACGCTCCTACTTCAGCAACATTGCCTGCAATATTGCGCGCAATGTTGCACCGTGTGTCTGCGCCTATATTGTAACTACTTTAACTAACGATTGAATGATGGTTATCATTGTAGGTGGGAGGAATCAAAGAGAAGATTCTTTCAGCTCACCGTGCAGGGATTACAAGGGTCATACTTCCAAAGAGAAATGAAAAGGTATTTGTACTTTTGAGTCTATCTAGTATTTTGAAAAGGCGCTGACACAAGATGCGGACGTTGCATTCATCGCTGCTTGCGAAGAAGATCACACCGTGTGCCTTCGTGTGTCATATCGCATGGATGCGCACACGATGCGAACTTCCTCTTCACTGCAGCATCGTATCGATTTTCCCTTGAAAAAATCGCATGGGCAAAGTTGATGGATTTTATGGTGAAGCTCATAGCATATGGCTTACTATAATTGTCCATCACGCTAGAACTATGGTTTACAGGTCTTGATTAATCGACCCGTTGTTCGCATGGTTGCGCACACGATGCGATCTTCTTCGTCGCATTGTGTGTCCGCACCTTAAAGAAATCATGTTAACAAGATAGCGAATTTCATGGTTATACTCATGCACATTCTTCTCTCTCTAAACCTATTTTTAAAACAGATTCAGGTATTTTTTTTGCCTTGGTTTTTGCTAGCTAGTTTTTTTTTGTATTTGTTCTCTGGCTTGTCAAATTTGGGTACGTTTTTGACATAGCAAAATGATTAATTTACTTTTGATTGATTAACGTTCATTTTCATGATTTTTTCAGGACCTACGCGAAATTCCAGAAAATGTTAAGGTGAGTAGTTTAAGACGATTTAATTCTTTCTTAGGGATGCGCACTCGTCCAATACAAAGAAAGTTGATGGCGAGAAAGTTTTTTCAGCAAACCCACTTTTTTACAGTTTTAGGCGCGTAAATTTTGGATGCGTAAATGCGCACGGCACAACACAAAATTGTCTACTTTGTTGGCATCACCGGGAGCCCAATTTAGATAATAGTAAAAGTGACAATAAAATCGTGGAAAAATCAAAAGGTCAAGATGTCCTCTATAATACCAACGAGCAAAAAAAATCCGTACAAAATGCACTAGAACATTTTTTTCGCGCGCGCCTTTGTTTTCCTATATAATTCCCCTATGGTATCCTATTTGTGGATTTGTGTCTAGTCGCCATCTTCAAAAAACATCACACTTTAAACCACGATTTCACCGTCTTTTAAACCACAAACTCCCGAAAAACTTGTCGTCAAAAATGGTCACTCCCTCGTAAAAGTATATTGACACAAATCCACACAGGAAGTCGATTTATTTGCAGCATCTCTCCTTGGGGCTCTGTTTGGGTTACACTGTGGTTGTCGCTTACCTTTTTAGATCATGCCAGTCAAAACTAAAAGCAGATACATAGCCGCAATACATAACACAGGGCATTAACAGTCATAACATTACAGTATCACTTACATTGCCCCATGTACCGTGTTTTTCTTTCAGACTGACTTAGAGATCATCCCAGTACACCGTGTGGAAGAAGCAATACAAGCTGCATTCGAAGATGGCTTCCCTTTCCTTAGGATACCGAACATTGTTGGTAGAAGCAAATTATAACAGATAATGTTAATGATGAATCATTTTTACAGCGCTGCGCAATGTACATTAAAAGCGCAAAGAAATCAAGAGAATCTATGATCCTAAATAGAGCATACCAGAACAAGTATTTCCAGATAATCACTGATTTGGAAAGCGCGCGATACCCATGTGAATAGACTACAAGGACTAAAAATTAAAGCAAAAGGGCTTTGAAAGCATGACAAATAGAAGATTCATCACAAGCCAGAAAGAACTGTGCATTTTTTTCCCTGTGGTTTGAACTCAGTCGCGCCTAAGGCAAGGCTTTTCTAGGGCTACGTGTCTGCCCTTGAAAAAAATTGCGCGACTTACTTAGAAATGCGAAATATTAGGAGCCAAATCAGCAAGGCCGCAGGAATCCGATACTTAGTTTCTGTAATGTTTGAAAGGTTTAAAAAAATACTTTAAAAAGTATTTTTTAGTAGACTGAAGTTATGAATTTAATATTTTCTGCAGTCCCTATGGAAATAGGCCTGAACCTTGATTTACACGGGCTGTTTTTTTATGCTTTATTTTCCAAACGTTTACAGAAAGCTGGTTCGGGATTCCTGTGCTGGCGCCAACAATGCAAATAGGACGAGGGTTTTTCAGATTGTATCAGATACATAGGGTTTGAACTTGATTGGTATAAAGTTGTAAATAAAATTATTATAAAGCAAACTACTGGTTTAGTTTGCGTCTCCTTGTTGAATTATGAAAGAGCTATTATACATACAAAAAGGATGTCATAATGCTACAACGATGGTGTGCTGTTTTTGGAGGCTTGAAGCTGTTGGATTCATGGATTTCGATTCACGGAAACGGTAATGACCCAAATAAAGGATCACTTTTTCAGCATAGCCTCCTGCGCAGCCGCTGTGAGGCGCTTCCGGTTCCCGTCATTCCCCCACTAGTAGGCTATTTCAGCACTGTTATTTGCCGCAAGCGGATTTATGGGGTTCCTGTGTTATTATTTTTCACACCTGTGTTGAGCGCGCAAAGACCCATGGGTCAAGGGTGTCGCGGGAATCTTTGTGGTGTATGTGATTCAAACCAGCGCTCCACTCTTGACTGAACTCCGCATTTTAAACCCTTTTTCTTTCATGAATACTTCCCAAATAACGGTAAGTCTGCTCCATATACTTGTGTTTTTGTTAGATACAGTATTTTTGATTCAAGAATTTGTGCGCTTTTCGGTTTTAAAGTAAAAAAAGACGAAGATGTTTACCGTAGAGACAGCTTCGTGTTGTCGTAAAGATTGCGCACTTGAAGCTTTTAAAGGCCGTTATTGTCTTTTAAATTCCGAAATCGCTTTGTATTCTTCTAGTTAAGTGTTCATTTTGATGATATCAATGCATTGTATGTAGAATATTCGGTTTCCTAGAGTAATTTATCCGCAAATCTCGCTCCTTCGAGGTGTGAGTTTGACTATCATGTGCTTCAAGCTTTTACTAGTAATTATGCCAATCTTTAAATTATTCCTTTATTCCTTTAAAAATATGAAAGATACCGACAAAGAAAGATTCTTCTTGAAATTGCTGTCTATTGTAATAGTTATTTTGAATTACAATCTTAAGAATAATGGAAAATTATAAGGTAAACAAGAGTGTCGCGAATGAATGAAGCCATTTAAAAAAAAATCTTTGCTAAGAAATATGTCAATCTAGACTTTACCTTAGCTTTATATCTTTTTAAAAAATAACATTTCTTTACTGAGAACGGTTAGCACAGAAGTTTCTTTTTGTGAAGATCGATAGTTTTTGTAGATGATTTTAGATCATTTCTCGCAGAATCAGTAAGAGATAGATTGAGCTATGCATCTGAGATTTATCAGTTCAAATAATAAACATCGCGCTCGGTGCAAGATTAAAGCGATTCTGTGTTAGTATTTATGTGGGATAAGAGAGACGTTTTTAAGGAACATGAGACTTATACCTGGCTTCTTTCTGTGCAATTAACTTGTGTTTCCAAGGTCCAGGAATTCCTGGAAACCCTTAGAATTTAAAGGTGGTCTTTCCTGGACAATGGACTTTTTTCCTGGAATTGGTTTCCTGGTTATTTATAATGTCTTCTGATTACTTAGGAGCAGATATTGTAGCCTTCACAATGGTATTACCAAGTGAGGTTCAGATTGGGAGATGCTGCGCTTACAAACCCTTAAGAAAACCTTTAACGCCGTCCAGTACATCAACAAGAAACCCCTTCACTGACAAACTAATTCAGCGATTGGAGACCAAGATTCTCCTCTTGGATGAAGATACTTTTAAAACAGAAGGAGAAACCATCAAGGAAGAAATATTATCTTCATTAAGTGATGGAGCTTTCACTACCAGTGCATGCTTGCAGCTATTCCTGGACACTGCCTGGAAAGACAGAAGCAGAAATCCAATGATTGCCAAAATATTCCATAACATTGCTCAAGTGCATGATGACGATTCAGCAACAGGCTTAACAGAACTGCTTGAGAAGAGCTGCAATGAGTTGCTAAACATCTTGACTTTGCTTGGAAAGCCAGGAGTCCATCATCTCTGCATCATAAGTTTGCTTTCTAATTTATACCGTCTTGAAGAACTTCCTGAAGAACACCGAGAAGGAGTAGAGAGTTACCTTGTGGACATTGGAAAAGCATTCTGGCCTTACTTTGTACCGCAGAAGCATGAAGTTTGGGACAATGAGTTGGTGTCCGATGCGATCTGTGATGTCTTTCACACGGTAGGAAGCGTTCTGGAGAGAGTATGTCCAGTCAATATGGAGCGAACATTTAATAAAATAACAACCATGCTCATCCAAACAAATACCACCTCCATGTACACCAGATGTAGACTCCTAGAAGTAAAGGAGAGGAGAGCTAAGGGATGGACCTTGCCAGTGTGTGCAAGAAATTACTACACAGCTGCTTTCCTAAAGGTAGTTTTCAAGGCTTAATTATTATATGTTCGATAAATACTTTCAATTTTATTGATATCCTGAAACAATCTTCTGGGTAAATCAGAGTTAGGGCACAGCTAATAGAACTTTTTCGAATATGGCGTCTATGACGTCAAATGAGGAGAATGAGAATGTCCCGGATGTCGAAACCCAATGATTTCCACTAGCAGCATCCAGGACTAGAATGCCCTGGATTTCAAAACACAATCATTATCACTCATGACATCTGGGACATTCTAGGACTCCTCGTTTGATGTCATGGACGCCATATTCGAAAAGGGTCTATTCTAAATTGGAATTTAGTTTGTTAAGTTTGAATCTAATTAGGAGTGGAGAAGTACTGTAGAGACTCGTATGACAACTTTCAAAAGATCGGGTTACATTTCCTAGTTGATGTCATGCCAGTTCACTCCCTTGTCTTATACTATAACTCTTTGTAAGCTTTATTTAATCAGTATTTTTATTTCTACCGTACACTATTGACAGCACACCAACTGTCAAAGTCCATTTTTCTCATACTCTGATCTGGGGAGAGGATATTCATGAGCGTATTTACAAGACATTTATGTTCACCACACAATATGTCTTATCACTCATTGTTATAGCAACAGCTTGTGCAAGAAAAACTCAGATAGAGTTTTCAAATGAGTGTTACTAAATAAGTATTGCTATAAAAATTTAAAACAGAGTGTATGATTTTTGTATTTTTCAACACCTAATGATTCTTGTTTTTTTTTTTTTTTAGTATCCCAAAGACAAGCACAGCTCAAGGTCACCCTCACCCACATCGCCAACACCAATAACCAAAAGAGAATTCCTGAGTAATGATAAGTATGAGGTAACTGTCCATGAAAAATGGAGTACAGTGTCTGTAAAACCCCGCCACCCTCTGGTCATTCACATTAAACCCAAACCTTTACCTGAAAAAAACAATAATATATCTTCTGAGGCGAATACCTCTACTACTAATACAGTCTCAAGTCCTACCACTAAATGTTCTGAAGAGCAGAGATTACAGAATATCTCAGAGCAGGAACATACCGATAATTCAGAAATCAGTGAGATTTCAACTCCTAAAAGCAGAGAGTTCCAGGACCAAAGATGTGGATTTGGATCTTTAAATGGCTCTGATGAATTTAAGCTACAAGCCAGTAAAGATTTCCATGACGGAAGGAAATCCTTTGAAAAAACAAGCGAGTCTACTAAGGAAAGGGACACCACAAACTCGACACCAGGTAGAAGTACTCCAGATAAGTATTCTCCAACTGAGCTGTTTTCTCCCCCCTTCAACGACATGGCATCAAGCAGTTCACCATTTGAGGAAAAGAGCCCCCATAATACAGGCACTTTCTCAAAATATCCATCATTCTCCTGTCCTGAAAGCAGCAGTCCACCAAGCTTTTCTGATTCACCATTCAGGAGGCATAATTCCTTTGGTAATAACACAAGTTCTCGGCAGAGATTGTCATCAACAGGGGAGATGAGTCATCAGAGGAGACCATCATTTCACAGATCACATTCAGAGAGTAGCGCTGGTGAGTCCACCTACTCTAGATGGGGACAGAGCCCAAATGGATGTGACTCTACTGGTTTTGGACATCCTGATGGTGGTAGGTTCAGCTTCGTTAGACCTAATAGAAGAAGGAGTAATCTAGGTAAGTTATTGAGAGACTGCATTACACATAACTAGATTTTTTAGATTTTTCAAAGAGTAATTTATTAGTAAGTTCAATAAACTGATTCAAGTTCGCACGACTTATGAATGAATAGTCTATATCAGTAGTCTACCATATTGAATGACAGCTATGCATTCTGGGATTGTCACATAAAGTCACATTGGTAGTTTTACGCATCAGTAGTTCAAAATGCTTTATTGATCTTTTATACAAAACTCTGTGCTTAATTGTACAATTTTGTTGATTAACTTTTTCATGGATGTACTGTTTGCACTCTACAGTATTGGTCTCACTTACTAACTTGAGATACTTATTTATTCTGATTTTAGAATTTCCAGTAAAGGAAGTCCTTGAAGGAGAAGATCTTGACACCAGTTCACGGTTATATCTATTGAGCTTTGCTACATCACCAGCAGCCTTAGAAAGACCTGCTGATTTGACTTTAACTCCTGAAGTAGAAGCTGATAAGGAGTGGTTAAAATGCTTGATACTGGATGAGGTAAAGACAGTTAATAATATCATTGATCTTGTAGATATTAGATAACAGCAGTAGGAAACAAATTTGATCCATCAACAACCCATCCATTCATCAATCCATCCATTCATCCATCCATTCATCCATCAATCCATCCATCCATTCATCAATCCATCCATCCATTCATCAACCCATCCATTCATCAACCCATCCATCCATTCATCAACCCATCCATCTATTCATCAACTCATCCATCCATCCATTCATCAACCCATCCATCATCCCATCCATCCATCTGTCCACCATCAATCCATTTATTTTTCCACCATCCATCCATCTGTCCATCATTCATCCATTCATTTGTCCACCATCAACCCATCCATCCATTTGTCCACCATCCACCCATCCATCCATTTGCCCACCATCTATTTGTCCACCATCCATCCATTTGCCCACCATCTATTTGTCCACCATCCATCCATTTGCCCACCATCCATTTGTCCACCATCCATCTTTCCACCATATATCTATCCTTCCATCCATCCACAATCTGTGCATCCACCATCCATCTATTCATCCATCTATCTATTTTTCCATCCATCCATTTACTCATCCATCCATCTATTCATCCATCTATTCATCCATCTATTCATCCATCCATCTATTCATCCATCTATTCATCCATCTATTCATCCATCCATCTATTCATCCATCTATTCATCCATCCATCTATTCACCTATCCCTCTATTCTTCCATCCATCCATCCATTTACTCACCCATCCATCTATTCATTCATCCATCTATTCTTCCATCCATCTATTCTTCCATCCATCCATTTACTCATCCATCCATCTATTCATCCATCCATCCATTTACTCATCCATCTATTCATTCATCCATCCTTTCATCTATCCTTTCGCTCAATAATCATCCATTCTTCTATTTGCTATTTCTTTCCTGATCTTTGTTATTGGTGACTGAAAAGTGTTTTTTTGGTTGTATTTTAGCCTATTACTGTAGTGGATCGCTTTGGTCAGTAATTATCAGGTGCATACTGTTGTATTTAACCACATCAACTGATAATTGAGTAACTATGAACAACATGGGATGACTTACCAGGAATTGTAGAAATCAACTGAATATTTGCATCCTAATTCTGGATCAACAATGGTAGCGGGAAGAAGAAATGTTTAGGAACCCCTAAAAATCCCAGCATCCTTTACCTGGAATTCTTCAAGAATTGGTTCAACAGTTGAGTTGTGATTGAAATCTTTAGGAATGCTCAAAGAATCCCAGCATCCATTATTTGGAATTCTTCGAGAATTAGTTCAACAGTTGGACTTGGATGCACTAGATTGTACTACAGTTGAGACAGAATCTATAGGAACCCTAAAAAATCCCATTGTTCATTAAGAAATGAGTCCACTTTTTTAGAAATCCTAACAAGCATCATGTTGTGGTTTTGGGAATTCTAAAAGTTTGACAAGCTCACTAATGTATAATATGTATATAGGTTACAACTTAGTTCATGGAGAAGGACTCGCAGAGAGCTATTTTATTATCCTTTTGAAGCTGTTATGTTCACAATATGCTAGAATTTATCTTTTACCACAAGTGAATAAGAAAGAAACTTAAACATCGTGTAAAGGCAGATTTACACGGTACAACGTTTGCTCACAACTGTCGCATGCAGTGTGCTAACGCCACACCTGCAACTTGCTCACAACTGTTGTGTACGAGAAGAAAAAAATTGTAGCAAATTGTATGGTTGATTTACACGATGTAGTTCGTGTTGTAAGCGAGGCGTAAGCAGATTGCATGCGACAGTTGTAAGCAGAAGTTGTACCGTGTAAATCGACCTTAAGAAGTTTCGGACGTTAGTTCTTCAACTGAGTAAAATTACAGTAACAAACTTGTAAATCTCCTTCTTATTCACTTGTCGTATTCAACATACCCAAGGCGTTCAAACTAGTAACGGCTGGTCGTTATCAGTTAATATTTTACTTCCGGAATTGAAATTATAATGAAAAATTAAAAAGTTAGAATATTTTATTTTTTTAAATTAAAAATAAGTTTACTGTTACGTTTAAAAGACTGTGAAAGTATATTCTTTATGAAATTTATATTGAACCTAGTACCCAGGTGATCTTGATGTCTAACATCAGCCAATCAGAGTTTATCGTCTTACAAGAGCCACAAAATGGCCGCGAAGCTCTATGAAACAAGGATAGAAAATAATTTTAATGACTAATCCCGCTTCGTTATGTGGACATCAGCCGTTTAACGGTAAAGCGCCGACCAATAAGCAACTTTATCATATGACCGTATTTCACTGTATGCGTGATCCTAAAAAAAACCTTTGGGGAAAATGTCGTCAGCAAACAAAGTACGCTTTTCCGAAAAGTGTAATAATTTCCCGTTCGGACTCGCCGTTCGGACTCGCTGCCGTCAATCATGTAAAAACTACGCATTTTGATTCGCATTTATTAAAAACGCTTTGAAATCGATTTTTTATATGTGGTCATATGATAAAATGCTTATTGACTGAGTTAAGGTCGGTCCGAACGGGAAAATATTTGGCTCTCGGTCCTTGGCACGGAACTCGCTGCGCTCGTTCCGTACTTCAGGACCTCGAGCCAAATATTTTCCCGTTCGGACCTCCCACTCAGTCAATAAGTACATATTATCATATGACCGTATTTCACTGTACGCGTGATTCTAAAAAAAACCTTTGGGGAAAATGTCGTCAGCAAATAAAGTACGCTTTTCCGAAAAGTGTAATAATTTCCCGTTCGGACTCGCCGTTCGGACTCGCTGCCGTCAATCACGTAAAAACTACGCATTTTGATTCGCATTTATTAAAAACGCTTTGAAATCGATTTTTTATATGTGGTCATATGATAAAATGCTTATTGACTGAGTTAAGGTCGGTCCGAACGGGAAAATATTTGGCTCGAGGTCCTTGGCACGGAACTCGCTGCGCTCGTTCCGTACTTCAGGACCTCGAGCCAAATATTTTCCCGTTCGGACCTCCCACTCAGTCAATAAGTACATACTACTCACATACAACACTGTGTCCGGGAATCGAACCCGGTGATATAATGCGCACTAGCAGCACACATCCCCGTGCTAACCATATATTGAAAATTGTGTCAAATTGAGCCCCAGAAATGGGAAGGGAAAAGTTTTTGCTCATAATATTTGAAACAGCAGAGATTGCTTTGAATATGAAATGGGTTATTTTACTAGAAATTGGATAGGGAACCTTGTCGGATGACAAATCAGAACTGACTTTCTTTAAAAGGGCTATGGTCGGTATTTTTCTTTTCTTTTTATTCCTCAGGGTACTAGAGAGACCCCTTGCACGTGACGTCCAAGCAGCTCAATCCTACTTCAGCAACATTGCCTGAAATATTGTGCGCAATGTTGCACCGTGTGTCTGCACATTATAAAGTCCAAGTACGTGTACTGAAACCTCTGGAAAACTAGATCAGAGAAATAATAACTATTGAAAGCGCGCTTGCCGCTAAGCCAAGGGAATAGACATTTTAGCTTGGGTGTAATGTTTTCCCATTTCAAACCATTTGTCATTCCCTTGAGTATTATTTCTTTAACAGATGAGCATGAGAAGACACATGAATATGGATACAACTGAAACAGAATCAAGAGTTATGACTTGTGGTCTATCTGAAATGGGAAGACATTACACCTAAGTTAAAGAGGCCCTATTGAGAAACATTTACTGCTTTATTATTATTATTATTATTATTATTATTATTATTATTATTATTATTATTATTATTATTATTATTATTATTATTATCAATGAAATTTTGACCTATATTTCTTCACTTCAAAAATTTGATATTTTCACATGTGAAAATATCCTCACTATGGTTACATACTTCTTATAGCAGAAAAAACTTCGAAAAAGCTTCCTTTTCTTTTTCATTGATAATTATAATATAATAAACAGAATATTACATGGGCGCTTGGAGATACGAATTTTATCTTCTCGTGTTGAAAATCTCTCACTCGTTCGCTGCCCTCACTCGTGAGAGATCTTTTCAACACTAGAAGATAAGATTCGTATCTCCGCGCGCCCATGTAATATCCTCTATTTATTTCCTAGGAAATTGTCATCCTGTGATATATAGGATGAGCATTAGGCAATGTCTGAACAACTTGTCGGATATCCAGAACCATGGTATACTGTTACATAGCCAAGACAGGAAATCTGATCGGAAAGGTTGGTAAGCAAAAACCGTAAAGGTTAGTAAACCTGACTATGCACCCTTTATCTGTCCGAGCTTGAAATGTGCTGTATATACGAATTGTGAAATATCGCAAGACTTTTCCAACCAATAAAATAACAGACCAATAATAGAAATGATGTCAGTTGTGGTACCTAATGAAGAGAATAATACAACACAACAAGCTAGCCTACTGGAAAAATACGAGCTAGAGTTCTGCAAAATCTCGGAATGAAGTGTTCAGCAATTCTATTGAGCTTACTCTTGTGTTACTTTAAGGTAAGGGCTCATTTGACCTCCGCTTGCTTCCGAAACTAAACTATTCATACATATTGCATATATTGACCTGAGTTGTTAGACAAGATCGAAGTCGTTAGTCAGTGCGTATACAATAGCTCTGTAGCGCCTTTGTATCCCTTCGACTCGGACACCTTGAGCTGCATACTTTGCAATTCAGCCATTCAGCTGCGAGAAAGGATGATTAGCCACTCCATTTTTTTTATTTTTACAAATTTATGCTAGACTACTGTAAAGGGACCCACAGTCTGTTTTATAGAACTTTATTGAAATACCTTGCTACTTAGCTTTTCCACTAACTTCTATATTGAAAAAAAGCAAAAAGTTGCAAATGATCAGGCGCGTTGGAAGTCAAACTACCTATTATATATACCACTATTTCAAAAAATGTTGTCGAAACCAAGGGATCGATATAGGCAATAGAAATTGAAATAGGTCATTCGAAGATCAAGAATAGCTGCAGAATTAATTGTGTTTCTGGTTATTATTCTCGTCAAGAATCGAACTAGAAGCCGGGTTGTACACCGCGGAAATTATCCCCGGAAAGGCTCGAAAAGGAAGGAATTTGAAAAGGAAGGACAACGGATAAGGGAAGTGAAAACCAAACGAGCGAACAAACAAACAAAAATCCATCCATCAATCAGTTCCTATTGAAAATTAAGAATAACAAAAAAAAAACACCCCAGCTTCTTTTAAGTAGTTGCATCGAAGACTCCTTCAAGCACAAGTGGTCAATTTCTTTTATTTTATATACTGCGTTGAGCTGATTCTTTTCCTTCCTTTAATCTTCATTTAATTTCCGAGATTTTCCAATTGGGTCGAGTGTAACTTGAAGTGTCGTTTTGTGTCAGCGCAGCAGTTTTCGCATGACTGTGCAACAGAACAGGAAAGCCGTGAGGGATCATTTCCGCGGCTTTACAGCCGTTAGTTCTGAGATATCCAATGTTGCTTGTAGTGGGAAAAAATTATAAACGCCTCGATTATTCGTGTTCAGATTTATAAGCACGATCCCTTATCATCTATCCTTTTATTCGTGTTTGCTGTTACGCTATCAGGCAACGTTTCCTCCAGAACTGGACCCATTTTTCTCACAAACGTACTAATTCATATCGCAAAAATAAAAGGAAAACAGCCCTCGCGCACAGAATACAAAAATACCAAGATACTGGAGAGGGTATTTACGATTATTAGTCTTATTCCACTACTCGCTTCGTCCTCGCCGCGCGGGTATCAATAAATGAAAGATTTCGTAGATAGAAGAATTGGCATGTCGTGCCGTGCCGGGCATATCTTGTTGTATCGTTTTCTGTCAGCGCATGTAGTAGTTTTCGTATGACGGTGCAACGAAACAGGAAAACCGTTGTATAGACCCCTTGCAGCACGTCAGAATACAGCTCAATTTAAAGGACACAATAAAGTTCTCAGGCGATTGAAATTCTTTTGTTTTGCCCTCCAAATTTTGCTGCTTTGACGTCACGTGATAGGGGTCTACATTCGGCGTCATTCTACCGTTTCTTCCCATCAGGCACTGCGATGTTTTGAATATCTTGACTAAATGAATAGGAATTTTCAATGGTGTGAGCTAATAGTTATGTAATGTTTTCCCGTGGCACACCATACCGCGATTATCCCACTGGTCACTTGTATTTTCTTGCTAAACACTTGACTGAACACAGACTGAAGACTCGTGTGTGTAATAGGAAATACAAGTGACTTCCAAGAAGTTAAAATCAACATTTGTTTAGCAATTTCAGCTCATCAAAGACATTCCAGCTAATGCCCTTTTTTCGGTTCTTTGTTTTTGCGTGATTTCAGGAAAAGGTAGACGGCAGCGGAAGAGTGAATGTGGTCTACACTAGGTTCAGTAATCCTACCGGTGAGGATGCAGATGGAGGAGATTGTGACTGGGGAGGACCGTGTGACACGTACCTGAAGATCTGTGTGGCTTCTCCAACACCACCTACTTCTTCTAGCTGTCCAACAAAGATCAGCAACCAGGGCAACTCTTTCTCTATGAACATACCCATAAACCCGCCACCATTCAATGTTCTAAGGGTAGGTAATATAACGACTTTCGCTCCTCTTCCTTCTTTACTTTTCTTGTGTGCTCGTACGTTCTTTTATCATCCCCTAAGATAAAATTCACTATTCAATGTTCTAAAGGTAGGTTATATTAATAGAGAACAGGAGACAAAACTACTGGCCGTTTTCTTTCTTTGTTTTTTCCTTCGGTCTTTCTTCTCCCTTTTTGTTACAATTTTTGCGTCTTTTTTGACATGATTAAGACGATAACAGGGATAAAATGTTATTTAATTCTGTTTAATTTTAGAGTAATTTTGGATTTTACGTGGCAGCATGGGATGCTGATAATAATGCTGATGATCTGATCGATACGTTCTCTTATACCTTCACAAATCAACCAACACCTAATGGTACAATACCATCATGGACAAGTCTTTCAGTGAAAGGAAAAAGGACAAGATCCACAAAATGTACTCTTGACTTGAAGTACCGTATCTACTGTGATACTCATTACTATGGACCAAGATGTGACAAACACTGTCAGTACACAGACTCTGATAATACTGGTCATTATAGATGTAACAACAGAGGAGACAAGGTGTGCTTAACCAACTGGTATGGACCATCGTGTAACGTACTGTGTGATAGGACAAATGGGAACTATGAATGTAACGCAACAACAGGTGAAAAGGTCTGTCACTCTGATTGGTATGGAGCGTTGTGTGACACCTACTGTAAACCGCGTGACAACATCTTTGGCCACTTCAAGTGTAACACAACAACTGGGGATAAAATCTGTCTTTTGTCCTGGCATGGTCATAACTGTACTGTAAGTCTTTTTGTGGTTTTAAAACATGACTGTGTTATAGTTAGGATCTTTGTCTATATTTGCACGGGGATCTTTCAACACATGATCTGCAGGAACTGTAAAAAAATCCTTTTTTATTCACTCCACATTCACTACTGCGCTTTCGCATGTATAATGCCATAACGATGCAGACACAACTGAGCTGATCGACACACAACCTCAAGTGGCCAAACTTTAAACTCGTAACAAATCTTAGTAAATAACCAAGCTTCATGCAATGGTAGCTTGAACTCAGGGAGTTAGGAAGTTAGGGAATCAAGGGTGGCATACCTGTAGTGCACTCGCCTCTCACCTCTGGGATCTCGGGTTCCATTCCTGGACTCGGCATCACATGTAAGCAGAGTTTGTTTGGTCTCTCTCTTCTTTTAGGTTTTTCCCAGGGTTCTCCGGTTTGCCCCTTCCTCAAAACCTAACACGCTCAATGCATTGTTAGTTAGTTAGCTGAGCCCTGACTTGTATCAGCCTATGGGTTGATCATAGCTTTTTTCTGCTTTATGGATTACTAACTTATCTCAAATAAGTATATAAAGATTATATAAGAATAATATAAACTACAGTTAACATCTGACGTGTGTTCTTATAAATATTGATTCCTTTTTGTTTTCTTTTTCTTTTTTGACGGTGATTTCAGGATAAGGTAGACGGAAGAGGACGAGTGAATGTGGTCTTTACGAGGTTCAGTAATCCTACCGGTGAGGATGCAGATGGAGGTAGTTGTGACTGGGGAGGACAGTGTGACACGTACCTGAAGATCTGTGTGGCTTCTCCAACACCACCTACTTCTTCTAGCTGTCCAACAAAGATCAGCAACCAGGGCAACTCTTTCTCTATGAACATACCCATAAACCCACCATCATTTAATTTTCTAAGGGTAGGTAATATAACGACTCACCGCTCCTCTTCCTTCTTTAAGGTCTTGTTACACTGTGCAATTCTCCAGCAACTTGTCTCTCACAGTGTAACCGGGTTGTCTCGCAATTTTTGTTGTTGTGCGTAGCGTTGCACGAAGAAGAACTCAGTTCTACTTTTCACAACGGATTGCAGCAACTGGCAACTCCATTGCACAGTGTATCACCCCTCCAACAACTTTTGTCGCAATTTTAAGGCATATTGTTGGAGTCGCTGCAAGTGGCTGAGATCAGGTTGCAGTGTAACACCTCACCTCGGCAACCTGAAAGGCTACATTTTCAAGCATCGGGAGGAAAATTGCTGAGAAAATTGCACAGTGTATCAGGACCTTTACTTTTGTTGTGCGCGCGTGCGTGTTTTTTATTATCCTCTAAGATAACAAAAAGGGTAGTATATTGCATTGCTTATTTCTATTTATTTGGATTCGCCACTCGTCTTCCTTCATTGCTTTTCTTGTGCGCTCGTACGTCCTTTTACCATCCTCTGAGATAAGAAGAGCGCATTCTTTCATTGTTCATTACCATATTTATTTGCAGAGTTCCTATGGATTTTACGTGGCAGCATGGGATGAAGATAGTGCAGCTGATGATCTGATCGATACGTTCTCTTATACCTTCACAAATCAACCAACACCTAATGGTACAATACCATCATGGACAAGTCTTTCAGTAAAAGGAAAAAGGAGAATATCCACAAAATGTACTCTTGACTTGAAGTACCGTATCTACTGCGATACTCATTACTATGGACCAAGATGTGACAAACACTGTCAATACACAGACTCTGATAATACTGGTCATTATAGATGTAACAACAGAGGAGACAAGGTGTGCTTAACCAACTGGTATGGACCATCGTGTAACGTACTGTGTGATAGGACAAACGGGAACTATGAATGTAACGCAACAACAGGTGAAAAGGTCTGTCACTCTGATTGGTATGGAGCGTTGTGTGACACCTACTGTAAACCGCGTGACGACATCTTAGGCCACTTCAAGTGTAACACAACAACTGGGGATAAAATATGTCTTGTATCCTGGCATGGTCATAACTGTACTGTAAGTCTTTTTTTGGTTTTAAAACATCACTGTGTTATAGTTAGGATCTTTGGCCATATTTGCATGGGGATCTTTCAACACATAATCTGCAGGAACTGTAAAAAAATCCTTTTTTATTCACTCACTGTTCGAGAACAATTTGCAGCGTACATCGACTACGTCTCAGTATATTTGTCGTGTGGCAACGACAAGGTTTCATAAAACAAGTGGTTACATACGTGTGGACAGGGCCTAAAGTCACTCTGTTTAAAACTACACTCTGAAACTGATTAACCATTCTTAAACACTAAATAACATTACATTGTCTTCTTTGTAGTTTCAAGTCCAGGGAAGTGGCCGGTTTTCGGTCATTTTCACTCGTTTTACCAATCCTACAGCCAGGGATTACGACGGGAATTCTTGTAATTGTGACACATATATTTACTTTTGTGTGGCATCCCCGAAGCCTACGAGAAGAGACAGTACTTGCAGAAACTACAATCCCGATAAAACATCTTTCAGCATGAATTACAGTATTGACAAAGTTTTCAAAAGTTGGCCTAAGGTGAGACATTTTTTTGCTTGGAAACCTATAGCATCATAGTCTACACTTGGTAAGAAAATCAAATGTCTTTAAGGTATAATGGACATAAGGATTGTTGTTTTTTTCTTTTTACCAGTTTTCATTTGGTGCGTACGTAGAGGCATGGGATAAGGATGCCTGGCCGAATAGTGATGACCTTATCGATAAGTTTTCTTTCTTCTTCACAAGAATCCCACCAACACCAAATGGCACAGCGTCATGGACAACTGGTTCAGTGAATGGAACAAGGACAAGATCCACAAAATGTACTCTTGACTTTAAGTACCGTATCTACTGTGATACTCATTACTATGGACCAAGATGTGACAAATACTGTCAATACACAGACTCTGATAATACTGGTCATTATCGATGTAACAACAGAGGAGACAAGGTGTGCTTAACCAACTGGTATGGACCATCGTGTAACGTACTGTGTGATAGGACAAAGGGTAACTATGAATGTAACGCAACAACAGGTGAAAAGAACTGTCACTCTGATTGGTATGGAGCGTTGTGTGACACCTACTGTAAACCGCGTGACGACATCTTTGGCCACTTCAAGTGTAACACAACAACTGGGGATAAAATCTGTCATGTATCCTGGCATGGTCATAACTGTACTGTAAGTCTTTTTGTGGTTTTAAAACATGACTGTGTTATAGTTGGAATCTTTGGCTATATTTGCGGGGGATGACATCTGCAGCAGCTGTAAAAAAAATCAAATTTGTTTCTCTTAACACTACCTACTGCGCTTGCGCATGTATAATTCTTGGTTTGTAATCATTCCCAAGGGAGGAAAATAACAAAAGCCATGGCTGCCATGTTGGAAGATATAACAAAAGAATTCATTGAAAATTCTTTTGTCAAATTCTCCAAGATGGCGCGGCTATGAAATCATGTGCAAACGAACGATACCATAACAATCCACACACAACCTTCAGCGGCCAAACTTTTAACTCGTAACAAATTTTAGAAAACAACCCAGCTTCATGCTATGGTAGCTCGAAATCAGAGATCGGAATTAGGAAGTTATTGAATCAAGGGTGGCATACAGGTACGTAGTCCACTCGCTTCTCAACTCTGTGATCTCGGGTTCCATCACTGGACTCGGCATCACATGTGAGCAGAATTGGTTAGGTCTCTAACTTGATTCAAGGGTTTTTCTCCGGGCTTTCTCGTTTCCTCCCTCTCAAAACCTAACACGCTTAGTAAGTTGTGAGTTAGCCGTGCAAAAGAAGTATATAAATGTTATATTATAATAATAATATAAACTACAGTTTCCATATGTGCTCTTATGAATACTGGCTCTTTCTTCGGATCTTTCATCTTTTTTCTGTATTTACGTGATTTCAGGATAAGATAGACGGAAGAGGACGAGTGCATGTGGTCTTTACTAGGTTCAGTAATCCTACCGGTGAGGATGCAGATGGAGGTAGTTGTGATGCATATTTCGGAGGAGGACAGTGTGACACGTACCTGAAGATCTGTGTGGCTTCTCCAACACCACCTACTTCTTCTAGCTGTCCAACAAAGATCAGCAACCAGGGCAACTCTTTCTCTATGAACATACCCATAAACCCACCACCATTTAATACTCTAAGGGTAGGTAATATAACGACTCACCGCTCCTCTTCCTTCTTTAAGGTCTTGTTACACTGTGCAATTCTCCAGCAACTTGTCTCTCACAGTGTAACCGGGTTGTCTCGCAATTTTTGTTGTTGTGCGTAGCGTTGCACGAAGAAGAACTCAGTTCTACTTTTCACAACTGATTGCAGCAACTGGCAACTCCATTGCACAGTGTATCACCCCTCCAACAACTTTTCTCGCAATTTTAAGGCATATTGTTGAAGTTGTTGCAACCTTGGAAGTTGCTGAGATCACGATGCAATGTAAAACCTCATCTCGGCAACCTGAAAGGCTACATTTTCAAGCGTCGGGAGGAAAATTGCTGAGAAAATTGCACAGTGTATCAGGACCTTTACTTTTGTTGTGCGCGCGTGCGTGTTTTTATCATCCTCTTAGATAAAAAAAAGGGTAGTATATTGCATTGCTTATTTCTATTTATTTGGACTCGCCGCTCCTCTTCCTCCTTTGCTTTTCTTGTGTGCTCGTACCTCCTTTTACCATCCTCTAAGATAAAAAGAGAGCATAGTCTTTCATTGTTATTTACCATATTTATTTGCAGAGTTCCTATGGATTTTACGTGGCAGCATGGGATGAAGATAGTGCAGCTGATGATCTGATCGATACGTTCTCTTATACCTTCACAAATCAAC
The DNA here is from genome assembly GCA_964019055.1 of Anthopleura xanthogrammica. Lineage (NCBI taxonomy): Eukaryota > Metazoa > Cnidaria > Anthozoa > Actiniaria > Actiniidae > Anthopleura > Anthopleura xanthogrammica. The sequence continues at coordinate 13,242,079 of OZ025207.1, read as the reverse complement.
CAACACCTAATGGTACAATACCATCATGGACAACTCTTTCAGTGAAAGGAAAAAGGAGAATATCCACAAAATGTACTCTTGACTTGAAGTACCGTATCTACTGTGATACTCATTACTATGGACCAAGATGTGACAAACACTGTCAATACACAGACTCTGATAATACTGGTCATTATAGATGTAACAACAGAGGAGACAAGGTGTGCTTAACCAACTGGTATGGACCATCGTGTAACGTACTGTGTGATAGGACAAAGGGTAACTATGAATGTAACGCAACAACAGGTGAGAAGGTCTGTAACTCTAATTGGTATGGAGCGTTGTGTGACACCTACTGTAAACCGCGTGACGACATCTTTGGCCACTTCAAGTGTAACACAACAACTGGGGATAAAATCTGTCATGTATTCTGGCATGGTCATAACTGTACTGTAAGTATTTTTTTTTTGGTTTTAAAACATCACTGTGTTATAGTTAGGATCTTTGGCCATATTTGCACGGGGATGACATCTGCAGCAGCTGTAAAAAAAATCAAATTTGTCTCTCTTAACACTACCTACTGCGCTTCCGCATGTATAATTCTTGGTTTGCAATCATTCCCAAGGGAGTAAAATAACAAAAGCCATGGCTGCCATGTTAGAAGATATAACAAAAGAATTCATTAAAAAATCTTTTGTCAAATTCTCCAAGATGGCGCGGCTATGACATCATGTGCAAACGAACAGTACCATACCAATCCACACACAACCTTCAGCGGCCTAGCCTGAGAAAACAGACGTCCTTTTGCGGCCAAACGGCCAAACTTTAAACTCGTAACAAATTTTAGAAAATAACACAGATTCATGTAATGGTAGCTCGAAGTCTGGGAATTAGGGAGTTAGGGAATCAAGGATGGCATAGAAGTACGTAGTGCACTCGCCTCTCACCTCTGTGAACTTGGGTTCCATTCCTGGACTCAGCATCACATGTGAGCAGTATTGGTTAGGTCTCTCCCTTGATTCAAGGGTTTTTCTCCGGGCTCTCTGGTTATCTTCCCTCTCAAAACCTAACACGCTTAGTAAGTTGTGAGTTAGCCGTGCAAAAGAAGTATATAAATGTTATATTATAATAATAATATAAACTACAGTTTACATATGTGCTCTTATGAATACTGGCTCTTTCTTCGGATCTTTCATCTTTATTCTTTATTTGCGTGATTTCAGGATAAGATTAACGGAAGAGGAAGAATGAATGTAGTCTTTACTAGGTTCACAAATCCTACCGGTGAGGATGCAGATGGAGGAGATTGTGATGCATATTTGGGAGGAGGACAGTGTGACACGTACCTGAAGATCTGTGTGGCTTCTCCAACACCACCTACTTCTTCTAGCTGTCCAACAAAGATCAGCAACCAGGGCAACTCTTTCTCTATGAACATACCCATAAACCCACCACCATTCAATGTTCTAAGGGTAGGTAATATAACAACTCACCGCTCCTCTTCCTTCTTTAAGGTCTTGTTACACTGTGCAATTCTCCAGTAACTTGTCTCGCACAGTGTGAACCGGGTTGTCTCGCAATTTTTGTTGTTGCGCGTAGCGTTTCACGAAGAAGAACTCAGTTCTACTTTTCGCAACGGATTGCAGCAACTGGCAACTCCATTGCAGAGTGTATCACCCCTCCAACAACTTTTCTCGCAATTTTAAGGCATATTGTTAAAGTCGCTGCAAGTTGCTGAGATCACGTTGCAGTGTAACACCTTACCTCGGCAACCTGAAAGGCTACATTTTCAAGCATCGGGAGGAAAATTGCTGAGAAAATTGCACAGTGTAACAGGACCTTTACTTTTGTTGTGCGCACGTGCGTGTTTTTATCATCCTCTAAGATAAAAAAAAAAAGGGTAGTATATTGCATTGCTTATTTCTATTTATTTGGACTCGCCGCTCCTCTTCCTCCTTTACTTTTCTTGTGTGTCGTACGTCCTTTTACCATCCTCTAAGATAAAAAAAGAGCACAGAGTCTTTCATTGTTCTTTACCATATTTATTTGCAGAGTTCCTATGGATTTTACGTAGCAGCATGGGATGATGATAATGCAGCTGATGATCTGATCGATACGTTCTCTTATACCTTCACAAATCAACCAACACCTAATGGTACAATACCATCATGGACAAGTCTTTCAGTAAAAGGAAAAAGGACAAGATCCACAAAATGTACTCTTGACTTGAAGTACCGTATCTACTGTGATACTCATTACTATGGACCAAGATGTGACAAACACTGTCAATACACAGACTCTGATAAAACTGGTCATTATAGATGTAACAACAGAGGAGACAAGGTGTGCTTAACCAACTGGTATGGACCATCGTGTAACGTACTGTGTGATAGGACAAAGGGTAACTATGAATGTAACGCAACAACAGGTGAAAAATTCTGTCACTCTGATTGGTATGGAGCGTTGTGTGACACCTACTGTAAACCGCGTGACGACATCTTTGGCCACTTCAAGTGTAACACAACAACTGGGGATAAAATCTGTCATGTATCCTGGCATGGTCATAACTGTACTGTAAGTCTTTTTGTGGTTTTAAAACATCACTGTGTTATAGTTAGGATCTTTGGCTATATTTGCACGGGGATCTTTCAACACATGATCTGCAGGAACTGTAAAAAAATCCTTTTTTATTCACTCCACATTCACTACTGCGCTTTTGCATGTATAATGCCATAACGATGCAGACACAACTGAGCTGATCGACTCACAACCTCAAGTGGCCAAACTTTAAACTCGTAACAAATCTTAGTAAATAACCAAGCTTCATGCAATGGTAGCTTGAACTCAGGGAGTTAGGAAGTTAGGGAATCAAGGGTGGCATACCTGTAGTGCACTCGCCTCTCACCTCTGGGGTCTCGGGTTCCATTCCTGGACTCGGCATCACATGTAAGCAGAGTTTGTTTGGTCTCTCTCTTCTTTTAGGTTTTTCCCAGGGTTCTCCGGTTTGCCCCCTTCCTCAAAACCTAACACGCTCAATGCGTTGTTAGTTAGTTAGCTGAGCCCTGACTTGGATCAGCCTATGGGTTGATCATAGCTTTTTTCTGCTTTATGGATTACTAATTTATCTCAAATAAGTATATAAAGATTATATAAGAATAATATAAACTACAGTTAACATCTGACGTGTGTTCTTATAAATATTGATTCCTTTTTTTTTTCTTTTTGTTTTTCTTTTTTAACGGTGATTTCAGGATAAGGTAGACGGAAGAGGACGAGTGAATGTGGTCTTTACGAGGTTCAGTAATCCTACCGGTGAGGATGCAGATGGAGGAGATTGTGACTGGGGAGGACAATGTGACACGTACCTGAAGATCTGTGTAGCTTCTCCAACACCACCTACTTCTTCTAGCTGTCCAACAAAGATCAGCAACCAGGGCAACTCTTTCTCTATGAACATACCCATAAACCCACCACCATTTAATACTCTAAGGGTAGGTAATATAACGACTCACCGCTCCTCTTCCTTCTTTAAGGTCTTGTTACACTGTGCAATTCTCCAGTAACTTGTCTCTCACAGTGTAACCGGGTTGTCTCGCAATTTTTGTTGTTGTGCGTAGCGTTGCACGAAGAAGAACTCAGTTCTACTTTTCGCAACGGATTGCAGCAACTGGCAACTCCATTGCACAGTGTATCACCCCTCCAACAACTTTTCTCGCAATTTTAAGGCATATTGTTGAAGTTGTTGCAACCTTGGAAGTTGCTGAGATCACGATGCAATGTAACACCTCATCTCGGCAACCTGAAAGGCTACATTTTCAAGCGTCGGGAGGAAAATTGCTGAGAAAATTGCACAGTGTAACAGGACCTTTACTTTTCTTGTGCGCGTGTGCGTGTTTTTTATTATCCTCTTAGATAAAAAAAAGGGTAGTATATTGCATTGCTTATTTCTATTTATTTGGACTCGCCACTCCTCTTCCTTCTTTGCTTTTCTTGTGTGTCGTACGTCCTTTTACCATCCTCTAAGATAAAAAAGAGCGCAGAGTCTTTCATTGTTCTTTACCATATTTATTTGCAGAGTTCCTATGGATTTTACGTAGCAGCGTGGGATTATGATAATGCAGCTGATGATCTGATCGATACGTTCTCTTATACCTTCACAAATCAACCAACACCTAATGGTACAATACCATCATGGACAAGTCTTTCAGTAAAAGGAAAAAGGAGAATATCCACAAAATGTACACTTGACTTTAAGTACCGTATCTACTGTGATACTCATTACTATGGACCAAGATGTGACAAACACTGTCAATACACAGACTCTGATAATACTGGTCATTATAGATGTAACAACAGAGGAGACAAGGTGTGCTTAACCAACTGGTATGGACCATCGTGTAACGTACTGTGTGATAGGACAAATGGGAACTATGAATGTAACGCAACAACAGGTGAAAAATTCTGTCACTCTGATTGGTATGGAGCGTTGTGTGACACCTACTGTAAACCGCGTGACGACATCTTTGGCCACTTCAAGTGTAACACAACAACTGGGGATAAAATCTGTCATGTATCCTGGCATGGTCATAACTGTACTGTAAGTCTTTTTGTGGTTTTAAAACATCACTGTGTTATAGTTAGGATCTTTGTCTATATTTGCATGGGGATCTTTCAACACATGATCTGCAGGAACTGTAAAAAAATCCTTTTTTATTCACTCCACATTCACTACTGCGCTTTCGCATGTATAATGCCATAACGATGCAGACACAACTGAGCTGATCGACACACAACCTCAAGTGGCCAAACTTTAAACTCGTAACAAATCTTAGTAAATAACCAAGCTTCATGCAATGGTAGCTTGAACTCAGGGAGTTAGGAAGTTAGGGAATCAAGGGTGGCATACCTGTAGTGCACTCGCCTCTCACCTCTGGGGTCTCGGGTTCCATTCCTGGACTCGGCATCACATGTAAGCAGAGTTTGTTTGGTCTCTCTCTTCTTTTAGGTTTTTCCCAGGGTTCTCCGGTTTGCCCCCTTCCTCAAAACCTAACACGCTCAATGCGTTGTTAGTTAGTTAGCTGAGCCCTGACTTGGATCAGCCTATGGGTTGATCATAGCTTTTTTCTGCTTTATGGATTACTAATTTATCTCAAATAAGTATATAAAGATTATATAAGAATAATATAAACTACAGTTAACATCTGACGTGTGTTCTTATGAATATTGATTCCTTTTTGTTTTCTTTTTCTTTTTTGACGGTGATTTCAGGATAAGGTAGACGGAAGAGGAAGAGTGAATGTGGTCTTTACGAAATTCAGTAATCCTACCGGTGAGGATGCAGATGGAGGAGATTGTGACTGGGGTGGACAATGTGACACGTACCTGAAGATCTGTGTAGCTTCTCCAACACCACCTACTTCTTCTAGCTGTCCAACAAAGATCAGCAACCAGGGCAACTCTTTCTCTATGAACATACCCATAAACCCACCACCATTTAATACTCTAAGGGTAGGTAAATAACGACTCACCACTCCTCTTCCTACTTTAAGGTCTTGTTACACTGTGCAATTCTCCAGTAACTTGTCTCTCACAGTGTAACAGGGGTTGTCTCGCAATTTTTGTTGTTGCGCGTAGCGTTTCACAAAGAAGAACTCGGTTCTACTCTTCGCAACGGATTGCAGCAACTGGCAACTCCATTGCACAGTGTATCACCCCTCCAACAACTTTTCTCGCAATTTTAAGGCATATTTTTTAAGTCGCTGCAACCTTGGAAGTTGCTGAGATCGCGTTGCAGTGTAACACCTCACCTCGGCAACCTGAAAGGCTACATTTTCAAGTATCGGGAGGAAAATTGCTGAGAAAATTGCACAGTGTATCAGGACCTTAACTTTTCTTGTGCGCGCGTGCGTGTTTTTTATTATCCTCTAAGATAAAAAAGGGTAGTATATTGCATTGCTTATTTCTATATATTTGGACTCGCCACTCCTCTTCCTTCTTTGCTTTTCTTGTGTGTCGTACGTCCTTTTACCATCCTCCGAGATAAAAAGAGCGCATTCTTTCATTGTTCTTTACCATATTTATTTGCAGAGTTCCTATGGATTTTACATAGCAGCGTGGGATGATGATTATAATGCAGCTGATGATCTGATCGATACGTTTTCTTATACCTTTACAAATCAACCAACACCTAATGGTACAATACCATCATGGACAACTCTTTCAGTAAAAGGAAAAAGGAGAATATCCACAAAATGTACTCTTGACTTGAAGTACCGTATCTACTGTGATACTCATTACTATGGACCAAGATGTGACAAACACTGTCTATACACAGACTCTGATAATACTGGTCATTATAGATGTAACAACAGAGGAGACAAGGTGTGCTTAACCAACTGGTATGGACCATCGTGTAACATTCTGTGTGATAGGACAAAGGGTAACTATGAATGTAACGCAACAACAGGTGAAAAGGTCTGTCACTCTGATTGGTATGGAGCGTTGTGTGACACCTACTGTAAACCGCGTGACGACATCTTTGGCCACTTCAAGTGTAACACAACAACTGGGAATAAAACCTGTCATGTATCCTGGCATGGTCATAACTGTACTGTAAGTCTTTTTGTGGTTTTAAAACATCACTGTGTTTTAGTTAGGATCTTTGGCTATATTTGCACGGGGGATGACATCTGCAGCAGCTGTAAAAAAAATCAAATTTGTCTCTCTTAACACTACCCACTGCGCTTCCGCATGTATAATTCTTGGTTTGTAATCATTCCCAAGGGAGTACAATAACAAAAGCCATGGCTGCCATGTTGGAAGATATAACAAAAGAATTCATTAAAAAATCTTTTGTCAAATTCTCCAAGATGGCGCGGTTATGACATCATGTACAAACGAACAATACCATACCAATCCACACACAACCTTCACGGCCAAACTTTTAAATCGTAACAAATTTTAGAAAATAACCCAGCTTCATGCTATGGTAGCTCTAACTCAGGGATCGGAATTAGGAAGTTAGGGAATCAAGGGTGGTATACCGGTAATCCACTCGCTTCTCAACTCTGTGATCTCGGGTTCCATCACTGGACTCGGCATCACATGTGAGCAGAATTTGTTAGGTCTCTCCCTTGATTTAAGGGTTCTTCTCCGGGCTCTCTGATTATCCTCCCTCTCAAAACCTAACACGCTTAGTAAGTTGTGAGTTAGCCGTGCAGAAGAAGTATATAAATGTTATATAATAATAATAATAATATAAACTACAGTTTACATACGTCTTCCAATGAATACTGGCTCTTTCTTCGGATCTTTTATCTTTATTTGCGTGATTTCAGGAAAAGGTAGATGGCAGCGGAAGAGTGAATGTGGTCTTTACTAGGTTCAGTAATCCTACTGGTGAGGATGCAGATGGAGGAGATTGTGACGCAAATTGGGGAGGAGGACAGTGTGACACGTACCTGAAGATCTGTGTGGCTTCTCCAACACCACCTACTTCTTCTAGCTGTCCAACAAAGATCAGCAACCAGGGCAACTCTTTCTCTATGAACATACCCATAAACCCACAATTATTTAATACTCTAAGGGTAGGTAATATAACGACTCACCGCTCCTCTTCCTTCTTTAAGGTCTTGTTATACTGTGCAATTCTCCAGTAACTTGTCTCTCACAGTGTAACAGGGGTTGTCTCGCAATTTTTGTTGTTGTGCGTAGCGTTTCACGAAGAAGAACTCAGTTCTACGTTTCGCAACGGATTGCAGCAACTGGCAACTCCATTGCACAGTGTATCACCCCTCCAACAACGTTTCTCGCAATTTTAAGGCATATTCTTGAAGTCGCTGCAAGTTGCTGAGATCAGGTTGCAGTGTAACACCTCACCTCGGCAACCTGAAAGGCTACATTTTCAAGCATCGGGAGGAAAATTGCTGAGAAAGTTCCACAGTGTATCAGGACCTTTACTTTCGTTGTGCGCGCGTGCATGTTTTTTATTATCCTCTAATATAAAAAAGGGTAGTATATTGCATTGCTTATTTCTATTGATTTGGACTCGCCGCTCCTCCTCCTTCTTTACTTTTCTTGTGTGCCCGTACGTCCTTTTACCATCCTCCGAGATAAAAAGTGCGCAGAGTCTTTCATTGTTCTTTACCATATTTATTTGCAGAGTTCCTATGGATTTTACGTGGCAGCGTGGGATGCTGATAATGGAGCTGATGATCTGATCGATACGTTCTCTTATACCTTCACAAATCAACCAACACCTAATGGTACAATACCATCATGGACAAGTCTTTCAGTAAATGGAAAAAGGACGAGATCCACAAAATGTACTCTTGACTTGAAGTACCGTATCTACTGTGATACTCATTACTATGGACCAAGATGTGACCAACACTGTCAATACACAGACTCTGATAATACTGGTCATTATAGATGTAACAACAGAGGAGACAAGGTGTGCTTAACCAACTGGTATGGACAATCGTGTAACGTACTGTGTGATAGGACAAAGGGTAACTATGAATGTAACGCAACAACAGGTGAAAAGGTCTGTCACTCTGATTGGTATGGAGCGTTGTGTGACACCTACTGTAAACCGCGTGACGACATCTTTGGCCACTTCAAGTGTAACACAACAACTGGGAATAAAATCTGTCATGTATCCTGGCATGGTCATAACTGTACTGTAAGTCTTTTTGTGGTTTTAAAACATCACTGTGTTATAGTTAGGATCTTTGTCTATATTTGCACGGGGATCTTTCAACACATGATCTGCAGGAACTGTAAAAAAATCCTTTTTTATTCACTCCACATTCACTACTGCGCTTTCGCATGTATAATGCCATAACGATGCAGACACAACTGAGCTGATCGACACACAACCTCAAGTGGCCAAACTTTAAACTCGTAACAAACCTTAGTAAATAACCAAGCTTCATGCAATGGTAGCTTGAACTCAGGGAGTTAGGAAGTTAGGGAATCAAGGGTGGCATACCTGTAGTGCACTCGCTTCTCACCTCTGGGATCTCGGGTTCCATTCCTGGACTCGGCATCACATGTAAGCAGAGTTTGTTTGGTCTCTCTCTTCTTTTAGGTTTTTCCCCGGGTTCTCCGGTTTTCCCTTTTCCTCAAAACCTAACACGCTCAATGTGTTGTTAGTTAGCTGAGCCCTGACTTGGATCAGCCTATGGGTTGATCATAGCTTTTTTCTGCTTTATGGATTACTAATTTATCTCAAATAAGTATATAAAGATTATATAAGAATAATATAAACTACAGTTAACATCTGACGTGTGTTCTTATGAATATTGATTCCTTTTTGTTTTCTTTTTCTTTTTTGACGGTGATTTCAGGATAAGGTAGACGGAAGAGGACGAGTGAATGTGGTCTTTACGAGGTTCAGTAATCCTACCGGTGAGGATGCAGATGGAGGTAGTTGTGATACATGGATCCAAGGACGTCAGTGTGACACGTACCTGAAGATCTGTGTGGCTTCTCCAACACCACCTACTTCTTCTAGCTGTCCAACAAAGATCAGCAACCAGGGCAACTCTTTCTCTATGAACATACCCATAAACCCACAACCATTTAATACTCTAAGGGTAGGTAATATAACGAGTCACCGCTCCTCTTCCTTCTTTTAGGTCTTGTTACACTGTACAATTCTCCAGTAACTTGTCACGCATAGAGTAACAGAGGTTGTCTCGCAATTTTTGTTGTTGCGCGTAGCGTTTCACAAAGAAGAACTCAGTTCTACTTTTCGCAACGGATTGCAGCAACTGGCAACTCCATTGCACAGTGTATCATCCCTCAAACAACTTTTCTCGCAATTTTGAGGCATATTATTAAAGTCGTTGCAAGTTGCTGAGATCACGTTGCAGTGTAACACCTCACCTCGGCAACCTGAAAGGCTACATTTTCAAGCATCGGGAGGAAAATTGCTAAGAAAATTGCACAGTGTATCAGGACCTTTACTTTTGTTGTGCGCGCGTGCGTGTTTTTTATTATCCTCTAAGATAAAAAAAAAGGGTAGTATATTGCATTGCTTATTTCTATTTTTTTGGATTCGCCACTCCTCTTCCTTCTTTGTTTTGCTTGTACGCTCGTACGTCCTTTTACCATCCTCTGAGATAAGAAGAGCGCATTCTTTCAATGTTCATTACCATATTTATTTGCAGAGTTCCTATGGATTTTACGTGGCAGCATGGGATGAAGATAGTGCAGCTGATGATCTGATCGATACGTTCTCTTATACCTTCACAAATCAACCAACACCTAATGGTACAATACCATCATGGACAAGTCTTTCAGTGAAAGGAAAAAGGACAAGATCCACAAAATGTACTCTTGACTTGAAGTACCGTATCTACTGTGATACTCATTACTATGGACCAAGATGTGACAAACACTGTCAATACACAGACTCTGATAATACTGGTCATTATCGATGTAACAACAGAGGAGACAAGGTGTGCTTAACCAACTGGTATGGACCATCGTGTAACGTACTGTGTGATAGGACAAACGGGAACTATGAATGTAACGCAACAACAGGTGAAAAGGTCTGTCACTCTGATTGGTATGGAGCGTTGTGTGACACCTACTGTAAACCGCGTGACGACATCTTTGGCCACTTCAAGTGTAACACAACAACTGGGGATAAAATCTGTCATGTATCCTGGCCTTGTCATAACTGTACTGTAAGTCTTTTTGTGGTTTTAAAACGTCACTGTGTTATAGTTAGGATCTTTGGCTATATTTGCACGGGGGATGACATCTGCAGCAGCTGTAAAAAAAGTCAAATTTTTCTCTCTTAACACTACCTACTGCGCTTGCGCATGTATAATTCTTGGTTTGCAATCATTCCCAAGGGAGTAAAATAACAAAAGCCATGGCTGCCATGTTGGATGATATAACAAAAGAATTCATTGAAAAATCTTTTGTCACTGAAATTCTCCAAGATGGCGCGGCTATGAAATCATGTGCAAACGAACGATACCATAACAATCCACACACAACCTTCAGCGGCCAAACTTTTAACTCGTAACAAATTTTAGAAAATGACCCAGCTTCATGCTATGGTAGCTCGAAATCAGGGATCGGAATTAGGAAGTTATTGAATCAAGGGTGGCATACAGGTAGTCCACTCGCTTCTCAACTTTGTGATCTCTGGTTCCATCACTGGACTCGGCATCACACGTGAGCAGAATTGGTTAGGTCTCTAACTTGATTCAAGGGTTTTTCTCCGGGCTTTCTCGTTTCCTCCCTCTCAAAACCTAACACGCTTAGTAAGTTGTGAGTTAGCCGTGCAAAAGAAGTATATAAATGTTATATTATAATAATAATATAAACTACAGTTTACATATGTCTTCTAATGAATACTGGCTCTTTCTTCGGATCTTTCATCTTTATTCTTTATTTGCGTGATTTCAGGATAAGATTAACGGAAGAGGAAGAGTGAATGTGGTCTTTACTAGGTTCACAAATCCTACCGGTGAGGATGCACATGGAGGAGATTGTGATACAGTGTGGGGATCAGGGCCGTGTGACACGTACCTGAAGATATGTGTGGCTTCTCCAACACCACCTACTTCTTCTAGCTGTCCAACAAAGATCAGCAACCAGGGCAACTCTTTCTCTATGAACATACCCATAAACGCACAACCATTTAATACTCTAAGGGTAGGTAATATAACAACTCACCGCTCCTCTTCCTTCTTTAAGGTCTTGTTACACTGTACAATTCTCCAGTAACTTGTCACGCACAGAGTAACGGGTGTTGTCTCGCAATTTTTGTTGTTGCGCGTAGCGTTTCACGAAGAAGAACTCAGTTCTACTCTTCGCAACGGATTGCAGCAACTGGCAACTCCATTGCAGAGTGTATCATCCCTCCAACAATTTTTCTCGCAATTTTGAGGCATATTATTAAAGTCGTTGCAAGCTGCTGAGATCAGGTTGCAGTGTAACACCTCACCTCGGCAACCTGAAAGGCTACATTTTCAAGTATCGGGAGGAAAATTGCTGAGAAAATTGCACAGTGTATCAGGACCTTTACTTTTGTTGTGCGCGCGTGCGTGTTTTTTATTATCCTCTAAGATAAAAAAGGGTAGTATATTGCATTGCTTATTTCTATTTATTTGGACTCGCCGCTCCTCTTCCTTCTTTGCTTTTCTTGTGCGCTCGTACGTCGTTTTACCATCCTCTGAGATAAGAAGAGCGCATTCTTTCAATGTTCATTACCATATTTATTTGCAGAGTTCCTATGGATTTTACGTGGCAGCATGGGATGAAGATAGTGCAGCTGATGATCTGATCGATACGTTCTCTTATACCTTCACAAATCAACCAACACCTAATGGTACAATACCATCATGGACAAGTCTTTCAGTGAAAGGAAAAAGGACAAGATCCACAAAATGTACTCTTGACTTGAAGTACCGTATTTACTGTGATACTCATTACTATGGACCAAGATGTGACAAACACTGTCAATACACAGACTCTGATAATACTGGTCATTATAGATGTAACAACAGAGGGGACAAGGTGTGCTTAACCAACTGGTATATACCACAGTCTAACTGTACAAAATACTGCACCCCACAGAATGACAGTAGAGGTCATTATACATGTGATGGTAGTGGAGACAAGGTGTGCTCAACCAACTGGTACATACCACAGTCTAACTGTACGAAACACTGCACCTCACAGAATGACAGTAGAGGTCATTATACATGTGATGGTAGTGGAGACAAGGTGTGCTCAACCAACTGGTACATACCACAGTCTAACTGTACGAAACACTGCACCTCACAGAATGACAGTAGAGGTCATTATACATGTGATGGTAGTGGAGACAAGGTGTGCTCAACCAACTGGTACATACCACAGTCTAACTGTACAAAACACTGCATCTCTGGATTAGATTATGATTGTAATGATGGTGGTGACAAAACATGTCGTCGGTATGAATCTGCTCATGTATGTACTGTAAACTGCCAGTCAGACAATGGACAGCATAAGTTGCAGCAGCAGTGTAAGTGCGTCTGTGAGGCTCAAGACAACAAAACAGTTGGTAGGTTTGAGTACAATTATGTACCGGTAGCCGTGTTGAATGACAGATCGTATCAAACTCTGTCTTCCTAGCTCATTAGGAAGTCTTTCTCATGTTAAAGGAAATTATAGCGCCTTACAACCAATGTCGGCACGTGATCGTTTATATCCGTTTAGTTTACTATACTAGTTGCGAGGCAAGTTGCAAAACATATGTCGCTCGTGTTACCACTTCACGCGCAGTCTTTGTTGCGCGACAAGTTGCAAATTTTGTTGTTCCTATTCTCGCACCTTTGCGTCTAACAGGCTATTGTCTAACCAACAGTTCGATTTGCGATACCAAAGACAACTGACCGCATTTTGATTGAGAACCATTTGACATGAAACAACAAGATTGAGCCGGTATCTATCGATAAGGAGTCATTAATAGACGCCGATTTCAACTAGATGCGATACGAATGAAAATCGATTGATTACATGATCGAGAGAAATGATTGAGAACCGAAATAAATAACAGTGCGGTATTGAAGGGTTAACACGGTCGATGAGGCACGGCTGAAAGTAAATAGTCGAAATGCGATAATACGAGCCCAGCTTCACATGTCAGTTGAAACTGGTTACTGTATTGCTACTGGATGATATACCATGATATACTGGATGATATACCATGGTTACTGTATTACTTATGGTATATTGTCTGGTCACCCCATTATGATACCATGATATACTGGATGATATACCATGATATATTGGATGATATACCATGATATACTGGATGATATACCATGGTTACTGTATTACTTCTGGTATATTGTCTGGTCACCCCATTATGATACCATGATATACTGGATGATATACCATGATATACTGGATGATATACCATGGTTACTGTATTACTTCTGGTATATTGTCTGGTCACCCCATTATGATACCATGATATACTGGATGATATACCATGATATACTGGATGATATACTGGATGATATACCATGGTTACTGTATCAAGTACTACTGGTATATTGTCTGGTCACCCCATTATGATACCATGATATACTGGATGATATACCATGATATATTAGATGATATACCATGATATACTGGATGATATACCATGATATATTGGATGATATACCATGATATACTGGATGATATACCATGATATACTGGATGATATGCCATGATATACTGGATGATATACCATGATATACTGGATGATATACCATGATATATTGGATGATATACCATGGTTACTATATTACTACTTGTATATTGTTTTGTCACATGACATGGTGTTGTCTTTGTGTTACGAGCACTAACGTAAATATTGAATATATCCTATTGGATGATTTATGTTCTTGATACCATTCACTCATTCACTTGTCTACGAGGAGTATTTCCATGTCGTAGTCAGTTTTTAATATTTTCAGGCGTAGATGATATTTCAAGATATGTCGTTTCGTATCTTGAAACGTTTTGGTCATGTAACTGTAAGTATCCAATGAGAGTGATTTTAATAATAATAATTATAATGATAATAATTATAATAAAGACGTTCTTAGAACGCATTATACATGGTCTCAATGCGCATACAAAAGTAAAATATATACTGTATGTGTCAGTATATATATAAATAAATAAAAATAATTAAAATTGGTTAAAATTAATTAAGATTAATTAAGTAAAAGTCATTTGGATTATACTCCATAAGCTTTACGAAAAAGAAAAGTCTTTAGTCCAGCTTTAATGGTCTCATGTGTATTAGCTTGTTTGAGCTCGAGTGGAAGACTGTTCCATAGCCTTGGAGCAGCGGCACTAAATGCTCGGTCGCCATATGTGGAAAGTCTCGTTTTAGGAATTATCAAATTGTTTGCAAAGGCAGATCGTAGAGTGCGTACAGGTTTATACTCATTTATCCCACACCATAGAAAAAACAGCCAATCAGAAAGCATAACTAGTGTGTAGAAGATCCTTGATGTAATCTGGAGTCATGCCATTTAAGACTTTATATGTTGTTGATAGGATTTTAAATAAGATCCTTTTTTCTACTGGGAGCCAATGGAGCTCTTTTAAGACTGGTGTGATATGTTGGAATTTCTTGGTTCTTGAAGTAATTGTAGTAGCGGGTTAGAAAGCGTACAAATGAAAGAAGAGGTGCGCACCAAACATATGATAATATTCGAGCTCTTAACCACAACTTTACAAAAAAGAAAGAAAGGAAAGGAAAAAGGTAAACGCGGCGTTGAAAGAGGAAATTGAAACTCAAGGAAGATACGATTACCTTTTACTGACCCGGAAGAATAGCAGATACGTCTGTCTACTATTTTGTTTCCTCTATATTTTCATACGCAATCTCTTCGATCTCCCTGTGATTGTGAAAGACCGTTCTCAGTATTCTTACGATTGGTTGTTTCTCGTCTATAGGGTCTATAGGGTCTCGTACGTGCTATTCTCTGACACCGAAAACCAACTCATTCAAAAATGTTTTTGCAACAGTGACGGCAGTCTAGATGGTGGACAGATCGCTACACAAATAATGGTATCAAATGAACTGTTTATCGATCCTAGATGAAACCCTAACCTAACGAGCCAGCTAGACCTTTGTGGTTATTCTACAGACGTGGTCGTTTGCTTGGAGGCGTTCTTACAGGGACATTCTTCTAGGTAAGATAGCAGAAAATTGTTTTCACTTTTTTCCTATTTTGGTGTGTTTCCCTTGAGTATTACTTTTTCCTTCTCTTGAGTATTATTTCCTTGAAAAGAACATCATTATGGAAGGTACTCAAAGTTGTCTAAATTTAGAAAGAAAGAAAAAAAAGACTAAACTCGAATAAACCTTTCCCGAATTCCTTTGAGTCATGGCTATGAAACAATGGCTCCAAGACGAGGTTGGACTTGACGTGTCCATACATTTACTGTATTTCATCAAGTCCAATCTTGACTTGGAGCCATTGTTTCGTGAACACGGGAAGTGAATTCGGGAAAGCTGGTCTATTGGATCGATCTTATTATATCAATATTTTCTTACTCTAACCTAGTATTTCTTCAGGTCTACCCTTTGCTATTAGTCAGTTATCATAGCACAACCCTTTGGTCGCTTCAGGGTTTTCTTACCCTAAAGTTGGTATATGATATAAATATAAAGATCACAGACCCTTTTAACTTTAGGCTTAATGTTTTCCGGTGGCCAGGCAAGCATTTAAAATAAGATTATTTGTTTGAGATCCACTCCTATTAATGATTCTTTACTCAAGCATAACTGGTAAAGGAAGTAACAATGCTGAAGGAAAACTATGGGGTAGATTGAAGTGGGGAAATACTATCGGAGAGGCGGGTAGCTGGCGGGATGAGGGGCGTTGCAACGGGTTTGGTCGTACCCCCCTAAAGACAAGCGCCTGATCTAACGTCTAAGCAAAAAATTCAAGCTGACATTGAAATATCAAATATATATCAAATGTCGAATATCATCAAAACACTTGCAAGAAAATTTCCGAAGTTCAAAATTTTAAAGTTTTCATAGGCGGCACGCTAGGGTGGGCCGGGGGTGCTAGAGCTTGAGATGTTGGGGGGGGGGGGTGAAGGGCTGAGCACCCCCATTTTTTAAACGGTGGTTCTGAATTTCCTCATTGGCACCTCCTTTTTCTTTTTTTTTCTTTGCTTCCGCGATTTTTTAGGGTTTTTTACCTCAATTTTGGCGATAACAGCCCCCCCCCCCCCCCAAGTTTTTATGTCCTTCCACCGCCTATGGTTTTAGAGGCACTCACAGCACCCTCTACTCTCTACGCGACTAAAATTTTAGATCCGCCCCAGCGTATGGGAACTAGTATTGACATTTGCTAGATGTATCTCTGGTGTGTTGGTGCATGTCAGGCGGAAGTCAGCGGTGTTTTTGGCGAAAACGTTATCCCAGTAATTTCTTGGCAGATTTAGTGAATTCCAAGCACAGAATATATTGCTACAACGCCGTTGACATGCTGATTATTCTTGTTTGTTTATTGACCTTGCCAGCTAGTCTCACTATAGGCACTTGGCCGAAATCACAGTTTGTGCGGGGAACAACTTACGGTTTAGTATATAGTCATCCCAGGGGGGGGGGGGGGGGGGGGGTGGGGGTACTCCCTATAATGGACTATACGGGGATGCTCCGCCCGAAAGGGGTACGTTTTTCAGGCCGCAGGTATAGAAAAGGGGTGGGAATTTGTGAATTGTGGTATAAAAAGGGGTAGCTTTTCTTCAAAAGTATATGAAAGGGGTACCTTTTCAGGCAAAAAAGTATATACAAGTGGTAACTTTTTGCTGAAATTTGGTATATCAAAGGGTAAGGGGTCGAGAGTCCGGGCGAAGCATCCCCGTATGAAACGACCCGAAGTACTCCCCCGGGATAGTCATGCGAATGGTAAAGGCAATGAAAATCACGACTCGTAACGAATTTTATTCATTCTTTTTTCTCATTTAATGGAAAATTGTTTCAGAAAATGACGGTGAGCACATAATAAGCATCTTGTTTTTTCTTCCAGCAAACGGCAGTTTTTCCGGCATTGTTTCCCTGCATGTATTTCACTTTATCATTTGAAAACCTTCGCACCAAAGACAAGTGATATTTTATTCATCTACAACTAGGATATTTTTCTATTCTTTTTTACTAATTCTGAAGAATTTCTGCTTATCAACTGAAGCCGTTTCACGTCTACAGTGAAGTATTCCAAATAACAACACCTTCTCGAAAGTGTGAGAAAATTAGGCATTTCGAATTTCACTTCAGTGAAAAAAGTGTCTTTGAACATCCCGAAAAACCTCTTCACCAACTAACTCATGCAGAGACGTTTTTAAAAGGCTTTAAAGAAAAACGGGACAAAAGACAAATTCGTAAAAACTCATGAACCGTACAAAGCTTTATGCATTTGCCGTATTATCAAGGACAAATAAGAGTATCGCGTTTCTCCTCTAAGTTTGATCGGGAGAGAGTCGTTAATATAAACCCGTATTGTCGGCTCAAAATTATTCCCGGGGGGGGGGTACTCCCTATAATGGACTATACGGGGATGCTCCGCCCGAAAGGGGTACTTTTTTCAGGCCGCAGGTATAGAAAAGGGGTGGAAATTTGTGAGTTTTGGTATAAAAAGAGGTAGCTTTTCTTCAAAAGTATATGAAAGGGGTACCTTTTCAGGCAAAAAAGTATATAAAAGTGGTAACTTTTTGCTGAAATTTGGTATATCAAAGGGTAAGGGGTCGAGAGTCCGGCCGGAGCATCCCCGTATGAAACAACCCGAAGTACTCCCCCCCCCCCGGGGAATTATTGCGCGATAGGAGAGTCGCAATACAAAACTTTGATATTGCTATTTTGAGCCGCCAATATTGGCCTTCGTCGCTTCGCGCCAATATAAACCCGTATTGTTATAATGTTTAGTCATAATTATTTCGATTATAGAACAGCGCGCCATGTAACGCCGTGCGAGCTTTCGTCACTCATCAGAATCTCATCACGTGCCGATGAGCAGAACTAACTCAAGCAGTTTTACATGACGTCCTCTGACCTTCAATCTCACATTAATTTTCACGATTGATTTTGAGTTATTAGTCCGGTAACGAGCACTGCGTGGGGCCGGCCTTAGACACAGGGTAGCTGTTGAGGTTGTTGTACAGTCTTTGATAAAATTCTCACTTTGATAAAATTCTCACTTCTATCTGGATTGGCTTAGTTTGAAGATCACAGACTTGGGGAGACTCTTATCTAGTGGAGTTTGGATGCAATTGCGAAATGACCACAACTTGGTGGCCAAAAAGAAATCAAAAACGTCGGTATCATATTTTGTTTGACCTTGTGGTCCTTGTGGAGGTTTCCAGAAATGAAATAAGTAGGAGGGTTTCCGGTATCTACAAGAGTACTAGTACGACCGGCTTGTCTTCTTCTCTCCTGGATTGTTTCCATTACCTTCAGGACACTCGAACCGTGAACACTTTGAGGTTTTTTCATACTTTTTTCTCCTTTATCCCTTGTGTGAATCGATTGGAAATATGATTTATTTTGAACAATAAGATTATTTGAGTTCTGTGCTTCATTTTCAGGAGGTTTGAAGCAGTAGAAAGTTCATAAAATAAAAAATATAAAAATATCAAGTGTTCATGGTTCGAGTGTCCTCACTGTAAAACACCCTGTGTGTCCCACATTGTCCCAGGGAGGAATTTTTCCTGAACTTGCTCTTATCTGACGGCAAGTGCATGAAATGAAAAAATTCTAATAAGAAATAAAATGCTGTGACAGGAACACCACTACAGCGCAGGCTAAATATACAAATTATGGAAGACCCGAAAGAAAGGTTTTACAAATTTTTGCACCCGAAGATAAGCCTTACTTGAAGCACAGGCAGGACAAACAAACAAACAGCTCTATTCTCACATATCATGCTGCGTTCAGGGATCAAGACCATGACCACTGACAAGCGATGGGAAGCAGCCCAATAGGAGGGCACGCTGCTGATACTTTTCCGTGCATGCCTCACAGGAAGCGCCAATACCCCTACCCTTTCATAGAGTAACTGACCCCCCTGTTTTTGGCATCGATATTCCTGGAAGGGACACGTGTAGTGACATGATCATTGCCGTGTGCTGATGATATGTCACCTTGCCAAACCTAAAACAATTCCAAATAAACATGCACAGACTCGTAAAGAAGAATTAGAGACTTTCTTAGGTCTCGACAAGTTCTATTTGATTTGGCTGGAGATTCTTAGAACAGAAAAGTAACTAGACTATATCGCTTTTCAGACATCATATTATACGTCTAGGAATGGCGGGAAATATTTGACGCATCCTTCGTCGCCTTCGAGCTTGCAATGTGGCAATCTAAGAGTGTTCAAATAATTCTAACATTTCAATGCAAACTGTAGTTAGCGTGTAGAGAAAGGCCACATAACCAAAACCGGTTTGAATGTCCCATTACAGAGGAATTTAGACATCTTATACGGGATTCCGGAAATGAACTCATAATCACATCTTGATTACATTATTCCGTAACCTTGAAGATCAGATGTACCGCGCGCTCGAGGCGTAGACACTTACCATCAGCTAAAGTTCAAACGTCTAAATATTCTAGGAACCGTAAAAGACTTTGCTACTTAAGAGGTTTCCCTTTCTTTTTTGTATATCAGGAGACCAGGACGACCCAATCAAAACAAACGCCTGAGATGACGCGGTGAAGTTCTGGTTTGTTCGGGTCACGAAAGTTGTTAGCGATGGCATTCCAGACGTTCTGTTAGACCATAAAGTAACATTGAATCTAATAACTGATACTCGCTACCAACATCATTCTACAGCTTTGAGATGTATTCCACTATTCTTGCTATTGTGGTGCTTTGTGGACTTATGGTAAGTCGAAAAAGAATATTGTAATTATTCAAATGATTCTAAATTATAACACATTTGGTAGGTTTAGCCTACGAGGCTAAGAACACGTGTTTTGGGGGTAAACCGGGGGATCTGTCTGTCGTAAGATTTACAAGCGAAAAACAAAACAATGTTTGATTGCTACATTGGCCTCTACCCTCGACGTTTTTTTACGATATTTCACGTACAAAAATCACCGAGAAACTTCATAGAAAGTCATTTTTTGATTGAAAAAGGCTTTATCTTAATATGTTTGTATATTTATGGAGTGTAGTGTAATTTATCATATATATTGACAGATTCATTATACGATATCCTGGCTCAACAGAGAACGGATCGTTCTGTTCCTGGTAACATAGTGTACTAGGCACCAAGATTCACCAACGATCCACCTCGATCTTACTATCAGTTTGTAGTCGAGGAGTGTTTTAACGAAGCATTTTCTGTTAATTGATTAGTGCTTGAAATACTCTGTTTACATTGTTGAAGCTTTAAATGATCTTGTTTGAGTTACGAAAGTGAGAAGGAAGACATTTGGTTCTGTAAGTTGTACTCTCTATAATAGTGACATAATATTTGAGTCGAAAAATAGTTGGTTTTTTGATTTTATAAAGTCTTGTATTTATTTATGGCTTTTCATTTTTTCATAGCCTCGTATAAACTAGCAAAACTGTAGAAACAATCAATGTCTTGTTTCAGTTGTTTTAGCTAATTTATTTATTTTGACGTGAGAAAACAATAAGTAGATTATATATAAGCTGAAGCAACTTTAATAACTTGCTGAATTAAAAACCGGAAAAAAAACGCTTTCGACCCTCTCGAGTGATAATGAAGTTTTAGTCGGATAGTTCGGATAGGGTGGTACTTCATGAGTGACATAAACATAAGGTAATTTATTGCATCGGATGTTATAAATAAAACAGTGTAGCATATATGACGTTCATACCCGTTGGATTCATCGCAGTTTCGATGGAAAGGCGAGATAGCTTATTGCTCAAACTCAACGAACTTAGAATAGCCGGAATCTAAAATATTTCTGCTCATTTTAGAGACTCTTACTGAGGCTAATTCGATACCTCTCGCACCAGTACGAACAGTCACATGCTGATATATCACCTCAATAACGAATAAATGGTCGAGCGACCAGTGATTATGAGACGATATTTACTGGTCGAGCGGTGACTATTTGGTTTGCCAAAGTTTGCCAGAGTGGAAGTAATACTAAAACGCTAGCTTTTTTATCCTGAATTTCATCTTTTCTCTGATATTCAATTCTAAAATCATACTAAAACAATTATTCACCTCACGCTCAGTGAATATGGTGAATATCTTGAGATAAAAGCATGTCAATTGACTGACTGACTGACTGACTGACTGCACTGACTGCACTGACTGCACTGACTGCACTGACTGCACTGACTGCACTGACTGCACTGACTGCACTGACTGCACTGACTGCACTGACTGCACTGACTGCACTGACTGCACTGACTGCACTGACTGCACTGACTGCACTGACTGCACTGACTGCACTGACTGCACTGACTGCACTGACTGCACTGACTGCACTGACTGCACTGACTGCACTGACTGCACTGACCGACTGACTGCACCGACCGACTAACCGACCGACCGACTGACCGACTGACCGACTGACCGACTGACCGACTGACCGACTGACCGACTGACCGACTGACCGACTGACCGACTGACCGACTGACCGACTGACCGACTGACCGACTGACCGACTGACCGACTGACCGACTGACCGACTGACCGACTGACCGACTGACCGACTGACCGACTGACCGACTGACCGACCGACCGACCCTTTTGGTCAAGTATTAACCATAAGGTTGAGAAAAAACCTGGGTCTAGTTAGCATTGCAATGCATTGTGGGACTGTTTTAAAAGACCAGAAATGGTTATAAATTTATGCCAAGTGGAATGCAATACATTTATGCGCAAATTATTTATTATGCGTAACTTGTTTTGGTTGATTGTTTAAATTCCCTACCAGAAATCCAACAAAGCGAAGTGACTCGCAAAATCTAATCTCAAAATGGTAGTCACAGCATTCGTATATTTTTTTTAGTTGGGCTTCCTGTGGTAATATAATAAGGCAATTGGCAAAACTAAAAAAGGTTGTTCTTGATGTTTTTCTTTGGGTTTTTCTAAGATACTCTGTGAAAGTAATGGAAGAATCAACGTCGTATTCACAAGATTCCGTAATCCTACCGGTGAGGATGCAGATGGAGGAAGATGTGATACATTGGTCCAAGGACGTCAGTGTGACACGTACCTGAAGATCTGTGTGGATTCTCCAACACCACCTACTTCTTCTAGCTGTCCAACAAAGATCAGCGACGAAGGCAACTCTTTCTCTATGAACATACCCATAAACCCACCACCATTCAATGTTCTAAGGGTAGGTAATATTAAAAGAGCAAATGAAAAACCTACTTGCCGCTTTCTTTCTTTGGTTTTGTTACAATTTTTGCGCCGTCCGTGAGGGTCTTATCATATTAGGTGAATAAGAAAGAAATTTAAACACCGTGTAAAAAAGTTTGCAACTGTATTGACGTTTCGGACGTTATTGAAGTTATTAATTCGTCGGAGTCAAATTGCAGTTGGCAACTTTTTTACACGGTGTTTAACATTCTTTCTTTTATAATATTCACTTGTTGTATTCGACACACCAACGCAGTCCCAACTAGTAGCCACTTGCATTATCTTTTTCTCACATCTTTAAGACGGCAGCAAGGATTAGACTATGTCGCTAGTCTGCCGCAGTAATGCATTCTGCGACTGTTAAAGTGCCTATCAACCCTGACGGTTTAGTTTGAAAATCACTTCTACATGTAGGGTATAATATGATGACACAGTTTTACAGGATATGGACTTCTCATTTCAGAGGTTTTTAAAGGTTTAAAATTAAAAAATGCAAATGAGATGACGTCGACACACAATTTTAATTAAAATTTAAAATACGAAATTACAATCCTGTAAGGTAATGCCAGTTTTCAATTAATAAATGATTTTTATTACCAAAATATATGTTGTAGTAGAGTTTTGGTGAGTTTACTTGAGAGTCACTGGTAGTAAAACACACAAGAAAAGAGGACAGATACCTTGGTTGACGTCATCTGATTTGGATTTTTAAATTTTAAACCTTTATGTCTCTGAAATGAGAAGTCCATATCCTTTAAAACTGTGCCATTATATTATATCCTACATGTAAAACTAAACCGTCAGGGTCGATAGACATTTTAAGGTGACTGACTACTTTTGAACGTTCAATTTGACCCACGATGTGCGCGCGCACGAAAATCGGGCAAAATCGCGCAAAACCGCATAATAAGCTTTGGAATTTTATTGAGGGATCATACAGGTTTTGAACTTCAACAGGGCAAAAACACCAAATTTTGCACGGGACTATTTTTCTGTGAATTTCTTAAAACAACATGTAAAAATTAATCTTTTAAGAAAGTTTGAAGAAAACGTAATTATTAGAACTTTTAAAAAAAGCGTTTTATGTGTTTTTGTTGTCATCATTTGAGTACGAATTTCAGTTCATTAAGCTAACAAGATGCTAAATTTTGAGCTTATTTTTGAAACTTTCTTCAAATATTTTTAGTTTGTCTTCGAAAATAATGCTTAAAGTAGATGTCCTGAGAAAATTGCTTCCAGAGCTTTTCTAATTTTTGAGTTATGATTTTTTGTGTGCAAAGCTTGATTTCCGCCATTTTTCTTTCGAAAACTTGTAAAGATGGTCATATTCAAAATTCATTATCTCGAAAACGAGCCCCGGACACCCCATTTTTCTTTTCACTTTTGGAATCAGCGTTAAATTCTGTGTAAAATATCTTTATAAGAGCATTTTGTTATTACTCGTTGCTAAAGTAGTCAGTCACCTTAACTCAATCAACACCAACAAGGTACGTCATGGTTTGTTGGTCTTTTTTTAGTGTTATTTGATTGAGCTAAGAGTCCTAGAATGCATTGCTGCGACACATTAGCGATAAAGTCTATTTCGTAATGCTTTTATTAGATGGGCTTATAACCGGGATTCTCTGGTATGTAATTTTGTTCTGCCGTTTGATTTCAGAGACCCTATGGATTTTACGTAGCAGCGTGGGATGATGATTATAATGATGATGATCTGATCGATACATTCTCTTATACCTTCACAAATCAACCAACACCTAATGGTACAATACCATCATGGACAAGTCTTTCAGTAAAAGGAAAAAGGAGAATATCCACAAAATGTACACTTGACTTGAAGTACCGTATCTACTGTGATACTCATTACTATGGACCAAGATGTGACAAACACTGTCAATACACAGACTCTGATAATACTGGTCATTATAGATGTAACAACAGAGGAGACAAGGTGTGCTTAACCAACTGGTACATACCACAGTCTAACTGTACAAAATACTGCACCCCACAGAATGACAGTAGAGGTCATTATACCTGTGATGGTAGTGGAGACAAGGTGTGCTTAACCAACTGGTATAATTCTAACTGTCTGAAATTATGTATACCAGGTGACGATGACGTCAATGGGCATTACATCTGTAACGCTACTGGAGACCCAGTCTGTCGTGTTGGTTGGTATGGCAACAAGTGCCTACACTACTGCACGAATCAAACTGACGATATAAATGGTCATTATACCTGTGATGGTAGTGGAAATAAGATATGCAATACTAACTGGTATGGGTCCAATTGTACTGTGTATTGCAATCCTCGCAATGATAACAAGGGTCATTACGATTGTGATAAGATAACTGGGGCGAAGATCTGCAGGCGAGGATGGTATGGACCGCTGAACGGCTGCAATTGTCGACCAAAAAATGATGACACCAATGGACATTACACTTGTAACGCAACCACTGGAGCTAAAATATGTCTGCCTACCTGGTATGGACCATCGTGTAAAGTACTCTGTGATAAAACAAAGGGGAACTATGAATGTAACGCAACAACAGGTGAAAAGATCTGTCACCAGCATTGGTATGGAGTATTGTGTGACACCTACTGTAAAGCGCGTGATGATGTTATTGGTCACTATAAGTGTAACGCAACAACAGGTGAAAAGATCTGTTACCAGGAGTGGTATGGAGCGTTGTGTGACACCTACTGCAAATCTCGTGATGACAGTTCTGGTCACTATAACTGTAACGCAACAACAGGAGCTAAAATATGTCTGCCTACTTGGTATGGACCATCGTGTAAAGTACTGTGTGATAGGATAAAGGGTAACTATGAATGTAACGCAACAACAGGTGAAAAGATATGTCACCAGCATTGGCATGGAGTATTGTGTGACACCTACTGTAAAGCTCGTGATGGTGTTAATGGTCACTATAACTGTAACGCAACAACGGGAGCTAAAGTTTGCCTGCCTACCTGGTATGGACCATCGTGTAACGTACTGTGTGATAGGACAAAGGGTAACTATGAATGTAACGCAACAACAGGTGAAAAGATCTGTCACCAGCATTGGTATGGAGTATTGTGTGACACCTACTGTAAAGCGCGTGATGATGTTATTGGTCACTATAAGTGTAACGCAACAACAGGTGAAAAGATCTGTTACCAGGAGTGGTATGGAGCGTTGTGTGACACCTACTGCAAATCTCGTGATGACAGTTCTGGTCACTATAACTGTAACGCAACAACAGGAGCTAAAATATGTCTGCCTACTTGGTATGGACCATCGTGTAAAGTACTGTGTGATAGGACAAAGGGTAACTATGAATGTAACGCAA
This sequence comes from Anthopleura xanthogrammica, assembly GCA_964019055.1. NCBI lineage: Eukaryota > Metazoa > Cnidaria > Anthozoa > Actiniaria > Actiniidae > Anthopleura > Anthopleura xanthogrammica. The sequence continues at coordinate 13,215,887 of OZ025207.1, read as the reverse complement.
CGACAGGTGAAAAGATCTGTCACAAGCATTGGTATGGGGTATTGTGTGACACCTACTGTAAAGCTCGTGTTGGTGTTAATGGTCACTATAAGTGTAACACAACAACAGGAGCTATAATATGTCTGCCTACCTGGTACGGACCATCGTGTAAAGTACTGTGTGATAGGACAAAGGGTAACTATGAATGTAACGCAACGACAGGCGCTAAAATATGTCTGCCTACCTGGTACGGACCATCGTGTAAAGTACTGTGCGATAGGACAAAGGGTAACTATGAATGTAACGCAACGACAGGTGAAAAGATCTGTCACCAGCATTGGCATGGAGTATTGTGTGACACCTACTGTAAAGCTCGTGATGATGTTATTGGTCACTATAACTGTAACGCAACAACAGGAGCTAAAATATGTCTGCCTACCTGGTATGAACCATCGTGTAACGTACTGTGTAATAGGACAAACGGGAACTATGAATGTAACGCAACGACAGGTGAAAAGATCTGTCACAAGCATTGGTATGGGGCGTTGTGTGACACCTACTGTAAACCTCAAACAGGAATCAATGGAAATTACAACTGTGACAACAAGACAGGCGCAATGATATGTCTGGACAATTGGTATAGCGAAAACTGCACAAACTATTGTAAAGACAGAAAGGATTCCAGTGGACATTACCTTTGTAACAATCAAACAGGAGAGAAAATGTGTTATGATCACTGGTATGGGACAAGCTGTAACGTATTCTGCGTTCCACACAATGATTCCAAAGGAAATTACAGGTGCGATGAAAATAATGGTAAGAAAATATGCTACACTAACTGGTATGGGCAAAACTGTACGACATTGTGTAAACCGCAAGCAAATTTAGAAGGACATTATGATTGTGATAATAGAACTGGCTTTAAACATTGCTGGGAGGATTACTATGGAGAGAATTGTACAGTGTACTGTAAGGCCAGGAATGGACCAGAAGGTCATTATAACTGTAGTCCAGTAACTGGATCTAAAGTGTGTCATTCTAACTGGTATGGAGAGAACTGTACGGTGTACTGTCAGGCCAGGAACGGACCAGAAGGTCATTATAACTGTAGTCCAGTAACTGGATCTAAAGTGTGTCATCCTAACTGGTATGGAGAAAACTGTACGGTGAACTGTCAGGCAAGGAATGGACCGGAAGGTCATTATAACTGTAGTCCAGTAACTGGATCTAAAGTGTGTCATCCTAACTGGTATGGAGAGAACTGTACGGTGTACTGTCAGGCAAGAAATGGACCAGGAGGTCATTATAACTGTAGTCCAGTAACTGGATCTAAAGTGTGTCATTCTAACTGGTACGGAGAGAACTGTACGATGTGTTGTCAGGCAAGAAATGGACAAGAAGGTCATTATAACTGTAGTCCAGTTACTGGATCTAAAGTGTGTCATCCTAACTGGTATGGAGAGAACTGTACGGTGTCTTGTCAGGCAAGAAATGGACCAGAAGGTCATTATAACTGTAGTCCAGTAACTGGATCTAAAGTGTGTCATCCTAACTGGTATGGAGAGAACTGTACGGTGAACTGTCAGGCAAGGAATGGACCAGAAGGTCATTATAACTGTAGTCCAGTAACTGGATCCAAAGTGTGTCATCCTAACTGGTATGGAGAGAACTGTACGGTGTCTTGTCAGGCAAGGAATGGACCAGAAGGTCATTATAACTGTAGTCCAGTAACTGGATCTAAAGTGTGTCATCCTAACTGGTATGGAGAGAACTGTACGGTGAACTGTCAGGCAAGGAATGGACCAGAAGGTCATTATAACTGTAGTCCAGTAACTGGATCTAAAGTGTGTCATCCTAACTGGTATGGAGAGAACTGTACGGTGTACTGTCAGGCAAGAAATGGACCAGGAGGTCATTATAACTGTAGTCCAGTAACTGGATCCAAAGTGTGTCATCCTAACTGGTATGGAGAGAACTGTACGGTGTCTTGTCAGGCAAGGAATGGACCAGAAGGTCATTATAACTGTAGTTCAGTAACTGGATCTAAAGTGTGTCATCCTAACTGGTATGGAGAGAACTGTACGGTGTCTTGTCAGGCAAGGAATGGACCAAAAGGTCATTATAACTGTAGTCCAGTAACTGGATCTAAAGTGTGTCATCCTAACTGGTATGGAGAGAACTGTACGGTGAACTGTCAGGCAAGGAATGGACCAGAAGGTCATTATAACTGTAGTCCAGTAACTGGATCTAAAGTGTGTCATCCTAACTGGTATGGAGAGAACTGTACGGTGTACTGTCAGGCAAGAAATGGACCAGGAGGTCATTATAACTGTAGTCCAGTAACTGGATCCAAAGTGTGTCATCCTAACTGGTATGGAGAGAACTGTACGGTGTCTTGTCAGGCAAGGAATGGACCAGAAGGTCATTATAACTGTAGTTCAGTAACTGGATCTAAAGTGTGTCATCCTAACTGGTATGGAGAGAACTGTACGGTGTACTGTCAGGCAAGGAATGGACCGGAAGGTCATTATAACTGTAGTCCAGTAACTGGATCTAAAGTGTGTCATCCTAACTGGTATGGAGAGAACTGTACGGTGTACTGTCAGGCAAGAAATGGACCAGGAGGTCATTATAACTGTAGTCCAGTAACTGGATCTAAAGTGTGTCATTCTAACTGGTACGGAGAGAACTGTACGATGTTTTGTCAGGCCAGGAACGGACCAGAAGGTCATTATAACTGTAGTCCAGTAACTGGATCTAAAGTGTGTCATCCTAACTGGTATGGAGAAAACTGTACGGTGAACTGTCAGGCAAGGAATGGACCGGAAGGTCATTATAACTGTAGTCCAGTAACTGGATCTAAAGTGTGTCATCCTAACTGGTATGGAGAGAACTGTACGGTGTACTGTCAGGCAAGAAATGGACCAGGAGGTCATTATAACTGTAGTCCAGTAACTGGATCCAAAGTGTGTCATCCTAACTGGTATGGAGAGAACTGTACGGTGTCTTGTCAGGCAAGAAATGGACCAGAAGGTCATTATAACTGTAGTCCAGTAACTGGATCCAAAGTGTGTCATCCTAACTGGTATGGAGAGAACTGTACGGTGTCTTGTCAGGCAAGGAATGGACCAGAAGGTCATTATAACTGTAGTTCAGTAACTGGATGTAAAGTGTGTCATCCTTACTGGTATGAAGAAAACTGTACGGTGAACTGTCAGGCAAGGAATGGACCGGAAGGTCATTATAACTGTAGTCCAGTAACTGGATCTAAATTGTGTCATCCTAACTGGTATGGAGAGAACTGTACGATGTTTTGTCAGGCCAGGAACGGAACAGAAGGTCATTATACTTGTAAACCAGTAACTGGATCTAAAGTGTGTCATCCTAACTGGTATGGAGAGAACTGTACGGTGTACTGTCACGCAAGAAATGGACCAGAAGGTCATTATAACTGTAGTCCAGTAACTGGATCCAAAGTGTGTCATCCTAACTGGTATGGAGAGAACTGTACAGTGTACTGTCAGGCCAAGAATGGACCAGGAGGTCATTATAACTGTAGTCCAGTAACTGGATCTAAAGTGTGTCATCCTAAGTGGTATGGAGAGAACTGTTTTGTTTACTGCGAGGCCAGGAACGATGAACATGGACATTACCAGTGTAATAAAACTTCTGGACAAAAGATTTGTTTACAGGGCTGGTATGGAGGTAATTGCTCCCTTTCGTCGCTATCGTCCTCCCAAATATTACAATCTACACCACAGTTACCATCTGTATCTACAACATCATTAGAAAACGTAGCATCAGCAACAAATTCTCCATCATCATCAATTACCTCATCAATGTCATCTTCTGTTATTTCTCTAAGTACATCATCATGTTCAATCAAGACTTTGTCCTCAAGCCTCTATTCAGTTTCCTCTAGTTTGCCATCTATCCTTTTCCCAGCAAGTTTTTCAAGTACATCGTTGTTGCGATCATTCACAGCATATTCTGTTGAGTCATTCAGAACATCATCGTTGTCTGTCAGGAGTTTTCCTTCGAGTACGTATTCTATGTCCTCTAGTATGCCATCCATCCGTTACTCAACTAGTTCATCTTCTGGTGTGCTTTCTCCATCGACGTCCTCACTACAGTGGCGTTTACCTCCAAGCTCGTCAAATCTTGCCCAAGCATCATCCACCATCAACCTCACGCCTCCACTGACCACATCACCTATTCAGTCGAGTAGCGCGAAGACTGACCATCCTAGCGTTGCGTCGAGCATGGTCTCTACAGTAACACCGCTATCCAGTAGTGTTTCTCTGATTGCATCCAACAGTAGCACCTTCCCACCGGAAATAAGCGTATCGAGTTGGAGTGAAAGCGCGAAACAATGGATCTTGAACACGTGGAAACAACCTCTAGGAAAAGTTGGGGCCGCTCTTATTGTTCTACTGTTGATTGTTGTCATCGTTTTAATTATTCTGGCGCGCAGAAACAGAAGGTAAACTTGATCATGCTATTAAATCATTCTCTCTTCTCGTACCTCAAAAAACAAATATTCTAAATCATGTATCGTACTTCTGCGATGGGCAGGGGCGGCGGAAAAAAATAAGAAGATAAAAAGTGGGGGCTAAAATGGCAAAAATCGCCGAAAGAAAATTACCAGAAAAATAAACTTCGAAATAACCCAAAAATCGAAAGTTGGGGGCTCTAGCCCACCCTCATCCGCCGCCTATGATGGATAGATAGTTTAGGAGTGGCATTCTCGAGGTGCTAAAACAATAAAACAAGTTGTCTGATATTATGCAAAAGATAATATCTACTTCCACTGTAAGTTGTTTGCAATCATTCCAAAGATACCTAAAATAACAAAATGGTAGCTATGTTGGTTGATGTAACAAAAGAAACAAGAAACTTCCCACAATACCTTGCTTTCAACTGACGTCATTTCCTGTCTTTTAACACCAGCTGAGTTGATCGCGTTCCCCGAAAGGAATTATGGGTCAACAATTTTTGGTTAGCTTTTTCCGAGTAGGGACTTGGGAAATACTAATCAAAATACGATGTCAAATCCTGAATTCTGATTGGTTGGTCCTTGACTTTGATTTCATTCTGAAGGCCAACTCAGCTGACTGTTGTTCTGATGATTCTAATAATAAATGATAGGTTTTCAATGGAAAAGCGAGACGACGGCCCGAAAAGTCAAATTTGATGGTCATTTGAGAGAAGGTTAGCTAATCAATGCTGTGACATCAAAACCTGATTTACTATTTATTATACAGGCGCAAGATACGACAAAGAAAGGCCTATAATGGAACTAATGGTATCGATATAAACGCCTGCCTTCCGTTAGACGATGATTACTTTGATGAAATGAAGCTTATTTCTCCTTCAAATAGAAAACGGTAAGAAAAACAGAAAGTAGTAAAAAAACTAGTATATTTCGATGATTCCGTGAATAGATTTTTTCTATGTGAAATATGAATTACACAATTTTCTTATGAAATCCTGAAGTCAATAGTAGCCATGAACTAAGGACTCTTTATGATGCATTTTGTTTCTTGCAGTGCCAGGTCTCCAGAATTACAAATAGATGCTATATTCAGCGCATCCAACCCATTCTATGACGACAGGAGTCGATTCTTGAAACTTAATGGCGCGGATGACGCCGAGGAAGAAGATGGCACGAATAATAGCGGAGGAAAAAGGTAAGAAACCAAGCTATACGTTTTCATATGAATTAGTAACTAATGGCATGCACTAAATTACAGTAGAGACCCCTTACAGCACGTCGGAATGCAGCTCAATTTGGAGGACAAAACAATAGGTTTATATTATCAGGAGATGTTGTGTTAATGAACGGAGCAAAGAGAAAAGCTTTTGCTATCAAATAAACCTTGGAGAATTTCTTCTAGCTCTACAATAGACCCCTTGCAAGTGACGTCAAAAGAATTTCAATCTCCTGAGAATTGGAAACCTATTGTTTTGTCCTCCAAATTGAGCTGCATTCCGACGTGCTGCAAGGGGTCTATAGGGAATAATGCAAGAGGTTCACAGTTTATTTTGTTTATCTTTTAGCCACAAGAGTAAACCAGAAAAACAAGAAAGGAAGACACGTAGCCTCAGTAACCCTTTCTATCAAGACGAGAACAGATACTTGAAACTGGAAGGGAACGTCTTTGAATCTAATGTCTAACAAACCGCAAGTATAAACATTCTCTCTTCTACAAGGTTTATTCATCTCTCAGAAAGGGGGGCAAGAATCTCTCTTGCGATTTTATAGAGAATTGAAGGTCCACCCTTTTTGGTAAAGTAGAGTACAAAGTCTCCCCTGCCTCCCCATCAGCCCGGCTTTCTGGTCCCTAGTTTCTAATGCAAATATGTATATTATTACGACGATTTTAAGGTAATTTTACCATGATAAAATAATACTAAGAATAGATAATCATAATACTAGGAATATAACCACAATCATCAAAGACGTAGATTTCTGCCACCTAAACCACTTCCAGACGTCTGTGTTTGTTCTGGCTTCCATCAGACAGAAAAAATTACTAACTTAGAGCGTTCTCAATTTGATGGACGGAAGCCAGAACGTCAGAATACGCGGCTCATCTGGAGTGGTCTGACTGGGACGCAGAAATATTAATAGACTTAGACTAAGACTTTAGTTTATTCACACACAATAAGAATCTATAAAGCAATGATACTTCATGTGACCTAAGCCTTTGTCATTCATGTACCAACCAGTGATGGATTGGCTGGTAAAAAAAGGCAACTTGTGAAGAGTTTTTGTGAAAATGGTTGGCGTATTAACTTCACAATGTTATTGTTAGTAAACGGCATGAAGTCATTGCAATAAATGTGCTATTACGCTAGGCAATCTTTCTTGCAACCTGTCTCGCTGTTTTGTTGCAAAATATAAATCAGTGCGTTGCAGGCATCGTCAGGGTATGTTACACCAGGCAATGTTTGATGCAACTTGTGTCATACATCACACTGTAATGGTCTGGGACAGGGTATGTTACACCAGGCAATGTTTGATGCAACTTGTGCCATACACCACACTGTAATGGTCTGGGACAGTGTATGTTACACCAGGCAATGTTTGATGCAACTTGTGTCATACATCACACTGTAATGGTCTGGGCAGTGTATGTTACACCAGGCAATGTTTGATACAACTTGTGTCATACATCAGACTGTAATGGTCTGGGACAGGGTATGTTACACCAGGCAATGTTTGATGCAACTTGTGTCATACATCAGACTGTAATGGTCTGGGACAGGGTATGTTACACCAGGCAATGTTTGATGCAACTTGTGTCATACATTAGACTGTAATGGTCTGGGACAGGGTATGTTACACCAGGCAATGTTTGATGCAACTTGTGTCATACATTAGACTGTAATGGTCTGGGACAGTGTATGTTACACCAGGCAATGCTTCATGCAACTTGTGTCATACATCAGACTGTAATGGTCTGGGACAGGGTATGTTACACCAGGCAATGTTTGATGCAACTTGTGTCATACATCACACTGTAATGGTCTGGGACAGTGTATGTTACACCAGGCAATGTTTGATGCAACTTGTGTCATACATCACACTGTAATGGTCTGGGACAGTGTATGTTACACCAGGCAATGTTTGATGCAACTTGTGTCATACATTAGACTGTAATGGTCTGGGACAGTGTATGTTACACCAGGCAATGCTTCATGCAACTTGTGTCATACATCAGACTGTAATGGTCTGGGACAGGGTATGTTACACCAGGCAATGTTTGATGCAACTTGTGTCATACATCACACTGTAATGGTCTGGGACAGTGTATGTTACACCAGGCAATGTTTGATGCAACTTGTGTCATACATCACACTGTAATGGTCTGGGACAGTGTATGTTACACCAGGCAATGTTTAGTGCACCTTGTGTCATACATCACACTGTAATGGTCTGGGACAGTGTATGTTACACCAGGCAATGTTTAGTGCACCTTGTGTCATACATCACACTGTAATGGTCTGGGACAGTGTATGTTACACCAGGCAATGTTTAGTGCACCTTGTGTCATACATCACACTGTAATGGTCTGGGACAGTGTATGTTACACCAGGCAATGTTTAGTGCACCTTGTGTCATACATCACACTGTAATGGTCTGGGACAGTGTATGTTACACCAGGCAATGTTTAGTGCACCTTGTGTCATACATTAGACTGTAATGGTCTGGGACAGTGTATGTTACACCAGGCAATGTTTAGTGCACCTTGTGTCATACATCAGACTGTAATGGTCTGGGACAGGGTATGTTACACCAGGCAATGCTTCTTGCACCTTGTGTCATACATTAGACTGTAATGGTCTGCGGCGATAAATAATTTACGCGCGATGAAATATCATTGGCTGTCATAACAAATCGTTGCGAGACAAGTTGCAAGAGTAACGTTACACTTAGCAATGTCTCACGACTTTGTTGCGACAAGTATAGAATTCAGTTCTACTGGACTTCTCGCAACTGTCGCGGCAACAAAATTGCGAGACAATATTGGTATGATACTTCAAGGGATTTCTCGTGCAACTTCTCTCGCAACAAAATTGCAAGAGAAATTGTAATGAAAATATATATTGCCTAGCGTATTATATACAGAACCTTGAGGGACTGTGTTTAAAGATAGGTTGTCATGGAGATCACAGCCATTGATCTGGTCTCCTTCCTGAAAAACCTAAAGGCGCGGAAATACGAGCAATAAAATTGTTCAACTTGTCGCGCAACATTGTTGCGTTGCAAGATACAGAGTGAATCAGTGTTGCTCGTACTGCCACCCCGCGCGCAACAAAATTTCATTGTTGCAGAGAGTAGAAAGAGCTTCTATTTCTGCAACAAAGTCGCGCAGAAAAATTTTGAAATACATTCGCTCTGCAACTTGCAACGTAACGACGTTGAGCGACATGTTGCACGATTTTGTTGCTCGTATTACCGCACCTCAATTTCTGAGTACAAGTTAATATAATCTTTAATTTTTTCTTCGTCAAAAAAACCTGCCGACTACTCCTCTAACGCTGAAAAATATTTCATTTTTCGAGGAAAAATTATTTAGTCATTAGTATAAATTTCACTATTTAGGGTAATATTTAGTTCTAACGTAAGCTAAGCTGGTCTGAGCTTTAGATGTTATTAATTAAGTTTGTAGTTAAATATTTGTTAGTAGTATTTAGATTATTTAGAAAGCGTGGAGTTGGAGTGATTATACTACTTCCCCTTTGAAATAGTTATTAACAAACAAAAAAGTGGACTATCGTGATTTGCTAAGCTACTAGTGGTCTATTTCTCGTAGTCCATGATAGAAAAACCGCCAGTTTTTGAGTAGACTTTCCCAGAGTCCGCCGCCCTTTGTATGTCTCTGCTAAGGTGCGACTCCGTGGATTGAGTAAAAAACTTCCACGGGAGACAAGAGAAATAAGATATGACGACATGGGGCAAGTGTATAGTTTTTAAAATAATGAAAAAATCAATGAGAAAGTTTTTCTAGTTCTTATTTTCTAACTCTGTTAAACTAGTTATTTATGCTAAAACAATTAGACCTATATTACCCTCGGTAGTTAGGAGTCTAACAGTTTCCTTCACAGTCCCCTGCGCCACCTTTAAAGATAGCCGTGTCTTTGCATCGAAGCGAGACATGAAGTGATCTTGCAATGATAGAGACCTTTTAGAGACCTTGGACAATTGTTCACATGTCTCTATCATTGCAAGGTCACCGTTCATCTCGCTTCGACGCAAAGGCACGGCTAACTTTCAAGATGGCGCAGGGAACTGTGAAGGGACTATTGTTACAAGTAGAGGGAAACGTTTCCTTTTTTTCTTTTCTGTTGGACTCTACTGTTTTATTGAGGAAGTAAGCTCACTCTAGCGGTACGCATTATTTAGATTATTTACGAGACGTAGTAGGGAGGTATTTAGGTTATTTACAGCATGAGAAGTAATTGGTTAAGTGTAGTTTTAAAAGTAATGTGTATCATAACGCGATTTTTGATTTTTTTTCATAGAAGAGCCCACGTAAGTGATGTGTATTATAACACGAAATTTGAATGGTTCACGGAATAACCCATCTAATTGATATGCAATATAACACGAATTTTGATTGGTTCACGGAATAACCCATCTAATTGATGTGTATTATAACACGAATTTTGATTGGTTTACGGAATAACACACCTAAGTGATATCCAATATAACACGAATTTTGATTGGTTTACGGAATAACACACCTAAGTGATATCCAATATAACACGAATTTTGAATGGTTTACGAAATAACACACCTAAGTGATATCCAATATAACAAGAACTTTGATTGGTTCACGAAATAAACTCATCTAAGTGACGTGTATTATAACACGAATTTTGATTGGTTCACTGAATAAACCCACCAAATTGATAGCGTATAATACTACCATAGCTTTCCAACTCGTAGAATTCGTTGCATTTTAATGGATTGGCTATTAATTCATTAGAGATTATTAGACAAATTTAGGTTCATTCCGCGTCATTCCTAATTGAATAATGAATCAATTGTAGGAAAATTCAGGCAGGAACGCTAATTGTAAAATATATGTATCGACCTGTTCTTATTTCTTACACGATGAAGACAATATTATGAAATTTCAATACTGATATGTAATATGTACAAATTGAATCATAATCAATATTTAAAGGGGCACTTGGATGAAAACGCCCCCAATTTCGAAGGTCCGAATAATTCAAATATTTGAGGATAATATTACTCAATTATGATCAGGAAAACCAAACCCCTTTAAACTTTGATATTTTGAAAATCATTCAGCATGATTTCTGGTCAATTCGCTCTCCCTCGATAAAGCATATATTAGTGAGCGCTGCGCCGCTAAGTTGCTACTGGATGAAAATGTTATTGATAATTCTAGTGTGTATTCTGCTTGATACAAAATTTGAGCCATTTTACTTAACCCGTGAAATAGGTAGAGTGGACCCTCGTTAATACGGACACTGCTCGTATTAAGCAGGTTAGCTTAACAGCAAATGCGAGTCCCCGGAACAGGTCCTGGTGTCCGTAATAACAAGGTGTGTAATGCAAGGATGAAATATTGTCCACTAATGTCTAGTAGACTAAGGCCCGATTACGCGGAGCAATTTTCTCTGCAACTTGTCTCGCAAAGGCGTTGCGACACAAGTTGCAAAAGGGTTTACGCGATGCTAAAGAGACGCAATCGTCGCCAAAAAAAGTAGGCACGAATTCTACTTTTCCCAACGATTGCTAAAACTTGTCTCGCAACATTTTTCAAATTGCGCTGTAGGTTACACTCCGTTGCGAGACAAGTTGTAGAGAAAATTGCGCAGTGTAATCGCGCCTTTAAGAAATATGAAACAAATTTCAGCTAGTTTTAGATAAACTTATCTCAGCACGCGGGAGCTGAAAGAACACGAGCGAAGTGTAGAAAACCACTACGCGAAAGTTAGAACTCTTTTTTATTTTATGACATGTTTTTCACGGGTTAAGTGGAAGGGATATAAATCAAGAGTCTTATATTGAATACTGACAAGACATCTTTTAGACAAGATGTTCCAAATGCATATCATTTGAATCTCAAGGAATATATCATCTCACTGAATATATCATATCTGATTGTACAGTAATTATTAAGAGGAATAAATCTATCTTGTAATTGTATTTGCTAGTAGTCTCTGGTGAAATCCCTCGATATGCATGCGAATTAAGTGCGCGCGCTAAGAGTGGTAATTCTTTAGTGTTCAATGTTCTCGTAAGTGTATTTGCTATTAGAAAAAACCTACTAATGGTCTATCACCAATCGAGCCCTGTGATTGGCTGAGCTACTAGGGGTCTATTAGTGATAGACCTCTAGTAGCGAAAAGCGCCGGTTTTGAAAACCAAAAAATATATATTTAAAGCAAAATCCAAAACTTTTTGCATCCTTTTATTGGACCGATTAGTAGGTTTTTACTAAAACAATTAGACCTCTCGCCCTCATGGCCTACAAGTCAATAGCCCATTCGGCCTTCGGCCTCATGGGCTATTGACTCGTAGACCATTCGGACTCGAGGACTAATTGTTAAGTATTCTCTTTTGAAGTCCCGCGGGAATCCCTCGATGTAGATGTGTATCATGTGTGTTCACTAACAAAACTATTCCTCAAGATTTATGTTCAAACCTTGTTTCTTCAGCTGGTTTTCTCCAGGAAACGAAGCATTCTAGGTTATTCAGCTGAGTTTGCCCCAAAGTTCTTATATTTTTATCGCAGCAGTCCGAGTAATAACGCGGGTTCTTTTGCACAGCACTTCGTAGCGCGCGCATACTCCGGTGAATCAAAGCCTGGCGCGTGCAACTGCTCACTTTAACAAGATGTTACAAAAGAATTCTGAAAATATGAACAAATGGTCTGCTAGTTTCTAATGCTGTAGCCATAAGGTAAAAATAGGTACCCATTTTCAACAATTTACGCCTTAAATGTAGAATCAATATTGACCATGTATTTTCAAAATTCGAAAATGCTCGGTTACTCAGCTCGCTCGCGCGTAAACCATTCATGACATCATGCGCGTGCTCACACCGACAAAATTTGTTTACTATGATGTCACGCGGTCGTCATAGCATATGTAAACATTTCCTGCAAAATCCACAAGGGAAGAAAAGGCGAAGCACGAAGAAATAGAAGTTTGTCACAATGAACTCAAGTGATTCAAATCCTGGAAAAAATCTCAGTGAACAGCGACATGTGTGTGTTGTTAAACCAACGGCAAACAACATTCCGAGAACAAATGTTAGTGGTAATTGCGCTGTTCAAGTTAAGAAACAAAACTTCAAAAATAAAAGTGACCAAAACTTTCAGCTCGTTCGTCTACTCACCACGAATCCAGCAGCGGCCTTACCAGCGATATTTTCGCCCAGCGGCAAGTACGAGCAGAGAAGAGCCAAGATCAGGGAACAAACAACTGCGCCTGTCCAAACACAGCAACCGCATGGATTCGTACAAGTGCCATTCAACGCAGCGGCTCATAATGTGATAAGGACAGCTGCAGGTCAGTTTTTTGTTAGTCTGCCTGTACATACAGAGAGTTATCCATACTTGTATGCGACGGACGATGAGATCAAAAAGAAAGGATCGTGTTGTGATACACTAGGATACTTTGACCTGCAGTCGATTCTACCAATTGACTGCCAATTTAATACCCTTTAGTGAATAAATCAAATGATGTATAACAGCTAAATATAGGATTATAGTAATGGCTTCCAGTGCATAGGAGAATACAATGAGTATACAATAAATTATGAATCATATTGATTGAATTTTCTTTATCTTGACTCGCAATGTCGAATGTATTCGCATACAGGTGAATGGACCTCGTCAGTCTCGTGATCAGTAACCAATGACAGGGCAATACTGCCTGTCACGTGCTATCAACTTCACTTCATTAAGAATCCATTGCAAATGACATTTCAGTGACAGATTTGTATACAGCTATTTTAAAAAAGGTTGGTGAAAGTTTTGTTGCTTGTTGCCTACCAAGCCTGAAATCCAGGGGTGGGGGCGAACAACCTGCCCACTGCTGAAACTAGCTGAGCCTATGCACATGCCTAATGATGAAATACAATAATCTTTAGTAATGTTCAATAATGTTCAATTATTTTTCTTTTTCTTCTTTGGGTGAGTACCATCATCTGTTGTGCTTTTGTTTCCTTTCAGTATCTTCTTGGTCCTGAATATCATATCTATATCATCATCTTCTTTCTGTCTTTCCTGGACCTTTGCTCGCTTTGCTGCAGTTTCCTAACAAAACAAAACAAACAGTCAAACTTAGGCTTTACTTTAGTGTTTCCAAGACATTGTTGAAAGATGTAGAAGGAAAGCGCATGGGAATTCCGAGGATAGTCGATAATAAACCTCTTCACCTTGGGGATAATGTTTTCCCATTTCAGAACACATGTCATTCTCTTGAGAATGAGATTCTTTGTTTGAGTTGTATCCATATTCATGTCTTCTCATGCACAACCGTTAAACAAAGAAATGATTCTCTAGGGAATGACACGTGGTCTGAAATAGGAACACATTGCACCCATGTGCAAGGTAGAGAGGTCTCTAGGCCTTTGGGTTGCCTTCAACTTTCTGATGAATAAAAATGTCAAGGCTTGAAAAAATCCATTGAGATCTTTTTGCACAGTGACTTGAGGGTAAAACTTTTAAAGGGAGGGGAATGGCTGAAATTTTTGCTATTGGAGCATGGTATATCGAATCATTTTATATATTACATTTTTAGCCATTTTTATAATTGCATGACCAGTACAGCCCAAAATATCTTGATTTTAGTTTCCTTTTTCACCATAATAGCTCTGATTATTGGAAATGTGATTGACAAAAGCCACAAATTCAGGCATCTTGTACTGCATTGGTCGCGTACTGATTATGAAGATGGATACAACACACTTCTGTACCTCAATCTTGGTGTCTTCAGGATTCTTAGTTGTATCAAACCCTAAAACAGCCATCTCAGCAGCAAAGGACCGGACAGCACATTTTCCTTGATGTTCCTCCTTCATTCCTTTTGCCTTCTTTTTCTTTTTTTCCTCTTCATTGATAATTTTGTCAAAAATTTGTCTTTTCTTATTTGCCTTTTCTTCCCTTTCGATCCAGCCACCCTTCTTTCTTTTGAATTGCTCAAGATTGCACTTCTTTATTACTTTACTACCAAAGAAATCCTTGGCGAGTTTGTGTTCATCTTGGAGCAGTTCTTGTAGGATTAGTTCCTTGTGTGATGTGTCTACGTGGCTCCAGCAGGTTTCCACCACATGACTGGATTGTTTGTCACAAGAGAGCTTCACAAATTCACCCTTAAAGTATATTTTCAAAAAGTTAGTTTGTCTTTCCTCACACCTGCTAGAGAAGAGCTGCACTGAGTCTGTGTATGTTGCTTATGCTTATACTTGTGTTGTAGACTCAGTTGTGCATTGCTCATTAACAGCAGTTGTCTTTCCTCACACCTGTTAGAGAAGAGTTGCACTGAGTCTGTGTATGTTGCTGATGCTTATATACTGGTGTTGTAGACTCAGTTGTGCATTGCTCATTAGCAGCAGTTGTCTTTCCTCTATTTAGTAAATTCAAGTTTTTACAATACCTTCAATTTGTCACAGAATTTGTTCTTCTTTTTCTCTTTAACTGTTTTACTCCTAAAGAATGCCTCGGCAGTTCTGGAACCAATTGGATCTTGACAGATTTTCATAAGCTCCTCCTTACTCATTCCAAGCAGACTGTCTACAAACACCCTTGGATCTTGAAGTTCAAGAAGTGTTTTCAGTAGAACAGATCCATGAAAACTGATGTGCTTTAGTGTTGGCAATTCTTTTTTAACCTAGGAATTTAAAGTTTTACGTTGAAGAAATTATTGGTCAATACAAAAACACAAACAAACAAAAAAAAAATCTCAATTTTTTTCTATTTTATTTTTTTTGTTTGTTGGTTTGTTTTGATTTCTTGGGCAGTAGCAAGGTAGGTACGTAGAGTAGCTTTTTCACTCTCCTCTCCATGCTATCCCCATTTTTCCCTCAAGAAACTGAAGGATTGGGGAACAGGGTATGTGTCCTTGGAACATTAACATTTTACATCATTTAGGACTAGTGATAAAACAAGCAGCCAAATTTAATCAGTTCTCATACAGCAATAAACAGGACAATTGCATACAGGATAAGGTATAATGAAGTAAGCTTAATAATTCAGATGTTATATTTCATGTGTAATTACCGCACATTTCATTATATCTCAGACCTAGCCAACTCCCGACATCTTGCATTTTGGCTTCTGTCAATAAAACTTACAATGGGCCGAGTTCATTCCAATTGAACAAGGAAATTCCTGTGACTACAAACCTATTTTTATGCAGGAATTTTTTATCGCTAATGATTAGAATGAACTCAGCCTGTTGATAGTCTAATTGACAGAAGCCAAAACGCCAGACATCTGGAGTTAGTAGGTCACAGGAAATGAAAAGTGCTCTAAGAAATCTCTAGTTATACAGTACCTCAGGTTTTTCTGGTTGTTTTTCTTTATTTTCTTCATCTGTTTGTTTGCTCGCCTCATTATTTTCTCCAAATAAGATATCATGGGTTGTCATAGCCAAGACAAGAGTTGAGGAAGACTTCCTTTCTTTTGTCCCAGTACAGTGGAAAGCCTCAAGTATTGCTTGCTGTAGCTCTTCCTGTTTTACTTCCAGTCTTACACATAACTCAGCCATTCTGGCAACCACACCATCATGGCCTGCTGAAAATAACTCCTCTATTTCACTGAGCAGTTCATCAAGCATTTGCTCACCCTGGGGAAAAAAGGTAGGGTCGGTAGTTGGTCAGTAGAGGTTACAGTAGCTACTTACAGGGGTAAGGACTGGGTGCTGAAAAAATGCACAATACTACTCAACAGGGTAGGGTCAGTAGTGGTATCCACTGATGATGATATAGAGGATATTACATGGGTGCTCAGAGATACAAATTTTATCTTCAAGTGTTAAAAAGATCTCTCAATAGTGAGCACAGCGAACGAATTAGAGATTTTCAACACAAGAAGATAAAATTTGTATCTCCAAGCGCCCATGTAATATTCTGTGTATTATATGATTATCAATGAAAAAGAAAAGAAAGCTTTTCAATATTTTTTCTGCTATAAGAAGTAGGTAACCATAGTGACAATATTTTCACATGTAAAAATAACATGTTATCTTCACATGTGAAAATATCAATTTTTTGAAATAGAGAAATATTTGTATTTCATTGATAATCATATAATAAAGGGTAATATCTACTCACCAGGGTAGGGTCAGTAGTGCTTGCCAGTAGATGTTGTACAAGGTAGTTAGCTACATGGTGTAGTGCTAGTGTCTCTAAATGACCCTTTAAGTAATTCTTGTAAAGCTTCTTGTGTCCTTTTGGTGAAATGACATGGAGGATCTTCTCGACCAGATGACTGCCAACATCATGAGAAAATAGTGAAGGGATTCGATATCTAAAATATCAAACAAGATTGCATTAAAATAATACTTGTAATAAAATATATACGGTATGAAAACTGATAGGACCAATGCCCACCAATATTATGAACAGAACAGAACAGAAAGCAAAATAATTAGTCAATAATTAGAGAGATTTAGTGTATTAAGGGGTCCATAGACATTAGAGTGATTTTATTTGGCCTGTGAAACGAAGTTGTATAATAAGTAACTAATAGTCAAAGTAAAACAAAAGAAAACAAACTTATAGTGTCTATTATTACAGCATGTATTATGCTTTAATACTATTTTTCATGGGTCAGATAACATCACTACTACCACTAATTTTATTGCGATGTGCTGATGGAGACAATAGTCATGGCTGTAAAATTGGGCAATAGAATACTGTCAATCAGAGTACTGTATGTAAAGGTACTGAGCAATTTGTTTGATTGATGGCAGTCTATTGTCTGATTTCCCTGTCACTATTTTTGTCTTGATCAGAGCATAGCAATGAAACAATGGTTAAGTAGTAAGACTTGTATTTACTTTTCACATGGATCATCATCTTCACTCTCTTCCTTGTTATTCTTCCCTTCATGTTCTTCCATTTCATCTTCCATTTTTTCAGTTTCACTAAACTCCACTTGGCTCATAATCTTCTTACAAAGCTTTGAGCAAAGCTTGGGATTCTTTTGATGCAGAACAAGTAAAAGAGTCTGCAACACAGGACAACTGAGATGGTTGAAAACAAGTTTCTTCAAATCCATTTTCATTATCCTCAAGGCAAGTTGTTCAAGCATAGATACAAAGCTGTCTGGAACAGCTATGGTCTGAGATGCAGTGACTGCTTCTGTAAATCCAAAGGCTTGTCCAACTAAGAAATAAATGGAAAAGACTTATGATTTGATCATACCATGAAACAAATTGTTCTGTAAGGTTCATTTTGTTCCAGGAGGTTTGCTTCATACACACACTATCACTACATTTACTATTTACGACACACAACACTCAATGACCTTACAATGTATACTTTACAACTATCACTCCCTGTATGAGGTTCGCTCGACATGCACTACTTCTACATTCTATATTTACAACATACAACACTCAACTCACATGGAATGGAGAGAGGAAAACCAGAGAACCTGGAGAAAAATCCTTGTGGAGAAAAAACATAGAAGAGAAGCCCAACTCAACAAAATCAACAAATATATCATTATTATTATGTTAACTCACATATGTGGTTAAGTCAAGAATTCACCTGCGACCCCACACATGAACTACGTATACACAGTGGCGAGGGACTGCGCTGTGCACTGCATGCTATCCACAATCTTTGCAAATGATCAATAGAGGCTTCGCACCATCACATGATGACAGCCACGACAGGAAGCTGTGTTGTGAATCTGCTCTCATCTAATTTTTGTGAGAAAGAATTCAGTTTCCCAGGGGGAGAAAGACTCTATTGTTGTGCCTCCTGTCATGGCTGCCATCATTAATTAATTTTGATGGTGGAAATTAAGCCAGTATAACAGTCTTACCTGGTTTTACTCTCCCAACTTTTCTGTCCTGCATCTTAAATGCTTTTCCCCTACAACCCCTTGAATTCCTACTCCTTTGTACATCATCAGCAACACGAACACCAGACAGTACTTCAAACACAGCACGAACAACATGCGATCCGTAGGTATTCTCTATCAAATCACTCAAACTATCCTCAACGAAAGTACAGTAAGTTAAAAACAATTCCTCCATGGATAAAGTTTCTTCTTCTTTCTTGTCTACCTTTACTTTAATACGTTCAGCACGAATCGTTCTTGGGACCAAGTTAACTAAATTCTGTACGACATGACTTCCAAACCTGTCACAAGTTAGAACTTCGTAACTATTTGACAAGTTACTCCAGATTTTCTTTAGCTGCGCATCGTTTAAATGTTCCAAGAGTCTCTCTAATACTCTGCTCATGCCTTGATCACAAGCGAGAAGAAGCTCGTTATCTTCAACTTGTGTAAAAACATTTTCAACGAAGAGTTTCTTGGATTCTTCGTCTTCAAATTCGTCATCTTCGATTACATTTTCGACGCGTTTGAAATAACTCAAGGTATCTTCGTCTAGTTTGTTCTTTGAACTTGATTCTTTGTCTTTTGTTTCAGCCATAGTTTAACGCAGGAAACGATCAAGATCGGGAATAAACGAGGTTAACTCTTCGAGATTTTATCAAATTTTATCCAAGTTCGTCCGCCATTTTTAAACCATGTGGAAAATACTAGAACCCAGGCTACTTTTGGATGGGACTCCGCTGACTTATTGATTGCGTGTTCATAATAATAGGTTTTGTAGAGTTTTGAAGAACTTTGATTGAAATTAAACAAAAATAACAAGGATAATGTTTAGTAGGGCCTTAGCTTCTCGTGTTTCTGGTCTGATGGTCTTTAATACTGCGCAGACAACGTGTACAAGACTTTCAGCGGTCCGATTTCTCTCTGCAAAGAAAGGTAACGGCAAAAACTGCAGAGTCATTGCCACATGGCAACACTACGTATACTACAGCTATCATAGCTTTAAATATTTCCATTTTGAAATCACAAGCAAATCCTGCAATCTGATTGGCTCTCAGCGGTGCGTTTTATTCACGAATCGCACCATTTTGAGTTTTAAATCGCACGGTTTTGAAGAGCCAATGAAATTGCAGAATACATAAAATTTGACCAATCAGATCACAGAAAACAAAATTAAAGCCAATTCAATGCATGAGAAAATTTTGAAGGAGATTTCGTAGAGGAAAATGGATGAAATTGAAAAAAATGGATTTAGATTTGAAATTCCTACAGTAGTGATTTCAAAATGGATATAATTAAGTGGTAATTGAACTTCATGTTATGCAATTTTGGTCTGAAATCAAATTCGTGCAATCACTCATTTGATTTCAGACCAAATCGCACTCCACTCAGTTCAACTACCATTATTTATTATTTACGATAAATATATCTAGCTGTATTTATTGTACATTAATGAATAGATTCCTCTTCGGCTTCGTTGTTTGTTGTGCACATTTCAGACCATGTGATGCCACTCTTTGGAGTTGATTCTTTCATGTGTAAATATTTGAATAAAAGAACATTTCTCAAGGAAATATGTATGTCATGTGGTCTGAAATGGCGTTTTACATACAAAGTTAAAGAGGTCTATTACTAGTGCAGCTTAATTTGGAGATCAAAATGCTGCCCAATTCTACTGTTTTGTCCTCCAAATTGAGCTGCATTTGGGAAAACGTATGCAGAAGTGTTAGGAGAAGCATGATGTGTAGCGGAGTGCTTCTCAACACTTCTCAAGTGTTCTGACAATCCCCAAGTGCTTTATAACTTCACACAGCACAGCAGATAAAATACAAATGTGTACGCATGCTGTGTGCTATAATGCATGCACCATCAACCAATCAGGAAGCGAGATATATAACTGACAGTAATTTAATAATATATCATAGACATTTTAATGTGATTTAGGGAAAGCCAAGAAGAAAGGGGCAGGAACAGTGGCTTATGATCCTGAGTTGGCTGACGGTCTTGTCGATTTTGAGAAATTAAAAAGAAGTATGGAAAGTGCAGTGGACAAGCTAAAACAAGACTTTACAAGCAAAATAAATGTCAAGTTAAGACCTAGTGAGTTATTGTTATTGTGATTATTATTTTACTTTATTGGGTAATCTTTAGAATATTTTTATTACTTGTCATTATTTTAGGACTCTGGTGAAAAGAACTTCTTAGTGAGCTCTGAGGCATCATCACTAAAGATGATGTTGATGATTTTTGATCAATGATGATGATAATGTTGACGATGATATTGATGATGATGATGATGATAATGATTTTGATGATCATGATGATGTTGATGGTGATGATTGATAGTGATAATTTTGATGATCATGATGAATATATCAGTTTCATCTACAAATTTCTGTACTTTACTTTGTTAAGCTGTTGAGCTCTCAAATTCTAAAAACTAGAGATACCTTCTGCTTTCATTTCTATTTTCTTTTGTTTTTGTATAACACAGACTCTCTTGATAAAATCCGTGTTTCTACGGATGAAGGTAAAACTATGCTCAGTGAATTAGGGGAAATCAAGTTTAAAGGAACTGAAATGTTTGTTGTAGACATGTCTGTTTCTCCTGAGGTAAGTAACTAGTATTATCATATGACCGTATTTCACTGTACGCGTGATTCTAAAAAAAACCTTTGGGGATAATGTCGTCAGCAAAAAAAGTACGCTTTTCCGAAAAGTGTAATAATTTCCCGTTCGGACTCGCCGTTCGGACTCGCTGCCGTCAATCATGTAAAAACTACGCATTTTGATTCGCATTTATTAAAAACGCTTTGAAATCGATTTTTTATATGTGGTCATATGATAAAATGCTTATTGACTGAGTTAAGGTCAGTCCGAACGGGAAAATATTTGGCTCTCGGTCCTTGGCACGGAACTCGCTGCGCTCGTTCCGTACTTCAGGACCTCGAGCCAAATATTTTCCCGTTCGGACCTCCCACTCAGTCAATAAGTACATAATATTATTATTATAATCCTCTTTCAATTGGATATTTCTAGTTGCAATGAGTTTGCCAGTTTTTCTCCCTCCAAAAACCTAACAATCGGAATTCCAATTCAATATGAAAGTTAGGTTTGGCCATTTCAGGTTGTCTTCTCCCGAGCCTCTCCCTTTCTTCTAGCTTCCTTCCTGACCTGTGCTCGACCTTAACTTTTTTCATCACTAGCCCTTGATCTAGTTTAGAAGTTACTAGCCAGGAGATGGCCCATTGGCTAGTGGTTTTCAGGTTTTACTAGCCAAGAGGCAATTCTTACAAGTCACAGACTAGTGGACTACCACTAAGGTTGAGCACTACCTCCTTACTTTACCTCTCATGAATGTTATGTTTTGTTTTGTCAGAGTACAAAAGCAGCTGCACATGCAATAAAAGAGTCAACCGTGAACCTGGAACCAGTCATAGAAGGTCATTGTATATCTGTCCCCATTCCTAAGTAAGTAACTTCAGTGTGTAAATCAATCTCATTGCATTCCCTTATACAATAGTCCCCTTCACAGTTCCTGGTGCCATCTTCAAAGGTAGCCATGCCTTTGCATTGAAGTGAGACAAACAGTGAGCTTGCCATGATAGACATGGGAATAATTGTTCAAGGTGTTAAAAAAGGTCTCTATCATGGAAGCTCACCATTCATTCTGCTTTGATGCAAAGGCACGACTACCTTTCAAGATGGCGCAAGGAACTGTGAAGGGGACTATTGCAACATATCTATTGCATTAAAGTCATGTCAAAGCTTTAGACAACTCATAACAGAAAATCATTTATGGCTAAAAAACAAGGGGGGCTGTGAGGCTGTGGAATCTGTGAGTTAGCCATGGCTAGACTTAGATCCTAGATCCTAGTCCCCTCTATAAACTTTACTTAGATATGCCCAAAGATTGTTTTTGATTTCTGTAAAGTTTTTCCTTTTTCACTACTAAAAGAGGGAGGAAGGGACTCATGATTTCAACCGCTAAATGATACGACGATAAACCCAGCCCTTCATTATATGAGACTACCCCACCCCCCCCAGGATGATTTCAAGGCAGTATATTGCTTCCTTTTTTTTTTATAATTTACTCCAAAGAGGTGTAGCTAGCCAACCAATCCACCCTGTGAAACTCCCTGTGCCCCATGTCAAAAAAACATTATTATGATCACTACCCAGCAGATGAGTGAGATTTCAAGAGTTTGAATTTTTTTTGTCAGGGTAACTCAGGAATACAGACAAAATCTGGTAAAGTTAGCTAAACAAGCAAGTGAACAATCCAAGCAAAATATAAGAAGAGTAAGACAAAAAGCTATGGGAGATGTAAGGAAGAACAAGAAAGGACGGTCAGAAGATGATGTCAAGCTTGTTGAAAAAATGGTATGTTGAAACCTAAGGGAGTTTATTCAATGAAATGATAGAATAAATGAATGAACAAATGAATAAGTGACTGAATGAATTTATGAATGAATAATGAATGGTTGAACAAATGAATGAATGAATGAAAAAAGAATGAATGGATGGAGGAATGAACAAATGAATGTATGAATGAACAAATGAATGGTTGAACAAATTGAATGAATAAAAGAATGAATGAGTGAGCAAATGACAAATGAATGAATGGTTGAACAAATGAATGAATGAAAAAAAGTGAATGAGTGAGCGAATGAATGGATGGAGGAATGAACAAATGAATGAATGGTTGAACAAATGAATGAAAGGAAAAAAGAATGAATGAGTGAGTGAATGAGTTAATAAATGAATGAGTGATTAAATGAATTAGTGAGGACTAAATAAATTAATTAATGGGTGGGTGGGTGGGTGGATGGATTGATGGAGTGACGGGAAGGGTTCATGGATGGATTCAGACAAACACTTGACAGACAGCCTTCTATGTATTTCCTGGTACCAAAATTATGGTAAAAATTCCACATCGGACTAGAAATAAGATCTGTTGAAAGCAAACTCTTCTCCCCTTGCTTCCAGATTCAGCAACTGACAGATGAATATTCCAGTGATACTGATCTTTTAACAGAAGAAAAAACAAAGGAACTGCTAAGAAAATAGAAATATTTGCTCCTGTATAGGTGGACATACTGTAATATTTATAAACATTGCCATTGTGATGTTAATGTGCCAATCATTTTAACAATCAACCAAAAAACATTTTGTCGTCGTATGCCCACCCATTTTTAATGTTTTATAATGCTAGAAGGGTCTGTGTTTTTATTTTATCATCATGGGGCGTGGCCATGGGGGGGGGGGTTGGAATGTAAATTGTCAACTTTTTAATTTTTTTTCATAAAGTGACTGGCAGAGTCCTTTCCATTTTCAATCCCTAACCCACCCCACCGCCACCACCACTACCACAACCACCACCACCACCACTCTTCATGGATAAATAGAGCGGTTTTCATATGGGTGTGAAACATATAGTACTGACATACAGTAAGTACACAGTAGGACATGCCATAACATTGAAATGACTTCCCATTGTCTTCCAGTACTTCAACCAATCACAACACATAATAATGGCTACAGTAAGATAAGGTACAGCAACAATATGGCTGCAAATTTTGTTGTATTGTTTCCCACTCATACAAAAACTTCTCTAATGAACTTCTTAGCAGTCAAAAAAAAATGCTTGAAATAAAGTTATTTTTACTTTTATTGTATTACCTTCATATTACTTAGTTGAAAGAACTCATTTAATTTCTAAAAGCCTTTATACGAAACATTTTCCACCCACCCTCCCTCCCCTCGTATTATGAAATACGATTTTTACAGTAATACTGCTGGCAAAAAATTCGCAGGCTCGTACTGCTTGTCAAACATCCGATCGAACGACGTACGGAGGTCAACATGGAGTAGACCTTTGAAAAAGCCATTTTCCATGGCTTAGGCTGATCCGATCTCTATAAAATTACACATAACTAAAGAATAATGGCACCTGGAAATACTTCAATGAGTAAAGTTGTTGAAAAAGAAATGACGAGTGAAAAAGCCGGCGAGAAAGACAGCACAGCTGAAAAGGC
Organism: Anthopleura xanthogrammica; assembly: GCA_964019055.1. Taxonomy (NCBI): domain Eukaryota; kingdom Metazoa; phylum Cnidaria; class Anthozoa; order Actiniaria; family Actiniidae; genus Anthopleura; species Anthopleura xanthogrammica. The sequence continues at coordinate 13,191,301 of OZ025207.1, read as the reverse complement.
GAAGGGTTCAAAGGCAGAGCTCGCTGAAGGATACACCAAAGGTATTTTAAAAGCACTTCGCTGTCTTTTTTGTTGTTAGAACTTTTATATTTTATGTTTGCTGTACTGAAAGTTTTTTTTTTGATAAGTCGTACGGAAGTTCGTACAATCAGTCTTGTCTTGTATTTTTAGTAATGCGATAAAAGACGAAAAAGACAGTGTATTTAAGAATATATTGCATAACGATCTTACGCGTTTTCTGAATGTATTTATTTTTATTTTTTCGAATTCATCTTCTTTAATCAATTTTCTAGACTCCTTGTTTGTGAAAACAACTTATTTTACATCGAAAACTTTTAGTTATTCGTGTTGGACTTTGCTCTCATTGGTTTGATGAAGTGGCGTGACATCTTACGCATGTTTACAACCATTATTCAGTGATCGATCTTCATTTAAGCCTAATTTTATCGTAGTTATGAACGCTTAGTTTGAGTAACTAAGAAAAAAAATTGTAAACTATGGATTTTTCTAAATTTACTTGCAGAAAAACGAATCTTGGAGACGTTCAGTGTTATTTATTTTGCCATTCTGATGTCCGTGTTTAGTGGCTGTTTATTGATGAATTTTAAAGTTGAGAAGCTACAATGGATTATTCTAGGAATCTGTAAGTATAGAGGATATTACATGGGCGCGCGGAGATACGGATTTTATCTTCGAGTGTTGAAAAGATCTCACGAGTGAGCGCAGCGAACGAGTGAGATCTTTTCAATACGAGAAGATAAAATTCGTATCTCCAAGCGACCATGTAATATTCTGTTTATCATATAATTATCCATGAAAGCAAATTTATCTTTTATACTTTTATTTACCTGCCATAAAAAGAGGTACAAGTAAACAAAATACTCAATGTTCGTAGACTCAGTTTCTATTCAAGGTTGCATCGGAAAAACTGATAAAAAATAGAGTTTTTAAATTGTGAAATAGTCCTCAACTTGAGTACAAAATTCATGTAAAAATATTAAATGAACTTAAAATAGTCTGTAAAAGAGTAAACTGCTCTGAAGCTTAATGCTTACTCAGTCTCTTGACTGCTATCCGATGAATCGATGATTCGTCGATATTTCTTGACGGACTTGACGCTGCTGCTTGAACTTTTTGCCGTAGTTTTGCCGTCCAAGATAACGGTCTACGCTTGATAACATTCCTCTTAGCGAGGAAGGTTCATAATTTTTACCGCTTTTTGTTCTTGCTGCTACAATGAACTGGCTCAGTAAAACATTCAATTCATCTGGCGGTATAATCTCCAAATCTCTGCCTTCATTGTGTTCTTCGAGTAAATACGCTCTCACTGTCTTCAAGTCATAGAGTGTCTTCTTTTTCGTGTTCTCATTTTCTTGATTTGAAATGAGATTATCTACATCCATCTCTGTAATGCTAGCAAATCGTCTTTGCTGTGGTTCAGGGACTTCGATTTCCCATGAAGGAAGTTTTCTATCCGACAAATTCACGCTACTAGAAGCCATAATGAATGAAGTAAAACCTGAAAATCTGATGAATGAAAATCGCAAAGCTGCCCTGAAGGGCACTCAAAGTGTAACCATGGTAACGATCTTTTCACTAGTGAAAATAACATGTTATTTTCACTAGTGAAAATAACAAGTTTACGAAAGTGAGAAATATAGGTATTTCATGGATAATTATATGATAAATATATATATGTTATATAAAGCTATAAATAAAAAAGTTATAGGCAGATTGTGGCACCTTTTCGTTGTAAATATACTTGTGTTTGGGCTACCTGTGGTAGCAGAACTGATAAAGATCGCAGCACAGATTGGAAACAGTTAGTTACATACAGTGCATTTCATTCTGTGACCTAACCGACTCCAGATGTCTGGCATTTTGGCTACTGTTAATCAAACTTACAACAGGTTAAGTTAATTCCAACCAAGCGATTGGGAAATCCTCTTACTCGGTGGCCATATTCAAATGGGAATTTCTTTATCCCTCATGATCGGAATGAACTCAGCTTGTTGTTAATTTGACTGACAAAGGCCAAAATGGCAGACGTCTGGAGTCAATACAGTAGGTCACAGAAATATGAAAAGCACTGTAATCTCCATGCAGAAGTTCAAAGCGTCATTTTTGATCTCCTTCTCCGCTGCCTTCTATCTCAAAGCAAACAACACATTCCATTCTCAGATATTGACCAATCAGAGTGAAGCTTTTAAAATGTGTGCCATAGCCATCACCTTTCACACTCATAAGATCCAGCTGAGTTGATTGCCTTCCCCGAAAGGAATTTTGGGTCACTATTTTTGGTTAGCATTTTTCAAGTAATCACCGAGTATACCATATAGACTTTTCTTGTTGATTGAAATAAAATTCCGCCATCAGTTCGATTAGCGTTTACGATTAATTTAAAGAACGAAGAATTCGTATTTCATAAATTCTCTTGGCAGAATAATGGGAAATGCTAATCAAAATACCATGTTGAATCCTCAATTCTGATTGGATGACCTTGAGTTTGTTCTGAAGGCCAACTCAGCTGGATATCAGTTCTATAACTCAATTTTCTGGAGTTGCTCCTTGGTATTTGGTTTTTCACTGCCATCAGTCAAAAATGTAAAAGGTACCAACTGATTAATTTTGATTGATGACAGCAGAAATCCAAATTTCAGCCTCTAGCTTACAGCCATGAGTTTACATTTGAGTTCTAGGACAATATTTTCTCATTTATGTCATTCCCTTGAGTATCGTGTCATTGTTTACCACAAATGCTCAAGAAAATACATTGATATAGATGTTAATAATATTATTCCTATGATACAAGAGTTTTCTTGCTGTGCCACCCATCTTACTAATGGTTTATATTCTTGTGTCTGTGTTATAGTTACAGGAATCCTTACTGCTGATTTTGTATCTGGTCTTGTGCACTGGGGTGCAGACACCTGGGGTTCTATTGACCTGCCAGTTGTTGGAAAAGTAAGAAAAGATCATAATTCCTTACTGTTGGCTTTAGTTGCATATTCACATAGCACTGCAGGAACCATGGAGCATAGTTTTAAGGAAGGGCTAATCTGGGGGGGTCTGAAGAATGCAATTTTCACCCCCTGAAAAGTTTGAAATCAAACCTCTTGGAAATGCGATTTCCAGTGCCATAGTTTTGAGGGAGCAACATATTTATCGCATTAATGTCATGTCAAAGCTTTAGGCAACTCATTACAGAAAACCATTTTTGGCTTGTGCAGTGCCTGTAACAAATATGCAAAGTAGTGGATGTACAATTTGTTCTTTTTACTTCTGGTTTCGTAGGAACACACTATTTACTGTACTGTTACCCTTGCAAAACATGAATGATCTAAAATACTACTTATTGTGTTGTTTGATTGAATTTTATTGTACCCCCCACCCTTGAAACCAGAGCTCTGTTATGTTATCTTACTGTCTGGGGCTGAGGGTGGCTGTCTGCAAGTTTGAATTCCAGTTAAATTTCTGTTTAATGCTATTATTTATTCTTATTCTTTTTCAAGGCTTTTATTCGTCCATTCAGAGAACACCATGTGGACCCAACAGCCATCACCCGACATGACCTCATTGAAACAAATGGTGACAACTGCCTCGTTACCCTCCCCATCCTGACTGCTATAACTCTGAAGTACTTCATCTGCTCTCAGGAGACCATCAACGCATGGTACCCTTGGGACTTCTATCTTTTCTCTCTCGGCATTTTTGTTATGCTGACAAATCAGTTCCACAAGTGGTCCCACACCTACTTTGGTTTACCCTGGTGGGTAGAGAAGCTTCAGCAGTGGCATATCATATTACCGAGGCTTCACCATAGAATCCACCACGTCTCTCCCCATGAAACATATTTCTGTATTACCACTGGCTGGTTAAATTACCCACTTGAAGTTATAAACTTCTGGCGAGGGTTGGAGTATGTTATTACCAAGACAACAGGGGCAATACCAAGATCAGATGATCTTAATTGGGCTTCCAAGAATAAATAGACTGATGGTAGAACATTCAACTTTTAGGAAAAAAATCCTGAAGAGTCCAAAAGGTCAATTTATTTTTATGGTCCAAGAAGGAGAATCGTCACAGTTTTTATCCTTTGTGTCTTGAATGGGTAGGGGAGGGGTAGTTCGTGAAATTTCAATTAACACTTGGAGAAGGGGGAAAGGTGAGAAACTTCCTGACCATGACCTTACTTTAGTAAAGAAGGCAGGGTTTTCTTGAATATCTTTCACATTCCCTGAAGGATTACTTAATCAATCTTTTCCCTAAAAGGTTGTATAATTCAGTCCCTTCTTTGTGTAGAGGACACAGTCTATGTAATTCAATAGCCTTCAATTCAAGACTCCAAGTTATATGATAGAATGAAGCTAACAAAGAATACAATAGGTTTCTATTGAATTGCATACACTGTGTCCTCTATTGTGACCTCTACACGAAGATATTCCTAACAGAAGTTGGAATAACTTGCTTACTATGAAAACTGGTACCATGCAATTCATGTGGTGATAAGGTGATAATAACTAATGACACAAATTTGTATAGACCTTTTTTAGCTTGGGTGTAAAGTTTTCCCATTTCAGACCAAGTGTCATTCCCTTGAGAGTAAGATTCTTTGTTTGAGTTGTATCCATATTCATGTGTCTTCTAATGACCAACTGTTAAACAAAGAAATGATACATTACACCCAAGCTAAAACAGTCTATTATTGTGTTGTTTGTTGTGAAGTTTAACATTTATTTAGCTAATACGAATGTCTAGACACACTTGTAATTTTAAAGCCTATTAAGGCTCATTACAGCTCTTTGATGGTGATAATCATCATTACTAAGAATAAGATATAAGAATAGCATTTTTCACGGTTACTAAAAATAGATATCGCAAAGCCTTGTGGGATCGAAATGCGGACAAACTTTGTAAAAGAGCTTCGATTACAAGGAAAAGAAGATCAATATCAGTCGAAAAAACATAGTTTTTCCACGAATTCACCATTCCCCTCATGACGTCTTGATACCACTACCACTAGAATCCTCTTCGAATTATTTTTCTCGTTCAAATGTTTTGACTCCTTTAGAAGTCACAAGATAATGGTGTTAACTAGGCCAACAAAAGGAGTCACGAAAAGAATTCTGGTAGAAGTGGTATCAAGGGTAATAAGGGGAATCAAGAATTAAAAACAACAAGACAAGAAAACATTGTTGCAGCATATTAGCATGTGTTTTGGGCTTGCCTTGTCCGCATTTCAATCCTATAATACATCATTGTGACGTCATCCGTGGAAAGCGCGTGTGCAGTGTATAATGTTGCTTATACTTACTTGCTCGTGAGATAAAGAGTGAGACTTTAATATGTCAAGCGGCACTATGAAGTAACAGCAAATATGCTAACAGGGGAACTACTAAACTCGTGAAATAGATATTAGACTAATACACTTTAGTAGACCCTAATCCCATTGTTTCTTTTGTGTCTATTTGATAACACTTTAACAAGCAATTTTTATTTCATGGGTTTAGTGATTTCACTCTAAAAGATGGTCGTGTCAATTTATTTATTTATCTATAAAAGCTGTTCAAATCCTTATACTTCTGTGTATACACTGTATGCTCAAACTCGAAATACCACACAGTGACCATGTGGCAGTGAGAGCGCTCGCCTCTTACCGATGTGACCCGGGTTTGAGTACTGCCGGGTTCGGTGTCGTTTGTGAGCTTGTTGGCTCTCTGCTGAAGGTTTTTTGCTTTGAGAGTTTTTCTCCTGGTTTTCCTCCATCCGGAAAAATCAACATATTTATTTAATTTACGGTAGTTCGAGATTCTATCTATTTCATCGTCCACGAGAGAAATCTGGTGGGGTTGCACACTCGTCTACACCAGTAAAACCTTACGGGACACAACGTACACAATAGCTAGATGTCAGAGCAGGAGTTTCGACATGAGAATAGCTAGACCAACAATTTTTGGATAATTGAAAGGGGATGTTTACGAAACTTAACGAAAAACGTCCTTTGCCGCGACAGCAGAAAATTAGCTGAGCTTTAATGATGACGGGCATACAAGGTAAAAGCGGACAAAGTGAAGAAACAGGAAACGCGCACGCGTTGTGTGCTGGGATTTGCAGAACACGAGAGAAGTGTTAGGAGAAGCACGATGCTTGCTTCTCAGATGTTCTGACAATGCCCAAGTGCTTTATAACTTCACATAGCACAGCAAGCAAGTTTTTTATTTTTTTTATTTTTTAACTGGATACAAAAGTATGAACGTTTGAAGACCTTTTTAAATTCACGAGTCTTTGTCTTTTGACTCTCCTGCGGGCATGGATGATTGCAAATAATCAATTAACATAATATTAGCATTCCCCCAGGCACCCTAGAGTTCATATGCACAGTTTTTTCACTGTTCAAACTGAGCTCAGCCATTATCTTGTATTCAGTTCAATAGAGCATGGATTTCATTCCAACCCCCGAGAGAGTTTTAAAGTTATAGTAATTAGGAACTTTATTATCTCGGCTCAGTTACGTTTCAACTTTCAAATGATCAAGCAACAACGGACTTAGTGCGCGCTTGGCTGTCTAGAAACTCTTAATCCTGGATACGTTTTACTCAAAAGGTATGTTCTGTTATCAATCAGTTTCCACCCAAGTTTTAATAGAGAATAGGACCAAAGGATGTATGTTAAATGACTAGTCAGTCTTTCCTTGCTGCTCGGGGCCAGAAAGTACTAAGCGTGGGGTATACGCATACTGTTCTCAGTAAAGTTTTCTTTATTGATATTACGGGTGGCGCGCCGTGATGCCTGCTCTATAGATATATTGGACTTTCATTGGAAACATTCGCGCATCAATACAGCTACATGAAACACTGAACAAGATAGATAGATATAGATATGAATAGTTTATTCATAAGACCATTGTGAATCACAGGGTTGAATACACCAATCCCGATATTCATTTTCTACTTCGCTAGTTACTGTGTGTTTGTGATATGCAGCATGGAACAGACAACGATTGCTGAAAATATTGTAAATGTCTGTCTTAGAATAAATGCATTCTAAAAGGTACAGTAAGAAAAAAATTGATTTCTACTAAAAGACCTTCTGAATTCGAGTTTGTTTGTCGGACACTTTATATATTCCATTGGGAAAACGTACTACGCCATTGTTTGGTAGCAATAGACCCCTTGCAGCACGTCGGAATGCAGTTCAATTTGGAGGGCAAAACAATAGTTTCCAATTTTCAGGAGTTTGAAATTCTTTTGTTTTGCCCTCCAAATTGAGCTGCATTCCGACGTGCTGCAAGGGGTCTATATTGTTGCCACCCAAAAACGCAAAGCATTATGGGAATGTGAAAGTTTGAATGCAAGCAAAGTTCAGGCAAAGTCTGGGAGCAAAGCCGGGATCGGGGGGTTACGCTAATGAGAGATTAAAATCTGTAAAAAGTATAATATGACTAGAAATGCTTATATAGGTCTACAAAAAAAAAAAAAAAAAAAAAAACTATATAAATGTACAAAACCTAGAATATAATTATGAAATAAAATATAAAAGTCTAAGATCTTAACATTAGATTAATTTAGGTCTTAAGGGCAGTTATGAATGATGAAAAAATATCACGAAAACCTATGGTCTTCACTAAGCGACAGCCTGCAGCAGGTCCTGCAGTGCAAAATGCCAAAGCTACCAGATATCTTGTAATATGAGAAAAAATGCAGAGAAAAAAAGAAAAATTAAAAATTAAGTACCTCTGGGCTAATATATATATAATTTATGAAATACATATTTGCAATAATGTAATAACATCTTAGCAGACTCGATTTTTACGCTCGATTATTGAGTCTGTAAAACAGGCCACTTAGTATTGGGGTTCCTGTGGTTTTTATGAACCGGAAGTAATTCGTCTCCGGAAATTCGTAAGGATATATACCACCTGAAATACACGTGATGTTTTTGTTGTGATTATGGATTTTCACCGATCGAGAACTTCAAACAGCGTCTGCTCGAGAACCGGCAGAAAATTTTTGCTTAAAATATGCCTCGTGGACTGAAAAAGTCCTGATGATTCCTCTTTTCGCCTCTCTGTTTCAGTACTGCTCCTTCGTTGATTTTGAAAGATGTATCGAAGTGGATTGAAGAACTTTGCCTTCAAATGCTCCAGCCTTCGACACAAGTAAGTAGAAAAGACTACCTTGAAAATATCATCAGTTTTAAGTCTTTTTTATTAAGCTATCAATCTAAAGCTTGTGAATCTAAAAGTAGATAAATATTCAGGTAAATCATTATTGAAATTTAGTAGAAGGGTTAGAATATTTAAGAAATATTTAGCTAGAAAGTTGTCATTGTCAAGTCGGCAATGGCGCGTCAGTAGTCACATTCCGGTCACATGCAGTGGGAGAAAGTTCATAGAATGCAAAAAAATGCCTTATTTTGAGGTTTTTGAGCAGTATTATTTCTCTCAGACGTTTTATATTCTGTACTTACTATTGATAAAATTTATCAATGTTATTGACTTCAATTTTCACCACGTTTGACACACCGTGGCTAAGCTAAAACAGACAATAAGAAGATGAAACGTAGTTTTTGAAACGCATAAATATGAAAAGTGTTCCTAATCTCCATGCGTGGATGATCAATTAGTGTTTAATTATATTGAAATTGGTAAAGAAAAAAACAAAAGTATAAAAATACACGTTTATAAATCATTTACAATCGCTTGTGATTGTTATCAGTTTCATTTGATTATGATTCAATATTGTCTTATGCAAACCGAAACTCAATTATACTTGACTTAGAACAAATGGATGTAGTGAAGACAGGACGCATATTTATCTCGTGTTTACAGCAATAACCGTTGTATCGCGATCCGTCGTTTCAAAACTTCATTTGGATTTTGGTCTTTTGCGAGCCGTCAATCATCTTCGGCTCAAACAAGCCTTTGAACTCGCTCCTCTCAGCTTCGAAATCCCCATAAAATTAACACCTTTTTTTCGAAAATACAGTTCAAGAATAGGAGTCGCCGCGATGAAGAGTTGTTTTGAAGTTAAAAGAAGGCTGATCAATAAGGAAATCCTGCATGAGTCAGCAAAACTACAATGACTGATGAATCTCAAATATCTCCCCGATCGTTTCATAATATTTTGAATTATAGAAACTAGCTCAAGACAATTTTAATTTGCAAACAATTGCCTTAATCCCTATAATGATTTAGTTACGAAAAAAGTCAGAGGTTGCTGTCGAAACTTTAGAAGAAAGCTAAATATAATTTACCTCGTCCTTGTCAACATGCAGCTTGGGATCATGAAAAACTTTGTAGCACAATCCTGAAGTTTATGTGGATGATTAGCTCCAAGAATGGCTTGAATACTTGACAGAAAGAAGACTCGAAAAGCTCTCCATCACAACTTCTTGGAATATCTCCGAATCCATTTAGATTTTCGAAAAAATAAGATAAAATAAAACAAGATCGAAGCATGTGATGGCCGAATGAGCGAGCGTGCATAGACTAATTTGCAAAAATCCAAGATGATTGACGGCTCGCAAAAGACCAAAATTCAAACGAGGTTTTGAAACGGCGGATCGCGATACAACGGTTATTGCTGTAATAACGAGACGTGTCATCGTTTTGTGCATTGAAATCAGTAGCTTCATTCCATGAGTCTTCCTGAAAATTTCCTAGTTCAAGCACTGATATATCTCTCATTTGGCAGTTTGTTTAGGCTCGTGGGTGGAAAAACCAGATAAGAATAACCAGTAAAACTTGAATGCGAAAAACTTGCTTTTCAGTGAGACAATGATGCAATATTTTGAATAATAATCATCTCGTGTCCCGTATGAATATAGGTTAACAAAATCTAATACTCAATGAATAATATACTCAATACAAAACAAAACACAATGAATGGAATCAGAGACTACTGAGGTGTATTCACATGGCACCCCCCACCCCCCCCCCCCCCCTTCCTCAGCACTCTTAAGAATAAAGGGTTAGTTATTTTGTAAAAAATACCGCAGTCTTTTCTGCTCACTCCAACTTTGAATTTCAATGAATTAGACCTTTCCCGAATACAGAACAAAAGATTAAAGTCCAGGCTGGAGTTTTTTAAATTTATACATTTACTGCATTTGTGTACTCCAGCCTCGCCTTGAATCTATCGTTGTGTGGTCAGTCAAGGGATTTTGGGAAAGGTATTCAGTGAAGGGACACCCAAGAAACAGTCAAGTGTTCAAGAAACTGATTTCACTCGCCATCAGTTTTTTCCTTATAGAGGGTTTTTACGGCAGCCTTGTTAGAAGACAAAACAATAGAAATTTCCTCCTTTGGCAAATAAATTCTCTTGTCATAATGATGATGATAATAATAATAATAATGATAATGATAATGATAATGATAATGATAATGATAATAATGGGAGGTCTTGTATAGCACATTTTACAATATCTCAATGCGTTTTACAATTGCGACCAGTGGAGGACTTTACAGACTGCATATAGGCACTACAATGATGAGTGAAATGTTAGTAATTAGGTGAGAGTGCTGTCCTCTCACCAATGTGACCCGGTTCAAGCTCCGCTTGGCTTGGTATCATATGTGAGTAGAGTTGTTTGTTGGTTCTCTCCTGTGCTTCAAGGGTTTTCTCCGGGTTCTCTGGTTTTCCTCCCTCCACAAAAATCAGCTTCCAAATTCCAATTCGATCTATCGGTTGCCTTGAAATTTGGTCCTTGACCTGTAAGGCTTTCCAACCACCTCAGAGTGGTAAAGTTTGTAGAATAATTCAAACTAACAGAGCCTACGGTTTTAAGTACTTATCCAAGAAGACTTGAAGGTCTAACCATTAATTTACAGATGTAATTACAAAAGCAGCACCTTCTCTTCAGTCATTTTAAGACCCTGAGTGTTGGTCCGGCCGGAACTTGAACCATGACCTAAAAACAACACCACCGACGCTCTTAAATCAACTGAGCCAACTGGATGGCAGTGGCAGTCATTGATTGCATTGTTCTGGCTGCCCTTAAACCTGGCTGCCATGAGAAACCTCTATTGAGGTGGATCCAGGATTTTTAACATGGGGTAGTATGATGTAACACCTGATAGCCCACTTCCAAGATATGCTTCACTTACCACGCACAAAGGTTGCAGTACGAGGCTCTGTGCTTATAAATTTATTCTTTTCTTCTGTCACAAATCACTGAGCTTTTAGCAAGGAGCATCACATTGAAATCTTTGGGTGTGACAAGCAATGCATATCTCAGAATTGGGCTATTGTAGTTGGCCATCATTCTCTCCCTGTGTGGCAGCTTGCAACCACCATCCCCCCCCCCCCCCCCACCAACCTTTCTCCTGTATCTGCCCATGAAAACAGATTTAAGACAAGGACTCCAATATACTTATCAGTCTCTCTAGCTGGTAGAACGAAATTACAGCCATGACAAACTGGTGCCTATATGTTTAGATAGCAGGTGAATTAGAACAACCTGTTACCTAATCGATCGTTTTGACTCAATATTGATTAAAATTCTTCATTTCTATTCATTGTTCCACTTCAGTCTTTTTACTTCAGTCTTTCAGTCTTCACTTAGACAGGACTTTGGATTGATGCTCTGTGACTGATATATATAAAAAAATAACCATGAGATTGATTGGCTACTTACATGTACACCAAGCAAGGTGCAACATCTGTTGTGAATTTTGAACGACGTATACAAGTGCAGCAATCACAACACAAAGTGCTTGTTGATCGCCAATAAAAACAAATCGTTGCCATTAAGTACTAAGTTCTTTTTTTATTTATCTTGACAGATTTTTGCCAGCGTTATCGGGAATTTCTTCACTGCTTCCAACCAAACTCAACAGACAACAAATCCCAAAGCACAGTTTGCACACAGATGCTGGCTTTCCGTCCAAGGCAGAGATTGTGATTTGTGGTGGTGGTATTATCGGCTGTTCTGTTGCTTACCATTTGTCTAAGCTTGGCTGGAATGATATTGTTCTTTTAGAACAGGGAAGGTAAGTGAAAAAGAGAACGAAATTTTAAGTTTAACGATAAAGGATAAGAGAGTGTTACTTTACACGTGTATTAGGTAGAGGAGTGCAATTTGAACTTGAAAGCAAGCAGCAGTGGATATCATATTTCTGTCTGGTGCTAAATAAACACATAGAAAAACATGGAAGGGTGTGAGGATTATGGGAAGGGATAAATTAACAATCGAATGAAGAATGGAAAATAGGAAGGAAGAAAGGTAAGAATGGAGAATCGAAGGAGCAGACGTGGAATGAGCGAACTCACCAAGCAGGGAAGGAAGGAAGGAAAGAAGAGAGAGAGAAAGAGAGAGGAAGGAAGGAAGAAAAAAAAGGTAGGAAGGAATGAACGAAACGTGGAAGTATGGAAAAAAAAGGTAGGAAGGAATGAACGAAACGTGGAAGTATGGAAGGGAGAAAGAAAAGAAGAAAAGTAGGAAAGACTGGACGCAAAGTAAAGAAGAAACAAAAGGTGTTATGAGTATAAGTATTAGGTTTTTTTTTTGTGTTTGGAATAATCTTAGATGTAAATATTTTCTTTGAACTAATTAAACTAAAATATTTTTTTGCGCAGCTTGACGTGTGGAACGACATGGCATGCTGTTGGGCTTATCGGGAAGATGCGAGCAACAAGCTCTGAAACAAAACTATCGAACTATGGCACCGAGCTTTACCAAAAGCTCGAAGAAGAAACTGGGTTAGGAACAGGTGCGTACAACATAACATGTATATATACAGCTTGTTCAAAAACGTTGGTTTTGCGAATGTTGGATAGTGTAGCTCTTCGTTCCAACGTCTCAGTGCAAGAAAAGATTTTCGGCGTATTAGTTCCACTTTTAAAAATAGTCGCTGTAACACTCCACTGAATTTAAGCGTTGTTTAATTTATGCATGTTTTGCGTGCGTTATTCGTCATACCGCAGCTTATCAGTTATTTCTTCCTTCCTATATAGATTACCTTATTATGAACCCTCTTACATCTTCCAGTCTAACATCGTTCTCCCTGCTATTTCAATTACAAATAATCTTTTTTTCGTCGATTCTCGTACCGGTTCTTCTCATAGTTTCACAGACACTTTACTAATCTCCACTATGACAATGTTATCATGTTCCCTATCCTTTCTGTCCCCTTTGTCTCATAATCATATAAAATAGACGGTATCGCGCATAGTAAAGAGATGGATTTTAGTTCCCTAATCTCATTTAGTAGGCAATGTTAGTTGGAGATCGTTTTTTTTTTTTCGCGCAGCAAAGATATCCCTGTGCGCGTTTTGTTTGGGGATCGAAAGCTAATCTAGTTATTTTAGGTTTTAAAACGTGTGGAGGGTTATATGTGGCAAGGAAGAAGGAGCGTATGACTCTGCTTAAAAGAAACGAAGCAAAATGCAGGTAAAAGGTTGGGTTTTTTTCCTCCTGCTCATTGTAATCAAATATACGCTATTGTGTTTGTAAGTGAAGAAATCTTTGGGTGGGATTGAAATTGGATGGAATCCCTGGTGAAGGTGTAAAGTCACAAAACCTTCACATTTTATCGCTTCCATGAAGCAGCCTTTGGGCTGAACTACGTCAGGGCACAGCTTACTCTAGTTATTTCGTATTTTCGTGTTAGCTTCCCATCCAAGATGTATCGGAAAGCTATGAAGGAGAGGGTACAAAAATTAAAAGCAATGGCACAATCCCCATGCATCAAACAACACGTACAGCAAAAATATGCCCATGTCTTAAGTTAACACGGCTACAAAAAAAAAAGGAAAATAACATTAATGACAGTTTAATGAAAAAGAATACCATTATATTGTTTGGTAATAGTGTGGTAAAAGTTCAATGCGGCTTATGACCCAAGGTCCTACTACAGGCCTTGTTTGTCATACATGGACTTTGCTGTATTTTAATTTTCTTGCAATTTTCAATCAATAACTGGTTTTTGTTTCTTACACAGGATGTTTGGGATCCAGGCGGAATTATTAACACCACAAAAATGTCAAGACCTATGGCCTGTGGAGCTACGAATCGATGACTTGCAAGTAAATGAGTAGACTCTTAAGGCGCAGACACACAGTGCAACATTACGCGCAATATTGCAGGCAATGTTGCTGAAGTAGGATCGTTTTCTACTTCAGCAACATTGCGCGCAACAAAATGCGTCGTGTGCCATGCCTCGCAATATTGATTGCCTCGCGCAATATTGCACCGTGTATCCATAAATCTACTATTCTTATTAGGAAATACAAAATTAATTGGGATAAGAAAGAAAATTTGCGAAGCATTATTTTGCTGGTAGAAAAATGATGCTATCTTGCAAACTCCCCATTTCCAGAGAAATTAGGATCGAGGGAGACTTGCGCACTCGCTAACTCACTTGGAAACGCTTGTTAACTCACAAGAAGCTGTAAGCGCGGAGCGTGAGACATCTCTTGTTTGGGGAAAAGCTGAAGGATTTTGGGAAAGTCTTGGTAGGGAGGACCAAACAGGTCAAGAAATTTCCCAGAGGAAAAATGCTTGTAGGTCACTGTATAGTAGGTCACAGTAGGTCACTGTAGGTCACTGTAGGCCACAGTAGGTCACTGTAGGTCACAGTAGGTCACTGTAGCAGATATAAAGGTCTCGATATTCATCCTCACATATAGCTCCATGATTATTTCTACAGGGTGGTTTGTGGATTCCAGAGGAAGGCGCAGGCAACCCAACCGACATCAGTCAGTCGCTAGCTCGTGGTGCCATCATGAATGGTTAGTAGTTCTTAGTGTAGTGTAAAATAACAGGGTTATAATTATTCCTATTTTGTTTTCTTGCTATTGCCGAGTTTCAGTCAGCTGATACAAATCTTTATCTGCTTCAAATAATGGTCAAACACTGACCACCATGTGCTGTCAGCCAGAAAGAATTCTATTGAAAACTTGTGAATCAACTGATGAACATTCTGCACGAGACAGGAAATGTTGTCAAGTCAAACCCAGCAATTTAAACATGTGACATTTAAGTAGATGAATATTCCGCATTCCATAATCATCTTACTGGGAATTTTCGATCTCCTGAGAATCGAAACCTATTGTTTTGCCCTCCAAATTGAGCTGCATTCCGCCGTGCTGCAAGGGGTGTATATGAGCTTAAGCATGTTATTATTACCCTCTCTTCAGGTGTGAAGATTTACGAGAAGGTGACCCTGGATTCTGTGATAACAGAAGGTGGTTTTGTACAGGGAGTGACTACAGACAAGGGGGACATTAGCTGTAGAATATTCATCAACTGTGCCGGGCAGGTAAAGTAGTATGAAAAAATATCTTATTTTACGTCGAACGAACATCACAACGAGTAACTGATCATTATTAATACCGGTGTATGTACTTTTGTTTCATGACAGTGGGCAAGAGAAGTAGGAATGGTAAGTTGATCAACTGCTTTCTTTCTATGCAGGGGTGGATCCAGGGAGGGGTGCAGGTGGTGCGCACTCCCCTCGGAGCAACTTTGTCCCCCTATTTTGTACATACCCAATGTTTACTTTCTTTGATTTTGAGGGTTGCACCCCCTGGGCTGACTTTGTACCCTGCACCCCTCCCTGAACAAAATCCTGTATCTTGTTTGTTTTTCAGAAAAGCAGCCCAGAAGTAAACGTCCCTCTTCATTCCTGTGAACACTTCTACGTGGTCACCAAAGATGTTCCAGGCGTTCATTCACTGTTGCCCAACCTTCGTGACCCGGACGGACATATTTATTTCCGAGAATGGAGCGGGGGACTGATGATTGGAGGGTTTGAGCCCGAGTCCAAGCCGTGTTTTCACGATGGAATTCCGAAGAATTTTGAATTCCAGCTTTTGCCCGAAGACTGGGATCATTTTGGTTAGTTTAGTATGAGAGATAGAGATGGTTGTATTGCTATTGAAAATGGAGAAAAAAAGAATGGAAGGGGGAAGGGATCGAACGAACTAACGAATGGATGGATGGAGGGAGGGTGGGAGGAAGGGAGGAAGGGATGGATGGATGAAAGGATGAATGGATTGATGGATGGATGGATGGATGGATGGATGGATGGATGGATGGATGGATGGATGGATGGATGGATGGATGGATGGATGGATGGATGGATGGATGGATGGATGGATGGATGGATGGATGGATGGATGGATGGATGGATGGATGGATGGATGGATGGATGGATGGATGGATGGATGGATGGCGAGACGTAGTTTAGCTATGATAAACACAGCTAAATGCATAACAGTGTAACCTCGTACATCTATTATTTTTTCAGAGGTCTTGTTAAATGAGATTCTTCATCGAGTACCTATCATAGAGAATGCTGAGATTCGTCAGTTGATCAATGGACCAGAGAGCTTTACTCCCGATGGAAGATACATACTTGGGGAAGCACCCGAGGTACGATAACTGTTGCCCTAGTAACGGAATTGGAATTTAGCTTGTTGAGTTTTGCGGAGGGAGGAAAACCTGAGAACCCGGAGAAAAACCCTTTACTCAAGGGAGAGTGCTATCGAACTCTACTCACATGTGATGCCGAGCGAACCAGAAATAGACCTCGTTACTTTGGGTGTAATGTTTTCCCATTTCATGCCACGTGTCATTCTCTTGAGAATAAAATTCTTTGTTTTAGTTCTTGATCCATATTCATGCATGTGTCTTCTCATGCGCAACCATTAAACAAAGAAATGATAATCCACAGAATGACACATGGTCTGAAATAGAAAACATCGCGCCCAAAATAAAGAGGTCTAACGGCCCCGAGCTAAGAGGCGAGTGCACTACATCTCCACGTCTGTTTAGACTTCTCTCTAATCCGTGGAGCTTCAGCTTTAAATACCCTTAAAACAGGGCACTGATGGAGAGAGGGGGTAAAGTGCGCACCGTCGGCTTCCTGGGATACCAGCCACGTAGCTGAAGGAACTACCGACGTAAAACATAGTTACCTTCCCTTCCCTTTACTTTACTTTACTTTACTTTACTTTACTTTACTCTACTCTACTCTACTCTACTCTACTCTACTCTACTCTACTCTACTCTACTCTACTCTACTCTACTCTACTCTACTCTACTCTACTCTACTCTACTCTACTCTACTCTACTCTACTCTACTCTACTCTACTCTACTCTACTCTACTCTACTCTACTCTACTCTACTCTACTCTACTCTACTCTACTCTACTCTACTCTACTCTACTCTACTCTACTCTACTCTACTCTACTCTACTCTACTCTACTCTACTCTACTCTACTCTACTCTACTCTACTCTACTCTACTCTACTCTACTTTACTTTACTTTACTTTACTTTACTTTACTTTACAACGTACATAATCATTTTATCATATTCCAACCCTCAGGTTCGTAACTACTTCGTAGCAGCCGGCATGTGTTCCAGTGGTATTGCTAGTGCGGCAGGGGTCGGTAAAGCCCTATCAGAATGGATCACCGAAGGACACCCAACACTAGACGTATGGTCCGTGGATATCAAACGCTTCTCTCTTCACGATAACAACAAGCGCTTCTTGCGTGACCGTGTTAAGGAGACCCTTGGATGGCATTATATGCTTCGATATCCCTACACGGAGAATCTGTCCGCCAGAAAGGTCAAGACGTCGCCATTGTATTCTCAGTTGAACGCGGCGGGGGCGATGTGGGGTGAGAGAATGGGCTGGGAGAGAGCTAACTGGTTTAACTTGCCTGAAGAAGGTTAGTAGGTGGATCGTTCTTTCGCTATAGACCTTTTCGGCTTAGGTGTAATACAGTAATGTCATTCCCTAGAGTATAATTTCTTTCTTCAATCAAAGTGTTTACATGACATTTTCGGCGAACACAAAGTTTTCATGGGCACGTACCCATGGAATGTCATGAAAACAACGCCTTGATTGACGTCCACTAACCTGACTTTGAGATGGAAGGCAAGGTGATTTTTTGCGCTATGATTGGTTAATTTGCGTTCAATAACGCTATAGACCTTGCACTCACTTATATAACAGATACGTTCCTATTTGTATACACTTCACACTTTAGTTTAAAAAAATATATATGTTACCAATAATATTTCCACGTTCTTTAATTTCTTGAGATGATGATGATGTTGATGATGATGATGTTGATGATGGAAGGCAGATGGAGATGATGATGATGATGATGATGGTGATGATGGTGATGGTGATGATGATGATGATGGTGGTGATGAGGGTGATGTTGATGATGATGATGTTGATGATGATGATGATGGTGATGATGATGATGGTGGGGATGATGGTGGGGATGATGGTGGTGATAATGGTGGTGATGAGGGTGATGATGATGATGGTGGGGATGATGGTGGTGATAATGGTGGTGATGATGATGATGATGATAGCATTAAATGAAATATCTATTTCATCTTGTGGTTTGCTTCCATGAGTTTTGGTTTAACATGTTCTGTGAATCTAACTCCGTTTTCTTTATCTCTTTAGAACTCGAGTGGAACAGTACAAGTAAGTTAAGCCACTAGCACTAGCGCTTATAGCAATCTAGTTGTTGTTATTCTTAATTAAATTCCTTGTTTAACTTTATTTCATAAGTCGATCAGTGATATTTTGTGCGCTTTTGGAGGGTTAAAGGGGCACTTGGATGAAAATCGATGAAAATTGGAAATGACTTGAAACTTGGTTAAACTTATCTATATGGCCCCAATAGTGGCCAACCAACATATTTTCTTCACATTCAACTCTATTGTTCTTTTAACTTTTAAACCAAAAATTCTCAACTGCAAGTGGCCAATCTGGTTTTCATAATCATACTTGAGTCATATTATCCTCAAATATTTAAATTATTCGGACTTACAAAATTTGGGGCCCTTAAAAAGTGCCCCTTTAACAAATTCTTTGTAAATTCTTTTACAAACTTTTACAAGAAACAGTTGCGCAAGTCTTAATCTTGACCTGCCTTAAATACGGTCCTTATTGCATGTGATGATGCGTGGGATATAAAAGGAAAACTCCTGAGCGAGCAGAACCTCGTAATACTCGCACGCATGTAATAGTCCTCTTCACAGTTCTCTGCGCCATCTTGAAAGGTAGCCGTGCCTTTTCATCGAAGCGAGACATGAGATTACCTTGCAGTGATAGAGACCTTTTTTAACACCTTGGATATCTATTCAAGTGTCTCTATCACTGCAAGGTCACCTCATGTCTCGCTTCGATGCAAAGGCACGGCTACCTTTCAAGATGGCGCAGGGAACTGTGAAGGAGACTATTTTTAATAGTGAAAATAATGATCAAATATTGGCTACAGGGGCTGTTAATTCAACTGATGTTTGTAATTTCGTTTGATTTTAAGTCCAAGCCAGTAAAAGTCCATTCGGAAAACCAAGTTTCTTCAGAAATGTACAAATGGAGGTCAAGGCTTGTCATGAAAATGTGGCTTTGGTTGATATGACGTCTGTAGGGGTCTTCGAAGTTAGTGTAAGTAATGATAATGATAATGATAATGATTCATATAGCGCCCTTTCTATATGGACATAATCAAAGGCGCTTTACAATCATGAGAGTTCTCCTTGGCTGTCCCGTTCTCTTCCTTTTTTCCATCCTATTTAGTTGTATCTTTTATTTCCTTTTCCTTTTCATGCCATTCTCATAATTTGTTATCTTACCCCAGCTCATCCACACCTCATGATGATGGTGATATCGGTACCTCATTTTATTCTATCCCATTTTATATCACCTCTTTAGCTCGAACGTAATGTTTTCCCTTTTCAGACCACATGTCATTCTCTTGAGAATAAGATGCTTTTCCGGCTTGAGTTGTATCCATATTCATGTGTGTCTTCTCATGCGCAACCCTTGAATAAAGAAACGATGCACGAGGGAATGACACGTGGTCTGAAATGGAAAAACATTACGCCCAAACTAATAAAAGTTCATTCTATTCCATTCCATTCTAATCTATTTTATCAAAGTATTCCAATTACATGGAAGACATCGTTATCATTACTACCAGCTAGCTGCTGCTTTGTTTTTTTTCTTTTCTACTCTGTAATCGAGAATAAATCTTGTTTGTTCTCCCTTAGTCATCCGACAAGGAATCATGCGAGCACTTTCTCCAGTTATTATGCGCAAAAGACGTCAATATTCCAGTGGGTGGTATGGTGCAGACGGCCCTCCTGAATAAGAAAGGTTGTTACGAGATGGAATGCACTGTGGCAAGAACTGACAAAAACAGGTATAAAACTATAAAACCACTCGTGAAACCATTCATATTTGTGAGTCTTTGCTACTGATTCTACTATAGTTCGCACAGTTATCACTATTTGTGGTGACACCGGCCAACCGATGCGTAACGGTGCAAAAGTGATGCGCATGCCATTTAACCCAGGGGAGACCTGAACTGTGAACGTAGAAAAGATGACCCGCACTGAACGCGACGGCGCGATGCGGGCACCGAATCATCAAGGCAGCCTCTACATTAAGAAGGATGCATCTTGAAATGACATCCTTATAAGGCCGTATAGTAAACCACGGCTAAATGCTTTGTGTTTGACCTGACCAGTCAACCGATGTATGCTGGGAAGTGGTGAATATATAGTTATTATAATGGATTTCCTATTTATCCCAGTTACCTTGTAATCGTCCCAACTGCCTTCACCCAGGCTGCGCATTTCTGGATCTCACGACACATTCCTAAAGGCTCCACGTTAACCATGAGAGATGTTCACTCCTCCTATGTCGTGCTGGGAGTCTTGGGACCAAAGTCGGAGCAACTGCTTCAGAGTCTGACCAGAACACCTCTTAACAAGGAAGACTACCCTATTAACACCTTTAAGGTGAGTTATGTTAGATATTATTATTACAGCTCTTTCAATGTGCGCTACAGGCCAACCTCTCGTAAGCGAGAACCTAGGGAAATCGAAAAAGTCGTAACTAGAGCTAGTCGTTAAAGAGAATGGGTTCTCTAAGCGTCAATGCAAACTAGACGGGGTTTCAAAATCGTGATTAGAGCTGGTCACTTACTAGAGTGGTCGCAAGGAGAGCTTCGACTGTATTTTAAATAAACATCTTCATGATCATCGTCATCGTCGTCATAGCTATCATTAGCTTCATTATCGTCATACAAACCCATCATTACCATAGCCTTATGCGCCTCCTGGTGCGGAGAGCCATAAGTAAGTAAGTAAGTAAACCCATTGTTACCACCATCATCATCACAATTATATCATTATAATATTACCTCATTTGTTAGTTTATCATAGACTTAGTCTCCATTGGTATTTTGAAGGTATTCTAATAAGCGAATTCTCTTGACAGACACTAGAACTGGGATACGCAACAGAAGTCAAGGCTTTAAGAAGAACAAATGTTGGTGACCTCGAACAAGGTTGGCAGCTAATCATCCCTACAGAGGTATGAAATTCTGAGATCCTGAATTGGACCTTTTAATGCCATTCGTTTTTGTCACTCAAGACAGCTTGAAGGGAAGTATTCAAGATGGCGGATCGAGGCGCTGTTCGCGTCCTTGATTCAGATGCACAATTCCATATTAGGCTTGCAACATATGCACATAAGCATTAGCAGCATACTCAAACAGCAGTTGTCATTTCTCGATGACACCGCTTCAATTATGGCTGTGCTGAGATGCTGATGTTCCGAGTGTGAATCAGTGGCCCACTTTCTTTTCCACACAGTAGCACATACAACATTCAATATCATTCTATGTGTGCGGATCTCAACTCGCATGTTAATTTTTACAAGGGAGGAAAACCTTGAGAAAAATCTCCTCGTTGCACAGAAAAGAACAACACATCAAACAAACTCTATCCATATGTGAAGTCCTCAGTAATTGATACGATTCGCATTGCTTATTGATAACTTTTTTGTCGACTAAACTTGCAAATCAAATCCGCAAATCAAATAGTGTCACAAATGATTCCAATAGCGAGTGTTTTTTATACATATTTTTTTCCCCAATGCAGTTCGCCCATGGCCTGTATGATCATATAATGACAGCCGGCAAACCTCTCGGAATCACAAACGCAGGGTGCTACTGTGTGGATTCTCTTCGCATCGAGAAAGGATACCCGCGAATGGGGATTGAATTGACAGCCTTTGTCACTCCATATCAAGCTGGTCTGGAGAACAGAATCGACTTGCGCAAGGTTAGAATTTTATTACTATTTCGAACAACTTTTTATTTTTATCTCAGTCTTGTATATATGTCTTTTTGAGACCCAAACGCCTTGTTAGTGGCAGGTGGGTATAGCATGGGTGGTCTACGCTACTAATGCGTCTCGGCTTGCTTTCGAAAGATCCCTTTCACGTGACGTCAAAGCAGCTCATCTTGGAGAACATGCAAAACAACAGAATTTCAATCTTCTGAGAATTGGAACCTAATGTTTTGTCCTCCAAATTGAGCTGCATTCTCGCGTGCTGCAAGGGGCCTATGTATATAGAAAATTGATGACAAAGACATGGGTAACGAACTTAGAAAAAATCTGAGTCCTAGATGGGAAATCGAACCCACGAACCAACGTTTAACAGTCGGATGCTCTAACCACTAAACTACTGGAGACGTTATGTTGAGCACAGGTTTGTTGCATCTGGACCCGAAAATACGTCATTACTTATAAGTTCTTAATAGGACAGCTCATCGAAGTCTCATAATAAAAATTGAACTATTTTCACACAGGATACCGATTTTATCGGCAAGGAAGCGCTGCAGCAACTAGAAGGCAAACCACTCAGGAAACGGCTGATCTTCATGGCTTTAGAAGAGCACGACAGTGACAACATTCCTTGGGGAGGGGAACCAGTTTTCCGGGATGGCAAAATTGTAGGCTCGGTGTCGTCCGCTTCTCTCAGCTTCATGCTTAACAAACCAGTGTGTATGGGTTACGTGAAGACAGAGGAAGGATATATTACCGATGAATATATCAAGAACGGACATTTTGAAGTGGATGTTGCTGGTCAGCGGTTCCCGGTGAAGGCTGCTTTGCACAAGTTCAAAGAGCAATCGACTGAAAATTTCCTCAAGAAGGTTTTTATATGAAACGTAAGACGTGACGATAGGCAATGTTGGTAAGGACACACTACGCATGCGCTATTTGAGAATAGTTGAGCATGCGCAATACGGAAAATCAACGGAAAATTTCCATAGGAAAGTTTTTATATGAAAAGAATTACACGACGATAAAGAATAAGCTCTTCTGAGTTCGATAAACGTAATGCATTCTGGTCTATCTTGGGTATAAACAACACCATATATGCCATGGCGGGAAAAAAAATTGTACCCAAAGTAGACCACAATGCACCAGAGGACTTTCACTTTGATAACTTACTGCGTTTTTCACTGACTTTGGAAATCAGTGAGTGTTCAAGCATGAACAACGCGTTATTGATATTCTTATTCTTTTATTTGTATTGGATTTATATTTGAAGATTATTTCAAATGCGTTCTGTAACGAATCTTGTTTGTATGGGTTGCCTGTGGCAAACGCTTTCCCGCGCTTTTTAATTTATTTAATTATGAGACTAATTTAATTTAATTATGAGATTAAATTATTGTAATTTAATTTGGCTTTAAAAGCAGGCGAAGTTTTTATGGAAAAACTCTGCATATTTATAATCGAAAATATAAGAAAATTGATAAGTAAATGACAACCAAGCGATTCCTTTTCTTTGGGAAATGGAAATTCCAATATGGCTGCCATGAAAACCCACTTTTTTCAAAAAATTTCTCGATGACAAAAAATAATTATTTTTCTATAAATTTCTTTTTGACGAAGAGTGAATTTGGCGCCTAGCACCGGAATCGCCTACAAGCCATAATGTGCTAAAAGCGAATAAAATTCATTAATTAAATCACAATTAATTAATATTCAAATTTCATATACCAGCTTCTAACGCCGGGGCATGCTTCATTTTTTATTTACCAGTCTTCCGCACATCGCAAAACCACAGGTATCCAATGATCATGAAGCAGCTAAATATTTAATTTTTACTGTCATTTATAGTTTCATTTTATTTATTAAAAAAATTGAATTTATCGGGTTTGGGAAATTAATTTTAAAATTTATAGTTTATAGCGATAAATAAATTTGCTAAATAAAAGAAATTAGAGTGAAAATAACTGCAGTTTTACTATGTTACGTTCTTATGTCTGGTTTCTTTTCTGGTTTCTCTCTTTTTTCCATTCCATTTTCATTTTTGTTTGTTGTTTTTTTTTGTTTTTTTTTTTACTTGCTCGTTTGTTTTTTCGCTTGTTTGTTTTTGCTTCTATCACCACTATAGTTTATTTCCATTTATCTTCTATCGGCAAACTCGCATTCTGATTGGTTCTCCAAGTGGTCACTATTTGAAACAGCCTACCGGATTTAGCCTCCTGCGCAGACGCTGTGAGGCGCTTCCGGTTCCCGTCACCTCACAGTGGCTGCGCAGGAGGCTGTCAGGAAGCTATCCGGATGAAATTAAGATCTAATTTTGTTAGCATCGGTAAATTATTAAAAAACTGACCTCACTTTGTTGTTAATTTATTATTATGGGTGGGGTTATTGCTAGACGAACCTGGAAATGTCAACTAGAGAAAGACCACGCTTCATCGATCGCCATAAGAATAATTTCATTTCTTTTTGAAAATAGATTAGACCTTTTTGCTCTATCACTATTTTCGACTTCGTGCGCTTTAAGAACAATAGGTGCATCAAAGATTGTACGAAATTTGAACATCTTTAGAATTTGAACAAAAGATGCTTGTATTTCATTGTTGTTTATAACAATGAGTCGGGCCATACCAATGCAATATATGCAACATATGCTGAAATTATGAACTGTCTACAACTATTGTTCAACAACAATGAAATACAAGCATCTTTTATTCAAATTCTAAAGATGTTCAAATTCCATACAATCTTTGATTTCACCTACTGTTTTTTTAGCACACGAAGTCAAAAAAGTCTACTTATATTGATATTGCACGCAACTTCTCAAGTGCAGTGAACAAAGGAATAATGCTCAATGGAATGACATGAACAATTGCAATGCCATGGCAACGAGGCTAACCTATTTCTGCCCTGCGGCGTCATAGCAATGCACATGCGCACTGAGATAGGCTTGTCGGCCATTTTGTATTTTACGAGCGCAACTTTACAAACTTCTAGTAACGTTGTTTTCGCCTGATTTTATCAAGAAATTTAACATCAAATCATTTGGATAAGTACTTGGTGCAGATGTGGGATCATGAAGAAAGCTTTTCGCAAGACGTTATCGCTACACAAGCTCAAAGATTAAGTATGACTGTGAAAGGTGAGCTCATCACAATCAGGGATTCAATTATAAATATCTTCATAATTATTGAGCTTAAAATCTGGCAGACACTTATACAAGCTTAGTATCAATCATTGAATTGGAGCCTTATGCTTTGAGATTCAAACCTCGATCATGCAATTCTAGTGCTTCACATACTTTTAAGCACGAGATTTTTAACTTTAGGCTTGAATATTTTAGATCCAACGCCACCTTGAAAGAGAACTTTTCATGCTGGACAGTTAGGTAGGTAGGATAAGATTTATAAACGAATATAGGAATATCGGCTCCGAGTTGCAGTACGTCAGTTTCCATGGTAACGAAAAAGAGAATGTTACCAACCGACCTTTTCGGCTTGAGCTGAATGCTGCTCATTCTATAACACTTGATTATTATGTATCTTTCCCATCATCATATATAAACAAAGTAGCAATACTCAAGGGAATGAAGGTCATGTGATTCGAAATGGGAAAACGTTTCGTCAAAGGAGGGTCTATAATAAGCCAGTTCACAGTTTAAGAATCGTTATCAGTGCGCATGCGATTTTATCCCGAGTTTCTCACCTTTTGTTTAAACCTTCTTTTGCTTTTAATTAAACAAAAGAAGATGAGAAATTCGGGATACAATCGTATGCGCACTGAAAACGGTTCTTAAACTATGAAATGGCTTATTCGTTTAGTCAACAAGCTAATAGTACAATGAGCGCGTTTTTATGCGTTTATCTTTTCCCACTGTTTTCATAACTACCCCCTGATCAAGACAACAGTCACAACAGGGGAATCAGGCAATACACATTCGTCAATCAAACAAAATTGTTCGGTTCCTTTACAGTATTTTGATTGACGGCAATGTATTGCCTGATTTCCCTGTCACGACTAATGATTCGATCAGCGCCAATCAGTGAAAACAGGTGTAAAATCTGAAGCTTAGCCAGGTTACGTAAGTTTACGTCATGAGGGACCAGTCTCCATATATACTCGTTCACCCTGAAAGGGCGTGTTAAATTTGTCGACGTTAATGCCAAATTTAAGCGCTATTAGACTTTTCACCGACTATCTAAAACAGTTTTTACATCGCTGAATGGAAGGACTAATGAGTGTGTTCATAGTTGATATTAACTATTAACTATGGTGTGTTCTGGCATATTATATCTAGGTGCGCGCACTAGTACCAGGCTTCCCTTTGAGCGCACGGTAAATATTGGTAGTTGACCGTGTTCACGTACGTTTGCGAGTCGTTAGCGAGATTTACAAAATCTACGATGGCGACGTCAACCGAAAGTATAAATAACTCACTTCACTTTGGGGCTTTGCGCCTTCAAACTCTGTCTAGCCTGCGTCACATCCGGAAAAATACCTCGGTAAAAAAAAGGTTTACCGAAGTATTTGTCCGGATGTGACGCAGGCTAAGTCTGTCTTCCCTGTGGATGAGTTGACTTTACTGACAATGTTTTGAATGAAATCTCCAATGGACAGAACACCAAAGTGAAATTATTTACACTTCCGGTTGAGGTCCGTCCCGTCTATTGACTGCAGGGTGACTGGATCGTTTCCAGTTGCCAGCAGAGGTTCACCTATCCAAAAAAAGCAACGATAAACAAAAATTAGTACAATTGTTCCATAACATTCTAGAAGTTTGGTTGTCTATAGCCTAGAGGGAAACCAAGTAAAACGGAACACATTTTAGCAGTATTTAGTTCTTATTTCAAAGCCTATGGCATTCGCTTGAGGATTATTTCTATCTTTACTGATTACGATAGAAAAGACTAGAAAAAGACCATTCGTATATAGGTACACATAGCTTAAGGTGCTCGTGTTACCGCTCCTTAAAACAAATTTTGGAGTTCGACAACTATGGAAGCCTTGCAAGCTTTCCGTCAAAATATTCTTTTCAAATATTCCAGCCGAGTCCAATTTGGTTTTCAAAATCTGTTCCGTTAGATATCTGCCTACAAATGACATCTTACGTAGCAAACGTCCATTGCTTGCTATCTCTGATTTATAATATATTAACTGAATGACGTTTAGGAAGTCCAGAGGGTCATTAATTACATGACGATGGCCAGGAAAGTTTTGACGTTTTGACAGTTTGCCAGACAAGATTTTTTTTAAAATCCATGTCACTGTAAAAATATTGAAGCCTATAGATAACAACGAGATATCACATGTCTAAGAATCACGCGACATCACAGTTCAATTAATCACGCATAATCTCAATCATTTTAATTGGTGGCTTCGTCTAATTCGTTCCCTGGTTCACTTCCCTGATGCAAAGCTTTTCAAAATTTTCTTTTCAACCATATATCAATGACCTTTTTAAAAATGGAGGCCGCAAATTCCAATGAGCTAAAATTTAAAAAACTATACCAGTACTAGAAAGAGTGCACCTTTACTTTTAAAATATCCTACGATATTTCATCATGTCAGGTGTTATATCGGCCGAGAAAACTTATTTTAGAAATTGACAAATTTATAGACGTTTATATGACGGGGGTATGTAGATTTCTCAATTTTCAACTTTAATGATAGATTGAAGGGACGAACAGCGATTGTCTATCGATGAATGGCTATTAGCGAAGTAAAATAACCAAGAAAATGAGACCTTTTCAATTGAAAATCCAGAAGATGAGTGAATTATACTACTCGTCATCTAAGGTCTTAGCTGAAATTCTTATTGTCGCCAATCACCGTTCGCCCCTTCAACCTTCTCAGTTTTGAATCAGCTCTTTACATTCAGCTTCCTCAATTAGTCCTACGTTTCGCTTTTCAAAAGGCAGAGATTTCTAACTGTACCCAAACAAATTAAATGATATATCAACTAGTGTATTGCTATTTCGGTTTTCTGTATCTCAGGAAGTTTTTCAATTCCTGCTACAGGAAGTTTTACCTGACTCCACGAAGTCTTATTCAATGCACTAAAAACCATCAATGCGAGTAAATGAATGTTTAGAGCCCACTAT
This sequence comes from Anthopleura xanthogrammica, assembly GCA_964019055.1. Classification (NCBI taxonomy): domain Eukaryota; kingdom Metazoa; phylum Cnidaria; class Anthozoa; order Actiniaria; family Actiniidae; genus Anthopleura; species Anthopleura xanthogrammica. The sequence continues at coordinate 13,163,084 of OZ025207.1, read as the reverse complement.
GTCGGCACCATGTCTTGTTCCCAAGCCCTAATGACCGGCAGACAGTACAGGCAACATGTCTCCAGACTACTGGAGAAATATGAGTCGTATTACTAGTAAGGAAGGATTCATGATGGTAATTGGTGATTGGTATGGGAATTATTTTTTTTCTCAGCAAGAACGTCGTTTCTTTTTGTCTGTACTGAGCGTTTCCGTTGAGTCAGTGGCGCGGCAAGAGTTTTAAGGAAAAAGTTATAACGCCAAAATGCTTAGGGTTTGTGTGAAAACGTTGATGTTGTCAAGGCAAATCCTCCTAGTTGTGAAGGAAACAACTTACGTATTTCACGACTTCGCGGATTCGCATTGACAACATCGACGTTTTTACATTAAACTTCGTGATTTTTGACGTTATAACTTTTGCTTAAAACTCAAAGGTTTTCTTTATAACAAATATATAGATATACTGATCGATGGAGTTCCTGTGGATTTGGCCACGTCAACTTGCGCGCCAAAACGCGCGCACTCATGCCTCACTTCCCCCCTCGGGGAATGGGGGGAATATTACTATCTACTGATGTGAAGTGATGTGATATTTCATCCTTTTTTTTGTAGGTTATTCGCTTGGTGTAAAAATCTATTGAAACCAATTTTAAGGTAAATTCAGTGAACGTGGGCATAAAGTGTATATTGCGATTAAACTATCGTCACACATGCTCCGATCCTGAATCGAAGTAACTTGTCCTCAGGGGCACGTTGGTGGGAGCACAGGGAGCCCAATTTAGAGTCAAAGTAAAAGGTGAAAATAAAATCGAAAACAAAGGCGCGCGCGAAAAAAAATGTTTTAGTGCATTTTTTACGGATTGTTTTGCTCGTTCGTATTATAGAGGACATTATCTTGACCAGGAATTAAAAAAATTAATTAAACGCGATTTTTTTTCCAATTTTATTTTCACTTTTTACTTTTATCTAAATTGGGCTCCCTGTGGTGGGAGAAGTTCTAAAATCTTCTCTTGTTAACCTTCCCTTGATTCCATGTTCCCTCCGTTTTACTTACAGCAATAACCGTTGTATCGCGATCCGCCGTTTCAAAACCTCGTTTGAATTTTGGTCTTTTGCGAGCCGTCAATCATCTTGGATTTTTGCAAATTAGTCTATGCACGCTCGCTCATTCGGCCATCACATACTTCGATCTTGTTTTATTTTATTTTATTTTTTCGAAAATCTAAATGGATTCGGAGATATTCCAAGGAGTTGTGATGGAGAGCTTTTCGAGTCTTCTTTCTGTCAAGTATTCAAGCCATTCTTGGAGCTAATCATCCACATAAACTTCAGGATTGTGCTACAAAGTTTTTCATGATCCCAAGCTGCATGTTGACAAGGACGAGGTAAATTATATTTAGCTTTCTTCTAAAGTTTCGACAGCAACCTCTGACTTTTTTCGTAACTAAATCATTATAGGGATTAAGGCAATTGTTTGCAAATTAAAATTGTCTTGAGCTAGTTTCTATAATTCAAAATATTATGAAACGATCGGGGAGATATTTGAGATTCATCAGTCATTGTAGTTTTGCTGACTCATGCAGGATTTCCTTATTGATCAGCCTTCTTTTAACTTCAAAACAACTCTTCATCGCGGCGACTCCTTGGAATATTCTTGAACTGTATTTTCGAAAAAATGTGTTAATTTTATGGGGATTTCGAAGCTGAGAGGAGCAAGTTCAAAGGCTTGTTTGAGCCGAAGATGATTGACGGCTCGCAAAAGACCAAAATCCAAATGAGGTTTTGAAACGGCGGATCGCGATACAACGGTTATTGCTGTAAGCTCAAAAAATACTGGGGGAGGGGGGGGGGGGGCAGGTACACATGGCCCAGATAATGGAGCAATTCACTTACTCAATAGAAATTTTGTGCCTTTCAAATGGCCATTCCAGACAGTGTCAAATAAATCAACTTATCTTGGTTTTTTTCCCGTTCAATCGGGGAGCCGTGTTGTCTGTGAAGGGCGATATTTAAGCAATGCTGGTAGCTGCAAACTTCTTTCTATCTATTGCTCGCTATTTATAGCATAATTAATTCACATTTCGGCAACTTTTTAGCAAAATGTTATTCACGAACAAAAGATTTGTTTTCACAAATTGCAAACGGAAGAAACCTAGTGTTTTCATAATGCAAGGCCTAAAACCATAAGTTAATTATGGGAAATGACCCATCCTGCTTCCGTCTTTACCACAGGCAAAAACACTGATAAAGATATGCGATAAGTTAATTAGTTAAAAATGACTGGCTTAAGTATTTGTTCACGAAAACATCGCTAGGCATTTTCCGAGTGCTTTTTTTTATTCTTCACAGTATCTAATTTATTATTTTTTTCTTTATCATTATCAAGTTCAGTTCTAGCTTATTCACAAAGAGAACAAGTAACAAAGAGAGATCAAGTGATCGGGAATCTTCTAAAAGATGGTTTCCATGAAGATTTTTTTATCGTGATTTTTCGAAACCTTATCCGTTTCTTTGGTGCTTTTTTTCGCGTTTTCATGGTTTTTTTCCTAGCTCTTTCTTCCTTTAATTGCATTAAAGTTACGTTTTTGTTTTCAGTTGAGGATTGATTTTTAGTCGGCTCAGAAACGTAGAGAAAGAAAGAAAAAGAGAGATTACATGTAAAAGAAAGAAGAATAGAAAGAAAGAATGAAAGAAAAATAGAAAGAAAGAATGAAAGAAAAATAGAAAGAAAGAATGAAAGAAAAATAGAAAGAAAGAAAGAAAGAAAGAATGAAAGAAAGAAAGAAAGAAAGAAAGAAAGAAAGAAAGAAAGAAAGAAAGAAAGAAAGAAAGAGAGAGAAAAAGCAAAAATGAGAGAAAAACAGAAAGAAAATACAGATGAAACTTATAGGGAAAAAAGTAAAATGAAAGAAAGACACCGGAAGACAGATATAAAAAGAAAGAGAAAGAAAATACACCATAAAACAACAATGGAAACCATCCTTAGATATTACACTATAATACACAAAAAACGATTCATTCCTAAAAATATAGATTTTTGAAAATTCAGTGCTTAATTAAAGCCTAGTAAAATATTATTAATTTTGTTCCATAAAACTGGCAAATCTTTACGATGAGTTAACGATCAAAAACCATTTTTAGTATTTCTATAGATTTTTTTGGAAAGCTGTTCTAAAGAACCAACAATTTTTTTTAAGTAAAACAATTAGGGAAAAAAAGTTTTCCTAGAATGAAGTTCCTAAGTATTGTACTAATTAATTTACCTAAATTAGGAATACGATGTGAATTATGCTTCACTTTATATGGAGTATTTCGTTGAATTTAAAATCCAATTTATACTAATAATATTAACTTTTCAGTTCATCGAGAAATAAACTATACGAAATCTATACGAAATTTATAATAAATAAATAATTTTGTTTACCACAATAACCTCAAGATAAAAAAGCAATTTTGTTAGCTTCGAAGTTTAGTCATTACATGAAACCACGTTTATAATCTTGGCTTTTGGATAGCTTTCTGTATACGTACTTTCCTCCACGTTGTCAATACTGTCGTCATCTGTAAATGCTGGATTGTCCATGGAGTATTTCAGCTGAATTTTCTCCTCAAAATTCGCGTTGGAAGCCGAATTTCTTTTATCCTTACTTTGTGTAGGTTCTTTGCTTTGTTTCGGGGGAAAGCTTTGCCTTCTCAATGATTTACGAAGCGAACCAAAACTAAATGTTTTGAATGAAAATGTTTGTCTGGAGACAGGTGATTCCTCGCTCGAGCAAGCAGTTGTCTTGTCATTCACCATTTTATATGGCTGCTTCTCTTCCCTTATCTCATTTTCGTTTTCCTTACACGTCCTTTCAGAGTTGGTGGTCATCTCTTCTGGGATAACAGATTCCTCTGAAGCTATTGACCTATTGTTTTCTTTGGTAATTTGTTTTGAACCCCTCAACTCCATTTCCGACATTTCCTCGGCCGTGGAGCCTCCACGAGGACAACCCTTGGACACTTCGTCTTCCCCACTCGTTTCCTTCTCATCGGTCATTTCTGGAGCTTTCTCCTCGTTATTGTTCTCCCTACGATGACTTTGCTTTGTACTCTTACCATTGCCTATCTCATTAGCTTCCCTGTCTTGATAACAGCATCGCATATTGATGTGATTTGGCGGTAATTCGGGCGATCGTCCACTGGATGCTAAGTGAATCATGTGAATCCATCGATGCCTTTGAAGATTTGAATCACACTTAAAATAATGGCTTCCCTCACTTGTAGTTAGTCGAAATCGAAAGCTGTAATTCCTTCGTTTCAAAAGAGCACATCTTGAGCAGGAAGAAAGCCAAATGATTTCACAAAAGTCGAGTTCTTTACAGTCTTTGGAAACGTACAAATAGATCTTCTCGCCGATCAATCGTGCCCAAAACTGTACCCAACGGTCTCTTAGCTCTCGTTTCTTGATGAATTCTTCGTAGTAAACTTCACCCATGGCATCCTCGGTCGTGTATTCGGTTATTCAAGCAAAGCATTTATATTTGAAGCCCACTTTGTCTCGACTAAAATAGAGTGAATGACAGTTTAGTTCGTCTGATACTACAACGTGCTTGCGTTACGTCACGTTACGTTGCGTTACTGTTTCGCTTTGATTAATTAATTATTTACAAATATATAAACCTTTAATGCTACCAGTTTCAAAAGGCTGTACATAATTTACCATATCGGTTGATTAAACAATAAGGAAAAGTTCTAAAAATATTACTTGACGAGGCTTCAGCTTTCCATTTCGCTTTCGATGTATTACTACTGGTGGGCTACCTGTGGTATTTAGATCGAGAAACTGAAACAGGAAGTGAGAGAATCGAACCAGACAACTTCATCGTGAATGTTGGCATCTCTCCATTTCTTTCGTCCCTCCCTTCCCTTCCATTCTATTTAGTAGCCCCCCCCCCCCCCCCCCACACACACACAGAGGACCTCTGTATGAAGAAATTTATAATCTTTAGTTTAACACCAAAAAATATAAAATATAGACTGATGTATAGTAGAATTTAAATGTCTAAATTAAAAATTAATTTTTTTCAAGTGTAAATAAGAGAGGAAACTTCTTAATACGTAATGTCACGCGAGGTCACGCCAGACCTGATAAACTCTCATTCCCGATTGGGCTATTTTTAGCATCCAAAGTCGTTTGGTTTTTAATTTTTTGATGGCGTCGACGTGTGCGCGCGGGCTCAGTCAAAAACAACACACTTTTCGACGATTTTTCTCACTTTTTTCGACAAAATCTATTAGATAAAGCAAAAAGATCAGGATTGGCTATGTTCTGTTCTCTGATAAAACAGGACTGAGGCTGTTGAACACTCAAGAAGACGCGAAATTTATGTTTTCCCCAAAAAATCTTTACATGTTTTCGCTACTTCAAGGTTTGGATGAAGCAAGAAGCACACAATTTTTGACGCACTTGAGTAGAGTGAGGCGAAAATTGACTTTATGCGAATGCTAAAAATAGCCTAACCGGGAATTCACATGGCGCGCGCGATATTAAGAAGTTTCCTTCTCTTCAGTTCATGCTCTCTTGTTTGTTTTCTTTTTTCAATTGTATTTTCTGTTCAAATTTTCTCTGTTTGCTTTCCACAGGAAGCCGGCTTTAAGTTCATATCTTCTCCAAGACAAATTTAGGAAATATTATATTGTTGGCGGTAAAACTGGCAATGAATCTGACGAATGGAACCATGGTGATCTACGTAACAAGGTGATTCAAGAGGGAAGGTAAGGAACAGAATAGAATTTTTTTTTTTTAATAAATAAAATAGAAGAGGGGAATCTCTACTGGCGCGAGTGATAGGTTTAAAAACGAGTTTGGTACTTGGGTGAGTCAGTTCAGCTTGCAAAGGCCTGTGGGACCGTTATGATGTTAACGAGATTGATCATACGCCTTATTCTTCTAGACCGCGTGGGAGACTGGTGGTGATATACATGCAAACGAGGTCAGTTTTCCAGAGACCAAAAAAGCGCGATGAGTGAAAGAAAACACGAACTTCAGTTTTAAGCTACGGACACACGGTGCAACATTGCGCGTAATGTTGTAGGCAATCGATGTTGCGAGCCATGTCACACGACGCAATAACTGTGCAGACACACTTTGACCACTTGAATAAAACTGACCAATCAGATAACAGTAAACTAGACAGACTATCTGATTGGCTGGTTAAAAATATTAAACTAAACACCGCAATATGATTGGTTAATGAGACTAGTTTACTTTAAAAACTTTAAATATAAAATTATTGCACTTTGGTAAAGAGGACAACTGACCTCGTTTTTATGTTCACTAAGACCAGTCTCACCCATCTTCCACAGATATAAATATCAAGAATAGTATTAGATATCAAGCATATGAAATTCCAAATCCAAATGACAATGACAAAGAAATAAAAGTGAAATAGTTTCTTTAACAATTAAATTCAAGGCAGTTTTTTTACAGACCCGTTCGAGCCCCTGCATTAAGTAGTACGAAGTAACAAGATTACACAATTAGCACTAAGTATTGATAATACATACTGACTCGATATATGTACACATAACTATGGCTCGACAAACCTGCTTAGTTTTGAGCAGTTTTTTTAACATTTAACAGACAAGTTCAAGGCTTATCTTGCTGTACAATCCACATGCGAATCGCTTATAAAGCCGACAAGGTCTTCACTAACGAGTACACTAAAATAACTTGTTTCGGTATCCTTTATATCCTTTTTACATTATCTTTTGCCATTTCAGTTTTGTTAGCACTTTGTCCTTCAGTGTTCTTTCTTTGGGACAACTGCCGGATATCAGTTTTGTTAGCACTTTATCCTTCAGTGTTCTTTCTTTGGGACAACTCAGTGTTCTTTCTTTGGGACAACTGCCGGCCGCGCAAAATGACCGCGTCAACAGTATTTGCGCATGCTTTAGAAATCATCTTGATTTTTTTTGTTGAGTAGACGTATGACTTGTCTTTTTTAAAGAGCTAACTATGTACATAAAAATATATAGATCGGTGTTAGATTGTGTCACGGAAGTAATTTCCATGAAGGAACTCAATAACCGGTTTTGGGAGTGGCAGCTCATGAAGTTTGTCGCAGCGAATGTTCCTACGAATAACAAATCGGCAGAGAAACTGCAAAGAGGGAACTTTGGTCATCCTCGATACAGGGTACAACAGACGTAAAGGGTACCATATATCCTGTAACATCTTTCTTCTTGAGTAGAACAAAACTCGTTCCTTAGACGTAGCCATCGCTTGTTGAAGAAGTTCGATGACGGAATCTTTACCTTCTTCGTCAGCCAAGCTGAATTTCTTATTTTTGCATTGAATTCTTGTATGACAGCAAGAGCCTTTGGATCTAAAACTCACGCTAAGAAGATGGCGGCTGTTTGCGCTGTCTCGCACAAGGAAACTCCCGTCTGGCTGACCTTCTAATTGTTGATCTGCCTCATTTGACGACATGGGTCCCCAATACCAACTGAAGTCGGTGAGATCTTTCAATTCCTGTGCAATTGATTTTGGTGGCTTTTGAGTCCCTGGTAAGGTGTGAACTCTTTGCCAATGTAACTGTTGGTACGTGTCTTTTGAATCTCGAAAACGGTTCAGAAACAAACACGTGGATTCGTTTTCGCATTCATCATCAATATAACTATAAATCTGGGAAATTTCTGGATCATCTTCGGTTTCGAATTGCAGTTCGCTTGTCACTGAGAAGCTTTCGTTGGACGATAAATCAATGTTGGAATATATATCAAATTCGTCATCACTGCTGGCGTGGTCTGAGGAGGAATTAGAACTGATTGACTCTAAATCGCTTCTGTGATGTTCAAAACGTCTTCTAGAATAAAACTTACTAGAGAAAACATGAAGAGCTTCGAATTCGTACGGCTCTTCTGAATCCTTCTCTTTGGTTTGTGTACAACCCATTAACTCTACACCAGCTAAATTCCAGTTGTAAAGGAGAATGCGCTTTCTCAGTTACAGCAGAATGAATGTCTTTGCTTACAGTTCAAGTAAAATCTCCTTGGCCTGGTAAATTAGTTGACGCTTACAGCTCCGTTATTTCCACCTCTTTTCCCCTTTGGTATGAGTTTTTTGTTCGTAAGGCACGACTTTAGAAAGTTGTTGACGTTGCTCTTTCGTCATTTTCGGTTTTGTTGGACAACTTTCCATTGCGCATTCTTCATTACGTACACTCTAAAACTGAAAGGGATTGGTTTTTAGCACAGGAAGTCCAAGTAATGTTTTTCAAGAATAACTGAAATAATTTTTGTAGTTTCCTTACCATTTTTTGCCTGTGTGTTGTTGCTGCTGTTCTTTGTCTCTGTGTGCGATTTGGAGCCAATCCGACGAGTTTTAGGCTTTTTACGGGCCTGCTAATATAACTGAAAACTCGTCGGATTGGCTCCAAATCGCGCAGAGACAAAGAATAACAGCAAGAACACACAGTCAACAAATTGGTAAGCAAACTACAAAAAATATTTCAGTTATTCTTACAATACATAATTCCACATACATTCCTTTGTAATAAGGTAAAAAAACATTGCTTGGGCTTCCTGTGGTTTTTAATAAGAATCTTCTACAAATAATTCCGTTCCAAAAATACGTGACTAGTCAACTAAACTTAACACAGCTATTTTTGCACCATGATTCTACAAAAAAGTTTCTTTTTCTTGTAGAACTCTTTCGTATTTAGTTCTCAGAGGATACACTAGTCCACTGAGTTCCGGACTCACTTTCTGTCTTCTCCTACAAACTGATAAGTCGCGGAAGAAAGAGAGTCTAGGAAGTGAGTCCGGGACTGTACTAAGGATACACTAGCAGGTTGAGGGTTGGATAAAGCCAAAAAAAATGTCATCTTGTGGACCCGACTTAGAGGGGAGGGGTGGGGCTACCCGTCCCAAAATCGTCGATGTGAAATCCTGGATTTTATACTCAAATATCTCCAGAAGTTAAATTTCAGAAAACGAATACACTGCCTGTATACATGTGTGCTACATCACGTAATTGTGTATAAAAATAGTCAATACGGATGCTTAGTATCGAGCATTTCAACAGGTCTCTGGGGGGGAGAGGGTATTTACCGGTACCCATCACCTAAATCAAACTCTGGTACCTATTTTGGACCATTGTTTTGACCTTGACTCTAAGGATTGAAGCTATGTTTGCTTGTAAGTGGGATATTATACATTTTTTTGACATGACTGTACACTACTTTAGATTAAGGCGCGGAAATACAAGCAACTGATAAAATCGTGCAACTTGTCGCGTAACATTGTTATGCTGCAAGTTGAATATTGCTCGTACTACCACCCCGCACGCAACAAATTTGCATTGTTGTAGAGAGTAGAAAGAGCTTCTACTTCTGCAGCAAAGCTGCACAACAAAATGTTGTTGCTGTGCGGGGTGGTAACAATGACGAGAATTGCGCTACAAGTTGCAAGATTTCGTTGCTCGTATTTCCGCGCCCTTAGTTTTGGTATATAACCGTAAAACGGCACGGCACGTAGGGTGCTCCGCGGTCCAGGTTCCTTTCGAATAATCCTATGTCAGCAGTTTTATTTCCTATTCCGGGTAAACCGACACGCGTGAAAAACGTCTGCGCATGCTCTAAGTCCGCATGCAAATTAGTCAAAAGCGTCTTCGTGTTATTGTAGAAATGTGCAAATTTGACTTTCACACTTGCCTGAAGAATAGTCTTTACAAAATGCCAAAACTTAAAGTCAGTTCTTGAAACTTAAGGCTATTTTTTTCATATTGCCTTTATTAATACAGTATCTTGGTCTCACAAAAGTATATCCACGACATTTTTTGTATACTTGGAGAAAACAAGCATTTATTTTCTCACTAAAACTCTTGTAAATTCTTGGAAAGCGTGCTGAAAGGCACGCATGCGCAAACGTTTTTCTCTAGTGTCGGGTAAACCTGCACTTGTCAATACATGACTAAGAGTGATTCACTCGGTACCAATTGATGCATATTTTACAAAATAATATTTTTCAAGACGTTTTATCCATAAAGAACATGAAAATTATAATTTCAGCGCAGTTAGATATCATTAAATAAGTATTAGAGAATTATTATGCCTAAAAAATGAAAATATATAAATAGATATAATTTATTAATATATACTTCAAAATCTTATGTGTTTGACGTGTCTTGCATCAAAGCAAGGCATAGAAATGTTTTTGTTAACTTTCAATATATACACGATCATATTTTAGGACTATTTCCATTTTTGCATCTCATAAGATATTTCTATATATGTATAAATTAATTTATCCCACACCATAGAAAATACAGCCAATCAGAAAGCAGGAAAGCCGTTGCATATTCGTCGGTATTTCACTCTTCCTTCCCATCATGCACTGCGCGTTGAACCTACGCATTTGTATTTTCTATGGTGTGGGATAAAATGGTTATACAATGGTTTTTCATGGCATACCATGGAATATCCCACTCGTCACTTGTATTTTCTTTGTATACACACTTGCCTAAAGGCTCGTGTGTATACTAGAAACTACAAGTGACTCGTGGGATATTCCACGGTATGCCACTCGAAACCATTGTATAACTAGTATGTATACTACAACGTTTCTGCAATCTAGTGTATATGTGAATATATATGAAATGCATATATGATCAACGCGTTTACGAGATCATTCTAATTCAGTTATCTGATTCATTTTACATTACAAACATGTCTTCAAAAGAAAAACCCTTAATCCCCCGACGAGATGACGCAAATTTGAAGTTGTTGGTACTTATCTGGCTGTTTTTATACGCAGTTCAGAAACACGAGAAGCACTCTAAACTTGTTGTAAGAACACTCATACCTTAGCTTATGACTTCAAGACATCTTTCATAAGATCCTTAAAGATAATTCGGACCTTTTAGCAAGGCATCCGTCAGAATCGAATATTCCTCTTAAATACTTGACCCGCAGGAAAGATAAAAGAGTGCTAAAACCCACTGCTAATTCTACTTTAACAATGGTGGATTACAACTCGTGCGCAAGTGATGGGTTTGCTTTCTTTTCAGCTGCTTTTGATGCAGACAATTTTATAAGAAAAACTACTCGTCTTTGTGGTTACTATTGTTATATATTTTTCATCGTCCAGGCATAGTTATTGCTAGCATTATGACCATCATCATCACCGTCATCAACATAATACAGGACAGTATTTTAGATATACGATATAATCCATTCACGTAATTCCATCTACTATCACGTCATGCTGATTTGCGTCACTCGGCTATCCTCACGAAAAAAATTATTGCGCCACATATCAATCAAAAGAAATTTTTCTTCATCATATTTTTCATTTTTTCTACCTGTCTGTGAAAGATAAAAACGTAGAGTAATCGAGAAACTAAGCTATTGAATTTGTAGCATTCTGGTACTTTGCCACTCGAAAGAAAGGTTTATAAAATGATAAATAAATAATAAATAAATATTTTTTATATATATATATATATTTTTTTTTTTATCATTTTAGCAACTTTTCTTTTGAGTGGCAAAGCGTTGAATGAAAGGTTGTTAAAATGACTCAAACGACATGTATTAATCGATCAGATTGAAATAATAATAATAATAACGTATTGCAAGAATTAGTACACTTTGTTTTGATTACAAAAATAATCGTGCACAAAAAAAAGATATATAGAAATTCATCGCGAAGCAGAAACGTATATTTTTTGAAAAATAATGGGTATAGCCACATTATCATAATCCGCAATATTGAAATGTGAAAGACAAAAATCAGCGTATAAATTCTTGACATTTTCGTTGGGTAAACATTTGTTTGTATATATTATTTGTGATAGAAGCTGTTTGCCGTTTTTTTCTTCGATTCATTTCCTTAAAAAATGTTGTCATCCAAGATGGCGGATGTGATGACGTGATTATGTTATATACCTGAGGTTAGGATCGATTGACTCGTGCAACAAGTGGTAGAGGAGTCATAGCCTCCAGTCTTACTCCAGGAGAAGGAACATCGACATTCAATCCAGCATGGACCCCTGCGATCGCTCTTCCTTTGCATAGAATATACTTCAACTTGTCTCTGAACTCCTTGCTGACAACACTGTACATCAGAGGGTTAAGGCAACTATTTGCAGTCATCAGTAACCGGGTGAATTCATGTGACTGGTAGATATACGGCAATGCTTCTGTGTTATTTCGATCGAATATAGTCATGGTAATAATTATATAATGAGGAATAATGCACACACTGTAAACAGCGACGAGAGCACTTAACACTTTGATGGTCTTCCTGTTTTGTCTTGTGCGATGGCTTAGGGTTGTTTGGACACACATACTGTTACGGTGCTTACGCCGTTTGTTTTGTCGATTCAAGCTGATTGCTATGGCAACGTAACAGACAGTGATACAGCTGAGTGGCAGTACGCATCCTGGGACAAGACAGCTTAGGGTGAATGTCACTTGGAAGGCTAATGCATTTGGCCACCAGTTGGGATCGTTCAAGCATTGGCCAGTGGAAGTTACGTAGAGAGAGTCAATGAATGGTACTAGTGACAGCACGGCATAGATCCAAATAATGACGATGATAGTCTTGGTGAATCTGCTTGGAAATCGTTTAGAGGTGAGAAAATGGACGACGGTCAGTCAGTCGGTATGTCGGTCAATCAGTCGGTATGTCGGTCAGTCAGTCGGCATGTCGGTCAGTCAGTCGGTATGTCGGTCAGTCAGTCGGTCAGTTCACCGTCCTTTGGTCACTTCGTCAGTCATCCATCCATCCATCCATCCATCCATCCATCCATCCATCCATCCATCCATCCATCCATCCATCCATCCATCCATCCATCCATCCATCCATCCATCCATCCATCCATCCATCCATCCATCCATCCATCCATCCATCCATCCATCCATCCATCCATCCATCCATCCATCCATCCATCCATCCATCCATCCATCCATCCATCCATCCATCCATCCATCCATCCATCCATCCATCCATCCATCCATCCATCCATCCATCCATCCATCCATCCATCCATTCATTTATGCATTCCCTGAATGATTCATTCATCCCTAAATGTATTAATCTATTAACTCATCCAACTCAATTTTTTTCCCCATACTTCCATTTAATTTTTTTTTCAAGTTTTATCAACTGATTAATTAACGAGAAATATAAAATAATAAAATGAAAACAACGTCGAGGAATTAAAAATGCAAAATAATCGAATTAACAATAAATAAACGATGACATTAAAACTAATTAAGATAAGGAATAAGAGCATAACACAAACAATCAGATTAAACCTTGTTCATGTTATCTACAAGGATCATATCAATCTACTTCACGTCACCCTCAGTGACAGAATCAAGGGGAGAAAAACCGCCAGAAAACAATAATATTTGTACCGACTAAATCAATATCTGACAATAATAATTCCAATTCAATTTTTTTTAATTAAAGTTAAGATATTGAGCTGGAGAGATGCTCGCCTTTAGCGATCAAGCAAAGAACGTATGGTCAATATTTAACTTCTCTATGTAAAGGGTAATCATGTCAGAGTAAAATATGCTTTTCATTCATTCATTCATTCATCCATCCATCCAACCATCCATTCTTCCATCCATCAATCTATCCATTCATCCATCCATCCATTCTTCCATCAATCCATCAATCCAACCACCCACCCACCCACCCATTCATTCATTCATTCATTTATCCATCCATCTATCCATCCATTCATTCATTCATCTATCCATCCTGATCCATCCATTGATTCATTCTTTCTTTCTTTCTATCCATTCATTCATTCGTTCATTTTCAATCCATTCATTTTCCATTCCTCCTCATTCTTCCATTCAAAACCACTTTCCATTCTGTTCTGTTACAATATTCCCACACGAATACGATACTACATTATTAGACAAAGCGAGATCAACTCAATCCTACTAACCTCGCTCCCAAAGGTTTTTTCACAGGGTAGACAATAGAACGATGTCTCTCGATACTAATCGCAGCTAATGTAGTCCCAGACACCGTAACAAACGCGTAGTTCAAAGTGTTCACGAACTTACACATCACCAGACCAAATATCCAGACTTTATGCTCGAGATACGCTAAATCAAACGGGATGAACATCACTAAAACAATCAAGTCTGAGATAGCGAGATTCAGGATGAAATAACGAACTGATGGTCGAAAATCTCGGCGACGATTTCGTAAAATCGCAAAGGCTACAAGCAGATTCCCGACGATTCCCAGCGCCAGAACTAGAGGGTAAAGAGTAAGGCGCATCACACGAAAGGTGAAATCCATGGAATCAGGTAGAAAGGTTTCGTTACTGGAATTCATTGGTGAAGACATCTTCTCTTTTTCTTCGTCGCTCGCGCGCAACTTCGCAAGTCAAAGTGCGGCTTTCTTGTCCGTTTCTCGAAGAATCACTCGGGTATTCGAATTTAGTCGGCCTGTGATTGGTTGAAATACCTCGAATTTTCTCAGTATGAGAGCGCCAAAGGAAAGCCTTCAAGTCTATCTATTCTTGTACGTCGACTTGTCTACTTCCAACTGAGATTTCCTTCCTCAAAACCTGTAATTACATTTATCATTTCTGGGAGAGCAAGCTCAGTGGTATCGCGTCTAAACTATACCCCTGGTAGTTCGGTAACATACACTAAAGTGAGCTATCCATCAGCTAGACACTAACATGACACATTAAGAGGCTTAGAACTTGAATAAAGATAGACGCATCTGCCTTATGACGATCTTTAAGGCATGCATAAATACTGTGCCCCATATAGCGACTAACAGCGGCGCGTTCTTATCACATTTGGATGGCTATTACCATCAGCTAAATGGTACTTGGAGACGAAAGCTTCCGTCCAATTAGATCCACCACATCGATAATCCTCAAATATATCTGATCTTATGTTTTCTATTATTGCCCTCCTTGTCTAGTACGTAATTCCGATATTTTTCTGGTAATGATTTTGAAGTATTGATCCCAAGGTCTTGATGTAAAGCCATATGGATAGGATAGTGTTAAGTGAAAGCATAGGATCGACTAGCCTAGAACAAAAATCCTAATCGTAGGATAGATTACTGAATAAGGATAACTCCAATTCATTTTCACAATTTAATGTCTATAATGCGCTGATAAAAAAACCCAGCAAATTCTAAAGAAAGGGCAATCTATTTTACACCATTTTTGAATAATACGATGAGAGAAAAAAATTAAAAAAGCGAAGTTCAAGAAATTCCCCTTTATAGAGTCATTTGTGAAAAGATAAAGATAGAAAGATTTATTCATTTACTATTTTTAATAAAATCGGCGAGGAAATCAGTGATCATTATTTATCCTTTCATTGCGAATTCTATCATTAAAGTGCGTCTGTCAAAAGAACTTTATTTCCTTATTTTGAGCTTTGAATCGAACCGAAATGAAAGTCTTAATCGTTTGTTCACGGTGCGAACACCCCCAAGGCGCTTGAACCATATCAAATGGTCCATATAGATAATCTTGGTGTCTAAAAGCTTCCTGAAACAAACAAACAACAAAAGAAAGACATGGGGTATAAATCTGAATCGATAAGAAAGAAGCGCTTCATAAAAGACTTGGTATATATTGGTACAGCTAGAACTATAGTATTGTTATGAAGCATGTGTTTTGTTTTCTATTATTACTTTGCATGGATCTCTAGTAATATTGATGATGGATTAGTTTGATTTTCCAGTGATTGAGGGACCCTTTTTTCTCCGGTCGGCAACCTCTGTTAAGCGACCATTTACCCTTGTATCGCAGTGACCAAATCTTATGCATCACGTAATATGTATCTCGTCAGGGATTCTTTATATCTTCTAACAGACGACCTCTACTTCATCAAGGAGTCTCTCTCCTAAACAACCATGTTATATACGAACGTAATTCGTATACCCCGTGACTATCTTGTCGTACACAACTCGCATCTCATATTCCGACCATCTCTTGTAGACGACCGTACTCTTCATAGACTCTTCATAGACTCTTCATAGATGATCATATGTTATATACCGATCATTTGGTGTAGACCTTGTATACCGACCATCTCTTGATACTAATAATAATACTTTATTTCTTAAAACGCATTTAAAAATCTCAATGCTTTTACAAAATACTAGCGACGGTCTTATCTTGAGACGGTCTTATCTCATGTACTGGACATTTTCTTTGTGTGATACGGTATTTTCTATACCGACCATTTCTTAAAGACGACTGTATTTATGTCATATATCGGATATCTCAGAGAAGCGCACCAAAAGAAAAATAATACAGAAAATGTCTTTCTTTTCTTTGTTTGTTTGTTTGTTTGTTTCTTTTGTGTGTGACAGATTTAATACTTCTATCGGCTTCTTTTTTATTCCCTTTAATTCAATTCGATAATATACGATGACTGGCTTGCCGCACCAACCAAATATGCCAGTCTTAACACTAAAATGGCTTCTTATTTGACTTCAAGTAAATCATCTAATCAAATCGCATAGTTACATTATCACACGGCTACGAATTTGCGGTTTCACAATCACAATCACAAAGGAAAACCGCTCAAGCTATCAAACACCCTCGTGAACTCGGCCATAGATTTCACATTATTTCAAAACCATCGACTTATCGATCACTTCTTGGATAATTCACTTTATAGATAAATGGATTGTGCGTTATTGGAACCAGCCTCACCCCATCCCTCCCCAACAGAACACACCCAAGCCAGATATGACATTCAATATGTACCATCATGATTCGATTTGATTGCGTTTAGACTTCCTGCATACTCAAGCACTTAAAGACTGTTAATGAGTAATTACAACTCTATACAGCAGACGAAGCTCGCTCTTAACTGCACAAATGCATCATTAACTGTGGAACCACTTAAGTTTGATTCTAGAATTTTCTCTCGGAATTTTCGCGACACATTTAACCCCATGACAGTCTAAAAGCTTATTTTTATTGTAGGTGCGCATGTGTTGCGCTCTGCAGTTTGTGGTGTCTTGCTGTACACATCCGGCAATGGTTATTATCTGTAGCTATGCGATAATAGCACTTAAATCAATCTTGTCTAGAGAATTCTTTTAAATGTGGTGATAAAAACTGTCTGGTATTCACGCCCTCATGTTTGTTTTCTACGCAGTATTTTTCAAATAAAGATTCGCACTTTGAGCGTAATGTTTTCTCATTTAAAACCATATGTCATCCAATTCAGTACTATCCTTATTCACCAGTGATGCTATTGAAGATACATGAAGTAACTCAAGCAAAGTATCTTATAAACTTTTATATGACAATCATAATAGCCAATATGTGCATGAGCTCGAAATTCTAGCACAAAGCGTGACGGGAAAGTGAGGCTTACGCTTTTTTTTGCCTTCTCTAAAAATCCATCTGACAGTTTTTTCTTTGACATTTTCTATGGAAATAAAAGCATTTGAACCTACGAAAATAACATTATTTTTTCCCTGGTAGTTTCTTTTTTTCCTGTTCCATTTTTACAGGACTCACTTTCCCAGAGTGCTTTGTAAGCTTTGATCCACATGGCCTATTAAGCCTCAACTCGCATTGATATAATATACCTTTTTCGTTTCCCGTTGAAAAACCCCGTTATACCATTTTAAAATAAAATGTTATTGAAAAAACATTTTGTGATAACGCATAATGCATGGAAATTAACGTATATTACTACCACAAAGTTTAAAGCAATAGTTAATTCAAGAAAAGATATTAGAACTATATTCTTACAAAGTTATATATAAATATTGGTTTAACATCATTTTAAAGAATATATTGGCTTAACCTAGAATTGAATTGAATTGGCTTTTATTACCAAAAGACCTTCGTTTTAACATTATTACATAAATTTAACAAATCTTCGACAATATGTTTTTTATTGTTGTCGCCGCAATTCGCTCATTAATATCATGTTTTTAGAGACGCATGGTATATATGAGATAATAAATGTCTGAAATAAGGGCGAATACTGGCAGAATATTTAACTGTAACTGAAGGGCGGGGCTTGATAACAATGACAGATAAAATCTGTCAATCATGCTCGGACATTCGAGTAGTTTAGTGTAGGTTGCGTGGCACGCCTTCATAGGAAAATAAAAGGGCAAATGTTGGTCTTTTTAATTCATCCAACAAGGTGGAAATTAATTCAGACGTTTCTCAAGAAAAGGCTGTTGCGGGGGTATGGAACACGCGAACCCCAAACCTTACTTGGGTTTTTATCCGGCCCCCGATTCGAGGGTTTTTTTCTGAATTCTCCAGTTTTCCTCCCTGCGCAAAACCGCCCTGACTTAGATCAGCCCAGAGGTTGTTTCAGGGTTCAATCTGTGAGTTAGCCATGCCCTGACATAGATCAGCCCAGAGGTTGTTTCAGGGTTCAATCTGTGAGTTAGCCATGCCCTGACTTTGATCAGCCCAGAGGTTGTTTCAGGGTTCGATCTGTGAGTTAGCCGTGCCCTGACTTAGATCAGCCCAGAGGTTATTTCATGGTTGGATCTGTGAGTTAGCCATGCCCTGACTTAGATCAGCCCAGAGGTTGTTTCAGGGTTCAATCTGTGAGTTAGCCATGCCCTGACTTAGATCAGCCCAGAGGTTGTTTCAGGGTTGGATCTGTGAGTTAGCCGTACCCTGACTTAGATCAGCCCAGAGGTTGTTTCAGGGTTTGATCTGTGAGTTAGCCGTGCCCTGACTTAGATCAGCCCAGAGGTTGTTTCAGGGTTCTATCTGTGAGTTAGCCATGCCCTGACTTAGATCAGCCCAGAGGTTGTTTCAGGGTTCTATCTGTGAGTTAGCCGTGCCCTGACTTAGATAAGCCCAGAGGTTGTTTCAGGGTTCTATCTGTGAGTTAGCCATGCCCTGACTTTGATCAGCCCAGAGGTTGTTTCAGGGTTCGATCTGTGTGTTAGCCATGCCCTGACTTTGATCAGCCCAGAGGTTGTTTCAGGGTTGGATCTGTGAGTTAGTCATGCCCTGACTTAGATCAGCCCAGAGGTTGTTTCAGGGTTGGATCTGTGAGTTAGCCATGTCCTGACTTAGATCAGCCCAGAGGTTGTTTCAGGGTTTGATCTGTGAGTTAGCCATGCCCTGACTTAGATAAGCCCAGAGGTTGTTTCAGGGTTGGATCTGTGAGTTAGCCATGCCCTGACTTAGATCAGCCCAGAGGTTGTTTCAGGGTTGGATCTGTGAGTTAGCCATGCCCTGACTTAGATCAGCCCAGAGGTTGTTTCAGGGTTGGATCTGTGAGTTAGCCGTACCCTGACTTAGATCAGCCCAGAGGTTGTTTCAGGGTTTGATCTGTGAGTTAGCCGTGCCCTGACTTAGATCAGCCCAGAGGTTGTTTCAGGGTTGGATCTGTGAGTTAGCCATGCCCTGACTTAGATCAGCCCAGAGGTTGTTTCAGGGTTCGATCTGTGAGTTAGCCATGCCCTGACTTAGATCAGCCCAGAGGTTGTTTCAGGGTTCGATCTGTGTGTTAGCCATGCCCTGACTTAGATCAGCCCAAAGGTTGTTTCAGGGTTCGATCTGTGAGTTAGCCATGCCCTGACTTAGATCAGCCCAGAGGTTGTTTCAGGGTTTGATCTGTGAGTTAGCCATGCCCTGACTTAGATCAGCCCAAAGGTTGTTTCAGGGTTCGATCTGTGAGTTAGCCATGCCCTGACTTAGATCAGCCCAGAGGTTGTTTCAGGGTTTGATCTGTGAGTTAGCCGTGCCCTGACTTAGATCAGCCCAGAGGTTGTTTCAGGGTTCGATCTGTGAGTTAGCCGTGCCCTGACTTAGATCAGCCCAGAGGTCGTTTCAGGGTATCGATAAAATTGGATGTATTTTTAAAGCCTTCATATTCGTTGTCACTATGTATCATGAAAATTATGCCTTTTTCTGGAGCCCTATCAATCAGTAAGGACAGATACTTAACAGAGATGTATCCTCTTAATTTGTGATGGACGGATTCATTCTAAATCTCTTAGAAATCTGTTTATATGTCCAGGCTAAGTCGTTTTGATCCTCAGTATTGATAACCTCTCTTGTTTTGATGTATTCAGAACTACATTTCATCCGAGAATCTGGAAGAACCTTAGACTGATAAGATTTTGCTGTTTGTGATAAATTCGTGCGGCGATATAACTGGACTTTGATTAAATAATTGGAAATTGGAGTCAGGATTCAAAAGATTACATGGCAAAGCAAACGCACAAACACCCAGAAACAGCCATACATTTCTTTTAAGTGCGATGCTCCGGAATATCCAGATGATTTGTCGATGAATTTCTTCTCAGTAACTAAATCATATTCTCTTGCTTTAAAAACTCTTAAAACTAAACTTAAAGATATATATTTCAAATGTTCCATTGAGAGATTCTGATTTCCTCTAAAAGCTAGTTAATTCAGCGAAAAGTAGAAGCGGCCATCTTGAATCCAACTTAACATTCCAAGTATGGTATTAAAACTCGTAGTTTGCATATCTGAATATTTCGGAGCATGGTGAAGGGGTTACGTTTCAACCCAATTATGAGTTTCTGCAAACGACTTTATCAGTGAAGGAGCGAAACCCCTGAAACTAACTCATCAATTTTCATAACTAGTTGCTGCGATCGATTTAATTTACTGATGAAGCACAGCAACTTGACCGAATGCCAATATGGCCGCCACTTCATTATCATGATTTTTTAAATTCATATTTTAGTTGACCACTAGAATAGAATTATACATAAGCAGAATAAAATTAACAAAGTTAGAAAGTTTGAGACAAAAATATTAAATTCTTGAGAAGTTATGAGAATTAATTTTAAAAATGTGAAAAACACCACAACGAGGCTAGCAAGAACACATACAAATCTCTGTAATTTTGATTCCAAATAGCTTCACTTGCTATTTATAGCAATGAAACTTTCCAAAAATATATATTTCTGCTTGCTCTTTCTGATGGTGGTGCTTATTTTTTAAGATTAGGTTTTTATTTCTGAAAGTCAATGGCGGACATAAGTTCGACGTGTTTTCACTTCTAATGGCGAAAAACTTTTCTCATTGGATAAAATCGGTCATATTTGGTCTTATTACGAGCGAGCAAAGTACTAGCTCCTCGTACAAACACTAAAAAAATAAGCAACTTGTATAAGAAATTAAAGTGAGAGTGAACCCTTCCACAAAACAGCGTTATTTAACTAACACTAATTAGTAGCAAAAGCAACGATAAAGCAAGAAAAATGGAACGATTTAATAGGTGTTAAGAATAGTACTATTGCACAAAAATAGTATTTCAGTTGCACTCTGTTTGCCGACTAAAATTGGAACGATTTAATAGTTGTAGTTAAAAGTAGTCACTATTGCACAAAAATACTATTTTAGTTGCACTGTTTGCCGACTCCTTATTGAGACCGGAATCTTATCACTACATGTGACGTCACAAGATGGCGTCCATGACGTCATGGATAGCTAATACGATGAGAACAACACAGATGATGAAAAACAAACCAACCTTAAGATTCTATGAACCTTGATATCGGTTTATTTGATTCATTTATGTTGACTAGTAATTCTATAGCGGAACTGACATGTATATTGTACTTGAGTAAGTAGGGTTTTTTCTAGTATTTGCTTAGGATTTTAATCACGAAACTTAGTGAAGATGTTAACTGATATTTTAAACCTTATCAGCCTTCAAAGGTCGGGGATAAGATAACAAGGTTGTTATGCTACTTTCCATCATTTTACGTCCATGTTATCAAGCTAAAATACCCTTTAATAATGACTTAGCTGTTTTTATTGATTGTTAAGAAAAAATTCCCAAACAAAATTGACCCTTGTCAATATTAATCGTCATTTGGGACCTTGTAAAGTCCTATTTTGCCGGATTCACACATATATTCTGACCCCCTGCGCGTTATTTGCCAAAATGTCCTAGTTACGCCCCTGAAAGTTAGTAAAATTCCCGACTCCATAAGGCTTTTCTAAGTTTGTTAAGCAGGATGCATTATGGTCTAGCTTGGGTACAAACAACACCATAAAATGTGTTTGTACCCAAGGAAGACCACAATACACTATGTTCGCTAAATCAGAAAAGGGCTAATAAAATCTAAATAAAATTCCGAAATTTACCATGGAGTATTAAAATCAAACGAAAATCAGCTTATACTAGCTTTTTAAGGTTAGGCGTGGCTCAGTTGATTAGTGTATGGCCTTCTGAGCGGCTTAGAGGCCCACGGTTCGATCCTCAGGATCTCCACATCTGGTTCAACTTCCCTCTGTTCTGTGTAGCTTTAGCTTTAAATACCTGTAATGATATGCACTGATAGTTTGTGGGGGGGGGGGGGGGGGTAAAGTGCGCAACTTTGAACGCTTTATACACGAGTCCCTGGCTCAGAAGAATTGGGCAACCACTCCTCGTGATATCGAAGTAAAATAAATTACCTTTATCTTTTTAATCTTTATAAAAGACGATAAAAACAAGAAAACACTTAATATTTGACTATGTGTCTTCTGCGAAATGATTTATTTCTTAAACCAAGCTTTCGGCCATCTTGGCCATCATCAGGGTTGTAGTACACGCGCTGCTGTTTTTTCTATGATGGTTCCTGTATGCGCGCGCTTACTGTTAACTACGTACGTTATTTTAAACATAATACGTGTACTACAACCCTGATGATGGCCAAGATGGCCGAAAGCTTGGTTTAAGAAATAAATCATTTCGCAGAAGACACATAGTCAAATATTAACTTCATGCCTGCGTGCAAACAAATATAAGAAAACACTTGATGGAAACGAGCCAGAAGATACCATCATACTTGACAATGGATATATACTCTTGTGTATCACAGAGGATGTAAGATATACCCGGTATACACTGATACATGGTATAGAAATACTCTTGTATATCACAAAGGATGTAAGATATACAAGGTGATACATACACTAATACATAATGTGTAAATACTCTTCAGTGGCTAGTTCAAGGTCGGGCAGGTGCTAGAGCGATGCATTTCGGCGCAGTTCAAAGATATCCGATTTTCATCGTTTGCTTTGGAGACAAACAAGTATTAAAAAAGGGAACGTTTCTAAAATTGGTAGCGCCAAATGTTACCCAGCCCCTCCCCCTCCGAAAAGAAAAGAAACACGATGGAACAACAGGGCTGAAAAACGAGTCAGCGATTGGTGGTCAAATCGCGGGCTCGTCTAGTTTTCATATAAAATGTCTATGTTTTTAAAGTTAAGTTTTAACTTAAAAGTTTTAGCTTGAAAGCCCATTTCTAAAAAGTTAAGAAAAATTTAAATTTAAATATATTAACTGATGACAAAGAAATGTTTTTATCGTATGTAGATTTTTTCTAGTCTTTGTACAAACGCGCTATTTACCGAAAAACTCGACCAATTTACGTAAAATTGTTCATTTTGCAAAGCTTTCATATGGGATTTGGCGCAGTTTACCCCATAGACCCTTCGCAGTTCCCTGCGCCATCTTGAAAGGTTGCCATGCCTTTGCATCGAAGCGAGACGAACGGTGAGCTTGCAATGATAGACACCTTTTTTAACACCTTGGACAATTATTCACATGTTTCTATCATTGCAAGCTCACCTCAAGTCTCGCTTCGATGCAAAGGCATGGCTACATTTCAAAATGGCGCAGGAAACTATGAATGACTATTATGTATATTATTTATTTCATTTTTTTTTCATTCCATATATAGATGTGTTTATATATTTCCTTCTTGGAAGGAAAACAAAACAATCGGTTATGGGCTTCCTTTGGAATATGATTTACCCGACCCAGCTTCCTCCAGTGACCATGAATCCATGCGGTTCTGATGTACAGACAAAAAAGAAAAGGAAAGTCACTGGACTCTCTGCAGCTCCTATTCTACACTAAGATAAAAGTATGTATGTTTTATTTTCTATTTCCAGTGAATTGTTTACATGTTTAGAAGGAAATGGACCCAATCGACCTAGTGTCAATGTCATTCTCTTGAGAATAATATTCTTCCAGTTCGTTCTAGTTGTATCCATATTCATGTCTTCTCATGCGCAACCGTTAAACAAAGAAATGATACTCTAGGGAATGACACGTGGTCTGAAATGGGGAAACAGGGAATTTGGTTCTATTCATCCTAAACTTCTTAAAAAGTGGGGGCAAGCTTAAAATATCCCTAAGACCGGAGAAGAGTTAGAAAAGAGTAGGTATAACCATGGTAACCAGTGTAACTGAAAAAAACATAATTTATTTCCATTGATGACTTATATACAAATGCATCAACATGACATTAGTACACACGTAAGGTCTAAAGTAGGGTGTCAACTGTACAGTGTGTCAGCCAAAGAAATGCCCTATTTCACTATGACGTCACATCAAAATAATCTATTGTTTTAACGCTAAGGATCATGGTCGCCAGAGGGGGCAAAACAGCAACCACAAAATAGTAGCAACACAAATGAAATCAAAATAATATTTGGTTTATCATATAGTGGAAGGTGAGCAGGTAAATATTACACTAAATATCCCGAACGAAAGAAGATTTAGCCTAAATTTCTATTATTCCTGTCCATGTAAACAAGCTTTGACGTCATAGTGAAATAGGGCAATAAATTTACAGGTATTCATTCCATTGGAATTTATAACAAGAGACGTTATCGCCATATTGGTTGATGTGAGAAAACGAAAACACTAATGTTTGTTAATACCAAGCCATCAATTCACAATTTGCAATTGTTACCAAGGCAATGACATGTCAAAAGGCGTGGCCAACCTATTGGTTGACTAAGAAATAGAAACCCAACTAAAATCTAACAAACATGGCGGTTGTGATGTCACATAAAAACTAACAATGTGAACAAGTAAAATAAAGAGTTTCAAAAAAGGTTGGTGAAGGTTTTTTTGCTTGTTGCATGCTTGCATGTTGCTCACCAAGCTTGAAATGTATTATGTAAGGAATAAAAAACAGTTTTCCGTGTATTATACTCTGATAAAGACACGCGGGATGTGGAGAGAACACGAGAGAAGCGTAGGAAACCACGACGCGTAGCGGAAAATCTAAGACTGATCCTTTCTTTTATGGAGGCTTTGCAACATCACGTGATGGCAGCCATGACAGGAGGCAGGAACAATTAAATCTGATCTAATCTGATTTACATGAGAAAGAATTCAGTTTCCCAGGGGGGGGAAGACTCCATTGTTCCTGCCTCCTGTCATGGCTGCCATCACGTGATGGTGCAAAGCCTCTATATTCAAAAAGTGAAATCAAATATTTTTCTTTAAAAAAGAACTGTTGACTATACGCGTAAACCCTGTAATCAATCGTAAATCTTAAATTAACCTTAAAATAAAAACAATTTTTTTCATTCCTCCAACATGGCGGCTAAAATATGACGTCACAAAACCCAAGAACCTTCCTTTAATCATACTGTTGAATGACATTTTCTTTAAACCGAGAACTGGTGACTGTAATCAATCGTTAAATCTTAAATAAACTCTAAAACAAAAACAGTTTTTTATTCCTCCAATATGGCGGCAATATCGTTACAAAGCCCAAGGAATTTTTTTTAATCAAACAGTTGAGTCTAACAATTCTCTTTAACGAACTGATGACTATAACTTAAGTGTAAACCTTGTAATTAACGTTACTACTAAAGTTCTTGAACCAGCTTTCCTTCAGGTCTTCAGGACAAAAGTCCATGTAGTATTTTGGACCACTTAGCTGTAAGTAGCCTTGAAGAACTAGACTGTCTTCGGTTGAAGAACCCAGATCAAAACCTGTGGAATTTAAAGTTTTGTCATTAAGAAATCTTTCTTGATGATGATGATAATGATGATGATGATGATGATAATAATAATAATAATAATAATAATAATAATAGTAATAATAGAAATAATAGAAATAATAGAAATGATGGAATTTATTAAATAATAATAATGATGATGATAAAAATAATAATAATAATAATAGAAATAATGACAATAGTAAAAAAGACACGAAAATATTAACAGTGATTTTGAAGAATAATAAAGATACTAATGATTTATAGAATCTAAAAAAAAGAATTAATACTAAAAAATATCTATTTACATGTAATATTAAAAGGAAATATATAAATCATGAGGATATATCCTAAGACTATAACATAAATCATAGAAAATGTATAAAAATCTTATATATATGGGGAAAAAAAAAACTAATATAAAAAGTTCCAGGACCTAAATTTTAGCACGAAATCTATCTAAATCAAAGTCTATTTCTTGAATATTTGTAGTTCTCCTAATTGTTCTAGATCCTCTAAGGCAGATTCTTATAATAATAATAATAGAAATAATGGAATTTATTAAATAATAATAATAATGATGATAATAATAATAATAATGGAGTATGATAATAACAATAATGATGATGATGATAAGCTTGTACTATATGTTACTAAATATATGTTGATAAAATATAATAATATATCTGCAACTCTGCATGATAAACCTTCAAAATGTTTTCGTACGCAGGCATATAGATTTATATTGAATAATAGGCTTCATCTACATAATATTTTTAAGGTTTTTAAACCTTTTTGAAATACAGAGCTTTATGCCATGCTGGGCATTACCAGGGCGCCTAGTAGACCTCTTTTTTTAAGACCCATTTCAGACCACGTGTTATCCATATTCATGTATCTTCTCATGCACAAATTAACCGTTAAATAACAAATGATACTCTAAGGAATGATACGTGTACTGAAATGGGAAAACATTACACCAAAGTTGAAGAATTCTATTGCAACAAGGTTCAGAGCCAAGCTAAACGAAAATTAATACAATATAATACTACTCGTCGCTGATTGGCTCGCGAGATGACCTTGCTCCAGCGTTTTCCAAGAAACGCTAAAACAACCTTCTATTGATATTTTTCTAAACAATTTCTATCAGCTTTTTTTCAAGGTATATATGTGACATTCTGCCAAGCAGAATTGACGAACGAAGTGCTGGAGATGTTTACGTAAAGGAGACCAAAAGTTTAAGGTTAAGAACGATAAACATTAATTGTATTTTAAGAATAGGTATTGTATAGTCTTTGGTGTTTTGATATTAAATAACGTGTACAACAATGAAACTGAATGACAGATGTTTCTGTACACGCTACTTGAAACTAGGTCGTTTTGAGTCTTTCTTGGAAAAAAGTTTGGTATTTGTAAGATAACCTTTGTAGTAGCTCTAGAAGAATAGGTTAGAAGGAAAAATCATTCTGCTAAAATTCGGACTTTAGTCGGAGTAAACTTGTTGATGTGTCAAGACAAAAATTTTGGAAAGAAATTGGCCATAAAATGAATGTTTAACCAAATTTATAAATCACTAAATTTTATAGCTAGTCTTAAGTTTGGTGGGAATTCAAGACAACTTAACGTTGAACTAAAAATCAGTTTTAAAGAAGACTTACCATGTTTTAGTTCATTGAACACAACACATAGATGACATCCCTTATCATCTCCTTTGCTGTTGATGTCTGTAAGGTTTTTCTCCCCGGCAAACTTGTTCATGGAATCCAATACTTTCAAGTAATCTTCTTCGGTGAAATTAGACTTTTTCTCTGCAGCAAACCCTACTCTCGGCTCGGTAGGATGGTACAACACGGTGAATTCTTCGTAGATGTCGCTCAATGCGGAACCTGATTCCTTGTCCTTGTCCTTGTCCTTGTCCTTGTCCTTGTCCTTGTCCTTCGATGATGGTTTTCCATGCGCTCTTTTCCTTATGATTTCTACATCTTGAATCTCTTCCTTGACATAGGTTCGGAATGGATAACCTCGAACATTGGCTTCATAATTTCTAGGATCTTTACTTGCACGCCATTGTTTAGTGACATATCTTTTACTCGGCCAGTCAGGAATCTGCCTTTCTTTCTTGTGGAACACTTTGATGTAATCTTCAACATCAGCACACACATGAGCATGGAACATACGCTTGGTTGTAATCCATGACCCACGATGAACCGACAACGTTGCAAGCGTCTTCAATTTGTACTCGGAAACGATCGCCGAAGCAACTCTGACAAATTCTCGTCTTGTATCAGTGCTTAAATCGTTGTAGTCGCTTCCTTCAACGCCAGGTCCGCCATCACGAGGAAGGATGACGAAATGAGAACGCGGAGTGTAGTAATCAAAGGCTACCTTAAAGACGGAGCTTTTCTTGTCCTCAGGAGTAAGATCAAACTCTTCTCTCGCTTCAAACCGGCTTCGTTTCTTTGGCTCCTCGTCTTGTTTAAACGAGATGCGATTGCGAAGATCTGTTCCACGTTTCATGGTTTTTTTTCAGTTTCTTCTTGGAATCAAAACGACGCTTCCCTACCCAGCAGGACTTGTTTATTTAAAGAGCTATGAACTGTGTCGAGGGAGAGGGGGGTAGAGAGACGCACTTGCTTCATCCAGGTAAATTTTCCACTGATTCAACTATAGCAAATTCTTCTAACATTAATATACTATCCAACGATGGTGGTACACCTTTTGCAGTTCAAAAACTTGAAGCTCAAATAGTAATCTTAGGAAAGATGGAAAGTACAAATGTACGAACTTGACTACTCCTGGTTGGGGCGTTCCAGTAGACAAGCCGCGCCTTTATTTCTTGGAAATACGAATATTCAAGCCAATATAGAAACAGCTCGCATTACTATACGCAATTGTTTGCCAAAAATATACTAAGCATAGCAAAGTCTATGAGAAAATATTGCCTTTAATTGTATAAAATTTGAACAGAAATTATTATTGATATGGGTTAAAGCTGGTGAATTCAAATGCTTAATGCCATGACAAATCTTAAAGCTTTTGGACGAAGAATTTCAACCTTTTTTGTAATTATTTGTTCGAAATTTAGAAGCTAAAAATTCCATATGTAGAATACAAACATGTATGAGGTTGCGCGCAAATTCAACCGTTTGATAAGCAGAAAAATAGCGAAAATGTAGTTGATTTGAAGGAAAGTAACACTGGTTCAATCGGACGCACACATTTGTTGATCGATGTCCAGAGATGTGGCTATTTGTGATGGTATAAGATTGATCTCTGACGTAGCACTTGTCTTCCTTGAACGGATTTTGGCAATGCGCAATCTGTTACCTCCTGTCCTGGGTTCCAAAACTGACACGCAAGCAGATTTCTATGACAAACTATCGCTTTTCGCAAGCAAGATCCCAAGAAGAAGGTCTCCTCAGCTACATTAACAATGGCAGAGCGTGAAGATCTTGATCTCATCCCTGATGAATCAAGGAGCCGTGTTTTTAAAGTTACATTTGATTACTACACACCGCGCTCACATTTTGCTCTATCCGAGCTCCATCATAAGGGATTTGTAGTCGGCCATGACTATAACAAGATTTTTCCAAATATAAAGCGGGAAATCATACGACTTGCCAATCTAATGATCTCCGAGTACGACTTGCAAGGTGTTCTTTCTATTCACTGTGGATCGTGGACAACAACCAAGCATACTTTCCATGCTCACATATGCGTAGATGTCGATGATTACATCAGGTTGTTTTACAGGAAAGAAAACGAAATCCCAAACTGGCCAAGTAGGAGATATGTTACCAGAGAATGGAAGGCAAGCCCAAGTCCTTACAAGTATGTGGAAAACGTCCGCGGCTATCCATATAAAGAATACTTCAAAGACGAATGTCAAGGGATTAGAGATTTCATCCAAAAGGAAGAGCACAGAGAAGACGAAGGCAAAAACCAGCACAAGAGAATATGCCCAGCAACTGATGTGCGCGGAAACTTCAATGGTTTCCTGGTCGTCTATCATCCCTCGGAGCCCCGAGTTGGTTTTGTCCTCAACACCAGAGAACAAGTGAACCAGGATGATCACTTCAGAGCAATGGATGTGATGTATGAGTTTGCCGAGGCGAGTAGACTAACTTCACTCAAGAGGAAAGGACCTGATAAAGGATGTCATATTTGTTTAGTACTTGACGAACAAACCCGAGGTAGAGTAAAACTACTCTGTTACAGTTTGTTTTATTTATGATATGACATATATTTCCCATCACTTTATTAATTTGGATAATTCTTGTGTCGTGCGCGGACCCGCAAAGCAATGCTCCGGCACTCATATTTGGCCTCATACAAAGGGAAAAGTAAATATTTGAAATTTCTGCAACGCAGCAATAATTTTACGTAAGATGATTTTTTTGAATTTTATTTCTGAACTTCATCTGAATTGAGCTCCCTAGGCCTGTGGCCTAAAACACAGTTCGTTCTTGTTTTCGTGTTTTACTGAATTATTTTGCTCCCCAAGTGACGTTGCTTAGGGAGCCTAATTTAGATAAAAGTAAAAGGTGAAAATAAAATCAGAAAAAAATCGCGTTTAATTATTTTTATTAATTCGTGGTCAAGATAATGTCCTCTATAATACGAACGAGCAAAAAATCCGTAAAAAATGCACTAGAACTTTTTTTCGCGCGCGCCTTTGTTTTCCTCCCTTGTTAAATTATATTGACCCAAATCCACACATAGGATACCATAGGGGAATTATATAGGAAAACAAAGGCGCGCGCGAAAAAAATGTTCTAGTGCATTTTTTACGATTTATTTTGCTCGTTCATATTATAGAGGACATTACCTTGACCACGAGTTAAAAAAATTAATTAAACGCGATTTTTTTCCGAATTTATTTTCACCTTTTACTTTTATCTAAATTGGGCTCCCTGTGGTTTATCATGAAACTGCATTAGTATATTTTTTGTCTTTTGTTTTGTTTTATTTTTTCATTTATGAATCGTGGAATATTCTTCACTTTTAGGTTTCCCGCTCAATTCTTCTCAACGTCTGCTGGGTTTTATCCAAGTAAGTGGAACCAAATTCTACAAGGATTTCTGTCCCGAGGATGCTAAAGAAAGCTGGTTTCATGATTTTGGCAGTCGTGAGGAATACAAAGTCCACACTTGATTCCCCACGTTAGAACGCTTCTCATTTCCGCGACCCAGATTAGCCTTTCCGAGGATGATGAAAAATCTGGGTCTAGTTGTCATTGCATTGCATTGTGGGACTGTTTTAGGGAACGAGATAGACGGCCATCTTGGAAATATCTCTCTACACAGTCCCACAATGCACTGCAATACACCGCGACTTGTCCCTTCGTGTACCACTTTTTACAAGCGAGTGACTGTTATTACGCTCTAAAGGTGCTGTTACCCCAGGCAATAGGCCATTTGCATCAAAGTTTGTGCTGATATATCACTTAAAAAACGAATAAATTCATGCAGCCCAAGGTCCCTTGGGAAAGGCTGGATGGCGAACAAACTTTGAATTGGCTCGTATCTTGAAATTGAAAGTATCTCACAAGGGAAAAATAGTATTTTGGAAAAGTTTTCGATATGACATTAGTAATATCAAATCTAGGCAAAAGTTATTTAAATAAAGGAAGTCTTGAAATTTTTTTTTTCTGATTATTATGTTCTGCAAATGGTCAATTTTAGTTCCTTGTATCTCGTAGCATGCGCATGCGCAATATGTTGGGCAATAAGAAAATAGTGCGTTGCAGGCATCGACAGGGTATGTTACACCAGGCAATGTTTGATGCAACTTGTGTTATACATCACACTGTAATGGTCTGGGACAGTGTATGTTACACGAAGCAATGTTTGATGCAACTTGTGTCATACATCACACTTTAATGGTCTGGGACAGGGTATGTTACACCAGGCAATGTTTGATGCAACTTGTGTCATACATCAGACTGTAATGGTCTGGGACAGGGTATGTTACACCAGGCAATGTTTCATGCAACTTGTGTCATACATCACACTGTAATGGTCTGGGACAGTGTTATTACACCAGACAATGTTTGATGCAACTTGTGTCATACATCACACTGTAATGGTCTGGGACAGTGTATGTTACACCAGGCAATGTTTGATACAACTTGTGTCATACACCACACTGTAATGGTCTGGGACAGTGTATGTTACACCAGGCAATGTTTGATACAACTTGTGTCATACATCAGACTGTAATGGTCTGGGACAGGGTATGTTACACCAGGCAATGTTTCATGCAACTTGTGTCATACATCACACTGTAATGGTCTGGGACAGTGTTATTACACCAGACAATGTTTGATGCAACTTGTGTCATACATCACACTGTAATGGTCTGGGACAGTGTATGTTACACCAGGCAATGTTTGATACAACTTGTGTCATACACCACACTGTAATGGTCTGGGACAGTGTATGTTACACCAGGCAATGTTTGATACAACTTGTGTCATACATCAGACTGTAATGGTCTGGGACAGGGTATGTTACACCAGGCAATGTTTGATGCAACTTGTGTCATACACCACACTGTAATGGTCTGGGACAGTGTATGTTACATCAGGCAATGTTTCGTGCAACTTGTGTCATACATTAGACTGTAATGGTCTGGGACAGTGTATGTTACATCCGGCAATGTTTCGTGCAAGGCTTGTGTCATACATCAGACTGTAATGGTCTGGGACAGTGTATGTTACACCAGGCAATGTTGGATGCTACTTGTGTCATACATCAGACTGTAATGGTCTGGGACAGGGTATGTTACACCAGGCAATGTTTGATGCAAGTTGTGTCATACATCACACTGTAATGGTCTGGGACAGTGTATGTTACATCCGGCAATGTTTCGTGCAAGGCTTGTGTCATACATCACACTGTAATGGTCTGGGACAGGGTATGTTACACCAGGCAATGTTTGATGCAACTTGTGTCATACATTATGCCGTAATGGTCTGGGACAGTGTATGTTACACCAGGCAATGTTTGATGCAACGTGTGTCATACATCACACTGTAATGGTCTGGGACAGGGTATGTTACACCAGGCAATGTTTGATGCAACTTGTGTCATACATTATGCCGTAATGGTCTGGGACAGTGTATGTTACATCCGGCAATGTTTGATGCAACTTGTGTCATACACCACACTGTAATGGTCTGGGACAGGGTATGTTACACCAGGCAATGTTTGATGCAACTTGTGTCATACATCAGACTGTAATGGTCTGGGACAGGGTATGTTACACCAGGCAATGTTTGATGCAACTTGTGTCATACATTATGCCGTAATGGTCTGGGACAGTGTATGTTACATCCGGCAATGTTTGATGCAACTTGTGTCATACACCACACTGTAATGGTCTGGGACAGGGTATGTTACACCAGGCAATGTTTGATGCAACTTGTGTCATACATCAGACTGTAATGGTCTGGGACAGGGTATGTTACACCAGGCAATGTTTCATGCAACTTGTGTCATACATCACACTGTAATGGTCTGGGACAGGGTATGTTACACCAGGCAATGTTTGATGCAACTTGTGTCATACATCAGACTGTAATGGTCTGCGGCGATACATAATTTACCGCCTTAAAAATCAATACAATAACCTAGTAGCTAGCACTGTGATGTATACACTAAAATAGACAAACGTCTCTATATGGCTCATTGGTAAAATATAGTTTTTTATGACTACAAATAAGCCTTTTTTCGTTGTAGCACCAGTGATAAATACTAGGACTACCAGATTTTTTTGCGCACTTTTTTAGTCAGTAAATAGTCTGTTTCCGATACACATCAAAACGAGGCTAGGTGTCCTTGAAAAACTTTGAAAAGGACACCTGGTCTCGGTTTCATGTTCCATACTGCATCTGTAATGGATTATTTTTCTCTAGCTGTTAGTTGTGAACATAAATTAAAATGATGGAAATAAAACGAATATTTGTTTCTCGGCTTTAAAAAGTACAATCTGTTACTAAACCATGGCTGCTTTAATTTATCTTGCTTGAGCTTCTGTGTTTTTCAAAGTGTCAAGCACTTTATAGGTCTCTTTCGCACGTGACAGCAGCTAAATTTGGAGGACAAAACAAAAGAATTTCAATCTCTTGAGAATCGGAACCTATCGTTTTGTCCTCGAAATTGAGCTGCATTCCGACGTGCTGAAAGGGGTCTATACATCTTTGAAATGAAAAAATCTCGAGGGACTGATGAAAAAAAAATGGATTACAAATGTGCTGATTATGATCCCCTGTGTACCCAAAGATCCTTAAAATTAAAATATGTGCATACGGTCGTACATTACCATACGCACAAAGTATTGGTCTTGTAAGGGAAGGTCATGTTCAAGACTGCTTGCAGAAAACAAACCAGAATGGAATCCAAATTACCAACAAATTGTCAAAGAAAAGTCTGCATAAGGAACTCCTGAGCAAACTTCAAAATGCCATAGTGAAAATGCCATGAAACTGACTATCTATTCTGTACTGTATGGTAAGTATTAATAAACTTTCCTACGTACATTACTTTTATAAAGTTCTATCCATGAATATTTAAAAAACAATAATTTTAAGAGAAAGAGCCGGATTTTTAAGCTTAAATGTTTCCTCCAGAGGCAACTTGTCGCAGAATATGGTACAGGCCAAGGGAGATATCAAATAGCATCTGATTTCTAAATGGCCAAAGTAAAGCCCCAGACCAGAGATTCCATTATTGAATACGGTTACATGAGAGACAATATATTGATGTTTTTCAAACATCCCAAGAAAGTCAAATGACAAAGACATGGCAGCCATGTTGGTGGTATTAACGAAGGATGCTAATGTGGAATCCTTTGTCAAATACCACCAACATGGCGGCCATGATCAGTGTAACGTGCAAACGAAGAATGGAGGGCTTTAGTCACGTGATAATAGGGTTTTGCCCTGGTAACCTCGATTTGAAGCATTTCAGAACAAGGTTTTTCTTCATTTTTTTTTTTTTTCGTAGTATGAGAATAGCAATGACTTCCGCGTAAAATTGTGTCTTGTTCTCAGTCTATTTTCCTGATACACAAACTTGATTCCCGTTCAGTACCATGTCCGATTCCCACAAAATTGAAAAGGTTGAGTGTAATTTTGATAATAAATAATGAGGATCGATAGCAACAGCACTATCAGATATATCGTATATTACAGAAGGGTATTCGTGTATTTAGTTTCGGGGCATTGAGGAATTTTCTCCAAGAATGATCAATACTTTTAAGGGATAGACCTCTGATATCTCCAAATATTTTTATTGGCACCGCGCATCATATCAGGCGTGGATGGCTGTCTTCGCTACCTCACTATACTAGTAAAACAAGGCTTTTATTATGGATACCGTACAGTGCCGTGCCATAACATAATCTTGGTCTGCCATTTTTATCAAGGGCCGCGGAAGCGGAGAGGCACGCCCCCTTCAAAATCATTTGGTCTCGACTTCGAGTAAATATTGTTTACTACTCAAATTTTTCGGTGTTTCACATCAAAATTTGTTAATCACTTGCTTTCTAACATATTAAACTAATTTTCTAAAGCATTTTGCAAGCGTTTTTTAGCAGGAATATATTAGTTTTCTGCACTTCCGGGTTGCAGCTCAAAGTCAGTTCAAACTTCATGTGGATGAATAAATTATCTCTTTGAGTGACGTTGAAGCCACTGAATTGTTGTAAAGCTAGATTCAGATAAATGAATTTTTTTACCCCTGAAATTTGATGTTTGATATCGAAATTCGTTAAGCAACAGCTTTCTTACATATTAAACTAATTTTCTATGGAGTTTTGCAAATGTTTTTGTCATACATGAACGTTATTTCAACACTTTTGAACTACATTTCAAAGTCGGTTCAAAATTCATGTGGGATGAATAAATTATCTCTGTGAGTGACGTTGAAGCCACTACAATGTTGGAAAGCTTAGGCAGTGCAGATAAATTACTTTTCAAATATTTTATTTTCTACAAATATTTTCTATATTCAATTACATTCTTTATATATTGTATCTTCTTTAGGGATTGACTGCACATGGTCTTTCCACACGTATTATAATTATTTTAGTAAAATATTATCATTAACATAATATTGTAAGTCATATAAAGTAAATGTTACAGTAAACTAACTAAAATATATCATGAGATTATGATATTATCTTACAATGAATCAGTAAAAGCATGTTGGCACTAAATGCTTAAATTTAGCGATTATAAAATGCATGTGCATTATATTTCTAAAATCTTATAATTTATAAAACTCTTTGATGTCAACCAAGCTTCTGTCCCCCCTCCCCCCTCCCCCCTCCCCCCTCCCCCCTCCCCCCTCCCCCCTCCCCCCTCCCCCCTCCCCCCTCCCCCCTCCCCCCTCCCCCCTCCCCCCTCCCCCCTCCCCCCTCCCCCCTCCCCCCTCACTTGCCCATCCCTCCAAATTTCAAACATCATGTGCAATAGACTTTTTTTTAGCTTGGGTAGTTTGTTGTCCCATTTCAGACCATGTGCCATTCTTTTGGGAATAAGATTCTTTGTTTGAGTTGTATCCATGTTCATGTGTCTTATCACAGGGCCGTAGAAAGGGGAGGGGCTGGGGCTTCAGCCTTCAGTTTTCTCCAGAAAAGCAAAGCAAGTATGGAATTAAATTCTCATTTCTCTTTGTCACATGGTTGCTTTGGGCCCCCACCCCCGTTTTTCAAGGCTTGCTCAATGCACAAATGTTTAACAAAAAAATGACACCCTTGGGAATGACACATTGTCTGAAATGGGAAAACAAACCGCCTATACCAAAAAGGTCTAGATAGACTCCTCATTAGCTTGAGTAAAATTTTCTCCCAAAGTAAACCTAAAAACAAAAAAATTCTTTCTTTAAAAGAGAAACTTATTTTCATTTTTTCCTTCATTCTTTCTTTCTTTCAATATTGGAAAAGATAGAACTAATACTCAAGGAAATGATATCCATCAGCATGGTCTAAAATAGAAAACAATTATGCTCAAACCGAAAGGTCTTTTTTTTGTAACTTAATCCTTAAATATGAGATTTGACTTTTAAAATATTCTCTTGAGGTACACTATTGAATTTAGTTTGCTAACTTTGAACATTGTGTTGTGTGGTTACAGACAACATCATGGAATTTGCATGCATATACCTTGATATTGGTGTACACTAAAACCTATTTTACAGTTACATCAACTCCAAGCATACAATTGAAGAATGACTTCATACAGACTTCATACGTTGGGCAGATCCATGGGAGGGCTGCCAGGGGATCTTTTAATTGTTTTAGTAAAAACCTACTAATCGGTCCAATAAAAGGATGCAAAAAGTTTTGGATTTTGCTTTAAATATATATTTTTTGGTTTTCAAAACCGGCGCTTTTCGCTACTAGAGGTCTATCACTAATAGACCCCAAGTAGCTCAGCCAATCACAGGGCTCGATTGGTGATAGACCATTAGTAGGTTTTTTCTAATACGTAATAACTTTCTTGGATGATATAGGGTTTTTTGTTCAATGTTTTTCTCATGTGGGTGCCCCTCCAAAGCAGTACCCCTCCCTGAAGAAAATCCTGGATCTGCCCCTGAATACTGCACTAAACATGGACCTCTCAAATAGCAATTACTTTAAAAATGGGGGCTTAGACTAAGACAGAATATAGTAGACTAGCTAGCTATGAGTATCCATGCATATGACTAAAATTGACCCAAAAGATTAGGTGAAATAGGCCCCTTGCAGCACGTTGGAATGCAGCTCAATTTGGAGGACAAAACAATAGGTTCCAATTCTCAGGAGATTGAAATTCTTTTGTTTTGCCCTCCAAATTGAGCTGCTTTGACGTCATGTGAAAGGGGTCTATAAGCAAAAAATGTGAAAACTAAAGCACCAGCCACCCTCTCCCTTCCCTACAGCCCTACTAAATTTAAAACCACAGGGCTTTTCCCTTTTATCTAAATATCCTGCTTTGGTCAATACTTCAACTATTGTGACGACTAAATTATAAATTATATAGTTCCAGAAAATGCCCATACTATGGTGGGTGAAATAGACCATTTTCGAGATGCGGGAGCGCTTTCTAAAATATCGCAGGCGCAGACATGAAAAAGAGGCATTTTCGGGCAAGATCACGCGCGCTATTGGCTCTGCCCGAAAATGCCTCGAGATCATGTACGCGCCTGCGATATTTTTGAAAGCGCTCGCACATCTCGAAAATGGTCTATTGGGCCTAAGGAAAGCCAGCACACACAACTGTTGTTGACCAATATACATTTCCCAATTTCACTTGGATGACCACGAAACAATAGTTTCAAGTCGAGGTTGGCCTTGATAAATAAAAGAATCAAGTTCAGTCTGGACTTGGAACCATTGTTTCGTGTTCATCCAAGCGAATTCGGGAAAGGTCTATTCTTAGAAGTATGGACATTTTCTGGAACTACAGACTACACTAACAGGAACATGTGCTATATCGTTTTTTTCGTAAATCGAGTGATGGATCTTCCTCAGAGAGATGAAACGGATCCCCACGAGGAATGGTAGGTGCAACCTTCTGCTTCATTAGATACCGAGAAATGTCTGTAAACATCTCTTTGATGCCGTCTCCAGTTTTTGCTGAAACATTGTACTTAATATGAATGCTATTACTTTCCATGAACATTTGTGCTTTTTCTTCTTCAACTTCCCAGTCATCCTTATCTAAGTCAATTTTATTCGCTATAAGAAATTTCGCAGCATATGGAGCATAGCGTTCGGCATCTTCGATCCAGTGTAGAACAATATTCAAGGAGCTTAAGTCATCTACTGCATAAAGAAAGGCAACTGCATGGGCTGAGTGGTAATAGTGGGATGTAAGAGAACCAGTTCTCTCTAGCCCTGCTGTGTCCCAAATATTTAACTGCAAATAAAACAAAAATTTCAGGAGAATATTCCAAATAAATATTAGTTTAGGAGGGCCATTACATAAACATCTAGGTGACCATGCAGTAAATATAATAGGGCCATTCATACAGAGGGGGTAAATAAGATGTGTCTTACCTAAGACATGCCTTAAATAAGATGCAAACTGATCCATTTATACAAGCATACCTGAAATAAGATGTGTATGCCATGCAGAAAAAGCTGGTGCAATCGAATTCAAAAAGGAGGGTTCTAATTTCATTCTACTGACCTTAAAGAATATATATTGGCTTCACAAGATCTCATAAAAGGGATTGAACCACTGAACCACCCCTGGATCCGCCACTGCTCCGTACAAATGGCCCTAATGTTTGCACCCTCAATAAATAAACTATTAATTTTTTTTTTTTAATTATTAATATAGCAACACTGTTAATTTGAGTAATAAAAAATTCAATTCTGAGTGTATAATATTATATTTATAACTTTTCTAATGAATAATCCAAACTAACAAAGTTCTCAATAACTAGGTAAATTATCTGGTAAAGGATCAATAGACTTAGTAATGCTTGATCTAAGCTGGAAAATGAAAGTTAAAGAGTTTAATAAGTAATGTATTCAAATCTGTTATTTTAATATTAAAAAAATAAATTTTAACATGCATATTTGCATGGAAGAAAATGAAAAAAAGGCCATAAAATGGCAGCCTCTTTGATCTTCTTCTTTAATTTCCTGTGTTACAACAACATAAGCTTATAAATCTTAATATTTAGTTTTGGTTTCATTTCTAGATTTCTCAGACTGACTACCGTATTTGGGGTTTTTCATGAAGCATCGTCGATCTTACAGACAAAATTTATCTTAAGATAAAAATTTTAAAAAGAACTAATTTGGGTTACAATAGAACTAAAACAACTTCAAATAATTATGTAAATCTGACTACGCTTTCTTCAGCTCTGTGATCATGATCTGTTCATGCAAGCAATAAAACAACAATCCTCAATCAATTTACCCATTTATCATATTTTAAACCCTGAAAAGCTAAGAACCGAAGGAGCTTTATACGACCTCTTCAATCTACATATACCATATGGAAACTAAAAAATCTGAGCTCAAAAACATCAATATTTAAGCTTAAGTTTACTCCTACCCTGCAAGGTTTGTCATCGACTTCGAGCTCTTCTGTAAAATTATCAACCCCGAATGTTGGAGTCCTGATCGGATCGAAGAAATTCTTATGATATCTGGTATAAACGGATGTTTTTCCTACCCCCATATCTCCAACCAGCACGACTTTATACAGGGGAACGACAGAACGTTTTGGAGTCGCCATTGCTTGTCAGAAGAGAGACAGTCTGATGAGTCTATGCTCCCCAAGGGCCTGGGGGAAAATGTTTATATGATCAGGGCGAAGTCCATATCCTGGTTAAGGCGGCCTCTGCTTTTTAGCTTAGATCAGTGTCACATGACAAATTTTCACTCCTTTTGGAATGTCAAGAATGTTTTTCATGTTATTGTCATCTTCATGGCCACGATTTTGGGATTTGATGGGCGTGGCAATGCTAAGTAAAGGGGCTTTACCCCAACTACTGCCGCACGTGCAAGAAAGCGCAAGTTTAGTTTGTTCCGGCTACCAAAATAATCGTCAAAATATGTTATTGATTGTAATTTTGGGGCCGTCCGTTACACTACATTGATTACTGATCATCATCATCATCATCATCCGCATCATCATCATCATCATCACTTATCTGCCGTTATCACTATATTCCTTCATTCCTACTAAAAAAATGTCCTATAAAAGAACACCAGACTCACATTCCTGTCTTCCTATTTTCTGCTTTCATTCGTTTTTCATTCATTCATTTATTTATTTTTGTGAGTGACGTTATACTGATCTGTCACGGGATGCCTGCGTGTTACAATACTTTTACTAAGGGAGGGCTGGGTGAGTAGGTCAACTTTGGAACCGGAACCAAAATGGCGGCCTTGATAGACGAACGTGGGCCCATGTTCAAAATCGTTCTTCTTGGCGAAGCAGGTGTAGGAAAAACAGCTTTATTTTACAGAATAAAAGAAAACACTTTCATGTCAAACAGAAGGAATACAATAGGCATCGATAGCTGCTCGAAATTTCTTAAGTTTAACGACAAACAAGTTACGGTAAGTAAGACTTAGCTAAGCTAAAATTTATTTTAGGATTTTGTGAAAATTTTCTAGCTTATTTATTCGATTTAATATTTTTCTTACCATTAAAATTACATTTAGTTAATAAGAATGAAACTTCTAAAATAGATTCCCCTGGAATCACATTGTTTTCTAAGTATGTATGCTTAGAATTGTGCAATCTTTGTCCTCGATTTTCCCCAAGGAATAATCACCAGCTTACGTAAGATTAAAATTTATGAGGACAATTAAGACGTATATGTATATAGTATTTATGTAACAGATTTTCTTGTTCTTTTTTGTTTTTGTTCTTTTAATTTTGGGATTCAGAAATTCGGGGTGCTTTAAATTATTGCTTATAGTCCTTGACAACTGTCATTAGTACTAGTGTCAAATCCCAGATCGTCCCAGGCCCTCGCTATGTGGATTTTAAGGGAGGTAGCAAATACTTTGTGAATTTTCTTTCTTATTCAAATTTGTATTTCCTCACTGAAATGAAAGTAAGGAATTCTGGTAGCGGTAGTTTATGACACCCTCTCAGACCATGTGTCATTCTCTTGAGAATAATAAGCAATTATTGGACGAGGTTGAGCAAAATATTGTGATTTGTTAGTGGCGAGCAAGCAATTATTTGCTGATGCTGAAGGCAGAGGCAAATAATTGCTTGCGAGACACTAACAAATCAAGATATTTTACGATAACCGAGTTCAATAATTGTTTTATCATTCAAATTATCTTTTTCTAATCTTTGAGGGGCAGTGCACATGAGTCAAACAATAACAAAGAAGTCAGTTCATTTTTTCAGGGAAGCGAGCCAATGTCAAATGCAACGTTACTGCGCATGAGCAGACCGTTATTTGCAGCAAAATGGCTTTGTACCGTAATGCGCATGAGCAGACCGTTATTTGTAGGCAGTTATTTGCAGTTCTCTCGGCCAATCAAAATGACTGAAAAAATAATTTGAATGATAAGATTCTTTGTTTGAGTTGTATCCCTATTCATGTGTCTTCTCATGCACAACCATTAAACAAAGAAATGATCCTCTAGGGAATAACCTTTGGTGTGAAATGGGAAAACATGCTCAAGTTAATTAGGTAATTCATTACATTTGACGACTTTTTTTTTATCTTTGCATAATGGTAGCTCAGTGTATGGGACACTGCA
Organism: Anthopleura xanthogrammica; assembly: GCA_964019055.1. Classification (NCBI taxonomy): domain Eukaryota; kingdom Metazoa; phylum Cnidaria; class Anthozoa; order Actiniaria; family Actiniidae; genus Anthopleura; species Anthopleura xanthogrammica. The sequence continues at coordinate 13,121,095 of OZ025207.1, read as the reverse complement.
GGAGTTGAGCGATTCCGAACAGTAACCAAGAACTACTACCGAGGCGCACATGCCTGTGTTTTGATGTTCGGCATCGACGAACCAGGTTCATTACAATACCTTACGCACTGGACACGCGATGCAGATGAATTCTGTCCAGATGCCTTGAAGTTTGTTGTTGCCAACAAAATTGACTTAGATGGCATGGTCAGCCTAGAAAGTATGCAAATGTTTTCAAGTTCACACAACTGTTCTGATGTATTTCAAATTTCTGCCAAAAGTGGAGAAGGAATTAATGGACTGTTAGATGCTATGGCTAAGGAATTATTGAATGAAAAGAAGGAAACAAGAGAGAATGATTTATCATCAAGTGGTATCATCAGTGTTGATAAAACGCCAGATCCAACTGTAAGACAATGGAAAAGTGGCTGTTGTAAATCTGTGTAATTTAGGGATAAATTGGTGAAACATTAATTAGTACTGTAGCTTAGGTTGCTCTCAAAACTTAGAACTAGAAAACCCTGGGGATCAGGACTGCCTGGCCAACTTCCACGTAAAGGAAGTTTGAAAATGGCACTATAAGTAATCATAAGGACAAGTCTAGGAATGTTTTCAATGTTTTTCAATAGCGCACACAGATTCATGCAAGTTGCCGTCAGTTTGATACATAACAGTTTTGGTGGACGTGACTCAAAATGTGTCCATGACATTGTCAGAAAACACAAAGTTTTCAAGGGCACGTGCCTATTGAATGTCATGGAAACACCTTGATTGACATCCATACTTATTCATGATGGCACATGCTTTTGAGAAGCATTGTAATAGGTCTTGTATTGGGTAGATAGCACACTCCTTAAATTGAAACATTTGCAAATACCATACTACGCTTCTCAGTTGAGCTTGGAACGACCAAAGTTTTGTCACAAAGTTTTGTTGTTGAAAAGTACATGTTGTCAGGGGCAACGTCAAAAGTATTCAATAGGAATCAAGTATGTTACTGATGTCACTGCAGTCGCAATTAAGCTCGTGAATTTTTCCCAAACTATATGATTCAATACTTTTGACGTTGCCCCTGACAACATGCACTTTTCAACGATAAAACTTTGTGACAAAACTTTCATCGTTCCAAGCTCAACTGAGAAGCATAGTATCAGATATTAATGTTTATGAACAATTGAAGGATATATATAGCTGCAGCAATATATAATAACATTTCGCTATACATTTACTTGACAATTTTTTTTCTAAATAATGAAAGTTTTTTTACGCTCAATATTGGATTAATCTGGAACTTCTTTGCTGGCTTCTTATCCCTCTTCATTGTGGTTCAGGGGATTATGAAAGCATCCAACAAGCAAAGGAAATAAATTTAAATTTTGCTAGGAAAAATAGTAGAAAAATAATTATATAGATTCAAATAGATTCAATTTTTTTAAATTGCACAAAATATACTTCTACTATATAATGGATATAAATATTGATCTACAAATCTATATACTCTTCTTGATTTCAGTATAGATCATATTGTTTTTTCTTGAACAAAATATTTAAATAATTATATTTCATTCCCTTGAGTATAGTTATTAGTAAGCACTAGGAATTCTAGAACATGGATATGATAAACCAGAAGTTACAGGATTACATTTTAATAAGAAGGGGTAACTGGAAATAGGTGTTACTTCTTGTTGTTTAGATGTCAAGGAAATTGCTGACTATTTCACGAGAACACTGTGTTCTTTTGTTGTTTAGACACTGACAGTCCTGTCCAAGACCTCTAGTTGTGCAAGGTCCCTCACTATTCAACTGAACTGCCTGGGGTCCTTTAACTATTTAACAATTAGTCCTCAAGTCCGAATGGTCTACGAGTCAATAGCCCATGAGGCCCAAGGCCTCATGGGCTATTGACTCGTAGGCCATGAGGGCGAGAGGTCTAATATTGTTTTAGTAAAAACTTACTAATCGGTCCAATAAAAGGATGCAAAAAGTTTTGGATTTTGCTTTAAATATATATTTTTTGGTTTTCAAAACCGGCGCTTTTTGCTACTAGAGGTCTATCACTAATAGACCCCTAGTAGCTCAGCCAATCACAGGGCTCGATTGGTGATAGACCATTAGTAGGTTTTTTCTAATATTATTTAGCCTTTTGAATATGCTTTTTTTTAGCTTGGGTGTAATGTTTTCCCATTTCAAACCATGTGTCATTCTCTTGAGAATAAGATTCTTTTAATTTATTGTTCGAGTTGTATCCATATTCATGTGTCTTTTTTGTGTGCAACCATTTAATAAAGGAATGATACTCTAGGGAATGACACATGGTCTGAAATGGGAAAACATTACGCCCAAGCTAAAAAGGTATATTGCCACAGAAGAGCTGCCAATAATGATACATTCATATATTCACACATATAAACCAATAGATGTACAATTTTAATGATTATTTAACAACACTAAATTTACAACTTTGATACAATATATAAAGAAATACTTGTGACTACAACTAGTATGTAACCCTGCATATAGGGCATATATAACCCTGCGTTTAGTAATATATATATAGTAATATGTGTGGTTCTTGAAAATATCCCTACCACACCATGGAGGATATCCGAAAAAACGATCCCCACCCCTGCCCCTCTGGAATTTCCAATTTTCTTCCATTCAAACATTGTAATTTTGTTTTTCCTCTGACCCTCCACCCTCCCCCCCCCCCCCCCCCCCCTGGGAATTTCCAATTTCCTCTGTGGTGAGGTATGGATAATTTTTGGAACCACACATTTCTGAATGGAACTCATTATCATGACCCTTCAATTTAATTTTTCAGTAGATTTAGGGGTTTGTTCCATCGTAATTTCATCTGGGGGAAGTTTATGTAAGCTATCCTTAATACACAGGTAGATTACCTTTTGTATTCACATTTCAGCTTATGTAAAAGATGTACCAAGGGGCTGGGAAGAAAGAGAGAAACGAGCTCTTGGGCTTTCAGTCTACGATAGAAGTATTGTACGTATAATTTTTATTTGAAATTCTTTCTTGGTTGCATGAACATGACCATGCATGTAAAGCAGTTTTATCACTAGCAAATAATAAACCACGATGATTCTAGACTAAATATAATAAATATTAGATAACGACCCTTTAAGCAGATAAAGTTAAAAAAGAAATGCAATGAATTTAGGGACCTAAAAAATATTCCTAAAATTGCTGTAAAAGGGGCAACTCTGCCACGCCCATTGACAAAAGTTCTTTTCATTTTTCCGACAGCCAACGAGCCTCCAAAGGTTTGTACAACATTCTACTTGACATATATGTAAGCAGTTTGCGCGTAATCACCAAAATGATTCTTATATGAGCTGAAATGAAGACTTTTGGTAACACCAAGAGTATTGTGACATCCTTTAGGGTCGTTGCAGCTAGATACACCGATTCCAATCGCGTAGTCGTCGGGATTACATCCGGCAGGACTTCGTGGAACACTCGTGTCACCGATGCATCCAATACGAACGATGTGCGTGCCTGGGTTTGTGTTTGGGTTTGATTCAATGTCGCAAAGGTTGCCAAGGTTCAACCCGCACCATTCCTGGATAGTTAGTCAACAACAAAGGTAGTTATAAATATCATAAGTGTAAATGGTTCAGACATCTAAACTGACGTGGTGGTAAGCTAAAAAACATCGAAAAAGAAGAAAACCTATGAAAAAAAAAAAAGAATGACGCAACTAAAGAAGAAGAAGAAGAAAAATGTAGATGATACGAAGAAGAAGAAGAAGAAGCAGCAGCAGCAGAAGCAGAAGAAGAAGAAGAAGAAGAAGAAGAAGAAGAAAAACTGACGAAAAAAAGATGATCCTGACGGTGGAAGTAGTGATGTTGGTGTTTACACTAAATACAAGCAACAAAATCGTGCAACTTGTTGCGCAACATCATTGCGTTGCAAGTTGCAGAGTGAATATTGCTCGTATTACCACCCTGCGCGCAACAAATTTCCTTTGTTGCAGAAATTAGAAAGAGCTTCTACTTCTGCAAGAAAGTCGCGCAAAAACTTTTTGTTGTTTCACGATTGGTAATACGAGCCACATTCACTCTGCGAATTGCAACGCAACAAGTTGCACGATTTTGTTGCTTATATCACCGCACCTTTAGTAGTGTCCATAATGATTGAATTGAATACGATTGAGTAATGAATGGTACCAACTATCGTTGTTGATAAAGACAATTTATCACGAGACAAAAGAGATGAGTGTGTCTTTAGGTCATACCGTTTTAAGGTGTCCCAGATCCAAGTGTTTTCCAAAGGTTAACATCAGGCTTTCAAAGGTGTAAACCTCGGTGGTCTGTACCGCGAACTGCGTCGCGAACAAAGTCGATAGAGTAAGACCCCTGTTATGTGTAAATGTTGCGCAATGACTACTTGGTCCACTAAAACACACTCTAATGGCGTTAGTAGGAAGAGTAAACCAGCCTGCGTTTTTCATGGACGAAGGATCCTTCAGATCAGCTGCGGAGTTTGCGTTTATTACCAGGTCGTCATACCAACGTGCACTGTTTGGCGCGAAATCTGGAGACAAGCCAGCGGCACGTGCAACTAGGGTCCAACCTCCTGAGTCATTACTGGAGCAGTGGGTTGAGAGCATTTCACAATGCGTCTGAAAACGTAACAGAGAGAAAAGAATCGCATTTGTTTGAGTGGTAACGTTTTAATGAATATCAGGTGGAAAACGATAAGGCAAAGTAGGGATGGCGCAATATAGCTTTATCGTGGTTACCGTGACCGTAACTAAGTATTGTGATTGGAGGAAGCGCATGAAAACTATAGGAAGAGATTACAGTATTACATCATAACTGAAGTTACACTTTATTGCATCTTTTTCCTTCAAAATAAGGGTTATGCGCTCACTGTCTACCGCAGAATTGTGGTGATCATGATGCGCATATTCACAGAGTAAGAGGGAAAATATCGTTTTGAGCTACAGATGATGCGCTTTTATTCCCACAAGAATGAATAGAACAGAAGTAATGGCCGCCATTTTGGTTGAAATAACTTAAAGAAAACCGAGAAAAAATATTTTGTTTAAGTCAACCAAAATGACGGCTATGACTTCACATGCTTCCTTAAATCATGTTCTATTCACTTGCCTACAAGCAGCAAATACGACATTGTTTTTTTCTTACTTTGTAGGGTGGTGTGGCGGTAGTAGCCAGTAGCCAGTAAGTACCAGTTTTTGATGTAGGGTCTGCCTTCATAAGGGCGTCACAAGACGTGGCTGGATGACTCCTGGATCCTAAACCACTGCATGGCGCGCTGAAATAGAGAAAAAAGAAATCACATCATGTGAAAACATTTAGAAAGTCCTCAGTGCTTCAAGGTAACTCTCATTAACTTGTCATTAACAAATGATCACCAAAGCTATATTGTCTATTGGAACACTATGAAAATTTCTCCTTGAGAATAAAAACAAAAGGGTTGTCTCTAGCACTAGGGTTATGCTGTGTGTTTGCCAAATGCGGGCCATCTTCGTACATTGCCAATGATCACTAAAAATTTTAAGTGCAGATGGAAGTTGCATTACTATTGATATATTCCAAACATCTGTGAAACTATGCCTGCTGTTGAATTCATCATCTCGGAGCGATGCATGGGAATATACTGTTTATCTATGTCTTATCAGCGTATATTCTAAATTGTTCCAAATTAAATTTTCTATCACTACGATTCGTAACTTTCAGTTAGAATAATTGTTTCGCTTACGTCAATCAAAACCACGATCTCTTGGTTGCCCTATAAGGCGCGCACATAAGGTGTACCTTGCGCGCAATATTTCAGACAATGTTGCTGAGGCAGGATCGTTTTCTAATTCAGTAACATTGCGCGTAACAAATTGTGCCGTGTGACATGGCTCGCAACATTGATTGCCTGCAACATTACGCGTAATGTTGTACCGTGTGTCGGTAGCTTTACACTTCTGATTGGAAAGAGAGAAAACCTGTACGGCTTGTGAATAGTCTCATACTCAGTGGAATTCGAAGTCGATTATTTTTTGTTTCCCTTGTGTGATTTTAATTTCAGTGATTCATTACATGGTGCGCGCATCAAGGATAATTATCACGTGACATTGACTCTTGTTATTTTATTAAAACTGTTCAACTGCAAAAATCACATCTCCTGTAGTTTTACATGTTTGCTATCATCATTATCTAAACTCAATGAAAATAATATTCACATTATTAACATCATCTATTTTTTACTTATGGATAAAAAGTTAAATTTTACACCGTAAAAAATAAGAGAGATCACTTACTGACGTTTCGGACGCTAGTCCTTCGTCGGAGTAAAAGAGAGAATCAATTTTCTCAAAATCAAAGAATTGATTCTCTCTTTTACTCCGACGAAGGACTAGCGTCCGAAACGTCAGTAAGTGATCTCTCTTATTTTTTACGGTGTAAAATTTAACTTTTTATCCATACTGTTTCATTTCACACCGACGCAGCCCACACTAGCTTACTGCTAGTTATCATCTATTTTTTACTTATACTTATAATGCGCAATAGTGTGGAAATGAAAACATATATTCTCCAATTCCATCATTTTATTTTTTAATTTTTTTCCTTGACTGCGCAAATATTGCATTTCTTATTGACATAGAAAACAGGCCATATGTTAGCTATAAGTATAGTATCTATCAATGCTTTTATCATCTTTAGGCTGGCCGTCATTATCATGGGAAGAAGGATGGATACGCGTCAGAAATAAGGTAAGTTTTCAATTCTCCCATTAAAAAAGACGACAATCTTTAAAATGTTATTGCAAAATCCCGGTAAATTGATTTGCCAAACATTTCATTTTCGTCCATCTTCGTCCAATCCCTCAGATGAATAATGTATTATCCATAGCGCAAAGTTCAAATATTCAAGTTTATTCTTCTTGCTATCGTCTTCAGTCTCCATCTAACTGTCTCACGGTCTGAAAAAGATAGCAAGAAAAGAAAAAACTCAAGACTTTATCTCGCAAGTCAATTTTTATTAATCAGTTCTAAAATTTATCGATTAAATAAGCAGCATCTGTTAAAATGTCATCGGGATGAAAATGGCTTATTGTTTCATTATAACATCTATATTAGTACATAGATAATAATTGCACGAGCTAGCCGTGCGCACTTTATTATTTTTACTTCTAAGCACTAACAGAATGTCTCACAAGTTTGCGCACTTGTCCAAAATGGCCTATTTCTTGATTATTGCGATCTATCGCTATATTAGTACATAGATGAAAATTGCGCGAGCTGTTCGCACTTAAAAAATTTGACTTCTGAACACTAACAGAATTTCTCTCAAGCTTGCGCACTTGTCCAAAATATATAATGGCCTTTTTTTCATTATTACAATCTTTTGTGCAATGTTTCTTCAAATTGCGCAAGCTGTGCACACTTTTTTATTTGACGTCTGAGCATAAACAGAATGTTTTTCAAGTTTGCGCACTTAATTTATCCAAACTGCGATAAACTGCCGATATATATGAGATTTAAAAGCAAGTAGTTTTGTATCAGGGCCTTAAACTATTGCTTGCTATTAAACTATTGTAGCCTGTTATATTTAAAAGCGCAATCAGCCTTGTTGTTTCGTAAAGAAAAAAGAGGGATGTCACTCGAGACAGTATTGCATTCTGATTGTCTATGTTAAATTATCAGTTTTCAAGACAACTAAGTTTTTGCTGTGACACTGCATAGCCTAACGTTTCCCTTTACCTTTGTCCCGACTGTACATGTCTTGTCGCAGTGCGAAAAATTACGTGTACGGTGTTCATCGATAAATCAAATATTTCGTAATATATACTTTTATATATCCGTATGGTTGCCAAGCGTAGCAACGTAAGCTTTTAACGATCATACCAAAGCATTAGTTTCGCGAGAAGGCGTAAAAGTTTGCGCAAAAATTACAAGGAAGGCAACGGAAAATAATTCTCTATGCATGAGGAAGAGATTTAAGACTTACGCACAGCTTGACATGGTTATCGTTTAATTATCGTTATATTTGAAGGTCCTCCGCACGCACCGCACATATATTAAGTAAGCAGTTGGAGGATAAGTTTGATGATCAGACACACGTAGCTAGACTGAAAACCTTCCCGTATCACACCAACAATAAAATATCATATCCATGCAGTAGAACAGTAAAATGATTGGCATGGTACGTGAGGCCTAAGAGAAAAATGGGCAACAGATATACGCTGATCATAACATAACCATGAACTGGGGAGTTAGATTAGTGATGAGCCGAGCGCACTAGCATCATCACGTGTTACCATATGATTACCCTTAATATACCAATAACAGAATATCATACTCACGCAGTAGGAGGAAAGGTATGATGATGATGACTACATGTGTGGTGAGGTTCATGAGGTTTCGTAGGATCAACGCCGCCACATTTTTCACAAGGCTCAACAGTTGTTGGAATTACAGTGGGCTGAGGTGATTCGCCGCAGTTACACGGAGGACAATCGCGACCGTCTCTACCATCACGACCGGGGACTCCCTGAGCTCCAGAGGTTCCGGGTGGGCCGGGGGGTCCTGGTGGTCCAGGTGCACCTAAGCAGTACATGGGCTTAGATCAAGAGAGTAGAGCTGGTGAGTTTGTTTTAAATATTTATTTGAACGTATATATAATGTGTGGCTTATCATTTTTCAGCCCTAGTTTTTTTTAATGAATATTTTTATTTAAAGATGCATAGCGGTTAGATCGATAACATGCTAGTAAACTTAGAGTAGATTTTGTATGACACTGAAGTAGCACTAGTACACGGCACGGTCACGAGACCCAATTCTCGTTGAATCAGTCAAAGCGCGCGCAAAACCACTGCTCATTCAATGAAAATAACGAGAAGCGTCATTCTCAATATCAATAATGTGTCCATGGATCGAAATCGTGGAGTCATTCACGTCATTCCTTCAAACACCACAATAAATTTGGCGTAAAGAAGAAAAGGGATGTAGGAAGAAAGGAAGAGAATAACAGGAAACTGAGGAAAGTCGTGAAGGACAGTTTTGCATGAATATTAAAATGAGATCTATCGAAAATGAATTTGACTGACGTCTTAGTAATATGTACTCTGAGTCACTTTGTTTATGTTTTATGATGATTTTGGTGACAAGGAATCATTGATACCTGAAGACCCAACAGGTGGAGCGGTCAGCAGGTCAGCTGTTGAGTGTTAATCGCAGTCATGCGTCCAATCCGCGACAACTAAATTCCTTTCTCATAAGGTTGAAGGGCAATTTCATTATGTTTTCACCAACAACTGCTAATGATTTTACTCAAAGAATGAAATAAACGAAAAAGAAATTCAAAATTTTGAGTGGCTAAGAACATGATTTGAATAACGTGACCAGGAATAGGACAAGAGAAACTTAAGGGAAAGGATGAAGAGAAAACCTTATGTTTCATGACTTATTGAATACGCAACAACTAAATAAAAATCTTAAAATCTCATTGTTATCAGCAGCTTATAGATATTATTAACTCATTATAAATCTATTTTCTCATTCTTTTACACTATTTCAGTACAATCATTAGAACTAGCCATTATTCAGTCGAAACTATGCGAATGTCTTTTTCAATTTTTGTGGTTTAGTACAACGTTACTCGAATGCGTTCGAATTTTCATGTTCTAATAAAAATGGAAAAAATTCTTGGTTTCAAGAACTATAATTTTAACATACCTTGGCATCTTTAAAAAGAAAGGATCTCCGATGGCTTTCGTCATCATGATGTTTGTGTCTGTGACCATTGCAAGCCGCAAAGCTAACTATCAAAATGGCAGTTATAACCGACCACTTCTCCATTATACGACAAATATACACCTGATAATAAAAAGGAACTCGTAATCCCGACTTGTGATGATAAAAAAGACTTCAGTTCGAATGCGTGTTCGGTAGACAAAAACTGTTTCTTTAGATAATTCTAGAGGCGATCAAAACGAATTTATCTATGCACTGGAATTCATGAATGACAAGTTATGAGAAAACAGGTAAAACTGGTATTTATTGTGATCCTTGAGTGAATCCCAGTCATTCGATTGTTTGTTTATTTTACTACGCGGACCGGTTCAACTCGAACCCTACCTGTTCAATCTTTGATGTAAGAATGCGAGGAATGTTGGAAGATGTTTTATTATGACTGTATGAGTTTCGGAGGGGGGGGGGGGGGGGGGGGGGGTTGATATGGTAAATTGGAAATTTGACGAATTAGAAAATGGAATCTTATTTGCTGGGAATGTAATTTATGATTAAGTGAATGGGAAGTAAGATTTCCCGTTTGTCAGCAAATATCAGCAAAACAATTTTTTTTCCATCAATTCCGAGAATGCGCTTTAATGATTGATCACTGAGATATGATTGAACCGAGTCTAGAAATTAACTGGTAAATGGGATAGGACCTACCCCGCCCTCTTGAGGATCCGGCCCACACTTGCATGTCCTAGAGCCTGTTAGGCTTTCTAGCTAACGGTTTAATTTGCGATAGAATCATTGGCTGAATAATTTCCTCAAAAGTTGGAAGTAAAGAGCGGGCTGCCGGAAGTTGAAAATCGCGATTCATGAACTCTTGTTTCGAATGAAAACTGTATAAAATATATATGTTTGCAAAAGAGAAAACTTGATGCACTCACACGATGAGGCCTTTTCTATGGGTTGAAAAGAACTATCTTCTTAAAATAACAGAAATAAGGCCTTTTTAGATCAGACAGAGATCAGACAACATGCTTCTTTGAAGTTGGGCTGCCTGTTGTTTTTCCTATTCACTTCCGGTTCCCGTATTTCGTATTCGAAGTTTTACGAAATTTCCAGCTGAGTTGACCTTCAGAACAAACCTTCAAAATCAACCAATCACAATTGAGGATTCGACATCGTATTTTGATTAGTATTTACCATTATTCTGCCAAGAGAATTTATGAAATACGAGTTCTTCCTTCTTTAAATTAATCGTAAACGCTAGTCGAACTCATGGCGGAATTTTATTACAATCAATAAGAAAAGTCTTCATTGTATACTCGGAAAATGCTCGAAAAATTAATGCTAACAAAAAATAGTGACCCATAACTCCTTTCGGGGAAGGCGTTCAACTCAGCTGGACGTCGGAAATCGGAAATCGGTCGGAAACAAAATGGCGGCTGCAAAATACGATGCAAAAGGGAAAGAAGGCAAAGAAGGCAAACCCGAGAAAAATGAAGTAAAGGATGACGCTAATCCCTATGAATTCAAAGTGATTTTACTTGGTATGAGTGGAGTTGGAAAAACATCTCTGTTTTTGCGTATCAGAGATGGCAAGTTTTACAGTGATACGAGAAACATCAGGACCACAGACCAAGGAATTAAGAAAACTATCAAAGTTGGTCAGGAACAAGTCGAGGTATTAAATTCAATTTTTGTAAACGTTCTAGGGAGTAGTTATAGTTGTTGCTATATATTGTTGCTGTTGCAGTAGTAGTTGTGGTAGTTGTCGTTGTTGCTATTTTTGCTATTGTTAAGTTCGTTCTTGGTCATTTCCTGGATTGCTTCCTTAAATGTCAGTAAAATACTCAAACTCATATAGACCCCTTGCATGTGACCCCTTGCTCAATTTGGAGGGCAAAACAAAATAATTTTATTCTCCTGAGAATTAGAACCTTTTGTTTTGCCCTCTGAATACCTCATCGGCTTGGGTGCAATGTTGTCCCATTTCAGACCACGTGTCATTCCCCAGAGTATCATTTCTTTGTTTAACGGTTGTGCATGAGAAGATACATGAATATGGATACAACTCTAACAAAAAATCTTATTCTCAAGAGAGTGACACGTGGTCTGAAATGGGAAAACATTACCCCAAGCCGATGAGGTCTATTGAACTGCATTCCGACGTGCTGGAAGAGGTCTTAATAGACCTTTCCTGAGATAGGGAACATGGTGCATTGTGGTCTAGCCTTGGTACAAACATCTTTTGTTCATCATGCCTTATATTCCCAGGCTTGGTGTCATGTGAGTAGAGTTGCTTGTTGGTTCTTCCCTGTGCGTCAAGGGTTTTTCTCTGGGTTCTCCCATTTAATCCCTCTACAAAAATCATCTCCTAAATTCAAATTCGGTCTAGCGTTAAGCACTATAGGCATGGTCCTTTGGCTTTGGAGACTGAGCAATCACTCCTTGCATGTTCAACGTAAAATAAATGACATATTTTGCAGTAAATATTATTTTACCTTATTTAAGACAATACCATGTTTATAGATAACCAGATTGCTGAGATATTTTATTTGTACTATTCCAGATAACATTGTATGACAGTGCGACTGGTATGGAGTACCATGAAAGAACACTAACCAAAGACTATTATCGTGATAGTGATATAGCACTTTTAGTATATAGTGCAGATAGCATTGAAAGTGTTAAAAGGCTGGTAAGCTATATTGCAAAGGTCGACGAAAATGCACCAGGGGTCAACAAGATTATTATTAGGAACAAGATAGACTTGGAGGATCAGAGTGTTCGAGAACATGAAGTTCCTGCAATGATTACATCAAAAGGTTACATATTGTCAACTATTAAACATTTCTGCAAAACATCTGCTCTAAATTTAGAAGACGGTGGAATAGATGACTTGTTATTGAAAATTGGGAAAATCATTCTTGCTAGGAGGAAAGCATTAGATTCTGTGCACACACCAATAATAATTAATAGGTTTGATTCCTTCAGGGCTGGGGCAAATCAACAAGCACGTCAGCAAACAGAGACAAGACAGTCTAATTGTTGTTAATCCTTTTGTATAGATCTGTAATATGAAGCCCTTGTTCCTTGATTTATAAGCATATAGTAACATCAGCAGGGTGGTAAACATGTTCAATGTTTTTTTTAGATAATTTATGATAAAAACAACAGTTTTACCTGCTATGTGCAGTTAAAACCACAGGGATTGGACAGACAATATGTATACTGTAGTGGAGTGCTTTTCAACACTTCTTGAGTGTGCTGACAATCCTCAAGTGCTTATGATTTCACACAGCACAGCAAGTTTTTTATTTTTTTTATAAAATACAAATAGAGTAGCCATTATTTCATTACCGGTACTTATGAATGAGGAAATGCTGCGTGCTATCATAATGCACATGCTACCATTCAGAATGAGAGATTTATATCAGTTATGCAGGTACTTTAGACCCCTTGCACCCCCTTGGAGGGCAATACAACAGATTCCAATTCTCAGGAGATTAAAATTCTTTAGTTTTGCCCTCCAAATTGAGCTGCTATGACATCATGACATTGTGCAAGGGGTCTATACCATTCTTCCTTTGAAATTTAGAAACGAAATTCCAATACAAATCAATCAGTCAAACAATAGAATTTGAAAGTGTTACAGAAACTAGATAGGAAATTGTTAATGAAAAATAATATTACATGAAAAATGCTTGCAAAGCATAATTATATAGAAACATTGCATCAAGCCCCAATCTAGTAGCCTCCTACGCAGACGCTCTTAGGGGGAGAGAAACCTTGCATGACAACCCTAAGAACATCTGTGAAGGAGGCTACAATCTAGCTGCCTGTCAAATAAACAGCCTGTGTCACATCTGGACCATTGTCACATTGTCTGGATGTGACGTAGGTTAAATAAACAGGAATTGATTTCATTTAAAATTGTAAACAGCCAACTGAGGGGTCTAGTGCAAGAGTCTAAAGGATAAGGTCAAACATTGAATTTCACACAAGCCAAACCTAATGAAATAAAAATATCACCTTATTATCCATTGTAAATAAAAATGTAATGTAAATAATGTCAGCACAGAAGGAAATATGCTGGAAAAACCTGCAGACAAAGTTTGGGATAATACTATATTGTTGTGACATTTCGCTGCTTGCATTCACATCACCCATTCTGCATTTTGAGCTTTGTATGCTACGAGCAACAGCAACAAACCTTCTCCAACCTTTTTTGAAAAATTATAGCTGTATATGGTTCATGCGAGGTTCAATGTTTGACCTGAGCCTTAGTCAGAATTAATTTCATATAAATTTAAAAAAATCATGGAATAGGAAAATTAAGTAAGATATAGTAGTCCCATATGAATATATATGGTATATCAATAATTATAGTACAACTGAAATTATAGAGTTTGTAATTTAAGAATGTTTTGATTCTGGGTACAATTTTAATAAATATCACTCTTACATTAGAGTATGATCTACAACTTTATTCAACAACAATAAAATCTAACTGTACATTTCTATTTGGATGCACATATCAGTGTCAAGTGAAGAAGCTGTCGGCCAAGAAGGTGGAAGCATGCAGTGGTGAGTACACTTTAACCCTGGGGAATTTACATGACTGCACTTAGATGATTCATAAATTTCAACATGGTATTACAACTGCTAGCTAGGTTCTGAATTATCATAACAGCATATGACTGCTATAGTTGCTGTCATCCTTCCAGAAAATGAAAACAAGAAACCTTCATGGGAAAAGTTAATGCAGACCAACAAAATTAATTGAAATTATTACACATTTTCATTGCAATACTCAGAACAATTTATGCTTGGTGAGTATTTGCCAAGCAAGTGACTGGATGTATACACGCATCAAGCATTCCGCGCTACTGCTCTAAGCGCATGCTCAGGGGATTAAAAAGTGAGATAATATTTGGTAAAACATGTTATATTTTAGTTGTATTTATCTTGTCAAACACAATTTTCATTAAATATTCAAGATCACGTACTCTTAAGCGAATTTTGAGTCAAATATACCATAAAATTGCATATTCTACAAAATATTATCCCACTTTTTAATCTCCTGAGCATGCGCTTAGAGCAGTAGTGCGGAATGCTTGATATGTGTATAAAATAGTAATAATAATTGACTTTATTTAGAGACAGTTTCGCATGACAGTTGCAGCATTGCATTGATAAACTTTCTCTATGTTTTAACATCTCTAAATGAGTTTTATGTGGTCATTGGAGCTATGGCAAAGGATCACAGAAAAAGTTAGTGAGTTTAGGTTTCATGGCAAATCCTGATATTAGCTGTGAATGTTTTCTGTAGGGTCAATAACAATGGTTATTGCTTTGAGCAGCAGTTTTTCGTGGTCGACTGAGGCCTACTAATATCCACTACACCTGACTTTTTCTTGCTTTTTTTGCCATGCTTGTGAAGATGAGCTGCTAGTTTCTTTTTCATTTCTTTTATTCCATCTCCCGTTTTGGCAGATATCTTGAATGAGAATTTGAAGTCATTATTTTTTGAGATCTTTTTAACTTCGTGATCAGAAACCACTTCTGCATCTTTCAAATCAATTTTATTTTGAATCAATACTATATGGGCTCCAACAGCATGATTAATTGCTTCATCTTTGTACTTTATGGCTTGGCTTATAGAATCCTTTTTATCTCTGCTATAAACAATAAGAACAAGCTGGCTATCACTGAAGTATGAATGAGTAACACTTTCATACTTTTCCAATCCTGCTGTGTCCCATAAAATAACCTAAGTGAATGGACACAACAAAGATCAAAATCAATATTAATTACATAGTATGATTAAAGTGCTATTTTAATAATACCTGTCACTCAAACATTAGAACAGGAACATACTGTTGCCCCAGGTGGGGGGGCAGGGGTACTTCGAAGCATTTTGTACGGGGATGCTCCTCCTGGACTCTCGATCCCATACCCTTTTATATACCAATTAAAATTTGGCAAAAAGGTACCCCTTTCATATACCTTTGAAGAAAAGGTACCACTTTTAGATACATACTATTATATTGGTGAAGAAGTGGTGTTAGCTTTTCACAGCTTTGTAAGACCCCACCCTTTTCTATACCAAAACTCGTGAATTCCCAACCCTTTTCTATTCTATGCCTCTGGCCTGAAAAATATACCCCTTTTAGGCAGAGTATCCCTGAATAATATAGTTCACTGTAGGGAGTAACCCCCCAAGATGCAGTCCCTGGGTCTTCTATATCTTCCCCTGCTTCTACCCACGACTCTCCTTTAGAAAACCTTCAAATTTTTCCAAATACTATGAAACAGCCTATTGGCTGATCAAAGTCTTGGCATGGCTAATATAATGCAGATTGAATTGGAATTTAGTGTGTTGTGTTTTATGGAGGGAGGTAAATCGGAGAATCCAGAGAAAAACAGTCTTGATTCAAGAGAGAGAGCTAACAAACTCTGAAAGATGCCAGAGGTGAGAGGCAAGTGGACTACATATAGACCCAGGGCTCAAAATAATGGCCAGTCATATGCCAGTCAAGATGTCCGGCGTATGATATTTTACTTAATATTTTTTCAAATATGACCAGTCAACATGTCCATTCAAAACTGTATACTATGACCGGTCAAGTACCAAATTTGGCCGGACATTGACCATTGACCGGTTATTTTCAGCCCTGTAGACCCCTTGTACATGATGTCAGAGCAGCTCAATTTGGAGGACAGAACAAAAAAATTAATCTCCTGAGAATTGGAACCTATCATTTTGCCCTCCAAATTGAGCTGCAAACCGACGTGCTGCAAGGGGTCTATACCGCAATGCCACTGATCTTGATTCCCTCACTATATCGCTGTAGATATATATACTGACCTTTACTTCGGCATTATTGTTTGTCATCAAGTTTATTATGCATTGATCAGGAACTACTGTCTTCGATTCACCGTCTTCAAACTTGTCATCCTTTAGCCTGGTATATATAGATGTCTTACCAACGCCACAACCACCACACAAAATTACTTTGAAAGATCTTTTGTTTAGTGGAATCTCTTCTGCAGCCTGAGCCATCAGTACAACGATGAAGATTACCCGAATAAGTTACAGCGTAGCCACCCTACATCCTATAGAAAGAAAAATGCAGTCTTCGGTTATTTTTCTTTAGGAAACGTATATAAAGTTTACATTTTTTAAATGAAATAAAACTTAAGTTTAATATGTTTATTTTTTTACTGTCAAACTAGAAAAAAAATCCAATATAGGCTTACTCGAGCTCAACCAGGTGATCAATCATAAAATCAGGGCATATTTAACCCGGCATAAAATGACTCTACCTGACATCGATGAGCTCATAAACCTCAATAAACGATCAATAAAACCTTACAAAAATAAATATATCTTTTTGTCTTCATACAAAAGGTAAACTCACCTTATACTCATTGCAATCAATAGTAAACTCACGCGATTGAAGTCATGATTCACAGAATATTCCAAGCGATTACCGGAAATATTTTCGGGAAGTATTCGGAAGGTCATCGGAAGTTTAGATTACTTGTTTTTGCGTAATCTCAATTCTCGAAATAATTCATTTATAAAATGCAAATAAACGATATGATATTTTGAGGTTAAATCTTCTTAATATCACTTCAAGAAAAAATATTTGTGCTAGGGATGTCGCTAGGGTTTACTTGAGATATATTCGGTTTCTCTTCGGCCTATGTTCGGCTCATTTTCGGTAGAATATACCAGTCTGATCTGTCAGACTCCAAAATGGCGGAGGGAGGGAGTGATTTGGAGTCATCTTTAACAAAAAGTTCTAGCCCTGGCGTTCCTCTTAAAGTGATTCTTCTTGGCGTGAAAGGGGTTGGCAAGACGACTTTGTTTCGTCGTATCTTTCGTTTTCAAGAAAAAGACGCTTCTGATGAAAGATGTAGTAATATCACAGACTTTTTTAATCAACATATTAAAGTCAAAGGGAAAACAGTACAGGTGGGCAATCAATCGCTACTCCCAAAAAAATTATAACTTGATCAAATTAACTTTCTAAATAATATTAAGATATTAGATTTAAGTTTTAGTTAAAGCCTCACATCTATTTTTCGGTACAAGGTTGCTTGAAGTTTTGAAAGTTTTAGATTTTGATTTTCTGATATTTTTTGATTTTTGATTAAGCTTAACGTAAGCTTAACTTAAGTCTTATAAGCTTAAGCTTAATTTAAAGTTATAAGATTAAGCTTATTAAACTCTTAATATTAATAATATTTGATCTCGAATTAAGCCAAGTGGAAGGCTGTCAAGCAAGCTTTAATTTTTATTGTATTGTTATTATAAGCTTACATAATTTACACTTTATAGTAAGTTACTAGTTTACTCATCAGCATGATTGAAAAATTCGGGTTTACCTCGGTGTAAGAACCACATGACTGACATCACGTTTGAAGCTCCTTCACTGAATGTGTGTGGTGATCTAATTATTATTCATATAGCTTTAACATATGGAACTATTTGATATATATCAGCTGGGCTTAAAATAATGGCCGGTCATATCGGACAATGTCTGGCCAGAATTGGAGCTTGCCTAGTCAGATCTTTGCCTTGCCGGTCAGTTTGAACTTTGAACTTTGAGTCAGAAACAAGGTATGACGGAGCTAAAACTTAAATTTGGCTTGCCATTATGACCGGCAACCAATCAGCAGTTACTTTTAACCCTGTATGTGAAATTTTATTTGACAAATTATTTAAGAAATAGAAATGTGCACACAGTTATGCTAAAGCATGTGGGGATATTTTGCAGAAAACAAGAGAAATGTTAGGAAAAGCATGTCACATGAATGTTGATGAAATAGAAAGTGAGCATGCATGCTGTGTTCTCTCCCAAAGCACATGCCCCCAACCAATCAAATTGTGAGATTTATAACAGCTATTTTATAAATGTCTATAGATGCAACTGTGGGATACTGCTGGAATGGAGGGTAATAAGCATGAAAGAAACTTGACGCGGTCATATTACCATGGAACGCAAGTGGCTCTTTTGGTGTATAGTGCTGACGACTGGGACAGTGTGGAAGATTTAACTAAATATGTGGAAGATGTCAAGGCTCATGCACCGGGAGCCAAGAAGTTCTTAATAAGAAACAAGACAGACTTACCCAGAGTTGAACAAACTGTCAATGAACAAGATGTTGATGGTATGTTCAAACAACATGGTCATGTTGAATTTGAAACAAATTGGAAATTGAAAACATCTGCTATAACAGGTCAAGGGATCAACATTCTTCTTGACAAAATTGGAGATGCACTTCTCAGGCAAGGCACTCTCAAACCTGACGCAAGGAATTCTTTTCAAGTCTATAAGCCAAAAGAAAAACCTCAAAGTAGTAGTAGTAAATGTTGTTAAATAGCTTATTTTTTATCTTGATCTTTTCTAGGAAACTGCAGACTAATCTAAAATACAGTGCACAGTACACAGGGTCTGGAGGGGGGGTCCGGATCCCGAATCATGCAATATTTTTTCCCTAAATCCCGCATCCCGTGACATTGGGTCTGATATGACAGGGTGACAGCCTGCCCTGTATGAACATGTACATATTGTTTTTGATAAAAAAAGAACCGGCGTGGACTCGATTCCTGTACCCTCTTTGCTTTTCACGCTTTTCCTGACCATCAGAAATCAAAATCCCACATCCCGGACATTGAATTTGGCAATTCCCGAGTCATGGCTATGCCAATATCCCGAATCACGTAAGATTTTTTCCCCTAGTTTCCTGGAACCCGTGCTATATTTTAATACCCGGATCCCACGAATACCCTTCCGGACGCTGAGTACATCAGGTTTGTTTTCCCCATTTCAGACCATGTGTCATTCTCTTGGGAAAAAGATTCTTTGTTTGACAACCTTGTGTATCCATATTCATGTGTCTTCTCATACACAACTGTTAAACAAAGAAAAATACTCCTGGGAATGACAAGTGGTCTGAAATGGGAAAACAAATTGCCCAAGCTTCTAATATATATATGAGAGGCCTGTCTGTATGGGAGTTAACATGATAGCAAGCTGAAGGCAAGATGTTGTAAATTAGCTCATACAGATCATAGGCAAATGTTGTATATTGCTTATCAAATGTCTAGTATAATTTCATGTTCTACTAAAACTTTTCTAAGTGTAGTAAGTTTAAGTTTAAGCATGGTCATGGCGCCATGCGAACATGAAACTGAATGTCGAATGATTTCATGCATGGCCTGTCACTGACATGGTCACGGCAAGGCATGGTCCATGACATAAATTTTTCATAGTAATATAAAAATTGCTCAAATTGTACACAGTGATCAATTGCAGCTAGACCATCCTGGTCATACCACAGTAATCCATACTCTGAGTTTTTCACAGTCATGAAAATTGCTGCTCAATACAAAGCTTCCTATAAGCCAGTTCAAAGTTTAAGAATCCTTTTCAGTGCACATGTGATCAGTTTTATCCCTAATTTCTCACTTAATTAAAAACAAAAGAAGGTTTAAACTGGCTTATACAGTAAAAACATCGAAGTGTGGATAGATGTAAAATGTTTTAAAGACCAAGAATATCAAATATAATATAGATGGCTGTATTTTTATGATGTACTGGGGTAGTTGACATTGTATAGGAATTGAATTATTTGAACGTAGTTTTTTAGAATAAATAAAATATTTTTAATCAGTATATGGTATTATTCCGACATCTACTTGTTATCTGGGTCCTTCTTTGATTTTGACAAGCGAGGTGCATATTTGTTTCTCAGTAAAAATGATACTAGTTTAAAACAAAACAAATGATATTTACAGCAAGTCACGAACCAGAATGCGCATACATCAAGTTTGCAATCTCAGAACAAGGCCATAGCAAGGTGAAAAAATATTGGGGGGCCAAGAAGATAAATAGAAGATAAGTCTCCTCCAATACTCCTCCCTATCCCCTCCCTCCATAGTGTGAGGAACCTAAGGATGTCTGAGAAGTCTAGAATGAAACTAGCAGATTCTTTTATCTTTAACACATTGTTTTACATTTAAAATTTCTTGGGAATAAGGGTGCAGACACATGGTGTAACTTTGCATGCAATATTGGCAGCAATGGTGCTGAAGTAGGATCGTTAATTTTCTAGTTCAGCATTTGCCTGCAACAAATTACGTTGTGTGACATGGGTTGCAACACCAATTGCCTGCAACATTTCATGCAATGTTGCATTTTGTACCTGCAGCTTAAGATCATGTGACTCTTGAATAGTGTGTATTTGGAAAGAAATAATACTCAAGAGAATTATTACATGTGGTCTGAAATAGAAAAAAATCATACCCAAAGTTTTTAATGCTCTACAAATGCCTCTTGCATTTTATCAGTGTTTTTCTTTCACACTTCTTGGGAATAATGAATGAAATAATTTGGTTTTGGTCGATATTTTGAATCGCACTGGGCCGGGTGGGCTTCCTTTGTCATAGCTGTCGGCGGGCGTGAGCTTGGGCTACCTGTGTTTTTTCTTTTTTAGTTTCTTTGCTCATGCGCATTAGCATTTTCCACATCCAAGATGGCGGCGTCCTTCCTTGGTCGTGTTTGTTGTTCAGCAAGGCTTGTTGGTGCTTCATCTGCGAGATATTTTACAAAGAGTAAGTATATTAGCTCACTCAAATCAAGCTTAACATTATTTCTACATTTTTTAGTTTGTTTAATCTTCTTAAGACTTGCTACAGGCGTGTTTCATGTACGAAATTTACCATTTGTGATAAGCTTACAACTTGTGTATTTTGTACAATTCTTGCAGTTTGCTCAATTATTTCTCAGTTTCTTGGTATTCTAGAATCCCATTACCTTTCTTATTTCTTCTCTTGTACGTTGTAAAGCTGTTACTTGCATACTGTTAGGATCAGCCTCACTAACAACCAAATCTTTAAAATATTTTCAGGTCTACAGAACACTACACGACCAAGTCTTTTGGGTACATCATGTGTTACTAAAAGACTTTTAACTTCAGAAGTAACAGTGAAAGGTTCGTTGAATTAGTGTTAATGCTTATGTTATTCTAATAAGCTTATATAGCCTAGATAGTACATAACTTAGATATTGATTATTTGAGAGCAAACCCTGTTGAGTACTGTACCGTATAGACCCCTTGCAGCACATCGGAATGCAGCTCAATTTGGAGGACAAAACAATAGTTTCTAATTCTCAGAAGATTGAAATTATTTTGTTTTGTCCTCGAAATTGAGCTGCTTTGACGTCATGTGCAAGGGGGTCTGTTAGTGAAATTATGGAGCATGGTTGCTGATGTCATTTGCGTGTGCTGCAAATTTTGCAAAGAAGTGTTAGATAATGACCTTGAAAACTACAACAGTGCTTTCATTCAGTAATAAAGCATTCACCTGCCTACGACTCGTGATTGTCTTCACAGTTCTTTTATGTGTATATCAATACCTACATGCTGTATTACTGAACATGCATTATATTGTGCCTCCTTACTGAACGAAGCGCAGAAAAACCTACGCTATTTCTTACATATGAAATGTAGCATAGCACTGCATTTCTCAACTAAGTTTGTCTGAGAATCATTATAATTTATGTAAGTGTACAACTAAGTTTATGTAATTTTTATTTCGTAGAAGATGCAAAGGTCGTTCAGCTGTCAGAATTTGGTGAATATGTGTCCGGCATGTTACCAAAATATATCCAGTCTGCTCAAGTGAATCATACGAAGGAACTAGAATTTCTGATATCACCAGAGGGGATTATTCCAGTACTAACATTCCTAAGAGACCACACAAATGCTCAGTTCAAATCTTTGGCTGATGAGACGGCTATTGATGTGCCAACAAGACCTTATAGATTTGAGGTACAGTTTGAATCGAAATGGACCTTTTTACCTTAGGTGCAATGTTTTCCCATTTCAGACCCCATGTCATTCTCTATCTTGTAATTGCCTAGCTGTTAAACAAAGAAAGAATACTCTAGGGAATGATAGGTTGTCTGAAATGGGAAAACATTACACCCAAGGTAACATGGCTCGACACTACAGTGTAACATACATGTACTAGTCTCAGACTAGTGAACATCTCCTCTGATATAAACTAGGGGTTGGAACCAAGTCTTCTCTGTTCTTTGATTCTCTGCTTCACAATCTTTTCTCCACTGAACTGCATATGTGAGTTGAGTTTATTTGATGTCAGGCTTGACACTAACATACATTTACTAGTCTCAGACTAGTGAAGGTTTGCTGTGGACTAGTGGGAAAAAGACCTTAGGACTAGTGATTATCCACAGTAACTAGCCCAAGGACTAGTACCTAAAAAAGTTAGTGTCGAGCCCTGGGTAAAGAGGTCTATTGAAAACATAAATTTGTATCAAGGTAACACTTTTCATGTAGTGTTGTGCACATCAAATTTTATAAAATAACAAAAATGAATAAATCAACTTTATTTAGAGAGGGTGACACGTACATGACAGTCCCAACTGATAAACTTGTGGCCCTCTGATTTTAACATTTCTGAATGAGACGGGACTGCCATTTTACATTGTCATACGAGCCACAGCAAAGGTCTAACCATTTGCAGATATTTTAGAGCAAAGACAGCACTTTTTACTCAAATATTGTAAGACCGTGAGTGTTGTTTAGGCAGAGGCTTGAACCCACAACCTCCTGCTTAATAGTCCGTTGCTCAACCAACTGAGCCATCATTTTATCTTGTGAACCAACATTACAGCACTTCCCAGTCACAAGCAAAATCATATAATTTGCGATGAAGTTGATTTTCATGGACATCAATCATGGTGTTTCCACAACATTTCACATGTAACATGCCTTGATAACTTTGTGTTTTCCAACAATGGAAACACTTTGATTGCCGTCCACCAAAGCCTTATTTTGTCAATACGGTGATTCCTGCAAGAAATTAGAAAGCACTGTAATGAAATAAGACTTAGTGATGTTCTCAGACAAAAAAATGTGATTGTTTTGAATGGCACAAGCAAGAATTGGGTGGCATTACCATTCAATGAATTTCCATCTTGGATCTCAGCTTAAAATGTTTTTGTTAAACATCTTACATACCTGTACTCTCAAGGGAGTGGCTCTACAAAATCTGGCTTATATGTGAAGCTGAGTCCAGGAATCTCACCTGAGAGGTGAGGGCACTACTGCTAATAACAAAAAATTTAATATCCCTACTATAATTCACTTTTGCAGATTATTTACAACTTGTTATCTCTACACTATAACTCAAGAGTTCGAGTCAAGACATATACAGATGAGCTGACAGCCATTGATTCGATATCTGGTCTTTTTCCAGTAGCTAACTGGTATGAAAGAGAGGTGAGTTAGTCTATCTATATGCATAAACTTATACACTGGAATGACTAGTATTTTAAACTATCTGTGTCGGTGTGTTGAGTACAACAAGTGAGTAAGAAGGAAACTAAAAACCATGTAAAAAAGTTTGAACGTTAGTCCTTTGTCCAAGTAAGAGAGGAAATAGATCTTTTCAGCTTGAGAGTAATGTTTTTCTGTTGCCACTTCGAATATATATACTTGTATATATATTGATACACTTTTGATATACAGCATTTTGCAAAAATTATGGCAGTTTCAAGTATATATACAAGTATATCAAAAGTATATCAGAAATTATGGGATATCATTGCTGATATTTTTTTGGGTTGCTAATCACTAGGGCTTTCTGAAAAAAATATCAGGAATGATATCCCGTAATTTCTGATGCACTTTTGATATGCTTGTATATATACTTGAAACGGCCATAATTTTTGCAAAAGGCTGTACAAGTATATCAAAAGTATATCAGAAATTATGGGATATTATCCCTGATATTTTTGTCTATCACTGCACTAAGGGCCTTTTGAAAAAATATCTGATATAATGTTATTATCACCTGATTTACTTATTTTATACTAACCTTCTATCTATTATTTCCTTATTTGTCAAGATATGGGATATGTATGGAGTGTTCTTCTCCAACCATCCTGATCTGCGACGAATCTTAACTGATTATGGATTTGAAGGTCATCCATTCAGGAAAGATTTCCCAATAAGTGGTTATGTAGAGGTAAGGAATGGTATTGTTCCCTTTTCTCATTCTTTAAATACCATTGTGATCCTTTACTGAAGTAAAAGGAGAGCATCCTTGTTTTATGTCGGTAGCTCGTAAAGGTCTGTGGCTAATAAACTTAAGGCCGACGGTGTGTTCATTTTACCCCCACTCTCCATCAGTGCTCTGTTTTACGGGTATCTAAAGCTAAGAAAGGAAAGAAGGAAAGAAGTTGAAACAAGGATGCAAAGTCACTGGGAATTGAACTCGGACCTCTTGCACTGAAGGCACACTAACCAACTGTGCTATTCTTGCTCCTTACTACAGACTCATTCACATACAGTCAAAGCTCTCGTAAGCAACCACTTCAGGAAATCAAAAAAGTGGGCATAACTACAATGTTAATAGAGCTGGTTGCTAACAAGAATCAGCTCTCATAGATGACAATACAAACTTGTGATCATAACTAGAGCTGGTTGCTAATGAGAATGGGGCTTTCTTATGAGTGTTGTCGCAAAGAGAGCCTCAACTGTAGGTTTAACAATACCTATGTTGTAAAATCCCACGGACTTTTAATTGTACCTATGAATAGCTAACCAACAAATTATTTACCATGTCATTGTTGTGCATCTACATTTTTGGCCTCTTTTAAAACCAGCTTTTTTAGCCAAGGTAGGTATTCTTTGATAGCACTGAGGACAGGGCTGAGAAACGTGTGCGTATGCACCAAATTGTGAATGAAAACAAACATGGCCACTTTAAAACTTTGCATCAAACACTCAAATTGGTCAAGGTTTTCAGGGAAAATCGTTTTAGTACAAACATTAAAAAAGTTCTACATTGGTGAATAGATTAAAATGCAAATTTTTCTTAACTTTCAAGAAATAGGCTTAACTTTTGGACTTTTGTAGCTGACTTTGTGATTTTTTCGAAACCAAAGGCATTTTTTATAGGAAGCAGGTGAGCCTGCTATTTTATCCAATACCACTGGCTCGTTTTTCGGCCCTGCTACCACTGAGTTGAAATGAAGGTTTGCTGGTGATCGAGACAACCATAGTGACAGGGAAATTAGTCAATATACAGCATCCGTCAACCAAACAAATTGTTTATTGGTACCTTGACATACTCTGATAGACAGCAGTGTATTGCACAATTTCCTTGTCGTGACTGTTGGCTTGATCGGCCCATAGCAATGAAAACAGTGGTAATTGAATCTCATGAGACTGATATTTATTGCTTTGATTCATTGTAGATTCGTTATGATGATGAGCTCAAGCGACTGGTTTGTGAACCAATAGAAATGGCCCAGGAATTCAGGAAGTTTGACATCTCTCCCACATGGGAACAGTTCCCTACGTACAGAACACAAGAATCCCAACCAGAAATACCAGCTGGCGAAACAACAGAGAAGAAATGACCAATCAATATTGATTGATTTCTTTGGTGTTATTGATAATTTTACAAGCTTTTATGTACAAAGTTAACTTGTATGCGTCTAGGAGTGATGAGAGTTAAAAAAAATAATTATACCTCATTATGAAAGTTTTTTGCTTCTGAACTACTTTCTTACCTATCGATGTTGTCTTTAATATGTTGGGGGAGGGCAGGGGAGGGGGATAAGGGCACTATTTGTATCCTCAGCTGTAACCAGGAATCGATCCCAGGCATTTTCACTTCTAATAACAGAAGCAGTGGGCAGTGGTTAGCCTGATTGATGCCAATCCAGGTTCTTTTATTGCCAACGAAGTTGGCTAACATAGAGGAGTTTCAGGAGTTTTGAGTTTGTCACGTACATGCGTCATTTCTTTTGTTTTAAACAGGTTTGACTGGTTTACCCTCCATATAAGGAAGTGTACATAGTTTCGTTGTGAGTAATTATGTGGTGCGACGTCAGTACGACGAATTGGCTGCTGCACACTGAATCCAATAGGTTTTTTCATTCAACTTCTAAAAATTATCTAATTTTAAATCTCATCACTTCGTTGGCATAGTTCAATTTTCTTAAGAACAAACGCTAGGTGTCAATTCCATTACTAATAAGTATGACTACGGTAGTTATAATTTTTTTAGAGGCTTCCACTTAGAATAACAAAATATAACAAGTAAAAAGAAAAAAAAAGGAGATAGATACAACAATACAACAGTTAATCTAAGTGAGGGGACAACAAACAGACTCGGAAGGTCCCAGTGCCGTAGCCCTATTGGAAGGGAAGCGCAGACACTCACCTCTCACCAATCTGACATGGGTTCAATTCCTGGACTCGGTATTGTGTACTGAATTTATTGGTCCATCGTAAATTTTATTGACAGAAGCCAAAATGCCAGACATCTGGAGTCGGCAGGCAGAAATGTGAAAAGCACTGTAACATCACCATGGCACTGTCTGTAAACATTACGTCCACCAAACCGCAACTCCCCCACCCAATGTAATGGCATATATTCTAGGCAGCTTATGAAGAACAACAGGGTACCCAATTCAATAATTCTAAATTTCTTCTGCTCAGCAACACCATATTCAATTAGCAAACTAATAATTTGCTTACCCTCTCCTCGCATGGCATTTCTGCAAGTGACTTACCTCATTATAGGAAGTTAATGCTCGCGAAATTAAAGTATTGGTAATTAGCACGACTTAGATTAATGCGAATTGACGGGAAAAATTATTTCAGTAAAGAAAATTAACGCAAAAGACAACCCAAAATGATCGTTTATGTGATAACAACAAAAGCTAGTAACATTGATTTCAACACTTTCCAACAGAGCTTTTTTAACTGGAGCTGTGATGTTTCAAAATTGATTCAAAAGCAGATTACAAATAAAATTGCCACAAAATTAATTAATGTCATGGAAATTAACTTTTTAAATGAATACATTTCTGTTTAGTAACGCAACTGCGTGACTATTCATCCATGCGTGATCAAATAACTTTGCAGGCCGAATAAACATGTTGATGCCAAACTTAAGCAGGGTTGAAAAAGACTCCTTTTTTCTCCGATTCTTATGGTTAGCTGTCAGTTTTACTCCTACTCTAAGTTCTGAAGGTAAGAGTCTGCTATTCCAAGGCTTATGAATCTTTATTCTGCGATATTTTTCGTTGGTTGTGATCAGCTTGGATAATTTTGACGTGTTGCTACATGATTTTGGACTTCTCTCCCGTAGCTTTACTAATGCTCCGATAAAGACCAGCTAAAGAAAACTCCCAGTTCGTTATTCTTTTTCTTTTTAAAGCACATGCATCTGAAAACTAAATATCCCTTAAATTGTTTAAGCTTGATATAAATAATTTAAGTTAAAAATCTTAAAAGTATTCCATTAGAGACTTCTTAAAATCGTTCGACGCTGAAGCGTGCTTACATAAATTAATATTTATATTATGTACTTATTGACTGAGTGGGAGGTCCGAACGGGAAAATATTTGGCTCGAGGTCCTGAAGTACGGAACGAGCGCAGCGAGTTCCGTGCCAAGGACCTCGAGCCAAATATTTTCCCGTTCGGACCGACCTTAACTCAGTCAATAAGCATTTTATCATATGACCACATATGAAAAATCGATTTCAAAGCGTTTTTAATAAATGCGAATCAAAATGCGTAGTTTTTACATGATTGACGGCAGCGAGTCCGAACGGCGAGTCCGAACGGGAAATTATTACACTTTTCGGAAAAGCGTACTTTATTTGCTGACGACATTTTCCCCAAAGGTTTTTTTTAGAATCACGCGTACAGTGAAATACGGTCATATGATAATATGTACTTATTGACTGAGTGGGAGGTCCGAACGGGAAAATATTTGGCTCGAGGTCCTGAAGTACGGAACGAGCGCAGCGAGTTCCGTGCCAAGGACCGAGAGCCAAATATTTTCCCGTTCGGACCGACCTTAACTCAGTCAATAAGCATTTTATCATATGACCACATATAAAAAATCGATTTCAAAGCGTTTTTAATAAATGCGAATCAAAATGCGTAGTTTTTACATGATTGACGGCAGCGAGTCC
The DNA here is from genome assembly GCA_964019055.1 of Anthopleura xanthogrammica. Taxonomy (NCBI): domain Eukaryota; kingdom Metazoa; phylum Cnidaria; class Anthozoa; order Actiniaria; family Actiniidae; genus Anthopleura; species Anthopleura xanthogrammica. The sequence continues at coordinate 13,092,354 of OZ025207.1, read as the reverse complement.
GAACGGCGAGTCCGAACGGGAAATTATTACACTTTTCGGAAAAGCGTACTTTTTTTGCTGACGACATTTTCCCCAAAGGTTTTTTTTAGAATCACGCGTACAGTGAAATACGGTCATATGATAAATAGAGATTACTTCATGAAAAGCGCGCGCGTACGGGATTTTCGCACGAGTTGGTGAAGTATCTGAAATCGAACGAGTGAGCGCAGCGAACGAGTGAGATTTCTGATACAAAACCAACGAGTGCGAAAATCCCGTACAAAGCGCTTTTCATGCTGTAATTTATTTATTTTATACATACTGAGATTTTGTTGTTTTTAATTTATTCACATTTAATTGGTTTTCTAAAACAATTACAAAACTCGTGTAATAATTTCTTTTCGAAAAATTAAGCTTTTACTAGAAGCTATGATGTAAAAATATCAGTAATCATAACTAGTACAAAGTAAAATCGGTAAGCTAATGAAGTTTTGGCTGATTTTTTTTTTCTTTTGGCTTAGTTTGTCACTGTGGGCTGTCTTCGTCTGACGACTCCAACACACGCTTGATGCGTTTAAAGCTACGTGTAGACTCTGTTGATTTAAATGAGTGATTTGCGGAATTCGGTGACTTGTTAACGGTGTTGATTGTTATATTAAACTGTCCTCCGTGAAAAACTGCTCCACTGAAAGGACCTGCTGGAGGCAAACTAGAACTTTTCATGAATGAAGATTCACGGCACTCGGTGTGCACTGCACTTTGTAAACTCGACACTGGCCTTTTTTCTATAGACGTACTTGTAGTATTATTTCCACTCAGAATCAAAGACATGTTTTTCTGTTGTTCGTTTGAGATGGTACTGTAGTTGTTGACGCTTGAAGGTTTCTGTGGCCAGATAATTGCATTATATGAGTTGGCGGGACGTTGTTGTCGTTCAGTTTTTGCATCATAGTTTTTCGTGCGCTATGGTTGGTGAGTCTTCGCTTTTCATCAAAACCTGCTTTGTCTGCCATAGTTTTCATTAAACTATTTAACTTGTTGACTCCCATTGCATTGGTCTTGAACCATGGTTTATCAGGGTTCTTAGCATAATTAATACCAAGATAAAACGGTGAATCGCTATCCTTCATCGAGCTAGGTCTTTTCTCAGAATAAACTTTGTAAACAAACACTGGATCTCTGTCCGGCGAACCATCTCTTCTCTTCTCTTCGTGTCTTCGAAAGAGTATTTTTGTTTTTTTGGTCTTCTATAAACTTTTCTATAGGTTTGTCTAGAGACACAAATCTTCTTGATTGTTCAGCCATCCTCACAAATATCTCCTAGCTCTTGATAAGTTTGAAATACGAACAACTAGCGTACACCGAAAATATTATTTTGTGAAAGCTGCCCGACAAAGCTACCCGCGATGACCGCGAAAACACGATTCGCCTCGACAGTGGTTTGTGATTGGACGAAACGCTTTTTTCACGTGTGAGAAATTCATTTCGCCTCTCTGATTGGCTGAAAAAAGTCGCGAACTGGTTTTTCACATAGGGAGATTTGATAAGAAAATCTCAGTATGTATAAAATAAATTACAATACAATACATTACAATATTTTTTTATCAATTTGGAGGGCAAAACAATAGGTTCCAATTCTCAGGAGTTTAAAATTCTTTTGTTTTGTCTATTACAGTCGAAACGGCTCAAGCATATCGATCATTGATTACTAGTACCAGGCTCCATTATTGATTCATTATGCGAATATTGAGTTGATTGTGACTTTGAATTTTCATTAATAAATCGAAGACTCCAAACTTCACATTCATTTTACAACTAAAATTCAGTTATATACGAGTGTTTTAGAAATAATGGGATATCATCCCTGATATTTTTTTCAAAAGGCCCTAGTGAGAGACAAATATATATTTATTATAAGTAATATCATGATTACCTCGGGATCCATTGTTTCCCTATAATAAAATAGCATGACTTGAGGGGGATTAGGGAGTAAATGCCCCCGAAAGCCGAGGGAGGTTTTGTTGAAGTCCCGACGCCGTGGACGGAGGAACTTTAACTAAACCTCCCGAGGCTTGAGGGGACATTTAATCACTAATCACCCGAAATTTCATGCTATTAGTTTGTAATATTATGATTATCGAGGAATAAAACTGCTCTTAGGAAATGTGTTAGCTGTCAGTTTTACTCCTACTCTAAGTTCTGAAGGTAAGAGTCTGCTATTATAAGGCTTATGAATCTTTATTCTTTAATCTTTCATTCACTTTGGTTGGCCTAGAGCGGTAATAATGACAGTGCGTGACTATTCATCCATCCATCCATCCATCCATCCATCCATCCATCCATCCGTCCGTCCGTCCGTCCGTCCGTCCGTCCGTCCGTCCGTCCGTCCGTCCGTCCGTCCGTCCGTCATAAACGTAACATTCATAAACGTAACATTCATAAACGTAACATTCATAAACGTAACATTCATAAACGTAACATTCATAAACGTAACATTCAATATGACCTTTACCAACTAAAAAATATCGCTCGTTTTCCACTCGTACGAAATGTGCTCTGGTTAACGTTAACTTTTCCGTTACCCAATTTCCCCCCACTTTTTCTAGCTGGATATGTACGTACAGTGGCGGGAGGTGGTTTTCCTCACAAAGGCGCCAAAACAGACTGTCATGACCGCATCACAGCTGCCGATGGGTTTGGTAGCGATGCCCGGTTCAATTACCCTTGGGGTATAACCTACCATAGCGAGGATAATACAATATACGTGGGCGACTGCGTAAGTAATGAACAAATAAAAAACGCGCGCGTGTGCTGTGTGCAGTTGTAAAGCACGCGGGGATTGGCGGAATACAAGAGAAAGGTTAAGAAAAGTACGACGCGTAGTGACAGAGCACACCAGACAGGTTTTCTTTTATAATATACAAATCAGAGTAGCTGTTATTTTGGACACGAATAACGCAAAATAGAAAATAAATTAAATATAATGCGTCACAAATAGAGGCAGTAACTTTCCTCTGATATAAACTAGGGGTTGGGACCAAGTCTTCTCTGTTCTTTGATTCTCTGCTTCACAATCTTTTCTCGACTGAACTGCATATGTGAGTTGAGGTTATTTGATGTCAGGGCTCGACACTAACATACATCTACTAGTCTCAGACTAGTGAAGGTTTGCTGTGGACTAGTGGGAAAAAGACCTTGAGACTAGTGATTATCCACAGTGACTATAGCCCAAGAACTAGTACCTAAAAAAGTAAAGTTAGTGTCGAGCCCTAGATGTGATGTTATCTCCCTTGCCATTCACAAAGGTTTTTTTCTCAGGGTTCTCCGGCCATGTTCCTACCTCCGTAAAATTCAACGTGAAAATTGAGTGTTGTGTTGCATGTTAATAGCTAATGCAGTACGGTAGCGTGTTTGGAGCGAACCTCATGGATCATTCAAAAGGCCATCTCACGCAATAAACTCTGTAAGTCAGGTTTCCTGATAATCACACCTTGTTTTGCAGAGCTGTCCGGGTATAAAATCAACCAATGCAAACGAAAGAATACGAAAAATTAACGTTGATACAGGTACATTAATGATTTTTACTGTGTTACTGACCGACCAACCGACCACTGATTGATTGACTGATTGACTGACTGTTGTTGTTTTTTGATTTTATTTTTGGCACAGGTGAAGTGACGTCTCTTGCAGGAGGCCTGAAGGGTTTCCGTGACGGACGAGGAAAGACAGCACAGTTTAGACACATTTCAGGTATTGAAAACTATGAAAATGTATTCGAAATGTAGGTCCTCGCTTAAACAAATTTCAAACTGACAAGGCGAGAATCTAGGGTGGTGTAGCGGTGGTGTCTCGGGTTAGATTCCTGTACTCGCCATTACATGTGAGTAGTGTTTGTTAGGTCTCTCTCTTGATTCGAGGGTTTTTCTACGGGTTCTTCGATTTCCCTCCCTCCGCAAAACCTAACAGTGAATTTGACTTTGATCAGCCCAGAGGTTGTTTCAGGGTTCGATCTGTGAGTTAGCCATGCCCTGACTTTGATCAGCCCAGAGGATGCTTCAGGGTTCGATCTGTGAGTTAGCCATTCCCTGACTTTGATCAGCCCAAAGTTTTTTTCAGGGTTTGATCTGTGAGTTAGCCATACCCTGACTTAGATCAGCCCAGAGGTTGTTCCAGGGTTCGATCTGTGAGTTAGCCGTGCCCTGACTTAGATCAGCCCAGAGTTTGTTTCAGGGTTCGACCTGTGAGTTAGCCATGCCCTGACTTTGATCATCCCAGAGATTGTTTCAGGGTTCGATCTGTGAGTTAGCCATGCCCTGACTTTGATCATCCCAGAGGTTGTTTCAGGGTTCAATCTGTGAGTTACCCATGCCCTGACTTAGATCAGCCCAGAGGTTGTTTCAGGGTTCGATCTGTGAATTTTAAGGGGTTTCAGAGGCTTGATAAATTCTCATTGATACAGTCTGTGTCTTTGTTTGTGACTAGGAATGGTAATAGATTCCAGTACTGGTACAATGTATGCTGTAGACTCGGTAAGGATCCTAACATGAAATACTGATGATTTGCTTAATAGAGCGGATTTCATATGACTTTGAAAAACTTATAGCGCGCTGCGATTGGCTCAAAGGATGTCGTTAGTTCCGTACAGCGACGAAGACCGGACAGTAAGCGTTCGTTTCAGACGAAATCTACTGTGATTGTTATCATTAGAGCAGATTTCATACGAACGCTAAAGTCGGAGCACACGGCACGGTTATGGCACGGCGCGGACACGGCACGGAATGTCGATTGTTTTCATACACGGCATGACACTGATACGGGTCATGGCAAGGTGTAGTCCCTGCCGTAAGTTTTTCATAGTCACACGAAAACTGCTCTAACTGAGACCCTGAGCCCTGTAACCGTGTACCCTGATCAGTTCACAGTGTGTGCATGGTAACAGGACCTAATGATACTATTATAACTATTGAATACGTTGAGTATACCTGGTATACATTATTACAGTATAGCCATTTCTTGATTAAGAAATAGAAAACGTGCACTCGCGTACTGTGTGATGTTAAATAACGCGCACAGGAGTTGACAGAACCTGAGAGAAGTATTAGGAGAAGCACAACGAGTAGCGGACGCGTCTCTAAACTGCTTAACAATCAGAAAGCGAAATTTTATAATACTTGTTTTATGAACATTGATTGTGCCATACGCTCATGATGGCGTTTTCTTCATGGCACTCATTGCTTCAATATGTGTTAACTTAACTGTGCAATAATTGTCACAAAAATCCAAGAATCACTGTTTGATACTTCCTTGTTTTCATTGAATGCATGCAGGGTAACGACAGAATTCGGAAAGTGAACTTAAAGACAGGTACGAGGAGTTGATTTTTAGTTTCGTATTTGTATCATGCTTTATCATTTGCGCTGTAAACATTTCGTGAGAGAAAAAGGAGGAAGGAGAAAGGGCTCACACGAGGATGGATGGAAAAACGAAAACTATAACTTGATGGACTCGAATAAGATATATATATCACTTACACCATCCCATCCAACCATCTTTGAACAACCATTGCGCAAATTTGTGGTCTTCCTTACCGCACCCTAGCGCATCAATGTCGAAGGTCAGGAGGATCTCCTGTTGAAGACTTTCATTCTCTGAAAAATCGCTTTTTTTCACAACAAGTATGTTTGAAATACTTGAGAGACCTCGTATATTATCAAAAATACTTTTTTTTAAACGCCGTTTTTCACAAACTTACTCTTTCAAAGGCTAGAAAATTGTAAATGAGTTCAGTTATTGTCGACATGTCTGCGGTCTTTCTCAAGCGCACTCTCCCTTTAATGTTTAAGAGCAGATTTCGCATGAGTATGAAAAGTCACGGCACACGGCACGGTTACGGCGCAGCGTTGACACGCGGCACCGAATGTCGAATGTTTGCATACGGCACGGTTCATGCCGTAAGATTTTAATAGTTATATTAAAACTGCTCTAAGATTTTCGTATGTGAATGACCTCCGATACTGCAAGACTGACCAATATTTTCACTTATTGTTATAGGAGATGTTTTAACCTATGCCGGCGATGGGCAGTCTGGGTTTGTTGATGGTCATGTGACTAAAGCAAGATTTCAAAACCCACAAGCTGTGACTATAGACAAAAAGAACAAGATAATTTATCTGAGTGATACGGTAAGGAGTGCGGGGGAGTGTCAGGGATAAGAAGCTTACTGTGAGATGTTCAAGGGTTATTTCAAGGGTATAAGAAATGTTGTGGAAGGTATGGTGATTATGTGAGTGTTTGGGTGTATTTCTCAGTACCTTGCATGGTAAGGTAAAGCTATGGACACACGATACAAAATTGCGCGCAATGTTACAGGCAATCGATGTTGCGAGTCATGTCACTCCACGCAATTTGTTGCACGCAATGCTGCTGAAGAAGAAAACGATCCTACTTCAGCAGCATTGCTTGCAATATTACGTGCAATGTTGCACCGTGTGTCCGCACCTTAAATAGATCGATGATCATAGGATGATATTGCCATGGAGAATAAAATGAGGGGTTAAAAACATATTGCAACTCAATAGGAAGTACTGAAAAAATAGACCTCTTAACCTTGGACGGCGTAATGTTTTCCAGTTTCAGACCACGTGTGACTGTCATTCTCTTGAGAATAAGATTCTTTGTTTGAGTTGTATCCAGATTCACTTGTCTTCTCATGCGCAACCATGAAATCTAGGGAATGACACGTGGTCTGCAATAGGAAAACATTACGCCCAAGGTAAAGAGGTTTGTCAACAATTAGTTTATGATAACATGGCTCAGTACCTGAAGTGTCACAGGAATCGGCAAACAAAACATATACTTTCCTACGCTCTGACATGACTGCCCGCAACTGTGATCGCTGATATATATTTTTTCTATCTTCACAGGATAACCATGCCATAAGAGTGATTTCTCTAAATGATGGTAAGATACCTTCTGTAGTTTTCCTCCTTTATGCATCACTTTTGTACTTGTTTACTCTATGCTTTGATGCTCAGCTCCTGAGCCCTGTCATTCTTTACTACCCATTTTGTCAAGCATGCGCAGTAAGAGTGAGAAAGTTTTATGATCTTACGTTTGGACCTTGATCACGGTGAACACTTTTTTCCATAACCCAAACTGCCCTTCATCGGGAAAGGACTGGAATCGATTCTAGGGTTGGTTAGGTTTGGGGTTAGATTCCAGTCCTCTCTTGGCAAGGGCATTTTGGGCTATGGAAAAAAGTATCTACCCTTGAATCACACGGCACCATGTTTATCCCCGTTAGAATAAAAACCTTTGCGTCAAACCGCGTAACCTCATTCTGAAACGCTTGAATACGAGGCTATTGGGGGAAATCTATTTTTCCAGCCAACATGGCTGTCAGATGAGAAAGGTTCGTGTATAGTGTGACGCGACAAGTTCAAGGTCGATATTACTGTTTCCCTCCCTGAGTAATTCACCTTCCTTCCGACAAGAATCAAGCACAACATACAGTGATGACAGCATTTAATACGAGGGCAAAATCAGAACAGCGATAAACTAAATGCATAAAACTCTAAATGAAAATATTTAACTTAACTTAACTTAATTCTACTGTGACTAACAACTAAAACTAATAATCATAAAGTTCCGGTATTCAATGTTCAATGTTCAGTTCTTACTTTTAAGGTTCAAAATATTGTTCAGTGTTCTTGTTGGTTTACTTTCTCTAGAACTTGGCCACTTTTCCTCGCTGCAAGATTAACCCACTATCCTGTGTTTAAATAGTTGAAGAGGTTCTCAGCTTTTACTCCATCCGATTCTCTTGGTTCTGTCTCGGTTAACGGACCAACTCAACTGGCTAGCACCAGTTTGCAACATAGTGTTCTCTATTTAAGTCTATCTCTTTACAATGGATTTCGTAACTGATTCAAACTGAATAGAACGACTTAAGATAGGTTATGTAACTCCTATTGTCCTTAGTACTTTAGATAATCCCTCTAGAGGTCAAAAAACGCTGTCATTAATAATACAACTTGGTATAACAAAAGAAACATGATTTCCTGGGGCTTAATTATTTCGTGACATATAGTAGTAACGTCGTTCTTGCGCATGACAGGTATGGTGAGAACGCTGACTGGTGGTCAGAGAGGACATCAAGATGGTCACAGCAAACAAGCCAAGTTCTACAATCCAACTGGCATTGCTTATAATGAAAAGAGTCAAGTCCTTTATATTGCTGACCATGTGAGATTTGAATAACGTTTAATAGCAAGTACATTCTCTGTTACATTTTGATACCACTACCACCAGATTCCTTTTCGTAATTCCTTTGAATGGTTGGCCTTAACACCATTATCTTGCGACTCCCAAAGGAGTTCAAATATTTCAAGAAAAAGAATTTGAAGAGGACTCTGTTATTAGTGGTATCAAGACGTAATAAGGGGAAGGGAGAATTGTAACTAGATCAGGGGTCAATCACTAGGAGAATACACCTCCTTACTTGGGTTAGCCTTCAGCTGATCTGAAATAGTGACGTACAAATGACGTCATTGCAAATTGAGGTGTGAAATTTGACTTATAAAAGTTTGTATTTGAGATGCATTTAGATTTCCAGGAGAGGTTTTCATATTTCGTATACCGTTTCCCGAGTCGCTGTGCTACTAAGGATGACACTAGTTTTGCAAATGTTCTCGATTCTGAATCTGTTGGGTAACACTTTTCTTCAGATCAGCTGGCTGTGTTGAGTTGAACACACGCTCTGGGGACGAAACTGTTACCCATGTTATGATAAACTGCATGTGTGTATTTGAAATGATTGACGTTTTCATTGGTTTGACAGTATAATCACGTGATCAGGATTGTTGACATTAACAATGGTAAGCCAGTCTGTACTGACACATGTCATACATGGGGTACAGTGTAGATCTATGTTTCTATGTATGGTTACCCAGTTTAATGAATTTAAGGCAACGGATAAGTATGTCGTTAATTTACCTTGATTTGATGGACAGAGTCAATCCCCATGAGCGGTTTGTATGGAAAAACAACTGGAAAAAGTTTCCTCAATCATGCAACAACACCAACAATAATAGCAACATCTGCAAACAACAATAACATCATTATTATCATCACCATGCACCACCACCAACAACAACAACAATAATAACAATATCTACAATAACAATAACAATCATCATTATCACCACCAACAGCAACCAGCTCAGTACACGTATATCACTGATGTAATGTGTCCTGGTATCATCAGCTCAGTACATTCTCATATCAATCATTACTATCATCATCATCATGATTAATCTCTGTACGAGATGGTGTATTGTTTACGCATCACTGATATATGTAATGTACTCACTGATCTAACCAGGTAAAGTATCTACACTAGCTGGTGGAAAACGAGAGGGTTTTCTGGATGGAACAGGAGCATCAGCACGTTTCAACTATCCCGAGGGACTCGCGTATGATCCCGAATACGAGAAGGTCTACGTGGTAGAATTTGTAAGTACTGTGACATCTAGTTTTCGCATTTCACACTACGTTTCATTCCCTTGAGTATTGTTACTTTTGCGGGTTATCATCTCTCTCGTTCGAGTAGTTACTTTATGCTAGTATGAATTAGTTTGGCACATCCAATCTTAAAAGCACAGAAATACGAGCAACAAAATCGTGCAACTTGTCGTGCAACAATGTTGCGTTGCAAAGCATTGCAGAGCGAATGTTGCTCGTATTACCACCCCGCGCGCAACAACATTTTTGTAGCGCGACGTTGTTGCAGAAGTAGAAGCTCTTTGTGACAAAGAAAATTGGTTGAGCGCGGGGTGGTAATAAGAGCCACATTCACTCTGCAACTCTTGCAACGCAACAATGTTGCACGACAAGTTAAATGATTTTGTTGCTCGTATTACCGCACCTTTAATCATGATTATTATTTCACTTCGCATTTGATACATCGTTAATATTGGATATATCCTTTCTACTAGGACAATAACGCCGTGCGAATGATAACCTTGGATGGTAAGTGACGATACTACGCGTTAGTCTACAGTAATTGAAACCTCTATTTAGCAGCTACTTTTTGACAAAGTACCCCATAGCATCTTTGCAATTTATACCTATCTTAAGCGACCAACCACTATTTGTCAACTATTTTTCGAAGTCCCAAACCGGATCTTTGCAGTAATTTATACTTCTTTTGAGCGACCAACCTCTGTTTATCGGCTACTTCTTAATTCCTCAAGAGTGGGCGCCTAATGAAGGTTCAACAGCGTTATATTGATTGCCGAGCTGATTTAGATTCACTCTTTATTATAGGTAAAGTCACAACACTAGCTGGTGGACATTCAGAGGGATATGATGATGGATACGGAACCAAAGGTCACTTTTTTCATCCTACTGGCCTTGCATTTGACTCTCAAAGAAAGATTATCTACGTAACAGATCAGGTAATAGCGATATTTCATGTGACGTAAGCCTTTGTCATTCATGTGCCAACCAGTCTGATGGATGTCGTGTTAATTTCCAAGAAGAAAAAAGCAACAACAACAACCACAAGGAAAAATGACAATCTAGAAAAAGCTATTTTAAAAAGCTATATTATAGTTTAAAAAAATAATTGAAATACATACTGTTGGCATGTCGAAATTGACTCAGTAAAATAAAGTTTAAAAAGAAAAAAAATGCTTAAAATGGAAGCCAAGAGACAAAACAGAGCAATCTAAATAACGCCTGCAACATTGCCGTTTACCGTCTGGTAAAACAAAGCAACTTTAGAAGAGCGGCTTTTTTTGAAAATGGTTGGCATATTAACATCACAATGTTTGTAAAAAAAGTATCGCTATAGAAGCGCATTTCTCATCGTTGACACCCTGAAGGCCATCACAGTGAATCCTTAGCAGTGGGGTCAAAGCAATGAAAAATAGGTGTTTCGTGCTTGGTAGATGACTAGGATTGTAAATTATATAAATTAGAATCCCGCCTGAATCTTGGATTTTTTCTTCAGAAAAATTAGCTTGACGAAGCCATACTTTACAATCCTAAAAATGAAAAATCTTTACATGCATCATAACATACCGTCAACTTTCAAGAGAGGTGATCCTCTGTACGGATGTTTTATGTGTAATTATAAACAGTATATTTGTATATAAGTTTTAAAAAGGTTTTTTTGTGGACTATCCTTTGTTCTGAATCTTAGAAATAGTTAAGCATAACGGTAGATGTTTGCTCATTTTTTTTGTTGAAAAAGTGCACGTTGCTCTTACCTCCACGTCATGCGTTAGATTGTAAAGAATATAGAATAGAAAGCTTTCTCTTTGCGCAACAAATAACATGTTGTACGCGGGTTCGTATCTTGCACTGCGCAATTTTGCGCAACACCTTTAACGATCTTGTTGCCCGCATTACCGCACCTTAACAACACATCCATTGTAGAGGAACACGCGGCATAATGCTGTAACTGTATGTTCTTCATCATCCATAAAGCCGCGTATTACATTAACGTTCATCAAGTCGTCGAGTCTCAAACAAGTTTCCACTTGACTACTTGAAAAGATTTGCGTTTGAAAAGATTAGTCGAAATTTTAACGCGTGTTGTAGTGTCATAGTGTTGCAAGACGCATAGATCAGTTTTCGTAAGACTATGAAAAACTTACGGCGCACTGACTGCGCCTTGTCGTGGCCGTGCCGCGCACCGTTACTTTGTGGTTGAAATGATTACTCGAAAGTTAAACGTGTGTTGAAGTGTCATAGTGTTGCAAGACGCATAGATCAGTTTTCGTATGACTATGAAAACTTACGGCGCATGGACTGCGCCTTGCCGTGACCGTACCGTGCGCCTTGAATTTTTATACTCATACGAAATCTGCTCTAACAGATGCTAGTAACACATCAGTTGACACGACACGCAAACTGTTTTATTTGACTTCTGCAAAAGTTGCTTAATCAGTGTTTCTACTATTTTTACAGTATAACCACATGGTACGAAGTATCACAGCTGTTGGGTACAAAGGAAAGCTTCCTTCGTTTGCTTACGCAGGTAAGATTTTGAACACAGCTAAAACTGACTCTCCATCTCTCCATGCTTACACTCATGGCTCTCTTAATTAAGATCCTTGCTACAACTCCCCACTAAAAACGAATAATATATTCTTTCGACAATAATTTTGCCAGAAATAATGAGCAAAGGCTTCGAAACCCATCCGTCCCAGAAATTTGAGAAGCGGCAAAACTGCTCTGCGCGCACGTCTTCCTCTCTCCGCTTGTGACGTTTTGCCTCTCTCGACCCCAGAGCCCTGTCATTTTGACTTTCTCTGACATTTCGTCGAGCATGCGTAGTAAGAATGGTAGGGCTCTGAGGTCGAGTGACGTTGCGCACAAAGTTCCCAACAAGGATCAAGTTCGAATGTTATCCCTACCATCAGGTTCGGAACAATGCGTAATTTACCTAGTTATTTATACAGAGTATTATTCATGTGAGCTAAAGGAAATAAAAACATTTGGGGAAGGAAATGAGTGGTTGGTTCTCCGGATTTTCCTCCCTCCTCAAAAATCAACTTCTAAATTCCAATTGGAATGCAGTGGAGGAAGAGCCACTCGGTGAATTCCACTGTTAACTCTCATTTATTTATTTTATCTATTTATTTATGGTGGCCAAGTATCGAGATTCGCAGCAACAGCTCGGTAGATTGCGCAGGTTTGGAATGTCAGGGGAATATTACTGATGAAATACTTGTAGTAATGACGCCTTGTAGAGTTGATGCGCAGGTCCAAACAATAAGGAGTGATTAGTTATAACCTTTCTAAATGCATCGCGCAGATCATCGCGCGCAGAGTTTGTTGCTGAGAGTGGAAAGGGGACAGTATTTGTCGTTGATGGGAAAAGTTTTTTATTAGAATATTTTTCTCATGCAGTCTTCACAGTTCGACTAAGAAAATTGTCCTAATTATCCTCATGCTTTTCTCTGTTTCATCGTAGTGGGTTCAAGTTACTTCAATGCAGTGGTTTTCGTGTCATGTGTTTGTTTACTTGGTGTTCTGGTCTTAACTCGGCGACGCTGGAGGGCCTGGTTCACAAGCAGGAATAAAACATACTAACCAACCAATCATCAGTGTTGCTTGCAGCTTCTTTCATTGGCCTAAAGTCTCCCGTTTCGTTAGGTAAAGATGATAAGTTATTGATATATTGCGATGACCTCAATTTCTTTTCTAAACCGAGCTTAGCATTAAACTCCGTTTTGCTTCATCGTCGGCACGCGCGCGTCGTGAAAAATAGCGAGGGGAAAACACCATGCGATCATACTTCGCGTTTTTATAAAATAACTGTTGATCATAAATTAATCTTGCGTGCTTTATCAGAGCACAGAGCACACGCGCGCACTTTCTTTTGCGTCATTGATTTTCAAAATAGCTGATATTGGAATTTGTATTTTATAAAAGAAAAAAAAACCCACTTGCTGTGCTGTGCAGTTATGAAGCACACTTGGGGATTATCAGAACACTCAAGAAGTGTTGAGAAGCACTCTGCTACACATACATGGTTCTCCTAACACTTCTCTCTTGTTCTACCCACCCTCACATGCTTTATAACTGCACACGGAACACGCGCGAACGTTTTCTACGACTGAGCCCAAGTTTGGCAGTATTTATTAGAATATTTATTCGAAGTGTCAGTAATATATTGAAAACATATTGGTACAAAATGCATCTGGACTAAAATTGACTGATGTATCCAATTGTTAGAAGAACAATAGGACACAAACAAAATATTCCATCGGCTTACTTTCGTTCAGTACTCGTTTATGGAGCAAATGGTGTAGTTCTTACTGGATTTATCGCGCGTCTATGTTTTGGAAGTCTTGGAAGGTTTGGTTAAGCACAACCGAAATTTTGAGATTTTAAAATTTTTGTCAATTGCACATTTTTAAATTTAAAATTTTTAAATTTCGAAAATGGACTATTCTGGACTGAAAAGGATGAATGCTTGTAAGAAGTTTCGTATAAAACACTTGTATTAATTTATAAAATGATCATTTTACAAATTTCGCTAATACAATTTTCACAGTCGTGTAGTTTTAATTGTTTCCCTTCTGAGGACTGAGAAATTCTGATGGAATTAAGAATAATTTATGTTTTTCCCCGTTAATCCTGGATAACTCGAATGTGGATGCTGCTTTGCCTGAAGCTCGTTTACTGGGCAAGGTAATAAATACAACGCCATTAATTTGGACTGAATTGGCTATGGGCAACTTCCCATAGCCGTTTTATTAAATTTTAAAAACTCATAAACTTGTTTTAACTGACTAGTTTGTTAATTAAAGTTGTCAAAAAAACGATTGAATTGTCAACTATGCAACTACCCTTTTACTCCGACGAAGGACTAGCGTCCGAATTGTCAGTAAGTGATCTCTCTTATTTTTTACGGTGTAAAATTTAACTTTTTATCCATACTGTTTCATTAGAAACACCAACGCAGCCCACACTAGCTTACCGCTAGTTATCATCTCTTTATGCTGTTAACTGCATAGTTCTTGTACGTTTTGTTCAAATACTTTCTTGGTTCGTATCCACACTGGGTCTGGATCGTCCTGTATTATTAGATATTAAAAAAATAACATAATAAATAGAAGATACCATGTATAATGAATAGAATGACGACATGGTAGTCTATGGTCACATGCTGTGGTCACGTGGAACGTCGTATTGGTTACTTGAAGTTACGTGATGAGCATGGATGGTAATAATGGTGGCAAGTCGTGCTCATGTGGGACATGTGAGATCGCACTTATTCGACACATAACGTCAAAGATTGGATGATCCCAATGAAGGTTACACCAAATTTAACAAGAAAATGTGCATCAACTGGAAGGTATTTCACCTTAGTTAATCTCTTCAAGTATGGCGTCATCTTGTCAGCGAATCTTATGCTGCTTTCTCGTGGCAGCAAGGAAGGCAGGAAATCAATGGACAGAACCTCAAGTTTCTTGCTTGATTTACTGAAAGGAAAAAAAAAAAACAAATATGTACCAGTCTAATGATGTCATGACACTCAAATGGCTTCCTCTCTGAACCAATCAAAAACATGCTGCCCATCATCCAATCACAATTCTTGAATACAGGTACACAATGACACCTGAAGTGTCATGGTAAAACTGCTGCAAGGAAACAAAGAGATACAGAGCAGAATACTATACATATTTTATTTGTACATATTAACAACACGTCACAGTGCGTGTACCTTAAATCAACAGCTCGTACAGGATTCTGGGGTGTGGTGGCAGAGTCATAAAATGGTAATGGATTGTCAGGGTTATTGACGTCACAGCTTACATCAACAACAAGGGATAGATTCCTACAAAGATTGAAAAAATATTCAAGGTAATGTCATTGAATTTCTAGATAATCTTAAGCTCAGAATAGATGATTACCTGTCATCTGTGTCGAGCATCTCCCTTGTGAGAAATGGAGGGATTTTCTGAGATTAAAGGAGAAACACTGAGTTGAGTTCTTGGCCAAATTGGGGTGAATGTGATATTGTGTCTTTTGTCATGTCAACCAAAATGGAGGACACATCTTTTGTCCCTTTATGATTTTTGTGCAATAGTCCTTTTCACAATTTCCTGTGCCATCTTGAAAGGTAGCCATGTCTTTGCATTGAAGCAAGACGAATGGTGAGCTTGCAACGATAGAGACCTTTTTTAACACCTTGGACAATTATTCACATGTCTCTATCGCTGCAAGCTAACTGCTCGTCTTGCTTCGATGCAAAGGCACGGCTACCTTTCACGATGGCCCAGAGAACAGTTAAGAGAACATTCACAGTGGATGTGGGGGAGTGTGCATTGCAGTTTCAGCTACAGGGGAAGTTGCAGAAAGTTCCATGCAAAATCTTAATGTATAGATGCAACTGAGAATTAGGAAAGTTGCTGGTGGCCTTCAAAACCACAGGTGAAAGGACTTGGAACTGGGTTTTAAGAGGTCGCAATACTAGGAATGATCTAATAATATCTTACCTTAGTCAGGAGAATACAGTTTACAAGTGTATCATACTTGAGTATTTGTGGGAAGGGACCTCCGCCCTTAGTCTCCTCAAGATCCCACTTCATTTGGTTAGGCCTGTCCAAGGGATTAAAAGTGTTTTTAGCAGATGTAATTACCATTTAATCATGGATTCAAAGGAGGGTCTGGAGGGTCTTAACTGCTCTCTCCATTCTAAATTTTCAAATTAATCCAGTATCTGGACCCACCTCCTTCTTGACTGCATACATATAACATCAATAGCTGTTATTACGGATGCATGCAAATGAGATGCAAATGAGACAACAAGCATTGTATTGACCCGATAGCCTCACTTGTATGATTCTTAAAACAAAAGAATATCTCATTTGCATGCATCCATAATAACAGCTTTTCAGTATTTGGACCCTCTTGACCTCATGTTACATTAATAGACCTCATCGGCTTGGGTGTAATGTTGTCCCATTTCAGACCACGTGTCATTCCCCAGAGTATCATTTCATTGTTTAATGGTTGCGCATGAGAAGATACATGAATATGGATATAACTCAAACAAAGAATCTTATTCTCAAGAGAATGACACGTGGTCTGAAATGGGACAACATTACCCCAAGCCGATGAGGTCTATTGCAGCTACCCGACAGTCAATATAGACCTCTTTAGCTTGGATGCAATGTTTTCCCATTTCAGATCACATGTCATTCCCTAGAGTATCATTACTTTGTTTAATGGTTGCACTTGAGAAGACACATGGATATGGATATCACTGTGCAGTTGTAGATGTAATGTGTTCACTTACTCAGGTATTCCCAGTTTCCTAGCAATGTCTAATGCTCCATATCCACATCGACCTAAAGCACCCATCACCAACACAGTAGGGTAAATCTCTGAAACTCCTGTAAAGATTGAACAGAAATTCATTCATTCATTCATTCACAAATTCATACTCCCTCTCTCCATCCATCAATCCATCCATTCATTATTCACTTATCTATACGCATTCCTCCCTCCCTCCATACATCTAGCTGTCCATCCTTCCGGCCCACCATCCATCATCCATCTATTTGTGCATCTGTCAGTGGATCCATTCATCCCTTTCATCATTCATTCATTAATTCTTTCCTTTGATCATTCATTCATTCATTCATTCATTCAATCATTCATTCAGCTATCTATCTATCCTAACCCCCTTCTTTACTCCACTGTTTCTCTGTCCCCTTCATATATCAACCTAAAAAGTCAAGAGTATAAATGTAAACCTACCTTTTTTATCAGCAACTTCCTTGAGCAGAGACTTGACTTCATCAAGCATCTGATTCTCACTCTCAAAGGGCTTGATTGCTGGCATAGTACGTCCTAAATGTTGATAGCACCAGGCTGCCACACCAAAGGCCATACCAGTTGCCCCAGCAACAGGGCTAAACACAGCAACAGATCTACATCCTGTAAATATTTAAAAATAGGTAGGTTTAGCTGTGAACTAAACATCCATCCATCCATCCATCCATCCATCCATCCATCCATCCATCCATCCATCCATCCATCCATCCATCCATCCATCCATCCATCCATCCACTCACCCACCCACCCACCCACCTACCTACACACCCATATATCCATCAATCCATCCATTAAATTAATCAGTCAGTCAGTCATTTAATCTTTTCTTTTCATTAATTGTATGGGCTCTCTATTTCATCATTCATTTTTACCTTTTTCATCTGTCATGAACTCTATATCCAGTATACATCCACCTCCCTTGTGAAATCTCTGCAAAAGCTGTTCAGCTCCTATCTGATGCTGTAGTCATACAAATGTATACCATATCAAATTACTGATTGTTTTAGAAAACACTCACAACTGCCATACATGCAGAGGTGGCGGGGGGGGGGGGGGGGGGGGGGGTGGAGGGGGGACTTGAGCTCCCCAGCCCAGAAAGGTTTAAGAGTTGAGAGTTTGATATTACTGAATGCTCAAAGTCTGGAATTTGGCATGAGAACCTGGCAATGAGTCGTACTTGATGCTCACCTTGTAGGCATGTGCAAAGAAAATATGCTGGTGCACTATTGGTGTGTCTGCTAGCGGTAATTCCTTCAGGCCAAGAATGATGGCATCTTTTGGTGCAGTTTGCCAGGAGCCAAGTGGTACAATATCCACCCCTGGAATACTGCAAAACATTGTTATAAAACCATGACATAAAGGTTGGTTTGGCAATACCATGAAATATCCCACAAGGCACTTGTATTTTTATATGCATGGACCTGTTCAGACAAGTGTGTTTACTAAGAAAGTACCAGTGACAAGTGGGATATCCCATGGTGTGCCACAGGAAGGCATTGTATAACTATTATATCCTGCACCTTTGAAAATAAACCTAGGCTGCAATGCCTGATGGGAAGGAACAGTGGAATACCCATGAAAATACAACAGCTTTCCTGCATTCTGATTGGCTGTATTTTCAATGTTGTGGGACAAATAATTATCAATATGAAGCACTGGATTGCGTGAAGGATAAGTTATATATGTAACCACAATCATTTCTGTGGGTAAGGTCTTGTTTATTAATACAAGTGCCTAGCTTAGAAGAAGTTTTGAAAGGTAGTCATGTTTGCCAACAACAATATACCACAGGAAGCCCAGATAGTATTTTCCTCATGATACATGAAAATTTATTTCAACTTGCAATTTTAAGGAAAAGAAAAGTTATTTTCTTATCTGGATATATGAAAATATCACAGTGTCCCTGTACTTTTTGTGTTGTTCACACGGGTGACTAAATACATGGAAATATGAAGGTAATTTTTTGCGTTTGCTTGACTTTCTTCGTATGACGTCAACATGTCATACCTTTGATAATCTTCATCTCTAAAAATACGTTGATCAGATCTTTCCACTGTTACCTTGAATCCTATAAAAGTGAACATTATTTCAATGGATTTTTCTATCTTGATTTCACTTGTTTACAAGTGTCGATTATATCGTAGGATAGAGAAAAAGCAACGATGCATTCGCCATGTTTTATTATGGCTTCGTTGATCCTCTCACCTGATTCCACGAGCTCTTTGCATTTTTCTGGCGTTAAAGGTGTTCGTCTCTCAAGAGGTTTCGTCTCAGCACGAAGCCAGAAGTGAACAACCATAATGGATAAAAAATTCTGAAATCGCGATCAAAATTACCAGTAAATACGAGCATCAGATTAAGCATGTACCTCAAGCATCAGTTGTGTGTGTCAATGTATATCACGCTAAACCCCAGGTCACCCCTCCCTCGATCTCATGCTCGGCCTTATAAATATGCTTATTTTTTCATTGTTATGCATTTATTCATTGTTAAATCTACTCCCTAGGTCTTACTTTAAGAGTTTTTTTTATTATTTTCCTCTTTAATTATTTTCTCAACTTTCATAGGCGCTAAAATACGGTGTGACATAAATGCCGCGGGAATACCCCCTGGGTTTCCCCTGACTCAAATAAATATTTTTACGTTGGGCATCCTGTGTCGATCGACCAACACAGCAGTACGTGCAGTACTACACGAATACAGGGACTACTAGCTTGCTTCACAAAAATAATATCCTATCGTTAATGAAACGGGGTGCTGTATTCCCAAGGTATCACAGCTTGATTCATCATTTGTAGTTCCAGGATTTCTTTCCCGATAATGGTTGTTCACTTTTGGCTTCGTGCTGAGACGAAACCTCTTGAGAGACGAACACATATGCAAAGAGCTTGTGGAATCAGGTATAAGCTTACTATACCTAGTTAGTTCTTTGAAGTAGTACGCTTTACACTATCTAAATCAGTCAGCTTAGTGTCATCTAGCTTTATTGATTCTCCAGTCATTGATCATTCGAGATATTTTTATATTTTCTGATAACCATACAGTAGCTGAAAGGACTGCCAATGGATTAAATTCCCAGGATTACAACGTAAGCTCATAAAAATTTATCTTTCAAGGGTTTAAGGTAACAGTGGAAAGCTGAGAC
Organism: Anthopleura xanthogrammica; assembly: GCA_964019055.1. Taxonomy (NCBI): domain Eukaryota; kingdom Metazoa; phylum Cnidaria; class Anthozoa; order Actiniaria; family Actiniidae; genus Anthopleura; species Anthopleura xanthogrammica. The sequence continues at coordinate 13,072,367 of OZ025207.1, read as the reverse complement.
CAACGTATATTCAAAGATGAAGATTATAAAAGGTATTATTTGGATTATATTTGGTTTGGACAAGTCATTATTGGGAGGGGGGGGGGGGGGGTCTGATCTGGTGCAAAATTCTAGGTAGTATGCCATGTGGCCTTTTTTCTGACCCCCCTTTTTTGTGATACACATTTTTTCATACCCCCTCGCTGGATAGAAGCCTGCAAATTAATAGCCCTGTGCTTTTGATATTTTGGTTGAGTGATTATGCACAGAGCAATTCAAGGCGAGGCTCTGAGGATACAATGAAGTCATCAGGAATATGTTCTTTATTTCCCTGGAGCCTCGTCTTGAATTGCTTTATACGTGATCACTCAACCAGAATATCAAAAGTGCAGGTCTATTCAAAAATCATTGCATAAATATGTATGGCATCCCTTTTCTCCCTGCATGCTTGAAATTAGTGACCCACTCCCTATTCACACCATTCCTTCTGTATTAGTAACTGCAGCAAGAAGATGGATATCATAGCCATTGACCATCTGCCGTCATTACTGCCAAGAGACAGCAGTGACAAATATGCTCTTAAACTGCTGCCAATTTTGTTGAAGCTTGACCAGGTAAATTGTATATTTCAGTTTCTAGTCCTTGAATCCCAGTATCTTAGCAACTGGCCAATGAAAGTAATGAAAAATTGAATAAGATAGAATATTTGGAATGCATTATGAGAGTATATTCTGAAGTAAAATGAAAACATGGAAAACTTTGGTTGTTAAAAGTGAAAATCCTGACTCATTTGTTTGTTGTTTTCAGGCGGACACATTCCCAGTTTGGATGCGTGTGAAGGAAATATACCGTCAAAAGCTTAAACAGGCATTAGCAGGAACTTTTGTTCCTAAGCACAGGACATCAACAGCAAGAGAAGAAATGGAGGACTCTTCATCATCCTCATCTGACAGTGAATCAAGCCATGCTGATCAATAATTAATCAAAGTCAGGGGTGGATCCAGGGGGAGGGCTGTGGTGGTTGAACCCCCCCCCCCCCCATGAAAATTTGATTTGGCTGACAGTGAGAGAATGACGGCTAACTAAAATTAGGTGTTACTTTCACTTTCACTGCCACCATACATCCCCCTGTTATGAAATAACCTGGATCCCCACTGAAAAGTATTCTCATCTTGAGCACATTCTCACAGTACATACTATTTGTGTTGGTTTTTTACAGCGCGACGCATAAAAGTATGACCACTTTTAATGTATTCGCATACTTCTATGCACGGGCTTTTGCTGCCAAACGAGCTTTACACGCCTTATTTGGTAAAACCAGACAGCTTCTCATCAAAATCCCGTGCATAGAAGTATGCGAATACATTAAAAGTGGTCATAATTTTGCGCGTCGTGCTGTAACTCATCAATGCAAATATGACAAAGAATATCTTAATGCACAAGAATTATATTAACATATATATTATTATCATACGTAATTTGTATTCACTGGGTGTATGTACTATATCTATACATCATCATATATCATGGACAGTTCCTGATGGAACAACGTTTTATTTGCAGTTTATTTTCTTGAAGAAATATTTATAGCCACTAGCATAGTTCATTTTAAGTTCTTTGTAGTTGCAGGGTGATTTAGTAAATCTTTAATCACTATTTGTAACCAATTACAAATGAAAATAAATAAATAAGCAGAGCAAGTGGTTACAGGAGGGCAGTAGGGGGAAACTAAATTCCCATGCTAAGGCTACACTCCCAATCAATGTCAACTCAGCTGTAATATTATTGAATAATAAATATTTATAAAGTATTTATTTCTTGGGTTGTTGTGATCCTATATAATACGATGAAGAGGAACGCCAGCCATCATTTATGGTTTTGACTAACCCACTGACGTGCGCATTGATTGGCAGCAGGGGCGTAGCCAGGATTATGCCGGGGGGGGGGGGGGGGGGGGGCAAAACCCGTTTTCAGAACGACCAAAAAAAACGGTCAACACGATATAGGAGGGGGCCCCTTGGCAGCCTATCCATGAAATGCTTTGCATGTCGTTCACTGAATTAAGTATCGCATATGTAGATAACACATTGCGCGCACATTTGGATCACGCGCTAAGCGTCCTAATGTGCATTTCATCATGTCATGGTGCACCAAGAGTGATCGATTTTTGCACTTAAGATTTCTCGCTCCAACAGCGTTTGCCAATAGGTTCAAAAAATAAATTTGCTGGAATTTTGAGCGCCTTCAATAGAGCTTATTATAAGTTGATCTGGGAACAAGGTCAATGCACAGCTTTGAACGGTTGGGATGACGGGGGCGGATCTAGGCGAGGGTTGCAAGGGTGCGCAACCACTTTGAAGATATCCGATACAAGGCTAGATCTTTCGACACCAGGTGTCCCTTACAACATTGCACATCTCCCTGAACAAAATACTGGATCTGCCACTGGGTGTCCCTTACAACATTGCACCTCTCCCTGAACAAAATACTGGATCTGCCACTGGGTGTCCCTTACAACATTGCACCTCTCCCTGAACAAAATACTGGATCTGCCACTGGGTGCCCCTTACAACATTGCACCTCTCCCTGAACAAAATACTGGATCTGCCACTGGGTGTCCCTTACAACATTGCACCTCTCCCTGAACAAAATACTGGATCTGCCACTGGGTGTCCCTTACAACATTGCACCTCTCCCTGAACAAAATACTGGATCCGCGCAAGAATGAGACTGCGCTAGTTCTGGTATGTCTTAATTTGTTATCGGCTTTACCTCAAGTAAATATTACGCTATCATCGTGCTGTCTTGACCGGCTACCTTCAGATCTTGATTTGCGCACGCTTCACGCCGATCATTCCTTGCACTGAGTGCTTTGTTTCCACTGAGTGTTGCGCCTTCTGTCTATCGTCTAGCAAAATTGTACTAGCCCAACTCAATCTGTTGTCAAACAGAAAACAAGAAAGCGCAATGCATCTAGAGTCCTTTTGGTCTTAGAAACATGAGTAAACATGTAAACATCTTGCTCTATCAGGTCATTCTAAATCTTTTACTCTGCAGCTCTGACGGTGCGGAATGTTCGGAGCTTGGGCTCCCTGTGTTCTACCCAAATCACGTCTTCCCGTGATGCCATTGTGTCAGTATAACCAACATGGCGAACTTGTAGGATTGGAATAAGAAGAAAATATCGCTGATTGAATGGTAAGAAATGCAAAAAAACACCAAAGAACTAGTGAAAAACGGAGTTAAAAGTTCCTTGATGTTCCTGGAGTGTTTTATTCTGAGTTTTCTCTTTGTTTTTAGTGTATTTTTCCAATGACATTTTTCACGCCTGGAGATTGTTCACACGTGATGTTCATTAGTCGCTTGACTTCTTCTTGGCTGCTGGAATACTACACTGGACATTGTTATCTCGGAAAAGGCCTTATTTAGTAATGTGAGTCATCTTTATGTGCTCTTTTCTAACGTTTTAAGTCGCTCCAAAGACAAAACAATTGTTTGGGTATGGGTTGCAATATTTTATCCCTACCCCTCCCCTGACAGAACTACACTCACAGGAATATATTGATGGAAAAATATATAGAGTATTGCATAATTCTAAATGTTTTCTCATTTTCATAACATTTTAAGTTCTAATTTTCTGAAAGAATATATTGTTTCCAGAAATAAAGATGACGGCTGATTTTAATTCACTTTTTTCCATTTTTTGCTTTCTTTCAGAGCCACAAATTTGGAGATGTTTATAAATAGCTTGAACTGTAAGTTTTCTGAGTGACATGTATTTCCTGGTATATCACATGGATATTATAGCTGTATGCATACAGGAAAATACATGGATCAATGATAACCACTTAAGAAATCTTCTTTATTTGATACTACACAAGGTATTTTCTATGTGTACATTATAAGAGATCTTGAACAGGAGAGTTATACTGGATAAATTGATAGAGAATTTCTGAAAATTTTCATTTACCTGGGAGTTAAAAAATTGTTCTAAGGTTTTGTCATGAATGTAACATTCGGCCCTCACATATAGTTTGTTCAAATTAGCATATCGCAATAATGATGAAAGCTCTTGAAATTGGCATTGATATTTTGGGGAGTGGGATTTCTTTCTGATAGCCCATGCAGTGATCAAAGATTCAAATGAAGACAGCCTCAAAATATTACAGCTCATGCAGTTCGGTATTATAATTTTATTTGTCTGAGTCATGCATCTATTAAGTGGGCTTTTTTTAGAACCAACACGCATCCTTATTGCAGAGGTAAGTTGACATTGTGTAAAGAGAGTGCATCAGAAACATTTATTTATTATTACTATTACTACAATTGAACAAAGGTAAGCAGTTTGAAGGATTTATGCTTTCTCTACATCTACAAATTACTAAACTTCTAAAATAATTGGCTTGGATTTATTTTTGAAATTTTTTGGATTATCTTAAAAATGCACAATTTGCTAGAGTTACGCAGAGTATTTTCATCTTGGCCCTGAATATCAGGTAAAATGCATGCATAGTTTGGCTGTTTGCCTTTTGGCATCCGGAATAAATCAACAAAGTGGTTTCATTCTTTTTCCATTTATTTTACAAGGAGCCCATCCCATTCTTTTATATTTTATTGCATAATACAGTCATTCCATTTCCATTGGATAGCATAGTTTCTAGAGCTTCAATATTAATTAAACAAGTTGTTTATTTTCAAATTAAGAATTATTACAGAGATTTTTCTTGACATTAGTTTACTGGAACAGGTTTGTCGTTCGTATCTATAGCATAAGAAAAAGTCACTTCAGCTTCTTCAAAAATATTTGTAGAATAATTACAAACTCTAAACAAGAGAACTAGAATTTGAATTGTTCGATCTTGTTTTACTTGGTATTTGAAGATTTTACCAAATTATCCAATCATTTTACACAGATGAAAATATATTACATGCGTATCCTATTTTCTATGTCCTTTAACTGTGAAAATATAGTGTGCCCAGTATTTTCTGCCATGTTCAAAATGGATATATATGCATTGATTTGATCCTGATTCCTAAAGCAGAGAGGTACTGTTTTTTGTGCTAGAGAAACAATATCCAATTGGCATATATGGTATAAGCAACTACACATACATGTAAGCAATAATTAAATACAATACATTTTATTAACCCATCCCCATGGGGATTTTCAGAGTTATTTTACAGAAAACATGTAATTAATAGAATGTATATACTGTATTTTTTGTGCAATGCATGTGAAAATAAACAATCCTAAATCAAATGGGAGAATGTAATAAGTACTATTGTACACATTTGGAGCTTGCACTCTCAAAGTAATAGTTTGTCTTTATAATGCAGAGTTAAATTTTTGTGAAGCTACACTTGATATAAACGGTTCAATACAAACACTATACAATATTTCAGTGTCAAACTGTTTTTTCACCAGAAATGTAATGATTCGAATGATCAGCTTTCTGAGAAAATAATTGGCTACTAAAATCTAGAGGATTTTCCAGGGTTCAGTTAGGACATTGGATAACTTTTCTTTCTTATCAGATGAATTATGGTTTGATGATATTTATTGTGATATCAAGCTCCACATTAGATATTGCAGAATGCTTTGTTCATACAGTACTTAAATAATAGATTACCAACCCACCCATGGTCTTGCACATAGTAATTGCTCACATTATGCTCAACTCTCATATACTAACAACTGTTTACAGTGAAATAGGTCCCTCTGGTGTACTTCTAGATTCAATGAATACAGAATACAGGTGAGTAACTGATATATGGAAGATATCATCACAAGATAGTGGTGAGGTACTAGTTTAATGCTTGTATAGATATTGTCCAATACTGGTATTCATCCTTATCATACTGGATTTGTTTTATTATTGGTGCAGTCAGCAGTTCAATATCAGAAAAAGTTAAGCAACTAAAGGAGGAAAAAAGGATAATTGCAGCAGATTCAGATTGAGTGTTTTTATCAGCTGAATGTGCTCCCAGCTGCCTAGAAGCATCATGCATTCTGCATAGAAACCTGCAAATTTAGGGGTTGCAACTATCACCACAAATAGCACTGTGAAATGCTCAATCTGAATCCGCTGTATCTCTAGATCTATGCAGTTAAGTAGTATCACCTTAGCTATTGTTAACTTACTTTTGGTGAAATAAATACAGGATAGTAGCTGATAACTTTAAGATATGCAGCTATTTAAAAAAGGTTGAAGGGGTAAACGGTGATTGGCAATCCTGTAGGTGAACAGTTGATAAGGTAAAAAAAAAAAAAAGACCTTTTCAATTGAAATTTCACAAGATGAACAAGCCACACTACTCGTCATCTAACATCTTTGCTAATTGGTGCAGACATTGTTTAGGTATGAATATGAAAACATTCTTATTGTCCCACAGTTCCTCTTGGTCATGGATTTACTGATCCCCATTTGCCAGTTGCCCCTCAACCTCTTTTGAAATAGCTGTGTAAACATAAGATAAATGAAGGATGCAATAGCAAATGCCTGCCATAACATCGGATTTCTATCTTTTCTATCGGCATCCAACATTGTATGTGTATAAGGTGTTTAGATTTTGAAAAGCATAGAGAACCTGCTTAAAATGATAAAAATTAAACTAAACACAAACTTCTGAATCACCAAATATTTATGTTTTAAGGATGAGACAATTACTTTCATGTCATTTCTTAGATTCACATTAAGTTTAAACAGAGTAAAATTAAATACAAACATAAATGCTTAACTCGGTCTATTTAATTTCCAATATTGTTTAAAATGTTAAAAATTAAATAAAATATAATTACATGAAGTTCAAACTCTTCTAAAGTCCATTTTCAAAATTAATGTTCTTGTTACAATGATGCAACTAAAGCATTGTACAGTTTATTTGTACAATATAGTTTTCTCTTACTACCATAGTACAGTCATCCCATACACTGACTGGTACATGAGACAAGAATGTGTTGGTTGTTTTCAAGAATGAAGAGTTGCCTGATATGAGCAGTTGTAGTCTCATGTGTTTGGTGATGAATGCATTCAACTTTCTCTGGATCTCCTCAGTCATTTGTGATTTGGTAATCTCTAAATGAACAGGTCTTTGTGTTGTGCAAGATAACTATGAAAAGCTTGCCCTTTTCTCCTTTGGAGATCTTGTAGTCAAGCAGCCCAGCAAAGTCTATCCCCACGGACTCAAATGGTCTTCTTCACTCAATACAGTTGCTCCATATAGCTTTGCGCTGAACATCTTGCAAGTGTTACGACTGCTTATTAGTTTCTTCACTTTGGATCTTAATTGTGTTATCCGCAATTCTTCTCTTATTGCTGCCATTGTGTAGGTCACAACCAGGTGGTTGACAATCATGTGGATGTGATGTATAAGTATTTTGGTGAACATTCCTGGCTTGATGTATGTTGCCTTGTAGCCTGAGATCAACCCTTCACTCTTAAGGATGGCACTTCCCTCTTCCCTGATGACTTTCCAGCCTGGTACCTTTAGGTTCAGCCGCATGTTATCTCTTGCATCAGCAATGTCATCAGTGTGATTACCTTTTCTCCTTGCCTTTTCTTTGCCTGGGCATTGTACAGGAAACATAAGGCCAATGCGGTTAATCTTGGAACTTTCCAGTAACTGTGCTTGGCTCACCTTTTTCAGCAAATAAAGTTGCTTTTATCACAGGTCTGATCTACTTCCTGATGTTCCTCAATGTTTCTACCTTTGGTTTCTTAAGAGACTGGAGATCCTGCCCTTCAAAAGTATTCTGTCCAGCCAAGGAGTATTGGTTAGCAAACAGGCCCTCCAAAAAATTTGAGATGGACTCTGAACCAATGCCAGAGAGATGGTAGTGAGATGCCTGATGCATGGAGTGCCAAGCTTACACTTGATAGTTTCTGTTCAGCCAAAGAGGATTGGTTAGTTTGCAGACAGGCCAGAGATTTGAGATATAACCTGAGCCAAGCAGATAGCAGTGAGATGCCCTTGACAATAAGTGCCAAGCTTATCACTGATGTTCTTATTGGTATTTCAGTGGATGAAGAGCCACTCTGTCTGCAGAAAGCCACCACTAAATCCCATTTTTTATGTTATGATGTTTTCTATCTGGCCAAAGAGGGTTGATTAGCAGACAGACCTCCCAGATGGTTTGAGATGGAACCTGAACCAGTGGTAGTAGTTGAGGTTGAGTTCTTTAAAGCAGATGTTAGTGAGGTGCCCAAAGGAAGAAGTACCAGAGCTCACCAATGGGTGAGGGATGGGGCAGATAAAGAGGAAGGCATTGCAGCTGTTGAAGAAGATGTATAGAATACTTGGAGTGACTGACCATATTCTTAACTACTGAAGAGATGGAAAAAAGTTGCCAACAATAAACAGTGACAAGCAAGAATAATGGCCAAGCAAACAATGAAACAAAGTGAAAAATAGTCCGTAGGTAGCTGTTTAAACATTTCAGTTTACAGCTGGCAAGAATATCTGGTTCATGTGTAGAGATAATCTTGTCCTCCAACTACTTGGTCAGTTCATCTATCACCTCCTTACTGAGAACATGGAAATTCATGTCTCATCTAAGGATTCCAGATCTTATTTAACATCCAACTGCATCAGTGCTCCATGATTGTAGTAGCCTTTGGTCTTAAGATGGACTGTTGACTGTTATTACATGTTGCAGACAACTCGTGTGGACTGCACTATGTAACAACATAGTTTTTCTGACATCATTGCAGTGCATATTTGCAGACTCGTTATGATTGGACCGATGTGATTGTGGTACCTGTAGTTTTGGACATTGAATGATGTTATTGATGTACTGTATACAAGACTGGTTATTGTTGGACTGATGTGATTATGGCACCTGTAGTTTTGGACATTGGATGATGTTAATGATGTACTGTATACAAGACTCGTTATGGTTGGACTGATGTGATTATGGCACCTGTAATGTTGGACATTGGATGATGTTAATGATGTACTGTGTACAAGACTGGTTATGGCTGGACTGTTGTGATTGTGATATCTGTAGTGTTGGACATTGGATAGTGGTAATGATGTACTGTGTACAAGACGGGTTATGGTTGGACTGATGTGAATGTTGTATCTGTAGTACTTTTTATTGTGGAATTTGTTATGTGAAATTGATAAAATGCATATTATAATGCAATTTAAAAAAGTATTCTAATTGTAAACCTAAACCCCCAATCTCAAATCTATTTCTCTAGATGACCATACTAGTGTACTGAAGCTGTTGATGCAACAAAACATGATCTAAAACTAAAAACAATTTGTGAGATGGATGATAAAGCTTATCATTATATAGGCCATTAGTTAGATAGCAAAATTCAGAACAAGAAAGCAATGTGCAAAATTTTGTCAAGGTATGATCCTGGACAAATACCAGTGATTCTACACTGTGAAGCATCTTCAGCATCTTGTGTTTGCTCTATTGAACATTTATACAAGTCTTCAATAAACTGAATATAACTACAAGATAAAGAACAAGACAGGAATGTGTCAATCATTCAAATATGATGGCCTTGTTGCAACTCATTATTAAACATTTTATGAAATACAGAACAAGACAAGAATGTGTCAAGTATATTAGAATCATCCAAATATGATGGACTTAATTCAACTCACTATTGAACATTGTACAAGATACAGAACAAGACAGGAATGTGTCAAGTATATTAGAATCATCCAAATATGATGGACTTGATGCAATGCACTATTGAACATTGTACAAGGTACAGAACAAGACAGGAATGTGTCAAATATATTAGAATCATCCAAATATGATGGACATGATGCAACTCACTATTGAACATTGTACAAGGTACAGAACAAGACAGGAATGTGTCAGGTATATTAGAATCATCCAAATATGATGGACATGATGCAACTCACTATTGAACATTGCACAAGATACAGAACAAGACAAGAATGTGTCAAGTATATTAGAATCATCCAAATATGATGGACATGATGCAACTCACTATTGAACATTGTACAAGATACAGAACAAGACAGGAATGTGTCAAGTATATTAGAATCATCCAAATATGATGGACATGATGCAACTCACTATTGAACATTGCACAAGATATTGAACAAGACAGGAATGTGTCAAGTATATAAGAATCATCCAAATATGACGGACTGGATCCAACTCACTATTCAACATTCAAGTACAAGAAACAGAACAAGACTTGGATGGTCAAGATTAATACAAGAACACATGCAGGCAAAATATCCAGGGTATGTACAGCAATAAAAAGTCAGAACTGACAAAGGATAACAACTTGTTGTCCTAATTATGTCATGACCCTCTCAGTCAATGTCAGTAACAACCTCAGTTTTTAGGGATTAACACAAGCTAGGGTAACCAATCCCTGGGGCGTGCCCCATTAACTGTCTAAAAGGAAGTTACTTTCACTGTCTAAGTCATTTCATGTCACAGATGGGTCATGACTTAAAATATTTGTTGGTCAGAAATGCTGGTGGAACATAGACAAGCAATGATATATTATGAATCAAGTCACGAAAAAGAAGATTTCACCATCCTGCAGCAAAAAAGTATATTACAGGAAAGCCAGTCAGGGATATTAGCCAAAAGTGAAGTATTCATGGATCCATGCTATGAAGAAAAATGTATGTAATATATCCTGACTTATGAAGAACTGATAGCACATGGATGTATACAGAATCATAGCACAGTATTGATCTGGAAATACTACTGGAAATGTAGCTTTCAGCCTCACATAGTGAACAGCATAATACGATGTAGAGTACACTGTAGTATGGTCATTCTAGCCCTTCTTTTTAACTCTTTAACTTTATCTTAATAACTTGAAAACACCTTATTGATATTGAAATAAGGACCAGTTAAAATGGTGGTTCTGTCTTTATTGCTGCCATTTGACTGTAAACTTAGCAAGTCTATCAGTGCTGAGTATTTGTGAGTCTTCTCTCTCTCAAAATATTTTCTTTTTCTTTGAAGTCACTAGAAAATGTCTTTATAGTTTCCAATGCATTTCTTATATGCATATTTTGTAATGTTGTTTCTATCTATAACATAATGAGGTATCCTCATTTTTATTTCAATCATCATATTTAATAATACTTGGTGTGCCACACACTGTATTGTTGTAAGAATTCTCTTTGATGCCATAGACACTATTAATAGACATCAGTCATAGTTTGGTGAAAAGACATTATTTATGAATTGATACTTAAACCAAGGACCTTATTAAACCAGAAGAAACTTATTAAACTTAATTTAGCTAGTAAACAATTTTTAAATTACAAAATCAAAATGCAATGGAACTAATTTTGATATAACAAAGCCTCGCAATAAACACTTCAGATATATCAATTTTACTATGCATTGCAAGATGTTTAGCCTTTTCAAACACAAAAATATTTCCTCATACAAATACAAACTAATGTGCCAGATAAAAACATTTGCAGCCTTCACACACACTTAGTATGAGAGAAAATGTATTTTTGGCAGGAGAACATGAGATATCTTTAAATTTACCTTTGATATAATATTTAGATTTCCGATGACTTATTTCACTAATCATAATAAATTATATCCACAAAACAAGAAAACAGTGTTGTATAGTGACCTCTGCAATAACATCCTTCACTGAGTGGTCAATTCTAACAAACAATACTATTTGTAAAGCAAGAGAGGTGTACAAGGAAAGAGATCCACCAACCAAGCAGCACTGGCAACAGGCAGAACTGAGATGGACTTCAAAGGAAGCTGTCCATTTGTGAAGCTACGTGTACAGAAAACAGGAGCAGAAAAAGCAAAGTCAACAATGATATAAAGGAGTTGAAGCTAGCATACAAAAGATGGTAAGGCAACTTGTACACTTAACCCATTAAGCAAGGTTTTCTGGAAAAAGTGGGTTGGATGAGGGATACATTGCAGACAGACAGAAGGAGTCATAACCATATAACCGTATCCAGCACAGTGATGCCATGAAACAAGTTACCTTGTTTTTCAAGTTTTTTTCTGACGCAAGTTGGTGAGTACAAGAGAAGACTGTGCAGAGAACCTGATCAAGAGAAATCAAATGCTGAAGATGAATAATGAGACATCTTCAGTGAATCCATCCAGCAAGTTCACATTCACATTATATCCATATTATTTGTGCATCAAGAAGAAGGGAGAGAAAACATCCAGACACCCTTATGGAGAGAAAGTAGGTTTAAACATAAGATAGATGGCTGTACACCACCTGATACATAACCAGTTATATCAATGTGTTTGTGAAGCATGAAGGTTTGATGAATGAAGAGTACTGGACCCTGTATTGGTAATAACTGATTCAGGGATAGACCAAGAATTGCTTACAAGTCACACATGAAGAAGATGAAAAGCACAAGGCGTTGAAGAGTAATCCCTGATCGTCCAGAGGAAGCTGGAGATGTTCTGAAAGGTGTGTTAAAACTATGGCAACATACCAGCCACTGCTGGACTACTGCTATTCCAACAACTAAAGTGTTAAAGAGTACTGTATTGGAAGCTCTTGCCTCAGAAACTTAGAGGGAACATAAAATTTGTTTAAAAAGAAAATAATTTATAACAATTTAATTTTAACACTTTATGTACTTGTGAAAAGGATGGAGCCAATATGATTTATTCACAATGCATATTTGGTGGACGGCTTTGGAAGAAAACTGGATTGCAAATGGTCTTTGAATAATTAATGTTTAACCTAGTATTAGATACTAAATATTAGCATTGTAGTTTGTTTGGACAACTAAAACCATTTTTTTATAATAGTGAGGAAGTCACATTTTATTTCTTCTTTTAAAAGATTTAATCAAAATGTAGCTAAAACATTTTTAAATAGTACATTGTGTTTTTAATACTGTAAACAAGAAAGGGAATATTCATACACAGGGTAGTGATAAAGAAAAAATAAATCCCATGATATGACAAGCATTTACTATTGCATCCTTCATGTACCTTGTGATTCTATCTTACACTTATCAATTACTATTCTGTATTTATTTCACCAAAGTAAGTTAACAATAGCTAAGGTGATACTACTGTTTTGCATTATTGATTGGATTTTTGTTTTTACTTCTATTACTGTTATTGAACTATTGACTTCATCAACACTACGTAACTCCATTAAGATTAGACTAAACATTAGTTATATTTATACAAGCATTAACTAGTACCTTACCGCTATCTTGTGATGATATCTTCCATGTATCAGTTACTCACCTGTATCCTGTATTGATTGAATCTAGAAGTACATCAGAGGTAAGTATTTCACTGTAGACAGGTGTAGTATATGAGAGTTGAGCATAATGTGAGAAACTACTGCGTGATATACCAACCACAGAGGGGTTGGTAATATTCCAACAAAGCATGCCGCAAAATGTATTGTGGATGTTTATAGCACAAAAAGTAATATCCACACACACAATGTTCCTGTGGAAAACAAATTTGATCTTGGTATAGAACCTTGAAAACATGATTATTTATCTAGTAATACCAACCATAGCATCCCAGGTGAAAATTCATTGTTTTTGTTAACAAAACAATTTGGCACTAGATTTTTTAATTTGGCACTAGCACAAGAATGAAACTCTGACTGAATAAACAAGAGACTGTTATTTTTAGGGTGCAAGCACTAAGAGCACAGACTGTCAGTCCCAGTACAGATGTTGCAGTACACTAAGCAAATCATAGTATTTTGGTGTCAGTCATGTGTGTTGCACATTTAATGCTAGCCTCTATTATTTGTTGCCTACCAGTACTACCAGTAATACCACGGTTCTTGGGTAACACTATCACCAAATTTTAGACATCTTTAGCATCTCAGAATACTTTGTATCACAGTCTTGACTGTTTTTTGCTCATTCTTAGTCATTGTATTATAACAGGAGAGTTGCCAGAGGGGCCGATATGCTCTCTAGACATTACAAGCCTTAGTTCCCAAAAAGCCGTGCATACTAGGCTACTATATTTCCAAATCTAATGAATCAAATTCAGTTCATAATTGATTGGTCCTTGATACATAGCACATTAAGAATTTTCTAATTTTTGTCCAGTCAATTTCAACAATATGGACCACATAAGCCTGTTCAAAGAAATTAATGTTAAGTACAACATTTATGCGAGATGTTAGTATTTATTTCAGAAATGATCCTTATCCAGCTTATTAGAATAATTATATCCTGGAATGACTGTAGGAACTATGCTATGAAATGTAAATGTGAATAGCAACAATGAAAATATAGACAGAGAAGTATGTGCTATGAATTGAGAATGGAGTATGTGAGGAAATTGTGAGTAGGGACCAAAGGAGTGTCTGAAATATATTAAGGGCAGCCGGCTGTTATTTATATCTTCATGGGCAGCTCACCAACCAATCAATTTGCAAAGTTTGAAAAATAATCAATCAATGTTAATTCTGTCAATAGCCAATTCATCAGTCTTCAATAATCAGTGTTTACCTCTTAGCTTTATTAAGTTGTACATAAAAAATCTATCCTTGTTTTATGAGGGTAGCACATATAGCAAGTGGCTAACAAACCTGTAGCCCTTATTAATAAAATAATATACTAGTAATCCACAAATTGATGAGTTTGTAATGCACAGTTTGAAGGTAAGTCTAATGGGAACCCTAATTGTGGACCACAGTTCATAATAAGTGAAATGCTATGATGATACCGATAAGTGGATGTTTGTAAGAGTCTGGTCTGACCCCTATTGCAATAAAATCTCTCTCTAATGAAGGGTTATCATTTTGAACCCATTAGTTCTGAGAACTCTTGGCAGGTAAGAGTCAAAAATCAGTCACAAGCTGAAATAGATTTTTGTTCAGAATTTTATTAGCGATAGCAGTAGATTTTTTGATAAGTACGGTCACTCTATATTTTTTCTGATATACCAACACAACACAGAACTTGTGCTTAATCAAAAAGCCAGTCACATATTCAGCTAAAACTAGAATTGAAATCATGGGATGAGAAAATATAAATACATGCATGAAGAGTTCTGGTCTACTGCCATAAGTGCATGCTCAGGGGATTAAAAAATGGGGTAATATTTTGTAAAATATGCAATTTTTTAAAATTTGCTTAACGGTACAATCTTGAATATTTAGTGAAAACTGTGCTTGACAAGAAAAATGATACTAAGATATAGCATATTTTACAAAATATCATACCACTTTTTAATCCCCTGAGCATGAGTTTAGAGAAGTAGTGTGGAACTCTTGATGTGTGTATTGTAATTTACTTCATGGTTTAGCTATTTATAGTATTTTTGGGCATTCTTGAATATGCTAACAGAGTTTCCATCTCAGTGGAATTATTTTCTATTCTGAAAATTAATGGTTTTCTGTGAGGGAGGTCTTGCATAATTGGCATTGTAACCCCTAGCTTAACGCTACATTCATGACAGACTGAGGAGAGAATACCAAGGGTCACCTTATGTTACTTCAGACAATTATTTGAATGTAACAAGTTTTACTGACAGCAATGCTTTATTAAATATTTCTAATTCCACTTTGGAAATGGATTTCAAAATTACTTCACATCAAAGTCTGTTTATTTTTAGTTACCATATTAACAGACTTATGTTTGAAAGTCCTGTTTCTTGTTTTACTATTTGGATTTGATTTACTCTCCTGTTCAGTTTATTCTTGTGATGTACATCAGAGTGATTCCATTTAACCTGCCAAACAAAACCTAATAGTGAATGTCTAATGGCCAATTGAAAGCACAACAAGAAAGATGTTGGTGTCATTACCCACTCTTGTCGGACCAGGAGCGTCAATTTCATGGGTTGAATGGAATCACTCTGTTTTCCTTATTGATCCTATGATGCTAAGTAATAAAGGCATGCCAGCCAGCCAGCAAACCATTCCACTACCCCCACCCATACAGTATGTTCCCTGTGACTATTGAGAAATAAAAATGTTGAGACAAGGGGGAGGGGTGAACTACACATACGAATCATTACATTCGTTTGAGGTATGCTGCAAATGACTTGGGGACTAAAAACTACAAGGCCTTGGTCTACATTAAAACTACTCAAAACAGGCTAAATTACATATTGAATTTTACATGTACAAAACATGCAGTGACAATATATCGAGATGTTGCTTGATATTCACAATTATGAAATACACCAATTATGGTGTCACAAGCCTACCAAAATGAAAGATCCAAATGTTCATGGACTTTAACCTGTTGCCCGTATAATTGTATCAAACAAAGTTTTAAGTAAAATCACTCTACACCTCACTAAAATTTGATCAAAACTATGGGATACTTTGGAATGATTGGAGTCTATATTTCAAACAATAACAAAAAACCTTCAGTGGATTTGATTATATTGTCTTCATATCCCTGGACTTCTCTATGATTTACGACTTGAAATAGAAATAAAAGAATTCTGGTCAATTACAACTGGGTTTAACTCACATTGGGGGGAGGGGGTAGCAACATATTGGGGGGGAGGGGTCGAAGTCTTATACTGGGGGAGGGAGTTACTCGTATAGGGGGGAGGGAAATATTCTTAGGGTAGGGGAGGGAGAATCTACTTAGTAGGGTGGTAGGGGTTTTTCATGACTTTCTTCTGATTTATACTTTGAAATTTTCCAGGAGTCCCATAGACACAGAGAAGTGGGCACTTAGGATCCTTTTGGTAAGTTGTCAAAGTTCACCTTGTTAATTTTTTCCCTTGTAATTTTTTCCCTTGTAATTTTTTCCCTTGTAATTTTTTCCCTTGTAATTTTTTCCCTTGTAATTTTTTCCCTTGTAATTTTTTCCCTTGTAATTTTTTCCCTTGTAATTTTTTCCCTTGTAAATTATGGTTGTTGTGTTTGAAATAAAGTTTGATTTTGGACTTGGTGGTTTTCCTGTGTTTTTTAATGAATTCCATCTTTACCCTCTCCACGCCCTTTTTGGACTTGCAAAAAAAATACCTCCCCGAGGTCCTACCAGCACCAAGTCTCACTACCCCGGTAGACCAGGACCAGGCAGTACTTTCTGTCCCGACAAGAGCCATCTTATGAAACCACAACCAGTTGGCTGCTCTGAAGATGAACACTGTCAATAGGGATATCAGACTCTGAAACCCCATACAGATTCTTGAGAGTACCTCGATGGCAAAGCCAGCCTTGGTACTGTGAGGGTCAGTGCAAGTACGAGTCTTACAAGATAACCATTCCCCACTACCCATAGGTTTTACTGCACAACAGTGATGTATATCTTGGAGTGGTGTGATTAATAGACTTAAGGCGGTATTCAGACTTCCATTAAGTGTATGTGATTATCAACCTGGTGTGCGAAGACTAAAATAACGAAGTTTCTAGGCTACTAGACTTGTGAAAAATGAGCTGGTCTATCCCGAAAAGGAAACTACCAACATGCAATTTAATATGAAAAACTAAGCCGAAGTCCTTAGGTGTTAATGTATTTATGAATTCATCACATGACCATCAACTAAGTCCATAATTAATTCTGTATCTGCTAGGGGACTGGGCCTATAATTAATTCAGTATCTCCTAGGGACTGGGCCTATAATTAATTCCGTATCTGCTAGGGGACTGGGCCTATAATTAATTCAGTATCTCCTAGGGACTGGGCCTATAATTAATTCAGTATCTCCTAGGGACTGGGCCTATAATTAATTCAGTATCTCCTAGGGACTGGGCCTATAATTAATTCAGTATCTCCTAGGTTACCAGACCTATAATTAATTCAGTATCTCCTAGGTTACCAGAACTATGATTTTTTTGACTTTAATGTAATAAAGGTGCTAAGGGGACTAAGTTTATATTACATCTTTTGCAGCTTACAGTCATGTGCTAGTTAATGAACCACCAAAACACTTCACATCTAAAGATCCGTATCATAAGGTAAGGCCAATTACAATATAGCATTTTAGAAGAGGATTTTGATCATCTCATTACCAATCAAATATTTTCTACATGACTGTTGGTTGCAAAAGCCCTAGTTTTTATCTGTGTTAGATACCTAGCCTATAATTCCTTCATTTATGTTTTAAGATCAGTACTTGCTAAGAGGTTTAAACATTAGTTTAACAGAGTAGATTTCATATTGGGAATAAATAGATACAGGATTAACAAAATGCAATATAGTAATGGGAAGCCATTCCAATGTCAGGACATGTCATGCTGTCTAACATGCCAAGAATCATATGAAATCCACTCTATCAATGTTACACTAAGGGGAACCGAGCTGTTACAGTCTAGATATTCAATGGTTACATTCTCGTCCCTAAAAAAGTTTTCATTTGTTTAGCATGTGTCATTCTAATAGCGAAAGAAAATCTAAATAGCTTCCAGTTTATTCCTAGTCAATTGTTTCATATGGTAGATGTGACCTCTACATGTTTTTCTTAATGTTTATCTTGTGTTTATTTCCTAAGATCAGTTTTTTCACCAGCAAAACAACTTCTTAACAGAAGTGAACGGGTCGTAAATAAGTAGTGAAAAATGAAATATTTGCACTGTCGATATTTGCATTTCCAAATCATAAGCAACTACATGTATCGCAATGAACTGCATCGCATTTGAGCTAAAAATAAGTTTTCAATTTTCTGCCAATGTTTAAATTATCAAGTATTTGGTTTCAAAATGTTTCAAATTTGGACAGCTTGTGCATATAATATAAGTGCATTGGACATTAATTCATAGTAAAACAACTCTTGGCTTTACTTGTAATAATAGTTTCATTTCATTCAAGTCTAATGGTTTCTTGAATTTGAGGTATGGTGTTTCAATGCCATTCTTTGATGGCTCACCTTGTCCTCTATTCATTCATTTTCCATTTCACATTTTCCTTGTTTGGCTTGGATTTATTTTTTTGCACTTTTTGTGTATTATTTCAGAATTTTGCACAGCTGATTTTTGGTATTTCCCATCATAACTTTGGGAAATATTATGATACTTTGAGAAATAGTGCAATTTAGGCAGACTTTGTCTGTATGATGTATCAAAAATAATTTTAGAAGAAAATTAATTTCATTTGACAGAACGATACATGTTTTGTACATAGTTGCTTTGGTTAATTGTAAACATCTTACCTTAGAAATGCTTCAACTTAAAATAGAAATGTTTTTGTCGCATTTTCCAAAAAAATAATAAATTTGCCACAAAAATATCTTTGTGATTAATTTTCAAAAACACTTCATATTTAAAATGATTTGACAGTGCTGAATTTTTGTTACCAATCTTTTAATTGGAAATTCATTTTATTTCCAATTAAGATCAAGTGTATTGAATTAATAACAGTGTTTTTAAGACCTCAGTTTCATGAAAACTTATAGTTCAAAATATATTTCATTTCTGTTATATATTACTTATATTATTGATTTGTTGTATCTTTCTTGGTTGATAAAATTTGTTGGAGAATATTTTATGTTTATGTTTATTTCTCAATATATTTTTTTCATTTGATTGTGATTATCAGTTGGTTTCTATAACTTGTTAGAAACTTGTTTCATATTTTTCAGTTTTCTTTATTTTTTTTCACATGATTATCTCATGAAAAAGTCTCAGAAAATGTTTAAGATTTTAAAGAAACTGAGGTCTTGTTTTGCTGGTGAAAAAACTTATTAAATTACAATCCTATGATAGAACCTTATGATATCAGTCTAGCCGAACATCATTAACGCAAGATTAGGTCACCTAGAAATGATTCAACTTCTAGTCTTCCCAGGTTGATACTCTACTTGTATGGAAGTCTGAATGGTGTCTTATGCAAGTCTATTGAGCACACCACCCCAAAATTATCACTGCTGTACACACCCATGAATAGTGAGATATGATTACCTCTGCTTTTACTTGCACTAACCTGCACAGTGACCGGCATTCATGCCAACGGCACACTCCCTTCAAATCTGCAGAGGGCCATCACCTGGTATCCTTACCGACAACCTTCACCTCCAGAGCAGTCATCTGATCATGGCCTCAAGGTTAGACTCTGCCAAGAGCAGCAATGTTGTACCACCTTTTTTTGGTTTCCTGGCCTGGTGGGGCAGCTTCTCTGTTTGGTGCTGATAGGACCTCGTGGGAGGTATGAAGTGTATTTCATTTTTCTGGTGTACAGATAATAAATGATAATAATATTAGATATAGGAGAGTGTGTCTAACTAGTGGAGGGTTCTCAGTAAAAGTTAGAAAAGTCACATGAAATGACCAGCCAATTGAAATGAAGTGTTGTCAAAAGATGAAAATTGAAACTGAACAGCAGTGATAAGGCTACTGTATATTTTTGGTTTTGTTTGTTTTGTTCTTCTTTACTGAGAACCCACCTACTAGTTGCTATGGAAAACTTTTGTGACTTTTTTTCCCTTCCTTATTCAGGAATAATCTAAATGTCTTACCTATTTCAGTTTTGGGTATGTACACACTCTCCTATATCTAATATTAGTGGCTAGAGGGCTGGCAGTGATGGTCATCTAGAACTAAAATTGCAGGGCAATCAGCTACTTGATTATGCTATGAAGCTGAAATTTATTAGCTTTTTTGTACTTTTGTTGTTTTGTTTTGTTTTTCCTAGTGTTTTCCCCCTAGTCTTTGCTGCTTGTGAATCATTAAGTCTGAATCTTATAAAATTAAAGGTATTTAGAAAATATTTGAAAATATTAATTAAGAATTATTTTTTTTTGTACTTGGTATTTCTAAGCAAAAACAAAATTTTTAACATTTGAGACACGATTATGTAGCTTAACTATGAGATTTGTTTTGCCAGCCCTCTAACCAAACATTTTTTCAATTGCCCTATTTCATATGACATCAGATGCAAATAACGTATTGTTGAGTTGAGTAAACAGAATTACTAAAACGCTTTGTAATTTTTTTTCGTTTTTTGTACCATTTCTTTGTGGAATAGCGATTTGTTTTGCTTGGCGACGTCATTATGAAATAGGGTGATGTTATTAATTTTTAGTATTTGGGTTTTTTCCTTTCAATTTTTCTTTCCTTTCTCTCTCTTTTTCTTTTTTCCTCTTCTATCTTTCATTCTTTTTTTGTTTTCTTTACCAGGGCTCAAAATAGTACCATATTATAACCATCTGTTTTTGGTGATAAAAAAATTTTTTGGCAGAGAAATTTCACCTGCCATTTAGGGGTACTTTGGATTTCAAAATCATTGTCATCTGTTATTAATAAAAGTTGGTCTGCATGCGCAGACTGCTATCTTGAGCCCGGTTCTTTTTTTCTTTGTTTGATAATAATAATATAAATAGCCTGCTAATTTTTTTGATATTTCAGGTATCCTTTCTTCTGGTTGTTATACTAGACAATGCCTCATCTTTTCTTCTTGTTATATTACTGTGCACAAGTCAGACAGGTTTGTGTTTTCTGAAAGTACAAGATAATAAATAATAAATAACTTGTCCTAAAGGCAGGAGCATTAAACTTAAATTTTCAAGTACTATGTCAACTAATATGCAGTTGTAAGTCAGGTATTAGTAGTTGGGTGATGGTTTGTCATTCAGTGGTAAATAAGGTGTCAGTCATTGGTTTGTAAGGTGTCATCATTGGTTGGTAAGATATCATTGGTTGGTCAGATGTCATCATTGGTTGGTCAGATGTCATCATTGGTTGGTACAGAGTCAGTCAGTGTTTGGTAAGGTGTCATCATAGGTTGGTCAGATGTCATCATTGGTTGGTCAGATGTCATCATTGGTTGGTCAGATGTCATCATTGGTTGGTACAGAGTCAGTCAGTGTTTGGTAAGGTGTCATAATTGGTTGGTAAGTTGTCAGTCAGTGTTTGGTAAGGTGTCATCATTGGTTGGTCAGATGTCATCATTGGTTGTAAAGGTGTCTGTCATTGGTTGGTACATTGTCAGTAAGTGGCTGGTAAGATGTCATCATTGGTTGGTACAGTGTCAGTCATTGGTTGGTAAGGTGTCAGTCATTGGTTGGAACATCGTCAGTCAGTGGCTGGTAAGATGTCATCATTGGTTGGTACAGTGTCAGTCAGTGGGTTGTAAGGTGTCATTGGTTGGTAAGGTGTCATTGGTTGGTAAGGTGTCATCATTGGTTGGTAAGGTGTCATCATTGGTTGGTAAGGTGTCAGTCGTTGGTTGGTAAGGTATCATCTTTGGTTGGTAAGGTGTCATCATTGGTTGGTAAGGTGTCATCATTGGTTGGTAAGGTGTCAGTCGTTGGTTGGTAAGGTGTCATCATTGGTTTGTAAGGTGTCATCATTGGTTGGTAAGGTGTCAGTCAGTTGATGGTAAGGTGTCATCATTGGTTGGTAAGGTGTCAGTCAGTGGATGGTAAGGTGTCAGTCATTGGTTGGTGAGGTGTCAGTCATTGGTTGGTGAGGTGTCAGTCATTGGTTGGAAAGGTGTCAGTCATTGGTTGGTAAGGTGTCAGTCATATGGTTTATAAGGTGTCAGTCATGTGGTTTATAAGGTTTTAGTCAGTGGGTGGTCAGGTGTCAGTCAATGTTTGGTCAGCAGTCAGTCTTATCATAATTTAGCCATTAGTTGGTGCAATTTTAATCAGTGATAATTTGGTCAGATTTCTGTTTTTGCTGATATTACTATAGAAAAGCTAGTTTTAATCATTGGGCCTACCTTCCTGTCAGTTGTCACGGGCCATTGCTTGCCTTTGTTTTACTTGAGTCAAATTCAGTTGGTTTTGTAGACAAGCTGTTGAACAAAAGCAAATGTTGGTTAGATGAGATATGACTGTTTTCATGTTATCAAAAGGCAGTAAAGGTAATGCATATGTATACATGTTAGGCCTGGTTTAGACGTCAAATTTTATCTGTGCTGAATCTAATGCGAATGAGCAAAGCCTAATAATCTGGTGACCTTACCTGTCTGTCTGTCAGTCCTGACCATTTATTGTCTGTTATTTCCATGTCAAATCCAGCTGGTTTGGTAGACAAGCTGTGGAATAAATGAATTAAAGCATGTGAGACTGTATCCAATACGAATAAAAAGATGCAGCTGGACATCGACTGTATTGGAGAAGGTATTCCTCAGTCCCATCAATTCCTTCTATTTTTGAAGACCAGGGTTTGTGAACGTTTTAAGAAGTTTTATTTCACATTATTTTATCAGTTCATTATACTAGTGCCTAGAATCTTGTTGCTTATTTTCTAAGCCAAGTTACAAAGACATTTGCAATTTTCAAGGTACAATAACTTTTCTAAGCGCTTTTCAAGCTCAGAGTAAATTTCAAATACCAAGAGCTTTAAGAGCTTGCACAAACCCTTGAGGAAGAAACTATTGACTGATCACTGATAGCCCTAGGTGGTAGATACATACCTAATGATCCCAGCATATGCACCAATCAGATGCAGTGAAGCTATAGTGTGTAACATTATATATCATCTGGTTGATTGATATCTGTAGGACATCAAAGGTAAAATACAGTTTTTGCAGGTGTTGTTTTTCTAGGTCGGAGAAACTAATCTCTTGATCAGTGTAGTAACTCTGTTGTTGCCATTATTTCATCTTTCTTCCTCGTCGTCTCCTTGTTTTTATAGAGGTAGAGACATTGTTCATTACCAAGCCATCCAATGACATACTTGTGTCTTGTTTGTCAATAATTGTCTTGTTTCAGGCTTGAATCAAAATGTATTTTGTTTCTTCACAGCTTCTAACACAATCAGTTTAAGGTGGTGTGATATGGACTTGTGCTTCACGTCCATGTGGGTTATGGTGACTGAAATTTCAAGCCGTCCAATGACATACTCATGTCTTGTTTGTCAACATGTCTTGTTTCAGGCTTGTATCAAGTGATATTTTGTTTCTTCTCATCTTCTAACACAATCAGTTTCAGGTACAGTGATATGGACTTCATTTCCACAAATAATGCCATAGGTTATGGTGACTGATATTGCCAGTGGATGTTTTCAACACATTTATAACTGCAAAGAAAAAATACTCATTAAGGAAACCTTACTAAAAGTTTGGTACATATCAATGAACAGAGACTGCTATGGGGGGGGGGGGGGGGGGGGGGGGGGGGGGGGGGGGTAGGGTTTGAGACAAGAAATTTGTCCAACAAATAAAGTTTTTACATTTTTCAAACTAACACTTAAAATATGCTTAAATTATGTCTCTTTGAGCTAATGACGTGTTATAAGTAGAAATAAAGAGAAGCAGAACCCTAAACACGAGAACCAAAAATCGAAGACATCTTGGTCGTCACGTGTTTCCAACTCTTCGATGATAAAACACTAAGAAACCCGGTAAAAAATATATAAATTCTTACCAGTCATGATTGTCGTATGTTCTTTACTATTTTAGGATGAATATTACTCCAATAAAGCTGATTTTAGTATAAAATTCAGCTTGAAATATCGAAGACATTTTCTGTACCAAGAAACGTGGTCCTCGACGTGTGAATATGCAAATACGAACAGGACCGAGATAGGCTGGGAACCGGACTACACCCGCGAGTATCCCCGGGAAGATTTCTTCTTGTCTTTCTTTTTTTTCTTCCTCATTTCTTTTTCGTCGTCTTCTCTAATTTTTATGTCTATTATTTTTTATTTCCTAAATCTATATTTTTCTCTAAATTTATGTATATGTATTTTTCTAACATTTTACTTTATAATAGGTAACGTATAATTCTACTTTTATAATTTATGGTAGTTTCCTCGTTTTTTCCCCCAGTACATAATGTTTGAAGCACACAGGACAGAAAAGGAGGTAAGAAACTTCTGCAGGCAATGTCTTTGTTTTCCACTTCCTTTGACATTCCATCCGTCCAATATACATTGTTTTGAATTGTTACGCATTCGTTCTTAGTGACGTGCGCTCTTTTCTGCTTATGCATATTATATCTTAATGATGTGCATTCATTCCTAGTGATACGTATTCATCCCTAGTGATACACATTCATTCCTAGTGATCCGTATTCATTCCTAGTGATTAGTATTCATCCCTAGTGATGCGTATTCATTCCTAGTGATGCGTATTCATTCCTAGTGATGCGTATTCATTCCTAATGATAAGTATTCATCCCTAGTTATGCGCATTCATTCCTAGTGATAAGTATTCATCCCTAGTGATGCGCATTCATTCCTAATGATAAGTATTCATCCCTAGTGATGCGCATTCATTCCTAGTCATAAGTATTCATCCCTAGTGATGCGTATTCATTCCTAGTGATAAGTATTCATCCCTAGTGATGCGCATTCATTCCTAGTGATAAGTATTCATCCCTAGTGATGCGCATTAATTCCTAATGATAAATATTTATCCCTAGTGATGCGCATTCATTCCTAGTGATGCGTATTCATTCCTAGTGATGCGTATTCATTCCTAATGATAAGTATTCATCCCTAGTTATGCGTATTCATTCCTAGTGATAAGTATTAATCCCTAGTGATGCGTATTCATTTCTAGTGATAAGTATTAATCCCTAGTGATGCGTATTCATTCCTAGTGATGCGTATTCATTCCTAATGATAAGTATTTTTCTAACATTTTACTTTATAATAGGTAACGTATAATTTTACTTTTATAATTTATGGTAGTTTCCTCGTTTTTTCCCCCAGTACATAATGTTTGAAGCACACAGGACAGAAAAGGAGGTAAGAAACTTCTGCAGGCAATGTCTTTGTTTTCCACTTCCTTTGACATTCCATCCGTCCAATATACATTGTTTTGAATTGTTACGCATTCGTTCTTAGTGACGTGCGCTCTTTTCTGCTTATGCATATTATATCTTAATGATGTGCATTCATTCCTAGTGATACGTATTCATCCCTAGTGATACACATTCATTCCTAGTGATCCGTATTCATTCCTAGTGATTAGTATTCATCCCTAGTGATGCGTATTCATTCCTAGTGATGCGTATTCATTCCTAGTGATGCGTATTCATTCCTAATGATAAGTATTCATCCCTAGTTATGCGCATTCATTCCTAGTGATAAGTATTCATCCCTAGTGATGCGCATTCATTCCTAATGATAAGTATTCATCCCTAGTGATGCGCATTCATTCCTAGTCATAAGTATTCATCCCTAGTGATGCGTATTCATTCCTAGTGATAAGTATTCATCCCTAGTGATGCGCATTCATTCCTAGTGATAAGTATTCATCCCTAGTGATGCGCATTAATTCCTAATGATAAATATTTATCCCTAGTGATGCGCATTCATTCCTAGTGATGCGTATTCATTCCTAGTGATGCGTATTCATTCCTAATGATAAGTATTCATCCCTAGTTATGCGTATTCATTCCTAGTGATAAGTATTAATCCCTAGTGATGCGTATTCATTTCTAGTGATAAGTATTAATCCCTAGTGATGCGTATTCATTCCTAGTGATGCGTATTCATTCCTAATGATAAGTATTTTTCTAACATTTTACTTTATAATAGGTAACGTATAATTTTACTTTTATAATTTATGGTAGTTTCCTCGTTTTTTCCCCCAGTACATAATGTTTGAAGCACACAGGACAGAAAAGGAGGTAAGAAACTTCTGCAGGCAATGTCTTTGTTTTCCACTTCCTTTGACATTCCATCCGTCCAATATACATTGTTTTGAATTGTTACGCATTCGTTCTTAGTGACGTGCGCTCTTTTCTGCTTATGCATATTATATCTTAATGATGTGCATTCATTCCTAGTGATACGTATTCATCCCTAGTGATACACATTCATTCCTAGTGATCCGTATTCATTCCTAGTGATTAGTATTCATCCCTAGTGATGCGTATTCATTCCTAGTGATGCGTATTCATTCCTAGTGATGCGTATTCATTCCTAATGATAAGTATTCATCCCTAGTTATGCGCATTCATTCCTAGTGATAAGTATTCATCCCTAGTGATGCGCATTCATTCCTAATGATAAGTATTCATCCCTAGTGATGCGCATTCATTCCTAGTCATAAGTATTCATCCCTAGTGATGCGTATTCATTCCTAGTGATAAGTATTCATCCCTAGTGATGCGCATTCATTCCTAGTGATAAGTATTCATCCCTAGTGATGCGCATTAATTCCTAATGATAAATATTTATCCCTAGTGATGCGCATTCATTCCTAGTGATGCGTATTCATTCCTAGTGATGCGTATTCATTCCTAATGATAAGTATTCATCCCTAGTTATGCGTATTCATTCCTAGTGATAAGTATTAATCCCTAGTGATGCGTATTCATTTCTAGTGATAAGTATTAATCCCTAGTGATGCGTATTCATTCCTAGTGATGCGTATTCATTCCTAATGATAAGTATTTTTCTAACATTTTACTTTATAATAGGTAACGTATAATTTTACTTTTATAATTTATGGTAGTTTCCTCGTTTTTTCCCCCAGTACATAATGTTTGAAGCACACAGGACAGAAAAGGAGGTAAGAAACTTCTGCAGGCAATGTCTTTGTTTTCCACTTCCTTTGACATTCCATCCGTCCAATATACATTGTTTTGAATTGTTACGCATTCGTTCTTAGTGACGTGCGCTCTTTTCTGCTTATGCATATTATATCTTAATGATGTGCATTCATTCCTAGTGATACATATTCATCCCTAGTGATACACATTCATTCCTAGTGATCCGTATTCATTCCTAGTGATTAGTATTCATCCCTAGTGATGCGTATTCATTCCTAGTGATGCGTATTCATTCCTAGTGATGCGTATTCATTCCTAATGATAAGTATTCATCCCTAGTTATGCGCATTCATTCCTAGTGATAAGTATTCATCCCTAGTGATGCGCATTCATTCCTAATGATAAGTATTCATCCCTAGTGATGCGCATTCATTCCTAGTCATAAGTATTCATCCCTAGTGATGCGTATTCATTCCTAGTGATAAGTATTCATCCCTAGTGATGCGCATTCATTCCTAGTGATAAGTATTCATCCCTAGTGATGCGCATTAATTCCTAATGATAAATATTTATCCCTAGTGATGCGCATTCATTCCTAGTGATGCGTATTCATTCCTAGTGATGCGTATTCATTCCTAATGATAAGTATTCATCCCTAGTTATGCGTATTCATTCCTAGTGATAAGTATTAATCCCTAGTGATGCGTATTCATTTCTAGTGATAAGTATTAATCCCTAGTGATGCGTATTCATTCCTAGTGATGGGTATTCATTCCTAATGATAAGTATTTTTCTAACATTTTACTTTATAATAGGTAACGTATAATTTTACTTTTATAATTTATGGTAGTTTCCTCGTTTTTTCCCCCAGTACATAATGTTTGAAGCACACAGGACAGAAAAGGAGGTAAGAAACTTCTGCAGGCAATGTCTTTGTTTTCCACTTCCTTTGACATTCCATCCGTCCAATATACATTGTTTTGAATTGTTACGCATTCGTTCTTAGTGACGTGCGCTCTTTTCTGCTTATGCATATTATATCTTAATGATGTGCATTCATTCCTAGTGATACGTATTCATCCCTAGTGATACACATTCATTCCTAGTGATCCGTATTCATTCCTAGTGATTAGTATTCATCCCTAGTGATGCGTATTCATTCCTAGTGATGCGTATTCATTCCTAGTGATGCGTATTCATTCCTAATGATAAGTATTCATCCCTAGTTATGCGCATTCATTCCTAGTGATAAGTATTCATCCCTAGTGATGCGCATTCATTCCTAATGATAAGTATTCATCCCTAGTGATGCGCATTCATTCCTAGTCATAAGTATTCATCCCTAGTGATGCGTATTCATTCCTAGTGATAAGTATTCATCCCTAGTGATGCGCATTCATTCCTAGTGATAAGTATTCATCCCTAGTGATGCGCATTAATTCCTAATGATAAATATTTATCCCTAGTGATGCGCATTCATTCCTAGTGATGCGTATTCATTCCTAGTGATGCGTATTCATTCCTAATGATAAGTATTCATCCCTAGTTATGCGTATTCATTCCTAGTGATAAGTATTAATCCCTAGTGATGCGTATTCATTTCTAGTGATAAGTATTAATCCCTAGTGATGCGTATTCATTCCTAGTGATGCGTATTCATTCCTAATGATAAGTATTTTTCTAACATTTTACTTTATAATAGGTAACGTATAATTTTACTTTTATAATTTATGGTAGTTTCCTCGTTTTTTCCCCCAGTACATAATGTTTGAAGCACACAGGACAGAAAAGGAGGTAAGAAACTTCTGCAGGCAATGTCTTTGTTTTCCACTTCCTTTGACATTCCATCCGTCCAATATACATTGTTTTGAATTGTTACGCATTCGTTCTTAGTGACGTGCGCTCTTTTCTGCTTATGCATATTATATCTTAATGATGTGCATTCATTCCTAGTGATACATATTCATCCCTAGTGATACACATTCATTCCTAGTGATAAGTATTTATCCCTAGTGATGCGCATTCATTCGTAATGATAAGTATTCATCCCTAGTGATGCGCATTCATCCCTAGTGGTGCGTATTCATTCCTAGTGATAAGTATTCATCCCTAGTGATGCGCATTCATTCCTAGTGATAAGTATTCATCCCTAGTGATGCGCATTAATTCCTAATGATAAATATTTATCCCTAGTGATGCGCATTCATTCCTAGTGATGCGTATTCATTCCTAGTGATAAGTATTCATCCCTAGTGATGCGCATTCATTCCTAATGATAAGTATTCATCCCTAGTGATGCGCATTGATCCCTAGTGATGCGTATTCATCCCTAGTGATGCGTATTCATTCCTAGTGATGCGTATTCATTCCTAGTGATGCGTATTCATTCCTATTGATAAGTATTCATCCCTAGTGATGCGTATTCATTCGTAATGATAAGTATTCATCCCTAGTGATGCGTATTCATTCCTAGTGATGCGTATTCATTCCTATTGATAAGTATTCATCCCTAGTGATGCGTATTCATTCCTAATGATAAGTATTCATCCCTAGTGATGCGTATTCATTCCTAGTGAGGCGTATTTATTCCTAATGATGCGTATTCATCCCTAGTGAGGCGTATTTATTCCTAATGATAAGTATTCATCCCTAGTGATGCGCATTCATTCCTAATGATAAGTATTTATCCCGAGTGATGCGCATTCATTCCTAGTGATAAGTATTCATCGCTAGTGATGCGCATTCATTCCTAATGATAAGTATTCATCCCTAGTGATGCGCATTCATTCCTAGTCATAAGTATTCATCCCTAGTGATGCGTATTCATTCCTAGTGATAAGTATTCATCCCTAGTGATGCGCATTCATTCCTAGTGATAAGTATTCATCCCTAGTGATGCGCATTCATTCCTAATGATAAATATTTATCCCTAGTGATGCGCATTCATTCCTAGTGATAAGTATTAATCCCTAGTGATGCGCATTCATTCCTAGTGATAAGTATTCATCCCTAGTGATGCGTATTCATTCCTAGTGATAAGTATTAATCCCTAGTGATGCGTATTCATTCCTAGTGATAAGTATTAATCCCTAGTGATGCGTATTCATTCCTAGTGATGCGTATTCATTCCTAATGATAAGTATTCATCCCTAGTGATGTGCATTCATTCCTAATGATAAGTATTCATCCCTAGTGATGGTATGCATTCCTAGTGATGCGTATTCATTCCTAGTGATGCGTATTTATCCCTAGTGATGCGTATTCATTCCTAGTGATGCGTATTCATTCCTAATGATAAGTATTCATCCCTAGTGATGCGTATTCATTCCTAGTGATAAGTATTCATCCCTAGTGATGCGTATTCATTCCTAGTGATAAGTATTCATCCCTAGTGATGCGTATTCATTCCTAATGATAAGTATTCATCCCTAGTGATGCGCTTTCATTCCTAGTGATAAGTATTCATTCCTAGTGATAAGTATTCATTCCTAGTGATGTGCATTCATTCCTAGTTATACGCATTCATTCCTAATGATAAGTATTTATCCCTAGTGATGCGCATTCATTCCTAGTGATAAGTATTCATCCCTAGTGATGCGCATTCATTCCTAATGATAAGTATTTATCCCTAGTGATGCGCATTCATTGCTAGTGATAAGTATTCATTCCTAGTGATGCGCATTCATTCCTAGTGATAAGTATTCATCCCTAGTTATGCACATTCATTCCTAATTATAAGTATTCATCCCTAGTGATGCGCATTCATTCCTAGTGATAAGTATTCAACCCTAGTGATGCGTATTCATTCCTAATGATAAGTATTCATCCCTAGTGATGCGCATTCATTCCTAATGATAAGTATTCATCCTTAGTGATGCGTATTCATTCCTAATGATAAGTATTCATCCCTAGTGATGCGCATTCATTCCTAATGATAAGTATTCATCCCTAGTGATGGTATTCATTCCTAGTGATAAGTATTAATTCTTAGTGATGCGTATTCATTCCTAGTGATGCGTATTCATTCCTATTGATAAGTATTCATCCCTAGTGATGCGCATTCATTGCTAATGATAAGTATTCATCCCTAATGATGGTATTCATTCCTAGTGATAAGTATTCATCCCTAGTGATGCGCATTCATTCCTAATGATAAGTATTCATCCCTAGTGATGCACATTGATCCCTAGTGATGCGTATTCATCCCTAGTGATGCGTATTCATTCCTAGTGATGTGTATTCATTCCTATTGATAAGTATTCATCCCTAGTGATGCGTATTCATTCCTAATGATAAGTATTCATCCCTAGTGATGGTATTCATTCCTAGTGATAAGTATTAATTCTTAGTGATGCGTATTCATTCCTAGTGATGCGTATTCATTCCTATTGATAAGTATTCATCCCTAGTGATGCGCATTCATTGCTAATGATAAGTATTCATCCCTAATGATGGTATTCATTCCTAGTGATAAGTATTCATCCCTAGTGATGCGCATTCATTCCTAATGATAAGTATTCATCCCTAGTGATGCGCATTGATCCCTAGTGATCCGTATTCATCCCTAGTGATGCGTATTCATTCCTAGTGATGCGTATTCATTCCTATTGATAAGTATTCATCCCTAGTGATGCGTATTCTTTCCTAATGATAAGTATTCATCCCTAGTGACGCGTATTCATTCCTAGTGAGGCGTATTTATTCCTAATGATGCGTATTCATCCCTAGTGAGGCGTATTTATTCCTAATGATAAGTATTCATCCCTAGTGATGCGCATTCATTCCTAATGATAAGTATTTATCCCGAGTGATGCGCATTCATTCCTAGTGATAAGTATTCATCGCTAGTGATGCGCATTCATTCCTAATGATAAGTATTCATCCCTAGTGATGCGCATTCATTCCTAGTCATAAGTATTCATCCCTAGTGATGCGTATTCATTCCTAGTGATAAGTATTCATCCCTAGTGATGCGCATTCATTCCTAGTGATAAGTATTAATCCCTAGTGATGCGTATTCATTCCTAGTGATAAGTATTAATCCCTAGTGATGCGTATTCATTCCTAGTGATGCGTATTCATTCCTAATGATAAGTATTCATCCCTAGTGATGTGCATTCATTCCTAATGATAAGTATTCATCCCTAGTGATGGTATGCATTCCTAGTGATGCGTATTCATTCCTAGTGATGCGTATTAATCCCTAGTGATAGGCATTCATTCCTGATGATAAGTATTTATCCCTAGTGATGCGTATTCATTCCTAGTGATGCGTATTTATCCCTAGTGATGCGTATTCATCCCTAATGATAAGTATTTATCTCTTGTGATGCGTATTCATTCCTATTGATAAGTATTTATCCCTAATGATGGTATTCCTTCCTAGTGATGCGTATTCATTCCTAGTGATGCGCATTCATTCCTAGTGATAAGTATTTATCCCTTGTGATGCGTATTCATTCCTAGTGATAAGTATTCATCCCTAGTGATGCGCATCCATTCCTAGTCATAAGTATTCATCCCTAGTGATGCGTATTCATTCCTAGTGATAAGTATTCATCCCTAGTGATGCGCATTCATTCCTAGTGATAAGTATTCATCCCTAGTGATGCGCATTCATTCCTAGTGATAAGTATTAATCCCTAGTGATGCGTATTCATTCCTAGTGATAAGTATTAATCCCTAGTGATGCGTATTCATTCCTAGTGATAAGTATTAATCCCTAGTGATGCGTATTCATTCCTAGTGATAAGTATTAATCCCTAGTGATGCGTATTCATTCCTAGTGATGCGTATTCATTCCTAATGATAAGTATTCATCCCTAGTGATGTGCATTCATTCCTAATGATAAGTATTCATCCCTAGTAATGGTATGTATTCCTAGTGATGCGTATTCATTCCTAGTGATGCGTATTAATCCCTAGTGATAGGCATTCATTCCTGATGAT
The DNA here is from genome assembly GCA_964019055.1 of Anthopleura xanthogrammica. Classification (NCBI taxonomy): domain Eukaryota; kingdom Metazoa; phylum Cnidaria; class Anthozoa; order Actiniaria; family Actiniidae; genus Anthopleura; species Anthopleura xanthogrammica. The sequence continues at coordinate 13,039,123 of OZ025207.1, read as the reverse complement.
AAGTATTTATCCCTAGTGATGCGTATTCATTCCTAGTGATGCGTATTTATCCCTAGTGATGCGTATTCATCCCTAATGATAAGTATTTATCTCTTGTGATGCGTATTCATTCCTATTGATAAGTATTTATCCCTAATGATGGTATTCCTTCCTAGTGATGCGTATTCATTCCTAGTGATGCGCATTCATTCCTAGTGATAAGTATTTATCCCTTGTGGTGCGTATTCATTCCTAGTGATAAGTATTTATCCCTTGTGATGCGTATTCATTCCTAGTGATGCGCATTTATTCCTACTGATAAGTATTTATCCCTAGTGATGCGTATTCATTTCTAATGATAAGTATTCATCCCTAGTGATGCGCATTCATTCTAGTGATAAGTATTCATCCCTAGTTTTGCGCATTCATTCCTAATGAACACAAAAAATAATATCCGAGTAGAAAGATGGAAGGAGAGAGATTTCAGAAGACAGAAGACAATAAATACTATCCCAGTGCAAAGATGGAAGGAGAGAGATTTGAAAAGACAGAAGACAAGAAATAATATCCCAGTACAAAGATGGAAGGAGAGAGATTTCAGAAGACAGAAGACAATAAATACTATCCCAGTGCAAAGATGGAAGGAGAGAGATTTGAGAAGACAGAAGACAAGAAATAATATCCTAGTACAAAGATGGAAGGAGAGAGATTTGAGAAGACAGAAGACAAGAAATAATATCCGAGTAAAAAGATGGAAGGAGAGAGATTTCAGAAGACAAGAAATAATATCCCAGCACAAAGATGGAAGGAGAGAGATTTGAGAAGACACAAGAAAATAAATAATATCCTAGTAGAAAGATGGAAGGAGAGAGATTTGAGAAAACAGAAGACAAGAAATAATATCCGAGTAGAAAGATGGAATGAAAGAGATTTCAGAAGACAGAACACAAGAAATAATATCCCAGTAGAGAGAAGGAAGGAGAGGGATTTGAGAAGACAGAAGACAAGAAATAATATCCCAGTGGAAAGATGGAAGGAGAGAGATTTGAGAAGAAAAGAAATAATATCCCAGTAGAAAGATGGAAAGAGAGAGATTTGAGAAGAAAAGAAATAATATCCCAGTGGAAAGATGGAAGGAGAGAGATTTGAAAAGACTAGAAATAATATCCGAGTAGAAAGATGGAAGGAGAGAGATTTCAGAATACAGAAGAAAAGAAATAATATCCGAGTAGAAAGATGGAAGGAGAGAGATTTGAGAAAACAGAAGAAAAGAAATAATATCCGAGTAGAAACATGGAAGGAGAGAGATTTGAGTAGACAGAAGAAAAGAAATAATATCCGAGTAGAAAGATGGAAGGAGAGAGATTTGAGAAGACAGAAGAAAAGAAATAATATCCCAGTACAAAGATGGAAGGAGAGAGATTTGAGAAGACAGAAGACAAGAAATAATATCCCAGTACAAAGATGGAAGGAGAGAGATTTCAGAATACAGAAGACAAGAAATAATATCCCAGTACAAATATGGAAGGAGAGAGATTTGAGAAGACAGAAGACAAGAAATAATATCCGAGTAAAAAGATGGAAGGAGAGAGATTTCAGAAGACAAGAAATAATATCCCAGTAAAAAGATGGAAGGCAGAGATTTGGTAAGACAGAAGACAAGAAATAATATCCGAGTAGAAAGATGGAAGGAGAGAGATTTCAGAAGACAAGAAATAATATCCGAGTAAAAAGATGGAAGGAGAGAGATTTCAGAAGACAAGAAATAATATCCCAGTAAAAAGATGGAAGGGAGAAATTTGAGAAAACAGAAGACAAGAAATAATATCCGAGTAGAAAGATGGAAGGACAGAGATTTGAGAAGACAGAAGACAAGAAATAATATCCGAGTAGAAAGATGGAAGGCGAGAGAGTTGAAAAGACTAGAAATAATATCCGAGTAAAAAGATGGAAGGAGAGAGATTTCAGAAGACAAGAAATAATATCCCAGTACAAAGATGGAAGGAGAGAGATTTCAGAAGACAGAAGACAATAAATACTATCCCAGTGCAAAGATGGAAGGAGAGAGATTTGAGAAGACAGAAGACAAGAAATAATATCCTAGTACAAAGATGGAAGGAGAGAGATTTGAGAAGACAGAAGACAAGAAATAATATCCGAGTAAAAAGATGGAAGGAGAGAGATTTCAGAAGACAAGAAATAATATCCCAGCACAAAGATGGAAGGAGAGAGATTTGAGAAGACACAAGAAAAGAAATAATATCCTAGTAGAAAGATGGAAGGAGAGAGATTTGAGAAAACAGAAGACAAGAAATAATATCCGAGTAGAAAGATGGAATGAAAGAGATTTCAGAAGACAGAACACAAGAAATAATATCCCAGTAGAGAGAAGGAAGGAGAGGGATTTGAGAAGACAGAAGACAAGAAATAATATCCCAGTGGAAAGATGGAAGGAGAGAGATTTGAGAAGAAAAGAAATAATATCCCAGTAGAAAGATGGAAAGAGAGAGATTTGAGAAGAAAAGAAATAATATCCCAGTGGAAAGATGGAAGGAGAGAGATTTGAAAAGACTAGAAATAATATCCGAGTAGAAAGATGGAAGGAGAGAGATTTCAGAATACAGAAGAAAAGAAATAATATCCGAGTAGAAAGATGGAAGGAGAGAGATTTGAGAAAACAGAAGAAAAGAAATAATATCCGAGTAGAAACATGGAAGGAGAGAGATTTGAGTAGACAGAAGAAAAGAAATAATATCCGAGTAGAAAGATGGAAGGAGAGAGATTTGAGAAGACAGAAGAAAAGAAATAATATCCCAGTACAAAGATGGAAGGAGAGAGATTTGAGAAGACAGAAGACAAGAAATAATATCCCAGTACAAAGATGGAAGGAGAGAGATTTCAGAATACAGAAGACAAGAAATAATATCCCAGTACAAATATGGAAGGAGAGAGATTTGAGAAGACAGAAGACAAGAAATAATATCCGAGTAAAAAGATGGAAGGAGAGAGATTTCAGAAGACAAGAAATAATATCCCAGTAAAAAGATGGAAGGCAGAGATTTGGTAAGACAGAAGACAAGAAATAATATCCGAGTAGAAAGATGGAAGGAGAGAGATTTCAGAAGACAAGAAATAATATCCGAGTAAAAAGATGGAAGGAGAGAGATTTCAGAAGACAAGAAATAATATCCCAGTAAAAAGATGGAAGGGAGAAATTTGAGAAAACAGAAGACAAGAAATAATATCCGAGTAGAAAGATGGAAGGACAGAGATTTGAGAAGACAGAAGACAAGAAATAATATCCGAGTAGAAAGATGGAAGGCGAGAGAGTTGAAAAGACTAGAAATAATATCCGAGTAAAAAGATGGAAGGAGAGAGATTTCAGAAGACAAGAAATAATATCCCAGTAAAAAGATGGAAGGGAGAAATTTGAGAAAACAGAAGACAAGAAATAATATCCGAGTAGAAAGATGGAAGGACAGAGATTTGAGAAGACAGAAGACAAGAAATAATATCCGAGTAGAAAGATGGAAGGAGAGAAAGTTGAAAAGACAGAAAACAAGAAATAATATCCCAGTACAAAGATGGAAGGAGAGGGATTTGAGTAGACAGAAGAAAAGAAATAATATCCCAGTAGAAAGATGGAAGGAGAGAGATTTGAGTAGACAGAAGGCAAGAAATAATGTCCCAGTAGAAAGATGAAAGGAGAGAGATTTGAGAAGACAGAAGAAAAGAAATAATATCCCAGTGGAAAGATGGAAGGAGAGAGATTTGAGAAGACAAGAAATAATATCCGAGTAAAAAGATGGAAGGAGAGAGATTTCAGAAGACAAGAAATAATATCCCAGTAAAAAGATGGAAGGGAGAAATTTGAGAAGACAGAAGACAAGAAATAATATCCGAGTAGAAAGATGGAAGGACAGAGATTTGAGAAGACAGAAGACAAGAAATAATATCCGAGTAGAAAGATGGAAGGAGAGAGAGTTGAAAAGACTAGAAATAATATCCGAGTAAAAAGATGGAAGGAGAGAGATTTCAGAATACAGAAGAAAAGAAATAATATCCGAGTAGAAAGATGGAAGGAGAGAGATTTGAGAAAACAGAAGAAAAGAAATAATATCCGAGTAGAAACATGGAAGGAGAGAGATTTGAGTAGACAGAAGAAAAGAAATAATATCCGAGTAGAAAGATGGAAGGAGAGAGATTTGAGAAGACAGAAGAAAAGAAATAATATCCCAGTACAAAGATGGAAGGAGAGAGATTTGAGAAGACAGAAGACAAGAAATAATATCCCAGTACAAAGATGGAAGGAGAGAGATTTCAGAATACAGAAGACAAGAAATAATATCCCAGTACAAATATGGAAGGAGAGAGATTTGAGAAGACAGAAGACAAGAAATAATATCCGAGTAAAAAGATGGAAGGAGAGGGATTTGAGAAGACAGAAGACAAGAAATAATATCCGAGTAGAAAGATGGAAGGAGAGAGAGTTGAAAAGACTAGAAATAATATCCGAGTAAAAAGATGGAAGGAGAGAGATTTCAGAATACAGAAGAAAAGAAATAATATCCGAGTAGAAAGATGGAAGGAGAGAGATTTGAGAAAACAGAAGAAAAGAAATAATATCCGAGTAGAAACATGGAAGGAGAGAGATTTGAGTAGACAGAAGAAAAGAAATAATATCCGAGTAGAAAGATGGAAGGAGAGAGATTTGAGAAGACAGAAGAAAAGAAATAATATCCCAGTACAAAGATGGAAGGAGAGAGATTTGAGAAGACAGAAGACAAGAAATAATATCCCAGTACAAAGATGGAAGGAGAGAGATTTCAGAATACAGAAGACAAGAAATAATATCCCAGTACAAATATGGAAGGAGAGAGATTTGAGAAGACAGAAGACAAGAAATAATATCCGAGTAAAAAGATGGAAGGAGAGGGATTTGAGTAGACAGAAGAAAAGAAATAATATCCCAGTACAAAGATGGAAGGAGAGAGATTTGAGAAGACAGAAGAAAAGAAATAATATCCCAGTACACAGATGGAAGGAGAGAGATTTCAGAAGACAAGAAATAATATCCCAGTACAAAGATGGAAGGAGAGAGATTATTAAAAACTCGAGAAGGAGCGGGAATAAGGATTTAAAAAAAGCATATAAAAACCACTATGTATGAAATGACCAATTGCCTAATGTTTGTTTTGTCTTAACAAATGGGCGGTGAAGTAAAACTGCTGATGGGAATTGCTCAATGACAAACTTCCTCTTGCTATAGTTATAAAAATTAAGTCATGAAAATAACGTTTCTTTCCTTAGCGACAAGTCATTAGTTATTTTCTGAGTGTCCAAGAGAGGGAGACGGGTGTTCATTGGAGTCTTTTAGCCATTGAAAAACGCTAAATATAAACTGAGGGAATTTGTTTATTCTTAACAGAAAGTACCAAATGACATTTTGAATCAAGTATTTTGCGCTATTTTTTTAAAGCGTTTTTTGATGGGTGGAAGACTTTGGGCTCCCTGTGGTGAAATTTTAGTTAGGAATTAGCAGTTTATGATCACGAATTTAGGAGTGAAAAATGCAAAACTGTAAATATCACTAAGATAGTCTAGTGAATAAACGATATCCCGAAATTTTAGCATCTTAACACATTTGTACTATTTTACTGCCTTTTTTAAATAAAAACTAGAATAAATGTTCTTGATACAAAATAAAAACAGTGTGAAAAGTCTTGAATGTGGTTTTTTTCTTGCATTTGTTTGTTGTTTTCCTTTTCGCTCTTCTCATTATCCTCCCCGCCCACCTCTAATGTTTTACGAATTGATGCACTGTTGTCTATAGTCTATGTCGTATCTGTGAAAAGCCCGCGCTTACGTTCCAGTTTGTTACTTCATGCACCAATGCAGCCCCAACCTGTCTATTCAATACTGTTCTTAATTAACGCGTACTGCAAACAAGTATCATAGATACGGCAGTAAATAACCTATAGTGTTAATGAAACGCTTGCGCAGAACGAATTTATTACTGAACGAGTTATGAACTGCAAACATCAATGAATATAGACAAATATCTTAGCGCTAAACCTCAATTGTATGATGAAATATCGCTTACCTTATTGCCTGACTCCTTAAACATCGAGAAAGTTATCAAATGAACCGGAAAATCAGCCTATTTTAAGCGAAATCTCTTCGTAACTGGTTGAAGCAAGCGCAAACAAGAAACTAAAATATTCATTAGTCACTCCTTATTGTTAAAAGAGCTGTCAACGTCATTAAAAAGTGAATAAAGTATGATTGGAATGCAGTTATGAAGTGTGAAATCTATTGTTCATTGACTATTAATATTCATACGTGACTCCTACCACACCCGGCCACACCCACCTTCACCTCACCTGGTTGGGGTTGGAACCCTAGAACCAATTTCTGACCACCCCAAGGTAAGTACTAGGGTTAGGGTTAGGTCAATAAGTTAACTCTAACCCTAACGCATATTTTTGACTAGTGTAGGAAGGGTTAGGTCAAATAGTTAACCCTAACCCTAACGCATATTTTTGACTAGTGTAGGTAGGGTTAGGTCAAATAGTTAACCCTAACCCTAACGCATATTTTTGACTAGTGTAGGTAGGGTTAGTGTTAGGGTTAGAGTTAGGTCAAATAGTTAACCCTAACCCTAGCGCATATTTTTGACCTATCTGGGTAGGGTTAGTGCTAGGGTTAGGGTTAGCTCAAATAGTTAACCCTAACCCTAACACATATTTTTGACTTATCTAGGTAGGGTTAGTGCTAGGGTTAGGGTTAGTTGGGACTATTGGTATGAATATTAATTAACCAATAACAATTGATTAATTAATGCATGCCATACATATTTTCGTGTTTTCACTCACGGTGGCGGGTTTCTGTTTAAAAGGAAGCGCACGTTGAATATTTTATTCAGTTGGTTTGCGTCGTTTCTGATTCAAGGACGGAGCTAATGTTTGTTGTTTTAAAGGATTCCATTCATTCAGTTTTATTGAATCCTTCATGTTTGAGTTGTTGGCAGCAAAGATAAAGAGGTAAGAGATTAACTTGTGTATTTTTAGCTTATTACAGCTGTTATTTATAGCATTTCGTATCGTGTTTATTCTTTTATAATAACCTTTGTAAAGTTTTCCATGTGCTTGTGGGCATATACTCCATGGCAGAATGTCATGAATGTACTGGCGTATACATGTTTTGCTAAGGGTTCATGGTTAGGGTTAGGCTGTCATAAAGAAATATTAAGAAATATACAAATGCAATATGATATGTATGCCATTTTAATAGCTTTTTTTTTGTATAAAGATATATTTTTTCCGCTGAACTTATAAAAGGTACTGTTTGAAGGGGAAAAAAAAAAGAAAAACAGATAAAAAACTAATATGAATGACACAAAACCCCATACATTTCAAAAATCTTTTTATTCATCAAAGTTTCAGTCGACACATCATATGTGCATCATCAATACATCATTAGCACATCATCAATCATTGGCATCATCACTCATTAAGAATGTACATGACTAGGATAGAATGCGCAACAATTAATAACGTATCTTAGTTGGAAGGAATGCCAAAGGAAATGAAAAACAAAGACATTGCTTGTACAAGTTTCTTACGTCCTTTTCTGTTTTGTGCTTCTTGTTCTTCGAACATTGTACACTGAAAAAGACGGAAATTACAGGAAATGATAGCCTGAGTATCAGGCCTTCGGAGCGGGGGCCTGGGGAGAGGGGAAAGGGAGGGGGTATGTCCGCTCCTTACCCTTCCCCCTCCCCTCTGAGAGCCTTATACTCAGGCTTTAAGGAAATGATAAAAGTAAAATGAGACGTTATAAATTCTGAAATAACATGACATAAAATACGAGGAAATAAATTGAGAAATAAAGATATAAATGTAGGGAAAAAAAGAAATATAAAAACCAGAAATGAAATTTTGTTTTAGAAAAAACGGAAATGAAAAGTAGAAAGAAATCTTCCCGCGGGATACTCGCGAGTGCAGTCCGGTTCCCAGGCTCGGTCCTGTTCGTATTTGCATATTCACACATCGAAGACCACGTTTTTTGGTTCACAAAATGGCTTCCATATTACAAGCTGAATTTTACAGTAAAATAATTTTTTATTGAAGTCACATTCATCCTAACTTATCAAAGAATACAGAACAGTCATGACTGGTAAGAATTTCGCACTTTTACAACGTTTCCAAGTGTTTTATCATCGAAGGGTTGGGAACACGTGACGACCAAGATATCTTCGCATTTCGTTCCTTGTGTTTAGGGTTCTGCTTCTCTTTATTTCTACTTGGAACACATCATTAACTAACATCATTTTTTAAACTCGCCTGTCGAATGTTCCTTGAAAAACATCTAAATGTGTTTAGTTGTACAAATGTGTTGAACAAAAACACGCCCACCCACCCCCCCCCCCCCCCCCCAATAGCAGGTTTTGCTCATTGATCAATATTCAATAATAACCATCAATAATAAATAATATTTTTCCTTTGCAGTTATCAAGATGTGGAAAACATTGAAATATCAGCCAGCGTAACCCATAGCATTATACGTGGACATGAAGCACAAGTCCATATCACTGTACCTGACACTGATTGTGTTAGAAGATGAGAAGAAACTAAATATCACTTGTTACAAGCCTGAAACAAGACATGTTGACAAACAAGATACAAGTATGTCATTGGACGGCTTGGTAATGAACAATGTCTCTACCTCTATCAAAACAAGGAGACAATGAGGAAGAAAGATGAAATAATGGCAACCACAGAGTTACTACACTGATCAAGAGATCATTTTCTTCTAGAAAAACCAAACCTGCAAAAACAAAAACATATTTAATGAAATAATGACAACAACTAGAATTATCACAACGGTGGCAGGGTGATTGTACTGTGGTTTTACCTGGTTTACTACAAGAGACTGTGGTGACATTCTATGTCATTTTACCCATGATGTCCTACAGATATCTACCAGATGATATGTACTGTAGCTTAAACTGGTTTACTACAAGAGACTGTGGTGACATTCTATGTCATTTTACCCATGATGTCCTACAGATATCTATCAGATGATATGTACTGTAGATTTACCTGGTTTACTACAAGAGACTGTGGTGACATTCTATGTCATCCAGATATCTACCAGTTGATACCTGATCTGTGGATGTGCAATAATCATCAGGTATGTATCTTTATCACCAACTACAGCTGTAAGGCTGTAGTATTTAGTCAATAGTTTCTTCCAGAAAATAGAGTCTCCCGTGTAGACAAATCCTGGCAGAGAAAGTGGGAGACTCTGCCAGTCCAGGCAGTTTTCTTTGATATACAGCCGTTCATGACCATGGATGAATCAAACAGGCTTTTAAACTGGTTTTAAACAGAAATAAGTAATAGGCATGAGCAAATGTAGAACACAGCATAACATTTTTTGACCCCACGGTACTTGTCATAACAGGGTTGCTAAGTTACCAAATGCTTGACAACAAAGAAAATGGCCTGGACTGGCAGAGTCTCCCATTTTCTCTGCCAGCATTCGTCTATATGGGAGACTCTGCTAGCTGGGAAAGAAAATAATGATAAGCAACAGCTCATTAAATGAATGGCTTTGGGTTTTGCAAAAGGAACAGTTGTCTTTATGACTGTATGCAGTTAAAGAAGTTCCCAATTTCGAAAACTCTTGGAATCTCAAACAAACCCTGCTGGTCCTAAAAAAGGGGATTCAAGGGACTGGAGAATACCTTCTAAAATACAGTGAATGCCTAGTAGTGTCCCAGTTTTCTGATTGGATACAGTCTCACATGCTTTAATTCATTTATTCCACAGCTTGTCTTCCAAACCAGCTGGAATTGACAAGGGAATAACAGATAAAAAGGGGCAGGACTGACAGACAGACAGACAGACAGGTAAGGTCACCAGATTATTACATGTATCCAATGGTCTAGCCCCCAGTGGTTTAGCTCCAATCTCCAAGTGGTTTAGCCCAATTGCTGCATTTGATTTTGAGATAAAAGATATGATTTTTTACTTAAGATTTTGGCAAGCAAGCAAAGATTGCTTACACAAACCAGGTAGTTTGCTGGTTTCCCTGATTGGACAAGTAACATTCTTGTTGTCACACAAAAGTGATTTGTTCAAGCATCTAAAAACTCAAAATGGACTAGTCTTCGAGTCTTAGAAGGTAAAATTATGATCTTATTTATTCATTGCAATGATGGGGCTTAACCACTTGAAGAGTGGAGCTCAACCACTTGGGGCTAAACCACCATGGGGCTACATCACTGTAATTCACATAAGCCTGCAATACCGTTACTGGCTTTTGATAACCTGAAAAATGTAATATTCATCTAACCAAGATTTGCTTTTGCTTAACAGCTTGTCTACAAAACCAGCTGAATTTAACTAGATAATGATCAAGACAAATGGCCAGTGCAAACTGAGAGGAAGGTAGGACCCATGATGTAGAGTATATTAGTTCATCTATGAAAATATCTGTCATTCAAATCTACTGGGAATAAAATTATATGTTTATTGTATTTTCACATCAATGAAGCATTGATCATGACATGGATATCAAACAGAGATATAATAGACAAAAAAGTGTTACCAAAAAAATTTGATTTGGGTTCAACATTGGGTTAACTAATTTGGTCATTTACTGATGCCCCACCAACCAACCAACCAACCAACCAACTACTGACTACCATCACACCAACTAATGAATGACACCTCAGCAACAAGTGACTGACACCTCACTAACCACTGAATGACACCTCATACCATTGACTGACACCTCATACCACTGACTGACACCTCACCAACCACTGACTTACACCTCACCAACCAATAACTTACACCTTACCAACCAATAACAGACACCCAATCAACCACTGACTGACACCAAACCAACCACTGACACCTCACCAACCAATAACAGACACACAATCAACCACTGTCTGTCACCTCACTAACCAATAACAGACACCCAATCAACCACTGACTGACACCAAACTAACCACTGACACCTCACCAACCAATAACAGACACACAATCAACCACTGACTGTCACCTCACTAACCAATAACAGACACCCAATCAACCACTGACTGACACCTAACCAACCAATAACTGACACCCAATCAACCACTGACTGACACCTAACCAACCAATAACAGACACCCAATCAACCACTGGCTGACACCAAACCAACCACTGACACCTCACCAACCAATAACAGACACACAATCAACCACTGACTGTCACCTCACTAACCAATAACAGACACCCAATCAACCACTGACTGACACCAAACTAACCACTGACACCTCACCAACCAATAACAGACACACAATCAACCACTGTCACCTCACTAACCAATAACAGACACCCAATCAACCACTGACTGACACCTCACTAACCAATAACAGACACCCAATCAACCACTGACAGACACCCAATCAAACACTGACTGACACCTCACCAACCAATAACAGACACCCAATCAAACACTGACTGACACCTCACTAACCAATAACAGACACCTACCACTGACTGTCACCTCACCAACCACTGACTGTCACCTCACCAACCACTGACTGACACCACCAACCACTGACTGACACTACCAACCACTGACTGACACCACCAACCACTGACTGACACCACCAACCACTGACTGACACCACCAACCACTGACTGACACTACCAACCACTAACTGATGACTCCTACCACTGACACCCCATATTACTTCAAATATTTAGTTCTAATCCTTCTGCCTTTAGGACAAGTTATTTATTATTTATTATCTTGTACTTTCAGGCACAAACCTGTCTTGGGAACAGCAATATAACAAGAAAAGAAGAAGCATTGCCTAGAATAACAGCCAGAAGAAAGGATACCTAAAAAAATATCAAGAAAATTAACAGACTATTTATATTAATATTTTCCAACAAAGGAAAAAAAAGAACAGGGCTCAAAATAGCAGTCTGCACATGCAGGACAAATCTTATTAATTACAGATCAAAATTATTTCAAAATCCAAAATGGGTTAACAATATGGCAGGTAAAATTTCTCTGCCAAAATGTCTTTATCACCAAAAACAATAATGGTTATAAATTGTTCTATTTTGAGCCCTGGTTAAGAAAACAAAGAAAGAAAGAAAGATAGAAGAGAAAAAAAGAAAAAGAGAGAAAAAGGAAGGACAAATTAATTTGGTTAGAAAAAGAAAAAAAACACAAATACTAAAAATGAAAAATATGACCCTATTTCATAATGACATTGCCAACCAAAACTAAGTGCTTTTTTCACAAAGAAATGGCACTAAACTCAACAAAATAATGAAAAAAAATCACTAAATGTTTCAGTGATTCTGTTTCACTCAATTGAACAATACATTATTCACATCTGATGTCATTATGAAATAGGGCAACTGAAATGATATTTAGCTTGAGGGCTGGCAAAACAAATCTTGTAGTTAAACAAAATAATTGTGGCTCTGATAACTGTACACACTTAATTCTTCTAAATATTGTTTTTGCTTTCATTAGAAATACTAAGTACAAAAACTCTAATTCTTAATTAAGATTTTCAAATATTTTCTGAATAACTTAAATTTTATGAGATTCAGACTTCATGATTCGCAAGCAGAGACTAGGGAAAAACACTAGAAAAAAAAAATATATATATATACAAAAAAGGTTAAACAATTTCAGCTTCATAGCATAATCAAATAGTTGATTGCCCTGCAGATCTAGTCACTAGTCATAGATAACCATCTGTACTGCCAGCCCTCTAGCCACTAATATTAGATATAGGAGAGTGTGTAGATAAACTGAATAGGTAAGATTATTCCTGAATAAGGAAGGGGAAAAATAAGTTTTCCATAGCAACTAGTAGATGGGTTCTCAGTAAAGAAGAACAAAACAAACAAAACCAAAACTATACAGTAGACTTATCACTGCTGTTCAGTTTCAATTTTCATCTTTTCACAAAATTTCATTTCAATTGGCTTGTCATTTTAAGTGACTTTTCTAACTTTACTTAGAACCCTCCATTAGTTAGACACACTCTCCTATATCTAATATTATTATCATTTATTATCTGTACACCAGAAAAATGAAATACACTTCGTACCTCCCACGAGGTCCTATCAGCACCAAACAGAGAAGCTGCCCCACCAGGCCAGGAAACCAAAAAAGGCGGTACAACATTGCTGCTCTTGGCAGAGTCTAACCTTGAGGCCATGATCAGATGACTGCTCTGGAGGTGAAGGTTGTCGGTAAGGATACCAGGTGATGGCCCTCTGCAGATTTGAAGGGAGTGCGCCGTTGGCATGAATGCCGGTCACTGTGCAGGTTAGTGCAAGTAGAAGCAGAGGTAATCATATCTCACTATTCATGGGTGTGTACAGCAGTGATAATTTTGGGGTGGTGTGCTCAATAGACTTGCATAAGACACCATTCAGACTTCCATACAAGTAGAGTATCAACCTGGGAAGACTAGAAGTTGAATCATTTCTAGGTGATCTAATCTTGCGTTAATGATGTTCGGCTAGACTGATATCATAAGGTTCTATCATAGGATTGTAATTTAATAAGTTTTTTCACCAGCAAAACAAGACCTCAGTTTCTTTAAAATCTTAAACATTTTCTTAGACTTTTTCATAAGAAAATCACATGAAAAAATAAAGCAAACTGAAATAGATGAAAAAGAATATTTTTATAATAATTGAAAATAATTAAATGATAAAATGCAAACTGAAAGAGATGAAAAAAATTATACTGATTATCAGGATCAAATGAAAAGCACAAAAAATGGAAAGCAATTCAAGATAAAATGATTGAATATAAAAGCAAACTATTCTCAAACAAGAAAAATCAGCAAACCAGTGATATATAATATGAGAAATTTACTTGCAAATAATTTCCTTGTTTTTCATGAAACTGAGGTCTTAACCAAACTATTATCAATTCAATAAAAAATCTCAATTTGGAACAAAATCAATTTCAAGCTAAAAGACTGGATACAAAATTTCAATACTGTCAAATCATTTCAAATGTAAAGCTTTATCTGAAAATTGATTCAAATATTTCTGCACCAAATTAATTATTTTCTGGAAAATGGGACAAAAGCATTTTAATTTTAAGTTGAAGCATTTCTAAAGCTAAAGATGTTTCAGAAATCAATTTAAAATCAACCAAAACAACTATAAATCATGTATTGTTATGTCCATTCAAAAAAACATTCTTCTGCAGGATTAAGGTTATTTTTGATACATCATACAGACAAAGTCTGCCTAAATTTCAGTATTTCTCAATTTCTTACCATATGTCCCAAATATACGATGGGAAACACCAAAAATCAGCTGTGCAAAATTGTGAAATAATACACAAAAAGTGCAAACAAATAAATCCAAGCCAAACAAGGCAAATGTGAAATGGAAAATGAATGAATAGAGGAGAAGGTGAGCCATCAAAGAATGGCATTCATACACCATACCTCACATTCAAGAAACCATTAGACTTGAATGAAATGAAACTATTATTACAAGTAAAACCAAGAGTTGTTTTACTATGAATTATTATGTCCAATGCACTTATATTAAATGCACAAGCTGTCCAAAATTCTTCAAACCAAATACTTGATAATTTAAACATTGGCAGAAAATCAAAAATTTATTTTGAGTTCAAATGTGATGCAGTTCATTGCGATACATGTAGTTGCTTATGATTTGGAAATGCAAATATTGACAGTGCAAATATTTCAAATATCTTTCACTAATTATGTATGGCTCATTTCCTTCTGTTAAGAAGTTGTTTTGCTGGTGAAAAAACTGATCTTAGGAAATAAACACAAGATAAACATAAGAAAAACATGCAGAGGTCACATCTACCATGTGAAACAATTGACTAGGAATAAACTGGAGGCTCTTTAGATTTTCTTTCGCTATTAGAATAACACATGCTAAACAAATGAAAACATTTTTAGGGACGAGAATGTAACCATTGAATATCTAGACTGTAACAGCTTGGGTCCCCTTAGTGTAACATTAATAGAGTGGATTTCATATGATTCTTAGCATGTTAGACGGCATGACATGTCCTGACATTTGAATGGCTTCCCATTACTTTATTGCATTTTGTTAATCCTGTATCTATTTATTCCCAATATGAAATCTACTCTGTTAAACTAATGTTTAAACCTCTTAGCAAGTACTGATCTTAAAATATAAATGACGGAATCGTAGGCTAGGTATCTAACACATAAAATGTAAGGCTTTTGCAACCAACATTCATGTGGAAAATATCTGATTTTGTTTCTCAAAACATTTATTTGATTGGTTATGAGATGATCAAAATCCTCTTCTAAATTGCTATTTTGGCCTTACCTTATGCTACGGATCTTTAGATATGAAGTGTTTTGGTGGTTCATCAACTAGCACATGACTGTAAGCTGCAAAAGATGTATTATAAACTTAGTCCCCTTAGCACCTTTATTACATTAAAGTCAAAAAAAGTCTGGTAACCTAGGAGATACTGAATTAATTATAGGTCTGGTAACCTAGGAGATACTGAATTAATTATAGGCCCAGTCCCCTAGCAGATACAGAATTAATTATGGACTTAGTTGATGGTCATGTGATAAATTCATAAATACATTAACACCTAAGGACTTCGGCTTAGTTTTTCATATTAAATTGCATGTTGGTGGTTTCCTTTTCGGGATAGACCAGCTCATTTTTCACAAGTCTAGTAGCCTAGAAACTTCGTTATTTTAGTCTTCGCAAACCAGGTTGATAATCACATACACTTATTGGAAGTCTGAATACTGCTCTAAGTCTATTAATCACACCACTCCAAGATATACATCACTGTTGTGCAGTAAAACCTATGGGTAGTGGGGAATGGTTATCTTGTAAGACTCGTACTTGCACTGACCCTCACAGTATAAAGGCTGGTTTTGCCATCGAGGTACTCTCAAGAATCTGTATGGGGTTTCAGAGTCTGATATCCCTATTGACAGTGTTCATCATCAGAGCAGCCAACTGGTTGTGGTTTCATAAGATGGCTCTTGTCGGGACAGTAAGTACTGCCTGGTCCTGGTCTACTGGGGTAGTGAGACTTGGTGCTGGTAGGACCTCGGGGAGGTTTTTTTTGTAAGTCCAAAAAGGGCGTGGAGAGGGTAAAGATGGAATTCATTAAAAAACACAGCAAAACCACTAAGTCCAAAATCAAACTTTATTTTAAACACAACACACAACAACCATAATTTACAAGGGAAAAAATTACAAGGGAAAAAATTACAAGGGAAAAAATTACAAGGGAAAAAATTACAAGGGAAAAAATTAACAAGGCAAACTTTGACAACTTACCAAAAGAATCCTAAGTGCCCACTTCTCTGTGTCTTTAGGACTCCTGGAAAATTTCAAAGTATAAATCAGAAGAAAGTCATGAAAAACCACTACCACCCTACTAAGTAAACTCTCCCTCCCCTACCCCAAGAATATTTCCCTCCCCCCTATACGAGTAACCCCTCCCCCCAGTATAAGGCTTCGACCCCTCCCCCCCAATATGTTGCTACCCCCTCCCCCCAATGTGAGTTAAACCCAGTTGTAATTGACCAGAATTCTTTTATTTCTATTTCAAGTCATAATTCAATCATAGAGAAGTCCAGGGATATGAAGACAATATAATCAAATCCACTGAAGTTTTTTCGTTATAGTTTGAGTATAGGCTTCAATCATTCCAGTAACATGATTGCCAAAGTATCCAATAATTGTCTTGTTCAAATTTCAGTGAGATTGTACAGTGATTTTACTTAAAACTTTGCTTAATCCAATTATACTTTAAGGGCAATACATTAAGGTCCATGAACATTCGTAAGGAGTGGATGTTTCTTTCTGGTAGGCATGCAACACTATAATCGGTATGTTCATGAGTATGAATATCAAGCAACTTAAATCCTGACATATCATTGCATGTCTGAACATTGTAAAATGTAAAGTTTAATAATATTCTTTCTTTCTGGTAGGCTTGTGACACTGTAATTGGTATAATCATGAGTATGAATAGCAAGCAACATCTTGACATCATATCATGTCATGTACATGTAAAATTCAATAATATGTAATATAGCCGGTTTGGGATTGAGAATTTAGACTTTAAGTAAAATCACTCTGCTTGTTCTGGTCAATTACAACTTGGTTTAACTTTATCTTTCAAAATAAATGGACAACAGACGACTCAAGTATGTGCGTGCGTTGGTGTGGATCATTCGTTTGAGGCATGCTGCGAAGCTGGATCAAAAAATATTTCATAGTCACATAATATCATAATATCCATTTATCATACTCATTGTGGTATCAGTGAAGACAGATGTATTGATTCTTACCAGTAACAAGTCTGATACTGCTCTCATTCCTTCTTCATCAGTTACAGATTGGCATTGTTTTGTTACCATTAATTAACATCATGTCTTTCCACATGTTTTATTCATTTTTGTTGTTCCCATATCACATCATTAAGGTTGATGTTGAACCATTAATACAGACCAAGGCCTTGTAGTTTTTAGCCCCCATGTCATTTGCAGCATGCCTCAAATGAATATAATGATTGGTATGTGTAGTTCACCCCTCCCCCCTTGTCTCAGCATTTTTATTTCTCAATAGTCACAGGGAACATATTGTATGGGTGGGGGTGGTGGAAGGGTTTGCTGGCTGCCTGGCATGCCTTTATTACTCGTCATCATAGGATCAATAAAGAAAACAAAGTGATTCCATTTAACCCACGCAACTGATACTTATCTCTGTCTGTCATCAGTTATCAATGATTCTAATGTCAACTTTCTTTCTAAACAAATACAATTCATTTGATGTTTATCATTCTAGAATTGAATGCCTAGTTTTTTCATAGGTTAAATGGAATCACTCTGATGTACATCACAAGATTAACCTGAACAGGAGAATAAATCACTTCCAAATACGAAACAAGAAACTGGAGTTTCAAGCATAAGTCTGTTATAGCAAACAAAAGGATTTTGTGTCAAGAAACATTTTAAACTCTATAACACCTATCTTATTGTTGCTTGGTAAATTATTAGAGTGATGAGATTTTTCCCCGAGAAAAACTTGCTTGAAGAAACAAAATATCATCACTCTAATTTTCAAATCTGTTTTCAAATTGATGATTGATAGTTAAAATTGAAGGACCGAAGACATTGACTGAATTTGTAGCAAGAATAAGATGTTTCTTTAATTTCTTTTTTCAGACAACACTCTCAACAATTAATTACCAACTAAAATTGTTTTCTCATCTCACTAGGACTGACTATCAAACTGATTGATTGTATTTCAAGATTTCCAAACTGACTAACGTTTGCTGGCAAGTTGCTTATTATAAATGACAGCTTCCTGTCATATATCAAGTAACTTCTGAAATGAACATTATTGTGTTCCATGAATGGTGTACTTAACATTAATTTCTTTGAACAGGATTATGGTCCATATTGTTGAAATTTATCATCATAGAGCTATCATAATTACTACAACAGTACTTGCAAAACTGAATTGAATAAGACTTGTTCAACCTTGTATTACTATATATAAACATGGGACAAATTTATCACAAAAAAAATCCTAGCGTGCTTTGTATCAAGAACTGCTAATTATTTTTTTCTGGTAAGGTATCTTAAAAATTGAGCATTGTAGAATCAGTTCTTCATAATAGAGTGATTAACAACAACAAAAAATTGAAAAACAGGTGGAAAGTAAATAAGAAAACAAAAAATCAAGCCTGACAAACTTATACAATGTTTAATTAGCAAACAACAGTCAAGAGCATTATAACAAGCATTACTACCAAAACAGGTAGAGTGTGAATTTGACTCGTTGTGTAACACTTGTTTGACTGTACATTCGTGAAGTCTAGTGCACACATTCCTGAACCCCGAGCAGCTAATTAGCTTTGAAGTTCATGGTGGACTTTGGCCATTACTTCTACTTAAATAGCTGCTCGGGGCTCAGGAATGTGTGCACTAGACTTCACGAATGTACAGTCAAACAAGTGTTGCACGACGAGTCAAATTCACACTTTACCTGTTTTGGTAGTACCAGATGCAAAAGACGTAATATGCTGGTGCAGGTGTGTAACTAAGGACCATACTATTACAGATAAGCAAGAAATGATAGAGGCAAGCATTTTTAAAATGTGCAACACAGTGACAACCAGCACTAAAATAACAGAAATTGCTAATAAGTGTACAGAGACCACTGCATTTGTGATGACAGTCTCTGCTGCTGCTAAGTGTTTGCACTCCACAAATTATAGTTCTTTGTTTATTTAGTCAGTGTTTCATTTTTGTGAAGACATTGATAGTGCCCAAATACATCAATTATCTCATAAAGAGGGGTACTTAAATGTTTGTGTTATGAAGATCCACAATACATGTTGCAGCATGCTTTGTATGTAGATTACCAATCCATATGTCGTTGGTATTACACATAGTAATTGCTCACATGCTAAACTCTCATATACTAACACCTGTCTACAGTGAAATACTTACCTCTGGTGTACTCCTAGATTCAATCAATACAGGATACAGGTGAGTAATTGATACATGGAAGATATCATCACAAGATAGCTGTAACATACTAGTTAATGCTTGTATAGATATTGTCCATTGCTTATTCCCTTATTAATAGATTACCTAGAGTTAATACAGTCAACAGTTCAATAGCAACAAAACATACAAATGCTACCTGAATTAAAGTTAAAAAAAAGCCAAAATTCTGTCACTAACTCTACACATTGTCCTGTTTTGTAGTGTAAGCTTAGTTATTGCTACTGTAGTTTACTTTTAGATGAAATAAATAGAGGAAGATTGGGGGATAATTGTAAGATGAAATGTCATGGTAAATGAAGGATGCAATTGCAAATGGCTGTTGTGACATGGGATATTTTTCTCTCTATCACTACCCTGTGTATAATATTTATTATGAAGCAAAAATATAATGTACCAAAATGTTTTAGCTAAGTATATAATTAATTCTATTAAAAGAAATGGAATTTGACTTCCTGACTTTTAGAAATATTTGCTGATAACAAAATTACAAACTAATATTCCCAGTGTTTTTAGTTGTGCCAACAACAGACAAATGAATGTTTATTCTTAATATATATCATTAATTTAAAATTATTATTATTATTATTATTATTATTATTATTACAATCTCCAGCTGGATCTACATGATCATGGATAACTTTTTCTTCTTCACTGTCTTGTGCATTCTACCTTCCACTTTCTCTGTGACAAGTTAATCTTGGTCCATCCCTGAATCAGCTATTACCAATACAAAAGGTTCAATACTCTTCTCTCATCAAACCCTCATGCTTCATAAACACGTTGATGTAACTGGATAAGTTGGTAGGTGGTGTACAGCCATCTATCTTTAAACCTTACTTTCTTTCCATAAGGGTATCTGCATGTTTTCTCATTCATCTTCTTGATGCACAAATACTGTGGATTTAATGTGAATTTGAACTTGCTGGATGGATTAGCTGTCAGTAGAGGATGACTCACTGTTCACCTTCAGGAACTGGTTGCTCTCCATCAGGTTCTCTGCACAATCTTCTATTGTACTCACCCACTTGCTTCAGAAAAAAAACTTGAAAAAGGTTATTTGTAGGGGATGTCTCACTTTTCATCTTCAGGATTTGGTTTCTTTCCATCAGGTCCTCTGCACAACCTTCCCTTGTACCCACCTGCTTGCTTCAGAAAAAACTAGTTTGGATTCTCTAACTGACTGTGTGCAACATATCCATCATACAATCCTCATTCTATATTAAGACTTGCGTAGTGGGTTAATTGTACAAGTTCATGTGCCATTTATTTCCATGCTTCTCTTTTATAATAATTTCGACTTCACTTTTTCTTGCCTAGTTCTCTAGCTTTACAAAAAGACATTTGAAGATTTCTTGCTAAATGGACAGTTTTTCTTGAAATCTATCTCTGCCTTGTCTTTTTAATGGGTTATCTCCTCCACTTCCTTGCACACCTCTCATACTATACTTGGATCTCCGTCCTTGGTAGAAGACTTTATCATGCAGGTCACTAAAAACACTGTTTTCATGTTTTGTTTAAATGATTATGATCAGTGAAATAAAACAATGTAAAACCTTTTAAGTGTTTATCGTGAGGCTATGGCTATATTAGAATTAGTTCAATTGTATAAAATAGTTTAGGCACACTAATAAGTTTATCTATAAACTTAAAGTTAATGTCTACTTTTCAGCAAACTATAAATACTTGTATATTATTAGTGTTTTCAAATAGATTATATGCATTCAAGGCATCAAAGAGACCTACAATTGTTATTGCAATACATAGTTCATCAGACTAAGCATTGTCCCAATAATAATAGTTGAATTATAAATTTGTAATCCTGATTTAAAGATAGAAACAAGATTACAAAATATATATTTGAAAAAAGTTACCAACAGAAGACTCTAGGAAAAATGAAAATATTTTGAGAAAGAGAGAGAAGACTCAGAAATGCTTAGCACTGATAGAGTCTGTAAGTTCAAAGTCAAATGGCAGCAATAAAGACAGGACCACCATTTTACATGGCCATCCATATGTCTTTCTTAAATTAAGATTGAGTTACTTTGAAAAGGAAGGGCTAGAATGACCATACTACAGTGTACTCTACATCTTATTATGTTGTTCACTATGTGAGACTAGAAGCTACATATCCAGTATTTTCAAATCAATTCTCTGTATACATCAATGTGCTATCCCTTCTTTGTCCAACAGGATTATGGTGTCCACTATGTGAGGCTAGAAGAGCTCTACATTTCCAGTATTTTCAGAACCATACTATGTGCTGTCTATTCTTTGTTAGTCAGGATTGCATACATTTTTCTTCATATCATCCATGAATGCTTCAGCTTTGGCTAATATCCCTCACTGGCTTTTTTGTAAGATATGTTTTGCTACAGAAAGGCGAATTCTTCTTTTTCCTGACTTAATTCATGCCATGCTATACCATTGCTTGACTTGTCTTTTTTTCCATCAGCATTTCATACAAACAATTTAAAATCATGACTTCTCTAAAACACAAAATAACTTAAACAGTGAAAGTAACTTCCTTTTAAACAGTTAATAAGGCACTCCCAAGGGGTTGGTTACCCAAGCTTGTGTTGATCCCTAACAACTGAGGTTGTTACTGGCACTGAATGAGAAGGTCATGACATAATTAGGACAAAAAATTATCCTATATCAGTTCTGATTTTTTTACTGCTGTGCATGATCTGTCCAGATATTTTTTGCCTGCATCTGGTCTTGTATTAATGTACTTGACACATTCCTGTCTTGTTCTGTACCTTGTACAATGTTCATTAGCAAGTTGCATCATGTCCATCATCTTTGGATGATTCTAGTATGCTTGACACATTCCTGTCTTGTTCTATAATCTTGTACAATGTTCAATAGTGAGTTGCATCATGTCCATAATATTTGGATGATTATAATATACTTGACACATTCCTGTCTTGTTCTGTATCTTGTACAATGTTCAATAGTGAGTTGCATCATGTCCATCATATTTTGATGATTCTAATACATACTTGACACATTCCTGTCTTGTTCTGTATCTTGTACAATGTTTAATAGTGAGTTGCATCACGTCCATCATATTTGGATGATTATGATATATGCTTGACACATTCCTGTCTTGTTCTGTATATTGTACAATGTTCAATAGTGAGTTGCATCAAGTCCATCATATTTGGATGATTCTAATATACTTGACACATTCCTGTCTCTTTGTGTATCATGAAAATATTCAATAACAATTTGGATCATTTTATGATCTGTTTTAGATGTTTTTGAGTTGTTCTTAGTTTTAGATCATATTTTGCTGCATTGAAAGCTTCAGTACACTAGTATGGTCATCTAGAGAAATAGATTTGAGATTGGAGGTTTACATTTTATATTTAAATACTTTTTAAGAATTATGTTTAAAATATTATTAAATATATTCTATCAATTTCACATAACACATTCAAAAAAAAACAATTGATAAAAAAATGATCATAAATCAAAAAACAAAGTTCGAGATACCACTATCACATCAGTCCAACCTTAACCAGTCTTATTATTTATTCAAAATATTTCCCCGTTTCTGATTGGCCCACAGCCCCTGGTTAATTTTTCACAACAAGCATTGACTGACCTAATTTGGAAAGAAATGTCATTCATCCAATAACTAAAAGATTATTGGACGATTGACTTCATCATAGCTGCCAAACAAAGATAACTTCCCAGCCTATCTGAAATGCTTTCTAAATGACTGAATTAAATTTACTTTGAAAATACTTTGAATAAATAATAAAATAATTATTGGATGAGGCAGAGTATGATATGAAAAATTATGCATAACTTGAAGGGTGTTATCTGCCTCAGCCTATGGCTTCTGCAGATAACACTCTCCTCGTTATGCATAATTTTTCATATCATACTCAGCCTCATCCAATAATTGATAATTGTATACAGTACATCATTAACATCATCCAATGTCCAACACTGCAGGTATCACAATCACATCAGTCCAACCATAACGAGTCTTGTATACAGTACATCATTAACATCATTCCAATGTCCAACACTACAGGTACCACAATTGCATCAGTCCAACCATAACTAGTCTCGTATACAGTACATCATTAACATCATCCAATGTCCAACACTACAAGTACCACAATCACAACAGTCCAACCGTAACCAGTCCAACCATACACTGCTGCAACACATCTTTAACTTCATCCAATGTCCAACACTGCAGTTACCACAATCCAACCATAACCATGAATCAAACATCCTTGAGATTGACAAAAGTGTTTTTCTCACTATTAGAAGCAGCTTTACATGTAAACCAAAGACAGTAGTAAGCAGTCAATGCAGAATTGCAGCATGAACCACAAACCATCTACACAAAGCAAAGCAGAAGTTCTTCATAATGCCTTCCAAAGAGCAGAATTGTAGTAATCCAGAAAACAGTGGAAACAATTTTTCAATAACCTCAAGAAGCGCCTTGAAGATGAAGCTGGGGAATGCAAAATAATCATTGAGCAAGGTTTATTCAGCTTTGAGAACCATAGTTTACACATGCATAGGTAGGCTCTAGGTTGGATATTGCTCTTGCTTGCGCTCCCTGGTTTGCTAACTCTGGAAGCTTGAATCTGAATCTGCTTCGACTTCTCCAGCAATAAAAAGCAATAAAAAGTCACAAATATGGTCAGTCACTTTTAGTGCACGCATTCTGGTCTTCTTTTTCTTAACGAATCCCTTGGTTAACAAGAAATAGCAGGGATTAGCATGCTTCCTGTGGTCTCTCCCATCCTGTTTACTTCTTTGTCTACAGCTATAATGCCTTGCTCTTCTACTAGGGTAGTTGCTCCATCTACTGCATCTTTTTCTTCCACAACTGAAATGCCTTCATCCTCTATTAGGGTAGTTGCACCACTAGTGTCTTCTTCCTCGACAACTGTGACATCTTACTCCTCTATTAGGGTAGTTGCTCCATCTCCATCTTCATCTGCTTCAACTACTGTGATGCCTTCCTCCTCTCAGGTAGTTCCTTTATTTCCAACATCTTCTTCAACAACTCTGATTCCTCCCACCTCTACTAGGGTATACATAGTTCCCCCATCTCCAGCATGTAATTCGTCAACAGCTGTAATGACTTCTGCCTCTACTAGGGTAGTTGCTCCATCTTAAACATCTTCTTCCTCAACAGCTGGGATGATTTCCTAATCTACTAGAGTGACTGCTCCATCTTCAGCATCTTATTAATCAACTGTGATGCGTTCCTCCTCTATTAGGGTAGTTGCTTCATCCTTGGTATTTCTGACTTTGCTAAATGATGGTTGAAAACTCTACTGGCATCAATGGTAAACTTGGCACTTTTTACTATGGGTGTCTTATCACCATCTGCTTGGGAAAAGTCAACCTTGACTTCTGCTGCAGGTACAGGTTGCATCTCAAACCTTGTGGGAGGCCTTTCTGCTGCCAAATCCTCTTTGACATGACTGAAATCATCAATGGTAAGCTTGGCACTTTTTGCAATGGGCATCTCATTGTCATCTGCAGACCTCAGAAACCTTAACCTCCACCTTTGGCACGGGTTCAGGTTCTATTCCAAACATTGTTGATGGCCTGTCTGCTACCTAATCCTCTTTGGCTGGACAGAAACCATCAAAGGTAAGCTTTGCACTTCCTGCTGAGCAGAAAACTTTTAATGAGCAGGATCACTAGCCTCTTGGTCTTCAGTAAATTCACAATCTTCCTTGATCATACATAAGACAAAAGCAAATGGTGCTGACATCCTCTGCAACAGGTGAAGACTCATGTGCACCCTTACATCAGATGTATACAGAAATGAGATAACACGAGGTAGTTAACAAGGTAAAACAGTCAGTAATCCTTAACCCTTTGGGAGGAGAAAGTGTTACAAGGCCAAGACAACCATTGAAAGAAATATTTCACAATCTTTGTGCTTCTGCTTACTAAAGAAAGGTATGAATCAATGGCCACAAATCCTCCATGAAGAAACCTTCTCAAGACAGATGAACTACTCTATTTCAGAAGTTCTACAAGAGATGGATAGCAGAATCTTTCACCACCATACAGTAGATCTTTAGTACATCTGAGTAGACAATATATCAGTATTCCTCAGATATTATTATAGGTCACAACCATGAAACAAATGAGTTCATAAGTCAAGACACTGCACAAGAGATCATGCTCGTCACACAAAGTTTCAAACTTAAAATATTGTTTTATGAATAGTACCAAAGTGTTAAGCATTTAACTGTAGGTTTGTTTTTTTTTCCATTTAGCTTGGTTTGCTTTATGGTTTTTATCCAATTGATTACTATTGTATTTTTCAATTTTAAAATAAATGTGCCAATGAAATGCTACTAGTCATGGAAACTTATCAATCATGAAGTTTATCAATTATGTTTAAATTATGAAACATTTCTATTTTTAACAAACTTCAACAAAGAAGTAAATTTTAACTTATAGCAAGACACACCTAATCGTGGCCACCCAATTAAATGTTTTACAAGTAAAATGACAATTTGTACATTTTCATGTGAGGTCAAAGTCGCGTCAGCAAATATTTTATTTATATTTGCGAGAGAAAGGACTAAAAACATGCCAAGTCAAAATAATTGAGTGAGTTTAAAAATTCATTGGGTGGCCACAGTTAGGCACATCCTTAAGCATTTTATTTGAATGTTAAATTAAATTAATCAAAATAATTGTGCCATTCTTAAGAACAAAAATTTAGTTCAAAGTGTTTCAGAACTTTTGATATCAGGGAAGTAGCCAGGGGACACAGGCCTCCTATCCTGTTGGCCATTTTATTGGTTGGCCGTTTTTTGGGCCGATGTTCTGAAAATGGGTTTTGGGCCTCCCTGGCTACACCCCTGCATGTACATTTTAATTCTGTAATTTTAAGTTTATATCATTTTAGGCAGTTTCCCTATAAGTTTTTCAAAATCTAAAATCCTCATACACTCTAGGGTAGTGACAGATAAAATACATTTTTGTCATAACAGGCACTTGCCATTGCATCCTTCATTAACCTTGTGCTTATATCTTACTGTTGCCAATACTTATTATTCATCTAACAGTAAGCTAAGAGTAACTACTTAAGCCTATACTACTATTCTGCACAGCATCTTCAATGAAATCATTAATATCCTTTCAGCCTTAAATTATTACTATTTTTCTACCATTAAATTATTGACTGCATTAACACTAAGTAAATCCATTAATATAGGAATAAACAATGGACAATATCTATACAAGCATTAACTATTATCTTACAGCTATCTTGTGATATCTTCCACGTATCAATAACTCACCTGTATCCTGTATTGATTGAATCTAGAAGTACACCAGAGGTAAGTATTTCACTGTAGACAGGTGTTAGTATATGAGAGTTGAGCATGTGAGCAATTACTATGTGTAATACCAACGACATATGGATTGGTAATCTACATACAAAGCATGCTGCAACATGTATTGTGGATCTTAATAACACATACATTTAAGTACCCCTCTTTATGAGATACTTGATTTATTTGGGCACTATTTATATGGGAATTGAACATAATGTAGGCAATTAATATGTGCAATACCAACCAAACATGGGTTGGTAATCTACAAACAAAGCTTGCTGCAATATGCATTGTTGATCTTGATTGTACAAATGCCAATTATCATCAATTACTGTACCCTCAACTGATAAGAAAACAAGGTTATTTAATATCCTTATTGATACCCTGGAAGATCCTTTACTAGATTTTTGTAGCCAATCAATTCTTCAGAAAGCTGATCATACCACTCAATACATTCCTGGAGAAAAAACAGTTTTTTTTGTTGACACTGGAATATAGTGTACATATATTGTGTCTAGCTTCATGAGATTTCAACTCTACTTTGTAAAGAGAAAATTTTCCATTTAGACCAAAAGCTCCAATTAAATAACTACAAATTAATTTCTTCCATTTAATTTAGAATTTAATTTATTCTATGATGATGTGTTGCACATATTTAGTGTTTACACTCTATCATTGTTGCTTATCTGTAGTTGCTTCCCATACACACATATACAGCTATTCAAAAAAAACATTCAAGGGGGTGAACAGCAAATGGTAATGAGCACTCTGGCAATTGCATGACCAAAATGAACTGTGGGACTATAAGAATTTCTTCATATTAATACCTAAACAATACTAGCACCATTCAGGAAAGACCTTAGATGGGGAGTAGTATGGCTCATTCATCTAGTAAAATTGACAATTGAAAAGGTCTCATTTTACTTGGCTATTTCATTACCTGATAGCAAATAACCCAATCACTTTTCAGCATTTTTTTGATATTGCTGTATGCCTCTTGACAGTTGTTCACTTTGCTACAGGTCATATAATGTTATCTATGCTGTAATATCAATCCATTTTCGAAAGGACAAAATATAGGAAATAAGAGTTGGTAAACAAGAAATCTTCAAAATGTGTTAAAACAAGGTTGAACAATTCTAATTCTAATTCCGGTGTTGCTAAATGTGTCATCATCATTCCAAAATCATTTTAGTAGTCACTTTATCCATAATGTACTAAAATACAAACACTAAGCCTGTAGCAGTAAACCAATGTCATTCAAGAATCCATGTCAAAAATTGTTCAAATGCAAAAATGAGCAAGATATTTAAACTAGGGTAACTTTTGTTTTATCTTTTTCTTTTTGTGGTGCCATTATTGTCCAAACTGAGTTTCCCTGAAGCTATATCTAGACACTATGCTATCAAACAGAAATGGAATAACTGTGCAATAACAGAAAGAATGCAAAAATCTCAATCCTGGGAAATTTTAATCTTGAGCATTTAAGGCATAAATTCTCACTTTTGAAGGAGTATTACAAATGACAATATTTTTGATATTTTGTGGTAGTCTTTCTTTCACATCCTGAGAGTTATCAATTATCAAAGTATACCTGGCTTATTTTCACTTTACTGGAAAGTAACTCACTCAAATGATCTAATTGAAAAACCATTCTATTGCCTAATTACTGTAATAATATGCATATTTATGTGCATTTTATGCAGGCATGCGCAGTGGGAGTATATTGCAGGTGCGAGGCCAAGGATAGTAACCATTGATATCAAAAGAAGTTAGCAGCAAATAAACAAGTTAGAACCCATTAATATATAATGGTAATTGAACTAAGTGGAGTGCAATTTGGTCTGATATCAAACGCGCGATAACAAAATCACACGACCGCGTAGCGGGAGTGTGATTTGTAATCGCAAGTTTGATATCAGACCAAAATTGCACGACACGAAGTTCAATTATCACTTTATTATATCCATTTTGAAATCATACTAGATAGACACTAAATTTGTGATAAATACAAAAGTATTTATTCACAAATAGCCAGTATTTTGTTTCTTTTTGTAACCAAAAATTCCAGTCAAACTTGAAAAAAGCTACATTTTATGTTCCTTATTTGCTGTAATCTGATTGGCTGATTACATACAATCCTGTAATCTGATTGGTTACCTTTTCTAGTGTTGCATTGTGATTGGCTGACAAAAAGATGCGATTCGGACTCAAAATAGTGCGATTCGTGCTTGAATCAATCTACTGAGAGCCAATCAGATTACAGGATTTGCTAGTGATTTCAAAGTGGATATAATAAAGCCTCATATCTTATTACAATTATTACAAGTAGAATAGTATTTTTTCAGCCTACTTTTTCTTCCATTGTTATCTAGTCTACTAGTTGTTAAATACATATTGGATGTACTTACAAAAAAAATCTAGGTATTCCATTTATGTCTATACAGCAGACTTCCATTTCTCTACACCGGGTTAGTCTTATTAGCTTGAACTCTAAACTTCAATACCGTGTTCAGAATTATCATGTAACTGAATGTTTTTGATGCATTCTATTTTCAAAAGTCAACTTACCTCTACAATCAAGGATGTGTTTATTGCTTACTGTATATTTGAACTGGGAGCTATGGATTGTCTCAAATAACATAAGTACATGTAGCTATATACATAGCACTTTTACTCCGAAAGACTATTAGTGTCCAAAACATCAGTACAATTTCAAATATTTCTATAATGTCTATAATTTTCTTTCTTATTCACTTTTTAGTGTATACATACTCCAGTAGATTATAACTAGGCTCATGAAAATTGATATTATACAAACCCTCACCAATCTAAATGTTTTTTAATAATATTTTTTGCTTTACTCAATTTATCATCAAAGTCATGAATAATTCTAAACAGGTCAAAGCCAAATATGCCGTATATCTAATTCATTCATTTATCCCCTAACATTAGGTTCATGACACAAATCACTATTTTTTGATAACTGTATAGTACACCAAAAATAAAATATTGTGGATGGTCCAAAACATTATCATTGAAGTTTTCTCCTGTTCAGGTTCTTTTATGATATACATATACTAATATATTTTATAAATAGACAAACTTTTTCTCTTGTGATTGTTAGCCATCCATGTGTTTTCCTGTATGCATGCAGCTATTACATCCTTGTAACATATACCAGCAAATATAGATTATTTACTAAACTTACAGTTTGAGTCAACAATAATCATCTCCCAATTTTTTTGTAATAGCTGAAAACAAAGAAAAAATATGTCATAATCTAAAAAAATAGAACAAAATTGTCTTGTTCCAAAAAGGATCATAATTAAATACCTCTTGCACGTGACGTCAGAGCAGCTCAATTTGGAGGGCAAAACAATAGATTCCAATTCTCAGGAAATTGAAATTCTTTTGTTTTGCCCTCCAAATTGAGCTGCTCTGACGTCAAGTGCAAGGGGTCTATATAAAATGTCTGGCATGTCTATGTACTTTGATATAAACACAGCATGCTTAGGAACATGAAACCTAGCTGAGTGTTTCTATTGCTTTTATAAATTACCAATATTTTATCCAAACAATCAGCACATTCATTGCATTTCAAAATTTTATAATAAGGTATACAAGCTGTGTTGAGTGGATAACAACTTTCTTTACCTAATATTTTACCATCAGAACACTATATTCTCTTGGGAATAAGATACTTTCTTTGAGTTGTATCCATATTCATGAACAACCATTAAACAAAGAAATAATACTCAAAGTAATGAGACATGGTGTGAAATGGAAAACATTATCCCCAAGATAAAGAGGTCTATTCAAAGTCCATAATAATAATTCCCGCTAAATATGACACTTAGTGTTGCATCCAATATTGCATCCAATGCCCAAACAACAGTTTTGTCTTTGGAGCGATTTAAAACGTTAAAAAAGACAACAAAAGCTGACTCACATTGTTAAATAAGGTTTTTTTCCGAGATAACAATGTCCAGTGTAGTATTCCAGCAGCCAAGAAGAAGATGTTCAGCGACTAATGAACATCACGTGTGAACAGTCTCCAGGCGTGAAAAATGTCATTGGAAAAATACACTAAAAACAAAGAGAAAACTCAGAATAAAACACTCCAGGAACATCAAGGAACTTTTAACTACGTTTCTCACTAGTTCTTTGGTGTTTTTTCGCATTTCTTACCGTTAAACCAGCGATATTTTCTTCTTATTCCAATCCTACAAGTTCGCCATGTTGGTTATACTGACACAATGGCATCACGGGAAGACGTGATTTGGGTAGAACACAGGGAGCCCAACCGCTTACAAAATAACCATATATCGTGAACACGGGATCAAAATTCTAAAAGCTTAGAATTCAATAAAGGATTTTTAAAATGCCATAAGTACAAAAGAACGGTCCTGATTCACCCTTAGAACAGTTAAGAAGTACGATATGAACATGCATACCTGTGTTGTATAAAATACCGCGTATGGGAAACTGTGGAAGTGAGACCCAGCGTGTTGGGATCCCTGCTTTCATATGCATGGTTGTCACGTGCGCTGGTATTCTTACCACCCCCAGGTTAACAAGTACACATTTTTAATATGCTTAGGGAAATATATTAATCGTTTATGACTCGCTTACAAATGTTCTAATAGGGAAGGACAACGACAACCGGGAAGCAAGGACTGATCATCTGTTTTTGTGGACAAAACCGTGCGATGATCCACAGCTTATCACACAGCCATGTGGGACTGGCTGTTGATGGGGTTGCATACAGTCAATTCAATACAGTAACGGGACCCCCTTGATCTAACATTACATAAGTTAATCAGGGGCGGAGGAAGAACGTGGGGGGAGGGCTTGCTAAAATCGCCAAATTGCCCAAGCAAAAAAAAAAAAACGTCAATAGATAGCCCGAAGGAAAAAAATACCGTAAAATTCCAGCCCAACCTAGTCCGCTTCCTGTGTTAGTAAATGGATCGCCTTGTTAAAATTCCTGAACCACCCTTTAAATTGCACCCATTTTCATAATAACTCACTCTCCAAATTACGATCCGGATAGGGGGTCTGTAAAAACAACTTTAATAATAATAATAACGACTGTATTAGGGTAGCACACAAGAGTAACTCTAGGTTACTGATAAACAAGTTGCCCTTATACTGTGGAGCATGTGCACCGTTGAAGGTGATTATGAAAGACACAGAATCACAGAATAAAGCAAAACGTCGTGTAGGGATGAAGGGATGGGCGAGCGGATGAAAGCAAAAAAAATAAAAAAACGTTTTACAATAAAAATTTTAGTCGTAGTTTATTTTCCAAGGATAGGTTATGAAATACATGTCGTTTAAATTATATTCTTGATTACTCTTTTTCTATCCAGTTCACGAATATTTTAGGACTGTCTTTCTAAGTGTTTTTACGGCCTTGACAACTTTTAGTAGACAACTTGACAACTTTTTCCATGTACCCATTACAGTTGTCATATTTATTTTTGAAAGGAAAAGCAACATATTCTTTTGCATGACTATGTCAAGGATCGGATACAAGTATCCAAGGCGTAATTGTGAAGATGAGTGTACACTCGAGAACACTAGAAACTTTTACCTACTTTTTATATAAAGTTTGTTGATTACGTCGCTTACATCATGCATTATAAGCGTCCTTTAATCGGAGAATACATTTACTTGCCACCGAATATTTCTTTCATTTTTTGTTCATACACTTTCTTGGTTCGTATCCACACTGGGTCAGGATCATCCTAGTGTAAAAACATCATAGTTACATACATCGTACCGCGCTGTTATGTGAAACTTTAATTTAATCTTGAATCTCCCGCGCCAGAGGGGCCATTTGCAATGTGCCGTCACTTGGCAGATGCTGCCCGTCAATCCCTCCCTGTTCTGCGCCACCTGACCGCCCTGGTGCAGGTACGTTGAAAATTATGCTCTCTGCTGACGATGACAAAGATAATGAGATGGCATGTGGCAGTGACTTAAACAGAGAACATATACGTATACCACCAAGAAATAATCGGGAATCCTGAAGTTTGCAGCAGACGATAATATAAATTTAAGGACCAAGAACACAGGATTTGTTCGAAAGATTGGTAAGATTATGGCGATGATGGTGGTGGTGCTGGCTGGTGCTGGTGATCATTGCTGCTACTGATGATGATAATGAGAAACAAGAAAACGATGGTGGTGGTGCCGGTTGCGGTGATGATGGGTTGTGATGATGATGATGATAATAATGTTCCTGCTACTGATGATGATATTGTTGATAATGAGGATCAAGATGATGGTGGTGGTTGCAGTATGATGCAAGAACGCTGAATTTTGAATAGAATAGTTGAGTGCATGACTAAAAACATCAACATTTTGCGTCAAGGTATTTTACCTTAGTTAATCTCTTCAAGTATGGCGTCACCTTGTCAGCGAATCTTATGCTGCTTTCTCGTGGCAGCAAGGAAGGCAGGAAATCAATGGAGAGAATCTCAAGAGTCTTGCTTGATTTACTGAAGGAAATAACAAATATGGATAATGTCAAGTTAGCGTCAACTGTACCAGGCTATACAGGCTACCAGGCTACCCACTTTTCTCACTAACTTATTAATTTATAACGCGAAAAAAAAGGGAAACAGCGCGCGCGATTCTTACAGGTCTCTTTCTACTACTCGGTTCGTCCTCGCATCGATAAAAATGGGTCCATCTCTGGACTAACCAGGCTAATGCCTATCAACCAATCACAGTTCTTGAATACAGGTACACGATGACACCTCAAGTGTCTTGAGAGAACTAATACGAGGACGCAAAGAGATACATAGTAGAACACATATTCTACTGGTATATAAATAGTATCAGTAACACGTCACAGTGCGTGTACCTTAAATCAACAGCTCGTACAGGATTCTGGGGTGTGGTGGCAGAGTCATAAAATGGTAATGGATTGTCAGGGTTATTGACGTCACAGCTTACGTCAACAACAAGGGATAGATTCCTAGAAAGATTGAAAAAATCGTTATCACTGCTTTTGTAAATATAGTAACGTTTTTAAAATTAGGATGCTTTTTTAGTACCTCTCATCTGTCTCCAAGATCTCTCGTGTTAAAAATGGAGGGATTTTCTGAGAAGAAAGTAAAAATACTTTAGTGCGGTTTTCTAGCTGATGGTTGTCAATTCTGGCAAGGATTCATTTGTGAAATCCCTTGCAGTTTGTTTATTTGTTTGTCTAAGTGCAAACATTAAAGAAATTATGCACAAAGCACACAAGCGACTTTAACCAGAACCCCTCTCTTTTCCCACTGATGTAGCAAGTTGAGAAAAATCACAAGTCATTATAAGAGATCCTGTTGCTCAATATTTAGACTCTGAGATAATGACAGATTACTTCGAATAATTCAGAAATTCACCTTTGACAGAAGAATACAGTTGACAAATACATCATACTTGAGTATTTGTGGGAAGGGACCTCCGCCCTTAGTCTCCTCAAGATCCCACTTTATTTGGTTAGATCTGAAAAACATTAAACATTTTCCATTATTCCCCAGCCAAATATTAGTTGCTCAATTAACTCAGCTGTCAGTACATACACCAAGAAATACTGCAAGCAGCAAACTAGCCAAATAAGACACACTTCAGGACCGTAGCGCCGACTAAATATGCCCCCCAGTTTTCCCCAGAAACGTAAAGGAAGTATGCAATTAAACTTTCATTTTCTCTGGTCAGGTGTTGCTTTGTGTCCCCCTAGTTTTTCAAGGCTTGCTACGGCCCTGCTGCCTTCCTCCTCTCACTCATCAGGCACCACACTAACCAACCAAGACACACTTGCTCCTCTCACTTACCAGGCAGCACACTAACCAACCAAGACACACTTGCTCCTCTCACTTACCAGGCACCACACTAACCAACCAAGACACACTTGCTCCTCTCACTTACCAGGCACCACACTAACCAACCAAGAAACACTTGCTCCTCTCACTTACCAGGCACCACACTAACCAACCAAGAAACACTTGCTCCTCTCACTTACCAGGCAGCACACTAACCAACCAAGACACACTTGCTCCTCTCACTTACCAGGCACCACACTAACCAACCAAGAAACACTTGCTCCTCTCACTTACCAGGCACCACACTAACCAACCAAGAAACACTTGCTCCTCTCACTTACCAGGCACCACACTAACCAACCAAGAAACACTTGCTCCTCTCACTTACCAGACACTACACTAACCAACCAAGAAACACTTGCTCCTCTCACTTACCAGACACTACACTAACCAACCAAGAAACACTTGCTCCTCTCACTTACCAGGCACCGCACTAACCAACCATGAAACACTTGCTCCTCTCACATACCATGCACCACACTAACCAACCAAGACACACTTGCTGCTCTCATTTACCAGGCACCATACTAACCAACCAAGACACACTCTCACTAGCTTACAAGGCACCACACTAAACAAACAAGACAAGGCATTACTTTACCAAGGAAGCCTGTATTTTTTAGGCAAACTCAGCTGTTAAAAATCTTTTTAGCATCATGTGCATAACTTTGTACTTACTCTGGTATTCCTATCTTCTGTGCAACATCCAAAGCTCCTTTTCCACATTGACCCAATGCACCAACCACCAACACTGTGGGATGTACGTCTGCAACACCTAGAGCAGGCAATAAAAGTACAATAAGCTGTTCATCAACTGAAATATGGCACTGATTATATAGTCCATGTGTGGCAGTTAGATGAAAATCAGGGTATCAGTTGAGTCTATGCTAATATACTATCTTAAATTTTGAACATTTGAATTTGAAAGATCCAGACTGTGTACATATAACTGTAAGGAGATAAATGGTGTCCAACCATGCAATGCGCATGCCACATCACCAGCAATGTATCAGAATTCGAAGTAGGAATGAGTTCTACTTTTGAGACATTGCCAGCAACAAGTTTCACCATGTGAACTTAGTCTGAGACATATCGTTGCTTGCAACAGCATGATGCTCTCAGCCAATGAAATGTAATGATTTTGATTTCATCAGCTTTTTAAATATAGAACTTGGTTCTACACCTGCAGGCCATTTTCATGCAGCGTTGCAAGGAAAGTTGCAACATGTGACATCCCCCTAAAGGCAAGCAACATTGCAGGCAACAAGAAAATCTCAATAATGTCATGTTCAAGATAGGTTTTTGGTTTTACCTTTCTTATCAGCAACTTCCTTAAGCAGGGACTTGACTTCATCTAACATTTCTTTCTCACTCTCAAAGGGCTTGATTCCTGGCATAGTACGTCCTAAATGTTGATAGCACCAGCCTGCCACACCCAAGGCCATGCCAGTTGCCCCAGCAACAGTACTGAATACACCAACTGCTTGACGTCCTGATGTTTGGTACAACAAATATTGACTAATATTAATAATGAACATGATTATAGAGACTTTTTAATGTACAAGGGCGGATCCAAGGGGATGCCCTTTGGTGCACTGGACAAGTACACCCACCCCCCCCCCCAAAAAAAAATCTAAGTACAAATGAAATAAATTAGATCACGATTATTGATAACTATATTGTCACATTTGTCATTCCAGACAACCCCCTTGCAAATTTCTGGATCCGCCCATGAATACGTGCATAATTATATATTAGTTCATATCATGATCATCATTCATTTTTGACTCACGGATACACTGTTCCACCGTAGGAGTATTTGTGAGTATATGAAATCACTTTCGCATTTGCATAAAAAAACTGTGTAACAATGGTCTATTGTTCAAATATTCCTCCAGACTGCTTTGCACACTCTAGCTCTGTCAGCTGCTGATTCAAGGCTTAATTAGAAGTTTATATTGAGCAGTGTTTTTTGCGATGCAGATACTAACCATAAGATTCAGTCACTCAAAGATAATCGAAGTATTCTCTGCTTGAACAATCGAGGGTTAGTAGCAAAATAAGGTTTGAAACTGGAATAACATAACGAATTGTTTCACCGTTAATTTCTCTCGTTAACTTCGTCCTGCAAAATGGTTTGTTTTTATTTTGGCGATTCTCTTATGGTCTGGTTTAATTCAAAGTCATATATTGTCATTTGACATCGTCAAACTCTGAAATTAAATCCATAAGCTAAGCATTGAACTCAGAGAATTTTGGTCAAATAGAATGGCCAGTGATGCAAACACATTTGGTCAGTACAAGAGGACAAAGACAATTAACAATTCTGAAGGAATCAGTCTTGAAAAATGATCGCTATTTATTAAAATGAATCCTTCTCGAGTAAACAACATTCATTTCTTGAACAAGCCTGGTCAAGTCTAACAACCCACTTGACAGGACACAGGTATCCCATATTTATTTTGTGGTAGTGGGCAGAGTAGTGGGCATATCCATGAGTCGTCTCATTGAGACCTTTGGTTACCTTTTTCATCTGTCATAAACTCAATATCCAATATACATCCACCTCCCTTGTGAAATCTCTGCAAAAGCTGCTCAGCACCTATCTGATTCTAAAATGATATCAAATAGATTGTATATATCAAGTACATATAGATTTCAGACATTTCAAGGCAACTGCCTCTTCATCAGTAGTGGTTCTGCAGCAGGAGTAGGACCCCTTAAAAATATGCAGATCAAAAGTACAATGCACCAGCTGTCCTCCCCTCTAATTAAGGACTGGTCCCTTATACCCTGGGAAACTTGCCAAATTGGGTATCTTAAAAGGTGGAGCAGGAAGAGCCCACTCACTTAGCTTTCACCTTTTGGATCGAGTCTTGGTTTCAATTTCTGTGTGTGTGTCCCTCCCTTGATTAATTAAGGGTGATTAAGTTTATATAAATTATTAAGTGTGCTGCCTGGTGAGCAAACCTAACAAACTAAATCTCAATTCCATCTGGGAGTTAATAGCCTGATGCCCTGATGTTGATCAGCCCAGATTGGTTGTTTCAGGATATCATAAATATTTGAAGGTACTCATGCCAGCACCCTCAAGGAAGGGATTTAGATATATTTACCAATGAAAATCACACAGATTGATTAGCCACCTTAAAAAGAAGAGAACCTCAGTGGCAATGAGCCATACTTGATGCTCACCTTGTACGCATGTGCAAAGAAAACATGCTGGTGCACTATTGGTGTGTCTGCTAGCGGCAAGTCCTTCAGGCCAAGAATGATGGCATCTTTTGGTGCAGTTTGCCAGGAGCCAAGTGGTACAATATCCACCCCTGGAATACTGCAAAACATCATTATACACAACCGCTTGATTACCACTAGAAAATCAATACTCTAATAATAATTGATGATTTATATTCCAGTTATGTTGAACTCCATGGTCTATGATCTGTGATCATCTGATGTAATATCAATTAATGATTAATGATCAAATCTAAATATAATCTATGATCTATGAGATCCTGATGGTCTGTGAAGCATGATCTAATATAATCGATGATTTAGGGACTGGTCATTATTTAGAGGGGGGATTTGAAGGAATGGTGTAAATAGGGAGTGGGTCACTGCAAGCATACAGGGAGTAAAGGAGTGCCATATATATTTATGCAATGATTTTTTGAGTGATCATGTACAAAGCAATTCAAGATGAGGCTCCAAGGAAATAAAGAACATATTCCTGATTACTTCATTGTATACCCAGAGCCTCATTTTGAATTGCTTTGTGGATAATCACTCAACCAAAATATCAAAAGTTCAGGGCTATTAATTTGCAGGCTTGTATCCAGCGAGGGGGTATGAAAAAAAAATATGTATCACAAAAAAGGGAGGTCAGGAAAAAGGCAACATG
Source organism: Anthopleura xanthogrammica (assembly GCA_964019055.1). Classification (NCBI taxonomy): domain Eukaryota; kingdom Metazoa; phylum Cnidaria; class Anthozoa; order Actiniaria; family Actiniidae; genus Anthopleura; species Anthopleura xanthogrammica. The sequence continues at coordinate 13,000,384 of OZ025207.1, read as the reverse complement.
GCATGCACCAGACCCCCCTCCCAATAATGACTTGTCCAAACCAAATATAATCCAGATAATACCTTTTATAATCTTCATCTTTGAATATACGCTGGTCTGAGCTCTCCACTGTTACCTTAAATCCTTGAAAGATAAAATTCATAAGCTTACGTTGTAGTCCTGGGAATTTAATCCATTAGCAGTCCTTTCAGCTACTGTATGGTTATCAGAAAATATAAAAATATCTCGAATGATCAATGACTGGAGATCAATAAAGCTAGATGACACTAAGCTGACTGATTTAGATAGTGTAAAGCGTGCTACTTTAAAGAACTAACTAGGTATAGTGAGCTTATACCTGAATCCACAAGCTCTTTGCATTTTTCAGGCGTCAAATGAGTTCGTCTCTCAAGAGGTTTCGTCTCAGCACGAAGCCAAAAGTGAACAACCATTATCGGGAAAGAAATCCTGGAACTACAAATGACGAATCAAACTGTGATACCTTGGGAATACAGCACCCCGTTTCATTAACGATAGGATATTTTTTTTGTGAAGCAAGCTAGTAGTCCCTGTATTCGTGTAGTACTGCACGTACTGCTGTGTTGGTCGATCGACACAGGATGCCCAACGTAAAAATATTTATTTGAGTCAGGGGAAACCCAGGGGGTATTCCCACGGCATTTATGTCACACCGTCTTTTATCGCCTATAAAAGTTGAGAAAATAATTAAAGAGGAAAATGATTTAAAAAAATCTTAAAGTAAGACCTGGGGAGTCGACATAACAATGAATAAATGCATAACAATGAAAAAATAAGCATATTTATAAGGCCGAGCATGAGATCGAGGGAGGGGTGACCTGGGGTTTAGCGTGATATACATTGACACACACAACTGATGCTTGAGGTACATGCTTGATCTGATGCTCGTATTTACTGGTAATTTTGATCGCGATTTCAGAATTTTTTATCTATTATGGTTGTTCACTTCTGGCTTTGTGCTGAGACTAAACCTCTTGAGAGACGAACACCTTTGACGCCAGAAAAATGCAAAGAGCTCGTGGAATCAGGTGAGAGGATCAACGAAGCCATAATAAAACATGGCGAATGCATCGTTGCTTTTTCTCTATCCTACGATATAATCGACACTTGTAAACAAGTGAAATCAAGATAGAAAAATCCATCGAAATAATTTTCACTTTTATAGGATTCAAGGTAACAGTGGAAAGATCTGATCAACGTATTTTTAGAGATGAAGATTATCAAACGTGTGAACTTGACGCCATCGAACAACAGAACTGTAGAAAGTCACGCAAACGTAAACAATTACCTTTATATTTCCATGTATTTAGTCACCAGTGTGAACAACAGAAAACATACATTGTGGTTTTTTCATATATCCAGATAAGAAAAATAACTTTTCTTTTCCTTAAAATTGCAAGTTGAAATAAATTTTCATGTATCATGAGGAAAATACTATCTGGGGTTCCTGTGGTATATTGTTGTTGGCAAACATGACTACCTTTCAAAACTTCTTCTAAGCTAGGCACTTGCATTAATAAACAAGACCTTACCCACAGAAATGATTGTGGTTACATATATAACTTATCCTTCATGCAATCCAGTGCTTCATATTGATAATTATTTGTCCCACAACATTGAAAATACAGCCAATCAGAATGCAGGAAAGCTGTTGTATTTTCATGGGTATTCCACTGTTCCTTCCCATCAGGCATTGCAGCCTAGGTTTATTTTCAAAGGTGCAGGATATAATAGTTATACAATGCCTTCCTGTGGCACACCATGGGATATCCCACTTGTCACTGGTACTTTCTTAGTAAACACACTTGTCTGAACAGGTCCATGCATATACAAATACTAGTGGCTTGTGGGATATTTCATGGTATTGCCAAACCAATCTTTATGTCATGGTTTTATAACAATGTGTTGCAGTATTCCAGGGGTGGATATTGTACCACTTGGCTCATGGCAAACTGCACCAAAAGATGCCATCATTCTTGGCCTGAAGGAATTGCCGCTAGCAGACACACCAATAGTGCACCAGCATGTTTTCTTTGCACATGCGTACAAGGTGAGCATCAAGTACGACTCATTGCCACTGAGGTTCTCTGGTTTTGGATGGGTGGATGGATGGATGGATGGATGGATGGATGGATGGATGGAGGATGTTTAGTTCACAGCTAAACCTACCTATTTTTAAATATTTACAGGATGTAGATCTGTTGCTGTGTTTAGCCCTGTTGCTGGGGCAACTGGTATGACCTTTGGTGTGGCAGCCTGGTGCTATCAACATTTAGGACGTACTGTGCCAGGAATCAAAGCCTTTGAGAGTGAGAATAAGATGCTTGGTGAAGTCAAGTTTCTGCTCAAGGAAGTTGCTGATAAAGGTAGGTTTACATTTATACTCTTTACTTTTTAGGTTGATGTATGAAGGGACAGAGAAACAGTGAAGTAAAGAAGGGAGGGTTAGGATGGATAGATAGCTGAATGAATGAATGAATGAATGAATGAATGAATGAATGAATGAATGAATGAATGAATGAATGAATGAATGAATGAATGAATGAATGAATGAATGAATGAATGAATGAATGAATGAATGAATGAATGAATGAATGAATGAATGAATGAATGAATGAATGAATGAATGAATGAATGAATGAATGAATGAATGAATGAATGAATGAATGAATGAATGAATGAATGAATGAATGAATGAATGAATGAATGAATGAATGAATGAATGAATGAATGAATGAATGAATGAATGAATGAATGAATGAATGAATGAATGAATGAATGAATGAATGAATGAATGAATGAATGAATGAATGAATGAATGAATGAATGAATGAATGAATGAATGAATGAATGAATGAATGAATGAATGAATGAATGAATGAATGAATGAATGAATGAATGAATGAATGAATGAATGAATGAATGAATGAATGAATGAATGAATGAATGAATGAATGAATGAATGAATGAATGAATGAATGAATGAATGAATGAATGAATGAATGAATGAATGAATGAATGAATGAATGAATGAATGAATGAATGAATGAATGAATGAATGAATGAATGAATGAATGAATGAATGAATGAATGAATGAATGAATGAATGAATGAATGAATGAATGAATGAATGAATGAATGAATGAATGAATGAATGAATGAATGAATGAATGAATGAATGAATGAATGAATGAATGAATGAATGAATGAATGAATGAATGAATGAATGAATGAATGAATGAATGAATGAATGAATGAATGAATGAATGAATGAATGAATGAATGAATGAATGAATGAATGAATGAATGAATGAATGAATGAATGAATGAATGAATGAATGAATGAATGAATGAATGAATGAATGAATGAATGAATGAATGAATGAATGAATGAATGAATGAATGAATGAATGAATGAATGAATGAATGAATGAATGAATGAATGAATGAATGAATGAATGAATGAATGAATGAATGAATGAATGAATGAATGAATGAATGAATGAATGAATGAATGAATGAATGAATGAATGAATGAATGAATGAATGAATGAATGAATGAATGAATGAATGAATGAATGAATGAATGAATGAATGAATGAATGAATGAATGAATGAATGAATGAATGAATGAATGAATGAATGAATGAATGAATGAATGAATGAATGAATGAATGAATGAATGAATGAATGAATGAATGAATGAATGAATGAATGAATGAATGAATGAATGAATGAATGAATGAATGAATGAATGAATGAATGAATGAATGAATGAATGAATGAATGAATGAATGAATGAATGAATGAATGAATGAATGAATGAATGAATGAATGAATGACCAAAGCAATAAATGACCAAAGCAATGAATGACCAAAGGAATGGATGGATGGATCCACTGACAGATGCGCAAATAGATGGATGATGGTTGGTGGGCCGGAAGGATGGACAGCTAGATGTATGGAGGGAGGGAGGAATGCATATGGATAAGTGAATAATGAATGGATGGATTGATGGATGGAGAGAGAGTATAAATTTGTGAATGAATGAATGAATAAATTTCTGTTCAATCTTTACTGATTACAGGAGTTTCAAAGATTTACCCTACTGTGTTTGTGATGGGTGCTTTAGGTCGATGTGGACATGGAGCATTAGACATTGCTAGGAAACTGGGAATAAAAAATGTAGTATTTCTTGCAGTGTTTCTTGGTGTATGTACTGGCAGCTAAGTTAATTGAGCAACCAATATTTGGATTTATAATGGAATTTTTTTAAATGTTTTTCAGATCTAACCAAATGAAGTGGGGTCTTGAGGAGACTAAGGGCATAGGTCCCTTCCCACAAATACTCAAGTATGATGTATTTGTCAACTGTATTCTTCTGTCTAAGGTAAATTTCTGAACTAAGTAATCTGTCATTGTCTCAGAGTTTAAATATTGAGCAACAGGATCTCTTATAATTTTTCTCAACTTGCTACATAACAGAAATGGAAAGAGATGGATGGGTGACATGTGGGAAAAGAGAGGGGTTCTGGTTAAAGTCGCTTGTGTGCTTTGTGCATAATTTCTTTAATGTTTGCACTTAGACAAACAAACAAACAAACTGCAAGGGATTTCACAAATGAATCCTTGCCAGAATTGTCAACCATCAGCCATCAAACCATCAACCATCAAACCGCACTAAAATGTTTTTACTTTCTTCTCAGAAAATCCCTCCTTTTTTAACACGGGAGATCTTGGACACGGATGAGAGGTAATACAAAAGCATCCTTATTTCAAAAACCTTACTATATTTAAAAAACAGTGATAATGACTTTTCCAATCTTTCTAGGAATCTATCCCTTGTTGTTGACGTAAGCTGTGACGTCAATAACCCTGACAATCCATTACCATTTTACGACTCTGCCACCACACCCCAGAATCCTGTACGAGCTGTTGATTTAAGGTACACGCACTGTGACGTGTTACTGATGCTATTTATATACCAGTAGAATATGTGTTCTACTATGTATCTCTTTGCGTCCTCGTAGTAGTTCTCTCAAGACACTTCAGGTGTCATCGTGTACCTGTATTCAAGAACTGTGATTGGTTGATAGGCAGCATGTTTTTGATTGGTTCAGAGTGGAAGCCATTTGAGTGTCATGACATCATTAGCCTGGTTAGTCCAGAGATGGACTCACTTTTATCGATGCGAGGACGAACCGAGTAGTGGAAAGAGACCTGTAAGAATCGCGCGCGCTGCTTCCCGTTTTTTCGCGTTATAAATTAATAAGTTAGTGAGAAAAGTGGGTCCAGTTCTGAACTATAGCTTGGTACAGTTGACGCTAACTTAACATTATCCATATTTGTTATTTCCTTTCAGTAAATCAAGCAAGACTCTTGAGATTCTGTCCATTGATTTCCTGCCTTCCTTGCTGCTACGAGAAAGCAGCATAAGATTCCTTGACAAGGTGACGCCAAACTTGAAGAGATTAACTAAGGTAAAATACCTTGACGCAAAATGTTTTTTGTCATACACTCAACTATTCTATTCAAAATTTAGCATTCTTGTTGTCAGCGCGCGTAGACAACAGAACAACTAAGATCATCATGCTCGACATCCTCTTGATCCTCGTTATCAACATTGTCGTCATCAGTTACAGCAACACCATTATCGTCATCATCACCAACACGTCACCATTTTTTTTCCTTCGGGCGATATTGATGGTTTATTCTTTGCTTTGGCATTTTGACGATTTTAGCAAGCCCTCCCCCCCCCCCCCCCCCACATCCTTCAGCCGCCCCTGATTAATTTACGTAATCGTAATCAACATACCTTACATGTATGTAAGGCTTAAAAAGTAGGTAAAAGTTTCTGGTATTCTCGAGTTTACACTCATCTTCACAATTACACCTTGGATACTTGTATCATCAATTTTTTGCACTTGGAAGGCGATACAAGAGTGTATTTGCTGAGGTCTAGCTCATTTTTGATATCACTCCAACTTAACACATTCCCAGGAATACTGCCATCACAAGCCTGGGCAAGTTTATCAATTTCATTCATCGACAAAAGTCTATCCCAGATATTTAGACCTGATATCACTCCTGGGAAGTTCTTCTTTCCAAATCCCCCAAATAGCATCTTTCCTTTTGCCTTGGCAACTACTTTTTTAAATATGATTGATTTTGATGGAAAAACACCATCAATAGTAATATCCACTATACCCCTTTTATACGTTGGGTTGCCGAGAAAGAAGCAGTAATTATGCCATCGGCTCTTGTTTCCGTGTGATGAATTTGTTCGATCAAAAACGTCCCAAGATCTGAAAAAAAAGAAAGCATGAAAAGTTCTTATTTATATCCAAAGAAAAATATTTTTGTATTAATTTAACGCTGCTTCAAAATAAGGAAATAAAGGGGTGTCCCATAATATGTGCTGTCATATATAGACATCCCAATAGTAATTTAGACTCTTTTCTTGATCAATTTTACTCCATTCTTGACATAATCAACCAGGAATCTAAACTCTGCATCATTATGAGTGATTTTAATATTAATTTATTGAACTTTGAGTCTCATTATACCACAGATGATGTTGTTAACACTCTAAGCTCTTATCTATTTCAGCCTCATATTTTGCAACCAACAACAATTACCAATCACTCTGCAACTTTAATTGATAACCTATTTTTGAATTCTCTAGAACATTCTACTATAAGTGATCTCCTGATCACTTACCCAACTTCTTGTTTATAAAAAAAAACTGAAATATTTTAAAAGATCTTATTCAGAAATTAACCAATGTGCTTTGTTAGAAGAAGTCCAATCTTGGGATTGGAATAATATTCTTCCTCCAACTGATGATGTGAATCTAATCTTTAATACTTTCTATGCTAACATTTCAGAAGCAATCAATAATCATATTCCTCTTAAACAGTTATCTAAGAAAGAAATTAAGTTACCATGAAGCCTTGGATTACTCCAAGAATATTCTATATCGAAGCTCTCAGAATACTTGATCTGACTTCTTGAAAGCTAAGTATAAGTTATACCGTAATGAATCATTTGATATCTCTAAGTAAAAAGCTTTATTATAGAGACTACTTCACTCTTAATAGGCATGATATTAAAAACACCTGGAAAGGTATTAGACAGATAGTATCTTCAAAACACCATTCCGTAAATGTTCCTAACAAAATTATTAAGAATAATCAACCTCTTACTAGTCCTAAAGCCATAGCTGATGAATTTGATTTCTTCTTTTCAAATTTAGGGAATGGCAGCTTATGCTCTCACATCAGAGTGCTACATCTTTTTCTGTTTATCTCGATCACCCCTCATGTAATAGCTTCTATCTTGCACCTACATCATCTACTGAAATCGAAGACATAGTCTCAAATCTCAAAACTGGTAAATCTGTTGGCCCCTTCAGTATACCTGTAAAACTTTTAAAATTGCTTACAAAATTTATTGTCAAAACCTCTCGAGATCTTATGCAGTTATTTTTTTAATAATGGTTTACTTCCTGACTGCTTTAAGATAGCAATTTTTTGTGTTATCTAGCTCGATTAGCTTTTTAGTTATTCTAGGTAACCAATACCATTCACTTATCTCATTTAGTTAATTAATGTATTTTTTTGTAATCTTCTTGTGGTATGAATAAACGATTATTATTGTCCCAAGCTCGTTTTCGAGATATTGAAATTTGAATTATCACCACGTTTTCTGAAGTAAAATGTCGGAAAGTAAGCTTCGTACAAAATAATTCATAACTCAAAAAACAAAAAGCAATATGGAACTGTATTTTATCAACACAATAAAAATATCAAGAGATATTTGCTATAGTTGGCTGGTTTTCACGGGTTGTCATGAATCGTGAGACGATCCATTAATTTATCATGAGTTTTTTTAAGAGAAGTATAAAAACCAAACCACAGGCTATACCTACCCCCGCCAATGACCATCGCTGAAATATAATTCCATTCCAGTATAACGATAATCACCACCATTACTAATATAATTAGCGCGAGCACCAATTGAAAACTCGGGCTTTGTTGTGCCTGGGTTAAAATACTGCAACATGGGATAAAAAGACCTGTATGCTTTGGGAAGATCGAAGTTGTTAAAGAAATTAGTCCAAAAACAAAGAGTGGATTCGCTAAAAGTCGAGAATCCAGTAATCCAGGAGTTTTCAGTGTCAGGTTTGAATTTCAAATCATATGACGCTGTGGGGGAAAAAGACATACGCATAAGCATAGATTAACATAGATATATAGCTATTTCAAAAGAGATTAACACAGATGTACAGGAAGGGGAAGGTTTTCTTGCATGAAGTTTCATACCAAGCTTGAAATGTTTTATCTTATGGATCATATGTAAATAATTTCAGCACAGAAGAAAATATGCCGGTAAAACTTGCAGGCAAAGTTTGGGAAAATTCTATACTTTTGTGACCTTTTGCTGATTGCATTCACAGTGCCCGTAGCATTTCGAGCATTTCGAGCATTTCAAGCTTGGGATTCGACATGCAACCTGCAACCTGCAAAGTGCAACATGCAACAAGCAACATGCAACAAATCCTTCACCAATTTTTGTGTGAAATATCTGGATCAATTAAAACAGAGAAATCATTTGCCAGCTGTAGATTTATAAGGATATGGAGACGACGTTGCACCACTGACCTTTACACCACCTGTCATTCTGCAGCGTCAAAACCGCGCGCGATCTTCCCCAAAAATGCGTCTTTTTTATGTCTGCGCCTGCGATACGTTTGAAAGTGCTCGCGCATCTCGAAAATGGTCTATTGGAGCGCTTATACACGTCACGTGCATGGACTTTATGGAGATAAAGGTGCATCCAAGTTTAGATGTAGACTTAGAACCTCATCAAGGTTAGTCTCACATGCGATCAACGAAGATCCACAAAATGACGTCAATTAGCGCCCCTGTCTTGACTTTGGCAGGCTATCTTCAACAGGTTGCATTCTCTTTTACACTGATTACACATGATAGTGATGTTAACCCTCTGTCGAAGTTTAAAAGTCCATGTTCGTAACGTGTATGGTCTCTATTCGACCAAAGGTTCATAGATTGTTAAGGAGTTTTTCAAAGTATAGTTCACAAAACTCACAGATCGTGTTTTATCGCGATTATAACCACTTGGCTACGCCTTGTGCTTTTATACCTGATACAACACTCCTACTCGTTTTTTAAACATTACACTAGCTTACCAACACAACGTTTATTCTTATCCGGTACTTCTCCTGCGGCTGGACACTTGGTCAGGCACACACCCTTCCTATCCATGGCATAACCACACTCGTTGCATTCTGTTGCTTTTGGTTCTCCTTGGGAATTGCGTTTGCACCCTGAAAGAAAGTTAGCTCAATAAGAAAACTTTCCCCTTATGTGGAGTACTGAAAAGTCAGCAAAAGTTATTTTGTAGAAAATTTAGTTCAACCAAAACAAAGCCCCGTTCACACCAACTACCCTTGCTTATTCATTAATTTATCTATCCCATTCCTTTCGTCGTTTGGCTGCCATTATTACACGGGGTTAAAACTACCTCCCCAAAGTAGTTTAGTAGTAGTTTAGTAGCACCTAATGCCAGATACAATACTTTCATTATTGATTCTACATAAAGTGAATAGTTGAATGGTGAACTATTTCTTCATTTGAGTGTTGCGTCTTTAAGATATGAACGGTTTATATTTCCAAAATGTTAATGACCGTGATGTCACCGCAGGCTTCATTAAATATACAAACTTTAATAGGTTCACACAAACAGTATTTAAAAAGCATTATCATTATACTCATGGTTTCTATATTGTTTACTGTAAATTTGGGGTCTCATAATGGCCAGTGTTTAGTATTGCAAGTAAAACAAATACACTCAAAAGCCTGCGATGACATCACCGTCATTTACATATTGGAAGTATAAACCTATATAACGTAGAGACGCAACACTCAAATGAAGAAATATTTCACCATTCAATTATTCACTTCATGTAGAATCAATGATGAAAGTATTGTGTCAGGGGTTAGGTGCAATTTAAATTAAGAAAGTTTGAAAGTTGTTTAGTTAGGCGTGCGGGCTGCGTGAAAGGACACTAGTTCAACTATAAACAACTTCTAAACATGTTTAAAGGTTCAGTGTGAATGGGGTATTAGACTGACATAAGAAAGGCATTGATCTTTTACTGCAGTACTAAATCTCACTTTCACCAATGAACTAATGAAGTTGCAATTGCTTTGTTCACCTGCTAATGGAGCACAAGCCTCATGACATTTCTGTACACAATTAGGCTCATCCTGATGTTTGTGTGTATCTCCTTTACAGTCTGCTTCGGTCAGCGTACGCGATATCACATGGGAATCTACGATTTGTACTGGTTCTTCTCCATTAGCAAACGAATAAAAGCGAGCATGAATCGGTTGATCGTGGTCAATCATAGTCAAGTAGACATCTCCACTGTCCGTGGTACCCTGGGACTTGCCATACTCGATGACGGTACTATTTGTTGACTCAGTAACACAGACAAAGTATGACTGGTACAAGAGGACGTCTCCAAGGGCTACAGCATTGGTACTGACCGTGGATACTTTGAGCTGCTGTGACTAAAATAAAGGCTTGCTAAATTAGACTGTAGCATGTATTACGTATTATGGTATATTCTATTTCTCATGAATTGAAAGTTTCGAAAGGCTCCAAACTACGCCGGAGCAATGAAAAAGACGCATAAAACGAATTACTGTTTTTGTATTATTTCGAAATGTTTAAGACCATTTCTGTATTGATGTAATTGTAAAGCCTCAAGATGAAAGCCTTACCGATCGATCTAAATATACCCTGGGCTCCAGAGGCTCTCTCGTTGCTAAGAGGGAACAGGTTCTCTCACGATCGGCCTCCGGCATCACGCTCTTTGACGCCTGTGGGGCCGTCCGCCCACAGAACTAGATGATCTCGGAGCTCAGGGTAATCCAAATACAAAACAAAAACTAATTGAGCTTTATTGAAATGAGGTGTTGGGCAAGAGGAAATGAAAAACTCTAGTGAGGATCAGGATATAATAGACATTTTGAAAATCTTGATTGTATTCTATTCACAATAAGACAGAGTCACGGATTAAACCCTTGAGGAATGCAAATATGGTATTTTTTTCGAGCAGGTTCGAGCAGTTCAAAAACTCCACGTAAAGGCACATTCAGAACCTTGGTTAAAAAGGCCTCATGATACATCTTACCTTATAGATTCTAACTGCAAATGGTGAAATTTCAACGTAATACCACGTGTCTTTGTTACTTGGAACTGCCGAAAAAACTACATACAGAGGACCTTTGGAAGAAGCTGTGAAATGAAGACACTTGCCACCACGGTCACTCGGATCAAACCTGAGTCCATTGGACCAATGAACGTTACATGGTATATGTCCAACCTGGGATTTGGGTTTACTTTTACCATGCCCCTGGAAGAATTCTTGAGCTGGCCATTTAGCGAAAGCAAGCTGTTTATCATTTAAAAGTGCGCTTAGTCTTGGAAAGTATTTTTTTGATTCTGTATAATCTACGCCGTTAAGAATGAGACTTCCCGTGGTCCAATCATAAGTCAAGACAAGACCAAATATGGATATTTTTTTTTTTCCAAGGTTACCGCTTCCACCATTGCTGAAGCCATCGTACAGATGAAAGTTTCCATCTTCGTCTGCAGTGTACCATTTACCTTCACTAGTTAAAAAGAACTCCAAATAATTAATAATCGCCGTTCCAAAAAAAGGACAGGTGTATTCAAAATATTCAGTAGCAGAAATGTGACATTATTATCCCAACATTTTGGTAGATGGACTAAAGGTGTGGTAATACGGGCAAATAAAGCACGCAACTTGTCGCGCACCATTGATGCGTCGCAAGTTGCAGATAAGAACACCTATATTACCACTCTGCGCTCAACAAATTTTCATTGTTGCATAGAATATAAAGTGTTTCTACTTCGCGCAACAATGCAAATTTGTTGCGCGCTGAGTGGTAATGCCAGCAACATTTGCTCTGCAATTTGCATGCACTGCAACAATGTTGCGCGACCAGTTGCGCGATTTGTTTTTGCCAATATTACCGCACCTTCAGCAAAAGCAAATACTCTTGTTTTGTCTACGAATGCTGTGTTTCGTTCAATGCAATGATACTGTTATTATCATTACCATAACCTTAGATTATTTGTCTTGTCAAAGATGTTTAAATTTACCTGTACTGAACGCTTCTTGACATGGATTTAGGGATGTCAATACCACCATTATCAACCCCCTTCAGATCGTTTAACATGTCGAAATTTACTTTAAATCTACTAATTGGATCATTCATTTCACATCCAGCTTTTCCAGCAGGAATACTGACATCTGATATAGACAATGGACCCTTGAAATTGAAAAAGAAACATATATTTATAACTCAGCATTAAACATTTCGAGATAACTACTAAAGAGAATTCACTATAAAAGTTTTTTCTTTTGTATCTTTGCTAAATTACGTTTCACAGCAGTAGCAGTACTAACACTGAATATCATCAACGAAAACACCAAAATCATCATAATTATCAATTAGAACACACATGCACATTACCTGCAATAACAATAATAAATTAGTTATTGGTGATCTTCTAAACTGAAGAAGACTTGGCCGATTATAAAATGGAAGTATCTTATCAACTTGTATTTCTTACCTCTTCCGTGTAGACTTCAATCCCCCTTTTTAAACTCACACGTTTGCGTTTCAAACTATTGTCCATATCCTCCCGACCGTTAAACTCGCAGTAGAAGCGCGTGTTGTTGTCAATATAGTAACCCTTATGAGATGTCGTGTCTACTTTAAGATTGTGAATCATTTTTTCGCATCCCCAGTCTATTTTTTCTTCGGGAAACAAATCATTGGCACGGAAATCTAGTAGATCAGTGACAGATCCCATGAGAAACTTGAAGGCCTTGGGGTAGGTGGGTATACTTTCAAGCCATTCCTGAATCACAAAGAGTTCTTCGGTAAAGTACTTTGTATTTTTATTTGAATGAAATCAAAAGAGATGTCCCAAACTCATTCATGCAAGCAATTTTCAGCTATTGGTATGGTAGATCTTTTGTTTAGTACACGCTTAGTCTGGATAGTTTGATGTTACTTACCGTAAACTGGGTCTTAAAAGTAGGTGAATACATATCAGAGATCACCGCTGCTATTCTCTGACTTCCCCCTTGCACAACTAAAGATGTAGACATGTAATTATGTTGTGATTTGGACGAGCTACCAGATTTGGTACTTGATTTTGCTCCTGCACTCCCGAACAGACTTTTAAACTCAGCCTCGCTCTCTTCTGCGAATTCTTCCTTGCTGGCAATCTTGCTTGCCAATTGTGTCTTTCGTAGTTCCAGCTGACCACCAAACCTGGCAGACTTGATGTAGTGAGTTCCCCATCGAAGAATAAAGTCCTCTGATAGAAAGGAACAAAACACATCATCAGCCTGGGTTAAAGTTTTAACATTGCTACACGCTAAATGCCACCTCATTTATTAGATAAGTCGGTGGGAAATCTGAATTATCTATTCCCTTTGTGAATAGTGCCTGTATGCAATCCGTCTGCTGTGATAGAGAAGACCATGAAAAAGTAAATATGACTCTATATGATGTCTTGTTCTAAAAAAATGTGCAAATCTGTGAAATGGAAAAAGAGACTCACGGAATTTAGCTGGAGCACCAGGAGCAAAATAGGACGTTGGAAGACCAACAAACTCTCTCAAGAAACTTCTGCTCAAATCCTGTGGCATGACTTCGTCTTGAAAGATCTCATACCTGAAAAGTCGATTATATTTATTATTCATTAATTCTTATATATTCTTTTGGGCATATAGTTTGATAATAAATAAAATTACGAGAAGACTAGTTGTCATTTTGTAATTTGAATATTTCGGCCTTTATCCAAGGGCTATCAACTGCAAATGAATAGATTAAACTAAGATTTAAATTAGTTAAGTTAATTAGTTAAGATTAATTCATTAATTCTTATTCTAATTAAAGACTTCTGTACGTTTTTCTGAGACAATGAAGTAAGTTAGGGGCAAGGTCGACTGAGAAAGTAAAAAAGTAAAACAGAAGAATCGCTTGGGGTTTGAAATCAAAGAGGGGGTAATGCCTGAAAAAAATGAGATGAATCAACAAACCAGCTAAGGTGATGATGGAAGGTAGATAGGGTATTCAAATACCTGTCCACATCGATATCAAAGATGGCAAGATTGGTCTGTTTTGCACCGCTTTTAGAGCTTCCCCATGCTCTCTTGACACCAGCAGAGAACCCCAAAAAGGACCCCGACACTCCTGCTTCATTTCGTAAATACGTTTGATACTCAGATCGTGATGTAAATACAGTCATACTTGCTGATGTATCGTAGATCCCGTGAACGTTCATCGTGTCTGGCACTTGAAGTTTGTCATACCTGTGTGGAGGGTAAAAAAAACCTGGTTTCGTGATTTGTAAAAGTGTAGTGACTGACAATAAGGTTAATCAGGGAAACAATTTTTTTAAACATATTCTTAATAATATTCTTGAAATTTAGTTTCAGTATCCGTAGATTTACTTGGATCCTCCACCACAGCTTCTCTGGATGATACTCATCTTCCTGGACTCAGGGCTGTATTCTCCACGACCATCAAAACCAACACCAATAAATGCAGCACCATCAATCATGTTCTGCGTAAACGAAAAAAGAAACTGCCTGTCAGGGAATCGAATTTAGAAGGCCTGCTAGGAATGGTATTCCGGCATTATATATTGTGCTGAGGGGAAGATGAATAGCTCTTACCACGCATAGTTTTGCTGCTTTAAGAGACTTGAAACAAGGGTCTCCCTGAGTGTATCCAGTCCCCCAGCAACCATTCATGATCATACTCCCCATGCCTGCTGGGTAGGTGTAGGGCGGCGGGTCATTAGACTCGTGAGGTTTCTTTTCGCTTTCAACTTCTGCGTTGATGTGATAACCCGGTGGGATAAACATATCTTCAGTCGCCCATCCCTTGTCTGGAGTGATATCAAGCTTGATCTAAAAAAAATAAGCATTTAAGCAAATACAAGAAAATAACAATAATAGAAGAAGAAAAAAGCAAAGAGACCTGCACAGTCTTCTCTATGTACTTCAAGCTGAATCTTTGAGCATTATTGATACAAGAAAATACTTCTACTTAATAGCTTTGTTCCTATTTTCCCTCTTCATTCAATGTAGGCCAGGTTCAAACTTTATTTGCACTTCCCGCTTGCCTAGTCTAAAAATATTCTATTTGAGTGGTCTTTAATTCATAGGCCGGAATTCTTGCGTCCAATTTAACCTGGGAGTGAGTCGCACATAGTGTATGCATCACATGTGAATAGATTTCATTGGGTCTCTCTCTTGATTCGAAGGTTTCTCTCCTCGTGGTCGGCGAAGTCCGGCAAGAGTTCTTCAATTCAATTTTATATTATTTTCAGTTCACAGGACAGTAAATAATTGAAACAATTCATAATCCATTTTCCGTGATCAGTGTTTAAAATTTTGGAATGTTCTAGTTAATTTGTTGAGCTTGTGGGACTTAGCAACGGTAACTAAGGGGAGTCGGAACCAGGAATGAAATCAGTACTAACTTCTTTCTTAAGAAAATTGGAAGCTTTCTCTTTGGCCTCATCTATGATTTCTAGCTGCTTATCAACCAGTTTTCCTGCCACATCGATTCCCTTTTCCATCACAGCCTTTTGGACTTGTTCGTTCCCCGCTATTTTTGTCAGCACACTTGCAACAGTCGGAGCCACCCTTTTCGACGCCGTCACATCATAACGAACGACTGGCTTAGCTTCTGGATTCTTAGACTTGTTGATTACTTAAAAAAAGAGATAGAGGCTATGGTAATATTATCCCATGTATTATACAGACATGGGTGTTTTACTAAAAAAAAGCATAAAAAATAAGCCAGTTGCAAAAGTCATGGAAAAGTACGTCCGGGACTTTCTTCCCTTTACGACAACATCCCTTGTCATCATCATCATAATAATGATGATGATGTTGATGATGATGATACTGATGATGATGATAATGTCGATGATGATAATGATGATGATGATGATGTTGATGATGATGATAATGTCGATGATGATACTGATGATGATGATAATGTCGATGATGATACTGATGATGATGATACTGATGATGATACTGATGATGATGATGATGATGATCATGATGATGATGATGATGATCATGATGATGATGATGATGATGATGATGATGATGATGATGATGATGTTGTTGATGATCATGATCATGATGATAACTTTATACTTTATACTTCGTATGCTTTGAAAAGTTTGTACATACTGGTAACTTGGCTGACTGTAATTTTGGTTTAGCGGATTTCAGTTCTGGACCTCAAGTCTTCACACTCAGGAGATTTATAGATCTTTTAAAGCCAAAACAAGTAAAGTTTTGCCTGTGGTTTTTAAAATTATGATCTGGTTACCTTTTCCAAGCATAGACCTTCTCTTTTCTTGTGTTAATGTTGCCTCGGCTGACTTCAAGCTCTTGTCATTCTGGATGGCAGGACTGAAGGACTCTTTCTTTTCAGTTTCCAGAGTTCCTTTACTCCTTTCCTCGCCTTTCCCTTGGTTTTCCATATTATTGGAACCAGCAAAAGGGCCAAAAGAATGGGATCTTTGCATTGGGTTTTCTACATTATCCAGCTGATCTGAGGAAAAATATTAGCCAATCAGAATTGAGAAAATTTGCAAAACTGAGGTGTCATCCTTTGTAGGCCAGCGACTTGGGAAACGGTTATTTCTTTATTCTTCTTTCCCACTCAATATGAATATCATAGTAAATGTATACGAAATATCAATAACGTCGAAATAATTAGTAAATAAACCCCTCCTGGCGGCTGGGATATCGGCTGATAATGTCCGAGGATGAGAAATGGTCCGAAAAAAGAACATTTGGCCGAGAAGCGAAGCTTCGAGGGCAAATGTGATATTTTGAGGACCATTTCTCATCCAAGGACATTATCAGCCGATATTCCAGTGAGCCAGAGGGGGTTTATTTATTTTATAACCCAACGACTTCACTAAAATGAATTCAGCAAACTGCATCTCCAGAGTTTTCAAAAAATAATTCTCTCTCGTCTCCAAGCTGGATATAAAAACAATTATTTTTGTAAATGAAAGCTGTTTGACATTGAACTATTCTATTGTTTGACATTTGTTGTCGAATTCTTTGTTGGTTTTTAGTAGTTTATAAAATCAAATTTCGAAAACAAACCAAAAACTTCATTCACGAAACATGGATGCTTACCATTGAAGACATTTACAGTATATTTTGTTGATTTTTTCGTGTTTCCTGGCGTAGTTTTCTCAACCAGTCTTTGTATTTTACTCTCACTTGTTTGTAAAAAGCGAGTTTCTTTGTTTTCCGTGTT
This sequence comes from Anthopleura xanthogrammica, assembly GCA_964019055.1. Taxonomy (NCBI): domain Eukaryota; kingdom Metazoa; phylum Cnidaria; class Anthozoa; order Actiniaria; family Actiniidae; genus Anthopleura; species Anthopleura xanthogrammica. Next base: position 12,982,922 of record OZ025207.1, on the reverse strand, counting down.
TTTTCTTTTCTTTTTTAACGTTTTTACCTTCTGCTGGACGAATATCACTTCGGACGGGGGATATCGTCTGATACCCGTCCTGCACGTGACCCATTTGAACCAATGACAGCGCGCGAAAATTCATCGTTGGGTTATAATCGAAAGTAGTCATGGTTCAAAAGAATTTTAGCTCAAACGTGTTTCTACCAATGTGCCCTCTTCTATCAAAGTTTGAAAAATAAAGGCTCCGACACACGGTACAACATTGCATGCAACATCAAACTAAAATATAAATATATGAACGTCTGTTTTATTATTTTTATGTAATTTTTATTATCCTCATAAATTAAACGAAAAAATCCAGATTTTCTCTGATTTGGCTGCTGAAATAGCACTGTAATCATAATGTTGCAAGCAATGGTGCCCCGTGTATCTGAACCTTAATACTTCAAGATTTTCTCCTTTACAAAAGAATATCATCTATCATTGAGCCTAAACAATAATTACTTGGCAAGTTTAGGTATGCAATAATAGACCAATCCTCCGACAAAATTGAGCGGAGCTACGGGAAGTCGAAGTGATCCAAATTTCTATTCATTTTGCCAGGTTTGCCCCAATTCAAAATGGCCGCCGAAAATCGTGAATTGGTCTATAGCATATAAGGCTTTGGTTAAGAAAAGAGTAGAGAAGCTGCTGTCATTTACTATTATTCGAAAGTCACCATTTTGCTTTTTTCGTTTGCTTTCAAAAGAAGTTGTCGGAGCCAAATGAGATTTTCCAATACCGAAAAGAATCATGGGCATACATCATCTAAACACGAATAATCGAGTTGTCTAAAATGGCTTCGTCGATTACAAGCAACACTGAATATCTCAACAATAATCTCCGTGTTCTTGAAAACAATAATGAAAAGAAGCACCAGCCATACAGCTATTCTTGGATCTTTGAATAACCTATCGTATATCACCTTTAACCTTTAATCTTTGGCTCCCGTCTGACAACCTTTTCTTAACATGGCCGCCATGTCTTTCGTTCTGTATTTCATTTTCTTGCAATTTAAATGAATTCAAATATACTGTACCACCAGGGACGTAGCCAGGATTTTGATCAAAACCGCTAACCCAAAAAACGGCGTTTATGACAACAAGAAGATATATTTAAAGAAAAAAATGCAACTACTTACCAGAATACTCCATCAGTAATGTTACCAAGGTAACTACTATTATCAGAGCCTTTGCCATAGTAACACTTCAGACCAAGAATGCTGTCAATCAAACAAATATCAACTATATATATATATATAATCCTTCATCACCTTAATGATAGCTATAATCATAGCGGGAATCTCAAAAGACTACCGGAGGTACTGAGACGTATTCAATTGTTATGATAAATGTTTAGAAGCACAACTAATGTATTCGTAGATCTCGGACCCGCCATTACATGCGTTTTTCGGTGATGACCAAGAAGAACGTGGGCTCTGGGGACGAGATTGTCCCGTGCTTCGAGGGTTTTTTTTACGGGTGCTCCGGTTGTCTTCCCTCTGCAAAAACCAACACTTTCACAATTGAATTCTGTCATGGATCGAGGAACAAAGAAGTATTAGCCCAGGGTATTAGGGACAAGTCATTATTAACTGGAGTATATAGGGCCACTATTTTTTTGTCCTCATTTATCGCAAATACATTTGCGCCTTTTGCGCACTTCTTCAACACTCAATTTTCAAAAATGTTGTAGAAATATTTTCTTCTCTTTCTTCTCTTTCTCCAATGTTAAAAAGTTTTGGGCCTTCTCATAGCCAAAAGTTCAGTTTCGCCACTTTTCCGAAGACCCCGGCTGACCCTATCTAAGACAAGAATATATTGGAAAAACATGCCCTGTTCAAGACACAACACTGTAACTTATAACCCTATCTAACCTTATCTTAGGCCCAAGAGAAATCCTATGACCTGAATACGCCAGCACAGTTGAAAGTTACGCGCTAAAAGTTTTTTGGCGGCGAAAAGAACTAGTTTCGAAAAAAATTAAAATTGAATGTCCTATCTTATACCTCGTTCACACTATAGCTTAAACATGTTTTAAAGTGGTTTAACTAAACATGTTTAGAAAATTATTTACAAACATTGTTCACTTTTTGATGAAATAATACTGAACAGATTAGAGATAAAATAATTACATTGAAGCTTTCTAGTCTCTAAACATTTTGTTTAATAAAAACTCAGTTTAACTAAACAAGTTTTGGTGTGAATGGGGTATTAGACTCGAAAACACTAGCACACCTAACCTATCCAAGAATGATGACAAAGGAAATCATTTTCGTATACCCGGCCCTGTCAAAGATCAAAATCCCGAAAAACCATACCCTATCCAGCGGAACATCCCCGTATAGGCCATGTATGGGAGTGCCCCCCGGATTAAATGCGTAGAAAAAGCTAAATGGCTCGTCCTTATATAACAACGTAATCTTATCTGAAAAATCCTAATTACATCACGTATCTGGTGATAAGCGAACTTGGTGGATTGAATGTTGAGGGTAATTCGAAAGAGGTTTGTCGAAAATGGAACACAAGTAGATCTCAACCGAGTCAAAAATACGGCATCCGTTACACAATTAAACTTGCTTGACTTACAAAAATACATTCAATTGAACAATTTCTTATGCCTAAAATTCCGTTGCATCGATAGCAAGATGAGAAAAGATGAAATATGGTACGACATATGGGAGAAATAATAAAACTGTCCTTTAGATATTACTTAAGGTGATGACTTACCAGCCTTGTACTTGATGTTAAGTGAATGATGATTCAGTTGAGATGTGTTCAGCTTTTATGCCTGGTGTAAATCGTAAGAATAATCATCAATTATTCAATATAATTTCTTGAATTCCTTGTCCCTTACACCAAGAGCCCCCAACAGGGCCCCACTGGTGATGGACGAACCATCAGGGACCGCGAAGGCGGGGGGGAGGCATATCTGTAAATGGATCGTTCGCATGAATGAACAGATAAAGTTTAGCTTGATGGAAAACCTTTTGGAAAATCTTGGAATTAAGATTAGACTATACCGTATAATACGGTTTTCCGTAAAATGGAATTTGACTAAAGCCCGTGGAAGTTAAAAAAAAAAAGTTTTACAGTGCGGGCACTCGAACCGTGAACACTCGAACCGTGAAACTGGCTTCTGATTGGACGACAAAAAAATGTCAAAAAAACTCGAAGTGTTCACGGTTCGAGTGCCCTCACTGTAAGTGTTTCAATAATTAAACCGGCTTAAAACACTCAAAACACTTAAAACTTCCACGGGCTTTAGTCAGATTCTAAAGAATAAATTACACGCCATCGTGGCTGAGGCTGATCAACGAGAACCGTGAAATGGTCTATAGTTTTTTTTGTTACACGTCTATTGAAACATGCAATGGAACATTTCTTTGTGGAATGCCCTTATCCAAAGGATCTGTTTTCTAAGATACAATATTGGTTAGGACAAGTTTATAGAAAATTACCTGAATTGAACTTGTATTATTGGGAGGAAGTAGAAATATTATGGAGGAATTTTTATTTCTATGATATAAATATGTGTTGTATAATAATACTAGAATTAGAGGCTCTGGGCCCAATATTGTCGTATTCCAAATGAAACTCCTAGAATATGAAAAAATAGAAAATAGAATTGCCAGAAAAAATAGTAAACTACACACTAATGTAACAAAATATCAAAATCTTCAAGTACGTCTGACTGGTTTATGACATGTAAGCCCCTAGCAGTGTATTATTGTATTGTTTGGTATGTGTAATTATAATTGTTAAAACGGAGCATCCCCGTATAGTCCATTATAGGGAGTATCCCCCCTAAGGGTTTCCTGTCCACAATTCATGAATAAAAAATGTTTAAAATGATAGAAACATAAGCAAAAAGAGTGATTTTTGATACAGTCACATAGATTTTTATGTTTTTGTATTCTCAGAGTGTTTTGCTTGTGGATACAGGTTTGAGTCTTTTTTTGTTTCGGAAAAAAACAAAAAAAAAAAGAAACGACACGGTCCAAGTGGCCGTTAAAAAAAGAATCTTTATGGTGGAAAAACGGCTGAAAAACACTGAAAAACACCAGCAAAACGTTTTAGATTTCCTTAGGAAGGAGGTATATATTTTTTATAGCTTTTTACTAAAATTTATCAAAACTGAATCGACAACGGAAGAGAGAATCGTTTTCTGCTCAATCTCAGTTTACTCCATAATTGCCTTTCCAAAAACGTGTCACGATTACCTTATCAGTCGAGTGAAATAGTACACAATACGATCCAAAACGATATGATACAAAATTTGTTAACATTGCCATAAAACAGGCTATTCAAGTATGTTAAGATTTACATCTAATGATGAATAAAACTACAATAAATAATCCTAATAAAATGGTTATGATCATTCATTTAGTCTAATCTTAATTCCACGATTTTCCAAAAGGTTTTGCATCATTGAGGGGTGAAAGGTTTATCTGAGTGTGTTTTATATTACCAATGAAATTAAATTACGAGCATTGCAGTAAAAATAAATGTTCAGTGGCGGATCCAGAAGGATTTCAAGGGGGTGACTGGTACCTAGCAAGGCATTACATAGTGTATTTTTTGCTCTTATCTTATCCTTTATTCTTATTATATTCAACTACAAGGGGGGTGACTTGTCACCCAAATCACCCCCCTGGATCCGCCCCTGATGTTTAGGTCTTGTTACGGAAAACCGGCTTAGGCTACTTGGATTACTGATTGCATGGGTCTTGAACGTTGGCTAATATAAGATCTTGTTCGTAATATATTCTTCATCTTGTATATCTTCTTTCCCTTCTCTAATTCTTCTTAACTGGCATTAGTCTGTAAACTCAAAAGCGAAGAAGCAAGAGTTAAAATAACTGTGTTAAATATATGTTACGTTACGTTAACTTCTCCCGCCAAAAAATATATAATATACCTGCAATATATCACGTTCTGATTATCCTTGCGTTATTCATTCAGTGTTAAATTATTATCTGACTTACCTGTAGAATTAAACTCCAAGCCAGCACATTTGAAATCGAACTTCTTCAGGCTTTTCTTGCTGTTCGTTTAAAATCGTGACATACTTGTACTACTTTGGTAGACAGATTTCATCGTCACGAAGCACAGGCAGCCCAAGCTCTTTTTCTGTAATATTGTGATGAATATTTACGATAATATTTTGAAATATCTAAAATTGGTACTTTTATGAATAAAAATGACTTACCTTGATAGCTTGTTAAATGTTTTGATGTCGGGTCGATTTTGAAGCCATTTGAGAGCGTTTTTACGGAGTCATCGTCATTTTGGTTTCCCTACTAAAGAAAATTCAAAGGCTGCACACTCACGGAGACATCGACCTCTACTCGGAGCTCAATAAATCCAAGAAAAATTAAGCTACGGCCATAATTTCACGACAGAATCAAAGTACACATGGGTAGAATTGCCAGAAAAAAATAATAAACTACACACTAATGTAACAAAATATCAAAATCTTCAAGTACGTCTGACTGGTTTATGACATGTAAGCCCCTAGCATTATTCGTATTATTGTATTGTTTTGGTATGTGTAATTATAATTGTTAAAACAGAAATAAAAATTAAAAAAAAAACTCTTATAAGGGTTTCCTGTCCACAATTCAAGAATGAAAATGTTTAAAATGATAGAAACATAAGCAAAAAGAGTGATTTTTGATACAGTCACATAGATTTTTATGTTTTTGTATTCTCAGAGTGTTTTGCTTGTGGATACAGGTTTGAGTCTTTTTTTGTTTCGGAAAAAAAAAAAAAAAAAAGAAACGACACGGTCCAAGTGGCCGTTAAAAAAAGAATCTTTATGGTGGAAAAACGGCTGAAAAACACTGGAAAACACCAGCAAAACGTTTTAGATTTCCTTAGGAAGGAAGTATATGTATTTATAGCTTTTTACTAAAATTTATAAAAACTGAATCGACAACGGAAGAGAGAATCCTTTCCTGCTCATTGACAGTTTACTCCTTTCCAAAAGCGAGTGTCCACTAAAAGTTGTCAAGGCCGCAGAAACACTTAAAAAAACAGTCCTAAAATATTCGTGAACTGGATATAAAAAGAGTAATCAAGAATATAATTTAAACGACATGTATCCTTGGAAAATAGAATACAAATACATTTTTTATTGTAAAACGTTTTTTTAATATTTTGCTTTCATCCCCTCGCCCCTCCCTCCATCCCTACACGACGTTTTGCTTTATTCTGTGATTGTGTGTCCTTCAAAATCACCTTCAACGGTGCGCATGCTCCACAGTATAAGGGCAACTAGTTTATCAGTAACCTAGAGTTACTCTTATGTGCTACCCTAATACAGTCGTTATTATTATTATTCCTAAAGTCGTTTTTACAACCCTATCCGGATCGTAATTTGGAGAATGAGTTTATTATAATTAAAGGCGCTCCTGGAGCGCATGTGGTTACTCCAAATTGTGAAGGATATATCGATACACGGGACTAAATCATGTATTGTTTGATTAACACGATTGTATGCGGAGATAGTAGCTATGCTGCATTGGTGTTTTAATGCACAGTCGCAATAGAAAAGAAAATTGTGCACTGTAAAAGTGGGAAAAATAATTTACTGACATTTTGGACACTAGTTCTTTGTTTGAGTAAAAATTCAAACAAAGGACGAGGAGTCCTAAATGTGATAAGGTTTTAACTTTTCTTACTTTTATGAACTCAATTAATACATCAAGGCAATAAACAAGAGGAAACGTATATGTACAGTTTATTATAATAATACAAAATACAACTATACAATGGAAACGTGTATGTACAAATATTCCCATAATGGGGCTGATAATTCGTTTTTGTTTCGTTTTTGATTGCTGTTTTTTCATTTTTGGTTTGGTTTTTGGTGTTGTTTTGCATGATTCTCGTCTTCGCCGGCTTTGTTGACCATCAAGTGTGGATTTATCGTGGAATATCGCCTTGAAGAGGGGATTTAAAGCTGAAAAACACTTAAGGAAACACTCTTCATTTCAATCGATATTGTAAAATGAAAGCTGATAGATAAAGAGCAATAAATAATGGTAATTGAACTAAGTGGAGTGCAATTTGGTCTGATATCAAACGCGTGATAACAAAATCACACGACCGCGTAGCGGGAGTGTGATTTGTAATCGCAAGTTTGATATCAGACCAAAATTGCACGACACAAAGTTCAATTATCACTTTATTATATCCATTTTCAAATCATACTAGATAGACACTAAATTTGTGATAAATACAAAAGTATTTATTCACAAATAGCCAGTATTTTGTTTCTTTTTGTAACAAAAAATTCCAGTCAAACTTGAAAAAAGCTACATTTTATGTTCCTTATTTGCTGTAATCTGATTGGCTGATTACATACAATCCTGTAATCTGATTGGTTACCTTTTCTAGTGTTGCATTGTGATTGGCTGACAAAAAGATGCGATTCGGACTCAAAATAGTGCGATTCGGACTCAAAATAGTGCGATTCGTGCTTGAATCAATCTACTGAGAGCCAATCAGATTACAGGATTTGCTAGTGATTTCAAAGTGGATATAATAAATGGGGTAAAAGTAAGCAGGTACTCACTCACCAAATCGCCAAGAAGTATGAAACGCCACCAAACTGCGTAGCATGAGGTATTTTCGCTGTGTAATCGTGAAGAGATCGGAAGAATTATCGGAAGAGCTCTACCTTCATGATTGGAGAGACAAGTCGAGTCGTTGAGACGATGATTGGAAAAACGGTCGGAAGAAAGTCGGAGTCGGAAGAGGTTTTTGTTTAGATAGCAGTTGTTATGACAACTTCTTACGTCATTGTTAGTCGCTTAGACCTAGACCAACCTAGTAGACCACGTTTCTTTGGACTTGCCAGTAATTAGCTTGGAGTCAAACTGAGCATGCGTGAATAAGCATCTTAGGAATATCCACACCTTAGGACAGGAGTAACCACAAAAATGGATGTAATTTCAAGGGCTGTTCAGGAATTAACAAGGCGATCCATTCATTAACATAGGCAGCGGACTAGGTTGGGCTGGATTTTTACGGTATTTTTTTCCTTCGGGCTATCTATTGACGTTTTTATTTTTTGCTTCGGCAATTTGGCGATTTAGCAAAACCTTCCCCCCCCCCCCCCCCCGCCCACGTTCTTCCTCCGCCTCTGATTAACTTATGTAATGTTAGATCAAGGGGGTCCCGTTACTGTATTGAATTGACTATATGCAACCCCATCAATAACCAGTCACACATATGGCTGTGATAAGCTGTGGATCATCGCCTGGTTTTGTCCACAAAAACAGATGTTAACCTGGGGGTGGTAAGAATACCATGACAACCATGCATATAAAAGCAGGGATCCCAACACGCTGGGTCTCACTTCCACAGTTTCCCATACGCGGTATTTTATACAACACAGGTATGCATGTTCATATCGTACTTCTTAACTGCTCTAAGGGTGAATCAGGATCGTTCTTTTGTATTGATGGCATTTAATTTTTTTTTATATTGAATTCTAAGCTTTTAGAATTCTGATCCCGTGTTGACGATATATGGTTATTTTGTAAGCGGTTGGGCTCCCTGTGTTCTTCCCAATTCACGTCTTCCCATGATGCCATTGTGTCAGTATAACCAACATGGCGAACTTGTAGGATTGGAATAAGAAGAAAATATCACTGGTTTAACGGTAAGAAATGCGAAAAAACACCAAAGAACTAGTGAGAAATGTAGTTAAGAGTTCCTTGATGTTGCTGGAGTGTTTTATTCTGAGTTTTCTCTTTGTTTTTAGTGTATTTTTCCAATGACATTTTTCACGCCTGGAGACTGTTCACACGTGATGTTCGTTAGTCGCTGAACATCTTTTCTTCTTGGCTGCTGGAATAATACACAAGACATTGTTATCTCGGAAAAAAACCTTATTTAACAATGTGAGTCAGTTTTTGTTGTCTTTTTTAACGTTTTAAATCGCTCCAAAGACGAAACTGTTGTTTGGGAATTGGATGCAATATTGGATGCAACACTAAGGGTCATATTTAGCGGGAATTATTATTATGGACTTTGAATAGACCTCTTTACCTTGGGGATATTGTTTTCCCATTTCACACCATGTCTTATTACTTTGAGTATTATTTCTTTGTTTAATGGTTGTTCATGAATATGGATACAACTCAATTAAAGAAAGTATCTTATTCCTAAGATAATAAAGCAATAGAAACACTCAACTAGGTTTAATGTTCCTAAGCATGCTGTGTTTATATCAAAGTACAGAGACATGCCAGACATTTTATATAGACTCCTTGCACGTGACGTCAGAGCAGTTTAAGTTGGAGGGCAAAACAAAAGAATTTTAACTTCCTGAGAATTGGAATCTATTGTTTTGCCCTCCAAATTGAGCTGCTCTGACGTCACGTGCAAGAGGTATATTTCTTAATTATGATCCTTTTTGGAACAAGACAATTTTGTTCTATTTTTTTAGGTTATGACATTTTTTCTTTGCTTTCAGCTGTTACAACAAAATTGGGAGATGATTATTGTTGACTCAAACTGTAAGTTTAGTAAATAATCTATATTTGCTGGTACATGTTACAAGGATGTAAAAGCTGCATGCATGCAGGAAAACACATGGATCGCTAACAATCAAAAGAGAAAAAGTTTGTCTATTTATAAAATATATTAGTATATGTATATCATAAAAGAACCTGAACAGGAGAATTTTGAAAACTTCAATGATAATGTTTTGGACCATCCACAATATTTTATTTTTGGTGTAGTTATCAAAAAATAGCAATTTGTGTCATGAACCTAATGTTAGGCCATAAATGACCGGTTTAGAATTATTCATGACTTTGATGATAAATTGAGTGAAGCAAAAAATATTATAAAAAAACATTTAGAGTGGCGAGGGTTTGTATATTATCAATTTTCATGAGCCTAGTTATAATCTACTGGAGTATACACTAAAAAGTGAATAAGAAAGAAAATTATAGACATTATAGAAATATTTGAAATTGTACTGATGTTTTGGACACTAATAGTCTTTCGGAGTAAAAGTTCTATGTATATAGCAACTTATGTTATTTGAGACAATCCATAGCTTCAAGTTCAAATATACGGTAAGCAATAAACACATCCTTGATCGTAGAGGTAAGTTGAATTTTGAAAAGAGAATGCATCAAAAACATTCAGTTACTTGATAATTCTGAACACAGTATTGAAGTTTGGAGTTCAAGCTAATAAGACTAACCCAGTGTAGAGAAATGGAAGTCTGTTGTATAGACATCAATGGAATACCTAGATTTTTTTTGTAAGTACATCCAATATGTATTTGACAACTGGTTAACTAGATAACCCTGGAAGAAAAAGTAGGCTGAAAAAATACTATTCTACTTGTAATTAGGCAACAGAATGTTTTTTCTGTTAGATCATTTGAGTGAGTTATTCTCCAGTAAAGTGAAAATAAGCCAGGTATACTTTGATAATTGATAACTCTCAGGATGTGAAAGAAAGACTACCACAAAATATCAAAAATATTGTCATTTGTAATACTCCTTCAAAAGTGAGAATTTATGCCTTAAATGTTCAAGATTAAAATTTCCCAGGATTGAGATTTTTGCATTCTTTCTGTTATTGCACAGTCATTCCATTTCTGTTTGATAGCATAGTGTCTATAGATATAGCTTCAGGAAACTCAGTTTAGACAATAATGGCACCACAAAAAGAAAAAAAGAAAACAAAAGTTACCCTAGTTTAAATATCTTGCTCATTTTTGCATTTGAACAATTTTTGACACAGATTCTTGCTTGACATTGGTTTACTGCAACAGGCCTAGTGTTTGTAATTTAGTACAGTATGGATAAAGTGACTTCTAAAATGATTTTGACAATGATTATGACACATTTAGCAACACTGGAATTAGAATTAGAATTGTTCAACCTTGTTTTAACATATTTTGAATATTTCTTGTTTACAAACTGTTCTTATTGTCTTCTTATTTTAATTGACTAGCAAGCATGCCTAGGTTAAGTTAAGAAATAAAAACCATATGAACAACATGAACCATGCGAAAAATATGAACAGCAAAATCAAAAAAAACCTACATAAGTTGACTTAAGCCACAGCACTTAACTAGACCTTCATGATAACAATAAAAGTTGTCTATTAGGGAGTGGGGTACAGAAGATTAGGAATATAAGTTTTTTGGTGGTTTAATAACCTTCCTGAAAATTTTTCGATCCAATTTATTCAGTTACTCTTATTGGTGAAAATATATTCCATATATTTTGATCTTTTGAAAATGGATTGATATTACAGCATAGATAACATTATATGACCTGTAGCAAAGTGAAAAACTGTCAAGAGGCATCAAGAGCTATATCAAAAAATGCTGAAAGAGTAAACAGTGATTGGGTTATTTGCAATCGGGTAATAAAATAGCCGAGTAAAATGAGACCTTTTTCTCCAGGAATGTATTGAGTGGTATGATCAGCTTTCTGAAGAATTTATTGAGTAAATTATTTTTGATTTTTATCGTTCTTCCTTCATAACTCGGGAACCAAACATTAAAATGACTCAAAAATTTTTCCTGTGCTTTATATCACTGATTTCTAAAACATATTTTAGAAATGTTATTATGTGATGTATAGTTTAGATTTTGAGTTTTTGATGACGCCACATGAAAGCCGGCAATTGGTATGATCAGCTTTCTGAGAAATTGATTGGCTACAAAAATCTAGTAAAGGATCTTCCAGGGTATCAATATGGATATCGAATAACATTGCTTTCTTATCAGTTGAGGGTACAGTAATTGATGATAATTAGCATTTGTACAATCAAGATCCACAATGCATATTGCAGCATGCTTTGTTTGTAGATTACCAACCCATGTGTGGTTGGTATTGCACATAGTAATTGCTCACATTATGTTCAATTCCTATATACTAACACCTGTCTACAGTGAAATACTTACCTCTGATGTACTTCTAGATTCAATCAATACAGGATACAGGTGAGTAATTGATACATGGAAGATATCATCACAAGACAGATGAAGGGTATTTGTTAATATTTGTATAGATATTGTCCATTGTTTATTCCTATATTAATGGGTTTACCTAGTGTTAATGCAGTCAATAATTTAATGGCAGAAAAATAGTAATAATTTAAGGCTGAAAAGATATTAATGATTTCATTCTAGATGCTGTGCAGAATAGTAGTATAGGCTCAAGTAGTTACTCTTAGCTTACTGTTAGATGAATGATAAGTATTGGCAACAGTAAGATATAAGCACAAGGTTAATGAAGGATTCAATGGCAAATGCCTGTTATGACATAGATGTATTTTATCTGTCACTACCCTAGAGTGTATGAGGATTTTAGATTTTGAAAAAAGTATACTGAACCTGCCTAAAATAATATCAACTTAAAATTACAGAATTAAAATGCACATGCAGGGGAGTAGCCAGGATTTTGCCTTGGGAGGCCCAAAACCCATTTTCAGAACATCGGCCCAAAAAATGGCCAACCAATAAAATGGCCAACAGGATAGGAGGCCTGTGTCCCCAGGCTACTCTCCTGATATTAAAAGTTCTGAAACACTTTGAACTAAATTTTTGTTCTTAAGAATGGCACAATTATTTTGATGTCAATCAAGCTTATTTAATTGAACAATAAATATAATACTTAAGTTAACTTTTGTTACAGTGCGATGTGCCTAACCGTGGCCGCCCAATGAATTTTTAAACTCCCTCAATTATTTCAACTTGGCATGATTTTAGTCCTTTCTGTTGCAAATATAAATAAAATCTTTGCTGACACAAGTTTGACCTCACTTGAAAATGTACAAATTCTCATTGTACTTGTAAAGGCCTTGGTTAGGTATGTCTCGCTATAAGTTAAAATTTACTTCTTTGTTTAAATTTGTTAAAAATAGTAATGTTTCATAATTTAAACATAATTGATAAACTTCATGATTGATAAGTTTCCGTGACTAGTAGCATTTCATTGCTACATTTATTTTAGAATTGAAAAATACAAAAGTAATCAATTGGATAAAAACCATAAAGCAAACCAAGCTAAAAGAAAAAAACCCTACAGTTAAATGCTAAACACTTTGGTACTATTCATAAAAAAAAAATTTTAGTTTGAAACTTTGTGTGACTAGCATGATCTCTTGTGCAGTGTCTTGACTTATGAACTCATTTGTTTGATGGTTGTGACCTACAATAATATCTGAGGAATACTGATATATTGTCTACTCAGATGTACTAAAGATCTACTGTACTATGGTGGTGAAAGATTCTGCTATCCATCTCTTGTAGAACTTAGAGTAGTTCATCTGTCTTGAGAAGGTTTCTTCATGGAAGATTTGCGGTCATTGATTCATACCTTTCTTTAGTAAGCAGAAGCACAAAGATTGTGAAATATTTCTTTCATGGTTTCTGTCCAGCCAAAGAGGATTAGGTAGCAGACAGGTCATCAACAATGTTTGAAATGGAACCTTAACCAGTGCCAAAGGTGGAGGTTAAGGTTTCTGAGACCTGCAGATGATAGTGAGATGCCCATTGGAAAAAGTGCCAAGCTTACCATTGATGAATTCAGTCCTGCCAAAGAGGATTTGGCAGCAGAAACGCCTCCCAGAAGGTTTGAGATGCAACCTGTACCTGCAGCCAAAGTTGACTTTTTCCAAGCAGATGGTGATGAGACATCCATAGTAAAAAGTGCCAAGTTTAACATTGATGCCAGTAGAGTTTTCAACCATCATTTAGCAAAGTCAGAAATACCAAGGATGAAGCAACTACCCTAATAGCAGAGGGAAGCATTACAGTTGATTAATAAGATGCTGAAGATGGAGCAGTCACTCTAGTAGATTAGGAAATCATCCCAGCTGTTGACAAAGAAGATGTTTTAGATGGAGCAACTACCCTAGTAGAGGCAGAAGTCATTACAGCTGTTGACGAATAACATGCTGGAGATGGAGGAACTATGTATACCCTAGTAGAGGTGGAAGGAATCAGAGTTGTTGAAGAAGATGTTGGAAATAAAGGAACTACCTGAGAGGAGGAAGGCATCACAGTAGTTGAAGCAGATGGAGATGGAGCAACTACCCTAATAGAGGAGTAAGATGTCACAGTTGTCGAGGAAGAAGACACTAGTGGTGCAACTACCCTAATAGAGGAGGAAGGCATTTCAGTTGTGGAAGAAAACGATGCTGTAGATGAAGCAACTACCCTAGTAGAAAAGCAAGGCATCACAGCTGTAGATAAAGAAGTAAACAAGATGGGAGAGACCACAGGAAGCATGCTAATCCCTGCTATTTCTTGTTAACCAAGGGATTCGTTGAGAAAAAAGAAGACCAGAAGGCATGCACTAAAAGTGACTGACCATATTTGTGACTTTTTATTGCTTTGGAGAAGTCACAGCAGATACAGAATCAAGTGTCCAGAGTTAGCAAACCAGGGAGGGCAAGCAAGAGCAATATCAAAGCAAGCTATCTGTCCAACCTAGAGCCTACCTAAACATGTGCAAACTATGGTTCTCAAAGCTGAATAAGCCTTGCTCAATGATGATTTTGCCTTCCCCAGCTTCATCTTCATGACGCTTCTTGAGGTTATTGAAAAAGATGTTGCAAAGATTTCAAACTTGTTTCCACTGTTTTCTGGATTACTACAATTCTGCTCTTTGGAAGGCATTATGAAGAACTTCTGCTTTGCTTTGTGTAGATGGTTTGAGGTTCATGCTGCAATTCTGCATTGACTGCTTACTACTGTCTTTGGTTTGCACATAAAGCTACTTCTAATAGTGAGAAAAACACTTTTGTCTATCTCAAGGATGTTTGATTCATGGTTATGGTTTGATTGTGGTAACTGCAGTGTTGGACACTGGATGAAGTTAAAGATGTGTTGCAGCAGTGTTATGGTTGGACTGATGTGATTGTAGTAGCCTTTGGTCTTAAGATGGACTGTTGACTGTTATTACATGTTGCAGACAACTCGTGTGGACTGCACTATGTAACAACATAGTTTTTCTGACATCATTGCAGTGCATATTTTGGATGATGTTAATGATGTACTGTATACAAGACTCGTTATGGTTGGACCGATGTGATTGTGGTACCAGTAGTTTTGGACATTGGATGATGTTAATGATGTACTGTATACAAGACTAGTTATGGTTGGACTGATGTGATTATGGTACCTGTAGTGTTGGACATTGGATGATGTTAATGATGTACTGTATACAATTATCAATTATTGGATGAGGCTGAGTATGATATGAAAAATTATGCATAACGAGGAGAGTGTTATCTGCAGAAGCCATGAAATTGATAAAATGTATTTAATAATATTTTAAACATAATTCAAAAAGTATTTAAATATAAATTCTAAACCTCCAATCTCCAATCTATTTCTCTAGATGACCATACTAGTGTACTGAAGCTTTCAATGCAGCAAAATATGATCTAAAACTAAGAACAACTCAAAAACATCTAAAACAGATCATAAAATGATCCAAATTGTTATTGAATATTTTCATGATACACAAAGAGACAGGAATGTGTCAAGTATATTAGAATCATCCAAATATGATGGACTTGATGCAACTCACTATTGAACATTGTACAATATACAGAACAAGACGGGAATGTGTCAAGTATATTAGAATCATCCAAATATGATGGACGTGATGCAACTCACTATTGAACATTGTACAAGGTACAGAACAAGACAGGAATGTGTCAAGTATATTAGAATCATCCAAATATGATGGACGTGATGCAACTCACTGTTGAACATTGTACAAGGTACAGAACAAGACAGGAATGTGTCAAGTATATTAGAATCATCCAAATGTGATGGACATGATGCAACTCAATATTGAACATTGTACAAGGTACAGAACAAGACAGGAATGTGTCAAGTATATTAGAATCATCCAAATGTGATGGACTTGATGCAACTCACTATTGAACATTGTACAAGATACAGAACAAGACAGGAATGTGTCAAGCACACTAGAATCATCCAAATGTGATGGACTTGATGCAACTCACTATTGAACATTGTATAAGGTACAGAACAAGACAGGAATGTGTCAAGTACATTAATACAAGACCATATGCAGGCAAAATATATCTGGACAGATCATGTACAGCAGTAAAATAATCAGAACTGATATAGGATAACAATTTTTTGTCCTATTTATGTCATGAATCTCTCAATCAGTGCCAGTAACAACCTCAGTTTTTAGGGATCAGCACAAGCTTGGGTAACCAACCCCTTGGGAGTGCCTTATTAACTGTTTAAAAGGAAGTTACTTTCACTGTTTAAGTTATTTTGTGTCTTAGAGAGGTCATGACTTTAAATTGTTGGTATTAAATGCTGATGGAAAAAAAGACAAGTCAAGCAATGGTATGGCATGGCATGAATTAAGTCAGGAAAAAGAAGAATTTGCCTTCCTGTAGCAAAACATATCTTACAAAAAAGCCAGTGAGGGATATTAGCCAAAGCTGAAGCATTCATGGATGATATGAAGAAATATGTGTGCAATCCTGACTAACAAAGAATAGACAGCACATAGTATGGTTCTGAAAATACTGGAAATGTAGAGCTCTTCCAGCCTCACATAGTGAACAACATAATCCTGTTGGACAAAGAAGGGATAGCACATTGATCCATACAGAAGATTGATTTGAAAATACTGGAAATGTAGCTTCTAGCCTCACATAGTGAACAACATAATCCTGTTGGACAAAGAAGGGATAGCACATTGATCCATACAGAAGATTGATTTGAAAATACTGGATATGTAGCTTCTAGCCTCACATAGTGAACAGCATAATATATTCAGATGTAGAGTACACTGTAGTATGGTCATTCTAGTCCTGCCTTTACAAATTAACTCAATCTTAATTTAGGAACGACATGTGGATGGCCATGTAAAATGGTGGTCCTGTCTTTATTGCTGCCATTTGACTATGAACTTACAAACTCTATCAGTGCTGAGCATTTCTGAGTCTTCTCTCTCGTTCTCAAAATATTTTCATTTTTCCTAGAGTCTTCTGTAACTTTTTTCAAGTGTATATATTGTAATCTTGTTTCTATCTTTAAATCAAGATTACAAATTTATAATTCAACTATTATTATTGGGACAATGCTTAGTTTGATGCACTTTGTATCGCAGTTACAACTTTAGGTCTCTTTGATGCCTTGAATGCATATAATCTATTTGAAAACACTAATAATATACAGTATTTATAGTCTGCTGAAAAGTAGACATTAACTTTAGTTTATACATAAACTTATTAGTGTACCTAAACGATTTTATACAATTAAACTGATTTTAATATAATCATAGCCTCACGATAAATACTTGAGACTTACAAGGTTTCATTTCACTGATCATAATGATCTCTACAAAATACATAAACAGTGTATGGTGACCTGTATGATAAAGTCTTTTACCAGGTGGTCTCCAAGTTTAGTATGGGAGGTGTGCAAGGAAGAGGAGGAGACAACCCATTAAAAAGACAGCACAGAGGTAGATTTCAAGGGAAAATGTCCATTTATCAAGAAATCTTCAAATGTCTTCTTGTAATGCTAGAGAACTAGGCGAGTAAAAGTGAAGTCGACATTATTATAAAAGAGAAGCATGGAAATTGATGGCACACGAACTCGTAAAATTAACCCACTACGCAAGTCTTAATAGAGAACGAGGGTCGTATGATATGTTGCACACAGTCAGTTAGATAATCCAAACTAGTTTTTTTTCTGAAGCAAGCAGGTGGGTACAAGGGAAGGTTGTGCAGAGAACCTGATGGAAAGAAACCAAATCCTGAAGATGAAAAGTGAGACATACCCTACAAATAACCTTTTTCAAGTTTTTTTCTGAAGCAAGTGGGTGAGTACAATAGAAGATTGTGCAGAGGACCTGATGGAGAGCAACCAATTCCTGAAGGTGAACAGTGAGTCATCCTCTACTGACAGCTTATCCAGCAAGTTCAAATTCACATTAAATCCACAGTATTTGTGCATCAAGAAGAAGAATGAGAAAACATGCAAACACCCTTATGGAAAGAAAGTAAGGTTTAAAGATAGATGGCTGTACACCACCTACCCACTTATCCAGTTACATCAACGTGTTTATGAAGCATGAGGGTTTGATGAGAGAAGAGTACTGAACCTTTTGTATTGGTAATAACTGATTCAGGGATGGACCAAGATTAACTTGTCACAGAGAAAGAGGAAGCTAAAATGCACAAGACAGTGAAGAAGAAAAAGTAATCCATGATCATGCAGATCCAGCTGGAAATTTTAATAATAATAATGATAATAATAATTTTAAATTAATAATATATTTTATGAATAAACATTCATTTGTCTGTTGTTGGCACAACTAAAAACACTGGGAATATTAGTTTGTAATTTTCAGCAAATATTTAAAAAAGTGAGGAAGTCAAATTTAATTTCTTCTTTTAATAGAATTAATTAAATACTTTGGTACATTATATTTTAGCTTCATAATAAATATTATACACAGGGTAGTGATAGAGAGAAAAATATCCCATGTCACAACAGCCATTTGCAATTGCATCCTTCACTTACCATGACATTACATCTTACAATTATCCCCCAATCTTCCCCTATTTATTTCATCTAAAAGTAAAGTACAGTAGCAATAACTAAGCTTACACTACAGAACAGGACAATGTGTAGAGTTAGTGACAGAATTTTGGCTTTTTTTAACTTTAATTCAGGTAGCATTTGTATGTTTTGTTGCTATTGAACTGTTGACTGTATTAACTCTAGGTAATCTATTAATAAGGGAAAAAGCAGTGGACAATATCTATACAAGCATTAACTAGTATGTTACAGCTATCTTGTGATGATATCTTCCATGTATCAATTACTCACCTGTATCCTGTATTGATTGAATCTAGAAGTACACCAGTGGTAAGTATTTCACTGTAGACAGGTGTTAGTATATGAGAGTTGAGCATAATGTGACAATTACTATGTGCAATACCAACGACATATGGATTGATAATCTACATACAAAGCATGCTGCAACATATATTGTGTATCTTAATAGCACAAATATTTAAGTACCCCTCTTTATGAGATAATTGATGTATTTGGGCACTATCAATGTCTTCACAAAAATGAAACTCTGACTAAATAAACAAAGAACTATAATTTGTGGAGTGCAAACACTTAGCAGCAGCAGAGACTGTCATCACAAATGCAGTGGTCTCTGTACGCTTATTAGCAATTTCTGTTATTTTGGTGCTGGTTGTCACTGTGTTGCACATTTTAAAAATGCTTGCCTCTATCATTTCTTGCTTATCTATAATAGTATTGTCCTTAGTTACACACCTGCACCAGCATATTACGTCTTTTCCATCTGGTAATGCTTGTTATAATGCTCTTGACTGTTGTTTGCTAATTAAACATCGTATAAGTTTGTCAGTGGAAAAAGACAGAATTGATTTTTTGTTTTCTTATTCTGTTATTTTGTTATTTGGCAGCCAGAATGAAGGACTGATTCTACAATGCTCAATTTTTAAGATACCTTGCCAGAAAAAAATAATTAGCAGTTCTTGATACAAAGCACGCTAGGATTTTTTTTGTGATTAATTTGTCCCATGTTCATATATAGTAATACAAGGTTGAACAAGTCTTATTCAATTCAGTTTGGCAAGTACTGTCGTAGTAATTATGGTGGCTCTATGATAATAAATGTAAACATTATGGGCCATAATTCTTTTCAAAGAAATTATTGTTAAGTACAACATTCATGGGACACAATAATGTTCATTTCAGAAGTGATTATTTTCTATTATGTTAGGTTTACATTCTGGAATAACTATAGGAACTTTGCTATCAAATGTTAATGTGAATAGCAATTAAAGAAATGGGGGCGGGGGATTATGGGCTATGAAAGGAACACAAGATACTTGATATGTAGCTATGACAGGAAGCTGTCATTTATGATAAGCAACTTGCCAGCAAACGTTAGTCAGTTTGGAAATCTTGAAATAGAATCAATCAGTTTGATAGTCAATTGCTCAATCAGTCTTCAGTAACCAGTGCTTGCCTGTTTAGTAATTCATATTAATTAATTTGAAAGTGTTTGCAAAGACCAATTTTAAGGTAAGTCTGATAGGAGTCCAGTCTTGAACCACCAAAATTTTATACTGAAATTTGCATCTATAAATTGTGAGAGTTTGTCAGGAACAGTTTGAAGGTTATAGGGTTGGAGATCCCCTTATGCACCAAAGTTCCCCTTTGTGAATTGTAAATTGTGAATTCCTACGAGAAATCGGTAACAGATAAATTTTGAATTAAATGAATGTAAGAGTTTAAAGTAATCCAAAAAAACAAATTAGATTTTTGTTTAGAAATTTAAGTGAAAAAAAAGTGTATTACTACAGTGTACTACTGTAACTGGACAAATTGACGGACAATGCTGCCATCAGCTGGGTCGATCAGCAAGAGAGCTAACCACATTGTTTATTGAAAATTGAATTAAGCCAAACTTTTTATAGATTTGACTTGGCTCATAGAGTTTTCCTAGTGAGATGAGAAAACAATTTTAGTTGGTAATTAATTGTTGAGAGTGTTGTCTGAAAAAAGAAATTAAAGAAACCTCTTATTCTTGCTACAAATTCAGTCAATGTCTTCGGTCCTTCAAATTTAACTATCAATCATCAATTTGAAAACAGATTTGAAAATTAGAGTGATGATATTTTGCATCTTCAAGCAAGTTTTTCTCGTGGAAAAATCTCATCACTCTAATAATTTACCAAGCAACAAAAAGATAGGCATTATAGAGTTTAAAATGTTTCTTGACACAAAATCCTTTTGTTTGCTATAACAGACTTGTGCTTGAAACTCCAGTTTCTTGTTTCCTACTTCGAAGTGATTTACTCTCCTGTTTGGGTTAATCTTGTGATGTACATCAGAGTGATTCCATTTAACCTATGAAAAAAACTAGGCATTCAATTCTAGAATGATAAACATCAAATGAATTGTATTTGTTTAGAAAGAAAGTTAACATTATAATTGTTAACTGATGACAGACAGAGATAAGTATCAGTTTCTTGGGTTAAATGGAATCACTTTGTTTTCTTTATTGATCCTATGATGACGAGTAATAAAGGCATGCCAGCCAGCCAGCAAACCCTTCCACCACCCCCACCCATACAATATGTTCCCTGTGACTATTGAGAAATAAAAATGCTGAGACAAGGGGGGAGGGGTGAACTACACATACCAATCATTATATTCGTTTGAGGCATGCTGCAAATGACATGGGGGCTAAAAACTACAAGACCTTGGTCTGTATTAATGGTTCAACATCAACCTTAATGCTGTGATATGGGAACAACAAAAATGAATAAAACGTGTGGAAAGACATGATGTTAATTAATGGTAACAAAACAATGCCAATCTGTAACTGATGAAGAAGGAATGAGAGCAGTATCAGACTTGTTACTGGTAAGAATCAATACATCTGTCTTCACTGATACCACAATGAGTATGATAAATGGATATTATATGATGTTATGTGACTATGAAATATTTTTTGATCCAGCTTTGCAGCATGCCTCAAACGAATGATCCACACACATGCATACACATACTTGAGTCGTCTGTTGTCCATCATTTATTTTGAAAGATAAAGTTAAACCAAGTTGTAATTGACCAGAACAAGCAGAGTGATTTTACTTAAAGTCTAAATTCTCAATCCCAAACCGGCTATATTACATATTATTGAATTTGAAGATGTTGCTTGATATTCATACTCATGATTATACCAATTACGGTGTCACAAGCCTACCAGAAAGAAAGAAATATTATTAAACTTTACATTTTACAATGTTCAGACATGCAATGATATATGTCAGGATTTAAGTTGCTTGATATTAATACTCATGAATATACCGATTATAGTGTTGCATGCCTACCAGAAAGAAACATCCGCTCCTTACAAATGTTCATGGACCTTAATGTATTGCCCTTAAAGTATAATTGGATTAAGCAAAGTTTTAAGTAAAATCACTCTACAATCTCACTGAAATTTGAACAAGACAATTATTGGATACTTTGGCAATCATGTTACTGGAATGATTGAAGCCTATACTCAAACTATAACGAAAAAACTTCAGTGGATTTGATTATATTGTCTTCATATCCCTGGACTTCTCTCTGATTGAATGACTTGAAATAGAAATAAAAGAATTCTGGTCAATTACAACTGGGTTTAACTCACATTGGGGGGAGGGGGTAGCGACATATTGGGGGGAAGGGGTCGAAGCCTTATACTGGGGGGAGGGGTTACTCATATAGGGGGGAGGGAAATATTCTTGGGGTAGGGGAGGGAGAATTTACTTAGTAGGGTGGTAGGGGCTTTTCATGACTTTCTTCTGATTTATACTTTGAAATTTTCCAGGAGTCCTAAAGACACAGAGAAGTGGGCACTTAGATTATTTTGGTAAGTTGTCAAAGTTTGCCTTGTAATTTTTTCCCTTGTATTTTTTTCCCATGTAAATTATGGTTGTTGTGTGTTGTGTTTGAAATAAAGTTTGATTTTGGACTTAGTGGTTTTCCTGTGTTTTTTTAATGAATTCCATCTTTACCCTCTCCACACCCTTTTTGGACTTACAAAAAAAAATACCTCCCCGAGGTCCTACCAGCACCAAGTCTCACTACCCCGGTAGACCAGGACCAGGCAGTACTTACTGTCCCGACAAGAGCCATCTTATGAAACCACAACCAGTTGGCTGCTCTGAAGATGAACACTGTCAATAGGGATATCAGACTCTGAAACCCCATACAGATTCTTGAGAGTACCTCGATGGCAAAGCCAGCCTTGGTACTGTGAGGGTCAGTGCAAGTACGAGTCTTACAAGATAACCATTCCCCACTACCCATAGGTTTTACTGCACAACAGTGATGTATATCTTGGAGTGGTGTGATTAATAGACTTATAGATGTATTCAGACTTCCATTAAGTGTATGTGATTATCAACCTGGTTTGCGAAGACTAAAATAATGAAGTTTCTAGGCTACTAGACTTGTGAAAAATGAGCTGGTCTATCCCGAAAAGGAAACTACCAACATGCAATTTAATATGAAAAACTAATCCGAAGTCCTTAGGTGTTAATGTATTTATGAATTCATCACATGACCATCAACTAAGTCCATAATTAATTCCGTATCTGCTAGGGGACTGGGCCTATAATTAATTCAGTATCTCCTAGGTTACCAGACCTATAATTAATTCAGTATCTCCTAGGTTACCAGAACTATGATTTTTTTGACTTTAATGTAATAAAGGTGCTAAGGGGACTAAGTTTATATTACATCTTTTGCAGCTTACAGTCATGTGCTAGTTGATGAACCACCAAAACACTTCATATCTAAAGATCCATATCATAAGGTAAGCCCAAAATAGTAATTTAGAAGAGGATTTTGATCATCTCATAACCAATCAAATAAATGTTTTGAGAAACAAAATTAGATATTTTCCACATGACTGTTGGTTGCAAAAGCCTTACATTTTATGTGTTAGATACCTAGCCTACGATTCCTTCATTTATATCTTAAGATCAGTACTTGCTAAGAAGTTTAAACATTAGTTTAACAGAGTAGATTTTATATTGGGAATAAATAGATACAGGAATAACAAAATGCAATAAAGTAATGGGAAGCCATTCCAATGTCAGGACATGTCATGCCATCTAACATGCTAAGAATCATATGAAATCCACTCTATTAATGTTACACTAAGGGAAACCGAGCTGTTATAGATATTCAATGGTTATATTCTCGTCCCTAAAAAAGTTTTCATTTGTGTAGCATGTGTTATTCTAATAGCGAAAGAAAATCTAAATAGCCTCCGGTTTATCCCTAGTCAATTGTTTCATATGGTAGATGTGACCTCTACATGTTTTTCTTATGTTTATCTTGTGTTTATTTCCTAAGATCAGTTTTTTCACCAGCAAAACAACTTCTTAACAGAAGGAAATGAGCCATACATAAGTAGTGAAAGATATTTGAAATATTTGCACTGTCAATATTTGCATTTCCAAATCATAAGCAACTACACGTATCGCAATGAACTGCATCACATTTGAACTCAAAATAAATTTTTGATTTTCTGCCAATGTTTAAATTATCAAGTATTTGGTTTGAAGAATTTTGGACAGCTTGTGCATTTAATATAAGTGCATTGGACATTAATTCATAGTAAAACAACTCTTGGTTTTACTTGTAATAATAGTTTCATTTCATTCAAGTCTAATGGTTTCTTGAATGTGAGGTATGGTGTATGAATGCCATTCCTTGATGGCTCACCTTGTCCTCTGTTCATTCATTTTCCATTTCACATTTGCCTTGTTTGGCTTGGATTTATTTGTTTGCACTTTTTGTGTATTATTTCACAATTTTGCACAGCTAATTTTTGGTGTTTCCCATCGTATATTTGGGACATATGGTAGGAAATTGAGAAATACTAAAATTTAGGCAGACTTTGTCTGTATGATGTATCAAAAATAATTTATTTTAATTCTGCAGAAGAATGTTTTTTTTTGAATGGACATAACAATACATAATTTGTAGTTGCTTTGGTTGATTTTAAATTGATTTCTGAAACATCTTTAGCTTTAGAAATGCTTTAACTTAAAATAGAAATGTTTTTGTTTCATTTTCCAGAAAATAATTAATTTGGTGCAGAAATATTTGAATCAATTTTCAGATAAAGATTTACGTTTGAAATGATTTGACAGTGCTGAATTTTTGTATCCAATCTTTTAGCTTGAATTTGATTTTGTGAGATTTTTTATTGAATTGATAATAGTTTGGTTAAGACCTCAGTTTCATGAAAAACAAGGAAATTATTTGCAAGTAAATTTCTCATATTATATATCACTTATTGTTTGTCGATTTTTCTTGTTGGAGAATAGTTTGCTTTTACATTCAATCATTTTATCTTGAATTGCTTTCCATTTTTTGTGCTTTTCATTTGATCCTGATAATCAGTATAATTTTTCATCTCTTTCAGTTCACATTTTATCATTTAATTATTTTCAATTATAAAAACTTTCTTTTTTCATCTATTTCAGTTTGCTTTATTATTTCATGTTATTATCTTATGAAAAAGTGTAAGAAAATGTTTAAGATTTTAAAGAAACTGAGGTCTTGTTTTGCTGGTAAAAAAAACTTATTAAATTACAATCCTATGATAGAACCTTGTGATAGCAGTCTAGCCGAACATCATTAATGCAAGATTAGGTCACCTAGAAATGATTCAACTTCTAGTCTTCCCAGGTTGATACTCTACTTGTATGGAAGTCTGAATGGTGTCTTATGCAAGTCTATTGAGCACACCACCCCAAAATTATCACTGCTGTACACACCCATGAATAGTGAGATATGATTACCTCTGCTTTTACTTGCACTAACCTGCACAGTGACCGGCATTCATGCCAACGGCGCACTCCCTTCAAATCTGCAGAGGGCCATCACCTGGTATCCTTACCGACAACCTTCACCTCCAGAGCAGTCATCTGATCATGGCCTCAATGTTAGACTCTGCCGAGAGCAGCAATGTTGTACCGCCATTTTTGGTTTCCTGGCCTGGTGGGGCAGCTTCTCTGATTGGTGCTGATAGGACCTCGTGGGAGGTTCAAAGTGTATTTCATTTTTCTGGTGTACAGATAATAATTGATAATAATATTAGATATAGGAGAGTGTGTCTAACTAGTGTAGGGTTCTAAGTAAAGTTAGAAAAGTCACTTGAAATGACAAGCCAATTGAAATGAAATTTTGTGAAAAGATGAAAATTGAAATAGAAAAGCAGTGATAAGTCTCCTGTATATTTTTGGTTTTGTTTGTTTTGTTCTTCTTTACTGAGAACCCACCTACTAGTTGCTATGGAAAACTTATTTTTCCCCTTCCTTATTCAGGAATAATCTAGATGTCTTACCTATTTCAGTTTATCTACACACTCTCCTATATCTAATATTAGTGGCTAGAGGGCTGGCAGTACAGATGGTTATCTATGACTAGATCTGCAGGGCAATCAGCTATTTGATTATGCTATGAAGCTGAAATTGTTTAACTTTTTTTGTATATTTGTTGTTGTTTTTTTTGCTTTTTTTTCTAGTGTTTTTTCCCTAGTCTTTGCTGCTTGTGAATCATGAAGTCTGAAGCTCATAAAATTTAAGGTATTTGTAAGATATTTGAAAATCTTAATTATGAATTTGAGTTTTTGTACTTAGTATTTCTAATGAAAGCAAAAACAAAATTTAGAAGAATTAAGTGTGTACAGTTATAAGAGGCACAATTATTTGGTTTGACTACAAGATTTGTTTTGCCAGCCCTCTAGCTAAATATCTTTTCAGTTGCCCTATTTCATAATGACATCAGATGTGAATAATGTATTGTTCAATTGAGTGAAACAGAATCACTGAAACTTTTAGTGATCCCCCCCCCCTACCTCCATGTTGAGTTTATGTGCTTTCTTTGTGAAAAAGCACTTTATTTTGGTTGGAAATGTCATTATGAAATAGGGTCATAATTTTCATATTTAGTATTTGTTTTTTTTTCTTTTGATTTGTCTTTCCTTTCTCTCTTTTTTCTTTTTTTCTCTTCTATCTTTCATTCTTTCTTTGTTTTCTTTACCAGGGCTCAAAATAGAACAATATTATAACCATACTTGTTTTTGGTGATAAAGACATTTTGGCAGAGAAATTTTACCTGCCATATTGGAACCCATTTTGGATTTGAAAATAATTTTCATCTGTCATTAATAAGATTTGTCCTGCATGTGCAGACTGTTATTTTGAGCCCTGTTCTTTTTTCTTTGTTTGAAAATATTAATAAAAATAGCCTGTTAATTTTCTTGATATTTTTTAGGTATCCTTTCTTCTGGTTGTTATTCTAGGCAATGCTTCTTCTTTTCTTCTCGTTATATTGTTGTTCACAAGACAGGTTTGTGTCTGAAAGCACAAGATAATAAATAATAAATAACTTGTCCTAAAGGCAGAAAGATTGAACTATATATTTGATGTAACATGAGGTGTCAGTGGTAGGAGTCGTCAGTTAGTGGTTGGTAGTAACAGTTAGTGGTTGGTGGTGTCAGCCAGTGGTTGGTAAAGTGTCAGCCAGTGGTTGGTGAGGTGTCAGTGGTCAGTAAGGTTCAGCCAGTGGTTGGTCAGGTGTCATTCAGTGGTTGTGGTGGTGTCAATGGTTGATGTGGTGTCAGTAGTTGATGTGGTGTCAATGGTTGATGTAGTGTCAGTGGTTGATGGGGTGTCAGTGGTTGATGGGGTGTCAGTGGTTGATGGGGTTTCAGTGGTTGATGTGGTGTCAATGGTTGATGTTGTGTCAGTGGTTGATGTGGTGTCAATGGTTGATGTGGTGTCAGTGGTTGATGGGGTGTCAGTGGTTGATGGGGTGTCAGTGGTTGATGGGGTTTCAGTGGTTGATGTGGTGTCAATGGTTGATGTGGTGTCAGTAGTTGATGTGGTGTCAATGGTTGATGTGGTGTCAGTAGTTGATGTGGTGTCAATGGTTGGTGTGGTGTCAGTGGTTAGTGTGGTGTCAGTGGTTAGTGTGGTGTCAGTTGTTGTTGTGGTGTCAGTGGTTGATGTGGTGTCAGTGGTTGATGGGGTGTCAGTGGTTGATGGGGTGTCAGTGGTTGATGGCATTTCAGTGGTTGATGTGGTGTCAGTGGTTGATGTGGTGTCAATGGTTGATGTGGTGTCAGTGGTTGATGTGGTGTCAATGGTTGATGTGGTGTCAGTAGTTGATGTGGTGTCAATGGTTGATATGGTGTCAATGGTTGGTGTGGTGTCAGTGGTTAGTGTGGTGTCAGTTGTTGTGGTGTCAGTGGTTGACGTGGTGTCAATGGTTGATGTGGTGTCAATGGTTGATGTGGTGTCAATGGTTGATGTGGTGTCAGTGGTTGATGGGGTGTCAGTGGTTGATGGGGTGTCAGTGGTTGATGGGGTTTCAGTGGTTGATGTGGTGTCAGTGGTTGATGTGGTGTCAGTAGTTGATGTGGTGTCAATGGTTGATATGGTGTCAATGGTTGATGTGGTGTCAGTGGTTGATGTGGTGTCAATGGTTGATGTGGTGTCAGTGGTTGATGTGGTGTCAATGGTTGATGTTGTGTCAGTGGTTGATGTGGTGTCAATGGTTGATGTGGTGTCAGTGGTTGATGGGGTGTCAGTGGTTGATGGGGTGTCAGTGGTTGATGGGGTTTCAGTGGTTGATGTGGTGTCAATGGTTGATGTGGTGTCAGTAGTTGATGTGGTGTCAATGGTTGATGTGGTGTCAGTAGTTGATGTGGTGTCAATGGTTGGTGTGGTGTCAGTGGTTAGTGTGGTGTCAGTGGTTAGTGTGGTGTCAGTTGTTGTTGTGGTGTCAGTGGTTGATGTGGTGTCAGTGGTTGATGGGGTGTCAGTGGTTGATGGGGTGTCAGTGGTTGATGGCGTTTCAGTGGTTGATGTGGTGTCAGTGGTTGATGTGGTGTCAATGGTTGATGTGGTGTCAGTGTTTGATGTGGTGTCAATGGTTGATGTGGTGTCAGTAGTTGATGTGGTGTCAATGGTTGATATGGTGTCAATGGTTGGTGTGGTGTCAGTGGTTAGTGTGGTGTCAGTTGTTGTGGTGTCAGTGGTTGACGTGGTGTCAATGGTTGATGTGGTGTCAATGGTTGATGTGGTGTCAGTGGTTGGTGTGGTGTCAATGGTTGATGTGGTGTCAGTGGTTGGTGTGGTGTCAGTGGTTGATGTGGTGTCAATGGGTGATGTGGTGTCAATGGTTGATGTGGTGTCAGTGGTTGATGTGGTGTCAATGGTTGATGTGGTGTCAGTAGTTGATGTGGTGTCAATGGTTGATGTAGTGTCAGTGGTTGATGGGGTGTCAGTGGTTGATGGGGTGTCAGTGGTTGATGGGGTTTCAGTGGTTGATGTGGTGTCAATGGTTGATGTTGTGTCAGTGGTTGATGTGGTGTCAATGGTTGATGTGGTGTCAGTGGTTGATGGGGTGTCAGTGGTTGATGGGGTGTCAGTGGTTGATGGGGTTTCAGTGGTTGATGTGGTGTCAATGGTTGATGTGGTGTCAGTAGTTGATGTGGTGTCAATGGTTGATGTGGTGTCAGTAGTTGATGTGGTGTCAATGGTTGGTGTGGTGTCAGTGGTTAGTGTGGTGTCAGTGGTTAGTGTGGTGTCAGTTGTTGTTGTGGTGTCAGTGGTTGATGTGGTGTCAGTGGTTGATGGGGTGTCAGTGGTTGATGGGGTGTCAGTGGTTGATGGCATTTCAGTGGTTGATGTGGTGTCAGTGGTTGATGTGGTGTCAATGGTTGATGTGGTGTCAGTGGTTGATGTGGTGTCAATGGTTGATGTGGTGTCAGTAGTTGATGTGGTGTCAATGGTTGATATGGTGTCAATGGTTGGTGTGGTGTCAGTGGTTAGTGTGGTGTCAGTTGTTGTGGTGTCAGTGGTTGACGTGGTGTCAATGGTTGATGTGGTGTCAATGGTTGATGTGGTGTCAATGGTTGATGTGGTGTCAGTGGTTGATGGGGTGTCAGTGGTTGATGGGGTGTCAGTGGTTGATGGGGTTTCAGTGGTTGATGTGGTGTCAGTGGTTGATGTGGTGTCAGTAGTTGATGTGGTGTCAATGGTTGATATGGTGTCAATGGTTGATGTGGTGTCAGTGGTTGATGTGGTGTCAATGGTTGATGTGGTGTCAGTGGTTGATGTGGTGTCAATGGTTGATGTTGTGTCAGTGGTTGATGTGGTGTCAATGGTTGATGTGGTGTCAGTGGTTGATGGGGTGTCAGTGGTTGATGGGGTGTCAGTGGTTGATGGGGTTTCAGTGGTTGATGTGGTGTCAATGGTTGATGTGGTGTCAGTAGTTGATGTGGTGTCAATGGTTGATGTGGTGTCAGTAGTTGATGTGGTGTCAATGGTTGGTGTGGTGTCAGTGGTTAGTGTGGTGTCAGTGGTTAGTGTGGTGTCAGTTGTTGTTGTGGTGTCAGTGGTTGATGTGGTGTCAGTGGTTGATGGGGTGTCAGTGGTTGATGGGGTGTCAGTGGTTGATGGCGTTTCAGTGGTTGATGTGGTGTCAGTGGTTGATGTGGTGTCAATGGTTGATGTGGTGTCAGTGTTTGATGTGGTGTCAATGGTTGATGTGGTGTCAGTAGTTGATTTGGTGTCAATGGTTGATATGGTGTCAATGGTTGGTGTGGTGTCAGTGGTTAGTGTGGTGTCAGTTGTTGTGGTGTCAGTGGTTGACGTGGTGTCAATGGTTGATGTGGTGTCAATGGTTGATGTGGTGTCAGTGGTTGGTGTGGTGTCAATGGTTGATGTGGTGTCAGTGGTTGGTGTGGTGTCAGTGGTTGATGTGGTGTCAATGGGTGATGTGGTGTCAATGGTTGATGTGGTGTCAGTGGTTGATGTGGTGTCAATGGTTGATGTGGTGTCAGTGGTTGATGTGGTGTCAATGGTTGATGTGGTGTCAGTGGTTGATGTGGTGTCAGTGGTTGGTGTGGTGTCAATGGTTGGTTAGTGTGGTGTCAATGGTTGGTTAGTGTGGTGTCAGTCAGTTGTTGGTGTGATGTTAGTCAGTGGTTTGTGTGGTGTCAGTCAGTTGTTGGTGTGGTGTCAGTCAGTTGTTGGTGTGGTGTCAGTCAGTGGTTGGTGTGGTGTC
This sequence comes from Anthopleura xanthogrammica, assembly GCA_964019055.1. Taxonomy (NCBI): domain Eukaryota; kingdom Metazoa; phylum Cnidaria; class Anthozoa; order Actiniaria; family Actiniidae; genus Anthopleura; species Anthopleura xanthogrammica. The sequence continues at coordinate 12,952,196 of OZ025207.1, read as the reverse complement.
AGTCAGTGGTTGGTGAGGTGTCAGTGGTTGGTGTGGTGTCAATGGTTGATGTGGTGTCAGTGGTTGGTGTGGTGTCAGTCAGTGGTTGGTGTGGTGTCAGTCAGTAGTTGGTAAGGTGTCAGTCAATGGTTGTTGATGTGTCAGTGGTTAATGGTGTCAGTCAGTGGTTAGTGAGCTGTCAGTCAGTAGTTGCTGAGGTGTCATTCATTAGTTGTTGTGATGGTAGTCAGTAGTTGGTTTGTTGGTGGGGCATTGGTAAATGACCAAATTAGTTAACCCAATGTTGTACCCAAATCAAATATTTTTTTGGAACACGTTTTTGTCTATTATATCTCTCTTCCATTGCTTCATTGATGTGAAAATACAATAATAATATTGCCTTATTCCCAGTAGATTTGTATGACAGGTATTTTCATAGATGAACTAATATACTGAACATCTTGGGACCTACCTTCCTGTCAGTTTGCACTGGCCATTTGTCTTGATCATTATCTAGTTAAATTCAGCTGGTTTGTAGACAAGCTGTTAAGCAAAAGCAAATCTTGGTTAGATGAATTTTTTTTTTTTATGATATCAAAAGCCAGTAACAGTGTTGCAGGCTTATGTGAATTACAGTGATGTAGCCCCATGGTGGTTTAGCCCCATGGTGGTTTAGCCCCATGGTGGTTTAGCCCCATGGTGGTTTAGCCCCAAGTGGTTGAGCTCCACTCTTCAAGTGGTTTAGCCCCATTATTGCATTGAATAAGTAAGATCATAATTTTACCTTTTAAAGACTCGAAGGCTAGTCCATTATAAGTTTTTAGATGCTTGAAAGACAAGCTGTGGAATAAATGAATTAAAGCATGTTAGACTGTATCCAATCAGAAAACTGGGACACTACTAGGCATTCACTGTATTTTAGAAGGTATTCTCCAGGGTTTTTAGGGGGATTTGTGGGAGATTCCAAGAGTTTTCGAAATTGGGAACTTCTTTAACTGCATAACAGTCATTTTGTTCCTTTCGCAAAACCTAAAGCCATTCATTTAATGAGCTGTTGCTTATCATTATTTTCTTTCCCAGCTAGCAGAGTCTCCCATGTAGACGAATGCTGGCAGGGAAAATGGGAGGCTCTGCCGGTCCAGGCCATTTTTTTTGTTGTCATTCATTTGGTAACTTAGCAACCCTATTATAATAAGTACTGTGGGGTTAAGTGTTAAGCTGTGTTCTACATTTGCTCATGCCTATTACTCATTTCCAGTTAAAACTAGTTTAAAAACCTGTTTGGTTCATCCATGGTTGTGAACGGCTGTATATCAAAGAAAACTGCCTGGACCGGCAGAGTCTCCCATTTTCTCTGCCAGGATTTGTCTACATGGGAAACTTTGCTTTCTGAAAGAAACTATTGACTAAATACTACAGCCTTACAGCTGTAGTTGGTGATAAGGATACATACCTGATGCCTATTGCACATCCATAGATCAGGTATCAACTGGTAGATATCTGAATGACATAGAATGTCACCACAGTCTCTTGTAGTAAACCAGGTAAAGCTACAGTACATATCATCTGGTAGATATCTGTAGGACATCATGGGTAAAATGACATAGAATGTCACCACAGTCTCTTGTAGTAAACCAGGTAAAGCTACAGTACATATCATCTGGTAGATATCTGTAGGACATCATGGGTAAAATGACATAGAATGTCACCACAGTCTCTTGTAGTAAACCAGGTAAAACCACAGTACAATCACCCTGCCACCATTGTGATAATTCTAATTGTTGCCGTTATTTCATTAAATATGTTTTTGTTTTTGCAGGTTTGGTTTTTCTAGAAGAAAATGATCTCTTGATCAGTGTAGTAACTCTGTTGTTGCCATTATTTCATCTTTCTTCCTTGTCGTCTCCTTGTTTTGATAGAGGTAGAGACATTGTTCATTATCAAGCCGTCCAATGACATACTTGTATCTTGTTTGTCAACATGTCTTGTTTCAGGCTTATATCAAGTGATATTTAGTTTCCACTCATCTTCTAACCCAATCAGTGTCAGGTAGATTGATATGGACTTGTGCTTCATGTCCACGTATAATGCCATAGGTTATGCTGGCTGATATTTCAATGTTTTCCACATCTTGATAACTGCAAAGGAAAACAAATTATTGATGGTTATTACTGAATATTGATCAATGAGCAAAACCTGCTATGGGGGGTGGGGGGAGTCGGCGCGTTTTCGTTCAACACATATGTACAACTAAACACATTTATATGTTTTTCAAGGAACATTCGACAGGCGAGTTTAAAACATGATGTTAGTTAATGATGTGTTCCAAGTAGAAATAAAGAGAAGCAGAACCCTAAACACAAGAAACGAAATGCGAAGAAATCTTGGTCATCACGTGTTCCCAACCCTTCGATGATAAAACACTAGGAAACGTGGTAAAAGTGCGAAATTCTTACCAGTCATGACTGTTCTGTATTCTTTGATAAGTTAGGATGAATATGACTTCAATAAAAAATTATTTTACTGTAAAATTCAGCTTGTAATATTGAAGCCATTTTCTGAACCAAAAAACGTGGTCTTCGACGTGTGAATATGCAAATACGAACAGGACCGAGATAGCCTGGGAACCGGACTACACTCGCGAGTATCCGAGGGAAGATTTCTTTCTTTTTCTAATTTTCATTTCCGTTATTTCTTTTTTTTTTTTTTATCTCTCGTTTTTATATTTCTTTTTTTCCCTACATTTATATCTTTCTTTCTCAATTTAATTCCTCGTACTTTATGTCATGTTACTTCAGAATTTATAACGACTAATTTTACTTTTATCATTTCCTTAGCCTAAGTATCAGGCTCTCAGAGGGGAGGGGGGGAGGGTAACGAGGGGACATCCCCCTCCTTCTCCCCAGGCCCCCGCTCCGAAGGCCTGATACTCGGGCTATCATTTCCTGTAATTTTCGTCTTTTTCAGTGTACAATGTTCGAAGAACAAGAAGCACAGAACAGAAAAGCACGTAAGAAACTTGTCAAGGCAATGTCTTTGTTTTTCATTTCCTTTGTCATTCCTTCCTTCTAAAATACGTTGTTATTAATTGTTGCGCATTCTATCCTAGTCATGTACATTCTTAATGAGTGATGATGCCAATGATTGATGATGTGTTGATGATTAATGATGTATTGATGATGCACATATGATGTGTCGATGTTTATTGATGTATTAGACTAGAAATCATAAAAAAGAATTTTGTAACTGAAACTTTGATGAATAAAAAGATTTTTGAAATGTATGGGGTTTTGTGTCATTCACATTAGTTTTTAATCTGTTTTTCTTTTTCCCCTTCAAACAGTACCTTTTATAAGTTCAGCGAAAAAAATATATGTTTATATAAAAAAAAAAGCTATTAAGAAGGCATACGTATCATATTGCATTTGTATATTTCTTAATATTTCTTTCTGATACCCTAGCCATGAACCTTTTAGCAAAACATGTATACGCCAGTACATTCATGACAGTCTGCCATGGAGTATATACCCACAAGCACATGGAAAACTTTACAAAGGTTATTATGAATAAACACGATACGAAATGCCATAAATAACAGCTGTAATAAGCTAAAAATACACAAGTTAATCTCTTACCTCTTTATCTTTGCTGCCAACAGCTCAAACATGAAAGATTCAATAAAACTGAATGAATGGAATCCTTTAAAACAACAAACATTAGCTCCGTCCTTGAATCAGAAACGACGCGAACCAACTGAATAAAATATTCAACGTGCGCTTCCTTTTAAACAGAAACCCGCTACCGTGCGTGAAAACACGAAAATATGTATGGCATGCATTAATTAATCAATTGTTATTGGTTAATTAATATTCATACCCATAGCCCCAACTAACCCTAACCCTGCACAGATTTTGACCACCCTAGGGTTAGTGCTAGGGTTAGGGTTAACTATCTGACCTAACTCTAACCCTAGCACTAACCCTACCTAGATAAGTCAAAAATATGTGTTAGGGTTAGGGTTAACTATTTGAGCTAACCCTAACCCTAGCACTAACCCTACACAGATAGGTCAAAAATATGCGCTAGGGTTAGGGTTAACTATTTGACCTAACTCTAACCCTAACACTAACCCTACCTACACTAGTCAAAAATATGCGTTAGGGTTAGAGTTAACTTATTGACCTAACCCTAACCCTAGTACTTACCTTGGGGTGGTCAGAAATTGGTGCTAGGGTTCCAACCCCAACCAGGTGAGGTGAAGGTGGGTGTGGCCGGGTGTGGTAGGAGTCACGTATGAATATTAATAGTCAATGAACAATAGATTTCACACTTCATAACTGCATTCCATTCATACTTTATTCACTTTTTAATGACGTTGACAGCTCTTTTAACAATAAGGAGTGACTTATGAATATTTTAGTTTCTTGTTTGCGCTTGATGCAACCAGTTACGAAGAGATTTCGCTTAAAATAGGCTGATTTTCCGGTTCATTTGATAACTTTCTCGATGTTTAAGGAGTCAGGCAATAAGGTAAGCGATATTTCATCATAGAATTGAGTTTAAGCGCTAAGATATTTGTCTATATTCATTGATGTTTGGCAGTTCATGACTCAGTTATAAATTCGTTCTGCGCAAGCGTTTCATTAACACTATAGGTTATTTACTGCCGTATCTATGATACTTGTTTGCAGTACGCGTTAATTAAGAACAGTATTGAATAGACAGGTTGGGGCTGCATTGGTGCGTGAAGTAACAAACCGGAACGTAAGCGCGGGCTTTTCACAGATACAACATAGACTATAGACTATAGACTATAGACAACAGTGCATCGATTCATAAAACATCAGAGGTGGGCGGGGAGGATAATGACAAGAGCGAAAAGGAAAACAACAAACAAATGCTAGAAGAAGAAAAAAACACATTTAAGACTTTTCACACTGTTTTTATTTTGTATCAAGAACATTTATTTTACTTTTTATTTTAAAAAAAGGCAGCAAAATAGTACAAATGTGTTAAGATGCTAAAATTTCGGGATATCGTTTATTCACTAGACTATCTTAGTGATATTTACAGTTTTGCATTTTTCACTCCTAAATTCGTGATCATAAACTGCTAATTCCTAACTAAAATTTCACCACAGGGAGCCCATAGTCTTCCACCCATCAAAAAACGCTTTAAAAAAATAGCGCAAAATAGTTGATCCAAAATGTCATTTGGTACTTTCTGTTAAGAATAAACAAATTCCCTCAGTTTATATTTAGCGTTTTTGGATGGGTAGAAGATTCCAATGAACACCCGTCTCCCTCTCTCGGACACTCAGAAAATAACTAATGACTTGTCGCTAAGGAAAGAAACGTTATTTTCATGACTTAATTTTTATAACTATAGCAAGAGGAAGTTTCTCATTGAGCAATTCCCATCAGCAGTTTTACTTCACCGCCAATTTGTTAAGACAAAACAAACATTAGTCAATTGGTCATTTCATGCATGGTGGTTTTTATATCCTTTTTTTAAATCCTTATTCCCGCTCCTTCTCGAGTTTTTAATAATCTTCTTCCTTCCATCTTTCTACTCGGATATTATTTCTTTTCTTTTGTCTTCTCAAATCTCTCTCCTTCCATCTTTCTACTCGGATATCATTTCTTGTCTTCTGTCTTCTCCAATCTCTCTCCATCCATCATTCTACTCGGATATTATTTCTTTTCTTCTGTCTTCTCAAATCTCTCTCCTTCCATCTTTCTACTCGGATATTATTTCTTTTCTTTTGTCTTCTCAAATCTCTCTCCTTCCATCTTTCTACTCGGATATCATTTCTTGTCTTCTGTCTTCTCCAATCTCTCTCCTTCCATCTTTCTACTCGGATATCATTTCTTTTCTTTTGTCTTCTCAAATCTCTCTCCTTCCATCTTTCTACTCGGATATCATTTCTTTTCTTTTGTCTTCTCAAATCTCTCTCCTTCCATCTTTCTACTCGGATATCATTTCTTGTCTTCTGTCTTCTCCAATCTCTCTCCATCCATCATTCTACTCGGATATTATTTCTTTTCTTCTGTCTTCTCAAATCTCTCTCCTTCCATCTTTCTACTCGGATATTATTTCTTTTCTTCTGTCTTCTCAAATCTCTCTCCTTCCATCTTTCTACTCGGATATCATTTCTTTTCTTTTGTCTTCTCAAATCTCTCTCCTTCCATCTTTCTACTCGGATATCATTTCTTGTCTTCTGTCTTCTCCAATCTCTCTCCATCCATCATTCTACTCGGATATTATTTCTTTTGTTCTGTCTTCTCAAATCTCTCTCCTTCCATCTTTCTACTCGGATATTATTTCTTTTCTTCTGTCTTCTCAAATCTCTCTCCTTCCATCTTTCTACTCGGATATCATTTCTTTTCTTTTGTCTTCTCAAATCTCTCTCCTTCCATCTTTCTACTCGGATATCATTTCTTGTCTTGTGTCTTCTCCAATCTCTCTCCATCCATCATTCTACTCGGATATTATTTCTTTTCTTCTGTCTTCTCAAATCTCTCTCCTTCCATCTTTCTACTCGGATATTATTTCTTTTCTTCTGTCTTCTCAAATCTCTCTCCTTCCATCTTTCTACTCGGATATCATTTCTTTTCTTTTGTCTTCTCAAATCTCTCTCCTTCCATCTTTCTACTCGGATATCATTTCTTGTCTTCTGTCTTCTCCAATCTCTCTCCATCCATCATTCTACTCAGATATTATTTCTTTTGTTCTGTCTTCTCAAATCTCTCTCCTTCCATCTTTCTACTCGGATATTATTTCTTTTCTTTTGTCTTCTCAAATCTCTCTCCTTCCATCTTTCTACTCGGATATCATTTCTTTTCTTTTGTCTTCTCAAATCTCTCTCCTTCCATCTTTCTACTCGGATATCATTTCTTTTCTTTTGTCTTCTCAAATCTCTCTCCTTCCATCTTTCTACTCGGATATCATTTCTTTTCTTTTGTCTTCTCAAATCTCTCTCCTTCCATCTTTCTACTCGGATATCATTTCTTGTCTTCTGTCTTCTCCAATCTCTCTCCATCCATCATTCTACTCGGATATTATTTCTTTTCTTCTGTCTTCTCAAATCTCTCTCCTTCCATCTTTCTACTCGGATATTATTTCTTTTCTTTTGTCTTCTCAAATCTCTCTCCTTCCATCTTTCTACTCGGATATTATTTCTTTTCTTCTGTCTTCTCCAATCTCTCTCCTTCCATCTTTCTACTCGGATATTATTTCTTGTCTTTTTCTTCTCAAATCTCTCTCCTTCCATCTTTCTACTCGGATATAATTTCTTTTCTTCTGTCTTCTCAAACGTCTCTCCTTCCCTCTTTCTATTGGGATATTATTTCTTGTCTTCTGTCTTCTCAAATCTCTCTCATTCCATCTTTCTACTGGGATATTATTTCTTGTCTTCTGTCTTCTCAAATCTCTCTCCTTCCCTCTTTCTACTCGGATATTATTTCTTGTCTTCTGTCTTCTCAAATCTCTCTCATTCCATCTTTCTACTGGGATATTATTTCTTGTCTTCTGTCTTCTCAAATCTCTCTCCTTCCCTCTTTCTACTCGGATATTATTTCTTGTCTTCTGTCTTCTCAAATCTCTCTCATTCCATCTTTCTACTGGGATATTATTTCTTGTCTTCTGTCTTCTGAAATCTCTCTCCTTCCATCTTTCTACTCGGATATTATTTCTTTTCTTCTGTCTTCTCAAATCTCTCTCCTTCCATCTTTCTACTCGGATATTATTCCTTTTCTTTTGTCTTCTCAAATCTCTCTCCTTCCATCTTTCTATTCGGATATCATTTCTTTTCTTTTGTCTTCTCAAATCTCTCTCCTTCCATCTTTCTACTCGGATATCATTTCTTTTCTTTTGTCTTCTCAAATCTCTCTCCTTCCATCTTTCTACTCGGATATCATTTCTTTTCTTTTGTCTTCTCAAATCTCTCTCCTTCCATCTTTCTACTCGGATATCATTTCTTGTCTTGTGTCTTCTCCAATCTCTCTCCATCCATCATTCTACTCGGATATTATTTCTTGTCTTCTGTCTTCTCAAATCTCTCTCCATCCATCATTCTACTCGGATATTATTTCTTGTCTTCTGTCTTCTCCAATCTCTCTCCATCCATCATTCTACTCGGATATTATTTCTTGTCTTCTGTCTTCTCAAATCTCTCTCCTTCCATCTTTCTACTCGGATATTATTTCTTTTCTTTTGTCTTCTCAAATCTCTCTCCATCCATCATTCTACTCGGATATTATTTCTTTTGTTCTGTCTTCTCAAATCTCTCTCCTTCCATCTTTCTACTCGGATATTATTTCTTTTCTTTTGTCTTCTCCAATCTCTCTCCATCCATCATTCTACTCGGATATTATTTCTTTTCTTCTGTCTTCTCAAATCTCTCTCCTTCCATCTTTCTACTCGGATATTATTTCTTTTCTTCTGTCTTCTCCAATCTCTCTCCTTCCATCTTTCTACTCGGATATCATTTCTTGTCTTTTTCTTCTCAAATTTCTCTCCTTCATCTTTCTACTGGGATATTATTTCTTGTCTTCTGTCTTCTCAAATCTCTCTCCTTCCATCTTTCTACTGGGATATTATTTCTTGTCTTCTGTCTTCTCAAATCTCTCTCCTTCCATCTTTGTACTGGGATATTATTTCTTGTCTTCTTTCTTCTCAAATCTCTCTCCTTCCGTTTTTCTACTCGGATATTATTTTTTCTCTTCTGTTTTCTCAAATCTCTCTCCTTTCATCTTTGTACTGGGATATTATTTCTTGTCTTCTCAAATCTCTCTCGTTCCATCTTTCTACTCGGATATTATTTCTTTTCTTCTGTCTTCTCAAATCTCTCTCCTTCCATCTTTGTACTGGGATATTATTTCTTGTCTTCTCAAATCTCTCTCCTTCCATCTTTCTACTCGGATATTATTTCTTGTCTTCTCAAATCTTTCTCCTTCCATCTTTCTACTGGGATATTATTTCTTCTCTTCTAAATTCTGAAATCTCTCTCGTTCCATCTTTCTATTCGGATATTATTTCTTGTCTTCCGTCTTTAATGCGCACTCACTCAAGGAATGAATGCGCATCACTAGGGATGAATACTTATCATTACGAATGAATACCCATCACTAGGGATGAATACTTATCACTAGGAATGAATACGCATCACTAGGGATGAATACTTATCATTAGGAATGAATACGCATCACTAGGGATGAATACCCATCACCAGGGATGAATACTTATCATTAGGAATGAATACGGATCACCAGGAATGAATACGCATCACTAGTGATGAATAGTTATCATTAGGAATGAATGCGCATCACTAGGGATCAATACTTATCACTAGGAATGAATACCCATCACTAGGGATGAATACTTATCATTAGCAATGAATACGCATCATTAGGAATGAATACGCATCACTAGGAATGAATACTTATCATTAGGAATGAATGCGCATCACTAGGGATGAATACTTATCATTAGGAATGAATAGGTATCACTAGGGATGAAAACTTATCATAAGGAATGAATAGGTATCACTAAGGATGAAAACTTATAATAACCAATGAATACGCATCACTAGGGATGAAGACTCAACACTCGGAATGAATGCGCATCATTAGGGATTAATACTTATCATTAAGAATGAATGCGCACCACTAGGGATGAATACTTATCATTAGAAATGAATGCGCATCACTAGGAATGAATGCTTATTATTAGGGATGAATGCACATCACTAGGAATGAATGCTTATCACTAGGGATGAATGCGTATCACTAGGAATGAATGCACATTACTAGGAATGAATGCGTATCATTAGGAATGAATGCGCATCATTAGGAATAAATACGCATCACTAGGGATGAATACTTATCATTAGGAATGAATACGTATCACTAGGGATGAATACTTATCACTAGGAATGAATACGCATCACTAGGGATGAATACTCATCACTCGGAATAAATGCGCATCATTGGGGATGAATACTTATCATTAGGAATCAATACGTATCACTAGGGATGAATACTTATCACTAGGAATGAATGCGCATCACTAGGGATGAATACTCATCACTCGGAATGAATGCGCATTATTGGGGATGAATACTTATCATTTGGAATGAATACGTATCACTAGGGATGAATACTCATCACTGGGAATGAATGCGCATCATTAGGGATGAATACTTATCATTGGGAATGAATGCGCACCACTAGGGATGAATACTTATCATTAGGAATGAATGCGCATCACAATCTCTCTCCTTCCATCTTTTAAATCAGATATTATTTCTTGTCTTCATTAGGAATGAATGCGCTTCACTAGGGATGAATACTTATCATTAGGAATGAATACGCATCACTAGGGATGAATACTTATCATTAGGAATGAATACGCATCACTAGGGATGAATACTTATCATTAGAAATGAATACCCATCACTAGGGATGAATAGTTATCATTATGAATGAATGCGCATCACTAGGAATGAATACCCATCACTAGGGACGAATAGTTATCATTAGGAATGAATACTTATCACTAGGGATGAATAGTTATCATTAGGAATGAATACTTATCACTAGGAATGAATACCCATCACTAGGGATGAATAGTTATCATTAGGAATGAATACGCATCACTAGGAATGAATACGTATCACTAGGAATGAATGCGCTAGGGATGAATACTTATCACTAGGAATGAATACCCATCACTAGGGATGAATAGTTATCATTAAGAATGAATACACATCAATAGGGATGAATACCCATCACTAGGGATGAATACTTATCATTAGGAATGAATGCGCATCACTAGGGATGAATACTTATCATAAGGAATGAATACGTATCACTAGGGATGAATACTTATCATTAGGAATGAATGCACATTACTAGGGATGAATACTTATCATTAGGAATGAATACGCATCACTAGGGATGAATACTCATTACTCGGAATGAATGCGCATCATTGGGGATGAATACTTATCATTGGGAATGAATACGTATCACTAGGGATGAATACTTATCACTTGGAATGAATGCGCATCATTAGGGATGAATACTTATCATTGGGAATGAATGCGCACCACTAGGGATAAATAGTTATCATTAGGAATGAATGCGCATCACAATCTCTCTCCTTCTGTCTTTTAAATCAGATATTATTTCTTGTCTTCATTAGGAATGAATGCGCTTCACTAGGCATGAATACTTATCACTAGGAATGAATACGCATCACTAGGGATGACTACTTATCATTAGTAATGAATATGCATCACTAGGGATGAATACTTATCATTAGGAATGAATACGCATCACTAGGGATGAATACTTATCATTGGGAAGGAATACGCATCACTAGGGCTGAATACGCATCACTAGGAATGAATACGCATCACTAGGGATGAATACTTATCACTAGGAATGAATACCCATCACTAGGGATGAAAACTTATCATTAGGAATGAATACGCATCACTAGGGATGAATAATTATCGTTAGGAATGAATACGTATCACTAGGAATGAATGCGCTACACTAGGGATGAATGCGCATCACTAGGAAAGAATGCGCATCACTAGGAATGAATACGCATCACTAAGGATGAATACGCATCACTCGGAATGAATACGCATCACTAGGGATAAATATTTATTATTAGGAATGAATGCGCATCACTGGGGAAGAATACGCATCACTAGGAATGAATGCACATCACTAGGGATGAATACTTATCACTAGGAATGAATGCGCATCAGTAGGGATGAATACTTATCATTAGGAATGAATGCGCATCACTAGGGATGAATACTTATCACTAGGAATGAATACGCATCACTAGGGATGAATACTTATTATTAGGAATGAATGCGCATCACTAGGGATGAATACCTATCACTAGGAATGAATACCCATCACTAGGGATGAATACTTATCATTAGGAATAAATACGGATCACTAGAGATGAATACCCATCACTAGGGATGAATAGTTATCATTAGGAATGAATACACATAAATAGGGATGAATACTTATCATTGGCAATGAATGCGCATCACTAGGGATGAATACTTATCAATAGGAATGAATACGCATCACTAGGAATGAATACGCATCACTAAGAATTAATACTTATCACTAGGAATGAATACCATCGCTAGGGATGAATACTTATCACTAGGAATGAATACGCATCACTAGGGATGAATACTTATCACTAGGAATGAATGCGCATCAGTAGGGATGAATACTTATCATTGGGAATGAATACGTATCACTAGGGATGAATACGTATCACTAGGGATGAATACTCATCACTCGGAATGAATGCGCATCATTAGGGATGAATACTTATCATTGGGAATGAATGCGCACCACTAGGGATGAATACTTATCATTAGGAATGAATGCGCATCACAATCTCTCTCCTTCTATCTTTTAAATCAGATATTATTTCTTGTCGTCATTAGGAATGAATGCGCTTCACTAGGGATGAATACTTATCACTAGGAATGAATACGCATCACTAGGGATGAATACTTATCATTAGGAATGAATACGCATCACTAGGGATGAATACTTATAATTAGGAATGAATACGCATCACTAGGAATGAATACTTATCATTAGGAATGAATACGCATCACTAGGGATGAAAACTTATCATTAGGAATGAATACGCATCACTAGGGATGAATAATTATCGTTAGGAATGAATACGTATCACTAGGAATGAATGCGCTACACTAGGGATGAATGCGCATCACCAGGAAAGAATGCGCATCACTAGGAATGAATACGCATCACTAAGGATGAATACGCATCACTCGGAATGAATACGCATCACTAGGGATAAATACTTATTATTAGGAATGAATGCGCATCACTGGGGAAGAATACGCATCACTAGGAATGAATGCACATCACTAGGGATGAATACTTATCACTAGGAATGAATGCGCATCAGTAGGGATGAATACTTATCATTAGGAATGAATGCGCATCACTAGGGATGAATACTTATCACTAGGAATGAATACGCATCACTAGGGATGAATACTTATTATTAGGAATGAATGCGCATCACTAGGGATGAATACCTATCACTAGGAATGAATACCCATCACTAGGGATGAATACTTATCATTAGGAATAAATACGGATCACTAGAGATGAATACCCATCACTAGGGATGAATAGTTATCATTAGGAATGAATACACATAAATAGGGATGAATACTTATCATTGGCAATGAATACGCATCACTAGGAATGAATACGTATCACTAGGAATGAATGCGCACCACTAGGGATGAATACTTATCATTAGGAATGAATGCGCATCACAATCTCTCTCCTTCTATCTTTTAAATCAGATATTATTTCTTGTCTTCATTAGGAATGAATGCGCTTCACTAGGGATGAATACTTATCACTAGGAATGAATACGCATCACTAGGGATGAATACTTATCATTAGGAATGAATACGCATCACTAGGGATGAATACTTATAATTAGGAATGAATACGCATCACTAGGAATGAATACTTATCATTAGGAATGAATACGCATCACTAGGGATGAAAACTTATCATTAGGAATGAATACGCATCACTAGGGATGAATAATTATCGTTAGGAATGAATACGTATCACTAGGAATGAATGCGCTACACTAGGGATGAATGCGCATCACCAGGAAAGAATGCGCATCACTAGGAATGAATACGCATCACTAAGGATGAATACGCATCACTCGGAATGAATACGCATCACTAGGGATAAATACTTATTATTAGGAATGAATGCGCATCACTGGGGAAGAATACGCATCACTAGGAATGAATGCACATCACTAGGGATGAATACTTATCACTAGGAATGAATGCGCATCAGTAGGGATGAATACTTATCATTAGGAATGAATGCGCATCACTAGGGATGAATACTTATCACTAGGAATGAATACGCATCACTAGGGATGAATACTTATTATTAGGAATGAATGCGCATCACTAGGGATGAATACCTATCACTAGGAATGAATACCCATCACTAGGGATGAATACTTATCATTAGGAATAAATACGGATCACTAGAGATGAATACCCATCACTAGGGATGAATAGTTATCATTAGGAATGAATACACATAAATAGGGATGAATACTTATCATTGGCAATGAATACGCATCACTAGGAATGAATACGTATCACTAGGAATGAATGCGCTACACTAGGGATGAATACTTATCATTAGGAATGAATGCGCATCACTAGGGATGAATACTTATCATAAGGAATGAATACGTATCACTAGGGATGAATACTTATCATTAGGAATGAATGCACATCACTAGGGATGAATACTTATCATTAGGAATGAATACGCATCACTAAGGATGAATACTCATCACTCGGAATGAATGCACATCATTGGGGTGAATACTTATCATTGGGAATGAATACGTATCACTAGGGATGAATACTCATCACTCGGAATGAATGCGCATCATTAGGGATGAATACTTATCATTGGGAATGAATGCGCACCACTAGGGATGAATACTTATCATTAGGAATGAATGCGCATGACAATCTCTCTCCTTCTATCTTTTAAATCAGATATTATTTCTTGTCTTCATTAGGAATGAATGTGCTTCACTAGGGATGAATACTTATCACTAGGAATGAATACGCATCACTAGGGATGAATACTTATCATTAGGAATGAATACGTATCACTAGGGATGAATACTTATCATTAGGAATGAATACGCATCACTAGGGATGAATACTTATCATTAGGAATGAATACGCATCACTAGGGATGAATACGCATCACTAGGAATGAATACGCATCACTAGGGATGAATACTTATTGTTAGGAATGAATACGCATCACTAGGGATGAATACTTATCACTAGGAATGAATACGCATCACTAGGGATGAATACTTATCATTAGGAATGAATACGCATCACTAGGGATGAATACTTATCATTAGGAATGAATACGCATCACTAGGGATGAATACGCATCACTAGGAATGAATACGCATCACTAGGGATGAATACTTATTGTTAGGAATGAATACGCATCACTAGGGATGAATACTTATCACTAGGAATGAATACGCATCACTAGGGATGAAAACTTATCATTAGGAATAAATACGCATCACTAGGGATGAATACTTATCGTTAGGAATGAATACGTATCACTAGGAATGAATGCGCTACACTAGGGATAAATGCGCATCACTAGGGAAGAATGCGCATCACTAGGAATGAATACGCATCACTAAGGATGAATACGCATCACTAGGAATGAATACGCATCACTAGGGATGAATACTTATCATTAGGAATGAATGCGCATCACTGGGGAAGAATGCGCATCACTAGGGATGAATACTTATCACTAGGGATGAATACGCATCACTAGGAATGAATGCACATCACTAGGGATGAATACTTATCACTAGGAATGAATTTGCATCAGTAGGGATGAATACTTATCATTAGGAATGAATGCGCATCACTAGGGATGAATACTTATCACTAGGAATGAATACGCATCACTAGGGATGAATACTTATTATTAGGAATGGATGCGCATCACTAGGGATGAATACTTATCACTAGGAATGAATACCCATCACTAGGGATGAATACTTATTATAGGAATGAATACGGATCACTAGGGATGAATACTTATCATTAGGAATGAATACGCATCACTAGGAATGAATGCATATCACTAGGAATGAATGCATATCACTAGGAATGAATGCACATCACTAAGATATAAGATGCATCAGCAGAAAAGAGCGCTCGTCACTAAGAACGAATGTGGAACAATTCAAAACAATGTATATTGGACGGAAGGAATGTCAAAGGAAGTGGAAAACAAAGACATTGCCTGCACAAGTTTCTTACCTCGTTTTCTGTCCTGTGTGCTTCTTGTTCTTCAAACATTATGTACTTGGGGAAAAAACGAGGAAACTACAAGAAATTATAAAAGTAAAATAATACGTTACCTATTATAAAGTAAAATGTTAGAAAAATACATATACATAAATTTAGAGAAAAATATGAATTTAGGAAATAAAAAATAATAGACATAAAAATTAGAGAAGACGAAAAAGAAATGAGAGAGAGTGAAAAAAAAAAGAAAGACAAAAGAAATCTTCCCGGGGATACTCGCGGGTGTAGTCCGGTTCCCAGTCTATCTCGGTCCTGTTCGTATTTGCATATTCACACGTCGAGGACCACGTTTCTTGGTACAGAAAATGACTTCAATATTTCAAGCTGAATTTTATACTAAAATCAGCTTTACTGGAGTAATATTCACCCTAAAATAGTAAAGAACTTACGACAATCATGACTGGTAAGAATTTATATATTTTACCGCGTTTCTCAGTGTTTTATCATCGAAGAGTTGGGAACACGTGACGACCAAGATGTCTTCGCGTTTCGTTTCTCGTGTTTAGGGTTCTGCTTCTCTTTATTGCTACTTATAACACGTCATTAGCTAAGAGAGACATGTTTTAAGCATATTTTAGGTGTTAGTTTGAAAATTGTAAAAACTTTATTTGTTGGACAAATTTTTTGTTTCAAACCCTACCCCCCCCCCCCCATAGCAGTCTCTGTTCATTGATACGTACAAAACTTTTAGTAAGGTTTCCTTAATGAGTATTTTTTCTTTGCAGTTATGAAAGTGTTGAAAACATCCACTGGCAATATCAGTCACCATAACCTATGGCATTATACATGGAAATGAAGTCCATATCACTGTACCTGAAACTGATTGTGTTAAAAGATGAGAAGAAACTTGATACAAGCCTGAAACAAGACATGTTGACAAACAAGACACTAGTATGTCATTGGACGGCTTGAAATTTCACTCACCATAACCCACAGCATTAACATGGACATGAAGCACATATCACTCCATCTGAAACTGATTGTGTTAGAAGATGAGAAGAAACAAAATATCACTTGATACAAGCCTGAAACAAGACATGTTGACAAACAAGACATGAGTATGTCATTGGATGGCTTGGTAATGAACAATGTCTCTACCTCTATCAAAACAAGAGACGATGAGGAAGAAAGATGAAAGAATGGCAACAACAGAGTTACTACACTGATCAAGAGATTAGTTTCTCTGACCTAGAAAAACAACACCTTCAAAAACTGTATTTTACCTTTGATGTCCTACAGATATCAACCAGATGATATATGTTACACACTGTAGCTTCACTGCATCTGATTGGTGCATATGCTGGGATCATTAGGTATGTATCTACCACCTAGGGCTATCAGTGGTCAGTCAATAGTTTCTTCCTCCTGGGTTTGTGCAAGCTGTTAAAGCTCTTGGTATTTGAAATTTATTCTGAGCTTGAAAAGCACTTGTTGCCAATGTCTTTGTAACTTGGCTTAGAAAATAATCAACAAGATTCTAGGCACTAGTATAATGAACTGATAAAATAATGTAAAATAAAACTTCTTGAAACTTTCACAAACCCCAGCCTTCAAAAATAGAAGGAATTGATGGGACTGGGGAAAAGCTTCACCAATACAGTCAATGTCCAGCTGCATCTATGTATTCGTATTGGATACAGTCTCACATGTTTTAATTCATTTATTCCACAGCTTGTCTACCAAACCAGCTGGATTTGACATGGAAATAACAGACAATAAAGGGTCAGGACTGACAGACAGACAGGCAGGTAAGGTCACCAGATTATTAGGACCAGTTTAGACATTGAATCTCGCATATGCTTAATCTAATGCAAATGAATTTAAAAAAATAGGTTTTGCTCATTCGCATTAGATTCTGCACAGATAAAATTCGACGTCTAAACCAGGCCTAACATGTATATATATATGCATTACCTTTACTGCCTTTTGATAACATGAAAACAGTCATATCTCATCTAACCAACATTTGCTTTTGTTCAACAGCTTGTCTACAAAACCAACTGAATTTGACTGGAGTAAAACAAAGGCAAGCAATGGCCAGTGACAACTGACAGGAAGGTAGGCCCAATGATTAAAACTAGCTTTTCTATAGCAATATAAGCAAAAACTGAAATCTGACCAAATTATCACTGATTAAAATTACACCAACTAATGGCTAAATTATGATTAGACTGACCGCTGACCAACCATTGACTGACACCTGACCACACACTGACTGAAACCTTATAAACCATATGACTGACACCTTACCCACCAATGACTGACACCTTTCCAACCAATGACTGACACCTCACCAACCACTGACTGACACCTCACCAACCACTGACTAACACCTTACCAACCAATGACTGACACCTTACCATCCACTGACTGACACCTTACCAACCAATGATGACACCTTACCAACTAACGACTGACACCTTTCCAACCAATGATGACACCTTACCAACCAATGATGACACCTTATCAACCAATGATGACACCTTACCAACCAATGATGACACCTTACCAACCAATGACTGACACCTTTCCAACCAATGATGACACCTTACCAACCAATGACTGACACCTTTCCAACCAATGATGACACCTTAACAACCAATGATGACACCTTAACAACCAATGATGACACCTTAACAACCAATGACTGACACCTTAACAACCAATGATGACATCTTACCAAACACTGACTGACTCTGTACCAACCAATGATGACATCTTACCATCCAATGATGACACCTTACCAAACACTGACTGACACCTTATCAACCACTGACACTGTACCAACCAATGATGACACTGTACAAACTAATGATGACACCTTACCAACCACTGACATTACACTTTACCAACCAATGACAACACCTTACCAACCAATGACTGACACCTTACCAACCAATGATGACACCTTACAACCCACTGACTGACACTGTACCAACCAATGATGACATCTTACCAACCAATGATGACACCTTAACAACCAATGATGACACCTTAACAACCAATGACTGACACCTTACCAACCAATGATGACACCTTACCAAACACTGACTGACTCTGTACCAACCAATGATGACATCTTACCAAACAATGATGACACCTTACCAACCACCGACTGACACCTTACAAAACACTGACTGACACCTTATCAACCACTGACACTGTACCAACCAATGATGACACTGTACAAACCAATGATGACACCTTACCAACCACTTACATTACACTTTACCAACCAATGACAACACCTTACCAACCAATGATGACACCTTACCAACCAATGATGACACCTTACCAACCAATGATGACACCTTACCAACCAATGACTGACACCTTTCCAACCAATGATGACACCTTACCAACCAATGACTGACAATGTTCCAACCAGTGACTGACACCTTACCAACCAATGATGACACCTTACAACCCACTGACTGACACTGTACCAACCAATGATGACAGCTTACCAACCAATGATGACACATTACCAACCACTGACTGACAATGTTCCAACCCATGACTGACACCTTACCAACCAATGATGACACCTTACCAACCAATGACTGACACCTTTCCAACCAATGATGACACCTTACCAACCAATGACTGACAATGTTCCAACCAGTGACTCACACCTTACAAACCAATGATGACACCTTACAACCCACTGACTGACACTGTACCAACCAATGATGACATCTTACCAACCAATGATGACACATTACCAACCACTGACTGACAATGTTCCAACCCATGACTGACACCTTACCAACCAATGATGACACCTTACCAACCAATGACTGACACTGTACAAACCAATGACGACACCTTACCAACCAATGATGACACCTTACTAACCAATGACTGACACTGTACAAACCAATGATGACACCTTACCAACCAATGACTGACAATGTTCCAACCAATGATGACACCTTACCAACCAATGATGACACCTTACCAACCAATGACTGACAATGTACCAACCACTGACTGACACTTCATTTACCACTGAATGACAAACCATCACCCAACTACTAATACCTGACTAACAACTGCATATTAGTTGACATATTACTTGAAAATTTAAGTTTAATGCTCCTGCCTTTAGAACAAGTTATTTATTATTTATTATCTTGTACTTTCAGAAAACACAAACCTGTCTTGTGCACATTAATATAACAAGAAGAAAAGAGGAAGCATTGCCTAGTATAACAACCACAAGAAAGGATATATCAAGAAAATTAGCAGGCTATTTATGTTATTATTATCAAACAAAGAAGAAAAAAACAGGGCTCAAGATAGCAGTCTGCGCATGCAGACCAATTTTTGCAGGTGAAATTTCTCTGCCAAAAAATTTTTTTATCACCAAAAACAGATGGTTATAATATGGTACTATTTTGAGCCCTGGTAAAGAAAACAAAGAAAGAATGAAAGATAGAAGAGGAAAAAAGAAAAAGAGAGAAAGGAAAGAAAAATGGAAAGAAAAAAACCCAAATACTAAAAATTAATAACATCACCCTATTTCATAATGACGTCGCCAAGCAAAACAAATCGCTATTCCACAAAGAAATGGTACAAAAAACGAAAAAAAATTTACAAAGCCGTTTTGGTAATTCTGTTTACTCAACTCAACAATACGTTATTTGCATCTGATGTCATTATGAAATAGGGCAATTGAAAAAATATTTGGTTAGAGGGCTGGCAAAACAAATCTCATAGTTAAGCTACATAATTGTGTCTCAAATGTACAAAATTTTGTTTTTGCTTAGAAATACTAAGAAGTACAAAAAAAAAATTCTTAATTAATATTTTCAAATATTTTCTAACTACCTTTAATTTCATAAGATTCAGACTTAATGATTCACAAGCAGCAAAGACTAGGGGGAAAAACACTAGGAAAAACAAAACAAAAATACAAAAAAGTTGACAAATTTCAGCTTCATAGCATAATCAAGTAGCTGATTGCCCTGCAATTTTAGTTATAGATAACCATCACTGCCAGCCCTCTAGCCACTAATATTAGTTATAGGAGAGTGTGTACATACCCAAAACTGAAATAGTTAAGACATTTAGATTATTCCAAGATAAGGAAGGGAAAAAAAGTCAGAAACGTTTTCCATAGCAACTAGTAGGTGGGTTCTCAGTAAAGAAGAACAAAACAAGCAGAACCAAAAATATACAGTAGACTTATCACTGCTGTTCAGTTTCAATTTTCATCTTTTGACAACACTTCATTTCAATTGGCTGGTCATTTCATGTGACTTTTCTAACTTTACTGAGAACCCTCTACTAGTTAAACACACTCTCCTATATCTAATATTATTATCATTTATTATCTGTACACCAGAAAAATGAAATACACTTCATACCTCCCACGAGGTCCTATCAGCACCAATCAGAGAAGCTGCCCCACCAGGCCAGGAAACCAAAAATGGCGGTACAACATTGCTGCTCTCGGCAGAGTCTAACCTTGAGGCCATGATCAGATGACTGCTCTGGAGGTGAAGGTTGTCAGTAAGGATACCAGGTGATGGCCCTCTGCAGATTTGAAGGGAGTGCGCCGTTGGCATGAATGCCGGTCACTGTGCAGGTTAGTGCAAGTAAAAGCAGAGGTAATCATATCTCACTATTCATGGGTGTGTACAGCAGTGATAATTTTGGGGTGGTGTGCTTAATAGACTTGCATAAGACACCATTCAGACTTCCATACAAGTAGAGTATCAACCTGTGAAGACTAGAAGTTGAATCATTTCTAGGTGACCTAATCTTGCGTTAATGATGTTCGGCTAGACTGATATCATAAGGTTCTATCATAGGATTGTAATTTAATAGGTTTTTTCACCAGCAAAACAAGACCTCAGTTTCTTTTAAATCTTAAACATTTTCTGAGAGTTTTTCATGAGAATCATGTGGGGGAAAAAATAAAGCAAACTGAAAAATATGAAACAAGTTTCTAACAAGTTATAGAAACCAATTGATAATCGCAATCAAATGAAAAAAGTATGTTGAGAAATAAACATAAACATAAAAATAATATTCTCCAACAAATTTTATCAACCAAGAAAGATACACAAACCAATAATATAAGTAATATACAACAGAAATGAAATATATTTCGAACTCTAAGTTTTCATGAAACTGAGGTCTTAACAACCTTGTTATTAATTCAATACACTTGATCTTAATTGGAAATACGATGAATTTCCAATTAAAAGATTGGATACAAAAATTCAGCACTGTCAAATCATTTCAAATATGAAGTGTTTTTGAAAATTAATCACAAAAATATTTTTGTGGCAAATTTATTATTTTTTTGGAAAATGCAACAAAAACATTTCTATTTCAAGTTGAAGCATTTCTAAGGTAAAGATGTTTACAATTAACCAAAGCAACTATGTACCAAAACATGTATCGTTCTGTCAAATGAAATTAATTTTCTTCTAAAACTATTTTTGATACATCATACAGACAAAGTCTGCCTAAATTGCACTATTTCTCAATGTATCATAATATTTCCCAAAGATATGATGGGAAACACCAAAAATCAGCTGTGCAAAATAATTCTGAAATAATACACAAAAAGTGCAAAAAAATAAATCCAAGCCAAACAAGGCAAATGTGAAATGGAAAATGAATGAATAGAGGAGAAGGTGAGCCATCAAAGAATGGCATAGAAACACCATGCCTCACATTTAAGAAACCATTAGACTTGAATGAAATGAAACTATTATTACAAGTAAAACCATGAGTTGTTTTACTATGAATTATTATGTCCAATGCACTTATGTTATATGCACAAGCTGTCCAAATTTGAAACATTTTGAAACAAAATACTTGGCAGAAAATTGAAAACTTGTTTTTAGCTCAAATGCGATGCAGTTCATTGCGATACATGTAGTTGCTTATGATTTGGAAATGCAAATATCGACAGTGCAAATATTTCATCTTTCACTACTTATTTACGACCCATTCACTTCTGTTAAGAAGTTGTTTTGCTGGTGAAAAAACTGATCTTAAGAAATAAACACAAGATAAACATAAGAAAAACATGTCACATCTAACATGTGAAACAATTTACTAGGAATAAACCGGTGGCTCTTTAGATTTTCTTTAGCTATTAGGATAATAAACTTTTTTTAGGGACGAGAATATAACCATTGAATATCTAGACTTATAACAGCTCGGTTCCCCTTAGTGTATCAATAGAGTGGATTTCATATGATTCTTAGCATGTTAGACGGCATGACATGTCCTGTCCTGTCCTGACATTGGAATGGCTTCCCAGTCTTTATTGCATTTTGTTAATCCTGTATCTATTTATTCCCAATATGAAATCTACTCTGTTAAACTAATGTTTAAACCACTTAGCAAGTACTGATCTTAAAATATAAATGAAGGAATTATAGGCTAGGTATCTAACACAGATAAAAACTAGGGCTTTTGCAACCAACAGTCATGTAGAAAATATTTGATTTTGTTTCTCAAAGCATTTATTTGATTGGTAATGAGATGATCAAAATCCTCTCCTAAAATGCTATATTGGCCTTACCTTATGCTACGGATCTTTAGATGTGAAGTGTTTTGGTGGTTCATCAACTAGCACATGACTGTAAGCTGCAAAAGATGTAATATAAACTTAGTCCTCTTAGCACTTTCATTACATCATAAGTAAAAAAATCATAGTTCTGGTAACCTAGGAGATACTGAATTAATTATAGGTCTGGTAACCTAGGAGATACTGAATTAATTATAGGCCCAGTCCCCTAGCAGATACAGAATTAATTATGGACTTAGTTGATGGTCATGTGATGAATTCATAAATACATTAACACCTAAGGACTTCGGCTTAGTTTTTCATATTAAATTGCATGTTGGTAGTTTCCTTTTCGGGATAGACCAGCTCATTTTTCACAAGTCTAGTAGCCTAGAAACTTCGTTATTTTAGTCTTCGCAAACCAGGTTGATAATCACATACACTTAATGGAAGTCTGAATACCGCTCTAAGTCTATTAATCACACCACTCCAAGATATACATCACTGTTGTGCAGTAAAACCTATGGGTAGTGGGGAATGGTTATCTTGTAAGACTCGTCCTTGCACTGACCCTCACAGTACCAAGGCTGGCTTTGCCATCGAGGTACTCTCAAGAATCTGTATGGGGTTTCAGAGTCTGATATCCCTATTGACAGTGTTCATCATCAGAGCAGCCAACTGGTTGTGGTTTCATAAGATGGCTCTTGTCAGGACAGTAAGTACTGTCTGGTCCTGGTCTACCGGGGTAGTGAGACTTGGTGCTGGTAGGACCTTGGGGAGGTATTTTTTTTGCAAGTCCAAAAAGGGCGTGGAGGGGGTAAAGATGGAATTCATTAAAAAACACAGGAAAACCACTAAGTCCAAAATCAAACTTTATTTCAAACACAACACACAGCAACCATAATTTACAAGGGAAAAAATTACAAGTGAAAAAAATTACAAGTGAAAAAAATTACAAGGGAAAAAAATTACAAGGGAAAGAATTAACAAGGCAAACTTTGACAACTTACCAAAAGAATCCTAAGTGCCCACTTCTCTGTGTCTTTAGGACTCCTGGAAAATTTCAAAGTATAAATCAGAAGAAAGTCATGAAAAACCCCTACCACCCTACTAAGTAAATTCTCCCTCCCCTACCCCAAGAATATTTCCCTCCCCCCTATACGAGTAACTCCCTCCCCCCAGTATAAGACTTCGACCCCTCCCCCCCAATATGTTGCTACCCCCTCCCCCCAATGTGAGTTAAACCCAGTTGTAATTGACCAGAATTCTTTTATTTCTATTTCAAGTCGTAATTCAATCAGAGAGAAGTCCAGGGATATGAAGACAATATAATCAAATCCACTGAAGGTGTTTTGTTGTTTGAAATATAGACTCCAATCATTCCAAAGTATCCCATAGTTTTGATCAAATTTTAGTGAGGTGTAGAGTGATTTTACTTAAAACTTTGTTTGATACAATTATACGGGCAACAGGATAAAGTCCATGAACATTTGTAATGAGTGGGTCTTTCATTTTAGTAGGCTTGTGATACCATAATCGGTGTTTTTCATAATAGTGAATATCAAGCAACATCTTGACATCATATCATGTCTTGTACATGTAAAATTCAATATGTAATATAGCCTGTTTTGAGATTAAGAATTTAGAATTCAAGTAAAATCACTCTACTCATTCTGGTCAATTACAACTGGGTTTAACTTTATCTTTCAAAATAAATGATAGACAACAGATGACTCAAGTGTGTGTATGCATGTGTGTGGATCATTCGTTTGAGGCATGCTGCAAAGCTTGATCAAGAAACATTTCATAGTCACATAATATCATATGATATCCATTTTTTATACTCATTGTGGTATCAGTGAGGACAGATGTATGGACTTACCACACATGTAACAAGTCTGATACTGTTCTCATTCCTTCTTCATCAGTGACACATTGGTGTTGTTTTGTTACCATTAATTAACATGTTTTTTCACGTCTTGCTCATTTTTGTTGTTCCCATATCATATCATTAATGTGGATATTGAACCATTAATACAGACCAAAGTCTTGTAGTTTTTAGTCCCCAAGTCATTTGCAGCATGCCTCAAACGAATGTAATGATTGGTATGTGTAGTTCACCCCTCCCCCTTGTATCAACATTTTTATTTCTCAATAGTCACAGGGAACATACTGTATGGGTGGGGGTAGTGGAATGGTTTCCTGGCTGGCTGGCATGCCTTTATTACTTAGCATCATAGGATCAATAAGGAAAAACAGAGTGATTCCATTCAACCCATGAATTTGACGCTCCTGGTCCGACAAGAGTGGGTAATGATACCAACATCTTTCTTGTTGTGCTTTCAATTGACCATTAGACATAGATTATGAGACTTTATTTGGCAGGTTAAATGGAATCACTCTGATGTGCATCATAAGAATAAACTGAACAGGAGAGTAAATCAAATCCAAATAGTAAAACAAGAAACAGGACTTTCAAACATAAGTCTGTTAATATGGTAACTAAAAATAAACAGACTTTGATGTGAAGTAATTTTGAAATTCATTTCCAAAGTGGAATTAGAAATATTTAATAAAGCATTGCTGTCAGTAAAACTTGTTACATTCAAATAATTGTCTGAAGTAACATAAGGTGACCCTTGGTATTCTCTCCTCAGTCTGTCATGAATGTAGTGTTAAGCTAGGGGTTACAATGCCAATTATGCAAGACCTCCCTCACAGAAAACCATTAATTTTCAGAATAGAAAATAATTCAACTGAGATGGAAACTCTGTTAGCATATTCAAGAATGCCCACAAATTACTATAAATAGCTAAACCATGAAGTAAATTACAATACTCACATCAAGAGTTCCACACTACTTCTCTATGCTATATCTCAGTATCATTTTTCTTGTCAAGCACAGTTTTCGCTAAATATTCAAGATTGTACCGTTAAGCAAATTAAAACAAATTTGCATATTACAAAATATTATTCCACTTTTTAATCCCCTGAGTATGCGCTTATGGCAGTAGCCCGGAACTCTTCATGCATGTATGAATTTTCTCATCCCATGATTTCAATTCTATTTCAGATGATGTGACTGGCTTTTTGATTAAGCACAAGTTATGTGCCGTGTTGACAGTGATTATCAAAAAATATTTTTCCTCATTAGTCCATCTACTGCTATAACTTATAAAATTCTGAACAAAAATCTATTTCAGCTTGTGACTGATTTTTGACTCTTACCTGCCATGGGTTCAAAATGATAACCCTTCATTAGAGAGAGATTTTAGTGCAATAGGGGGTCAGACCAGACTCTTACAAACATCCACTTATCAGTATCATCATAGCATTTCACTTATTATGAACTGTGGTCCACAATTAGGGCCCATTAGACTTACCTTCAGACTGTGCATTACAAACTCATCAATTTGTGGATTACTAGTATATTATTTTATTAATAAGGGCTACAGGTTTGTTAGCCACTTGCTATATGTCATACCCTCATAAAACATGTACAACTTAATAAAGCTAAGAGGTAAACACTGATTATTGAAGACTGATCAATTGACTATTGACAGAATTAACATTGATTGATTATTTTTCAAACTTTGCAAATTGATTGGTTTGGTGAGCTGCCCATAAAGATATAAATAACAGTCGGCTGCCCTTAATATATTTCAGACACTCCTTTGGTCCCTACTCACAATTTCGTCACATACTCCATTCTCAATTCATAGCACATACTTCTCAGTCTATATTTTCATTGTTGCTATTCACATTTACATTTCATAGCATAGTTCCTATAGTCATTCCAGGATGAAATCATTCTAATAAGCTGGATGATGATCATTTCTGAAATGAATACTAACGTCTTGCATAAATGTTGTACTTAACATTAATTTCTTTGAACAGGCTTATGGTCCATATTGTTGAAATTGACTGGACAAAAATTAGAAAATTCTTAATGTGCTATGTATCAAGGACCAATCAATTATGAACTGAATTTGATTCATTAGATTTGGAAATATAGTAGCCTAGTATGCACTGCTTTTTGGGAACTGAGGCTTGTAATGTCTAGAGAGCATATCCCATCCCCCTCCCCCCCACCTCTGGCAACTCTCCTGTTAGAATACTTTGTATCACAGTCTTGACTGTTTTTTGCTCATTCATGATTATTGTATTATGAGATGTTAAAGATGTCTAAAATTTGGGGATAGTGTTAGTGTTACCCAAGAACAGTGGTATTACTGGAAGGCAACAAATAATAGAGGCTAGCATTAAATGTGCAACACACATGACTGACACCAAAATACTATGATTTGCTTAGTGTACTGCAACATCTGTACTGGGACTGACAGTCTGTGCTCTTAGTGTTTGCACCCTAAAAATAACAGTCTCTTGTTTATTCAGTCAGAGTTTCATTCTTGTGAAGACACTATATCACAATCTAGTGCCAAATTGTTTTGTTAACAAAAACAATGAATTTTCACCTGGGATGCTATGGTTGGTATTACTAGATAAATAATCATGTTTTCAAGGTTCTATACCAAGATCAAATTTGTTTTCCACAGGAACATTGTGTGTGTGGATATTACTTTTGCTATAAACATCCACAATACATGTTGCGGCATGCTTTGTTGGAATATTACCAACCCCTCTGTTGGTATTCCACACAGTAATTTCTCACATTATGCTCAACTCTCATATACTAACACCTGTCTACAGTGAAATACTTACCTCTGATGTACTTCTATATTCAATCAATACAGGATACAGGTGAGTAACTGATACATGGAAGATATCATCACAAGATAGCGGTAAGGTACTAGTTAATGCTTGTATAAATATAACTACCGGTAATGTTTAGTCTAATCTTAATGGAGTTACCTAGTGTTAATGAAGTCAATAGTTCAATAACAGTAATAGGAGAAGTAAAAAGACAAAATCTAATCAATAACGCCAAACAGTAGTATAAGCTTAGCTATTGTTAACTTACTTTGGTGAAATAAATACAGGATAGTAATTGATAAGTGTAAGATATAATCACAAGGTACGTGAAGGATGCAATAGTAAATACTTGTCATATCATGGGATTTATTTTTCCTTTATCACTACCCTGTGCATAAATATTCCCTTTCTTGTTTACAGTGTTTAAAATACAATGTACTATTTTAAAATGTTTTAGCTACATTTTGATTTAATCTTTTAAAAGAAGAAATAAAATGTGACTTCTTCACAATTATAAAAAATAACAAATGGTTTTGGTTGTCCAATCGAACAACAATGTTAATATTTAGTATCTAAAAAGATCATTTGAAATCCAGTTTTCTTCGAAGGTTGTCCACCAAATATGCATTGTGAATAAATTAGATTGGTTCCATCCTTTTCACAAGTACAAAAAGTGTAAAATTTTAAATTGTTTTCTTTTTAAACAAATTTTATGTTCCCTCTAAGTTTCTGAGGCAAGAGCTTCCAATACAGTACTCTTTAACATTTTAGTTGTCGGAATAGCAGTAAGTCCAGCAGTGGCTGGTATGTTGCCATAGTTTTAACACACCTGTCAGAACATCTCCAGCTGGCTCTGCATGATCAGGGATTACTTATATTCTTCAACGTCTGTACTTTTCATCTTCTTCATGTGTGACTTGTAAGCATTTCTTGGTCTATCCCTGAATCAGTTATTACCGATACAGGGTCCAGTACTCTTCACTCTTCAAGCCTTCGTGCTTCACAAACAAGTTAACATAACTGGTTAAGTATCAGGTGGTGTACAGCCATCTATCGTAAGTTTAAACCTTACTTTCTCTCCATAAGGGTGTCTGGATGTTTTCTCTTCCTTCTTCTTGATGCACAAATAATGTGGATGTAATGTGAATGTGAACTTGCTGGATGGATTCACTGAAGATGTCTCATTATTCATCTTCAGCATTTGATTTCTCTCCATCAGGTTCTTTGCACAATCTTCTCTTGTACTCACCAACTTGCGTCAGAAAAAAAACTTGAAAAACAAGGTAGCTTGCTTTATGGCATCACTGTGCTGGATACGGTTATATGGTTATGACTCCTTCTGTCTGTCTGCAATGTATCCCTCATCCAACCCACTTTTTCCAGAAAGCCTTGATTAATGGGTTAAGTTTACAAGTTGCCTTACCATCTTTTGTATGCTAGCTTCAACTCCTTTATATCATTGTTGACTTCGCTTTTTCTGCTCCTGTTTTCTGTTCACGTAGGTTCACAAATGGACAGCTTACTTTGAAGTCCATCTCAGTGCTGCCTGTTGCCAGTGCTGCTTGGTGGTGGATCTCTTTCTATGTACACCTCTCTTGCTTTACAATTAGTATTGCTTGTTAGAATTGACCACTCAGTGAAGGATGTTATTGCAGAGGTCACTATACAACACTGTTTTCTTGTTTTGTGGATATAATTATGATATGAAATAAATCATTGGAAATCTAAATATTATATCAAAGGTAAATTTAAAGATATCTCATGTTCTCCTGCCAAAAATTCATTTTCTCTCATACTAAGTGTGAAGGCTGCAAATGTTTTTATCTGACACTTTAGTTTGTATTTGTATGAGGAAATATTTTTGTGTTTGGAAAAGGCTAAACATCTTGCAATGCCTTGTGAAATTAATATATCTGAAGTGTTTATTGCGAGGCTTCGTTATATCAAAATCAGTTCTATTGCATTTTGATTTTGTAATTTAGAAATTGTTTACTAGCTAAATTAAGTTTAATAAGTTTCTTCTGGTTTAATAAGGTCCTTGGTTTAAGTATATATTTATAAATAATGTCTTTTCACCGAACTATGACTGATGTCTATTAATAGTGTCTATAGCATCAAAGAGAATTCTTACAACAATACAGTGTGTGGCACACCAAGTATTATTAAATATGATAATTGAAATAAAAATGAGGATACCTCATTATGTTATAGATAGAAACAACATTACAAAATATGCATATAAGAAATGCATTGGAAACTTCAAAGACATTTTCTAGTGACTCGAAAGAAAAAGAAAATATTTTGAGAGAGAGAGAAGACTCACAAATACTCAGCACTGATAGACTTGCTAAGTTTAAAGTCAAATGGCACTAATAAAACAACCATTTTAACTGGTCCTTATTTCAATATTAATAAGGTGTTTTCAAGTTATTAAAATAAAGTTAGAGTTAAAAAGAAGGGCTAGAATGACCATACTACAGTGTACTCTACATCTTATTATGCTGTTCACTATGTGAGGCTGAAAGCTACATTTCCAGTAGTATTTCCAGATCAATACTGTGCTGATTCTGTATACATCCATGTGCTGTCAGTTCTTCATAAGTCAGGATATATTACATACATTTTTCTTCATAGCATGGATCCATGAATACTTCACTTTTGGCTAATATCCCTGACTGGCTTTCCTGTAATATACTTTTTTGCTGCAGGATGATGAAATCTTCTTTTTTGTGACTTGATTCATAATATATCATTGCTTGTCTATGTTCCGCCAGCATTTCTGACCAACAAATATTTTAAGTCATGACCCATCTGTGACATGAAATGACTTAGACAGTGAAAGTAACTTCCTTTTAGACAGTTAATGGGGCACGCCCCAGGGATTGGTTACCCTAGCTTGTGTTAATCCCTAAAAACTGAGGTTGTTACTGACACTGACTGACAGGGTCATGACATAATTAGGACAACAAGTTGTTATCCTTTGTCAGTTCTGACTTTTTATTGCTGTACATACCCTGGATATTTTGCCTGCATGTGTTCTTGTATTAATCTTGACCATCCAAGTCTTGTTCTGTTTCTTGTACTTGAATGTTGAATAGTGAGTTGCATCAAGTCCATCATATTTGGATGATTCTAATATACTTGACACATTCTTGTCTTGTTCTGTATCTTGTACAATGTTCAATAGTGAGTTGCATCAAGTCCATCATATTTGGATGATTCTAATATACTTGACACATTCCAGTCTTGTTCTGTACCTTGTACAATGTTCAATAGTGAGTTGCATCAAGTCCATCATATTTGGATGATTCTAATATACTTGACACATTCTTGTCTTGTTCTGTATCTTGTACAATGTTCAATAGTGAGTTGCATCAAGTCCATCATATTTGGATGATTCTAATATACTTGACACATTCTTGTCTTGTTCTGTATCTTGTACAATGTTCAATAGTGAGTTGCATCAAGTCCATCATATTTGGATGATTCTAATATACTTGACACATTCTTGTCTTGTTATGTACCTTGTACAATGTTCAATAGTGAGTTGCATCAAGTCCATCATATTTGGATGATTCTAATATACTTGACACATTCCTGTCTTGTTATGTACCTTGTACAATGTTCAATAGTGAGTTGCATCAAGTCCATCATATTTGGATGATTCTAATATACCTGACACATTCCTGTCTTGTTCTGTATCTTGTACAATGTTCAATAGTGAGTTGCATCAAGTCCATCATATTTGGATGATTCTAATATACTTGACACATTCTTGTCTTGTTCTGTATCTTGTACAATGTTCAATAGTGAGTTGCATCAAGTCCATCATATTTGGATGATTCTAATATGCCTGACACATCCTGTCTTGTTCTGTATCTTGTACAATGTTCAATAGTGAGTTGCATCAGGTCCATCATATTTGGATGATTCTAATATTCTTGATACATTCCTGTCTTGTTCTGTATTTCATAGAATGTTTAATAATGAGTTGCAACAAGGCCATCATATTTGAATGATTGACACATTCATGTCTTGTTCTTTATCTTGTAGTTATATTCAGTTTATTGAAGACTTGTACAAATGTTCAATAGAGCAAACACAAGATGCTGAAGATGCTTCACAGTGTAGGATCACTGGTATCTGTCCAGGATCATACCTTGACAAAATTTTGCACATTGCTTTCTTGTTCTGGATTTTGCTATCTAACTAATGGTCTATATAATGATAAGCTTTATCATCCATCTCACAAATTGTTTTAAGATTTAGATCATGTTTTGTTGCATCAACAGCTTCAGTACACTAGTATGGTCATCTAGAGAAATAGATTTGGGATTGGGGGTTTAGATTTACATTTAGAATACTATTTTAAATTGCATTATAATGGATTATAATATGCATTTTATCAATTTCACATAACAAATTCCACAATAAAAAGTACTACAGATACAAAATTCACATCAGTCCAACCATAACGAGTCTTGTACACAGTACATCATTAACATCATCCAATGTCCAACACTACAGGTACCACAATCACATCAGTCCAACCTTAACGAGTCTTGTACACAGTACATCATCAACATCATCCAATGTCCAACACTACAGGTTCCATAATCACATCAGTCCAACCATAACAAGTCTTGTATACAGTACATCAATAACATCATTCAATGTCCAAAACTACAGGTACCACAATCACATCGGTCCAACCAAGGCTACTACAATCATGGAGCACTGATGCAGTTGGAGATTAAATAAGATCTGGAATCCTTAGATGAGACATGAATTCCCATGTTCTCAGTAAGGAGGTGATAGATGAACTGACCAAGTAGTTGGAGGACAAGATTATCTCTACACATGAACCAGATATTCTTGCCAGCTGTAAACTGAAATGTTTACACAGCTACCTACGGACTATTTTTCACTTTGTTTCATTGTTTGCTTGGCCATTATTCTTGCTTGTCACTGTTTATTTTTGGCAACTTTTTTCCATCTCTTCAGTAGTTAAGAATATGGTCAGTCACTCCAAGTATTCTATACATCTTCTTCAACAGCTGCAATGCCTTCCTCTTTATCTGCCCCATCCCTCACCCATTGGTGAGCTCTGGTACTTCTTCCTTTGGGCACCTCACTAACATCTGCTTTAAAGAACTCAACCTCAACTACTACCACTGGTTCAGGTTCCATCTCAAACCATCTGGGAGGCCTGTCTGCTAATCAATCCTCTTTGGCCAGATAGAAAACATCATAACATAAAAAATGGGATTTAGCAGTGGCTTTCTGCAGACAGAGTGGCTCTTCATCCACTGAAATACCAATAAGAACATCAGTGATAAGCTTGGCACTTATTGTCAAGGGGATATCACTGCTATCTGCTTGGCTCAGGTTATATCTCGAATCTTTGGCCTGTCTGCAAACCAACCAATTCTCTTTGGCTGAACAGAAACTACCAGTGATAAGCTTGGCACTTATTGTCAAGGGCATCTCACTGCTATCTGCTTGGCTCCGGTTATATCTCAAATCTTTGGCGTCTCTGCAAATCAACCAATCCTCTTTGGCTGAACAGAAACTATCAAGTGTAAGCTTGGCACTTCTTGCATCAGGCATCTTACTACCATCTCTCTGGCATTGGTTCAGAGTCCATCTCAAACTTTTTGGAAGGCCTGTTTGCTAACCGATACTCCTTGGCTGGACAGAATACTTTTGATGGGCAGGATCACCAGTCTCTTGAGAAACCAAAGGTAGAAACATTGAGGAACATCAGGAAGTAGATCAGACCTGTGACAAAAGCAACTTTGTTTGCTGAAAAACGTGAGCCAAGCACAGTTACTGGAAAGTGCCAAGATTAACCGCAATGGCCTTATGTTTCCTGTACAATGCCCAAGCAAAGAAAAGGCAAGGAAAAGAGGTAATCACACTGATGACATTGTTGATGCAAGAGATAACATGCGGCTGAACCTAAAGGCACCAGGCTGGAAAGTCATCAGAGAAGAGGGAAGTGCCATTCTTAAGAGTGAAGGGATGATCTCAGGCTACAAGGCAACATACATGTACATCAAGCCAGGAATGTTCACCAAAAAGCTTACACGTCACGTCCACATGATAATCAACCACCTGGTTGTGACTAACACAATGGCAGCAATAAGAGAAGAATTGCGGATAACACAATTAAGATCCAAAGTGAAGAAACTTATAAGCAGTAGTAACACTTGCAAGGTGTTCAGCGCAAAGCTATATGGAGAAACTGTATTGAGTGAAGAAGACCATTTGAGTCCATGGGGATAGACTTCGCTCAGCTGCTTGACTACAAGATCTCCAAAGGAGAAAAGGGCAAGCTTTTCATAGTTATCTTATGTGCACAACAAAAAGAGCTGTTCATTTAGAGATTACCAAATCACAAATGACTGAGGAGATCCAGAGAAAGTTGAATGCATTCATCACCAAACACATGAGACTACAACTGATCATATCAGGCAACACTTCAGTCTTGAAAACAACCAACACATTCTTGTCTCATGTAACAGTCAGTGTATGGGATGACTGTATTACAGTAGTAAGAGAAAACTATATTGTACAAATAAACTGTACAATGCATTAGTTGCATCATTGTAACAAGAACATTTGAGAATGGACTTTAGAAGAGTTTGAATTTCATGTAATTATATTTTATTTAATTTTTAACCTTTTAAACAATATTGAAAATCAAATAGACTGAGTTAAGCATTTATGTTTGTATTTAATTTTACTCTGTTTAAACTTAATGTGAATCTAAGAATTGACATCAAAGTAATTGTCTCATCCTTAAAAGACAAATATTTCGTGATTTAGAAGTTTGTGTTTAGTTTAATTTTTATCATTTTAAGCAGTTTCTCTATGCTTTTCAAAATCTAAACACCTTATACACATACAATGTTGGATGCTGATGGAAAAGATAGCAATCCCATGTTATGGCAGGCATTTGCTATTACATCCTTCATTTATCTTATGTTTACACAGCTATTTCAAAAAAGGTTGAGGGGCAACTGGCAAAAGTCAATCCATGACCAAAAGGAACTGTTGGACAATAAGAATTTTTTCATATTCCTACCTAAACAATGTCTGTACCAATTAGCAAAAATGTTAGATGGCGAGTAGTGTGGCTTGTTCATCTTGTGAAATTTCAATTGAAAAGGTCTTATTTTGCTTGTTTTTTTTTACCTTACCAATCGCCGTTCACCTACAGTATTGCCAATCACCATTTGCTCCTTCAACCTTTTTTAAATAGCTGCATATCTTAAAGTTATCAGCTACTATCCTGTATTTATTTCACCAAAAGTAAGTTAACAATAGCTAAGGTGATACTACTTAACTGCACAGATCTAGAGATACAGCGGATTCAGATTGAGCATTTCACAGTGCTATTTGTGGCGATAGTTGCAACCCCTAAATTTGCAGGTTTCTATGCAGAATGCACGATGTTTCTAGGCAGCTGGGAGCATGTTCAGCTGATAAAAACACTCAATCTGAATCTGCTGCAATTATCCTTTTTTCCTCCTTTAGTTGCTTAACTTTTTCTGATATTGAACTGCTGACTGCACCAATAATAAAACAAATCCAGTATGTTAAGGATGAATACCAGTATTGGACAATATCTATACAAGCATTAAACTAGTACCTCACCCCTATCTTGTGATGATATTTTCCATGTATCAGTTACTCACCTGTATTCTGTATTCATTGAATCTAGAAGTACACCAGAGGGACCTATTTCACTGTAAACAGTTGTTAGTATATGAGAGTTGAGCATAATGTGAGCAATTACTATGTGCAATACCAACCACACATGGGTTGGTAACCTATTATTTAAGTACTGTATGAACAAAGCATTCTGCAATATATGAGGAGCTTGATATCACAATAAATATCATCAAACCGTAATTCATCTGATAAGAAAGAAACGTTATCCAATGTCCTAACTGAACCCTGGAAAATCCTCTAGATTTTAGTAGCCAATTTCTCAGAAAGCTGATCATTCAAATCATTACATTCCTGGTGAAAAAAAAATTGTTTTTTGACAATGAAATTTTTGTATAGTGTTTGTATTGAACCGTTTGTATCAAGTGTAGCTTCACAAAATTTCAACTCTACATTATAAAAACAAACTATTACTTTGAGAGTGCAAGCTCCAAATGTGTACAATAGTACTTATGACATTCTCCCATTTGATGTAGGATTGTTTATTTCCACATGCATTGCACAAAAAATACAGTGTATGCATTCTATTAATTACTTGTTTTCTGTAAAATAACTCTGAAAATCCCCATGGGGATGGGTTAATAAAATATATTGTATTTAATTATTGCTTACATGTATGTGTAGTTGCTTATACCATATAGTATATGCCAATTGAATATTGTTTCTCTAGCACAAAAAACAGTACCTCTCTGCTTTAGGAATACGAGATCAAATCAATGCATATATATCCATTTTGAACATGGCAGAAAATACTGGGCACACTATATTTTCACCGTTAAAGGACATAGAAAATAGGATATGCATGTAATATATTTTCATCTGTGAAAAATAATTGGATAATTTGGTAAAATCTTTAAATATGAAGTAAAACAAGATCGAACAATTCAAATTCTAGTTCTCTTGTTTAGAGTTTGTAATTATTCTACAAATATTTTTGAGGAAGCTGAAGTAACTTTTTCTTATGCTGTAGTACTATACAAACGACAAACCTGTTCCAGTAAACTAATGTCAAGAAAAATCTCTGCAATAATTGTTGATTTGAAAATAAAAAAATTGTTTAATTGCTATTGAAGCTCTAGAAACTATGCTATCCAATGGAAATGGAATGACTGTATTATGCAATAAAATATAAAAGAATGGAATGGGCTCCTCGTAAAGAAATGGAAAAAGAATGAAACCACTTTGTTGATCATTCCAGATGCCAAAAGGCAAACAGCCAAACTATGCATGCATTTCACCTGATATTCTCAAAAAACAATAATAATTAAGTTTTGTCAAGTATAAAAATATCTTTTACAAACTGTTTATGAAATACTACCTGTTTTCTAGCTAATGGGAAAGCATGAGCAGTATAGCGGAGCTATCACCTCTCACCAATGTGACCGGGGTTTGAGTCCTGCCAGGTTTGGTGTCATATGTAAGTAGAGTTTGTTGGTTCTCTACTATGCGTCAAGGGTTTTCTCCGGATTCTCCAGTTTTCCTCCCTCCACAGAAATCAACTTCCAAATATTTATTCGATCTAGAAGGGCCTACATGAAAATGAAAATCAACTTCCAAATTCTAATTCCATCTATAAGGGCCAAGATGAAAATACTCTGCGTAACTCTAGCAAATTGTGCATTTTTAAGATAATCTAAAAAATTTCAAAAATAATTCCAAGCCAATTATTTTAGAAGTTTAGTAATTTGTAGATGTAGAGAAAGCATGAATCCTTCAAACTGCTTACCTTTGTTCAATTGTAGTAATAGTAATAATAAATGAATGTTTCTGATGCACTCTCTTTACACAATGTCAACTTACCTCTGCAATAAGGATGCGTGTTGGTTCTAAAAATAGCCCACTTAATAGATGCATGACTCAGACAAATAAAATTAAAATACGGAACTGCATGAGCTGTAATATTTTGAGGTTGTCCTCATTTGAATCTTTGATCACGGCATGGGCTATCAGAAAGAAATCCCACTCCCCAAAATATCAATGCCAATTTCAAGAGCTTTCATCATTATTGCGATATGCTAATTTGAACAAACTATATCTGAGGGCCGAATGTTACATTCATGACAAAACCTTAGAACAATTTTTTAACTCCCAGGTAAATGAAAATTTTCAGAAATTCTCCATTAATTTATCCAGTATAACTCTCCTGTTCAAGATCTCTTATAATGTACACATAGAAAATACCTTTTGTAGTATCAAATAAAGAAGATTTCTTAAGTGGTCATCATTGATCCATGTGTTTTCCTGTATGCATACAGCTATAATATCCATGTGATATACCAGCAAATAAACGTCACTCAGAAGATTTACAGTTCAAGCTATTTATAAACATCACCAAATTTGTGGCTCTGAAAGAAAGCAAAAAATGGAAAAAAGTGAATTAAAATCAGCTGTCCTCAATATTTCTGGAAAAAATATATTCTTTCAGAAAATTAGAACTTAAAATGTTATGAAAATGAGAAAACATTTAGAATTATGCAATACTCTATATATTTTTCCATCAATATATTCCTGTGAGTTTAGTTCTGTCAGGGGAGGGGTAGGGATAAAATATTGCAACCCATACCCAAACAATTGTTTTGTCTTTGGAGCGACTTAAAACGTTAGAAAAGAGCACATAAAGATGACTCACATTACTAAATAAGGCCTTTTCCGAGATAACAATGTCCAGTGTAGTGTTCCAGCCGCCAAGAAGAAGTCAAGCGACTAACGAACATCACGTGTGAACAATCTCCAGGCGTGAAAAATGTCATTGGAAAAATACACTAAAAACAAAGAGAAAACTCAGAATAAAACACTCCAGGAACATCAAGGAGCTCTTTTGTTTTTTTCGCATTTCTTACCGTTAAACCAGCGATATTTTCTTCTTATTCCAATCCTACAAGTTCGCCATGTTGGTTATACTGACACAATGGCATCATGGGAAGACGTGATTTGGGTAGAACACAGGGAGCCCAAGCCCCGAACATTCCGCACCGTCAGAGCTGCAGAGTAAAAGATCTAGAATGACCTGTTTACTACATGTTTACTCATTTTTCTAAGACCAAAAGGACTCTACATGCATTGCGCTTTCTTTGTTTTTTTTTGGCAACGGATTGAGTTGGGCTAGTACAGTTTTGCTAGACGATAGACCGAAGGCGCAACACTCAGTGAAAACGAAAGTGCATGGAATGATCGGCGTGAAGCTTGCGCGAATCAATATCTGGAAGAAGCCGGTCAAGACAGCCGCGATGATAGCGTAATATTTACTTGAGGTAAGACAGATAACAAATTATGACATACTAGAACTAGCGCAGTCTCATTCTTGCGCGGATCCAGTATTTTGTTCAGGGAGAGGTGCAATGTTGTAAGGGACACCCAGTGGCAGATCCAGTATTTTGTTCAGGGAGAGGTGCAATGTTGTAAGGGACACCCAGTGGCAGATCCAGTATTTTGTTCAGGGAGAGGTGCAATGTTGTAAGGGACACCCAGTGGCAGATCCAGTATTTTGTTCAGGGAGAGGTGCAATGTTGTAAGGGGCACCTGGTGTCGAAAGATCTAGCCTTGTATCGGATATCTTCAAAGTGGTTGCGCACCCTTGCAACCCTCGCCTAGGTCCGTCCCTGTCATCCAAACCGTTCAAAGTTGTGCATTGACCTTGTTCCCAGATCATCTTATAATAAGCACTATTGAAGGCGCTCAAAATTCCAGCAAATTTATTTTTCTGAACCTAATGGCAAACGCTATTGGAGCGAGAAATCTTAAGTGCAAAAATCGATCACTCTTGGTGTACCATGACATGATGAAATGCACATGAGAACGCTTAGCGCGCGATCCAAATGTGCGCGCACTGTGTTATCTACATATATATGCGATCCTTAACTCGGTGAACGACATTCAAAGCATTTCTTAAAGTTTTCACGGATAGTCTGGTAGTCTGATAGTCGATGTTCTGAAAACGGGTTCTTCCCCCCCCCCCCCCCCCCCCCCCCCCGCAATCTCCTGGCTCCTGGCTACGCCCTTGCTGCCAATCAATGCGCACGTCAGTGGGTTAGTCAAAACCATAAATGATGGCTGGCGTTCCTCTTCATCGTATTATATAGGATCACAATAACCCAAAAAATAAATACTTTATAAATATTTATTATTCAATAATATTACAGCTGAGTTGACATTGATTTACTAAATCACCCTGCAACTACAAAGAACTTAAAATGAACTATGCTAGTGGCTATAAATATTTCTTCGAGGAAATAAACTGCAAATAAAACGTTGTTCCATCAGGAACAGTCCATGATATATTATCTAGATGTATAGATATAGATGTATAGATATAGTACATACACCTAGTGAATACAAATTACGTATAATAATAATATAATAATATAATTCTTGTGCATTAAAATATTCTTTGTCATATTTGCATTGACGAGTTAAAAAAACCAACACAAATAGTATGTACTGTGAGAATGTGCTCAAGATGAGAATACTTTTCAGTGGGGATCCAGGTTATTTCATAACAGGGGGATGTATGATGGCAGTGAAAGTGAAAGTAACACCTAATTCTAGTTAGCCATCATTCTCTCACTGTCAGCCAAATCAAATTTTCATGGGGGGGGGGGAGGGGTTCAACCACCACAGCCCTCCCCCTGGATCCACCCCTGACTTTGATTAATTATTGATCAGCATGGCTTGATTCACTGTCAGATGAGGATGATGATGAGTCCTCCATTTCTTCTCTTGCTGTTGATGTCCTGTGCTTACGAACAAACGTTCCTGCTAATGCCTGTTTAAGCTTTTGACGGTATATTTCCTTCACACGCATCCAAACTGGGAATGTGTCCGCCTGAAAACAACAAACAAATGAGTCAGGATTTTCGCTTTTAACAACCAAAGTTTTCCACGTTTTCATTTTACTTCAGAATATACTCTCATAATGCATTCCAAATATTCTATCTTATTCAATTTTTCATTGCTTTCATTGGCCAGTTGCTAAGATACTGGGATTCAAGGACTAGAAACTGAAATATACAATTTACCTGGTCAAGCTTCAACAAAATTGGCAGCAGTTTAAGAGCATATTTGTCACTGCTGTCTCTTGGCAGTAATGATGGCAGATGGTCAATGGCTATGATATCCATCTTCTTGCTGCAGTTACTAATACAGAACAAAAAGGTTTTAATCATAATAATGATGATGATGATGATAATAATAATAATAATAGTAATGTAATTGACTTTATTTATAGTGTGTGACATGTGACATTTGCTAACTCAGTACTGATGAACTTGCCGCAATCTTGTTTAACGTCTCTAAGTGAGACAGGACAGCCATTTTACATGATCGTCCAAGCCACAGCGAAAGTCCAACAATTTGCAAATATTTTAGAGCAAAGACAGCACATTCTACTCAGATATTTTAAGACCCTGAGTGTGGGTCTGGCTGTGGAGGCTTGAACCCATGACCTCTGGCACAATAGTCTGCATGGTGCCCAACCAACTGAGCCAACCAGGAGGTGGTTTTACAAAATACAACACATCCCCTCCCTCCTCAAAAACATATTGAGCTTTGAATACTGCATTTTGAGTGATAACCAGCATTAATGGGAATGAAAAGAAAATAAGAGGGAGGCAAATGAGAAAACAATATCCACAAAGAACACAGGTTACACCAGTTGGAGAAGGTGGCAAACAATAGGCAGCATGAACTAATGAAACTGTTTTGGCTATTTGAATGACAGAAAACATTTAATAGAAAAAAAAAAGGATTAAACTAAGCTTAATTTAAAAAAAATGACCAGTGGCTCGCAAGGAGTTATTTGGCTCTCACTTCACCACCAGCAAATAACTGATTGCTCAATAGAAAAAAACATCTTGACATTTGGCTTTGCTTTGACCAGTAACTGTTTACAATATTTAAACTGTAAACTTAAAGTCTTTGTTATTTATCAATACCTCAAGTCCAGGTGATGAATTGGATCAACAAATGTTGTTACAGTATTGTACAAAGGGATTGGATTATCAGGACTTGTACAGTCACAGCTCACATCAGAAATAACTGTCAAATTCCTAAGGAAGTGAGAGAGAAAAAATGTAAGCAAAGAACACTGGTACTGCTGTCATTATCTTAAAAGATATGGGAGGCAACGGTCCAATGTAGCCAGGGGCGACACGTATAGTCGTTACAGTCATGTAAACACTGAACACAGACTGTGAGGTTGGGCTGTGAAGCTTGCTATACTGGTTTTGTTTTTGTGGCTGAATTCTCACTGTTCATTGAAGGAGTGGTTAGACCGTTTAGACTGCTAATGTAAAATAAAATTATGAATGACCACTATAAAAATAAACAATAATAATAAAAATATAAGCAGGTTCTAAAATAGTTATTACTAATTTACCTGTTATCTGTTAGTAGCATGTCTTTAGTCAGGAAAGGTGGAATTTTCTGCAAGAAAAAAATCCAGCAGGAGTTAGAAAAACAAAAGTTCATTCCACATGCAGTACTTGCTAGCACAGTGATATTGGTTCAGTGATCGTTCTACCAGCCTTGACCAATAGACCTAATTGCCTAACACGTTGCTACATGCATTTCCACCCAACTGAAAACCTCTGGGAACAAGAAGTTTTGTTTGAAACCTTTTCCATGTGATATCAAAATATAGAAGACAAAGAATCTTATTCCCAGAGGTTGTGAATTGGGTGGGAAAGCACATAGCAATGTGTTAGCCAATTAGGTCTATGGCAGTCCACTGATCGACCTATGCATAGATTGACACACTGCAGCTAGAATGGACTACTATGAAAGATATCATATTTCAATTTTTCATTGTTGAACATCAAATGTTAATGGTAGCATTATTAGGTTTCTTATGATCAGTTGAGCTTGGAACAACCGAAGTTTGTCACATTTTTTTGTCGTTGAAATGTATCAAAAGTATGTATTGAACTGTATAGTGTTGGAAAAATTCACACCCTTAATATGCCGCCGTGGTGACGTCAGTATCATGCTTTATTCCTATTGAATACTTTTGATGTTGCCCCTGACAACATGCACTTTCAACAACAAAACTTCTGTCGTTCCAAGCTCAACTGAGAAGTGTAGTAATGTACCTACCCCTACTAACCACCCACCCAACATCTACTTCAATTTCAACGGCCAATCCACTGGATATTAAATCCAGCACAATATGTTGTTTACCTTGGAGAGGAAGATACAATTGACAAAAATGTCAAAGTCCAGAATAGCAGGAAATGGTCCTCCTTCTTTAGTGTTCACACGGGTCCACTTTGTTACACATTCACTGAAAAACAAACATCACATTAGAATACCATTGCAATATGATGAGTTATTTTAAGACGAAATTACTTGAGTCAATGAGTCCCAGCTTAGTGACTTTGCATGACCATGGATGGTGTTCTCCAACACACTGCATATAAACAGAGATAGAGAGATGCATATACATATATATATATATTATGATATAAATGACTGGAGACAGTGACATATTAAAAACTATTTTTCTGTTATAATAAAAATTGTAATCAGTACTATTAATCTAGCCCTTTTACAGAATTACCAATTTTCTTTTCTTTTTTACATCCACACCCATAGTTTATCCTTAAACCCCATCCCTCCTCCCCCCGCACACTGGGAAGGCCCCAATATAGTCACAAAATTACAAATATGTGAACCTGTTTTTCTTACTACAATAGTGTAGGAGGAAAAAACAAAGCTGTGTCCCCCCTTGTTGTAAAGAAAATTCACCGCTGAATCAGTTATGAACAGTAAAAGAATGTTAAGAACTAACAATTGTCCTTGTTTTGAAAGTAAAGAAAGTGAAGAAAGGAATTGATTTGACAGATTTGAAGAATATCATGAAGGATGTCATTTGATGCTACAACATTAAAACTAAATAAATTTTTTTGAAAGTAACTTATGAAAGTTCTGTGATGTCGTTGTTCCATCAAGATAGCTTTTTTCATATTATATATTATATCCTTTTATTTCTGAATTGTCACGAAGAAAACAAAAGTATTCTTTAGTATTTTTCAATTCCTGTTTGTAAAGCCAGAACTAAAAAATTATATAAATTATGAACTCCTTACTTTGAGGTATTCATTAAATCAATAAAGCTTAGTGTCTAAGAATCCAGTAGTTACATGTGTCAGGCTGTACAAAATGACAAACGTTTTAAAGGGTGGCTAATTCTTTCTTGAATTATGCTAGTAATTAGCATTTTATTTGTATAGGCATGTTCTGCTTTTGTTACTTCTGGTGGGAGAAAAATATTTTGTTTGAAAAAGTAAATCAGACCTTTGGATAATTCTTGATAATTCCTGTTACATGTTGAAACT
The DNA here is from genome assembly GCA_964019055.1 of Anthopleura xanthogrammica. Taxonomy (NCBI): domain Eukaryota; kingdom Metazoa; phylum Cnidaria; class Anthozoa; order Actiniaria; family Actiniidae; genus Anthopleura; species Anthopleura xanthogrammica. The sequence continues at coordinate 12,907,888 of OZ025207.1, read as the reverse complement.
TTTAGCTGAAACTTAGGGAGCATTCATTTTTTAGGAGGAGGGGGGGGGGGGCGGAGGAATTAGAGGAATCAAATAGAAAAAAAATGCTAGCCCTCATGGTAAGGAATTGAATATTTCGATAACCCCCCCCACTTCCAAATATAAAAATTTTCTAGCCCCCCCCCCCCCCTCCAGAAAAAAACTAAAAAATATATCTTTTTGACTTTTTCATCTTATTCATGACCCCCCTGGTTCAACATTCAAAAAAAATGTGACCCCCCCTTTTTATCTAGTAATTTTTTAATGACCCCCCCCTAATTCCTCTGCCCCCCCCTCCCCCCTCCTAAAATATGAATGCTCCCTTATGTGCAATGGTGTTGCGAGACAACTTTCAGATCGAATTGCACTGTGGAACTCCCCAGCTTCGTAAAACTTTTGTTGCAAGAAAGTTTCATGAAAAGTACTGTTTTCTACTCGTGCAACTGAAACTTGTATCATGAACAAGTTCCAGGGCAAGATTGCAAGGTGTAACACCCCCATGAAAGTTGTCTTGCAACACCATTGCACACAAGTTTCAGCTAAAAGTTAAACATGTAACAGGACCCTAAGTAAAATGGCATCCAGCTCAGGATATACACTAGTATGACTTTTTACAAAAGATTCTTATTCAGTGTTGCTTTTTTATTATTCACAGGAGAGAACCAAAAAAAAAACAACACTCTACTCACATACGAGAGAGCCCAGTGGGACTTAAATGAACCCAGGTTGGATTTATTTAGTGAGAAACAAGTGTTCTCACTGCCATGCCACCCATGCTTCTTAGCAACTTCCTACCTTCTGATGGGACACCCACAATACAGAAGTTATTTCTAAACTACTGGTAAGTTTAAATAATAAGGTTTCAAAACTTTAATACAAAAAGTGCTAGTGATGCACGCTTTTGAACCAATGATACCTTTAGTAATGCATATTTGGATGGTTTCTCCATTCTTATATGCATCTGGCAGCTACAGTGCTGAAAGAATAAATCTAATTCAAAAAAAATGTACATTGAAAAATGAAAGAAAAAAGAAAGCCCCCCAACAAGCAAATTGTACAGTTCATACTTCATACGCGAAAGATATACCCACAAAAAATATATCCCTTCTAACATGTTGTTCAGATAATGGTTGAAGGGTAGGTGCCATTAGTATTTATTGATCAATGTAATACTTAGATGTACATTTCAAGGAAGTAGCGGCACAAAAACTGCAGGAGCAACTAGCTAGCACCAGTGATCTAGCAAAGCTGACAAGCACCTAATTCCTCAAGCAACCACAAAGGCAAAGCAAACATGAGCATGTACATGTGCATGACAATGTGATACATAATTGCCGACCACCACTCTCTCCCTGGTAACCACCACTCTCTCCCTGGTAACCACCACTCTCTCCCTGGTAACCACCACTCTCTCCCTGGTAACCACCACTCTCTCCCTGGTAACCACCACTCTCTCCCTGGTAACCACCACTCTCTCCCTGGTAACCACCACTCTCTCCCTGGTAACCACCACTCTCTCCCTGGTAACCACCACTCTCTCCCTGGTAACCACCACTCTCTCCCTGGTAACTTTGATTCATTGATTATCACATCAAACACTTCATTATCATTGACAATGAAGAAATATCTTAACTGATGTTACAGGGCAAATTGATGGTTCACTGAGCCAATATTTTTCATATTTAGCTAGTTAAATCACACAGTATTGCATGCATGTACAACTGTATATTTAAACATGATTGTAAGCCACAATGAATGAAAATAAAGCACCATTTAGTTCCAAAAAAATAAATGGTTAATGCACATAAATAAACGATTAAGCAAGCAACTACAAAGTAAAGAAACATTAAAACTAAGGTACGAACCAAACAGATTAAAGGTGAATGAAATGAGAAAACGTAAAACAAAGTAATGAACAAAAATTCTTACAAAAATACGAAATGCATGCGGGATGTGTGAATTAATTTATCACATGAGCAATCCATATTGCAGTCATGAAAAATACATTGCATGCACTTAGAAAAATGATAAAATACTACGCACACACACTTGTAATGAATAATACATTTATAACAAAGAAATATGTAGATGTAAGGAGAAATAAAAATGTTGAAGAAATTTTCATGTTCTAAACAGAAACAGAAAGATAGGAGAAAAATCTAAGAAAAGCAAAAATGAATGATTGGGATAGAGAGAAAAATATCTGTTGTGGAAAAAGATCTGTCATGGTAAAATGTACAGTGAAAGTTTTCTCAAAATCAAAATTTAGTTTAGTAAATAAATAATTATTATAAGCTAGTAAAAATTTGTGTTACATGTACCCCTCAAAATCATAGCTTCAAACTATAAGCAAGACAACTGTTCTCTACAGCAAGCAGGGGAGTTGAAAACACTAATAATATTCCATGCATACATGTACAGTAATAACAGTAAACAATCAATGTGCATATTCTATAGTTTTCATTACCTGGGGAATCCTATTTTTTCCAAGATGTAAGAAGCCCCTCTGCCGCATCGGCCATTTCCCCCAATGATGAGGGTTTTAGGGAAAACTGAAGGAACACCTGCAACAGAGAGAAAAAACAAATGGTGAATAACTACAGGTGTACACAGTTCTCATGCTCGGTGTCATACAGTGTATGTGAGTAGAGGCGTTGCTTGTTCAGGTTTTCCCCTGTGCTTTGAGGGTTTTTCTCTGGGTTCTCCAGTTTTCATCCCTCCACACAAATCACCTCTAATTCCAACTGGAATTTCAGTGGATTAAGAGCTACATGTACATGTACTCTGTAGAGATGCCACTGCCAATATCCTATTTATAATTATTTATTTATATATATTTTTAATATACGATTCACCTCGTAAACACCCTTGAGTGCAAGTCACCAGGTAATAGGGCCTTACAAATTTTAATTACATATTTACTCAAATACCATGAGTTAACATCAATGTTATACCTCTTTTCTTGGCCACTTCTTGTAATTGATTCCTAAGATGATTGATAAGTTTTTCTTCAGAAGGATATGGAGCGACACTTGGAAATGTTTTGTCTGGACTACAACAACAACAACAACAAAATACAAACATCAATTCCTCTTCTTTGTACAGAATTTATTTCAGACCACATTTGCATCCTCTGAAGTGTTACTAGGCAATAAAGAAGTGCTAAATGGGAAGCATGGATGGTGTAGGGGTGAGAACACTTGCCTCTCACTAATATGACCGGGGTTCAAGTCCCACTGGGCTCAGCGACCCAAGTTCAAGTCCCGCTGGGCTTGGTGTCGTATGTAAGTAGAGTTGCTAGTTGGTTCTCTCCTGTGCTTTGAGGGTTTTTCTCTGGGTTCTCCAGTTTTCCTCCCTCCACAAAAATCAACTTCTAAATCCCAGTGGAATCCAGTGGAAGAAGAGCCACTCTTTGGAATCCACTGTTAATTCCCATTAATAGAGGGAATGACACATTGTTTCAAATGGTTAACAATGGTCCAAGTATAATTAGATTTATTTGTCATCACTATGTCTCTAAAGGTATATATAAACTATATTATTATATTTACTTGAGTTGCTGGTGGCACCATACAGCTACGCCAAGTGCACAACCACAAAGTCCTGCCATTGGACCAAATTCTGCTACTTCACGAACACCTGTAAACATACAAGTAGGCATACATGTATGTTATCAATATTCATCTGCTTTTGGATGCTGTTATACCAGGCAGTACGTATGCAAATTAGACCCCTTGCATGTGGCACCAAAGCAGCTCAAGCTGGAGGACAAAACAAAAGAATTTCTATTTTCTGAGAATTGGAAATCTATCATACCAGTAAATGTTTTGCCGTCTAAATTGAGCTGCATTCCAAAGTGCTATGAGGGGTCTATTGCTGGAAAAATATGGGCATTTCATTATCTTTGAATTAATACATGTACATTCATACTCTCCCTCAACAAGTAATAAAAATAATTATCATTATTACATGTAATTATTTTCCAGATTTAAGATCGATTTAACTTAAGCTGGAAACGAAGATGATGCAAAATTAACTTTATTGTAGATACAGTATGTAAAAGTGTGGTTTAGAAAATATAAACATTATTTTCAAAGTTTAAAAGGAGATTGACAAGAAACTCTTGGTGTATACATGTAGGGATGAGATAAAGGCCATCAACTGCAACTTAAACAATATACACAGCTATTTCGAAAAAGCTGAAGGGGCGAATGATGATTGGTGATTGGTGAGGTAAAATAAGGAAGTAAAATGAGACCTTTTCAATTGAAAATTCACCAGATGAATGAGCGATATTACTTGCTATCTAAGGTCTTTCCTGAATGGTGCAGGCATTGTTTAGGTATTAATATGAAGAAATTCATGTTGTCCCACAGTTCCTTATAGTTGTTCAATTCACCAATTAACAATCACCATTCACTGTTAGCCCCTTCAACTATTTTTAAAATAGCTGTATACAGTGGAGTCCCATTATCTTGAGCCTTCTGGTGGCTAGGGAAAAGGTTTGAAATAATGGAGGGGAGGGTTCAATGGTAAGATACAGATTCACAGCCTCAAGTTTGAGAAAATGGAATGTTTAAAATATAGGGGTTTAAGATATTAACCTGTCTTCCTTGAAAGTGCAAAGATATAAAATTCATTTTACCACTAATTTATTTACCTTGGTCATCAACAATATACTCCACATCTAGCAGTTCTCCTCCACCAGAGTGGAACCTTGTCAAAAGTTCTCTCCAGCCATCTTGACCCTGTAAACAAACAAAAATATTTTCAATAGGCTTGTAATCATTTAGTCAGGAGGCACGGGTGGCATAGCGGTGAGAGCCCTCACCAAGGACCCCCTAGTTCAAGTCCCACTGGGCTTGGTGTCGTATGTAAGTAGAGTTTCTAGTTGGTTCTCTCCTGTGCTTCGAAGGTCTTTCTCCGGATTCTCCAGTTTTACTCCCTCCACAAAAGTCAACTTCTAAATTCCAATTCGATCATGGAACGAGAGCCACAGGTTTGTTAGCCACTGGCTATTAAGTGTTACAAGCAGATAAAACAAGGTTTGTTTTCACCCCCACAGCTGTTTTAGGATTGTCACGCAACATCTTGTGTGATGACCTTAAATAAGCTGAGGGGGATACTAGTTATCATTCCCATAAGAATGAAATTTGTGACCCTCCACAGGACTTCAGGTAAAAAGGTGATGACACAGAATGCTTAGAGTGAGATATGGGAGATTTTATGATTTTTTTGATGTCACAACCTCGCGCTAGAGGTTCGCCGGCCGTCAAATTTTATTTGAAAGCTTTGCAAATTTAGCCATTTTTCTTGAAATGAGATTAAAAAACAAAAATTCAAACTGTCAAATGTCACTTTTCTCTTGCTTACTGGTAGTTAACATCAATAAATGTATCTTCTATGAATTGTTTTCTACGGAACTGAAAGACTATTTTTGCCCTGCAATCAAGTTTTTCTGGTCTTTAGACCACTTCTACTCAGAGCTACAATCAAAAATAGCTTTGTAAATCTTCTTTCGGTGAAGACAAAAAAATTTTTTAGTTTACTTTAACACAGACATGACTTCTTTGCTTTCAGTGATAGATTAAACATGCTTTCCCTTTTCAAAAAAAAGAAAAGAAATCAAAACCACACAAGTATTTTAAAGTCATATTTTGATGAATGAAGTTTTATGCAAATAATGATAAAGGAAAGTACTTTGTTATGACAATGTTTTCTGTTATACTGGCAAACTTCATGACAAATATTCTGTAATTATAATATATACAGCATAAAAAGCTTTAAACATGCCATTTATCATTCAATTTACGATAAAATTGGAAGCTTGGTACCAAAATAACAAACACACATCGCCACAAACACAGAGGCTGGGAAACCTGTGATCATGGTGTGTTTGTTGACCCAGATAACGACTGCTAAATGGCAAAGTCATTTTCCTGTCCTGACACACTTCATTGATCGACTTAACACACTCTTTTGTATATTTTTAATGAGCCATGCATTATGTTTAGCTTGTGTAAATAGTGTGCCTATGTAATCACCTTTTTACCATAAATCCTGTAGAGGGGCACATTGAATAAAAGACACAGTCGTTACAGTAAGTTGGTTGCTAAAGAAAGAGACTAATGACAAAAGGTTTGTTGGATTAAATCTACTACCAGCATGACGACATCAATAAATAAACAAGGTTTAGGCAAATGAATTAAGATTACAAATCCAATCCATTAGCACAGTAGTGATTTTTGATCGTTTCAAATTTGTTTGTCCTCATTAAATATCAATGTTTTGGTGTGAAAAACACATCAAACAAAGAAAAAAAAGCACATCAAACTTTATTTACAAGTGGCGTCTGCTGGAATCCAACCAGCAACCCATCACCCACACTTATAATAATAATAGCAATAATTATTACCTTGTAAGCATGACCAAAATATACATGTCTATGCATTAATGGCTCATCACTGTCTGGAAGTTCCTTTATTCCAATAATATAAGCATCTTCTGGAGCACTTGGCCATGATCCTTGTTCAACAATTTTACAACCAACACTAAACAAAATATGGACAGTAAATATACCCCTTGCAGCACATTGGAATGCAGCTCAATTGACCGTTTGACCTCTAGGCTTTCACGTGGTGGATCATATTACAGTCACCAAAAAGTTCGGACATTGTTGTTGAGTTGCCACACGATCGTACTAACTTTTATACAATTTATGGACTTGATTTGTTTCTTCTGTTCTCAAATTTTTATCAAAACTTATTTATATAAAGTATTTAGATAGTTCCACTAATATTTTGAGGACAGAATAAACAAATCAAGTAGATAATTTGTATCCACCACGTGAAAGCCTAGAGGTCAAACGGTGAATTAAGAGGGCAAAACAATAGGTTCCAATTCTCAGGAGATTGAAATTCTTTTGTTTTGTTCTCCAAATTGAGCTGCTTTGATGTGACGTGAAAGGGATCTATAAACTCATTCTTGCTTAAAGCACTTACTAACACTTTATTATGTTACATGGAAAAGACTGTTATTCTCTTTAACGGGGGAGGGGAGGATTGGGAAATTTGATTGGGATAAAATATCCCCACCCTACCCCCTCAGGTACATTCCAAATATAGTGAACTCCCTCTTTGGAACCAGCTCTTAGTGTCCGGCTTAGACAGGTGTCCGCTTTACATGGGTGTCCGCATTGAGGGAGTTCACCGTAGTATCTTTGAGCAATAGATTATTGCAAATTAATTCCTACTTAAGCTTACCTTTCGTAATCCTCGATAGGATAACAACGGTCTTGGGATTTTTCTACGAATACTTCATGGCCTAGAAACAGGAGAAAAAGAAGCTACTGAAGTTAGAATCGAGAGACTTAGCGTCCCGTGTTCGCCGACCTGTGTTCGTCGAGATAATAACATGTTTCTTGAACTAAAAGCATCCAAAGGAAGAATTTGTTTAAGCTGTCATTATATGTCTACGAAAACAAGTGTAATAATAAAGAACAATAAATAAGTACAAGCATAAGTACCTGCGTGAAGAAGTTGTGAACACGCGCCGGGAGTCAACGGTGTTCGTTGTTCTTTTAATTTACATTCAGCGCGAAGCCAAAACTTCATACGATCGGCTTTTTGTTCGGGCATATTGTATAATATTATTCTTCCAATTTAAATCGTCGCTTTACTGATAGAATGTTTCGTAAAGAACTCCTTTACACAACGTGCATTCTCTCTTATAACTGTGGGACCACTGACGCAACATAGACTTATCAAACACGAAAAACCGGTTTTGACCCTAGCATTCGCTGGGCACGTGCACAGTGGTATTACTCAATCTGTCTGAGGGTCCGAGGGGCGTTCGGCAAATCACGTATTATGAGATCGTATTATGATAGGAACGTTTCATAATTATGTAAACTATCCCGATAAGACAATTTCGTAATTTATGAATGTTTGCAAGACTAAACATAAAATATGATGCATTTTTAATTATTTTCATATGAAAAACGTCAAATAAATTGACCTTTTCATGACGTCAAAAACACCGCATGTTTCGTTGTAGGGAGTCAAAATTAATAAAATCTTACAAAATCTTGATAGACATGGTTTTCGTCTCTCAAATTATATTCCAAGTTGGATTCAGTTTTCATATTTTCATTTCCTGCTTGCGTTGTGCATTTTCTTTGTTTAAAAAAAAACATTTTGTTGTGGTTAGTGACGTCATTTTACTTGTTTACACATTTCCCATCAGTTACGTCATAATTCAAACACCACAGGAAGCCCAATCTAGATTCATGACTTACATCGAATGCAATAAAGACATTTAAAAATAATTTTGAATCAGATACTAAATTTTATGCAAAAGATTACAAAATATTTTTAGCCTCATAACAATCCTAAAAAAATAAGCAGTTGCGACAATTTTCTATTGGAGAGCCGAGAAGAGCGACGAGGCTGACTTCAGTAAAATCGCTGTTAAGACCAAGAGACCATGGTATATTTGAGTCTAGCATTTTCAAAATACCTTATTACATGAACTTTTGCCACGTGTTAATTTTTGTAGTGAAGTGAAATTGGGTGTGTCCCTGTAGACGCAGCATTTCGTCGAGCATGCGCAGTAAAAATGACAGAGCTCAGCGGACGTGAGTGACGCGCGCACTTTTTACGTAAACAATCATGATCCGAAGAAACGTTTTTGAGCTGCGCTTGAACCGAACCAAGTAATACACCAACTAAATATATAATCACACAATGTCCTCCAGGAATCAAAATTTTCTTGTTGTTGCCTCTCTTGCGGCAGCAGGAGCTGGACTCGCTGCTTCTGTGACAGGATGGTTTGATGGGATTCTTGGCGGGGAAGAAAATAATCCTAATGACGGCGAACAAGTTGCGCAGCTTGCGCATGACAGCAAAAGTTCTTTGCGGGAAATTCTAGAGGAACATCAACGCCGTCAAACTCTTGTCTCCCGTTATGCAAGACTTGAAGTATGCAACGAATACAACGATAAAGCAACATTCTTCGGATTTACCGTAAAACACGCCCTGAAAGCTGGACTCTTTGAAAAACAAGCGATTTCTAACAACATCGGTTTTCTGGCTGGAGACGGAGATGTTTACAATTTATTCCCCAAAATTCTAAATCCTCTTATCGAATTCCTACACGGAGTTCATCCTAGAATCAAATACACCAGCAGCATTAACGCAAGGGAATTTGATTGTGACAAACTGGACACAAGATATGTGGTATCTTGTCGTGTCCGAGTACTACGGTCGCTGCGAGGAGTTCCTTTTGCATGGAGATGTTCAGAGAAAGAAAGACGAGAGATTGAGGAAACGGCAGTAGAAATACTCAACAGCATCCCAGGTAATGATCGTAGCTAGCAAAGACAGATGTAAGGAAGACTGAATTACTTGCATGCATTGCCAGGGCAGTTGAGCACGTTGTCTCAGAGTCAGTACAAGTTTCGCCCCTGCCAGTTGGTTTTAATCTTGAAAGTTTTGACTTGTGTGTATAAACATCTTACAGATATTCTTATGTGTTGAATACAATAAGTCATCAAACGCTTTCATACATTTACCAATACTAAAAAAAATTCTAAGTTCTGAGGTGTCTTATCTAGAGAATTTCCGTAAAGCTCTTTTTATTTTAAGTGTCTAGCGCCTTTGCATTAATTGGGAACTCTTTTCACTTACACACACTACCACTACATTCAATATTCTATGCACACAACGCTTACTCACATGTTGATAGTTTCACTCACACATACTACCACTACATTCAATATTCTATGCACACAACGCTCATTCACATGTTGATAGTTTCACTCACACATACTACCACTACATTCAATATTCTATGCACACAACGCTCATTCCCATGTTGATAGTTTCACTCACACATACTACCACTACATTCAATATTCTATGCACACAACACTCACTCACATGTTGATAGTTTCACTCACACACACTACCACTACATTCAATATTCTATGCATGCAACGCTCACTCACATGTTGTTTTTTACACGTTTGTGTTTCAAGTGCTTAGGCTCTAGAATTGTAATTTGCCTTGACGAAGTTTAAGAAAGCATTAATGTAGTCTATTGCTTTTGTCTTTTTGCGCTGATTCTGCAATCATTCTTTTTCTTCTTCTAAAGGTTACAGATCGACTTACATAAAGTTATCTGCGCTTGACAAGCCGGCCAGAGGTCGTTTTCTTAGAAAAAACTACATATTTTACCCTTATATAAACGAATCCGACCAGACGTGGCCATCTGGGCGTGGAATTTGGTACGGGGATCATAATAGTGTAGTTGTACTCATCAACGAACAGGAACATCTAAAATTCATCTCACAGCAAACCGGAAGTGACGTCAAAAGTGCGTTTAACAGATTACGGCACGTTGTTAATATGACGGAGCAGTTCCTTTGCGAGAATGCGCATGACTTTTCCTTCGACGAGAAGTATGGCCACCTGACCTCGAGTCCGCGGGAGATTGGGACTGGATTTCGAATCAGTATGAATGTGAGGTTACCTCGTCTTATTCAGGAACCACGCCTTGCTTTTATTTTAAAATTGCTGGCTCTAGAAAAGCGACGGCCAGGTAAGTGGCTAGACATAAAATGTAAATTAGTTTTGTCAAACTGTTTAAGACTATTCTCTGATTGAATCAGTTGCTTGTAACTCGTTTTTGCGCAACGTTTTGTCTAAAAAAGGACAGCTCTTGTAAGCAACCACTTCGGGAAATCGAAAAAGTGGTCGTAACTAGGACTGGTCGCTAACGAGAATGGGCTCTCATAAGCGGCAATGCAAAACCAGCTTTGAAAATGGTGTTCCGAACTAGTAGAGCTGGTTGCCTACTAGAGTGGCATGGTCGCAAGGAGAGCTTCGATCGCAGTCGCACCGATTGACATTGGTCGTTACGCATGGTTCCGTCCTAAGATGAAACTGTTGCTTGTAAGGGTTGTCACATGTAACAATTCAACTTTTCTTGCAACAACGCTATGAATTAAGTAATGTTACCAATTCTCACAAGCAGTAAACATTAGAGTCACATTTAGTTTTTGGCTTCGAACATCACGCCACTGATAGCAACGATGTATATAGACGCGCTGACACGATAGAAATATTTGCGCGCAACAAATAATCAAGAAGTAGTTTTCGATTCTACTTGTGCAAGGTTGCGCGCAATATTTGTAGGTGTCTGGTCGTTTAATTTCAGTACACTTAATAATGTTACAAGCGAGTTGGAATACACGTGTCACCGCATAGAACCCGGATGAGAAAGTGCGCCCTTTTCCTTTTTTCAATTAATTAGCCTTATTATTAACGCAAAATTAATACGAATGAGAAATTACGCAAGTATTCTAGCGTTGAAGTAAAGAGACGTCAGTTGTGCGCGAACATCTGAACTGCGCAAAACTACGAGCAATCTATAGCTCGCGTTGCTTGACGGTCTCCGGTTGTCCCCGCCTACAAGTGTTAAATTATTTCTTACCTTTATATCATGATGTACGCTATTGCATTAAAGGAATCAAAACTGGACATGGCCTTGGTGTGATGGAGCTGTCAAACTCTACACGGACTGCGTACACAGAGGTATACAACTTCTGCTGTTTACTATGACAGTAGACCTTTTCAGCAGGGGCTTAATGCTTTCCTATTTCAAACCATTTGTCATTTCTTTGTTTGACAGTTGTGCATGAGAAGACACATGAATATGGATACAACTCAAACAAAGAATCTTATTCTCAAGAGAGTGACACGTGGTCTGAAATGGGAAGACATTACGCCCAAGCCGAAAAGTTCTATACTTTTTCACATCTTTACCTGAGAGCTTCCTTGCATCTTCAAGATGGTTTCTTGTATTTCATCCTTGGCTATTTGATTGCTGCAGACTCGATCATGTTGAGGAAATCATGTGCCACTCCCTTTAATATTATTCCTGTTTTTCATAGTGGTCCAAAAGAAACATTAATATAGTGCATATCAAACAAATAATCCTATTTCCGAAAAAAGTTCCTTTCACAGTTCATCTTGAAAGGTAGCCGTACCTTTGAGTCGATGCGAGACGAACGGTGACCTTGCAAGAATAGAGACACGTGAATATTTGTCCAAGGTATCAAAAAACGTCTCTATCATTACAAGCTCACTTTTCGTCTCGCTTCGAGGCACGGCTACCTTTCAATGAACTGTGAAGGGGACTATTTCAAAATGGGGGAAAACGCACAAAAAAGTAAAAAAAAGGCCTATCAAAAGAGGAGATTGAGATTTTTGATTACCTGTTTTTTTAAAAATTCATTTAACATTGACTGTTTTCAGGTCGATTTTATCAAACATGTTGTCAGCGGTATTCATCATCTTATCACCATGGAAAAACTTCTAGAAGATGGTCACGTGATTGATCCTGTGTTGTGCGCAATTATTAGGGATAATATTAATAACTTATTAAAAATGAAAAATTAATATTTTGTAATCTTTAATATGTAATAATCATAGAACTGTTTATATGTATGTTTGTATAAAACTAAATACTAGGAACTAGGAAATAGAACAAAAGCTTAGGTAATGTTTTGACGCAACATCGTATATAAACTGAATATACAAATGCTTTGTAATACTATACTGAAAAATGGAATATATTTTTACGCCGCAAGCCATGTTGGCTGTAACAAAACTTTTTTCCCGAGTATCTCACAAGCGTTCAAGGTACTGGACGAAAAATCAGATTTGCACCACATTTTCACCGAGAAAAGGTGAGTGAATATACAGCTATTTCAAAAACGGTTGGTGAATGTTTGGTTGCTTGTTGCATGTTGTATACCAAGCCCGAAATGAAGTATGGGTGATGAGAATTTAAGCAAGGTTGAGAAAGGTGCATAGGCCTTTAGTGTATTCGATAGACAGGATGCATTCTGGTCTATCTTGGGTACAAACAACATCATATAAGGGGTGATGAACAAAAGATGTTTGTACCCAAGCTAGACCACAATACACTGTGTTCGCGATTTCAGGAGAGGTCTATGAGAACGCCATTTGAAAGTCAATCTTTCTTTGTTTAACGAGGATATACATTTGAGGATATATTTAGGATATAAAATACGCGATATATATTATATATTATACCCCTTATATGGAGCCTGCTCTCTCTTTAGGGTCTATGTGGTATAGTACCCAGTAGTCATCAAATTCCTAAGTTCTAGATTTAAAATAAAAATGGTGTACATATTATATCCTATGCTCAATTTATGAGTATAACAGTTATGCCAACCAGCCAACTCAGTGGATACGGTCATTATACACTGGAGGAAGACATATCCTGCCATGCGGTATATGATGAGTGTATATGGCAAACAGTACTCAAAAAGAATAAGTTATGCCAACAAGTCGTGTGCATGGCATACGGTATTATATAGATATACAATACAATACCACGGACATGCGGTAAATGAGTATATATAGCAAACAGTACACGAAGAGTAAAACATGGCAGTTATGCCAACCAGCCATATAAGGCGTGCGGTATATAGGGAGCATAGATATATCACGGTCATGCGGTAAATGAGTATATATAGCAAACAATACACCAAGAGTAAAACATGGCAGTTATGCCAACCAGCCATATAAGGCGTGCGGTATATAGGGAGCATAGATGTATATCACGGTCATGCGGTATATGAGTATATATAGCAAACAGTACACCAAGAGTAAAACATGGCAGTTATGCCAAACAGTCGTGTGTTTATAAGTGTATACTGTGACGGTATATTGGGAAATGATGAGTATATATGGCAAACAGTACATGGAGAGTACACGTCCCATGTATATAGTATATACACAGGGGCGGATCTAGTAGGGGGGGGGGGACGAGGCTAGTCACCCCTTCTTGCACAAATAAAAGAAAATATGTTTATAACTGAAAACATTCATTAGGATAAACTTTCACTCGGTTTATAAAAATACTTGAAGATCGTCAGCTTAACTTGCCATTTTTTCACTATTTCCCGGTGTTATTGTCACGAATTACCCTGAAACAGTCACCTCCTTTTACCAATCCTGGACCCGCCCCTGATATACATAAGTTAAGGCCAGTCAACAATTGCCATCTTCAAGTACTTCAGACAAAACTGTCTGAAACAACGCCCTACTGATGACAAACGAATAAGACGTAGAAGTAGTGGACAGCTCACTGATATTATCAACCTTCGCCATACCTGGTGCTCTGGCTTCTTGTTTATGTTCACTTTTGGTGACCTTACTAGTTCTTCGACTTCTCTTTGACGCAATGAAATCAGAAATGACGCCAGAATCTTTAATGCGAAGATTATGGAAAGCCTTGCGATAAACCCGGCTTCGGAGACAGTAAATAATGGGGTTGATTAGCGTGTTTGTGAAAGACAGAAATAGGATAGCTTGAGATGCTCTTGGTTCCAGACCATGGGTAGCTTGTCGTAGGAGCATTACGATGATTGGAAGATAACACAATATAAACGCACCAACCATAATGCCTAGAAAAAGAAAACAAGAGTGAAAGAAGACTGGTAACGACCTCGTGGTGCATAGGACTGTGGGGCTGAAATATTTTACGAGATGAAAAAGCTCCGCAGCCTCGCCTCCTAACCTGAAGTTGGCGTTAAGTGTGACGTCACTGGTATAGAAAAACAACTACCGGTTCCAAAACAAAAAGCAGTTTTAAAAAGATTTTTCTTACTTTTTCTTCATGACAGGATTTTCCAAAGTTCTAATTGTTTCAGTGGATATTAAATCATTGAGAACATTTTTCGCTTTATTTAATCGGTTTTTGTGAGCAGTTGGACCCGGAAATACGTCATAACTTAAAAGCTCTATTCATGGTTCCGATCCGCCTTAGTTACCGTTGCTATGTCCCACAAGCTCAATAAATTAGCTAGAATATCGCAGAATTTAAAACTCTGATTTCGGAAAATTGATTATGAATTGTTTCACTTGTTTATTGTCCTGTGAAAATGAAAGTAGATTGTCTCGTAATCCTCGTAGCACTCTTTAACACAGATACTGTGTAGTTGTTTGTGGGACAAGATTTTAATTCCACTGGAAAAACTGCTACAACGGCCGTGATGTCAGAACCATGAATGAAGACGTACCTGGTGCAAACCTAGTTGACTGAGCCAAATATAGCTGCCAGAAAGAAATTGAAATAATTTTGACTACAGTCCAAGAACTCTGCAGCGTTTACCAAGGCAAAGGAAAAAATAAGTACTTGAATCTGACTTTGTTTTGAAATATAAGGTTAAAAGTTATCTGTGGATTAGATGGATTCACTTGTATCTCATGACCCTTCTAATTTAGATCAGGCCAAAAAAAGAAAACATGGATCGGGATACTTTTAACAAAGCCGTTCAAAATGCGTCATAGAAGGTTAAAATTTCTTCCTGGCTGCGAGTACTTTTAATAAAGCTGTCAAAAATGACTCCTAGGTGGATATGATATCCGCTCCAGGGTATCACACTCCTACAGAGTTCTCTTTCACCTTTGACAGTAAATTCATTAGAGAACAAAACAACCTAAACTGATAAGCGGCATATTTACCAAAATATATTCAAACCGGCTTTCCTGACCTCGCTCTCTTTTAGTGGTTCAAATTTAACAATCTAACGCAACTACCTGAAATTTCAACATTTAGAGAACAGATTTGCGTTAACGCGCATTTTTACGCAGAACGGGCCGAAAAATACATCTTAATCCCAGGACTATGTCTATTTGCCTTGACTAGGATCGTAAAACTATTGACGCGCACAAAAAAAAAATACTAACGCGGATTCGTCTATCGTCAAAGAGAAGTCTACGTCGAGCAGAATAAAGCTGAACTGTATCGAAGAGCAACGTTTTCCCGGACATGGTTAATCCCTGAATTCATTTCACGCGAGAAAACAGCTCTGAAAGAGCTGCAATGATTGGCTCATTCTGGACAAATTCTGCCTGTTCTGTACAAGAAACCTGGTTCAAAAGTCTCATGAATTCGCAGTTTATGATGAGGCTCTTCCCATTTGTTGTCAAAACATGCGTTCCGATTGGCTCTTTTGATGCACTACGATGAGCTTCCCAAATGATACTAAAAATAACGTTATCTGCGAGAGGCCTTCAGTTCAAGTTTATAAACAAGCGTAATGGATACTTCTAGTAATGGACTCGTGCCGGCTACGAACAACGGATTGAGCTCAAACGCAATGAAACAAAGTTTTGGCTTATGCCAAACCAAACCAGGCTCATTTGCTCCATTTTTGCAAGCTCGCTTTCGATTGGCCACCTAAAACTTGATAAGCGTCTCGCTAGCATTAAGGAGCAATTACATGGAACAATTTTCTCTGCAACTTGTCTCGCATCGGCGTTGGACACAAGTTGCATGAAGCATTGCGGCGTGTAACCTACAGTGCAATTTGCAAGACGTTGCAAGACAAGTTGCAGCAATCGTTGCCAAAAGTAGAATTCGTTTCTACTTTTGGCAACGATTGCGTCTCCGTTGCACCGTGTAAACCCTCTTGCAACTTGTGCCACAACGTCGTTGCGAGACAAGTAAACGCGCCTTTAGTGGTTTAAGTATGAATGGGAAAGGATATGTCAAATCCCGTGATGATTCGATGAACTACTTAGAAAAAAATGGGAAGCTATTTCAAAGTTGCGGCATGTCGTACCGTGTCCGTGCTGTAAGTCAGTGCCGTATGTTTCCCACTCATACGAAAACCGCTCTATTACTTCATTTACCTATAGTTTTTGCCCATTTCATTTCCCGCGCTCTGGTTCTTGCAC
Source organism: Anthopleura xanthogrammica (assembly GCA_964019055.1). Lineage (NCBI taxonomy): Eukaryota > Metazoa > Cnidaria > Anthozoa > Actiniaria > Actiniidae > Anthopleura > Anthopleura xanthogrammica. The sequence continues at coordinate 12,891,089 of OZ025207.1, read as the reverse complement.
TGCGAGTTCGTGTCGCCACATCTCTAGGCTCATGATCAACACGGTTGGACTGATACCACGACACCTTGGCGATCTTGAAGTAGGTTACCAACATGCACAATAACGGAATCCAAAACAAGAATGCTGCATTTGAAAATATATAATTTCGCTGTTTTTCACTTGTACTGTAAGCAGGAAAGTTCATACATTCTGCGATGGTGGTCGATGGTTGATGGTTAGGTTTTTCGTCGATAATTTCAGGAGCAAGCCCAATAGTAATAGTAGGAACAATCCAGACCAGACATAGACCCATGATAAGTCTTTTAACTGTGAATTTCTGAGCATATCGTAGTGGATAAAAAACGGCAACATATTTATCGATACTCAAAATAAACAAATGAAGCACGCTTACATACACTAGAATGCCATGTAGCCTTGTGAAAGCGATGCAAACTTGTTTCGGGAAGTCAGTGATCACTCCAAGTAAGCTTAAAAGACAGAACAACATCACCTGGGTCATCAGAAGGTCTGCAAATGCAAGGCTTGCTAGAACTAGGCTTCGTACTGACAAGCGTAGTTCTCGATCTCTGAGCACCACTACGCTAACACTTATGTTAGCAACTATGCTGAGGAGCATCAGAAAAACCAATGCTATAGTCTTAGGTACTTTGTTATGCTCTTCAGTTTGGTGAGTACTGTTCTCACTACTTGTGATGATTGTACTCACGGTAAAAAGAGTGCTTGACGATGTCATGGGTCGTCCAAATATATGACCAATTTCTAATGTGGTAGTAAGGCTTTACGAACACAACCATGTACTTGACAAGTCTTCTGAATAAAGTCCTGTCCTCGTAAAAAGTGGATTTTCCTTCCCCGATCAATTCAACTCAGCCCTACCTAGTCCTTAAAACGTCCACCTCCATACAAGCCCTTAAAATGTTCTCTGTTCATGGCTTCTTTTTTAACATGGGGCAAAGTTATCCATAACAGCCTTAATAAACAGGCCACGAGCTAAAAGAGAAGATTGCTGTTGGAGACCACTCATAGTGTTTTCGATTTAAGGTCATTCGCCAATACTAAGGCCAGCCAACTGTTTTGGTTATATCCGCACATGTGGGTTAGGGACACGAAACTCGTGCACCATTACAAAACAAAAAGTGGAAACAAAAAGACACTTAACTGTACTTACAGATCATGGCATATTGGTAGGGATGGTGGTCCAAACGTGGATAGTAGGATAGAATTGGGAAAAAGGCTTCTTCATTTTTCGTGCACTCCTAATGTTATTGTTGGTGGTGGCGGTAACTGATTTGGTTTGGTGATGGTAGCAATCTTGTTGGTGTAGTGATGCTGTTATTGGTGAGGATTTTAATGAAGTTGGGTTGGTTTGATGATGTTGTTCATTGATGATGCTGCAGGTATATGTTGGTGGTGGCAATCTTCTTGTTGGTGTAGTGATGTCGTTATTTAATCAAGTTGGGTTGGTTTGATGATGTTGTTCATTGATGATGCTGCAGGTGTATGTTGGTGGTGGCAATCTTCTTGTTGGTGTAGTGATGTCGTTATTTAATCAAGTTGGGTTGGTTTGATGATGTTGTTCAGTGATGATGCTGCAGGTGTATGTTGGTGGTGGCAATCTTCTTGTTGGTGTAGTGATGTCGTTATTTAATCAAGTTGGGTTGGTTTGATGATGTTGTTCATTGATGATGCTGCAGGTATATGTTGGTGGTGGCAATCTTCTTGTTGGTGTAGTGATGTCGTTATTTAATCAAGTTGGGTTGGTTTGATGATGTTGTTCATTGATGATGCTGCAGGTGTATGTTGGTGGTGGCAATCTTCTTGTTGGTGTAGTGATGTCGTTATTTAATCAAGTTGGGTTGGTTTGATGATGTTGTTCATTGATGCTGCAGGTGTATGTTGGTGGTGGCAATCTTCTTGTTGGTGTAGTGATGTCGTTATTTAATCAAGTTGGTTAGTTTGATGTTGTTGTTCAGTGATGATGCTGCAGGTATATGTTGGTGGTGGCAATCTTCTTGTTGGTGTAGTGATGTCGTTATTTAATCAAGTTGGGTTGGTTTGATGATGTTGTTCATTGATGATGCTGCAGGTGTATGTTGGTGGTGGCAATCTTCTTGTTGGTGTAGTGATGTCGTTATTTAATCAAGTTGGGTTGGTTTGATGATGTTGTTCAGTGATGCTGCAGGTGTATGTTGGTGGTGGCAATCTTCTTGTTGGTGTAGTGATGTCGTTATTTAATCAAGTTGGTTGGTTTGATGTTGTTGTTCAGTGATGATGCTGCAGGTGTATGTTGGTGGTGGCAATCTTCTTTTGGAGTGACATGTGTTTAATATAATGTTATTTGTAAGGCTTTGAAGGGAGTGACTTACAGCTGCAGCTATGATTTTGGTGTTGGTGATACTGTTAACTTTGCTTTTGTGGTTGTTGTAGGTGGTAGCAATTTTGTTCTTGTTGAAGTCTTGTTGACGCTTTTAGTGAAATTGGGGTTGTAACACAATGTTGGTGTTAATGTTGGCAGAGCCGATGTTACTATTGATGGAGGTGCTATTGTTAACAATGGTGTTTTGATGTAGGTAGTGATAATTTTGTTGAAGGGCTGTTGTTTGTGACGCTTTCAGTGAAATTGGTGTTGTGACACTCACAATATTGGTGTTAATGTTGGCAGAGTCGATGTTACTATTGATGGAGGTGCTATTGTTAACAATGTTGTTTTGATGTAGGTGGTGATAATTTTGTTGAAGTGCTGTTGTTTGTGAAGCTTTTAGTGAAGTAGGTGTCGTAACACAATGTTGATGTTGGCAGAGTCGATGTTGGTGGAGGTGCTATAGCTGACGATGTTGTTATAGATGTTGGAGGTGTTGCTTCTAACTGTTGATGGGTTTGGTGGTGGTGGCAAAGGTGCATCATGATAATGGTGATAGTGGTATCTAACGCAAATGACTGCAACATCAATCTTTTTTGTGTTAACTAATCGCAATGTCCTGCGTATCTGCCAGAAATATGAATTAAAAGTCTAGGACACACACACACATAAAAAAGCCATCCAAATTTTCTTAAACTAAATAAGTCAACCCTTTGAATCACTTTATAACAAGTTTTTCGAAGGTCCACAGGCAACGGAGTCTAAGACAAGATTTAATCGAAAATTTTAATTTCTTTCTTCTTTTAATGCACTCTTTACTTCACCTTTTTTACTTGTTTAGACTTCATTTACAGATAAATACGCACTCCCTAGGAGATCTTTTTGCCCTGTTTGCAACACGCGGCGAAAAGTCCGATTGGCTAAAGTTTTGCAGAAACAAAAACATTATTAAAGCAAGGTCGGATCGGCATTCTTAGGGGCATTAATGACGTTGGACTGTTTCCGGTTGATGATACGAGGCAAGAGAAGAACGCCGAATGTTATTGGTAGAAAAGAAAACACTTGAAAGTAATAGCGGAGCACCATACTTAAGAAAACATGGTAACCCATCGAGTTGATTTTTCAAGGCTTGATTACGTCACTTCCTTCCGTCCGTCCTGTACCACCACAGGGTTCCCGCGCACTTTGCTTACTCGCAAATGCGAAGAAAACATTACAATAATATAGTCAAAGATGGATCAAGAAGTATTTCTTTTTTTTATAAGCGAAAAGTACGTTTTATCTATGACTAAAAGTACAGAAGTCATGTCTGTCTTAATCAGAAAGTGGTTGTAAACTCATTCAGAAAAAGGGGCCTGAAGACCAGAAAAACCTTGATTACATACCAAGAATAATCATTCAGTCCCGTAGAAAATAGATTCATTCATGTCAAATAATATTTCGTGAAAAAAAGTCGATAAAATATGTGTACAACTCTCAAAAAGGCCGATGCTTCGGCAAATTTCTAATATTGACAAAAACTTGGACATGTTGAATGGTTGTTTTCACTGCATTTTACATCTTTGTCTTTACTACTAGAGCCGGGCTTTTTTTGCTTCTGAAAACGGGTTTTGGGCCCCCCCTATGCCAAAATCCTGGCTACGCCCCTGAGCCCACCGGTTGTTTCAGGGATGATATCTATCTCTACATTGTCCTTAGTCTGCAATTCGGCAAGACATTTTCTTGCTCTGGGTTCACTACTGCAGCTGCTATCTTCTCCTGTTCTTTTAGGAATCTTTGAACTTGGCGGAGACAAGCTGTCGTCTGGTTTGAAAAGTAAGAGTTATTTTAGCGAAGGAAACTCGAACATTTCACCCATACGGCTGTTTCTTACATTTCTATTACTTTTCCAATATCATATTTTCGTTTATGTTGGATTAAGATTTAAAATGTCAAGCAAGACCTATAAACACTCATTGGGAATATATGCAAACTACAGTGTATCCACCATAACTTTTAAACAATATTTCAAAAAAAGGTTATCTACTGAGTTGCTTTAGTGTTTCTCTCGGGCGATTACGTTTTGACGACAAGGAAACGATTCAACGCTACACAAAGCAAACTAGGAAGAAGAACCCAACACTTGACAGGAAGCCGTGCTCAGTATTTGCCCAGATCAATTATCTAGGCATGGAGCCGTTAGAAAGGTCTGCTTATAGTCTACTAAGCGTGACTCATTCATGACAAGTATGTAAAAAGTCTTTCAGCTTATTACTTACCACTTGAAGGCGAGTTTTCTTTTCCGAATTTTCTCCTTAAAAAAGACTCACTAAAGTCTTTCAAAGGTTCGATTTTGAGTCGCCAGCTGCTTCTCGTAGTTGTCGGAGAAGTTGGATTCGAACCATCTGTAGGACGCGTCATGGCCGGTGCGTGTGCAGCATGCTTCGATCGACGAACTTTTATTTTCCCTATTTTAAAGGCTATAGGGAAATATCCAAACTCTGAAGGCCTTTTGAGATCCATGGAGCTTCTAGATTTGAAGTTCAATTCCAAATATGAAAAGAAACGACCCGAGAGACTTTGTTTACTTTTTCCTTTGGACGATACCTTTTCTGCCATGATAACATCGTGGATTATAAAGAGGTTTCCACGTTTCGCCTGTAAAATCATATCTTCATCTGATTCCAAAAAGCAATACTGTCCGATCCATTTCCTGAGATCCCGATACGTAACGCTGTGACGACTGATTACTCCCAAGCAAGGCAACACAGTTGTTGTTTTGATGCTCGCTTCGGCATTTTCAGGCGGATTTTTCGCGACTTGACCTTCTAAAACTGTTTTTTTTTTTGCATCCTCACCGAGAATACAAAGATCTTTCGGGTGTGTTTCGGGTAAAGAAATAAAAGAATCGTCCTCAAGGGGATTGGCAGCTGCAAAGTTATCGATTTCCCCAACGCATACGAATCTTGGAGAAGGCCTGCTAAACAATCCCAACGGTTTTTCATACCATTTTAATTCAAATGAATCTCCGTTTTTTAGAATCAAGAAATTCAGTGGTTGATATCGGTATATATCAGCAATCGTAGGGACAGGCAAGTAGTCCTTGAACTCGGACTTTACGTACTCCTTTACCAAAGTCCAGTCCGATGCCATTAATCAAGAAAAGTTCTTTGCTGTACGATATCTTAGCCCAAAAAGGCTCGAGAAGGAATTCAAGACGGTTGAAGTTCGAAAAATGCGCCAAAAACCGTGTGTTGATTTTCTGTACTATTTTCCTGGATCCAGCGGAAAACTTCATACACCAAGAAAATTCTTTTTATAATCATTTAAAAACATTCTCAGAAAATTTTCTTGGAGTTTTCGCTTGTCAAATTTGCTTATTCAAATCAGAAAAGCAAGACGAGAGTTTGATGTAAAATATATTCAAGGTCACTGCAGTGTCAGTTAGAAACAATGGGGGAATCCCCGAGCTGTCATCCACTGATCACTTTACTGATATTCACTGCGGAAAAGACAGACAACTCATAAAGTGCAGAGAGAACAGATTTGATATTCTTTAGTTTTACAATTAAGGATTTATCAAAGTAATAAGATGGTTCCCTACTACCAGAAAAATGAAGCTAGTGCGTACGCTACTATGTAATTACGCCATGATACAGGCAATTTGCGCCCTCGACGTGCGCGCGCATAAAAACCGCTGAATAAAATTCAGACTTTATGTAAATAAAATAAAATAAAATAAAATAAAATAAAATAAAATAAAATAAGATAAAATAAAATAAAATAAAATAAAATAAAATAAAATAAAATAAAATAAAATAAAATAAAATAAAATAAAATAAAATAAAATAAAATAAAATAAAATAAAATAAAATAAAATAAAATAAAATAAAATAAAATAAAATAAAATAAAATAAAATAAAATAAAATAAATGAGAATTAACAGAGTGTCTCTTCTTCCACTGGATTCCAATTGGAATTTAGATGTTGATTTTTTTTTGCGAAGGGAGGAAAACCAGAGAACAACCTTGGAAGCACACTGAGGAGAGAAACTACAAGCAACTATACTCACATACGACACCGAAGCTGGGAATCGAACCCCGGCTACGCCGCCCGAGCTTCCCTACAAGTAATATTCGCATTTCTAAGAGACGGCACTGGTATATAGAAGAAAACCTTTTTTTACTGTCGGCTTTTATGATATAAAAAATATGAAAATAATGATTTAAATATTATTCCCGTGACGCCCATTTGACCGGCCAGTCTCCTATACGCTCTTCCCAAGGAGAGCGCGTTGCGTGACCATACTAACAGCGGCTATGTAGGAGACTAATTCACCACGTGAAGACCACGCGGTTAATTTAAGATCGAGCTATAAATAATATGCCACGGAAAGAAAACAAAAGTATGCAAATGACGCAGACTACGTACTAAGTACAGCGATCATAGATTTAGTCTGTTAGATCAGGGAGGTGGGAGGGAGTACTCGCTTCCCAATAGCTCGATTGCTTTAAAATTAAGAAATCCTGAGACTTATAGTATTGTTGTTTACCAGACAATCAATAAATTTTCTTACCAAAGTGGAAATCGTATCGTTTTTAGCCAAAGAAGTTAGGCATATTTTGGCTTGTTCGTATAACAACAATGGCGCCTGTCTTCCAAGCACACATATTTCTTTCTAGTGTTCTCGCTTCCCAATAGCTCGATTGCTTTAAAATTAAGAAATCCTGAGACTTATGGTATTGTTGTTTACCAGACAATCAATAAATTTTCTTACCAGAGTGGAAATCATTTCTGACGCCGACTGTTTCTATGGTTACCGTATATGTTAATCAGATAACTACTCAAGTTTACGAAATACGATTATCGATGAAGCGTACGGAACATCAAGGTGTGAAAACGCGCTAATTTATTCAGTTTCATCTCCATCTCCCTCCCACCTCCCTGGTTAGATTTAGTCTGTTATATTTTAGCACAAACATTTCTATTTCTCTCTTTAGACTAGAGTAACTTGAGTATTTTGCAGAATTTTAAGTGGTGTTCTTGAAAATCCCAGCGCTAAAACTTCATCGTTCTTTTACTTTGCAGATTTCGATGTTTTATGTTTAGCCCACCACTCTTCGTAGGAGTAAGGCACATTAAAGTATCTCAGCTCTTCTAAGTGTAGGCTTACTGGGTATCCAGCATTTGACAACACTTTACCCACTCTAAATCCAATAGGAAAGCTACCCGGAACTCTTTAGGTCGGCTTAAATCAGCTTTGCTCTCTTCGTTATCTTTCTTGATAACTAACATCTCCGCCATTATTGCAGTATGTATTACATACAGATTTTGTTCTCCAACTAGGCCTACAACATCGGGTTTCAATCTTTCCACCTTGCAAATCCAATTCTGTAGATCTCCGTAACTGACTTTATGTTCTGAGATTGTCCCCAAACTGAATGTGACCTTCTTCTGACTTTTCTGCTGAATGTAACCGGCTGTGCGATAACCGCCTTCACGTTCGTTGCAGGCCCACAGCTTCCTTGAAGTAACTTCAGGCTTCGGCTTCGGCTTTGCCGAACAATTAGTATACGAAATATCGCCTTCGTTACCATAATAGTAGAATCTTGGATAACTAGAAGGATTGCTCTCTTCTGCTAGGCGCATGAAATTGAAAATTCTGTAATCCTCTATATCTCTAGAAGGCACAGGAATATAAGTGGGAAATTCTTTTACCACGACGTCCACCACATCTTGCCAATTGAAGGAACACATTAGACTGAAGTATATAGGAAAAATCCGGCTTCAAATTTTATCGAACGCTGAAACAACCTTTGGGCTGATCATCATCAAAACCAAAGAGCGGTTAACTTATTTACGAAATGGAGGTCTGGGTACGAGACTGACGTATTTGAAGCCGGAAGTACGAATTGCGCACATGATGACCTTGATTTAATAAGTCTTTACTCGTGCCCAGGCCTTTGGCCGGCACGAGTCTGAAAATGCAGCGCGTATTTTTTTTCTTCTGAATTTCCACGTCAGAAAAGTGCAATCGAGAAGGACTGGGAATAGTATCGCAGCAGTTACCCGAGGTGAAGGCAGGCATTATGACTACCAGGAGGCTTTGTTTTTGCTTCATCGAGGATAAACACAAGTTCTAGACACTGTTTACAATATAATCAAGAATATTTCAACCATCAAAGCTTAACCAGGATCCAAACTGCTTCTTCTTACTCATACCTGCTGTAACGAATCCCGAATTTCGGGTTCTTTATTTACCGAAGTGGGGAAGGCACTAAAATTGATCGGTGCTTTGCGACTAAACTAAGTTAGCGAGTTTGAACTCAACTCTGAACTGATTTACAAGCCTGAATGTCCTATATTCATACTAGTTTTAAGCTATTTCTAGAAAACAAATAATTGTGAAATAATTCACGCAAAATATACGCGAGTTTACATCAAAAATGCGCAATAATCAAGACATAAATAATCGTACTGTAAAAAGTACACGGCGTGTATCACACAAACCCTTTATTTTGGACCCCTGTTTAAACTATCTCTTACAAACTCCGAGGTATTAACCACATACATGAAACTCTGATATGAATATACGCTAAATAACGGTGCGGTGTGTTGCTTAGACTGCGAACAGTCCCTCTATTTTCATTGGTCCGTATTCGTGTCTTAGTCGTGTTTTGGTTGGTTTGTCCTCTGGGGAGGGGATTGGGGATTGGAAGGACGAAAGAAAAATAGAGGGACTGCCGACTTAACACTACGCGAAGCGTGTTGTAATTTTCCGTTGCACCAACAACGTAAAATTCTGATTGGTCGATCACACAAAAGGTAAAATCAGAAACTTGAAAATTCCCCACACAAATAGAAGTGCATCCACTTCTGCACCAGTATAGCTATCAAAATTATAGGTCATCAAAACCAATCTAACCAAACAGCCACTCTATCCCCTAGAGCACGAGTCAACCCTGGTAACAGGGTCTCGTTTATTATAAATTGTATATATGCACCATTATAGAATATTATAAATAACTATTTACTATAAATTATGAATGATATTATTGGAAAGCCTTAGATATTTCTCAGAAACTGCAGCTACAATAAGATTATATATAATAATAGAAGGATGGAGAATCAGTGAAAGGATGGACGGATGTTGGAAGAGAAGGAAGAAGGAAAAAAGGAAGAAAGGAAATATGGGAAAGGAAGGAAGGAAATGAGGAGGGAAGAAAGAAAGAAGGAAAGAAAGAAAGAAAGAAAGAAAGAAAGAAAGAAAGCAGGATTTTTTTAGCAACTGGATAACAAGTTCTTTTGAGAGAAAAGCTCATATATAGGTGCATCGGTTATTCAGAACTATTTACCAACTTAACTTTGCAATTGCTACCCAGATTTCTGGCTTTCTTTTTCCTTCCTCAGTAGGAATTTTTTCATAACCACACATAATAAATAGGGCTGAAAAACGAGCCAGCGGTTGGTGGTCAAATCGCGGGCTCACCTAGCTTTCAAATAAAATATCAAAACCATCTACAAAAGTGCAAAAGTTAAGCCCATTTCTAAAAAATTATGAAAAATTTCAATTTGGATATATTAATTGATGACTAAGACATGTTTTTATCGTATGTAGACTTTTTCTAGTCTGTACAAACGCGCTATTTACCGAAAACCACGACCAATTTACGTAAAAAATGTTCATTAATTAACCAATTAACCTTACAATTGCTACCCAGATTTCTAGCTTTCTTTTTCATTCAGAAACCACTGTACCAAATGGCTAAGTGCAGCAACTGTTATTTGTTAAAGCACATCGGTTATTCTTTCACGATTACTTGCAGCATAATAATTTATGGCGAGTTTTTCTGTTTTCTTCATCAGAATTTTGTTTACCTTCAATATAAAGTAAAACTGATATTATTGAACGATCGTTTTGAGCCCACGAGTGTGCCCTTCTCAAAACCTCTGAATTAACACAAAATTTAAACATAAATCAGGAATCTCAGATAAGGCCGCCACTTCATTATCATATCTTTTTAAATTCATGTTTTAGTTGACCACTACATTAAAATTATAGATTAGAATGACAACAACAAAATTAGAAAGCTTGAGACAAAAATATTAAATTCTTGAGAAGTTATGAGAATTTTAAAACGTGAAAAACACCACAACGAGGCTACAAGGAAACAGATCACTGAACACTTACAAATCTCTGTAATTTTGATTCCAAATAGCTTCACTTGAATTCTATTTATTGCAATAAAACTTTCCAAAAATACATATTCCTGCTTGCTCTTTCTAATGCTGGTGCTTGTTTTTTAAGATTAGGTTTTTTTCCAGAAAGTCAATGGCGGCCATATTGAGATTGGGTCTGTACTCTAATGGCAACAAATCTAGTCTTTCCAAGCGTTCTGGATAAGTTAAGCCTAAGTTAGTCCTCAAAACAAACGTTGTAGCTACTTTTCAATTGCTTTAATTTGACCTCTTATGTAAGGAGATTATACTTGCGTTGATATTTCAACATTTTATGAGGTATCCATTTACAGTTTGAACTTCAAGTGGGCAAAACCCTCAAAATTTTAACGCGACTATAGAATTTTTTTTGCGGAATTTCCGAAAGAGTAACTTTTGACAAAGCTTGAAAAAAAAACCAGAGTAATACTAAACTCATAGAATGAGTTCAAAATTGGTGAAACAGGATAGAAAAGAAAAGAAATTCGTGTACTCTCAACCTCAATGGCCCGAGCTGACAGTGTAATACTAAACTCATAGAAAGGAATTTAAAATTGGCTTACCATTTTCAGTTTCTGCTGGTCTTTCACAAGTGCTTGTATCTGTGTAAGAAAGAGTATATAAAAAAGAAACTTTTGACAAAGCTTGAAAAAACAGATTAATACTAAACTCATAGATGTGATAAAAAGGTAAATTTTACACCGTAAAAAATAAGAAAGATCACTTACTGACGTTTCGGATGCTAGTCCTTCGTCGGAGTAAATGAGAGAATTAAACTCATAGAATTCAAAATTGGCGAAACAGGATAGAAAAGAAATGAAATTCGTGTACTCTCAACCTCAATGGCCCGAACTAACAGTGTAATATTAAACTCATAGAAAGGAATTTAAAATTGGCTTACCATTTTCAGTTTCTGCTGGTCTTTCACAAGTGCTTGTATCTGTGTAAGAAAGAGTATATAAAAAAGAAACTTTTGACAAAGCTTGAAAAAACAGATTAATACTAAACTCATAGATGTGATAAAAAGGTAAATTTTACACCGTAAAAAATAAGAAAGATCACTTACTGACGTTTCGGATGCTAGTCCTTCGTCGGAGTAAATGAGAGAATTAAACTCATAGAATTCAAAATTGGCGAAACAGGATAGAAAAGAAATGAAATTCGTGTACTCTCAACCTCAATGGCCCGAACTAACAGTGTAATACTAAACTCATAAAAAGGAATTTAAAATTGGCTTACCATTTTCAGACTCTGATGGTGTTTCATAAGTGTTTATATCTGTGTAAGAAAGAGTATATAAAAAAGAAACTTTTGACAAAGCTTGAAAAAACAGATTAATACTAAACTCATAGAATGGAATTTAAAATTATATAATGGAGAATTTGACTTTAGTCGAAATTTGACACCTCCAGTGTTGATAAAAATCGTATCCCCACTGGTGGGAGTGGGATATTAATCTTATCTTTTTTTATCACACTTTATTATACAAGTGTGACGTAAATTTACCAAATAAGGAATAGAGAACTAAGCAAATATAAGGGCGTATTATATATGTTGAAAACCGGTTTGCCGTATTCGCAGCTTTTTATTGGGTTTTTCGAAGTGTAAGAAAGGAATAAACACTGGGACAAAAAGCAGTTGTATAATAAATCCCTTATTAGATATTTTCTTGTGTATTACGGGCTGACATTTTAATCGTTGCTCGTATCTTGCCTTGCCTAATGGCTCGGCAAAATACGTACGTAACTCGTAAAATATCAGCCCGTAATACACAAGAAAATATCTATTTTGTGGTATCTATTTTATATAATAAATAGAGGATATTACATGGGCGCGCGGAGATACGAATTTTATCTTCGAGTGTTGAAAATAACATGTTATTTTCACATGTGAAAATATCAAATTTTTGAAATAGAGAAATATAGGTATTTAATTGATAATCATATATAATAAAGGGTAATACTAAACTCATAGAAAGGAATTTAAAATTGGCTTACCATATTCAGACTTTGCTGTTTCATAATACTTTCTATTTGCGTAAGGAACGTAGAAGTATCGACGCTTTTCTAGCTTCAGATAACCAACACTGCTCGTTCCTGGCTGGACTTGGCGAGGTCTCAATTTACCAACTTTATACCCAATAACAAACATACCGAAATCTTCGGGTCGACTTAAATTAGGAGCGGATCTTGACCACCTCACTTTGCCCTTGACTGTAACGAGCGTAGAAATTCCTCCAGAGTATTCAGCCTCCTCTTTTTCACCTGCAAAAGCGAGTTTCTCTGCCATGATGACGTCATGTATTATCAAAAGGTTTCCCTCTCCAGCTTTATTGATGAAATCAGATTCAAAAACAAGCTTCTTTAACCAGGCATTAAGCACTCCATAATCGACTTTTCGTTTGGTAATCGTTCCTAAAGAAGTTGGAGGACTCGCACTCTGTTGCCCAACCTCGCCAGCAACATTTTTGTTTACTGTAGCAGCAACGGTTGTAGAACTTTCATTTTTTCTTTCGTCATTATTGCATAGCTTTTCTGAATGAATTTTAGGCTCGGCAACATCTCTCTTTTTCGATTTTGGCTTGAATACATCTCTACCAATGGGATCGAATGGTGGTTGTTGTGTGGAGACAAAGCTTGAAAAATACTGTGCCCACGACTGCTGTTTTGGATTTTGATCCTTCTTCAACGACAGGAAGGTCAATAACTTGTAGTTTTCCGCATCTCCAAGAGAAGGCACTGGTATATATGAAGGGAAATCCTTTGCTACTATACCCGTTACGGATTTCCAGTCGGCTTGCAAGAACATGAAGAACCAGTTTCCTTGCTACGCAAGATAGTACTGAAGTTAGTCGTTCAGAAATAAAGCAAATTTGCAACGCAGGGGCGTGATGATATAACGAGAATGGTTCTTGAATAATTATTCCTTTTTCGAGTATTGCGAGTTTTTCCAAGAATAGAGAAAACTATTTACCCTTAAGCCATTTGTTAGCAAACAATGACTTTACTTAAAGCATTCTGATTGGATGAAAAGTCATTGTTCCTCGTCTGTTTAACTCATGGATACTCGAAGGGGTCTGAAATGCAAATGTGTCACTCACTCACTATAGACGGATCTTTGGTGACGTCAATGTTTACATTTTGCTTCATTAGCAAATGGATTTCACTTTTTAGCCAAATTCACACCAAAACTGTTTTGAATATCGAAAGAGCATGATACAATTAGCTTATTTTTAGGATTTCAGCTTGACACATGAAATAGATTTTGCGTGAAGCGGGTTTTAAAATCTCTAAATTTTACAGAGAATGTATGGGCTCATTAGCATTTTTGCCACCCAGTAACCTCGGAAACTGATATCTCGGAAAGTATTGCATGTAAAGAGCTAAAAATTTCGTAGATTGCTTATATCAATGAGATCGTTTAAGTTTTGGGTTCAGTTTCTATTTTTCTTAACGTTAAAGCTTATGCTAATGAGCAAAGTATCGTAAACAAATGTTCGCCTATAGCGTTAGCACAGGCGAACCACTCTAATAAATGAAGGAAAATATGAATATGTATTTGATTCTTTGTCTTTTTTCTACGCGCGCTGTTGTTTTTTGACATCATCCCTACCCCCCCTCAGTAGGAATTTTTTCATAACCACATATAATAAATAGGGCTGAAAAACGAGCCAGCGGTTGGTGGTCAAATCGCGGGCTCACCTAGCTTTCAAGTAAAATGCCAAAACCATCTACAAAAGTGCAAAAGTTAAGCCCATTTCTAAAAAGTTAAGAAAAATTTCCATATAGATATATTAATTGATGACTAAGACATGTTTTTATCGTATGTAGACTTTTTCTAGTCTTTGTACAAACGCACTATTTACAGAAAACCTCTACCAATTTACGTAAAAAATGTTTATTAATTAACCAATTAACCTTGCAATTGCTACCCAGATTTCTAGCTTTCTTTTTCATTCAGAAACCACTGTACCAAATGGCTAAGTGCAGCAACTGTTATTTGTTAAAAAGCCACTCTGTGGATTCCACTGTTAATTCGCATTTTTTTTTTTTTCTTTCACGAAGGGAAATCGTATGCTACTCTGTCCTTTACGGATTTCCAGTCGACGCGCAAGAAAGTTTGAAGTTAGTCGTTCAGAATTGTGCCACATTCACGACGCAGTGGCGTAATGATGCAACAAGAAACGCACCCAAATGGCGAGACGGCTCTTGAATAATTATTCTCGTATTTCCTCAAATGTTACCAGTTTTTCCAAGAAATAAAGGAAAAAACACTGCAAGCAGAAAATATAATATCATTTATATGAGCCCAACTCGTTTATATATATATATAATATATATTTCTTTATTAATCCATTTTTATCTTTTAGACAAATGGGCTACAAATGTAATAAAATTTATATAACAATTATGACATTAACGACGACAAACACTGTGAGAGCTCATCATCATGATTTATGTGTCTTGACTTGAATTTAAATGAGGACACTCACAGTGTGCGACATAACATCATTAAAGCGCAGACTTCGTTTGACTTTCGTTTGTTGTAAAGCTCAATATACACCCGTCTCGTAACTATGACATTGCCGTGTTCAAGCATTATGATTAGATGAGCCAAGAGAGCATAAATAAGAGGACGTGTTTTCGTCGATTTTTCTCACTTTTTTTCGACAAAATCTATCAAATAAAGCAAAAAAATCAGGATTGGCTATGTTCTGTTCTCTGATAAAACACGACTGAGGCTGTTGAACACTCAAAAAGACGCGAAATTCATGTTTTTCCAAAAAAACTCTTTACGAGCTTCCGCTACTTCAAGGTTTGGATGAAGCACACAATTTTTGACGCACTGGAGTAGGCTGAGGCGAAAATTGACTTTATGCGAATGCTAAAAATGGAGCAATTGTGCAATGTGATTGGTCCAAAGGTTGTCTATAATTGAATACTTTGACCATGGCCGGTGTACCATATCTTATTAAATCACAGTCATATCAAAACCAATGTATCCGAACAGGATACATGCCACATCACGGCAAATGAGTTCTTCACAGTCAAACGAGCTCAGATCTACTCTATGTCAGTATAAACTAGAAAAACTTTAGAAAAAAATCTTTATTTCAAAAAATTATTTGATCTGTCTATGGTGTGAATCTATTGACAGCAAATGTAAAGACATCAGTTAAGTGTTCATTGAACCATTTACTTATCTTCAATAAATCATTAATTATTGATACAGATTGACATTAATATTATCAAAGTCTGAATTGACATGGATTACAAAGTGCATGAATCTACCATTACATTTTTTTCGTACTAAAGTAGCGGACCCAGGATTTAAAAAAAGGGGGGGTTCCAAAATAGCCGCCACGTAGAAAAAGCTGGTGCGATCGACTTCAAAAAGGGGGGTTCCAATTTTATGCTACTGAGCGTAAAGAACTGAATAGGTTTCTAAAGATCTCACGAAGGGGGGTTCAATGGAACCCATGAAACCACACTGGATCCGCCACTGGATATGCACTGTAAGGCCACATAACAATATGTTTGGTATTTTATAAGTAGAGAATAACATATGGATACATTGATTAGTAAAGTGATTTCCGTGATCGGCCACGCGAATAATTTCAATTTTCATCGTTCTTATCATCTTATCTTTCATCGTTCAAGACTTTCATCCAAGTCTAACATCTGATGTAAAATTCAGATTCATTGAGGTAAAGTAAGAGTATGTAAAAGCGAATTTAAAAAGGGAAGTGTGACTCAAAAATAACTCCTTGGAGCCACCCTAAAAATGTCACTGAAAACACTGAAGACAGGAGGTTACTGAAAACTGATATCTAGTAAAAAACGAAACTATGCAAATGTGTGAACTACAGCGATCAACTGTCTCTTTAGATATTAAGAATGTGCTACTGTTTTACCTTTATAAACGGTATCCACCCGGCCGTTCTTTGTAATCCATATTGAACAATCTCATCTCTTCTAACTTTAGGCGAAAGACAGGTCTATCTTTACTTCCAATATTATTTACCATTACTTTTCCAACTTTGAAGCCAATAGGAAAGCCACCGAACTCTTTAGATCGGTTTAAGCTTAGATTACCCACAGCGGTAAGGACTTTGTCTTTGACATCGTTTCCTTCTTTGATAATTAGCGCTTCCGCCATTATTGCAGTATGTATTATAAAAAGCTGGTCCTCTTTAGCTAAGTTCAACACTTCACTTCTTAAAGCCTTCGGCTTATATAGCCAACTCTCTAGATGTCCGTAACTGACTTTTTCTTCAGAGATCGTCCCCAAACTGAATGTAATATCCTTGGAACTGCCTCCAGAATCAACTACTCTTGTGCTTGTTTCAGATCTTTTTATCACATATTCGTTAGAAGCCCACAGCTTCTTTGAAGTAGCTACAGGCTTCGAAGTCGAAGCGGAAGCCGTCCAAGTCAACATATCGCCTTTGTTACCATAATAGTAGAATTTTGGATAACCAGCATCTGCCCGCGTCCATTTAGTTGGGTACAGGAAATTGAAAATTCTGTAACCCTCTACATCTGTAGAAGGCACAGGAATATAATTGGGAAATTCCTTTACCATGTGTCCAAGTATTCTGATCGGATGAACAGTGATCTCGTGCTATGTGATTGGTCCAAAGGTTATCTATAATTTATCCGTGCTGGTGCCACGTATCTTTTTCGAGCACCATTATATCAAAACCATATCAAAACTATATTGTATCCAATCAGAATTCTGGCAGGTGGTACCGGCACGGTCACGGCACGGCAGGTAAATTTTTCACAGAAACGCGATCTGCTCTTAAGAAAACTACAGACGGTTCAAAAACTTTAGAAACAAAAGCTTTATTCCAAAAGTTCTTTGATTTTTCTATTAATGATTCTATTTCATTTGACAGCGGCTTCAGTTATAGATATTAGTCAAGTACATGATGGCAATCAACTACGGCGTGCTCATTGAACCGTTACTAATCTTCGATAAATCATTAAATATTATTGATACAAATTGACATGAATATTTTCTAACTGAATCAATAAGGATTACAAAGTGCATGCATCTCTCATTACAATTTTCTTACTAGGTCTAGATCAACGCGCATGCCCTCTAAGGTCATATAACAACACATTTGCTGTTTGATAAAAATAAAATATGGATATAAGTAAAGCGATTCCCGTGATCGACCACGCGGAATAATTTGAATTTTAGATCTTAAAAAATGTCACAGAAAGGTCACTAAAAATATCCAAACATACCTATACAAAAGACAACAGCGACAAAAGAAAGCTTTCTTTGTAGCTTTCTTTATACTAGCAGAAATTAGCTACCAAGTTACAACTCAAAAAAAGTGTATGGAATATTTTGACTTTGCAGAATTTTATGTGGTGTTCTTGAAAACTGACTCCAGTGCTAACACTTTATCGTTCTTTTACTTTGCAGATGTTGACGCTGCATGTTTAGCCCACCACTCTTTGCAGGTGTAAGGGATATTAAAGTATCTCAGCTCTTCTAAGTCTAGGCTAAAATATGGGGTTCCAACATTATTTGCCAACACTTTACCCACTCTAAATCCAATTTAGGTCGGCTTAAATCAGCTTTGCTCTCCTCATTTCCTTCCTTGATGACAAACTTCTCCGCCATTATTGCAGTATGTATTACATACAGATTTTGTTCTCCAACTAGGCCTTCAACATCGGATTTTAAACTCCCCACCTTGCAAATCCAATTCTGTAGATCTCCGTGACTAACTTTATTTTCTGAGATTGTCCCCAAACTGAATGTGACCTTCCTGGAACCGGCTCTGCGATAGCCACCTTTACGTTCGTTACAGGCCCACAGCTTCCTTGAAGTAACTTCAGGCTTCGGCTTCGGCTTTGCCGAACAATTAGTATACGAAATATCGCCTTCGTTACCATAATAGTAGAATCTTGGATAACTAGAAGGGTTTCTCTCTTCTGCTAGGCGCATGAAATTGAAAATTCTGTAATCCTCTACATCTCTAGAAGGCACAGGAATATACGTGGGAAATTCCTTTACCACCACGTCCACCACCGCTTGCCAATCAAAGGAAGACATTGGACTGAAGCCTAGGAAAAATCTTCAAATTTTATCGAACGCTATTCAAAATAACCTCTGGGTTGATCAAAGTCAAGGAGTGACTAGCTAGACGTACGTTTTTGCAGTATCGTTACCAGTGCTTCTCGGTTTCGTACCTCACAAAATCGAGGAGGCCTGGGTACGAGACTGATCACCCCGACGTTGGAGAATGACGTATTTGAAGCCCGAAACATGAATTGCGAATGCGTATTTTATTATTGCACCATCAGCATTAAACAGTGCTGACTTTTAAGTAATTTTGGTCTATTTTAATTTGAAAAGTCATTTATTATGAATGCATTTATTGGAAAGACTGAGATATTTCTCAGAATCTGTAGCTACAATGAAACTCTAGATAGTAATGGAAGAATAGAGGGTAGAGAGAAAGGATGGACGATGGAAGAGAACGAAGAAGAAAAATGAAGGAAGGAAATAAGGAAAAGGAAGAAAGAAACAACAACAACAACAACAAAAAAGAAAGAAAAGGAAAAAAAACAAAGAAAGAAAAGAAAAAATAATGAAAAAATATTTCTCAGAATCTGTAGCTACAATGAAACTCTAGATAGTAATGGAAGAATAGAGGATAGAGAGAAAGGATGGATGATGGAAGAGAACGAAGAGGTAAATGAAGGAAGGAAATACAACAACAACAAAAAAAACAAAAAAAACAAAGAAAGAAAAGAAAAAATAATGAAAAAATGACAACTATTAAGAGAACTGCTAGAAAATTACAAAATATGGAAATGTTTACAGGGTATCTAGACTGGTATTCTCACCATCTTATTTGAGTTTAATCAGTTCACGAGTAGCAAATCTTCTCAAGCTGTTGAAATCAACATCAAGATGCTTTCTCCAAAACCGACGGTCTCGACCCCAGACTTCTGCAGGATAACACGGACTACTGATACCGTGAAAGATTCTTGCAACAGCGCGGCCTGTGAAAGACTGGTCGTGATGAATACCAGTCAAAACTCTAATGTCACGTGCCAGGAGGTCCCAGTTCACGTGCTCATCACATGGATTTTCGGTTTCCAATGCGTCATTTTCCCGCCTTTTCTTCAGGTTCTCCAGTTCGCTTTGCGTAGCGTTGTTTAGATCGTCAAAGTAAGCTTTGATCATGGTTTTGAGTTCTTGGTCGCTTTCTTGGTCAATGTTCTCAGAGCACTGCCAGTATTCGCTACAAGAGACTTTCTTGAGTGAAGAGTGCAACTTGTTGAGTTGTTTTAGTTGAGTTCCTTCTTCAGCTTGTATACGATCGTCAAGAAAGTCGCATACTTGATCCCTTTCCTCGTTACACAAGTCACCAGGAGCGCGCACGTGCATGGAATTATCCTCAAACTCCACTAGAATGCCTGACTGGCCAGATGAACTTAACTTCGTGTCAGGCGCGAGGGAGGAATTCCACTGCAACGCCCTCAGCTCCCTAAACACCGGATCCAAATCCCAACCCATTTTGTCTGCAATCTCCACGACTGGAAATGAAAGCGAGCTTTGCTTTTTGAACTTGGTTTCTTTTTTCTCGCAGTAAGCAACTGCTGCTGCTATTGGTGGAATTCTCTTGGCCACAGCTCTCAAATGCGCATGCCCGCCGTAGAACTTCACCGTGCACGTGCCTTTGACAGGCCGCAGTACTTCAAGCCAGCGGTTTGGGTGCAGTTCCAGATAACAAAGTAAAGTAGCAATGCTCTCCTCGGGCATGTCTAGTTGTTGAACCGCTGACTCGGTTGCTATAGCAACTTCATGTCCTCCGCATGCTCGAATGCCAGGCTTTTTGTGAAACTCTTCTTTATCACCCTCGCTCGTTTCAACCCCCGTTTTAATGGAATTACATGGAATGCTCACCGCAGATTCACCAACTTCTTTAATTTCTTCCGAAGTATAATTTTCCGCGTTTTCTTGGTTTTCAAGAGATTTGTTTTCTGAAGATTCAGATTCCAAATCTCTGGAGTGTTTTTCATTATCTCCATGGCAACAAGACTCGGATGTTTCGGACGGCTTTTCGACCCCGCCCTCCACGTCTGATGTCTTGTCGCGCATTTCTTCTTCAGTGATTTGACTTAAAATATCATCACTTACAAATTCGTCGTCTTCATTCGTTTCATCGCATTCTTGTCCGGTTTCTCGTCTGAGCTTTTCCCGCTCTTTCTGTGCGCGAAGGAGTTCCTTACACTCGCATCGAGGAAACACTTTCTTGACCAGTTTCTTAATGATGATTCTGTCTACGGTGTTGGAGTGGATATGGCGCCTTAACTCGCACATGTCTTTGCCCTGTAAAACACAAGATAGTTATTAACATTTGAATACATAGATAGTATCGTACCAATAGTCCCCTTCACAGTTCCCTGCGCCATCTTGAAAAGTAGCCGTGCCTTTGCCTCGAAGCCAGACGAACGGTGACCTTGCACTGATAGAAACATGCGAATTGTCCAAGGTGTTAAAAAAGGCCACTATCATTGCAAGGTCACCTTATGTTTGGATTCGATGCCAACGTCTGACTAGGCTAAATGATTCTTGGGGTGCATGTTACATAGCCATCAAAGACGTCCATAGCCATACATAGCACATCATAGCCGCCATGTTGGTTGACGATAACAAAGAATTCCTTATTAGCTTCTATAGCTAGATCAACCAGTATGACGGCTGATTTTTATTTATATCCCAAGGAATTTTGAGTCATGTGGTTGCACCCCAAGAATAGACTCCTTGCAGCACGTCGGAATGCAGCTCAATTGGAGGACAAAACAATAGGTTTCCATTTCTCAGGAGATTGAATTTTTTCATTTTGTGCTCCAAATTGAGCTGCTATGACGTCACGTGCAATTCGTACGTCCATACAAACAAACACTAAGTTGATGTACTAACCTCTCGATCAAGGAAGACATGGCAGTGCGAGGGTAACCCATCTCTACCAGCACGTCCAATCTCCTGCACGTAACTCTCAAAACTCTTGGGCATATTGTAGTGTATAATGGCGCGGACATCAGATTTATCCAGGCCCATACCAAATGCTACTGTTGCTACAACTAATCTCAGTTCCCCAGACATGAAGCGCTTCTGTACACGGCGTCTTTGTGCTGCTGACATACCAGCGTGGTAGCTCTCAGCCTCCCATGTTAGAGGTGCTTTGCGAACGCTCTTTTTCCTGCGGGAGTGAAAGTTATAAGAAAAAGTTATGAAAAATCAACATAATCGTGTTGCCGTCATAATCATGTTGCTGTCATAATCATGTTGCCGTCATAATCATGTTGCTGTCATAATCATGTTGCTGTCATAATCATGTTGTCATCATAATCGTGTTGCCGTCATAATCATGTTGCTGTCATAATCATGTTGCTGTCATAATCATGTTGCTGTCATAATCATGTTGTCGTCATAATCATGTTGCCGTCATAATCATGTTGCTGTCATAATCATGTTGCCGTCATAATCATGTTCCTGTCATAATCATGTTGCCGTCATAATCATGTTGCTGTCATAATCATGTTGCTGTCATAATCATGTTGCTGTCATAATCATGTTGCCGTCATAATCATGTTGCTGTCATAATCATGTTGTCATCATAATCATGTTGCCGTCATAATCATGTTGCCGTCATAATCATGTTGCCGTCATAATCATGTTGCTGTCATAATCATGTTGCTGTCATAATCATGTTGCTGTCATAATCATGTTGCTGTCATAATCATGTTGCCGTCATAATCATGTTGTCATCATAATCGTGTTGCCGTCATAATCATGTTGCTGTCATAATCATGTTGCTGTCATAATCATGTTGTCATCATAATCGTGTTGCCGTCATAATCATGTTGCCGTCATAATCATGTTGCCGTCATAATCATGTTGCTGTCATAATCATGTTGCTGTCATAATCATGTTGTCATCATAATCGTGTTGCCGTCATAATCATGTTGCTGTCATAATCATGTTGCTGTCATAATCATGTTGCTGTCATAATCATGTTGTCGTCATAATCATGTTGCCGTCATAATCATGTTGCTGTCATAATCATGTTGCCGTCATAATCATGTTCCTGTCATAATCATGTTGCCGTCATAATCATGTTGCTGTCATAATCATGTTGCTGTCATAATCATGTTGCTGTCATAATCATGTTGCCGTCATAATCATGTTGCCGTCATAATCATGTTGCCGTCATAATCATGTTGCCGTCATAATCATGTTGCCGTCATAATCATGTTGCCGTCATAATCATGTTGCCGTCATAATCATGTTGTCATCATAATCATGTTGTCATCATAATCATGTTGCTGTCATAATCATGTTGTCATCATAATCATTTTTGCAGTCATAATCATGTTGTCATCATAATCATGTTGCCGTCATAATCATGTTGCCGTCATAATCATGTTGTCGTCATAATCATGTTGTCGTCATAATCATGTTGTCATCATAATCATGTTGCCGTCATAATCATGTTGCTGTCATAATCATGTTGCTGTCATAATCATGTTGCCATCATAATCATGTTGTCATCATAATCATGTTGCCGTCATAATCATGTTGCTGTCATAATCATGTTGCTGTCATAATCATGTTGCTGTCATAATCATGTTGCCGTCATAATCATGTTGTCATCATAATCATGTTGCCATCATAATCATGTTGCTGTCATAATCATGTTGCTGTCATAATCATGTTGCCGTCATAATCATGTTGCTGTCATAATCATGTTGCTGTCATAATCATGTTGCCGTCATAATCATGTTGCCGTCATAATCATGTTGTCATCATAATCATGTTGCCATCATAATCATGTTGTCGTCATAATCATGTTGTCGTCATAATCATGTTGTCGTCATAATCATGTTACTGTCATAATCATGTTGCCGTCATAATCATGTTGCCGTCATAATCATGTTGTCATCATAATCATGTTGTCATCATAATCATGTTGCCCTTATAATTATGTTGCCGTCATAATCATGTTGTCATGCGCACAATATTGCAGGTAATGTTGCTGAAGTAGGATCTTCCCAAGATGAACGTGTTTCTTCTTCTATTTTTCCTGTCCTTAGTTTCTTCACTTCAGGTATTTTAATATCCTCATTCATATCTTTCTCAGCTTTCCTTTTCTTCTCCTTGCGATCATTTTGATTTTCGCTCGTTTTGACTTCAATTTCTCCATTCACTTCACTATTTCTTTTAACTTCCTTTTCACTTACGGAAGAAGAAACTACTTCCTCGGCTCCTGTTTGGTTTGTACGAGAAGATTTAGGAACTCCACTGGAGGCAAGTCCATTGTTCACAATGTTTTCAATACTTATTTCTGGCATCTCTACATCAACTTCTGAATTCAAACATATCTCATTCTTCTTTTCAATATTTCTACTTGATTCAGAACTCCTGTTTAAAGATGTTATCTCTCTCTGGGAATTTTTTCCTTCTTTTTCTATCCCATTTTCGCTTTGGTTATTTCTTTCTTTTGGAGAATATTTTTCAACAGTTTGTTCTTTCTCTTTGTTCTGTCTCTCAAACATGATTTCCATAGCATGTTATGACTTCAAATCTTTCGCTAATCGTGCTAAGACAAACCTGATTTAATATTTTTTCTAATTAATCGATGAGATATGTTAAACCACACATAATTTTACAAGTCTAAAAGAGTAATCTTGACATGAACTTCAGCAGTGGGAGTCCGACAATCGCATCTATTCAGCGAGTGTGTTGATTATTCTGTTGATTGATAAGCTTAATGACATCAAGTAAGACTAAAAAAAGTTTTTTCATGCATGTATTTTATAGATTGGAAATTTTCTGGTGGTTCCGTTGGTTCCGCCGGTTCCGCCGGTTCCGTTGGTTCCGTGATTTAGTGATGCCGCCCACTACAAGGGTTTCCGACGGCGTTAGGGGCACGCAGTTGAGAAAAGCTTGGTCGATTGAAGTAAAACTGTGAGTCATGGTCAAATGAAGACCGTTCCACAACTGTGTTGGTGATAGAGTCACTAGAAGAAGTAAAAGCAGTAGGATTTGCATTGTCGTCTGAAAAGTGCAGTGATTTAGAAGCTTTGCAAATTGTCCTTCCTTCAGTACTGGTAGAAGAAAAGTGTGAAGACGGCGATAGAAGCGAACTTCGTATCAGTGTCGCTTCTTCTTCTTGCTTGTCGTCTGACCGTAATAATCTCTTGGCCCTCACTCGTTTCCTCTCAAATTTTTCTCTTATTTCTTCCTTGATCCTGTGATATTTCTCCAAGGCTCCCTTGAATTTCAAAAGCTGTTTGTAACAGATTTCTTTGCAAATGAACAAATCGTCACTATCAGAATATTTCTTCACATCAACGTTAACGATCGCAGATTTAATCAGACCAGGAATATCGTAAGAACTTTTGCCAAAAACAAATATTTTGTTATTCTTGATAACAGCTGCCGAACAAATAAAACAATTTTCTCCACTATTGACCACTTTCTTAGGTGTTTCATTCATTGTTTTGAATGCTAGCGAAAAGCCGGCGGCTCATTGTTTATTATATTTGGCGGGAAATCAACAGGGCGGCCTAGGCGCCTGTCATGGGCCTGTCTCCTGATTGGCTTAAATCAAACAATTGGAATGGAATGTCTGGCTACAGTAAGCAGCCGTTAGTGGGGAGGGATTTGAGACCGACACTAAAAACGGCTGCAAAGGAGACTACATAAAGTGCAGAGAGAGCAGATTTGATATTGTTTAGTTTTACAATTTAGGATTTATTAAAGTAATACGATGGTTGTCTACTATAGAAAAATGAAGCTACTGCACACGCTACTAAGCAACTACGCCATAATGCAGGCAGTTTGCGCCCTCGACGTGCACGCGCATAAAAACCGCTGAATAAAATTCAGACTTTATGTAAATAAAATAAAATAAAATAAAATAAAATAAAATAAAATAAAATAAAATAAAATAAAATAAAATAAAATAAAATAAAATAAAATAAAATAAAATAAAATAAAATAAAATAAAATAAAATAAAATAAAATAAAATAAAATAAAATAAAATAAAATAAAATAAAATAAAATAAAATAAAATAAAATAAAATAAAATAAAATAAAATAAAATAAAATAAAATAAAATAAAATAAAATAAAATAGATGAGAATTAACAGTGGATTTCACAGAGTGTCTCTTCTTCCACTGGATTCCAATTGGAATTTAGAAGTTGATTTTTTTTGCGAAGGGAGGAAAACCAGAGAACAACCTTGGAAGCACACTGAGGAGAGAAACTACAAACAACTATACTCACATGACACCGAAGCCGGGAATCGAACCCCGGCTACGCCGCCCAAGCTTCCCTATAAGTAACTTTCGTATTTCTAAGAGAAGGCACTGGTATATATGAAGAACTGTCAGTTACGGCTTTTATGGTATAAAAAATATGGAAATAATGATTTGAATATTATTCCCGTGACGCCCATTTGACCGGCTAGTCTCCTATACGCTCTTCCCAAGGAGAGCGCGTTGCGTGACCACACTAACAGCGGCTATGTAGGAGACTGATTAATTTAAGATCGAGCTATAGATAATATGCCACGGAAAGAAAACAAAAGTATGCAAATGACGCAGACTACGTACTAAGTACAGCGATCATAGATTTAGTCTGTTATATTATATTTTAGCACAAACATTTTTATTTCTCTCTTTAGACTAGAGTAACTTGAGTATTTTGCAGAATTTGATGTGGTGTTCTTGAAAATCCCAGCGCTAAAACTTCATCGTTCTTTTACTTTGCAGATTTTGATGTTTTATGTTTAGCCCACCACTCTTTGTAAGGCATATTGAAGTAGCTCAGCTCTTCTAGCTGTAGGCCAACATCCTGATATAAGTTTCCAACATTCGTTGCCAGTAGTTTACCAACTCTAAATCCAATAGGAAAACCACCGAACTCTTTAGGTCGGTTTAGTTCACCTTTACTCTCCTCGTTTCCTTCCTTGATAACAAACATCTCCGCCATTATTGCACTATGTATTATAAAAAGATTTTCTTCTTTGGCTAGGTTTGTAGTATCGGGTTTAAAACAACTCTCCATCTCGCAAATGAGCCAATTCTCTAGATCTCCGTAACTGACCTTATGTTCTGAGATTGTCCCCAAACTGAATGTGATATTCTTGAAGCTGCCTCCATAACCACTTGCACGTTCGTTACAGGCCCACAGCTTCCTAGAAGTAACTTCAGGCATCGGCTTAAGCTTCGTCGGCTTCGGCGAACAAATATCGCCTTTGTTACCATAATAGTAGAATCTTGGATGACCAGGATTGCTCTCTTCAGGTAGGCGCATGAAATTGAAAATTCTGTAATCCTCTACATCTCTAGAAGGCACAGGAATATACGTGGGAAATTCTTTTACCACGACGTCCACCACATCTTGCCAATTGAAGGAACACATTAGACTGAAGTATATAGGAAAAAATCCGGCTTCAAATTTTATCGAACGCTGAAACAACCATTGGGCTGATCATGATCAAAATCAAGGAGCGGTTAACTTACTTACGAAATTGAGGAGGTCTGGGTACGAGACTGCCGTATTTGAAGCCGGAAGTACGAATTGCGCACATGATGACCTTGATTTAAAAAGTCTTTACTCGTGCCCAAGCCTAGCGCCTTTGGCCGGCACGAGCCTGAAAATGCAGCGCGTATTTTTTTTCTTCTTCTGAATTTCAACGTCAGAAAAGTGCAATCGAGAAGGACTGGGAATAGTATCGCAGCATTTACCGGAGGTGAAGGCAGCCATTATGACTACCAGGAGGCTTTGTTTTCGTTTCATCGAGGATAAACACAAGATCTAGACACTGTTTACAATATACTCAAGAATATTTCAACCATCAAAGCTTAACCAGGATCCAAACTGCTTCTTCTTACTCATACCTGCTGTAACGAATCCCGAATTTCGGGTTCTTTATTTACCGAAGTGGGGAAGGCACTAAAATTGATCGGTGCTTTGCGACTAAACTAAGTTAGCGAGTTTGAACTCAACTCTGAACTGATTTACAAGCCTGGATGTCCTATATTCATACTAGTTTTAAGCTATTTCTAGAAAACAAATAATTGTGAAATAATTTACGCAAAATATACGCGAGTTTACATCAAAAATGCTTAATAATCAAGACGTAAATAATCGTACTGTAAAAAGTACACGGCGTGTATCACACAAACCCTTTATTTTGGACCCCTGTTTAAACTATCTCTTACAAACTCCGAGGTATTAACCACATACATGAAACTCTGATATGAACATACGCTAAATAACGGTGCGGTGTGTTGCTTAGACTGCGAACAGTCCCTCTATTTTCCTTGGTCCGTATTCGTGTCTTAGTCGTGTTTTGCTTGGTTTGTCCTCTGGGGAGGGGGTTGGGGATTGGAAGGACGAAAGAAAAATAGAGGGACTGCCGACTTAACACTACGCGACGCGTGTAAAATTCTGCAACGTAAAATTCTGATTGGTCGATCACACAAAGGCCGATGACAATCATAAATCAGAAACTTCAAAATTCCCCACACAAATAGAAGTGCATCCACTTCTGCACCAGTATAGGTATCAAAATTATAGGTCATCAAAACCAATCTAACCAAACAGCCACTCTATCCCCTAGGGCACGAGTTAACCCTGGTAACAGGGTCTCGTTTATTATAAATTGTATATATGCACCATTATAGAATATTATAAATAACTATTTACTATAAATTATGGATGATATTATTGGAAAGCCTTAGATATTTCTCAGAAACTGCAGCTACAATAAGATTATAAATAATAATGGAAGAATGGAGAATGAGTGAAAGGATGGGTGGATGTTGGAAGAGAAGGAAGAAGAAAAAGGAAGAAAGGAAATAAGGGAAAGGAATTGCATAAACTTTAACTCCAATTTTCTTAGCCTGCGTCACATCCGGACAAACTACGGTTAAGTCCGTCTGTGAAACAACGCCAGAAAGCTTGTTCCGACCCCCTGATTTTTCAGTGTATCACAATTGTTGCTGACATCGTCAATGGGAAGCCGCGATCGTCAAGTTTGATGCCGGTGATTTCTCCGCTCACAACATTGATGAATGACCAGGCAGACAGACTTAATAATACCAGTTATTTCTCTGGTTGATTTAGATGACTCAGATATTATTCAACAAGTTATCGACGGGCTGTATGTTGTTGTTTATTGCTCTCCGGAATACTTGCTGTCCAGCACTGGTAGAGATATTCTAAGTGATCAAGGATTTTCCATATCCTGTGGGCAGATTGACGAACAAATTCC
Organism: Anthopleura xanthogrammica; assembly: GCA_964019055.1. Taxonomy (NCBI): domain Eukaryota; kingdom Metazoa; phylum Cnidaria; class Anthozoa; order Actiniaria; family Actiniidae; genus Anthopleura; species Anthopleura xanthogrammica. Next base: position 12,862,204 of record OZ025207.1, on the reverse strand, counting down.
TCTCCTTAAAGAAGGCTTCGATGCTATCTTTTTGTTCGGGAAGAAAGCTTTCGATTTCAAACTGTTTTTCGACTTCTTTAAACGCATCTTCGAAAGCCATTTTGTTTCGTGATATTCGTGAAGACTTCGCGCGTCGGAAGTGATTGTTGTTTCATAAGTAGTTCAATAAGCTCGTAGATCGTGATTTATCAGGTCTAAAACACTCCTACTCGTTTATTAAACAGTACTTATTTACCAACTTAACTTTGCAATTGCTACCCAGATTTCTGGCTTTCTTTTTCATTCAGAAACCGCTGTACCAAATGGCTAAGTGCAGCAACTGATATTTGTTAAAGCACATCGGTTATTCTTTCACGATTACTTGCAGCATAATAATTTATGGCGAGTTTTCCTGTTTTCTTCATGAGAATCTTGTTCATCTTCAATAAAAAGTAAAACTGATATTATTATTATTATTGAACGTTCGTTTTGAGCCCACGAGCGTGCTCTTATGTAAGGAAATTATACCTGCGTTAATATTTCAACATTTTATGAGGTATCCATTTACAGTTTGAACTTCAAGTGGGCAAAACAGTCAAAATTTTAACGCGACTATAGAATGTGTTGATAAAAATCGTATCCCCGCTGGTGGGAGTGGGATATCAATCTTATCATTTATTATCAAACTTTATTGTACAACTGTGACGTAAATTTACCAAATAAGGAATAGAGAACTAAGCAAATATGAGGCCGTATTATATATGTTGAAAACCGGTTTGCCGTTTTCGCAGCTTTTTATTGGGTTTTTCGAAGTGTAAGAAAGGAATAAACACTGGGACAAAAAGCAGTTGTATAATAAATCCCTTATTAGATATTTTCTTGTGTATTATGGGCTGACATTCTACTCGTTGCTCGTATTTTGCCTCGCCTAAAGGCTCGGCAAAATACGTACGCAACTCTTAAAATATCAGCCCGTAATACACAAGAAAATATCTAATAAGTGGTATCTATTTCATATAATAAAGGGTAATACTAAACTCATAGAAAGGAATTTAAAATTGGCTTACCATTTTCAGACTCTGCTGTTTCATAAAAGTTTCTATTTGCGTAAGGCGTGTTGAAGTATCGACGCTGTTCTAGCTTCAGAAAACAAAAACTGCTCGCTCCATGTCCAGTATTCTTTCCTGGCTCGACTTGGCGAGCTCTCAATTTACCAACTTTATACCCAATAGGAAACATACCGAAGTCTTCGGGTCGACTTAAATTAGAAGTGGATCTTGACCACCCATATTTGCCCTTGATTGCACCGAGTGGCGTAGAAACTTCTGCAGAGTATTCAGTCTCCTCGTTTTCACCTGCGAAAGTTAGTTTCTCTGCCATGATGACGTCGTGTATTATCAAAAGTCTTTCCTCTCGAGCTTCCTTGATGATATCAGATTCAAAAACAAGCTTCTTTAACCAGGCATTAAGCACTCCATAATCGACTTTTCTTTGAGTAATCGTTCCTAAAGAAATTGGAGGACCTGCACTATGTTGCCCAACCTTGCCAGTAACATTTTTGCTTACTGTAGCAGCAACGGTTGTAGAACATTTACTTTCACTTTCGTCATTATTGCATAGCTTTCCTGAATAAATTTTAGGCTTTGCAACAGTATTCTTATTCGATTTTAACTTGAATACATCTCTATCAATGGGAAAGAATGGTGGTGGTCCTTCGAATAAGCAGTCTTTAACAGACTGTATGAATGACCACTGCTGATTTGGATTTTGTTCCTTCAACAACAGGAAGGCCAATAACTTGTATTTTTCCGTATCTCCAAGAGAAGGCACTGGTATATATGAAGGGAAATCCTTTGCAACTCTATCCGTTACGGATTTCCAGTCGACTCGCGAGGACATGAAGAACCAGATTCCTTGCTATGCAAGAAAGGTTGAAGTTAGTCGTTCAGAATTGAACCACATTCACGACGCAGTGGCGTAATGATGCAACAAGAAACGCACCCAAATGAGACGGCTCTTGAATAATTAATCTCGTATTTCCTCGAATGTTACCAGTTTTTCCAAGAAATAAAGGAATAAATACTTCAAGCAGAAAATATAATATCATTTATATGAGCCCAACTCGTTTATATATATATATATAATATATATTTCTTTATTAATCCATTTTTACAAATGTAATAAAATTTATATAAAAATTATGACATTAACGACGACAAACACTGTGAGAGCTCATCATCATGATGTATGTGTCTTGACTTGACTTTAAATGCCATACCAGAGGCATACCTTAATGCACTGAGCCGTGAGGACACTCACAGTGTGCGACATAACATCATTAAAGCAGATTTCGTTTGACTTTCGTTTGTTGTAAAGCTCAATATACACCCGTCTCGTAACTATGACTTGCCGTGTTCAAGCATTGTGATTGGATGAGCCAAGAGAGCATAAATAAGAGGACGTGTTTTCGTCGATTTTTCTCACTTTTTTCCGACAAAATCTATCAAATAAAGCAAAAATATCAGGATTGGCTATGTTCTGTTCTCTGATAAAACACGACTGAGGCTGTTGAAAACTCAAAAAGACGCGAAATTCATGTTTTGCCAAAAAAACTCTTTATAAGCTTCCGCTACTTCCAGGTTTGGATGAAGCACACAATTTTTGACGCACTGGAGTAGGCTGAGGCGAAAATTGACTGTATGCGAATGCTAAAAATAGCCCAACCGGGAATTCACATGGCGCGCGCGATATTAAGAAATCAGTTCCCTCTCTTATTTATGCTCTCTTGGATCAGCCAAGTGATCTTGTGCAATGTGATTGGTCCAAAGGTTGTCTATAATTGAATACTTTGACCATGGCCGGTGTACCATCTTATTAGTTCACAGTCATATCAAAACCAATGTATCCGAACAGAATACATGCCACATCACGGCAAATGAGTTCTTCACAGTCAAACGAGCTCAGATCTACTCTATGTCAGTATAAACTAGAAAAACTTTAGAAAAAAATTTTTATTTCAAAAAATTATTTGATCTGTCTATGGTGTGAATCTATTGACAGCAAATGTAAAGACATCAGTTAAGTGTTCATTGAACCATTTACTTATCTTCAATAAATCATTAATATTATTGATACAAATTGACATTAATATTATCAAAGTCTGAATTGACATGGATTACAAAGTGCATGAATCTACCATAACATTTTTTTCGTACTAAAGTAGCGGACCCAGGATTTTAAAAAGGGGGGTTCCAAAATAGCCGCCACGCGGAAAAAGCTGGTACGATCGACTTCAAAAAAAGGGGGGGGGGTTCAATTTTATGCTACTGAGCGTAAAGAACTAGATAGACCTCACAAGATCTCACGAAGGGGGCTTCCATGGAACTACCCTGGATCCGCCACTGGATAAGCCCTCTAAGGCCATATAACAATATGTTTGGTATTCTATAACTAGTAGAGAATGAAATATGGATATATTGATTATTAAAGCGTTTCCCATGATCGGCCACGCAAATAATTTTAAAATGTCACTGATGGAAGAGGTCACTGAAAACTGATATCTAGTAAACAAAACTATGCAAATGATGTGAACTAGCGCGATCAACTGTCTCTTTAGATATTAAGAATGTGCTACTGTTTTTTTAAACTTTCTTAACGGTATCCACCGTTCTTTGTGAGCCATATTGAAGAATCTCATCTCTTCTAGCTTTAGGCGATATTTAGGGTTATCTTTAATTCCAATATTATTTACCATTACTTTTCCAACTTTGAAACCAATAGGAAAGCCACCGAACTCTTTAGGTCGGTTTAGATCACCAAATTTGCTCTCTTCGTTTCCATCTTTGATAACTAACTCTTCCGCCATTATTGCAGTATGTATTATAAAAAGCTCGTTGTCTTTAGCTAAGGTCACGACTTCACTTCTTAAATAAATCAGCTTCCATAGCCAACTCTCTAGATGTCCGTAACTGACTTTTTCTTCAGAGATTGTCCCCAAACTGAATGTGATATCCTTGGAACTGCCTCCAGAATCAACTACTCTTGTGCTTGTTTCAGATCTTTTGATTGCACATTCGTTACAAGCCCACAGCTTCTTTGAAGTAGCTACAGGCTTCGACGTCGAAGCAGAAGCCGCCGAAGTCGACATATCGCCCTCGTTACCATAATAGCAGAATTTAGGTTGGCACAGGAAATTTAAAATTCTGTAATCCTCCACATCTCTAGAAGGCACAGGAATATACGTGGGAAATTCCTTTTCCACGACGTCCACCACAGCTTGCCAATCAAAGGAAGACATTGGACTGAATTCTAGGAAAAATCTTCAAATTTTATCGAACGCTATTCAAAACAACCTCTGGGTTGATCAAAGTCAAGGAGTGGCTATCTAGACGTACGTATTTGCAGTATCGTTACCAGTGCTCCTCGGTTTCGTACCTCACGAAATCGAGGAGGCCTGGGTACGAGACTGATCACCCCGACGTTGGAGAATGACGTATTTGAAGCCAGAAACATGAATTGCGCATGCGTATTTAGTATTATTGCATCATCAGCATTGAACAGTGCTGACCTTTTAAGTAATTTTGGTCTATTTTAATTTGAAAAGTCATTTATTATGAATGCATTTATTGGAAAGACTGAGATATTTCTCAGAATCTGTAGCTACAATGAAACTCTAGATAGTAATGAAAGAATAGAGGGTAGAGAGAAAGGATGGACGATGGAAGAGAACGAAGAAGAAAAATGAAGGAAGGAAATAAGGAAAAGGAAGAAAGAAACAACAACAAAAAAAAAAAAAAAAGAAAGAAAAGGAAAAAATAATGAAAAAATATTTCTCAGGATCTGTAGTTACAATGAAACTCTAGATAGTAATGGAAGAATAGAGGATAGAGAGAAAGGATGCATGATGGAAGAGAACGAAGAAGAAAAATGAAGGAAGGAAATACAACAACAACAAAAAAAAACAAAAAAACAAAAAAGGAAAAAAAAACAAAGAAAGAAAAGAAAAAATAATGAAAAAATGACAACTATTAAGAGAACTGCTAGAAAATTACAAAATATGGAAATGTTTACAGGGTATCTAGACTGGTATTGTCACCATCTTATTTGAGTTTAATCAGTTCACGAGTAGCAAATCTTCTCAAGCTGTTGAAATCAACATCAAGATGCTTTCTCCAAAACCGACGGTCTCGACCCCAGACTTCTGCAGGATAACACGGACTACTGATACCGTGAAAGATTCTTGCAACAGCGCGGCCTGTGAACGACTGGTCGTGATGAATACCAGTCAAAACTCTAATGTCACGTGCAAGGAGGTCCCAGTTCACGTGCTCATCACATTGATTTTCGGCTTCCAATGCGTCATTTTCCCGCCTTTTCTTCAGGTTCTCGAGTTCGCTTTGCGTAACGTTGTTTAGATCGTCAAAGTAAGCTTTGATCATGGTTTTGAGTTCTTGGTCGCTTTCTTGGTCAATGTTCTCAGAGCACTGCCAGTATTCACTACAAGATACTTTCTTGAGTGAAGAGTGCAATTTGTTGAGTTGTTTTAGTTGAGTTCTTTCTTCAGCTTGTATACGATCGTCAAGAAAGTCGCATACTTGATCCCTTTCCTCGTTACACAAGTCACCAGGCGCGCGCAGGTGCATGGAATTATCCTCAAACTCCACTAGAATGCCTGACTGACCAGATGAACTTAACTTCGTGTCAGGCGCGAGGGAGGAATTCCACTGCAACGCCCTCAGCTCCCTAAACACCGGATCCAAATCCCAACCCATCTTGTCTGCAATCTCCACAACTGGAAATGAAAGCGAGCTTTGCTTTTTGAACTTGGTTTCTTTTTTCTCGCAGTAAGCAACTGCCGCTGCTATTGGTGGAATTCTCTTGGCCACAGCTCTCAAATGCGCATGCCCGCCGTAGAACTTCACCGTGCACGTGCCTTTGACAGGCCGCAGTACTTCAAGCCAGCGGTTTGGGTGCAGTTCCAGATAACAAAGTAAAGTAGCAATGCTCTCCTCGGACATGTCTAGTTGTTGAACCGCTGACTCGGTTGCTATAGCAACTTCATGTCCTCCGCATGCTCGTATGCCAGGCTTTTTGTGAAACTCTTCTTTATCACCCTCGCTCGTCTCAACGCCCGTTTTAATGGAATTACATGAAATGCTCACCGCAGATTCACCAACTTCTTTAATTTCTTCCGAAGTATAATTTTTCGCGTTTTCTTGGTTTTCAAGAGATTTGTTTTCTGAAGATTCAGATTCCAAATCTCTGGAGTGTTTTTCATTATCTCCATGGCAACAAGACTCGGATGTTTCGGACGGCTTCTCGACCCCGCCCTCCACGTCTGATGTCTTGTCACGCATTTCTTCTTCAGTTATTTGACTTAAAATATCATCACTTACAAATTCGTCGTCTTCATTCGTTTCATCGCATTCTTGTCCGGTTTCTCGTCTGAGCTTTTCCCGCTCTTTCTGTGCGCGAAGGAGTTCCTTACACTCGCATCGAGGAAACACTTTCTTGACCAGTTTCTTGATGGTGATTCTGTCTACGGTGTTGGAGTGGATATGGCGCCTTAACTCGCACATGTCTTTGCCCTGTAAAACACAAGATAGTTGTTAACATTTGAATACATAGATAGTATTGTATCAATGGTCCCCTTCACAGTTCCCTGCGCCATCTTGAAAAGTAGCCGTGCCTTTGCATCGAAGCAAGACGAACGGTGGCCTTGCTATGATAGAAACATGCGAATTGTCCAAGGTGTTAAAAAGGGCCTCTATCATTGCAAGGTCACCGTTCGTCTGGCTTCGATGCCAACGTCTGACTAGGCTAAATGATACATGGGCTCCATGTTACATCATAGCCGCCATGTCGGTTGACGATAACAAAGAATTCCTTATTAGCTTCTATAGTTAGATCAACCAATATGACGGCTGATTGTTATTTATATCCCAAGGAATTTTGAGTCATGTGGTTGCACCCCAAGAATAGACTCCTTGCAGCACGTCGGAATGCAGCTCAATTGGAGGACAAAACAATAGGTTTCCATTTCTCAGGAGATTGAATTTTTTCATTTTGTGCTCCAAATTGAGCTGCTATGACGTCACGTGCAATTCGTACGTCCATACAAACAAACACTAAGTTGATGAACTAACCTCTCGATCAAGGAAGACATGGCAGTGCGAGGGTAACCCATCTCTACCAGCACGTCCAATCTCCTGCACGTAACTCTCAAAACTCTTGGGCATATTGTAGTGTATAATGGCGCGGACATCAGACTTATCCAGGCCCATACCAAATGCTACTGTTGCTACAACTAATCTCAGTTCCCCAGACATGAAGCGCTTCTGTACACGGCGTCTTTGTGCTGCTGACATACCAGCGTGGTAGCTCTCAGCCTCCCATGTTAGAGGTGCTTTGCGAACGCTGTTTTTCCTGCGGGAGTGAAAGTTATAAGAAAAAGTTATGAAAAATCAATACATCAATAGAAGTAAAAATCGATAAAACAATAGCAGATATCAGAGTTACACTCCATTGTTTTCAAACACTTGTTTCAAGTCGGGTCAACAATACTACGAATGTACAGAAACTGACCAAAATGCCATGACTTGAAGCAATACGCGCTTTCGGCAAAACGGTGCATCTTGGGTAATCAGGGCATTATAGCGTGACTGTGTGTCGAGTTCAAGGTCAATTTACAGTAACACAACTTCTACAATTGTATCCTGTTTTATTATAAAAGGTAAGCTAAAATGAAAAAATATTAACATTCTTCAATGAAACAACAGCTAATTTAGTCTTACAAGATCTCTGGGAGTCATTTCAATGTAAAAGAGAGAAGATATATGGCAAAATGCAGCGCCGTCTTACGAGCGTATGTAGCCATGCGAAACGTAAACAAACGAGCTGTCAAGCAAATTATGCCTTCAAAAATCGGCTTTTTCGAAGTTTCAGAAGCTGTAATGAACACAGATTATTCTCTTTGAGATTTACTGCTTATGTGCAAAATTTTAAGACCAACAAGCTTTATTTTCATTTTTTTTGCGAAGCCAAATGATCGCTAAATGATTTCGATTACGATCTTTGGACTTTAATGGCGACAACTGAGACTAAGTTTCAGTCAATATTTCCCATTTTTAAAGCAAATTCAATGATATTTCCGATATCTATCACCCAAAATACCTATATTTTAAAGAGCAAAATTGTTTTTTGTCGTTTTTTCGCTGTTTTATTTGAAATTATGTATTATATTTTGCCTTTTTTCGTCGTGAAACTAAAGAAACACACAACATCCCTATCGCTAAAAAGTCTCAAAACAAATCAAAAGTCTATATTTTCAGCGTTTTTAAAGCAAATTCAATGATATTTCCGCTATTTATCATCTAAAAAATCTTACTTAGTAATTCATATATACTTTTTTGTCGTTTTTCGCTGTTTTATTTGAAATTATGTATTATATTTTGCCTTTTTTCGTCGCAGAGGTCTGGTTTCTTTTTGGTGTTTATTTACGTAGTACTGTATGCCGCATCACAGATGCTGTGTTGGTTGTTGCACAAATGACAGCAGATGGCCAGAAAAAATAAAGATAAGGGGACATGTAAAAGACCTAAAGTTCCATTATATGACGAAGGATGCTAAAAAAAGACCAATATGGGAACAAAACATTGCTAAGGGTAGAAGAGAATTTAAAGCCAGTGATTTTCACGTCATATGCTCTAATCATTTCCAATATGGTGAACCCACTTATGAATTTCCCCATCCCACGCTGTATTTGGTTCAAAGTGATGAAAAAAAAAAGTCTCCTGTTAAACGAAGAAAACTAGAACGCCGACCCTTAGAAACTAAAGAAAACAATGCTATTCCCTCCACATCCCATTCATTCCCTGTGTCTGCAGAAACTGTTCAACAAGAGAGACTAGCTACAGGACCCTGTGTAACATTTGCACAACTAACCAGAGATGCAGATGTCAGGCTATTTACAGGTTTTAACAATGCTGATTGTTTTGCTCTTGTATTTGGATTTCTCCAAAATAAAGCTTTGAACATGATCTACTGGAAAGGAAAAAAACAAATGGAAACCATGAAGAATGAAAAGAATTTCAGTAGAATGGAAACCCATGGAAACAGAAAACTGCGTCTGGAAGAGGAATTTTTTATGGTTATGCAAAGAATTCGTTTAGGACTTCTTACTGAATATTTAGCTGTAGTGTTCAAGGTTAGTCCATCAGTAGTTAGCTCAGTTATCTTTTCCTGGCTTCGTTTAATGGCATTGGAACTTAAATTTCTCATACCTTGGCCAGGTAGAATTCAAGTTTCAAGAAATCTACCAGACAGTTTTCGAAAGTACTATAAAAAATGCAGAGTTATCATAGATTGCACAGAATTCTTTATTGAAACGCCCTCCAGTCTTGAAGTACAAACATTATGCTGGTCAGAATACAAGCATCATTCCACAATTAAGGTACTTGTTGGAATAACTCCCAATGGTTGCTTCAGTTTTGTGTCTGACAGCTATGGTGGCAAAGCAAGCGATAAGTTCATAGTAGAAGATTCAGGGTTCTTGAAGCTTTTACAACCGGGTGATCTAGTTATGGCTGATCGTGGTTTTAAAATTGAAGAACTGTTGGCTTTTCATCAATGTCGTTTAACAATTCCCCCATCATCCCACACCACCCTACAGATGTCAAGAGATAATGTCCGGGAAACATCCAAGATTGCTAATGTAAGGATTTATGTTGAAATGGCAATTAGAAGATTGAAAGAATACCAGATTCCAAAGCATGAACTGCCAATAAGTCTACTTCCTGTTGCAGATAATCTTATCACTGTTTGTGCTGCATTATCTAATTTGAAAAACCCTCTAGTTGTGTGAATCAGATAGAATAATATAGTGGTTTGGGGTCTATAATTCTGCTGTTCCTACATGCATGCAAGACTATCTGTTATTCTAAACACTACTCACTGACAGAGGCTATTGAAAATCAAATATTTTATTCTATAGTATGAATATCTTATGGTACATATATATAATAATAAATTATCCCAATAATATCTTACAATACATGCATGTACATGCAATTGAAAATCTGTATCCTCATGCAGGGTATTAATTAAGATGGTAGATCTATATACTTTTTGAACATTCAATTATATATAAATTATATATTATATCACTTTAATAAATGTGCAATTAACAATAAATATTATTACAGATCACATACATGCAAATGAAATATTCTTTTGTTTTAATAATCATACAAGTGAGGCTATCAGGTTGATACAATGCTTGTCTCATATGCATGCATCCATAATAACATCTATTTATTGCTTTTTATAATTATTGACAATTTCAGACTTGGAATTCTAACAATAAGTGCATGTTCCTTCATCGCTGGAAGGGATGAAAATATTTGATTAGAAAAATGTACAATTCCACTTATACCTTGCTTTTGAACCAATATTATATAACCACTATAAGGATTTGAGTGGAGAAAAAATGAAACAATAAATAAGTGTAATTATTTTGGGATTAGAATTCATTCAGAATCAATTGTTTTGCTATTGCAAAAGTCACAAATCCAATCAGGTGTTGATGACAGGTGCCTAGTAACACCTACACATGACCAGTGGTACCATTGATCACATTCAACACAGCATATGCTGTTTTCTTTCATTTCTTGTCTTACAGGAATTTCTTTTTGTTCCAGAATACGTTTCTCACAAAGAGGGCAAAATTTGAGCTCATGTATTCCAAGCAAAACCTTAGCCATGTATAGTTTGAAAAATAAAAGTAGGTTTTTGTACACTTCATCCCAGAAGAGCTCATCAAATTCAATTATTTGAATAAAGGGACTCCCAACAGGTGTCCAAACCACAAAGAATGCTTTTGAGCAATCATTAGCCTTCATTTGGCCCTGAACCTGTGTATAATATTTATGGGTCTTTTTCAATTTAATGTCACCTTCAACTTTGTGTAGGAAATCAAGATCTTCCCAGCCATCTTCTACTGACTTTTCCCTTATACTAAAAGGGCATTTGAGTTCAACACATGATTTACCACAACACAAACAAGTGAATATGTTGTCAGCAGTTGCTGCAAGAAATGGTGCATTTGATACTGCACGCAGTCCACACATGTTCAGTTTGGGTTTTGTATGGTTTGGTCCAACTTCTTTAAAAAAAGCTTCTCGTGCATTATTTTCATTTTCTCTTCCCCATTTTATAGAAGGTACATGGTCCAGGCTAGGGTCTAGTTGAGTGAGCTTAATCAGCAGAGGTGTAGTCTGAGGCTTGATGTTACCTCTTGAAGCACTAATTGTCTTAACCTTAGTATGGACATCATGGAAATTGGATGATGTAATACGGCCAAGTCTTTGTTTTTTCCATATCTCACTGCTTGCTTGGTCTTTTGTTGCTTTTTCAAGCTCATACAATTGTTTCTCACTGAATGTTAGTTTTTCCATAAAAAGATTAAGCATGTCTGCTTCATTTTTTCCACAACATTCTTGTCTAACTGACTCTGCAATGTCAGGTATTGGAGGAGGGAAGTCACTGTTTTCAGATAATGGTACTGTTAATAGCACAACAGCTGTTGGTTGTAGGATTTCTAGTTGTGAGAAAAAGGATGTTGTAGTTTCTGGTGTTTGTATCTGCATGGATGGTACTCTGGGATCATAGTTAGTTTTTTTGGTGTACAGAAGAGAGTGGCTGTGTTGAGTAGATTCCTTTTTGAAGATGTTGTGCTTTACAATGTCCATATCTTTCACTTTCATTGGTTTTACTCGGTAATTACTTTTGTTATTAAATGCACAGGGAACTTCGGTACAGGAAGGATTTGTGTAGCCTTTTTCAACAGCAAACTGTAGTTTATACAATACAGCAATCACATGGTTACAACAGTTAGAGAAACCAGCAGTGCAAAGGCAGTATGCAGAAATGACTCCAGAAGATTTAGAGATGAGAATCCAAAGTTCCCAGGGTTTATCATACACTTTCATCAAAGGAGTTACAGAAGATTTTACAACAACAAGATCATCTGAACCTGGAGGCAAGTAGGTGAGAATCTGATGGACATGGGAGCTCTTGAAGTAAGAATATGCTTTGCGTGCCTTGTACTGACCAATGTAATTTGTGTCGAATGCTTTTGTGGAAAGGACATAATGAAATATGTGACCTAAGTCAATGCTTGGCCATGTTGTCAAGTCGTTACACCAGACCTTTTCATCTAACTGTCTTGGATCCTGTATTTTCAATTTCATTACTAACTCATGGTATTCCCTCTCTAGTCGTTCAGTTAAATCTTTTGAGCAGTCAACAATGGGGTCATTTGATTCAAACGCTACGAGAGCTCTTGCTGCAAGCTCTTTCTTGGTTCCACTTACTGATTTTCCTCTTTTCATGACATAAAACTGCAACTGGCCTACAGACCACTCCAAAAAATCTTCAAAAAGCATCCTATATTAATAATGAAAATTGGAAAAATTACGTTTTTAAAATCTTTTTTTCTGTTCAACAGTATAAGAAAGTATATACTGTTAAAGAGAATTACTAAGTAAGATTTTTTAGATGATAAATAGCGGAAATATCATTGAATTTGCTTTAAAAACGCTGAAAATATAGACTTTTGATTTGTTTTGAGACTTTTTAGCGATAGGGATGTTGTGTGTTTCTTTAGTTTCACGACGAAAAAAGGCAAAATATAATACATAATTTCAAATAAAACAGCGAAAAAACGACAAAAAACAATTTTGCTCTTTAAAATATAGGTATTTTGGGTGATAGATATCGGAAATATCATTGAATTTGCTTTAAAAATGGGAAATATTGACTGAAACTTAGTCTCAGTTGTCGCCATTAAAGTCCAAAGATCGTAATCGAAATCATTTAGCGATCATTTGGCTTCGCAAAAAAAATGAAAATAAAGCTTGTTGGTCTTAAAATTTTGCACATAAGCAGTAAATCTCAAAGAGAATAATCTGTGTTCATTACAGCTTCTGAAACTTCGAAAAAGCCGATTTTTGAAGGCATAATTTGCTTGACAGCTCGTTTGTTTACGTTTCGCATGGCTACATACGCTCGTAAGACGGCGCTGCATTTTGCCATATATCTTCTCTCTTTTACATTGAAATGACTCCCAGAGATCTTGTAAGACTAAATTAGCTGTTGTTTCATTGAAGAATGTTAATATTTTTTCATTTTAGCTTACCTTTTATAATAAAACAGGATACAATTGTAGAAGTTGTGTTACTGTAAATTGACCTTGAACTCGACACACAGTCACGCTATAATGCCCTGATTACCCAAGATGCACCGTTTTGCCGAAAGCGCGTATTGCCTGAAGGCAATGGAGTGTAACTCTGATATCTGCTATTGGAATGGATTTTGTCATCATTTGCGGGACCAGAATGGATAGATGAGAGGACAAAATATATTAGATTAATAAATGAAAAATGAATGAAAAATGAATGAAAAATGAATGAAAAATGAATGAAAAGATACAAGTAAAATGGAAGGACTGGATGGACGAATGGATGGATGGACGAATGGATGGATGGACGAATGAATGGATGGACGAATGGATGGATGGAAGAATGGATGGATGGACGAATGAATGGATGGACGAATGGATGGATGGACGAATGGATGGATGGACGAATGGATGGATGGATGGACGAATGGATGGATGGACGAATGGATGGATGGACGAATGAAAATTTTACATGAACATAACCAACAGAAAAAAGAAGAAAACGATGTGTTAGGATAAATGAGAATCGAGAAAGGGAGCGCGATTACCCAGGCTAAGTTCTAACCACGAGAACATTTTTTATAAAGGAAAGCAGCACCTCCAGTTATTTTCAAATCCTATAATTTTTCGCGCGGCCAAGAACTAAAGACCAACACTTTTCACATACAATGTCGAATTATCATTAATAGAAATATCTTACCGTTTTTTAGCTTTCTTTTTAGTCGGTTCTTCTTCTTCTTTTTCCTCATCAAGTGGTTTAATCTTAGGGGTCATGTGCTGTAGACATGTTCTGACCAGGGTAGCAACACGCTCTGTCACTTCACGACGCGTGCAGTAGATGATAATAGACTCGCACTGAGAGAAGCGAGGACCTTGGAGAAGCTCTATCAACGCCTGTTAATGTAAACGAGTTCAATGAAAATATACCCTTTTTGCCTGGGTGTAATGTTTTTCCATTTCAGACCACGTGTCATTCCCTAGAGTATCGGTCTTTGTTAAACGGTTGCGCATGAGAAGACACATGAATATGGATACAATTCAAACAGAAAATCTTATTCTCAAGGGAATGACACGTGGTCTGAAATTCGAAAACATTACGCCCAAGTTAAACAGGTTTATTAAAGGGAAAGTGATAAGGCAAGAAAAAATCCTAGATAATATGTAGCGGGTTTTACATGTCAGTTTGGGTCAAAACTGGCACTGAGTAGATAAAAATCTGATCATCTTAGCTTACCTTGTCTCTATCGCGATCACGTGATGTCGAGAGGCACAAGTTGGGAGGTACAGCTGCACCCCTGATGATGGCACCTTTATCATTAGATATACCGAGATGCTGTGCGACCGAGGCCGCAGTTGAACTGGTGGCCGTTGCTGTCAGTCCCAAGAAACTTTGCACTCCGAACTTTTCACGAAGAATCTAAAAAATGCCATTAAGAAATTGAATAACAAAGATGCAAGTATTTGTTTGTTACAAGCTGATTTTCTCGGGAAAATATTTCGAGCCTGGCGGAGTTTGAACCCACGACCTTTAGGTTACTAGCCGACACTTTCACGTACTTCGTACGATAACTTTAGTGGCAGTTCATTGTTAGTAGGTCTTAATTCAGAAAGAGATATTGGGAATGCAAGATCACCAACTATGCATGTATGTGAAATTCCGATCTAAATGTTTAGAGAGGTATGGAACTGTATTGCCTTGACGATAACGGGTTCTAATGTGGTTATTGTGCGCTCATCAATAGATGGATATAATATTGCGCACTCTATTCTAAGTAAAAATGAACAAAACAATAGGAATGGATTTCGTCATCAATCGATGGATATTGCGCACTCTATTCTAAGTCAAAATGAACAAAACAATTGGAATGGATTTCGTCATCAATCGATGGATATTGCGCACTCTATTCTAAGTAAAAATGAACAAAACAATTGAAATGGATTTCGTCATCAATTGATGGATATTGCGCACTCTATTCTAAGTAAAAATGAACAAAACAATTGGAATGGATTTCGTCATCAATAGATGGATATTGCGCACTCTATTCTAAGTACAAATTAACAAAACAATTGGAATGGATTTCGTCATCAATTGATGGATATTGCGCATTCTATTCTAAGTAAAAATGATCAAAACAATTGGAATGGATTTCGTCATCAATTGATGGATATTGCGCATTCTATTCTAAGTAAAAATGAACAAAACAATTGGAATGGATTTCGTCATCAATTGATGGATATTGCGCACTAATGTATGTCGAATTCAGATATAAATTTTAGAGAGGTATGGACTTGTATCGCCTTGACCTTGACGATTTGATTGGATTTGAAGACTTTATTTAAGGAGGGATAAAACGTATAAACTACAACAATTATCTAACATACGGCCCTCACTTAACGGGTTTACGATAATGATAACGGGTGTTACTCAATTGATGGATATTGCACACTCTATTCTAAGTATGAATGACATTACCTTGCAGACACGTAGATAGGATGGCCGGAAGTTATGTGACCACTCTGACAGACAATGCGCTTCATCAATACATGCAAACCCAATGGGTGGTAGTTTGGCATTGGTTGGAAGACACCCACCACCTGATCCACTACCCACTAAAGCCTCAGGAGACAGTAAGAGCACAGCGATATTTCCTGATGAAATGTTCTCTAAGATCTTCGCACGTTGAGCTTTGGTTTGGTTTGTGTGTAGACAGGCTCCTTTTAGTCCAAAGGGAAGACCAGCGATCTGTGATAACAGAACATTTAAGTCATAGGGTTCGCTCTGGTGGCTTAAAACGTTGCAAAATGAAGGGGCATAGCGGTGAGAGCGCTTGCCTCTCACCAATGCGGCCTGCGTCCTGCATGGCTGACTCAGGGTTATCACTCCTCTGGAAAAATAAAATTTAGCGACTTTTCCCTGATATTTCACTGACCAAAAGAGATTTTTTGCTGACCACACTGGGCACTTATTTTACAAAAAAATATATCTATATTGTAGCGCATCCAAAGGAAGCCCAACTAAGAATTCCAAATTTAAAACAATCTTGTGAATGCTGACAGGAATTCCCTGACTTTTCACTGACTTTTTGGTTAATTGCAAAAGTTAACTGATCAAAATGAAAAAATGCAGAATTCCCTGACTTTTCGATGACCAAAAAAACATTTTTCACTGACCACAATTTTATGAAGACTGACAGAAATTCCCTGACTTTTCATTTGCTTTTGGGTAAATTGCAAAAATTCACTGACCAAAATCAAAATTCCCTGACAATTCCCTGACTTTGAAAACATTTAGAATTGACTGACTTTTCCCCGACCGTGGGAAACTGACGTTTATTTTTCTTTAACTGCATAAGCATATCACTGCTATTACCTGGTCTTCCATGAGGGACACAAGCGGTGAGATGACCAGCGTAAGACAAGGATAACGTTTGTAGTACATGTACGCAGGAAGCTGATAACACAGAGATTTGCCTGCACCAGTCGACAACACCACCAGGGATGATACTCCTGTCAATACAACAAACATACTGTACGTTAGCAATCCGTTTAGCAGTAGGTATAGTAAGCTTATACGTCAAGTAATTTGTGCTACTCACCACTGAGGATTCTCATGATGGCTTGTTCCTGACCAGCACGGAAGGACGAGAAACCAAGCTGACCCAAGGCAGAGAACACTTCCTCTGGCGTGTCTGCGAACAATTACAAATTGCACATGTATCACTTAATACTTTTAAGATGGATCCTAATGGGTGTCAATCATAGCGTTTCCATGTCATTCTCTGCAAACACAAACCTGAGCCACCCCTCCCTCCTAACAAAATGGTGGTGTCTTACCTATAATATTCCCATCCACAGTCTGAAAAAGGGGTTCAATAGCATCGGGTGGAGGGGTTGGTACATAGACAGGGCGTGGCAGATGATGGGGTAACACCACAAGGCTGGAAGAGGTACTGCCATCTCCTGAGTCCTGGACAGTTACTCCTGCTGCCATTTGAGCTGCTTTCTCAAGTGTGAGTTCCTGAATGAATTCATTGTCTTCAGGGGTGAAATCTGGATGATCTTCATCCTCATCAGGTCTTAAAGCAACAACAAATTACATCCATCATTACACTCGTGTTTATGATTACGCGACCAACAAAGTCCAAGATGTCTGGGTTTTTGCCTTCTATAAATCAAAATACTAACTCAGGCTGTTGGAAATTCGATGGATGAAAGCCAGAAACACAGATTCCTTGGAATATAGCTGACTAGTTTGGTTTATGTAATTATGAAAGGGGTGTACTAAATGGATTTCTTAAGGTATCAGGATATGTTCGAGGCCTTTGAGATTACTTTACGCGCGAGCCAAATTTCGCGCCGCCTTTTCAATATTATTATATAAAAGTATACATTTTCTGAAAGCTAAATAAACGTAGTTTTCAAAAATCAATTTGAAATTTTCTGTTTCGCGAAACCAAAAAAGTTATTGGGTTTCTCCGTAGTTTTTGAGTGACCAAAATAACTTTCTTAAAACATTGTAGCTCATTTGGATTACATCGGATCGAACTGAAACTTTGGATTATAATAAATCACAACGCGATTTAAAAAAAAGATTTTGAAATGTTTTTTTCATTCAAAAGATATTGTCTATTTTGCAATTATGACACCCGAAAATTCAAACATCCGGATTTAACGCGTCATTGCGCGCGAACCAAAAAAAAAGATATCAAAAATCTGAGACACCGTTTTGAAGCTCATTATCCACAGAGATTGCTAATGTACTTTTGATCGACAGCGGAAATTCTGATCCTGCGTAAAGTCGTCAAATGAAGTGAGGTAGAATGTCACTTTGAACCCAATAACTTTAATCAAGATGACAGTAATAAAACTAGAACCGTTTTGCTTTAACTTACATTTCTCTTGTCTTCTTGCCTCCTTTGCAGTTCTTTGCCCAATGTCCTTCATTACCACACTTGTAACAAGTACCACTAACACCTCGTGAACCCCCCCAAGAACCTCTGCCACCACCACCACCACGTCCACCACCGCCACCACCACCACCCCTTCTGCGTGACCAACTTGACTTGCTGACATATTCCCCACGTGCTTTCATCATTGTGGTCCAGGCCTTGCGTTTGTAAGACGAACCTGTCATTCCATTACCACGGCGACGATATGCCTTATGTTTCATGTCCAGTCTCACGAAGTTGTCACTGACGAGGCTGGATGAGGAGGATCTGGGAGAGAATCAAGGGAAAATATTTGACCAGGATTATCATATTAAATAAATAAATAAACAAACAAACAAACAAACAAACAAACAAACAAACAAACAAATAAATAAATAAATAAATAAATAACTGTATTTTTGGTACTGTAATGGGTGACAAATTCATTATATATACACACACTGGTTTATAATAGACCATTTTCGAGATGCGCGAGCGCTTTCAAAAATATCCAGGTGCAGACATGATTTCGATGCATTTTTGGGCAGTTTCAATAGCGCACGTGATCTTGCCCGAAAATGCCTCGAGTTCATGTCTGCGCCTGCGATATTTTTGAAAGCACTCGCGCATCTCGAAAATGGTCTATTTGGCCCACTGTCACCCACACACACTACCACTACATTATACATTCTATGCATACAACTCTCAACTCACATGTTGATTATACCAAGGAATCAAACCATTAAAAATAACAAAAATTACCTTGATTTTGTACTTGTGGATTTCATTTTTACTTCTTCAAAAGTGTCTGAAGGACCTTCATCTGGATGGCACTCGTCTTCGCTACACTCATTCCTATAAAATAGAAGCACAGTATAAGCTGTAACAAAGTGACCATTTTATCATAAATAAATAAATATATAAATGCGAATTAACAGTGGAATCCACAGAGTGGCTCTTACTCCACTGCATTCCAATATTGTTGTGTTATATCACTATGGTAACCAAAGCTTAAATTTCTCTTAGCATTGCCGTTATATTTTAGTTGTATTTTTCTTGTCAAACACAATTTTCATTAAATATTCAAGATCACGTACCGTTAAGCAAATTTTGAGTCAAATATACCAAAAAATTGCATATTTTACAAAATATTATCCCACTTTTTAATCCCCTGAGCATGCGCTTAGAGCAGTAGCACGGAATGCTTGATGTGTGTATCTTGCACAATATTGCACCGTGTGTCCGTAGCTCAAGAAACTCGAATAACACATGCAGCGTCTTTCCTGATCAAATATTTGAGTTATTCTAAATACTTCCAAACTTACGTTTCATTTATACTTTCTTCCCAAGATGAACGTGTTTCTTCTTCTATTTTTCCTGTCCTTAGTTTCTTCACTTCAGGTATTTTAATATCCTCATTCATATCTTTCTCAGCTTTCCTTTTCTTCTCCTTGCGATCATTTTGATTTTCGCTAGTTTTGACTTCAATTTCTCCATTCACTTCACTATTTCTTTTTACTTCCTTTTCACTTGCTGAAGAAGAAACTACTTCCTCGGCTCCTGTTTGGTTTGTACGAGAAGATTTAGGAACTCCACTGGAGGCAAGTCCATTGTTCACAATGTTTTCAATACTTATTTCTGGCATCTCTACATCAACTTCTGAATTCAAACATATCTCATTCTTCTTTTCAATATTTCTACTTGATTCAGAACTCCTGTTTAAAGAAGTTATCTCTCTCTGGGAATTTTTTCCTTCTTTTTCTATTCCATTTTCGCTTTGATTATTTTTTTCTTTTGGAGAATATTTTTCAACAGTTTGTTCTTTCTCTTTGTTCTGTCTCTCAAACATGATTTCCATAGCAATGTCTTTGTCAGTGTGGGATGGAGTTTCTGAGTTATTTTCTGACTCATTCTGGTGCTCCATTTTCTTAAGGCTTGCAGCAAAAAGAGATGCTCTTCTTTTCATCCTTGATTCAACTGTGCTGGGAGTTTTCTTAATCCTGCTCACACTTTGACTTGGTGTTTGGTTGTTTCTTGAATGAATGAAAGAATGAAATGAAAAATGAATGATAAAACTTCACAAAATGAGAAGAAGTATCAACTGTAGATGCATTTTACCATGCATGGATCATGATTAAATTAATTAAAAATTATATAATAATAAATCTTGTTGGATTAAATTACAAGTTAATGCCATGGATGGGGTTGACTCCTGATAAGGAGGTATTTGCACCCTGTGAAAATTCAGTAGAAAAAATATGGATCCTTGGAAGTATGCAACTCACTTGCACTGGATAGATGAGTTTTTGTATGAGTAGGAAACAATAAAATTGCATAAAATTGAGCAACTACAAGATAAATAGATTGAATGAAGATGCAAAGACTTTTGAACTAGCTAGAAAATGTTAGCTCAATTTCTTTTCACTCGATATTTGTAATTTTCAACTCGCATTTGGCCAATTATCTTGTGGAAAAACAAACACATGTATAATTATGCTGTAAACATTTGTGAAATTTAGTTGAGGCTAACTTTTCACCCTCCTGCTCTCTGTCTTACCTTGTGGACTGATTTGAAATTCGAACAGGTACACTGTTCAGTCCAAAGGTTTCTATGTCATCAGTCTTATCATTGATAATGTGGTTCTTCTCTGCATCGTTAGTCTTCATTCCATTGTCATGTTGCTCTTCTTCAAAGGAATTATTCTGGGGAGAAATACAATGAGTATTCTTAAACTTCATGTGATCTATATATTCATTTTCTTAAACACTAATTTTACAACATATTTTTATTTTTAAGTGCAGAAATGCAAGACTAAAGGAAATTTTTTTCTGGCACTGGAAGGAAAAGGAAAAAGAAGAAGACCAAAAGAAACATAGAGACAGACTGTAGAGCAAGAAAGGGAAGAAGCAGGCTGGAGTTTATAGGAGGAGGTGTGGATTGTGGCAGCTGGCAGTGAAAGGTGGAAGAGCTCTGTGAAGGCCCTATGTGCCACAAGGCAGGAGGAGGATAGGTTACAGCTAACATGTAACATGGACATGCAGAAATAAACAATATGGAATAGCCCTTAACTTTGTAGCTTCCTGTGGTTCCAAATATACCTTTACCTCCCTAGTTTTTCAAAGATTTTCCTTGGCACTCATCCCTTATGTTAGTGCTTTGCACTTGTAGACACAGCAAGTATGACTCATGGCAAGTCTATTACAGGGCTCAAAATAATGGCAAATTTGGTACTTGACTGGTCAAATACGGTTTTGAACAGACATGTTGACCAGTCATATTTGAAAAAAATAAAATATCATACGCCAGACATCTTGACCGGTGTATGACTGGCAGTTATTTTGAGCCCTGTATTACCTTCCCTGGGGAAGGGGTTGGAATTTCCAAAGAGTGGGGGGATTACTGCTGCAGTAACTTCCTTGGGGAAAGGCACATAACATGGTTATCATATAATTCGTAGATCTTCTCACAGACTGCAAATTTTGATATAACAAATTTATTATACACTCTTATCAAATCAGAAAAGAGATAGTACAATGGATTATTACAATCATTATTACTTACATTGACACTAATCTTGGGCCTCTGACCATGACAAAGGCGAACAGGTTTGATATTTTCCAAGCCATTTTTCAGCCTCACTGCAGCTAAAGGTAGTGGTTTTTTGTCATACTTCTTGTTCAGACTCTTACCAAAAACCTCATCATCTTTATCATCTTTCTATCAAAATAAAGTAAAACAACACTCAAAATAAATTTTCATCAACTGAAGTACTGACTGCCATTATAGTTTACAGTAGATATCCTCCCCAAAAACGACTTTGGTAGCAACCTTTAAAAAAAATGGGATGCGTGAGTGTTGGTCTGCCAGAGGCTTGAACCCACATGCAAACTCTCGCACATCAGTCTGGTACCCAGGAGGTGGTTAATCTACATGCACTTATGCTTTAAGCTAGAAAAGAGATTAAAAAACAAAAGAATGGGAATGAGGTCTAAGGGCCATAAGCTAACAAACAGGGCTCAAAATAATGGCCAGTCATATGGCGGTCAAGATGTCCGGTGTATGATTTTTCTTTTTTTCTCAAATATGACCAATCAACATGTCCATTCAAAACAGTATTTCACCGGTCAAGTACCAAATTTGGCCCAACATTAATTGTTGACCAGCAATTATTTTGAGCCCTGAACAAAGATAGAAAATTAAATATCTAAAGATCCCGTTATGAAATGAGATTAGTTTGTTATTGATAAAAATGGCCTTTCTACACTACTATGGCTTAGAGCGTAAGTGTGTATTAGATCTACCACCCCACAAAACTACAGAGGTGAATCTCAAGCACTCTACCACCATACCATAATATATACATGTAAGATAATAATTTTTTTAAAGTCTGGTGTCCTAACAAATTGTGCATTCAGATTGGTTGTTGGAGTGGTAATAATTATCTCTCACTGCCATTCATTATCCTGGGATACCAGATTGCTAAACAAAACGTGATTATAAAAACAAGTAGAAAAGTAAATGGGAAAAACAAATAGGTTATTTTACCATCATAAAGTCAGTCTGGATAGGGAAAAACTGTGCCTACAGCCTTGACGTCAGCCTACAGTCTCAGTCTGTATATTCAAGACCAACTAGGACACAGTTTTTTCCCTATCAAGACCTCCTGGCCAGTAGATAACCTCTATGTAAAACTACATCTTACTGTACCTCTGCTTCATTAATCTTCTCTTTATTTTTGTTATTGTTTTCTTTCAGGTGTTTGTATTTCACATACGTGTCTACCAAAGAAATTATTTGTAATATAAGTATAGAACAGTTAACAAATGAGAATAACAAACAACAATAACAACAGCAGCAACAAATATACAAATATATAAAATTATGGGCATCCCCCTTTGCAGCTAATTTAAATGTAGATGCAGAAAATAATTTTTCGATACTTACATGTAAGTGTCTAGACATTCATTTTAAAATATTCTTAAAGTTGCAGCATAGTTAATAGTTAATATTAACTATGCTTCCAGAAATCATTAAAATGAATACCTTTAAAATTTTAACGGGGACGTATCAGTTTTATTAATAAACTTACAAGTCTAAATGTATTTGAAACTTACTAAGCTTATAATTATAAGCGATAGAAATAAGCTTGATATTTAGTAATAAAAACATCCAAGTTTTACCTCTTATCTTGGTAGGAGCATCTCTTATATCATCCTAGAAACAACAATAGCACCACAATAAATGAAAAATCAATTTAAATGAGCTAAACGAACAAATTAGGATAGAAATTGAAGGTCGTTTTAAAGTTTTCTTGAAGAAATCATAAAGTATTAAACTTTATCGTGCTTACTTTGGCTGGTTTACGGCCATGTTTCCTCTCAAACATGCTTTCCCAACACTTCAATTCACGCTTTATCGTTACCAGCTCATCCATAATGAAATATTCTTCAGGTTTTTCGTTGTTTTGAAGTAAGAAAATGCTTTAATATTGAGATATAGTGATGTTTCCACACATGATTATGATACGGCCATCTTGTAGAACTCTCCCGCCATTTTACAAAATGACAAACGAGAGGGAGTGGGAAGAATAATTATACATACCACAGGAATCCCATACGATATTTATTGACGGCCTCAGCTGTTCGACTGATAGTCGGCGGTCGTACCCCAAAAAAGTCAAAATAAAAAAACTAAACTCAAGGGAAAACGAGGCGATGGTTTAATCAGTTAAGGGATTGAAAGTTTCACACCTGACTGGGTGATTCATTAAATTCAATATCTCTGAAAGGGTGAATTCGAAATAGGAAATGAAATGGGCTTGTCAGTGGTCTTGTTCATGAAATGGCCAAAATTCAGGCCAGAGTAAACAGAAAAAATGATTCAAAACTATGACTTTTCCTAACTCATCACAGGGAATGCAGGCTAAATCCAAGGATAGGGAAAGATTGAGAGAGAGAGAGAGACAGAGACAGAGAGAGAGAGACAGAGACAGAGAGAGAGAGAGAGAGAGAGAGAGAGAGAGAGAGAGAGAGAGAGAGCGAGAGAGCGAGAGAGCGAGCGAGCAATAGAGAATACGAGATAAATACCAGGCACCGCGGAGCCGGGGGAGCTGGGGGGGCTGCAGCCCCCTCCCCCCAACTTTTTTCCTTTTTCCATACTAGTCTCTTACATTTTCCAATCTTAGCCCCCCCCCCCCCCCCCCACTTTTTCCCATACTAGTCTCTTATATAGCCCCTCCACTTTTTAGGGTGCTCCGCGGTCCCTGAATACATGAAACGCACAGCCATTGATTGATGGACTGACGGATTCATTCATCCATTCATCCAACGCTCCTCGTGTTCCTGGAGCCCACCCACCACTCTACCATCATTAAAGACTCTACCTGACTATACATTAAATTTTCCGTAAAATTTGAGTGTCCTAGAGTTCTATTTTTTTCATATAGATTGTTTGGAGGGGTGGGGTTTACTTTAATGTTACCGACTTAGAAACATCGTTGTAGGCTACGAAGGACACAAGGCGGGGAGGTATTTATTATTACATAAACTTCCCCTACCCCCTTGATTAATCGTTAGCCCCCAGGCCTGTAGCAAGGTCAAAAATAATGATTTTTAAATTTCTGAGAGATATTCGTTAATGATCTCACTATTATTGATCCCTTTTTAATTTTCCCGCTGTAAATCACTTCAAAAAAGTTTCTAGTTTCTCAGAGAAGCTGTTAAATGATGGAAACAAAAAACTTTGCTAAAAAAATTGAAGAGAACGAGAAGAATTGTTATTTTTTTTATTTATTTAATCAAATCGATAGCAAACAATATGCTAATAATCAAAAGCAAACATCCATTCACACTTTCCCAGTCTTATCCGGAAGTTTAGTCAAATTCATTCTTAATTATGGGCCAATCTAATATCCTGTGCTGAGTTTAACATGTTTCGTAGATCTCATGCAAAGAGCATTGTTCCTTGCAGCATTCCTCGTGCAAGTCTCGGCGGTTTTTGGGCTGGAAGAAGGCGTTGGCATCTTTTGCTGAAAATTCAGATTAAAATCACAAAGAATTAGTTCTGAAACTCGTTATAGAAAGCTTAAGATAACCTAAGAGGCCTACAGTTTAATTAGTAATCTTGCCCACAAAAGTATGTGTTTCCGATTTGTTAATCAAACTGGCTGAGTAAAAAGATGAACAGGAAATGAAAAAACATCGCACCACAATGCACTGCTATTCTATTAGCCCGCTGGTTCAATAACTGGGCCCGTATAAATATATTTTTTTAAGAGACGACAACTGAAAATTATATTATGCCATATTAGTACGTTATTTCCAAGATGTTGTTTCTTTTAGCAATAATTTTAGAGCAAAAAGAAAAGGAAGGGGTTCATTATGATATGCTCTAGATCCACTCAGGCAGCTCTAGAAAAACACGCCAAAGAACAATAGTTTTTCCCCCATTCAGTATATATCAGTATTCATTATCCAATTGGACTAAGTTAACCAGATTTTACAGTGAGGACACTCGAACCGTGAACACTTTGAGGTTTTTTCATACTTTTTTTCTCCTTTATCCCTTGTGTGAATCGATTGGAAATATGATTTATTTTGAACAATAAGATTATTTGAGTTCAGTGAGTTCAGAAAGTTCATAAAATAAAAAATAAAAATAAAAATATCAAGTGTTCATGGTTCGAGTGTCCTCACTGTAAACAACTCGAACGTAAATAATATACGGGTTTATTGGTCTGACTCACAACATCAAAAGATTTATCAAAAACAACAAAATTTACTCAAAAATGAAGAAAATCTAAAGGCTTATTTTAGGAGGCCAAATAAAAGTAAATCGCTACCCAAAGGCGTGGTTTGGACGGCATATCCTTCTCAACATAAAATTTCTCCAAGCCCTAGCTCTCTTTTATATTTTCCCAGAACTATTTTCTTCTTCAAAAGCGCGAAAGACTGTTTTATTTTGCATTTTAATCACTTGAGATGCGTGTGTGTTTTAGTCATGGCCATTTGTCGGTGATTGAACATTGGTTGAAATCCTCCTGCTTTCTCTTTAATAACTTCTCCCCTTGTTTGTTCACTAAAGTACAGTAGATTATGATTTTTGACTAACGATATGCAGATCGCACATAGATTCGGAATTTCGAGAGTGAACAACACGAGCCACCTTATATTTTACTGATTTCTAGTTTCTATGGTTACCTTGGACGTCTTCAGCAGCTCTGCGCTGTTTTCCTGGTAAACCAGTGTGTGGTTTACAGATTATCTGATGCATTCTATGAAGCTTGTCACCGCAATATCTATGTTTGGCAGCTGAGGTTGAAGCAACCAATACAGCTACAACAAGGACGGACAAGACAAGGATTGAAGTAGACTTCATCTGACAATAAAATAAGAATGGAATTTTCTTATGAGCATTGAATTCTCAGCCTATATACACCAATTAAACAACCTCTGGGCTGATCTAAGTCAGGGCATGGATAACTTACAGATCGAACCCTGAAACAACCTCTGGGCTGATCTAAATCAGGGCATGGATAACTCACATACTGAACCCTGAAACAAACTCTGGGCTGACCTAAATCAGGGCATGGCTAACTCTCAGATCCCACCCTGAAACAACCTCTGGGCTGATCTAAGTCAGGGCATGGCTAACTCACAGATCGAATTGGAATGTACCGTGTTGGGTTTTGCGGAGGGAGGAAAACTAGAAAACCCGGAGAAAAACCCTCGAATCAAGAGAGAGACCTAACAAACTCTACTCGCATGTGATATGCTGAGAAATCGAACTCTAGAGCAAGAAGAGAGAGGGGGTGTAATACCGCTACGCCACCTAAAACGCAGTTGCACTAAAGGCGCGGACACACGGTGCAACATTGCGCGTAATATTGCAGGCAGTATTTCTGGAGTAGGATCGTTTTCTTCTTCAGCAACATTACGTGCAACAAATTGCGTCGTGTGATATGGCTCGCAATGTTGCACCATGTGTCTGTAGCTTAATTTTCTCTGTTATCTGGGATCAAAACAATATGGAGTTCTTTTATAGCAAGATTTCAAAACTTTGTTTCATCTTTAATCTCTTTGTCGCCCAGATTGAGTGAACTATAGTGGCTTTTTTAGTTTGGACGTTACATCATTAACACACCGTCATTCTCCCTGAGAATAATTCCGTTCGGTAATGGTTGAAAAAAACATATGCGTATTAACTCGAAGAAAGAAATATATAGAAGACCTAGAACTATCGAAGTGTGATTGAGAGCCAGATTGTGAGCCGACAAATTTTCCCTCAACTCATAAAGGAAATGCAGTTTTTAAACGATATATTTGGCTTTGTTAGACAGACTGTATTGGCCTAGAGCGAACAGGCCCTAAAGCACTAATGAATGTTATGAGGAAAACTATAAATTCTGCAATATTGAATTGTGTTTTTGTGAGCACTTCCTTTTTTGTCATTAAAAAATCTGTCTTCATACTGAAAAAGCGCTTGTCCGATCCGCTAGCAATCATAAGAAAAAATGCTAAATTTCTAAACTTGGACAAATCTAAAATTGATTTCTTAACGTGGGAGAAGTACTTGTCCTACGTGGGATGAGAAAAATATATGAGTTGAGGATATTCCCATTAATGGAGATATATAATAGCAATCTCTTACCTTAACGCGCTTAATACAGTTTTACGAGCAACTGAGTGAGTACCGGACAATGAGTCCCAATTTGTAACTTTTAGGATCATTATGTCAATATTTATTTTTTGTTTACGCTTAATGATGAAGAATGGAATCTTCATTTCCGAGGAGAAATCGGACTCTACTTCTTTATTCTCATTTCCGGAAGATGTGCGCGTTTTTTCGATGGTCTTGATTTAAACTTAAAAGATAAACAGTGTTTTCATTTTGAGAGCTAAGTGGATTTTAATTCTCGGTCATGTTAATAACAACTAATAAATCAAGATTTGATAGCTTAGTTTTTTAGTAAATCATTTACTAAGGCTATATATATAAAAACCAAATATTTTGGAGTTGCCGCAGGAAGAAATGAAGTCAAACGCAGTTTTGTAACTTATTTTAAGCTTGCTTCAAATTAGTGGAGTGTTTTTTAAGTTTATACTTGGCAGTGCAGTAGACTAAAATCAAAAGCATAACATCCAGTTAAATCATTATAATGTTAACAAAGCCTTGTTTGATTGGGACTACACTTCCTAATTGCGGACAGACTGTCGTTTATTATCATCCGTTGCCTTGCCTGAGAAAACAACTGTTCTTTGTCTGTTTTCTCAGGCGAAACCTTGAGTAAAATTTTACTAAACCTGGTTAAACAATCGATATGATCATAGAATTGCCCAAGCGGCATCTTCAAGCTTTATTTTTTTGCCTCTTGATTGAGATGAAAGGATTTTCAAAATGAAATAGTCATAACTTGGCATAAAAAATGGAGGCATTTCACTTGTTGGGAACCGTCGTACGTGCTGCCAAATAGCTGATAAATAATCATCAAAATTTCCTCTATTTGTTCGGTATTATTAAAAGTTAAATAAGTTTCACAATCTGACACACACACGATTTGATTATTGGTGTTAACGAGCACTCGGCGTCATTATCAAGAAGCATTTTCTCCTCGACTTTCCCAGTCCATTAAGATTCCCTTTAGATTTTCAATTTTCGCTTCTCGGTTATAACTAAGGGAAGGTCTACGGCGTTAGTCAGTTGTTATGGTTTCTGTTTTGAGCACAATAGAACTTTTAAGTGTGACATCAATCGTATGGAAAAACGACTTCCGGGTCCAAAACGAAGAGCATTTTTATGATTTTTTTTTTTACTTTTTCTTCATGACAGGATTTGTTGTCCAAAGTTCTAATTGTTTCAAGTGGAGGTTAAATTATTGAGTACGTTTCGCTTTATTTTAGCGGTATTTTCTGAACAATTAACAGCTCTATCCCAAATTTTAATTCCATGGTTCCTTTTAGGTAAATTCATAGTTTTGTGCCTAAAATAGATAGATCATTTACTACGGATTGTTATGGACATTGATGGATAGTTAATTGATTCTCAATAATCTTTGCCTAATGCTTTGCCGCAGTATTCAAATCTTTGGACGAACGCAATGAACTTACTGATCAAACGTAACCACAGAAAAAGGAATAAATAGAAAACAAAGTTAACTCAGTTATGTCAGGACCGACCTATAGATTGCTCTTTTTTGCAGTGTGAGCTATCACATGTGCCGGAGTAGAGTTTGTAAGGTCTCTCCTTTAAAAATCTTGTTATTGCAGTCAGGTTGATGATTCATTGTTTTTCTCTGTTGTCTCTCCTTGGATTGGGTTTTTCTCCGGTTTGCCGTCTCTCCCTCCACAAAACCTAACGCACTAAATTCCAATTCAACCTGTGAGTTAGCCATGCCCTGACTTAGATCAGCCCAGAGGTTGTTTCAGGGTTTTATCTGTGAGGTCTGTGAGTTAGCCATGCCCTGACTTAGATCAGCTCAGAGGTTGTTTCAGGGTTCGATCTGTGAGTTAGCCATGCCCTGACTTAGATCAGCCCAGAGGTTGTTTCAGGGTTCGATCTGTGAGTTAGCCATGCCCTGACTTAGATCAGCCCAGAGGTTGTCTCAGGGTTCGATCTGTGAGTTAGCCATGCCCTGACTTAGATCAGCCCAGAGGTTGTTTCAGGGTTCGATCTGTGAGTTAGCCATGCCCTGACTTAGATCAGCCCAGAGGTTGTTTCAGTGTTCGATCTGTGAGTTAGCCATGCCCTGACTTAGATCAGCCCAGAGGTTGTTTCAGGGTTCAATTTGTGAGCTAGCCGTGCCCTGACTTAGATCAGCCCAAAGGTTGTTTCAGGGTTCAATTTGTGAGCTAGCCATGCCCTGACTTAGATCAGCCCAGAGGTTGTTTCAGGGTTCAATTTGTGAGTGAGCCATGCCCTGACATAGTAGATCAGCCCAGAGGTTGTTTCAGGGTTCAATTTGTGAGTTAGCCATGCCCTGACTTAGATCAGCCCAGAGGTTGTTTCAGAGTTCAATTTGTGAGTTAGCCATGCCGTGACTTAGATCAGCCCAGAGTTTGTTTCAGGGTTCGATCTGTGAGTTAGCCATGCCCTGACTTAGATCAGCCCAGAGGTTGTTTCAGGGTCCGATCTGTGAGTTAGCCATGCCCTGACCTAGATCAGCCCAGAGGTTGTCTCAGGGTCCGATCTGTGAGTTAACCATGCCCTGACTTTGATCAGCCCAGAGGTTTCAGGATAGCGATTAATTTTGAAGGTTTGTTTTGATACTATCGCTATAATTTATATTAGAGATCGAGTTTTCGCTACAAACCGTAACGCGAAGTCAACTGAGCCGACCAGATGAAAGCAAGGAATCTCTTACATGATTTGGCGCATGCGCAAACGTTTCTCTATGCGCATTATTAATGCATGTAAATATATCAACTCAATTTCATTATATAACACGGATGTCTAATACTATTTATGCAGCCATTATGCCCTATCCTTCTCAACAACACTAGCAGTAGTATCAAAGTCACGTTTGGCAACACACGTTCATGTCATAGTCCACTATATTTTACCAATGAACTTTCTCAGTCTTTGCCAGGATTGAAATAAACAGACAAGTAAAAACAAGGCCAAAACAAGTGAGAAAAAGCGGGGGGAAAAATAAAGAATAAAAAGCATTAGTAAAGAAAGAAGTTGACACACACACGGGGAGCTCAGAAAAGATTCTGATTCCCAGATGGGAATCGAACCCACGACCCTCCGTTACTAGTCGGATGCTCTGCCACTGAGCTGCTGGAGACTCATATGGCGAGTAAGGTCATCTGAAGGCATATGTGAAATATGTACTGAATTACTACAGTCACAATATGTCGAATAATGGTATATGTAATATAATCATGAGTTGTGTTGTGTGAAATAAAAAGCATGTTTACGAAAAGCTTGATAAAAACGCAAAATCACTAACTAGTCTTTTACCAGAAAGAAACCATTGTGTACTGCATGAATTTTGTTCGAACTGTTTAGCAAAAAAATCAGTTACCTGTTACCTAACTCCTCCGTGCCTCGGCACGGCACATAAGGCCATCATTTCAGTGATGTAGCTTTATCATTGATGCATGTTTATCAACTTTATTTTATTATTCATCATTTGGTGGATGTCTAGTACTATATCATTCTATCATTCTCAAAAACCGCTCTTACATAAGCAGTATTATCAGTATTATCAGTCACGTTTCGCGGGCAAGTATGAGACACGTGCAATAGCGGTCCATAGAGTACAACTCAACTTTCTCGTTCTTGCATTAGAATGAGTAAAATTAAGGGCCAAATCTAGGCCAAAACTAGTCAGAAAACGCGAAAAAGAAAAGAATAAGATAGTTAGTGTTCGAAAAACGCGATGAAAACGCAAAAATATGAGGTAATTTTGCTCAAACCATTTAGTATAACTAGAAAAATCGATGCAACTTCTCTCTTAAAAATCACTTTCGAACACTAACAATAGTATCTCAAAATAGAATCAACTTTCTCCAATACTTCAATCATGATGATGATATTAAATTTTAGTCAGTCTGGCACCTTGGAAACAAAAACGTTCTAAGTGATTGAAATTAAGAAGAAGTCAGATAATGTAGATGATTATTCTCCAAGTGCGATTGTTAAGTGCAGTCGGTTATCCTGCTCGACAAATAAAGTTTCGTA
Source organism: Anthopleura xanthogrammica (assembly GCA_964019055.1). Taxonomy (NCBI): domain Eukaryota; kingdom Metazoa; phylum Cnidaria; class Anthozoa; order Actiniaria; family Actiniidae; genus Anthopleura; species Anthopleura xanthogrammica. Next base: position 12,830,376 of record OZ025207.1, on the reverse strand, counting down.
ATTTTAAAAAACACCTAGTAGTCCGAGTCGGACCCAAATTGTTTATGAGAGACGCTACAGCAACGAACATAAGACTTTTCTTGCATAGCAAAGTTGAAGTCACTCTCTTCATTTCCTGTAATTTTCTGTTGTCCTCTAAAATTCAAGAGCGTTCTTCTATATAGCCCCGTTGATCCGAGAATTCCCTATAATTTTTGAACGTGTTGCTTCCTTTAAAAATATTGTGTTTCACCTTCGTGTAGTGGTTGGTTTTTGTCCCATTGTCTTGCGTTTTCCGTTGTTAATTTACTACAAGGCCATCTGAATCAGATAAATACCCCCTGATCAGGAGTTCAAGTTGCTTAGTTGCTCTATAGACCGTGCAAGAAAACCATCTTCAAATAACTCAGGCTCTTGAGGTTCCTATAAAGGTAAGAACAACTGAGTTAGCTTACATCTTCTTTTTTCTACTTTGTTATCTAGTCTTAAAAAAGCTCAGTTAAGCTCAATTATGTTTTAGGTTCTGCAGTTATATCTCTCCAAATTTTGTATCTTTTCATTCGAGCATAGTAATTGTTTTATTTGCTTTAGAAATTCCCAGTCGCGGGCTCTTTATTCTAGTATTCCTGCTCTCTTTATAGTAGATTACAAAAAAGCATCGGTTTTACCAGGGAGGTGGTTCCCATAGGTCTCAAATTCCGCGCATCCCTTGTTTTCTCTTAAGTTTCCTGCGAGATATACGTATGAGCCGTATCTTGCTGTGTAGCTGAATCCAAGGGGATATTAAGGTACTCAGCAGTTCTTCCTCTGATATATGATGCTAATATTTTCTAAAATGGTCTCTAAATTAAACTCTAGTATTTCAGAGCGCGTGCGTTAAAAACGATATATTAGTATTGCGTGTTCGTTTGACATTAATTGTTACAAACGAATCTAGGTACAGGCCTCGCTGTTAACGCGTGTTGAGACAAAATCCCCATTTTTTCGAAAGGGAGCGGCGAGTTTCAGCAGGATAAGCTATCTAAATATCATTCAAAGATGTTCTAACTTCAGTCCTTTCCTATTGAATTCAGGACTTTCCTTTGACGACTGAGGAAAAATTTATTCATGTGCTTTGCCGCCACAAATTTAAACTGGTTTACATATGAATAGACAGCTAATTAACATCCAAGGCGTCTCATCATCCCATTGAGACGCTGATCTCTGTTTGAACCTAGTAGAGTGTCTCAACCCCTGTGTTTCAAGGGTCTTATAAAGCTTGATTTTAATCATCAACTTTGGATTTTGTTAAGGCCCTGACAAGCGGTCCAGGCAATCGCCCAACATATCTGAGTTTTGTCAGTGAGGTAGCAGCAGTACATCAGTACAGAAGCAGTTCCAGTGTGGTAACAACAGCTTACTTCTCGTTATCAACGCGTCTCAACATCACACAAGACTTAGGTTCGTAGCATTTGTTATTTTTTTTCATATTTATTTAGGTTTTAGCACTATTTTAAGTAAGTTTAACTTTACTTTGTGACTGCTTACGAGTGACGTATTGACAAATATCTCACAAAGATTGGGTTATGAATGGAGACTTCCATAGCAAGCAGCAAAAACTTTTGCGGCAATCATTTGTTAACCCAAGAAAAGGTTGGGAAAAAGGTTACAATGAGTCTGTTGTCTGGTAAAAAAAAGGACAAAAAAGACAAGCTATTTCAAGTCAAATTTCAAAATCAAATTTCAAAGTCATTTTAAAACCAAAGCATCCTGTTCAACGAGGTTTTACAGTGCTTTTCATTGACTGTAGATTCCGAAGTTTGATTCGTTCGTTGGCGGCGAACTTGGAACTTACTTCCCGTGCGAATTTCAGTATTAATTCGATAGAAGCATGCAAGGAGTTCTCCTTGAAACCAACTTCTTTAGGCAAAGTACTGCCCTGAGATGAAGAAGCAACTCATCGTTACTAAGCTCCTTGTAAACCATGAAGTTACCGATTCTATCGAACTACTGAATTTACGCGGGAAGAAAGTTCGAAATTTGCTAACGAAGTTCGCTATGAACTTCCAAGCTACGACTTGAACTTCGGAACTTCCGAGCGAACTTCGGAATCTACCGCCATTGCCAGAAATATTGGACATTGTCAGCGGTGTTACGCATGAATGAAAATGAAGTGGTTTTCTAGAGGAAAAATATAACTACATGGTTTCCAAGCACATATTTATATTCAACTATGATGTTAGTAAAACAATTCTTGCCAAAAAATAGTTACTTGACAATCAAAAGAACAACTATTATTTTTCTGTTGATAAGCCTCACCACAGGAAGCCCATGAAGGACAAGAAACAAGTTTCAAACGTAAATCGTTACTTTAAGCTTCCTTATTGTATCTCAGCAGTCAATAGGAGCTTGTAAAAACAAAATGGCGATATTTAGGGGGTTTTGAAGCTGTTTGGAGCAGTTCTCTGTGGTTTCTTGTCATTTTTGACTGAAAACTACGAGCTAACAACGCGTCGAATCGCTTAAAATTTAACCTAACTTCAAGCTTCTTGGGAACCTACATTCTGAAGGCATGCTGTCTATTTTGAGCGGTTTTGGATTTATTAAACACTCGTTTGGTGATATCGAGGTGGAGCTCTTTTACTCTTAAATTTTTTCGAGCTCAAACAAGACGATTTTGGGGTCAAGTGTGGCCAGATTTATAGACGATGTATGGAATCTAGAGCTTTCGAAGCCTTTCGAAGGCAAGTAGTCCGGGAACCAATATGTCGCATGATTCAATGATCATTTTACGCTTATTTAGTAGCTTGTAGAGTGGGTTGTTTGTCGCGATGTGGAGCTCAGAGGAAATAAAACCCTATTCGCCGTGAATAGAGGAAGCTCTATATTCCCCATACATTTCCTATAAGACTCGGCGGCTATTTTGTAAGCTGAAACGCATCATTGCGCATGGATGAGCAGGCTCATGTCCCATATTTCTGGCAATGCCAAAATTTATAAGAAACGCACTGTAAACCTTGTAAACTATGAAGGCGATTCTATCGAACTACCGAATTTACGCGGAAAGAAAGTTCGAAGTTCAGTTGCCAACGAAGTTCGCTATGAACTTCCAAGCTACGACTTGAACTTCGGAATCTACTGTCAACATTTATAAGGAACGCACTGTAAGCAACTTGCATAAAGCAACAATAAACATAGAATAATTCACAGACGATGGACTAAAATTCACTTCAAAAAGCTGAAAACATAAAAGGCTTTCAAATAACCGAACCTTGTACGTGTATTGTTGACAAACATGCTCCAACGGAAATTTAAAAAGAGAAGTTGTTGTTTTTCTAATTCTTGTTTTCAATTAACACTTACAAATCAGAGACTGACTTCATAAAATTGTAGGTGAAATATTTCAATATTCAATCTTTTCTCTGCTCTGCCTACGCAGTATTCTTGACTAGAAGTTGGCTGTCTCTGAAGGTTAATGATCTTTTTTCAATTGTTCATGCTGAGTTTGATAATTGATTGGCACAAAGAAAAGAGCCGGAATCATAGCGGAATAGCAAAGTATCGATAAATAGATTGAAGGTTTGAATGAAGTTTCATTCGGGAAGCTCGCGGTTAGGATTCTGGTTAAGTCAGTTACTTTATTCACTTATTTACTCTTTATTTTGTTTGCATTTTCAGATATGAGTTCCACGAACCTTACTAACATCTCATCATCCCTCAACAACAATCAGACCGCCACAAATGGCACGTTTACCTTCAAAAGAATCTACTTTGTACCGACGTTTGCGGTGGAGTATAAAGTCCCGTTGATGATGATAATATTGCTGACCGGAATCTCGGGAATCATAGCCAACTCTATGGTCTTCTACCTCGAAAGAAAGAGAAGGAAAAAGATAAAAAGGTCTGGTCCGAGGCCACTTGAACGATCCATGTCCATGTACTTTATCAAGAGCTTGGCGTTGTCGGATTTGTTATCATGCATTATCCACACGCCGTTGGGCTGTTTCTGGTTATTCGATAGCACAATCAAGAATGACCTTGAATGCAAGCTGCACAGAGTAGCCCTGATGAGTTTGTCCTGCATCACTATCCTGAACGTGACATTCATCGCCGTTGAACGCTATCTCGCAGTCTTTTACCCTCTCAGGGCTCCTTCAGTAGCTGTGTCTAAAGTTTGTGTCATCCTCGCATGGGTGTTCGGAACTGTGGTTGGTATCGCCCACATTCTCCCGTACAAAGCCGTCAGCATCGACATTGGCCAGTATGCATACACAGTCATCTGCATTTCCTACACTGAGAAACAGGTTGGACAAGTTCTAATGACCGTCCACACGGTCATCATGTATCTCATCCCCAACATCATCATGCTCGTCTCATCCATCTTGATCAGCAGGTTCCTCAGGAAAAGAAAGCGCCAGATCTCGGACGGGATCGTAAACGCAACCGAAAAATCCCAGGCTTGGAGATTCAAGGACACCGGCATGTTCGTTAAGATTATTTTTGCCTTTTATATTCCATATAGTTTGTTTTTCGTAGTAGGTATCTTGAAAGAGGCTGGCAATGTACAGTTCAACTTTATCATTGAGTCTATCATACAGCTATTTACCTTTATTTTTGCATTCACTAACTGTGCTATCAATCCGATTATATATGTTACAGGTTCAAAAGACCTTAAGAGCATGGCGCGTAAGATGTTTACCAGCTCAACTGTCAATACAGAGAAAACTAACCCTTAAGATTAAGACTCTCGGGCCGGTTGTACGAAACTGGATAGCGCTATCCATCGGATGAATCCTTATCCAGCGGAAAAAAACTACACAAATTATATACACATAAATAAGAGAGGGAAACTTCTTAATACCGCGCGCGCCATGTGAATTCCCGGTTGGGCTATTTTTAGCATCCAAAGTCATTTGGTTCTTAATTTTTTGATGGCGTGCACGTGTGTGCGCGCGCTCAAAAACAACACACTTTTCGTCGATTTTTATCACTTTTTTCGACAAAATCTATTAGGTAAAGCAAAAAGATCAGGATTGGCTATGTTCGGTTCTCTTAAAAACACGACTGAGGCTGTTGAACACTCAAAAAGACGCGAAATTTATGTTTATCGTACGACTTGGAACCCGGTCTATTCGTTTGATGTGTTTTCTCCTCTGTTTCCACGGTTTTTTTTTTCTCCAGGTTCTCTGGTTTTCCTCCCTCCGTAAAAATCAATATGTGAGTTGAGTGTTGTACAGTACATGTATGTTGTAAATATACTGTAGAATGTAGTGGTGTAGTGCGTGTGGAACGAACCTCATGTATTGTCTTGTATAATTGTATTGTAAATATCTACACAAATATATCAATTTTTAACGATTAAGTTTGTAAAATTTGTATTCTGTTATGTAGTGAGGGCTGTAAGTTAGATAACCAAATGGGTTAATGCGTCACCCTCTTTAAATAAAGTTTATTGTATTGTATTGTATTGAAGAGCCCATGGTTGAAAAAATATATATGTATATACGATTCTTACCAGCTTTGGATAAATGTAATCTATACAATTAAGTATTATTCCATTTACAAAATACTTATTCGCATTGCTTATTATCCAGGGTGTACTGGCTATGTGTACACATAACATATGAGATCATATACGGCTATTTCAAAAGAGGTTGGTAAAGGTTTTATTGCATGGTGTTTGTTGTATGTTGCATTTTGCTTACCAACCTTGAAATGTATTATATTTATATGTAAATTTTGTTAACACAGAAGAAAATATGCTAGAAAAACCTGCAGACAAAGTTTGGGAAAATTCCATATTCTCATGAACTTTCGCTGCTGGAATTCACATCACACATACTGCATTTCAGGCTTGGTATGCAACATGCGACAAGCAATAAAACTTTCACCAACCATTTTTGAAATAGTTGTATTTGCTTAAAAAATGTTATTAATGTTATAAGCACAAATAGGAGTGATAGTACTCGTTTGCATATAATTAGTATTTGCGTACAAGCAATATATAACCTAATACTTAATATATAATCTGTAGAAACTCAGTTATTCAACTTCTATTTATTCAAACATTAAAGGGCATCTTTACGCCATTGAGAGATAAGTTGCAGATTTTTTGTTCCAAACCCAAATAATTGTATCTCAACATTAAAAATTACTGCGAGAATTTTTTTCCCACTTGGAACCGAATTGATCAACATCATAACCTGTTCGAATCAGGCGGTTTATATATTTCGTAACATGGTAAACTGATCTGTAGTTTTGTTAGTTGTGAAGCCGTAGAATCGCGCACGTTTGACAACCAATATGTATCGGATACCTGATCGGCGTTGCGCATTGCAAAAAAAAAAAAAAAAGGCTGCCACTTTTATTCCCTTAGGAATGATTCCAAACCACCTATAGTGAACATCATCCAACATGGCTTCCACTTTTATTCCCTTAGGAATGATTCCAAACCACCTATAGTGAACATCATCCAACATGGCTTCCACTTTTATTCCCTTACGAATGATTACAAACCACCTATAGTGAACATCATCCAGCATGGCTGGCACTTTTATTCCCTTACGAATGATTCCAAACCACCTATAGTGAACATCATCCAACATGGCTTCCACTTTTATTCCCTTAGGAATGATTCCAAACCACCTATAGTGAACATCATCCAACATGGCTTCCACTTTTATTCTCTTAGGAATGATTCCAAACCACCTATAGTGAACATCATCCAACATGGCTGCCACTTTTATTCCCTTAGGAATGATTACAAACCACCTATAGTGAACATCATCCAACATGGCTGCCATTTTTATTCCCTTAGGAATGATTCCAAACCACCTATAGTGAACATCATTCAACATGGCTGCCACTTTTATTCCCTTAGGAATGATTACAAACCACCTATAGTGAACATCATCCAACATGGCTGCCACTTTTATTCCCTTACGAATGATTACAAACCACCTATAGTGAACATCATCCAACATGGCTGGCACTTTTATTCCCTTACGAATGATTCCAAACCACCTATAGTCAACATCATCCAACATGGCTGCCACTTTTATTCCCTTAGGAATGATTCCAAACCACCTATAGTGAACATCATCCAACATGGCTGCCACTTTTATTCCCTTACGAATGATTCCAAACCACCTATAGTGAACATCATCCAACATGGCTGCCACTTTTATTCCCTTAGGAATGATTCCAAACCACCTATAGTGAACATCATCCAACATGGCTTCCACTTTTATTCGCTTAGGAATGATTCCAAACCACCTATAGTGAACATCATCCAACATGGCTGCCACTTTTATTCCCTTAGGAATGATTACAAACCACCTATAGTGAACATCATCCAACATGGCTGCCATTTTTATTCCCTTAGGAATGATTCCAAACCACCTATAGTGAACATCATTCAACATGGCTGCCACTTTTATTCCCTTAGGAATGATTACAAACCACCTATAGTGAACATCATCCAACATGGCTGCCACTTTTATTCCCTTAGGAATGATTACAAACCACCTATAGTGAACATCATCCAACATGGCTGCCACTTTTATTCCCTTAGGAATGATTCCAAACCACCTATAGTGAACATCATCTAACATGACTGCCACTTTTATTCCCTTAGGAATGATTACAAACCACCTATAGTGAACATCATCCAACATGACTGCCACTTTTATTCCATTAAGAATGATTACAAACCACCTATAGTGAACATCATCCAACATGGCTGCCACTTTTATTCCCTTAGGAATGATTACAAACCACCTATAGTGAACATCATCCAACATGGCTGCCACTTTTATTCCCTTAGGAATGATTACAAACCACCTATAGTGAACATCATCCAACATGGCTGCCACTTTTATTCCCTTACGAATGATTCCAAACCACCTATAGTGAACATCATCTAACATGGCTGCCACTTTTATTCCCTTACGAATGATTAGAATTAGCCATTGATAAGAATAGTTTCCTCGGTCAGACATTCCCCTGTATCCGACATGAGTTTGTTCTTATCCTTCCAGAATTAAGGATCCTTGAACAGGCCGATTGTAGGAGAAATTGTAATACATCTTGTGTACTTGGCGTGTTTAATAGTACTCAAAGAACACCGCTCCATCCATTCGTACTTTCAAAAGAAACACCACTAAACTACTACCACTTGACCTCCTTAGCAAAATAGACATGTTTACTTCATGTGAGGTTACTAGCTAGCCGGGATTACAGTCCCACTACGATGTCACGTCAGGACCGCTCCAATGGATAATAAATCATATTAAGGATACGAGACGACGCCAACTTCATACATCAAGAAATCCCTATCAATTTTTTTTATGTTAGTTGGATGAATTTATGATCAATCTTTCAAAGCCGGTAGCTGTTTGTCGTACCTAATGTCAATATTCAAGTTTTTAGGACTACTTTCTTGACTTTTTGTCTGCGTGTTCTCCTGTAGACTTCGGCTCAATACACAAATAATGAAGTTTCAATGTTGTCCATCTTAATATTTGAATGTTTGTGATTATCCTCTAAAAAATGTCGGCTAAAGCTATAAGGAAGTTTTGCAACATCCCTTTCAAACCGGTTTTACTTGTCTTACCTGTTTTCTAATTCTGCAGGATGATTATTCGCAGATGTTTTTGAAATTCTATCTCAACGTAACGCCCACAACTAAATGAGATTCCACTTCAATATTAAAAGTCTTTTCCTCTACACAGCGGCTCTTAATCATATTCATATTCACTGTTTATATTTGTGCTTTCATCCACAATTCTTTTTTTCGCTTTGTTTCTATTTTTTTTAATGATGGTTTGGCTCCTTACGCTGATTTACACGGTTAGCCCGTTTGATTTTTGATACCGTATTTACGCCTTCTTTTTTTTAGATTCTTTAGTTATACTATGCTTGAAAAGGTTGAACAATTGGGCTTCCCATTAGCCTTGTTTGGCTGTCGACTGATACATTTGAAGGAAAGCAATCTCCTCAAATGACAGACAAGCTGACAAGAAAGCGCCCTTGTCCTCAAATGAAACACCCAACAACGTCAAGAACGTGTCACCAATTTGCTACACTAGGTCTCTCCTTTCATTAAAAAAAACCAGTAATCTCGAAAGCTACACCAAACAACTACCCATTCATACATTTTTCGAAGGCTATCGATTTCATTGGTCATGTTAGAAGGTCTTTGGATATTTTTTAGTAGAATTCTCGAGGTAATTCTTCGCTAATAGATCGAAAACACAGCATGAGGGTGATAACAATGTCAATAAACAGACTAAGGAGAATATTAAATAGCACTTATAAATTTGCATATTTTGGGGATAGATTTTCGCGCCAGTTGTTGCTTCGTCAGTCGCATATTGTACAGGTTCAGTTTACAAGAAACAAGACAGCCCGCATCAGTTCCCGACAAGCTGCAGGCGTTTTTTGGTTGTCGAATCTCAACTAGTAACGTTTTGTCTCGTTAAAAGCCAAGTCCCATATTTTCAGGTAGGACTTATGTGTTTATACAGTTTTAGAGCTAAAATGAGGTGATGAACATCAATTGATGCTTTTTCTAAATAAGTCGTCAATGTAACACTTATATTCTAGCATTGTTTTAAACTTTAAAAAAAACCCAGATCCGCGGGGAAGGCAATCAGAACAAAATTATCACGATGACCCCCGGTCTTTTGGAAGCAATTTCTCGGCCATTAGACCAGAAAAAACAAGCTAAAATTCTCATTTTTCTTTCAATTCCGCTGTCTAAACTAGCTTATCTAGTTTCTTATTTTCTGTTCAAGCTGTGACGAAATCCGATATTCAATATCCCAAAAGGTACACCAAACAAAAGGCTGGGGAATTAGGGCTGTATATCCGTCATTGTATTTATTGTACGGAAACTAAATGAGAAATCTCCTCGGGGTTGTTAAGAATCCAAGAAATAACATATATGAACGCAAGATATTCTATCCTTTGAATAACATATTCCAGTTCTATGGGGAAAAAGGATTTTATAGTAAACTAAGTCTTGATAATCGAGACCCTCTTATATTTGTATTGCAAAATGTTTCCATTATGGATGAGCTACTCAAAGGCTTCCGAACCTGGAAGTTGTAAATAAACTCCGAAACTTGACGCTAAAGTATAAACAACTATGAAAAGCCATGAATAAATAAATAAAAAAAAGTATAAAGCATGAAAAAAGCCTATTTAAACTTAATACAAGATTTCATTTTTGACGCCGGTACTTTGAAAGAAGATTTAAGTTAAATTATGAACATCGGAAACTAGTTGGATTTCGTGGCGTCTGATGTCAAAAATGAGTTTATTCGCTTACAATAGGCTCAACATTTTCTTGATCTAATCTAAAATCCTCCAAAACCTTAATTTAAAGTTCAATGGAAGTACAAGCTAACGGCAATAAACAGACAATTTTTAGAGTATGATACTACATTTGTACTAAATAAAAATATAATATTTTGGTTTGAGACGAGTGTGTTCCGTATTGGATAATATAACAATATTCATCAAAGCCAAGCTAAGTTTGACGTTTAAGTTTTGAAACGTAATTAACGGAATTAATTCTTCTGGTTTTATAAACAACTTTGATTAAGATTCATTTGAGTCTTTCTTTTCTTCCTTTTCAAATTGAGATCGTCTCCGCAATACAAGTTTTTCTTTGATCATCGAGAATTTCCTTAACTTTAAGAATAGATTCTGAGATGCAATTAAAATTTCCAAGTCTTTTTCGTAGTTATTTTTTGACCTATTTTATTCATTGCCATTTACATTTATATCTTAATTTTAAAACTCAATTTTATTCCTTAGAGAATTTTACCAACTATATGTTCATCTATATTTTTAGGATTTCTAATTAAATTTTTTACGTACAATGAGTTCGTTTGAAAGCACTTTTTGACTGGCTAATAAAGCATGTAAAATACACTGTTATCGCTAAAAAGTAACCATAAACGTTTACGATTCTCTTTTCATAAATCATGATTATCAAAAGGATATATTTATAATCTCAACTTTTACCGAATTTACAAAGATTTGCCATTATTATTTAGAATATTATTTCTTGTTTTTGAAAAAAGTGCCTCGCGCATACAAATAGAGATGTTTTCTTTACAAGCTTTGAATCTTTTCAAAAAAAAATTCATTCAAAACTAATACCTTGTCATTAACGAACACTTCATTACTCTACTTGATTTTATCAAAACACAACAAATATTTCATGGCGAGAATGTTTAGAAACCTATTTTTCTAACACAGGCGCGGCTTTTCACATACGACACAAAAGACAGTGGAAGCGGTTTGTTTTTGACTGGGGGTTGTTTTTCTTAAGGTGTTCCACAGGGCCTGTGTCTGGGACTTCATTATATAACAAAGGTAAGGTTTAAACGCTAATATTCTCTTTGATTTTTTGATTGAAATGTTTGTCTAGATCGAATATTTCTCAGGAAATGAAACGTACCAAAATAACTTTTCAAAAATTAACTTGAGTTTCTCACGCGACAACTATAACCAGAAAATCTTGACATATCTAGAATTTGAAACATTCTTGGAAAATTTTAATTTTTTTAAAGATACTTAATTTACGCTATAATTTTTTTATTGAAGAAATTTTGTTTAAAGTTTTAGCTAAATTAATAGTTTTAAAATGATCTGATCTGATTGATCTGATTGTTCTAAATTAGAATATCTTTTACAAACATCGCTAAGCGCTTTATTTTAGAGGGAGAAAACTTGTGCATCTTGAATAGGCTTGGACTAAAAATCCCGTATCAATACCTAATTTCCCAAGCAAAAAAGAAAAAAAAGTCACGAAAAAAATGTATTTCTGACGACAACGCGAAGATAATTTTATAATTCACCATTTCGCTTATTTAAGGCCATTTAACTCGTAAGAGACGTAAGTCCTACGTCTGTACTGAAACCTCTCGACATTTCAACTGTTATTTGACAGCTCACTGCAAGGACATTGTTAGTCAGTTCGTTAGCAAGAAAAGCACTCTCAAAACTAAAGTTTTTATTTTGACAGTCATCAAAAATGTTAAATTAGACGTGTACTCCTGTAAATGAATTATTCGTCAGGTCACGAAAATGTGCGTGGGGCGTGAATTGAAATTTGAAATTCGGATTTGAAAAAATTTCCTAAAACCAATTTTTTTTTGTAACTGAGCGAGGAGAACATTTCCGAAGTCCGTGTTATAAAATCTACGTTATTACTTTATTGCTAGAAAATTTAAATTTAATTGTAGAAAAATATGAAGCGTCGAGTGTGTGAAGATTGTATTCGCTTTGAGATGATAAATTATACTTTGGCAATTTAGGAAATGTTCTTTGTTTTGAAAGTAAACAGAGAGAAACCCCGTGGAATTAACCGTGACGTGGTGTGGAGTATGGAGTATAGAGTTGAGAACATGAATGGAAGGGGAAAAGAAAGGAAGGAAAGGAAGGGGAAAAGGAAGGAAAAAGGAAAAGAAAAAGACGAAACGAACGGAAATAAGTGTAAGGAAATGAAAAAATGGCAAGTAAGGAACCGAAGAGTAAAGAAAAGAAAAAAAGAAAGAAAGGAAGGAAGGAAGGAAGGAAGAATGAATGAAAGAAAGAATGAAAGAAAGAATGAAAGAAAGAATGAAAGAAAGAATGAAAAAAAGAATGAAAGAAAGAAAGAAAGAAAAAAAGAAAGAAAGAAAGGTAGAAAGAAGAAAGAAAGAACAGAAAGGAAAGGAAAAAAAAAGGAAGAAAAGTCAACGGAACGGATAGAAAAGAAAGGAGGAAAAAGAAAGAAAGAAAGAAAACAGAGCTAAAGAACAAAATGAGAAAGGAAAGGAAAACAAATGAAAGAAGCAACTATATCCTGTTTGCTTCCCGTCTACCTTGGATTTACCGAGTCCTCATGACGTATAAGATACAACGGATTTGATCCTCCGGCAGAAATATCTCTCTCGTCTCACTTTACCAATCATGATCAGTAGGGATCTTATTTTCGACCCCAAAACAGACAGTGCTCAGTCATTAATTACTCAAAGCTACCGAGTGTTCTTATCGTTTAACCGAAAGTCCTCAGACTTAAAATAATCAACCAAATGATACACGAATCAAGAAACATGAAAAACTTCCTAATACTTTGAAAGGATAAGCTGGTAAATCCGGAATAACCGGTCTGACGCATTGGTTTATCTGTATATCGGGGATAACAAGTTATTTTTAGGAGAATTATGATTTTTCCCCATTCAAGGAAAGTAATTCGATAACAGAAACTTATCCCGGTAAGATGTCTGATAGCTTGGTATTTGGTGTGCATGGTAGAATCGGTATGGTTTTCGCGGTGTGTAATACTATTATTATTAAAGATTGACTTGATCATGATATGGTTTTGTTTGTCTATGATATTTAGGTATTTAATAACATTATTTCACTAGACAAACGTCTATTTTATCTAACTACTATTTTCCCTTAAATTTTCTAATTTTTGAAGCTTATTTTTTAGTGAAACTTATTATAAAAGGTAGTTTTCTTAACCAGATAACCAGTGGATGGGTAAGAATGGCATCAACTGTTATGGATGACATCCACTGTTATCTGGTATGGTAAAAGGTCGTTCCCTTACCAAGAGAACAGTGGATGGGTAGGAATGGCAACAACTGTTATGGATGGCATCCACTGTTATCTGGTATGGTAAAGGTGGTTGCCTTACCAAGAGAACAGTGGATGGGTAGGAATGGCATCAACTGTTATGGATGGCATCCACTGTTATCTGGTATGGTAAAAGGTCGTTGCCTTACCAAGAGAACAGTGGATGGGTAGGAATGGCATCAACTGTTATGGATGGCATCCACTGTTATCTGGTATGGTAAAGGTGGTTTCCTTACCCAGATAACCAGTGGATGGGTAGGAATGGCATCAACTGTTATGGATGGCATCCACTGTTATCTGGTATGGTAAAAGGTAGTTTTCTTACCCAGATAACCAGTGGATGGGTAGGAATGGCATCAACTGTTATGGATTGCATCCACTGTTATCTGGTATGGTAAAAGGTCGTTGCCTTACCCAGATAACAGTGGATGGGTAGGAATGGCATCAACTGTTATCTGGTATTGTAAAGGTGGTTGCCTTACCCAGATAACAGTGGATGAGTAGGAATGGCATCAACTGTTATGGATTGCATCCACTGTTATCTGGTATGGTAAAGGTCGTTGCCTTACCCAGATAACAGTGGATGGGTAGGAATGGCATCAACTGTTATGGTTGACATCCACTGTTATCTGGTATGGTAAAAGGTCGTTGCCTTACCCAGATAACAGTGGATGGGTAGGAATGGCATCAACTGTTATGGATGACATCCACTGTAATCTGGTATGGTAAAAGGTAATTTTCTTACCCAGATAACCAGTGAATGGATAGGAATGGCATCAACTGTTATGGATGGCATCCACTGTTATCTGGTATGGTAAAAGGTCGTTGCCTTACCAAGATAACAGTGCATGGGTAGGAATGGCATCAACTGTTATGGATGGCATCCACTGTTATCTGGTATGGTAAAAGGCCGTTGCCTTACCAAGATAACAGTGTATGGGTAGGAATGGTATCAACTGTTATGGATGACATCCACTGTTATCTGGTATGGTAAAGCGGGTCGTTGCCTTACCCAGATAACAGTGGATGGGTAGCAATGGCATCAACTGTTATGGATGACATCCACTGTTATCTGGTATGGTAAAAGGCCGTTGCCTTACTAAGATAACAGTGTATGGGTAGGAATGGCATTAACTGTTATGGAAGGCATCCACTGTTATCTGGTTTAGTAAAAAAGATAGTTGCATTACATTACAAATATTCTCATACACGCATTTCAGTTCTAGTAAACTACCAGACGCCTAGTTTTGGTTATTTTCTGTAGCTCTCATTACAAAATGTCCACCAACTAAGACGAACGGGTAATTATAACAAGTTCGCCCTGCAAAGGATTACGGGATTAGCCCTGTGATGGGAAAATGGCGGCATTATATAGTTCAGCCCCACAAGGCGACGGGGGCTTAGTTTGTTATCAATCTTCACTCGAGCTTAAAAAAAATAAGGAAAACGTCCAGCTCCATAGTCCAATATTCGAGTTTCCTGTTTTAGTGAAAATCAATCAATTTCTAATAAGTTTAATTTCAAACCATGGCAACCGTCAGCGAGAAAAAGCCGAATCAGAATTGAATTCAGAGTTGAATTCACACTCCAATAATCCAGACCTACATTTTGTGATTAATAAATAACAAGAGCAACGGGAAATTGCACTTCAAGAAAATATAATTTATAGCATTTTCTTCAAACTGACATCAAGTCCATAGAGTGATAATTCTAGTGGTCCAAGTCATATGTCATCTCGTCTGTCAAAAGCACCTTATATTAGCGCGTTCTATTGACGTAATGGTTCATGGATTAACTTAATAAAACTGTTACTGGGAAATTAATTAGATTTTTCCCCCTTTCTTTGCGGAAAATAGGATTAGATTATCGACATTAACTTGAAATGGCGGTAAAGTCCAAAGAAAACTGAGAAATTTCTAGAAAAATATAAAAATCATTAGGAGTCGTCAGGTTGGTTAGACACACAAATGAATGATATTGGATGTATCGGCAAGTGTTTGGTGAAGAATTTTCTTCAATGAATTCTAAAATTGCCGTGTGGGTAAATCTCGTGTGAGAGTGTTTCTTTGGAGAAGTTGCGCTGATCTTTGGAAGTCTTTGTCAACTTATTGATGAGAGTGTAGATGAACATAACAGTTGTACGTGAATCCCTCGCTTTAATGACTATCAAAAGGAACTGGATAATGTTGCTTTTACAAATTTAGGATACATATACAAAAATATATATATATATGATAGCGATTTGAATCCTTTCTCAGCAAACATCTGTTACCAATATGTCGTAGAATACGTAATGAGGCTTTTTAACATGATTAGAGTTGAGTTGTTCCTTGTTTCCTGTTTATTTGTCAACAAAAATATCATTGACCGAAACATAAATGTATGATATTTTCCTAGTTTGAGAGATTTGGTTTATAACATACGCACATAATTCTGTATATACTTATGTGTCTGTCTGCATATAGTATATGTATACAGCTGTTTTCAAAAAGGTTTCCACTGAGAATAGCTACTCAAATATATGGTATTACGCAAGAACAATAATAGGTTATATATATTCAAGATAGACCCCATGTTGGTTTCCATATCGTATTAGCCATGGGGGGTCTTCCTGGGGCAAACATTGGAAGTAGAGGCCATTTTCAAAAGATCGGTTCGTCCTAGACATTTTATTTTTATGAGAATTTTAAATTTTTAAAGGGGCACTTGGATGAAAACGCCCCATATTTTGAAAGTCCGAATAGTTCAAGTATTTAAGAATAATATGACTCAATCATGATTATGAAAACCAGATTGGCAAAAATCTTAGCCTGGGAGCCACTCGCAGTTGAGAAATTCTGGTTTAAAAACTAAAAGAACAATAGGGTTGAGTAAATGACGTCATTTACTCACAATTTAGATGCTGAAAAAAATATATAATTTTTATCCGCAAACTTTTACTGTGAAGAAAATATGTTGCTTGGCTACTATTGGGGCCCTATAGATAAGTTTAACCAAGCTTCAAGGCATTTCCAATTTTCATCGATTTTCATCCAAGTGCCCCTTTAAGTTGTTTGTCCCCTCAATAAAAAGGACTAATGAATGTGAAACTATCATGGCTGTTATCGTGAATATAACCTATTCTATGTATTTTTTCCATAAGAGTAATCGAATTGTGATAAATGAAATGAAATATCAATGTGTCGATCAATACTATTAAATCTGATACAAATACGATATAATAGTGTTGCCTTAGAAACGGAAGAGTCGCTGCGATGTTTAGTCGCCGTTTCACGTTTTAGTCTTATTCTTTGCGATAGCACATTTGTTTACCTTGGACGTAACGTTTCCCCATTTCAGACCACGTATCATTCCCTAGAGCATCATTTCTTTGTTTAACTGTTGCACACGAGAAGACACATGAATATGGAGGGAATCATACTTTCAATAGCATGACACTGGCGTGGTCTGATATCGTAAAATACTACGACCAAGCTATAAAAGTGTATTTAGTGTTAAATGGCATCCTTAATTAAGCATTTACTGAAAGTAGTTTAAATAAGTTGATAGACAGAAAAATTAACGACGGTTAGCACCTTTAATCCAACATGGATGCCGTTTTTATTCCCTTAGGTGCAGTAATACGAGCAACAAAATAATGCAACATTGTTGCGTTGCAAGTTGCAGAGTGAATGTGACTCGTATTACATTCCCATACAAAACTTTTGTTGCGGGATTTTGTTGCAGAAGTAGAAGCTCTTTCTACTCTCTGCAATAAAGAAAATGTGTTGTGCGCGGGGTGGTAATAGGAGCTAATTTCACTCTACAACTCGCAGCGGAACAATGTTGGGCGACAAGTTGCTTGTATTACCACACCTTTAGGAATGATTACTCACAAACCACCTATAGTGAACATCATCCAATTGCAACATGGCTACCACCTTTATTCCCTTAGGAATGGTTCCAAACCACCTATAGTGAACATCATCCAACATGGCTGCCACTTTTATTCCCTTAGGAATATTTCCAAACCACCTATAGTGAACATCATCCAACATGGCTGCCACTTTTATTCCCTTAGGAATGATTACAAACCACCTATAGTGAACATCATCCAACATGGCTGCCACTTTTATTCCCTTAGGAATGATTCCAAACCACCTATAGTGAACACAAACCAACATGGCTGCCCCTTTTATTCCCTTAGGAATGATTACAAACCACCTATAGTGAACACCATCCAACATGGCTGCCACTTTTATTCCCTTAGGAATGATTACAAACCACCTATAGTGAACATCATTCAACATGGCTTCCACTTTTATTCCCTTAGGAATGATTCCAAACCACCTTTAGTGAACACAAACCAACATGGCTGCCACTTTTATTCCCTTAGGAATGATTACAAACCACATATAGTGAACATCATCCAACATGGCTGCCACTTTTATTCCCTTAGGAATGATTACAAACCACCTATAGTGAACATCATTCAACATGGCTGCCACTTTTATTCCCTTAGGAATGATTACAAACCACCTATAGTGAACATCATCCAACATGGCTGCCACTTTTATTCCCTTAGGAATGATTACAAACCACCTATAGTGAACATCATCCAACATGGCTGCCACTTTTATTCCCTTAGGAATGATTACAAACCACCTATAGTGAACATCATCCAACATGGCTGCCACTTTTATTCCCTTAGGAATGATTTCAAACCACCTATAGTGCACATCATCCAACATGGCTGCCACTTTTATTCCCTTAGGAATGATTCCAAACCACCTTTAGTGAACACAAACCAACATGGCTGCCACTTTTATTCCCTTAGGAATGATTACAAACCACCTATAGTGAACATCATCCAACATGGCTGCCACTTTTATTCCCTTAGGAATGATTACAAACCACCTATAGTGAACATCATTCAACATGGCTGCCACTTTTATTCCCTTAGGAATGATTACAAACCACCTATAGTGAACATCATCCAACATGGCTGCCACTTTTATTCCCTTAGGAATGATTACAAACCACCTATAGTGAACATCATCCAACATGGCTGCCACTTTTATTCCCTTAGGAATGATTACAAACCACCTATAGTGAACATCATCCAACATGGCTGCCACTTTTATTCCCTTAGGAATGATTTCAAACCACCTATAGTGCACATCATCCAACATGGCTGCCACTTTTATTCCCTTAGGAATGATTTCAAACCACCTATAGTGAACATCATCCAACATGTCTGCCACTTTTATTCCCTTAGGAATATTTCCAAACCACCTATAGTGCACATCATCCAACATGGCTGCCACTTTTATTCCCTTAGGAATGATTTCAAACCACCTATAGTGAACATCATCCAACATGTCTGCCACTTTTATTCCCTTAGGAATATTTCCAAACCACCTATAGTGCACATCATCCAACATGGCTGCCACTTTTATTCCCTTAGGAATGATTTCAAACCACCTATAGTGAACACCATCCAACATGGCTGCCACTTTTATTCCCTTACGAATGATTCCAAACCACCTATAGTGAACATCATCCAACATGGCTGCCACTTTTATTCCCTTAGGAATGATTACAAACCACCTATAGTGAACATCGTCCAACATGGCTGCCACTTTTATTCCCTTAGGAATGATTTCAAACCACCTATAGTGAACATCATCCAACATGTCTGCCACTTTTATTCCCTTAGGAATATTTCCAAACCACCTATAGTGCACATCATCCAACATGGCTGCCACTTTTATTCCCTTAGGAATGATTTCAAACCACCTATAGTGAACACCATCCAACATGGCTGCCACTTTTATTCCCTTACGAATGATTCCAAACCACCTATAGTGAACATCATCCAACATGGCTGCCACTTTTATTCCCTTAGGAATGATTACAAACCACCTATAGTGAACATCGTCCAACATGGCTGCCACTTTTATTCCCTTAGGAATGATTTCAAACCACCTATAGTGAACATCATCCAACATGTCTGCCACTTTTATTCCCTTAGGAATATTTCCAAACCACCTATAGTGCACATCATCCAACATGGCTGCCACTTTTATTCCCTTAGGAATGATTTCAAACCACCTATAGTGAACACCATCCAACATGGCTGCCACTTTTATTCCCTTACGAATGATTCCAAACCACCTATAGTGAACATCATCCAACATGGCTGCCACTTTTATTCCCTTAGGAATGATTACAAACCACCTATAGTGAACATCGTCCAACATGGCTGCCACTTTTATTCCCTTAGGAATGATTACAAACCACCTATAGTGAACACCATCCAACATGGCTGCCACTTTTATTCCCTTAGGAATGATTACAAACCACCTATAGTGAACATCATCCAACATGGCTGCCACTTTTATTCCCTTAGGAATGATTACAAACCACCTATAGTGAACACCATCCAACATGGCTGCCACTTTTATTCCCTTAGGAATGATTACAAACCACCTATAGTGAACACCATCCAACATGGCTGCCACTTTTATTCCCTTAGGAATGATTACAAACCACCTATAGTGAACATCATCCAACATGGCTGCCACTTTTATTCCCTTAGGAATGATTCCAAACCACCTATAGTGAACATCATCCAACATGGCTGCCACTTTTATTCCCTTAGGAATGATTCCAAACCACCTATAGTGAACACCATCCAACATGGCTGCCACTTTTATTCCCTTAGGAATATTTCCAAACCACCTATAGTGAACACCATCCAACATGGCTGCCACTTTTATTCCCTTAGGAATGATTACAAACCACCTATAGTGAACACCATCCAACATGGCTGCCACTTTTATTCCCTTACGAATGATTACAAACCACCTATAGTGAACATCATCCAACATGGCTGCCACTTTTATTCCCTTAGGAATGATTCCAAACCACCTATAGTGAACATCATCCAACATGGCTGCCACTTTTATTCCCTTAGGAATGATTACAAACCACCTATAGTGAACATCATCCAACATGGCTGCCACTTGTATTCCCTTAGGAATGATTCCAAACCACCTATAGTGAACATCATCCAACATGGCTTCCACTTTTATTCCCTTAGGAATGATTCCAAACCACCTATAGTGAACATCATCCAACATGGCTGCCACTTTTATTCTCTTAGGAATGATTCCAAACCACCTATAGTGAACATCATCCAACATGGCTGCCACTTTTATTCCCTTAGGAATGATTACAAACCACCTATAGTGAACACCATCCAACATGGCTGCCACTTTTATTCCCTTAGGAATGATTCTAAACCACCTATAGTGAACACCATCCAACATGGCTGCCACTTTTATTCCCTTAGGAATGATTCTAAACCACCTATAGTGAACATCATCCAACATGGCTTCCACTTTTATTCCCTTAGGAATGATTCCAAACCACCTATAGTGAACATCATCCAACATGGCTGCCACTTTTATTCCCTTAGGAATGATTCTAAACCACCTATAGTGAACATCATCCAACATGGCTTCCACTTTTATTCCCTTAGGAATGATTCCAAACCACCTATAGTGAACATCATCCAACATGGCTTCCACTTTTATTCCCTTAGGAATGATTCCAAACCACCTATAGTGAACATCATCCAACATGGCTTCCACTTTTATTCCCTTAGGAATGATTCCAAACCACCTATAGTGAACATCATTCAACATGGCTGCCACTTTTATTCCCTTAGGAATGATTCCAAACCACCTATAGTGAACATCGTCCAACATGGCTGCCACTTTTATTCTCTTAGGAATGATTCCAAACCACCTATAGTGAACATCATCCAACATGGCTGCCACTTTTATTCCCTTAGGAATGATTACAAACCACCTAGAGTGAACATCATCCAACATGGCTGCCACTTTTATTCCCTTAGGAATGATTACAAACCACCTATAGTGAACATCATCCAACATGGCTGCCACTTTTATTCCCTTAGGAATGATTACAAACCACCTATAGTGAACATCATCCAACATGGCTGCCAATTTTATTCCCTTAGGAATGATTCCAAACCACCTATAGTGAACATCATCCAACATGGCTGCCACTTTTATTCCCTTAGGAATGATTACAAACCACCTATAGTGAACACCATCCAACATGGCTGCCACTTTTATTCCCTTAGGAATGATTCCAAACCACCTATAGTGAACATCATCCAACATGGCTGCCACTTTTATTCCCTTAGGAATGATTACAAACCACCTATAGTGAACACCATCCAACATGGCTGCCACTTTTATTCCCTTAGGAATGATTCTAAACCACCTATAGTGAACATCATCTAACATGGCTGCCACTTTTATTCCCTTAGGAATGATTCCAAACCACCTATAGTGAACATCATCCAACATGGCTGCCACTTTTATTCCCTTAGGAATGATTACAAACCACCTATAGTGAACACCATCCAACATGGCTGCCACTTTTATTCCCTTAGGAATGATTCTAAACCACCTATAGTGAACATCATCTAACATGGCTGCCACTTTTATTCCCTTAGGAATGATTCCAAACCACCTATAGTGAACATCATTCAACATGGCTTCCACTTCTATTCCCTTAGGAATGATTCTAAACCACCTATAGTGAACATCATCCAACATGGCTGCCACTTTTATTCCCTTAGGAATATTTTCAAACCACCTATAGTGAACATCATCCAACATGGCTGCCACTTTTATTCCCTTAGGAATATTTTCAAACCACCTATAGTGAACATCATCCAACATGGCTTCCACTTTTATTCCCTTAGGAATGATTCTAAACCACCTATAGTGAACATCATCCAACATGGCTGCCACTTTTATTCCCTTAGGAATATTTTCAAACCACCTATAGTGAACATCATCCAACATGGCTGCCACTTTTATTCCCTTAGGAATATTTTCAAACCACCTATAGTGAACATCATCCAACATGGCTGCCACTTTTATTCCCTTAGGAATGATTCCAAACCACCTATAGTGAACATCATCCAACATGGCTGCCACTTTTATTCCCTTAGGAATGATTACAAACCACCTATAGTGAACATCATCCAACATGGCTGGCACTTTTATTCCCTTAGGAATGATTACAAACCACCTATAGTGAACATCATCCAACATGGCTGCCACTTTTATTCCCTTACGAATGATTACAAACCACCTATAGTGAACACCATCCAACATGGCTGCCACTTTTATTCCCTTAGGAATGATTACAAACCACCTATAGTGAACATCATCCAACATGGCTGCCACTTTTATTCCCTTAGGAATGATTCCAAACCACCTATAGTGAACATCATCCAACATGGCTGCCACTTTTATTCCCTTAGGAATGATTACAAACCACCTATAGTGAACATCATCCAACATGGCTGGCACTTTTATTCCCTTAGGAATGATTACAAACCACCTATAGTGAACATCATCCAACATGGCTGCCACTTTTATTCCCTTAGGAATGATTACAAACCACCTATAGTGAACATCATCCAACATGGCTGCCACTTTTATTCTCTTAGGAATGATTCCAAACCACCTATAGTGAACATCATCCAACATGGCTGCCACTTTTATTCCCTTAGGAATGATTTCAAACCACCTATAGTGAACATCATCCAACATGTCTGCCACTTTTATTCCCTTAGGAATATTTCCAAACCACCTATAGTGCACATCATCCAACATGGCTGCCACTTTTATTCCCTTAGGAATGATTTCAAACCACCTATAGTGAACACCATCCAACATGGCTGCCACTTTTATTCCCTTACGAATGATTCCAAACCACCTATAGTGAACATCATCCAACATGGCTGCCACTTTTATTCCCTTAGGAATGATTACAAACCACCTATAGTGAACATCGTCCAACATGGCTGCCACTTTTATTCCCTTAGGAATGATTACAAACCACCTATAGTGAACACCATCCAACATGGCTGCCACTTTTATTCCCTTAGGAATGATTACAAACCACCTATAGTGAACATCATCCAACATGGCTGCCACTTTTATTCCCTTAGGAATGATTACAAACCACCTATAGTGAACACCATCCAACATGGCTGCCACTTTTATTCCCTTAGGAATGATTACAAACCACCTATAGTGAACACCATCCAACATGGCTGCCACTTTTATTCCCTTAGGAATGATTACAAACCACCTATAGTGAACATCATCCAACATGGCTGCCACTTTTATTCCCTTAGGAATGATTCCAAACCACCTATAGTGAACATCATCCAACATGGCTGCCACTTTTATTCCCTTAGGAATGATTACAAACCACCTATAGTGAACATCATCCAACATGGCTGCCACTTGTATTCCCTTAGGAATGATTCCAAACCACCTATAGTGAACATCATCCAACATGGCTTCCACTTTTATTCCCTTAGGAATGATTCCAAACCACCTATAGTGAACATCATCCAACATGGCTGCCACTTTTATTCTCTTAGGAATGATTCCAAACCACCTATAGTGAACATCATCCAACATGGCTGCCACTTTTATTCCCTTAGGAATGATTACAAACCACCTATAGTGAACACCATCCAACATGGCTGCCACTTTTATTCCCTTAGGAATGATTCTAAACCACCTATAGTGAACACCATCCAACATGGCTGCCACTTTTATTCCCTTAGGAATGATTCTAAACCACCTATAGTGAACATCATCCAACATGGCTTCCACTTTTATTCCCTTAGGAATGATTCCAAACCACCTATAGTGAACATCATCCAACATGGCTGCCACTTTTATTCCCTTAGGAATGATTCTAAACCACCTATAGTGAACATCATCCAACATGGCTTCCACTTTTATTCCCTTAGGAATGATTCCAAACCACCTATAGTGAACATCATCCAACATGGCTTCCACTTTTATTCCCTTAGGAATGATTCCAAACCACCTATAGTGAACATCATCCAACATGGCTTCCACTTTTATTCCCTTAGGAATGATTCCAAACCACCTATAGTGAACATCATTCAACATGGCTGCCACTTTTATTCCCTTAGGAATGATTCCAAACCACCTATAGTGAACATCGTCCAACATGGCTGCCACTTTTATTCTCTTAGGAATGATTCCAAACCACCTATAGTGAACATCATCCAACATGGCTGCCACTTTTATTCCCTTAGGAATGATTACAAACCACCTAGAGTGAACATCATCCAACATGGCTGCCACTTTTATTCCCTTAGGAATGATTACAAACCACCTATAGTGAACATCATCCAACATGGCTGCCACTTTTATTCCCTTAGGAATGATTACAAACCACCTATAGTGAACATCATCCAACATGGCTGCCAATTTTATTCCCTTAGGAATGATTCCAAACCACCTATAGTGAACATCATCCAACATGGCTGCCACTTTTATTCCCTTAGGAATGATTACAAACCACCTATAGTGAACACCATCCAACATGGCTGCCACTTTTATTCCCTTAGGAATGATTCCAAACCACCTATAGTGAACATCATCCAACATGGCTGCCACTTTTATTCCCTTAGGAATGATTACAAACCACCTATAGTGAACACCATCCAACATGGCTGCCACTTTTATTCCCTTAGGAATGATTCTAAACCACCTATAGTGAACATCATCTAACATGGCTGCCACTTTTATTCCCTTAGGAATGATTCCAAACCACCTATAGTGAACATCATCCAACATGGCTGCCACTTTTATTCCCTTAGGAATGATTACAAACCACCTATAGTGAACACCATCCAACATGGCTGCCACTTTTATTCCCTTAGGAATGATTCTAAACCACCTATAGTGAACATCATCTAACATGGCTGCCACTTTTATTCCCTTAGGAATGATTCCAAACCACCTATAGTGAACATCATTCAACATGGCTTCCACTTCTATTCCCTTAGGAATGATTCTAAACCACCTATAGTGAACATCATCCAACATGGCTGCCACTTTTATTCCCTTAGGAATATTTTCAAACCACCTATAGTGAACATCATCCAACATGGCTGCCACTTTTATTCCCTTAGGAATATTTTCAAACCACCTATAGTGAACATCATCCAACATGGCTTCCACTTTTATTCCCTTAGGAATGATTCTAAACCACCTATAGTGAACATCATCCAACATGGCTGCCACTTTTATTCCCTTAGGAATATTTTCAAACCACCTATAGTGAACATCATCCAACATGGCTGCCACTTTTATTCCCTTAGGAATATTTTCAAACCACCTATAGTGAACATCATCCAACATGGCTGCCACTTTTATTCCCTTAGGAATGATTCCAAACCACCTATAGTGAACATCATCCAACATGGCTGCCACTTTTATTCCCTTAGGAATGATTACAAACCACCTATAGTGAACATCATCCAACATGGCTGGCACTTTTATTCCCTTAGGAATGATTACAAACCACCTATAGTGAACATCATCCAACATGGCTGCCACTTTTATTCCCTTACGAATGATTACAAACCACCTATAGTGAACACCATCCAACATGGCTGCCACTTTTATTCCCTTAGGAATGATTACAAACCACCTATAGTGAACATCATCCAACATGGCTGCCACTTTTATTCCCTTAGGAATGATTCCAAACCACCTATAGTGAACATCATCCAACATGGCTGCCACTTTTATTCCCTTAGGAATGATTACAAACCACCTATAGTGAACATCATCCAACATGGCTGGCACTTTTATTCCCTTAGGAATGATTACAAACCACCTATAGTGAACATCATCCAACATGGCTGCCACTTTTATTCCCTTAGGAATGATTACAAACCACCTATAGTGAACATCATCCAACATGGCTGCCACTTTTATTCCCTTAGGAATGATTCCAAACCACCTATAGTGAACATCATCCAACATGGCTGCCACTTTTATTCCCTTAGGAATGATTCCAAACCACCTATAGTGAACATCATCCAACATGGCTGCCACTTTTATTCCCTTAGGAATGATTACAAACCACCTATAGTGAACATCATCCAACATGGCTGCCACTTTTATTCCCTTACGAATGATTACAAACCACCTATAGTGAACACCATCCAACATGGCTGCCACTTTTATTCCCTTAGGAATGATTACAAACCACCTATAGTGAACATCATCCAACATGGCTACCACTTTTATTCCCTTAGGAATGATTACAAACCACCTATAGTGAACACCATCCAACATGGCTGCCACTTTTATTCCCTTAGGAATGATTACAAACCACCTATAGTGAACATCATCCAACATGGCTGCCACTTTTATTCCCTTAGGAATGATTACAAACCACCTATAGTGAACACCATCCAACATGGCTGCCACTTTTATTCCCTTAGGAATGATTACAAACCACCTATAGTGAACACCATCCAACATGGCTGCCACTTTTATTCCCTTAGGAATGATTACAAACCACCTATAGTGAACATCATCCAACATGGCTGCCACTTTTATTCCCTTAGGAATGATTACAAACCACCTATAGTGAACACCATCCAACATGGCTGCCACTTTTATTCCCTTAGGAATGATTACAAACCACCTATAGTGAACACCATCCAACATGGCTGCCACTTTTATTCCCTTAGGAATGATTACAAACCACCTATAGTGAACATCATCCAACATGGCTGCCACTTTTATTCCCTTAGGAATGATTCTAAACCACCTATAGTGAACACCATCCAACATGGCTGCCACTTTTATTCCCTTAGGAATGATTACAAACCACCTATAGTGAACACCATCCAACATGGCTGCCACTTTTATTCCCTTAGGAATGATTTCAAACCACCTATAGTGCACATCATCCAACATGGCTGCCACTTTTATTCCCTAAGGAATGATTACAAACCACCTATAGTGAACATCATCCAACATGGCTGCCACTTTTATTCCCTTAGGAATGATTTCAAACCACCTATAGTGAACATCATCCAACATGGCTGCTACTTTTATTCCCTTAGGAATGATTACAAACCACCTATAGTGAACATCATTCAACATGGCTGCCACTTTTATTCCCTTAGGAATGATTCTAAACCACCTATAGTGAACATCATCCAACATGGCTGCCACTTTTATTCCCTTAGGAATGATTCCAAACCACCTATAGTGAACATCATCCAACATGGCTGCCACTTTTATTCCCTTAGGAATGATTCCAAACCACCTATAGTGAACATCATTCAACATGGCTGCTACTTTTATTCCCTTAGGAATGATTCCAAACCACCTATAGTGAACATCATTCAACATGGCTGCCACTTTTATTCCCTTAGGAATGATTACAAACCACCTATAGTGAACATCATCCAACATGGCTGCCACTTTTATTCCCTTAGGAATGATTCCAAACCACCTATAGTGAACACCATCCAACATGGCTGCCACTTTTATTCCCTTAGGAATGATTACAAACCACCTATAGTGAACATCATCCAACATGGCTGCCACTTTTATTCCCTTAGGAATGATTACAAACCACCTATAGTGAACATCATCCAACATGGCTGCCACTTTTATTCCCTTAGGAATGATTACAAACCACCTATAGTGAACACCATCCAACATGGCTGCCACTTTTATTCCCTTAGGAATGATTACAAACCACCTATAGTGAACATCATCCAACATGGCTGCCACTTTTTTTCCCTTAGGAATGATTCCAAACCACCTATAGTGAACACCATCCAACATGGCTGCCACTTTTATTCCCTTAGGAATGATTCCAAACCACCTATAGTGAACACCATCCAACATGGCTGCCACTTTTATTCCCTTAGGAATGATTCCAAACCACCTATAGTGAACACCATCCAACATGGCTGCCACTTTTATTCCCTTAGGAATGATTCCAAACCACCTATAGTGAACACCATCCAACATGGCTGCCACTTTTATTCCCTTAGGAATGATTACAAACCACCTATAGTGAACATCATCCAACATGGCTGCCACTTTTATTCCCTTAGGAATGATTACAAACCACCTATAGTGAACACCATCCAACATGGCTGCCACTTTTATTCCCTTAGGAATGATTACAAACCACCTATAGTGAACACCATCCAACATGGCTGCCACTTTTATTCCCTTAGGAATGATTACAAACCACCTATAGTGAACATCATCCAACATGGCTGCCACTTTTATTCCCTTAGGAATGATTACAAACCACCTATAGTGAACATCATCCAACATGGCTGCCACTTTTATTCCCTTAGGAATGATTCCAAACCACCTATAGTGAACACCATCCAACATGGCTGCCACTTTTATTCCCTTAGGAATGATTCCAAACCACCTATAGTGAACACCATCCAACATGGCTGCCACTTTTATTCCCTTAGGAATGATTACAAACCACCTATAGTGAACATCATCCAACATGGCTGCCACTTTTATTCCCTTAGGAATGATTCCAAACCACCTATAGTGAACATCATCCAACATGGCTGCCACTTTTATTCCCTTAGGAATGATTACAAACCACCTATAGTGAACATCATCCAACATGGCTGCCACTTTTATTCCCTTAGGAATGATTACAAACCACCTATAGTGAACATCATCCAACATGGCTGCCACTTTTATTCCCTTAGGAATGATTCTAAACCACCTATAGTGAACATCATCCAACATGGCTGCCACTTTTATTCCCTTAGGAATGATTACAAACCACCTATAGTGAACATCATCCAACATGGCTGCCACTTTTATTCCCTTAGGAATGATTACAAACCACCTATAGTGAACATCATCCAACATGGCTGCCACTTTTATTCCCTTACTAATGATTCCAAACCACCTATAGTGAACATCATCCAACATGGCTGCCACTTTTATTCCCTTAGGAATGATTACAAACCACCTATAGTGAACATCATCCAACATGGCTGCCACTTTTATTCCCTTAGGAATGATTACAAACCACCTATAGTGAACATCATCCAACATGGCTGCCACTTTTATTCCCTTACTAATGATTCCAAACCACCTATAGTGAACATCATCCAACATGGCTGCCACTTTTATTCCCTTAGGAATGATTCCAAACCACCTATAGTGAACATCATCCAACATGGCTGCCACTTTTATTCCCTTAGGAATGATTACAAACCACCTATAGTGAACATCATCCAACATGGCTGCCACTTTTATTCCCTTAGGAATGATTACAAACCACCTATAGTGAACATCATCCAACATGGCTGCTACTTTTATTCCCTTAGGAATGATTCCAAACCACCTATAGTGAACATCATCTAACATGGCTGCTACTTTTATTCCCTTAGGAATGATTCCAAACCACCTATAGTGAACATCATCTAACATGGCTGCTACTTTTATTCCCTTAGGAATGATTACAAACCACCTATAGTGAACATCATCCAACATGGCTGCCACTTTTATTCCCTTAGGAATGATTCTAAACCACCTATAGTGAACACCATCCAACATGGCTGCCACTTTTATTCCCTTAGGAATGATTACAAACCACCTATAGTGAACACCATCCAACATGGCTGCCACTTTTATTCCCTTAGGAATGATTTCAAACCACCTATAGTGCACATCATCCAACATGGCTGCCACTTTTATTCCCTAAGGAATGATTACAAACCACCTATAGTGAACATCATCCAACATGGCTGCCACTTTTATTCCCTTAGGAATGATTTCAAACCACCTATAGTGAACATCATCCAACATGGCTGCTACTTTTATTCCCTTAGGAATGATTACAAACCACCTATAGTGAACATCATTCAACATGGCTGCCACTTTTATTCCCTTAGGAATGATTCTAAACCACCTATAGTGAACATCATCCAACATGGCTGCCACTTTTATTCCCTTAGGAATGATTCCAAACCACCTATAGTGAACATCATCCAACATGGCTGCCACTTTTATTCCCTTAGGAATGATTCCAAACCACCTATAGTGAACATCATTCAACATGGCTGCTACTTTTATTCCCTTAGGAATGATTCCAAACCACCTATAGTGAACATCATTCAACATGGCTGCCACTTTTATTCCCTTAGGAATGATTACAAACCACCTATAGTGAACATCATCCAACATGGCTGCCACTTTTATTCCCTTAGGAATGATTCCAAACCACCTATAGTGAACACCATCCAACATGGCTGCCACTTTTATTCCCTTAGGAATGATTACAAACCACCTATAGTGAACATCATCCAACATGGCTGCCACTTTTATTCCCTTAGGAATGATTACAAACCACCTATAGTGAACATCATCCAACATGGCTGCCACTTTTATTCCCTTAGGAATGATTACAAACCACCTATAGTGAACACCATCCAACATGGCTGCCACTTTTATTCCCTTAGGAATGATTACAAACCACCTATAGTGAACATCATCCAACATGGCTGCCACTTTTTTTCCCTTAGGAATGATTCCAAACCACCTATAGTGAACACCATCCAACATGGCTGCCACTTTTATTCCCTTAGGAATGATTCCAAACCACCTATAGTGAACACCATCCAACATGGCTGCCACTTTTATTCCCTTAGGAATGATTCCAAACCACCTATAGTGAACACCATCCAACATGGCTGCCACTTTTATTCCCTTAGGAATGATTCCAAACCACCTATAGTGAACACCATCCAACATGGCTGCCACTTTTATTCCCTTAGGAATGATTACAAACCACCTATAGTGAACATCATCCAACATGGCTGCCACTTTTATTCCCTTAGGAATGATTACAAACCACCTATAGTGAACACCATCCAACATGGCTGCCACTTTTATTCCCTTAGGAATGATTACAAACCACCTATAGTGAACACCATCCAACATGGCTGCCACTTTTATTCCCTTAGGAATGATTACAAACCACCTATAGTGAACATCATCCAACATGGCTGCCACTTTTATTCCCTTAGGAATGATTACAAACCACCTATAGTGAACATCATCCAACATGGCTGCCACTTTTATTCCCTTAGGAATGATTCCAAACCACCTATAGTGAACACCATCCAACATGGCTGCCACTTTTATTCCCTTAGGAATGATTCCAAACCACCTATAGTGAACACCATCCAACATGGCTGCCACTTTTATTCCCTTAGGAATGATTACAAACCACCTATAGTGAACATCATCCAACATGGCTGCCACTTTTATTCCCTTAGGAATGATTCCAAACCACCTATAGTGAACATCATCCAACATGGCTGCCACTTTTATTCCCTTAGGAATGATTACAAACCACCTATAGTGAACATCATCCAACATGGCTGCCACTTTTATTCCCTTAGGAATGATTACAAACCACCTATAGTGAACATCATCCAACATGGCTGCCACTTTTATTCCCTTAGGAATGATTCTAAACCACCTATAGTGAACATCATCCAACATGGCTGCCACTTTTATTCCCTTAGGAATGATTACAAACCACCTATAGTGAACATCATCCAACATGGCTGCCACTTTTATTCCCTTAGGAATGATTACAAACCACCTATAGTGAACATCATCCAACATGGCTGCCACTTTTATTCCCTTACTAATGATTCCAAACCACCTATAGTGAACATCATCCAACATGGCTGCCACTTTTATTCCCTTAGGAATGATTACAAACCACCTATAGTGAACATCATCCAACATGGCTGCCACTTTTATTCCCTTAGGAATGATTACAAACCACCTATAGTGAACATCATCCAACATGGCTGCCACTTTTATTCCCTTAGGAATGATTACAAACCACCTATAGTGAACATCATCCAACATGGCTGCCACTTTTATTCCCTTAGGAATGATTCTAAACCACCTATAGTGAACATCATCCAACATGGCTGCCACTTTTATTCCCTTAGGAATGATTACAAACCACCTATAGTGAACATCATCCAACATGGCTGCCACTTTTATTCCCTTAGGAATGATTACAAACCACCTATAGTGAACATCATCCAACATGGCTGCCACTTTTATTCCCTTACTAATGATTCCAAACCACCTATAGTGAACATCATCCAACATGGCTGCCACTTTTATTCCCTTAGGAATGATTACAAACCACCTATAGTGAACATCATCCAACATGGCTGCCACTTTTATTCCCTTAGGAATGATTACAAACCACCTATAGTGAACATCATCCAACATGGCTGCCACTTTTATTCCCTTACTAATGATTCCAAACCACCTATAGTGAACATCATCCAACATGGCTGCCACTTTTATTCCCTTAGGAATGATTCCAAACCACCTATAGTGAACATCATCCAACATGGCTGCCACTTTTATTCCCTTAGGAATGATTACAAACCACCTATAGTGAACATCATCCAACATGGCTGCCACTTTTATTCCCTTAGGAATGATTACAAACCACCTATAGTGAACATCATCCAACATGGCTGCTACTTTTATTCCCTTAGGAATGATTCCAAACCACCTATAGTGAACATCATCTAACATGGCTGCTACTTTTATTCCCTTAGGAATGATTCCAAACCACCTATAGTGAACATCATCTAACATGGCTGCTACTTTTATTCCCTTAGGAATGATTCCAAACCACCTATAGTGAACATCATCCAACATGGCTGCCACTTTTATTCCCTTAGGAATGATTACAAACCACCTATAGTGAACATCATCCAACATGGCTGCCACTTTTATTCCCTTAGGAATGATTACAAACCACCTATAGTGAACATCATCCAACATGGCTGCTACTTTTATTCCCTTAGGAATGATTCCAAACCACCTATAGTGAACACCATCCAACATGGCTGCCACTTTTATTCCCTTAGGAATGATTACAAACCACCTATAGTGAACATCATCCAACATGGCTGCTACTTTTATTCCCTTAGGAATGATTCCAAACCACCTATAGTGAACATCATCTAACATGGCTGCTACTTTTATTCCCTTAGGAATGATTCCAAACCACCTATAGTGAACATCATCTAACATGGCTGCTACTTTTATTCCCTTAGGAATGATTCCAAACCACCTATAGTGAACATCATCCAACATGGCTGCCACTTTTATTCCCTTAGGAATGATTACAAACCACCTATAGTGAACATCATCCAACATGGCTGCCACTTTTATTCCCTTAGGAATGATTCCAAACCACCTATAGTGAACATCATCCAACATGGCTGCCACTTTTATTCCCTTAGGAATGATTACAAACCACCTATAGTGAACATCATCCAACATGGCTGCCACTTTTATTCTCTTAGGAATGATTCCAAACCACCTATAGTGAACATCATCCAACATGGCTGCCACTTTTATTCTCTTAGGAATGATTCCAAACCACCTATAGTGAACACCATCCAACATGGCTGCCACTTTTATTCCCTTAGGAATGATTCCAAACCACCTATAGTGAACATCATCCAACATGGCTGCCACTTTTATTCCCTTAGGAATGATTCCAAACCACCTATAGTGAACATCATCCAACATGGCTGCCACTTTTATTCCCTTAGGAATGATTCCAAACCACCTATAGTGAACACCATCCAACATGGCTGCCACTTTTATTCCCTTAGGAATGATTCCAAACCACCTATAGTGAACACCATCCAACATGGCTGCCACTTTTATTCCCTTAGGAATGATTCCAAACCACCTATAGTGAACACCATCCAACATGGCTGCTACATTTCCATATAAGATAATTAATATTAATGTTTCAGGAAACGATTGTGTATCTCCTTGGCTAGACGCTTTGTATTTTCATTCAAATTTAAAGTCAAACGTTTGAATCTAAATAAAGCTGGACAGCAATACGACTTTCCTGCTGTTCCGGTTTACCTAAGAAACCTTAAAAGAACTAAAATGTAGAACTGTGACACGAATTGTCGCTTACTTCATGTCAGTAAATTGAGAACAAGATTACAAAAATGACGGGTGAAATTAGAAAAGTTTTTTTTTTCCCTGCACATTATCTCCAATAATAACGATCTACATGAAACCTGAAGTCAAAGGTAGTTAGTGGATAGATATACAAGTATATAAAGCTATAGAATGTATATTTATTGCTGCTTGACCAGTTTATTGTCAATACTCGCACAGTAGGTCGTTATTGTGTCATAAACAAGAGGCAAACGTAGTGAATTTAATTAAAATTTCAAATTCTAATTTCTTTCAGTTTTTCTTTAACTTTATAAAGTAAACACCTCATCATGAAAGGAGATATAAGTACAGCCTTTTGTAGCTTTTTTATAAATTATTTTAATCAATTTTAATTTGATTCAAATGACAAGTGAATTGTTATAATTAGTTACCCGCTCTCTACAGGTTGGGGGTAGCGAGTGGCTGTCAACTAAAGAACACTCAAATGTCACTATCACAGCTACTACAATTCAAAAGCATTACCCAGCCAGAAGTGGTGGAACTTCGTTTCTGAACACCTCGAATTCCGACTCATGATTGCAATTTTTGCCTAGTCACGTTTCCCACTAATCCAGTAATTCCAAATTCACCACAGTTGGATTAAGATTTATTCCAAATTTCTTAAGAATACAAAATTAATTAGGTTAAGCTTTTCTCGCTTCTGTATACTTTGTTATTTACACGAAAAGAAAGGGATTGTAGGTTTTAATTCTTGTTGAAAGCGCCTCGGTTGTCGGAGCAACAGCGAGCGACGAGAGAATCTTATTATTGAGGTGATATTTCATCAAAACAAATTGCCTACTCAAAGAGTCACTCGGAGTCTCACAGCTCGGCCACTAACGAGGAGCAAAGTAAGTAAAAATCATTGAGTCTAAAGTATTTTCCTCTTCTAAATATTACAAAAGCCTACAACATAAAATTCTTAAGTAGCAAGACTTGAAATTTTGCCGAAAAATAGAAGAAAATTCTCTAGACATTGACTAATTATTTTCATCAAACTCTTGACAAATTTATCGCCAAAACATAACTAATTGTGCTACTATTCACACGGTCTTACAAAAAAATAGTTGAATTATCTATTGTCTATGAAACAGGCTGAGTTTTTCTCTGAAATTCGCTTCGAAATCAGAATGTTTTTTAAACAAATGTTGCTATTTATTAGCAATTGTTAAACAATAAAGTTTTCCTTATATTTGCCCACTTCCCTCTAGGAAAAGCATTACTGGTAAACTGGTTAATTTTCTCAACTTTGAGTACTATATATTTGTAATAATACCAATATTTTGATAACTATTGAGCAAGTATAAAAGCGAGTTTTCTAAAGAAAAATACTTAGGGACAGAAATTTAATAAAATATTAAAGACATTCCTGATATTTTCTGGTGTTACTTAGATGTTTTGAAAGAAATCCACAGGATTTTGAAAACCATTTAAATTTTGGGTACGATATTGGCAGTAATACAGCTTAAGGCAGAAACAAACTAAATCTTAGCTGATTTAAACCTGATAAAAAGCAAAACCATCCTGTAAAATTTAGAAGCTTGCAGAATGAATACTAAATATCTTACACTATTCAAATTGTAGATTTCTCTTTGGCAAGATACCGAAAAAAAATGGCAAAATCCTCCCGGCACCTTCTCCGTGGGTGTTCCATCTTAGGTGTTTGAATTTCTAAGAAGTACAATTGAATAACAAGATTTTTTTGCTAAACTCACGAGATCAGATATCATGGAAATAAAGATTCATAACTGATAAGGAGTTCTCTGTATTCCATTTTTGTTTTTTCGTCACTCGTTTTTTGATATTTTCAACTTCGATGACGAGATCAGAAATATCGTAAATAAAGCTTTACAATACAAGGGTTTGCTGTTTTCCGTTTTAAATGTTATTTGAAAGTAGCTTTTATGTAGCCATGTACAAAAATCGACTTTGTTTCTTTTTCATTTGTATGTTTGTTTTTGATTTTGCTACGGTCCCTATTTTCAAAAAATGCTTGGGGACTGTTTCAGGCTGGTCACGCTACAAATACGCATCTCAAAGTCTGCTACAATGTCAGTATCAGTTGTTTTTGAAGGGAAATTCTGCTTGATAGAACCCTAATAAAATGAAGAATTTTTTTGTGTGGATCAACTAGGATTGTATCTAGATATCCATCTGTGAGTCGACTGGTTTTCTGAATATTGTGCTATGGACAAAAACGCCTTGCCCACGCCAGGATGTTTCTTCACTTCAAAAGCAAACTTAAACAAACAAATAATAAAGACTACAAAGGCAATCTTTTCTTACATTTAGGAATGAATTAAGACGTCGATTTTTGCATATGACTACATAAAAGTTGCCGATAATAGCAAGGGGAAAACAGGAAACACTTGTATCGTAATTTTCTATTTAAATTTTTATTTACGATATATCAGATCTCGTCATCGAAGTTAGAAATATTAAAAACGAGTAAAGAAACCAAAATTTGCTTTTAAAATAACTTCTGTATAATGGATCTTTATGTGATATCTGCTCTCGTGGATTTTGAAAAAGGGACTTGTTCCTTCCTTGTTACTTCTTAGCTATTCAAATGAAAATGGAAAGAACGGATGCCCAACAAATTTGATCCCCATGTTTTACTAAATGTTTAGCTTGGGGCCAGAAAGGTCTGGAAAACAAATGTTTACTATGAATGTTAGTTGTTGATTTTCTTTCTATCTCAGAAGAGAAAACCTTAAGGTCGATTTACACGGTACAACTTCTGCTTAAAACTGTCGCATGCAGTCTGCTTACGCCACGCTTACAACACGAATTGCGTCGTGCAAATCAACCCTACAACTTGCTCACAACTGTTATGTACGACAAGAAAAAAGTAGCAAGTTGTAGGGTTGATTTACACGATGTAGTTCGTGTTGTAAGCGAGGCGTAAGCAGATTGCATACGACAGCTGTAAGCAAAAATTGTACCATGTAAATTGGCCTTTTAGACTTCCAGACAAGGATTAAGTGATAATGAAACTCCTTTTAAAATTGGAAATTGTATTTAAATAAAATGATAATAAAACAATTTTTACACAAAAACTTCAACACAGAGAAAAATGAAAATAAAATCATTCATTATTAAAGCAATTCGCGTAGAAGAAGAAAAAAAACTCACAGAGATAATTTAATATATTATACATTGAGCTAAAACTAAAACTAAAACTCGAATACATTTCTAGTAAAATAATAATTAATTAATATTAATAACATTAAAATTGACTGAAAAATATCAACTTTAACTCCCGGAAACAAAAAAGATTGCATAGTACGAGTAAGCTCGATAAACGGAAATAAAGAAAATAAGACAAAATCCCCTTAGTTCAATCAAGAGAAGATGTAGATGAATCTAGAAATTTGTGGATTACCCCATGTAAATAGTTATTAGAAAAATTATCGACAATAAATATTCAAGGCTCTGATTGTCGGTGTAGACCAGGAATTCATTAACAGGAACAGAAGAAGGATATTGTTATTAAAAAATATATTTATTCTG
The DNA here is from genome assembly GCA_964019055.1 of Anthopleura xanthogrammica. Taxonomy (NCBI): domain Eukaryota; kingdom Metazoa; phylum Cnidaria; class Anthozoa; order Actiniaria; family Actiniidae; genus Anthopleura; species Anthopleura xanthogrammica. The sequence continues at coordinate 12,792,289 of OZ025207.1, read as the reverse complement.
AAGACCTTCGATTTAAAATGGTTGAAATTTAAGAAATGTTTTTATTCCGCCATTATGCTGTGAATCATTAGAGCCGGAAATCTATCAAATTCGCCATTCATGATTGATTCCTGGTCGTTATTTTGTAATTTTATTATTTTGTATTTTTATATGACAATGTTTGTGCAATTAGGTATACATTTTCGTTGAACTTAACAACAATATCAGAAACAGTTCTACGTTAATTCTTAGCGAATCTGAAGGAAAAACACACAATTTTGCAAAAAGACAAAAAAAAAATTGAGCCAAGCCAAAACGATTAGCGGGATTCTCAGACTTACAAGTTCTTGCTAAAGCTGCAGAGGGCGTTTATCATGTTATAGTAGTATCATAAGGGTGGGATTTCTTTTCTTAGTTTAAGTACTACGTACACATCATTAAGTTCAATCTTCAATCACAACCTGTCAAACTGCTTCACCACACGCACGATATCGGAGAAAAGTGTTCAGTGCGCATGCGTACTAGAAATGAAGAAACACATTCGCTTGAATATCTTCTTGGATCGAAGATTCGCTTTTAATGACAGCAAATGAACTTTCAATATCACAAAGTAGCTTAAGGTCTTGTTATTTTGTAAAATATATCAACAACATTTTTTTTGAGAGTAAAAACTGATATACGAGACGCTTTCGGCTGTTAACCGGTTTCCCTCCTTGTTCTTGTAAACGTATCTCTTTCAACAAGCCTGTAATAAGTTCTGCTGACACCGACTGAGAGAGCTACCGGGCCAGTTAAAAACAAACGGGGTCTTCGGCAACATGACTGCACAGTGCGGCTAAAATGTACATCACTTAAGTAGACAAATTGCTGCCAAACATTTAAAAACCTTTTATGTTAACATAAGTACTACATTAATTTACAGACATTTGCCTCTCGTGAGATCGATCATTAAGTAAGACGTAATTTTTCAATGTAATTTGCAAGTTCGGTAACTTTTAACTGAAGCTTTTAACGACTTTTATTGACACATTTTTTACAGTATCTAAATTTTATTCTCAACTGTCCATTAGCGGCGATACACATCAAAGAGAATTTTTGTAATATAGGTACGTTGTTTAGCACGCTAGTTGGTTTACCGGCAAGACTTTTAGTGTTTCTAGCTTAATATAAAATCATAAATATAGTCACAACAACGCCAAATTCACTTGGAATAAAACAAAAAATAGTGTACAAGTTTTTCAAGGTAAGCAATTGACTTGACGTTTTCGTGTTTATCTCGGTTTCAGTCGGGAAAACTCAAAAGCCGATTGACTTAATCAAAAGACGTTAGTAAATCGGATTGTACCGGCATAAAATTGGCTGAGCATTTTTTTACCATCAAGATGAAATCATGTTAATTCAACGAGCGATAAAAATCGAAACATGTGTGAAGAGGCAACAATCTTTTCCCATACCAGATAACAGTTGATGCCATTCCTACCCATCCACTGTTATCTTAGTAAGGCAACGACCTTTTACGACAACAGATAACAGTGGATGCCATCCATAACAGTTGATACCATTCCTACCCATCCACTGTTATCTTGGTAAGGCAACGACCTTTTCCCATATCAGATAACAGTGGATGTCATCCATAACAGTTGATGCCATTCCTACCCATCCACTGTTATCTTGGTAAGGCAACGACCTTTTCCCATATCAGATAACAGTGGATGTCATCCATAACAGTCGATACCATTCCTACCCATCCACTGTTATCTTAGTAAGGCAACGACCTTTTACGACAACAGATAACAGTGGATGCCATCCATAACAGTCGATACCATTCCTACCCATCCACTGTTATCTTGGTAAGGCAACGACCTTTTACCATACCAGATAACAGTGGATGTCATCCATAACAGTTGATGCATTCCTGTCCCTCCACTGTTATCTTGGTAAGGCAACGATCTTTTATCATACCAGATAACAGTGGATTTCATCCATAACAGTTGATGCCATTCCTACCCATCCACTGTTATCTTGGCAAGGCAACGCCCTTTTACCACACCAGATAACAGTTGATGCCATCCATAACAGTTGATGCCATTCCTACCCATCTACTGTTATTAAATTAGATTTGATATGTTACAATTGTTTCACGTTGTCAGTTAATGTAACGGCGGGCGCAGCCAGATGGATAGCTCATGTTTTGCAAGCATTCCAACCTTAAATAATGACATAATAGCTAATCATAGTCATTATTCTCTCTACTTAGAATTACATGACAACACATTAAAGAAACCTAAAAAAAAATGAACAATTCAAGTAGTCAAGCTCAACCTGGCAAATTCATATTCCAAGAACCTATAGGATGGTGTGTGTCGTTCGGGGTCCTCGCCGCATGCATTATCACCGGTAACCTTCTAGCTATTTCAGTTCTTACACGAAAGCGATTCCTACGAAGAAGAACAAGTTATTTTCTCCTGTCACTAACTGTCGCTGACTTAATGGTGGGGACAATCTCAGTGCCTACGTATATCTTCCAACTAGCAGCCAACCCATCAAGCAATAACACGTTTCTGAAGTACATCAAAGCTTCTGATGTGTTCTGTAGTCTGGCGTCGACTTTCACGCTTACTATCATTGCCCTCGAACGGGTATTTGCCATAACGTATCCCTTACAACATCGAGTGTCCACCAAGAAACTTTATTACATTCTCGTCAGTTCTGTGTGGATTTTGGCCGGCGTTTTGTCGAGTTTGTATTTCTTCTACAATTACAAACTTCTGGACCACGATGTGTTTTTCTACTTCATGCTTATTACGTTTTTCCTGTCGTTGTTCATCATGCTTGTGGCATACATTGTTATCTGGATTCGAGTGACAAGAACTCTGTCTTTGGATGAACACAAGCACCAGGGAAGCTTGTCCAATACTGACAGCTTCCCAGAAGAAAAAAAGACTAAAGAAGACCGCATTGAATTGACTGCAAACCCCAGTAACGGAAAGCCCAAGTCAAGCCCTGTACCCTTGAGAAAGTCCAAAGGAAAGCAAACAAAAGCTTTGACTGGGAAAGAGGTCGAGCGGTCAAGAACTCGAGCTGATAGCGAAAAGAAATTAGCCGTGACGTTATTCATCGTGACAGCGGTCTTTATCGTCACGTGGTTACCATTCCAAATCATCAACGTCATCGTCTTCAGATGCAGAAAATACCGAATTTTTTGTATTCCCCCAATCAACCTTATCTACTTCTGCAAACTTCTGAATTACAGCAATTCGCTTATCAACCCAGTGGTGTATTCTCTGAGATTGCCTGACTTTAGATTTGCGCTGAAAAAAATCATCTTCAAAAAACTACGGTGTCTGTTGTGTTTGAATTGAAAAACACGAATACTGTAGCCTTGCTTGGACAGACAAGACCTTGCGTGGTCTTTAGAGTGGATAGGACACCTAGAAAATTTGCTCACAGTAAGGCTGGACAGATTTGGCTCCAGAGCATTGTTGATTTGAAGTACGTGTTTCACGAAAACATTGGCTTCAAGATCTTGGTACTACAGTAAAAAGGTTACTGTTGACCGCAGATATTTGTTCACAGTGCGTATATGCTCCTCAAAGGAAATTTTGGAACTAGTTACAGTCAAAAGGTTTTATTTTGATCTCAGAGATTTAGAAGAGCATGCGCAGGCTTAATGGTGGAGAGTTTACAGAAACAAAAAAATTAGGGTGATATTCTATATAGTAATGGTTGCACCTACTTGCACGCGGGCATTAAAGGGCCAATGCTAATAAACAGTGTAGTTCAGAAACATTGCCATGAAATCCCATGGATATACAGTTATTTGAAAAAGGTCGAAGAGGCGAACGGCGAATGGCGATCATTTCCTGTCTATTGTGTAATGTTCATCTATTCAGCTGAATTGCAAGTTTTCAGTATATTTTTTCCTGGCTGACAGCACATGGTGGTCAGTGCAATGATAGATAACTTTTTTAACACCTTGGACAATTATTCACATGTCTCTATCACTGCAAGGTCACCTCATGTCTCGCTTCGATGCAAAGGCACGGCTACCTTTCAAGATGGCGCAGGGAACTGTGAAGGGGACTATTACTTTTTCGCAAATTTATAAAGTCTGTTTATAAACTGTCAAAATTTAGTAGTGATCTTTTTAGCATGCATTTTTTAAAAAGGTCGTTTGGTGAAATCAATTGAACGATGTTTCTATCCATCGATTGTTTTGTTGTGTTAAATAATATTTTAACTACGACGTAGTCCTTTCTTCTGGTATCGGGGACTTAAAAAAAGGCTTATATGACGTCACATGTAAGATCAATATGATCAGCGAGAAAGCAATGAAACATCCTGATTTTGTTAATACTGAGAAGGGTTTCGTGGAATCCAAGTTTTTGGGGCAGAACATTTCTCCTTTGCGAAATGAAATATCCGTTAAACACAGAAATGATACTCTAGGGAATGACACGTGGTCTGAAATGGAAAAAAAACATTACGCCAAGCTAAAAGATCAACTCAAATTGTCTTCGTGTTTCAAAGAGCAGCGAAAAATCCCAGAAAGAGAGGACTTAATGAATAAAAGACAAAGTGTTAAATAATTCTGGTCACTAACAAGTATATAACTCATATTTATGTTTATTGAACGTTTATTCTGGTCATAAAAATGTATTAACTTTATTTGAACAGTTTAGATTTGAATTAACGAGTAAATCATAGTGTTATAATTATCTAAGAAGAAAAGAAATAAAAACGAATATTTAGAAAGTTTAAAGTGTGTTGAATAGTTAGAGCGGTTTTCGTATGAGTGGGAAACAATTCGCAGGTGTACCGTATCTTTTCGTAACCGTTACTACGCGTTCTGGTTTAGACTACTTCGACGATACGGCGGCCATCTTGAATCGCAAGGCAGAAATGGGCGTCCAGGGGGCACAACAAAACGAAGATGGCGAATAATATAGAGAGTTTCGTTTCTTTCTTTTATGTCCATCTTTTTAATTCATCTCTTGACAAATTGTCCTGTGGTGAAATGTTAACGTTGATCAACGCCATTACTGTAACAAAGCTTTGTATATTTGCCCCCTAAAAAGATGGCCGCCGTATCGTCGAAGTGGTCCATTATTCGAAGACAATGTTACGGCATGTCGTACCGTGTACGAGGTGTAAGTCAGTACCGTCTTTTTCCCACTGATACAAAACCGCTCTAAGTTATAAGTGTAAAGTAGCAACATTATTATCAAGATGAGAGGCAGATAACTGCTCGTTTATTAAGAGGAAAATCCCTTTATTTTGGTTTACGTGCAGCTTTTAAAGATTCTTCTTAGAATTTTAACAAGTTTAAAGTCTTATAGGAAAGTTTAAAGCCCATCGTGGGCGTTTAACTGACTGCCTATTTAAGCCTTTTGAGAGCGTTCCAAAGACCTTTAGTTAGGAAGCCATTCATTTCTTCCTTGCCCACCGCCTCGTCTCCGTCCTTGTCAGAAAATCTCATTATCATGTCGCGCCAGTCATTGATGTCTTTCATGTCAGGCGCACTCTGTTACCATAGCAACGGCGATAAAAATATGTTATGTTGTTGTTTCGAAGTGGGGTAGGGAGGGGTTAGTAATTACTTGCCACTTTAACATGATGAGACACTGGTATTAGAGATAACTATCCTCTTTTTAAAAAATGGATTATAAGGAGCATAAAAATAAGGCATTCGTCAAAGCCAAGGTTAAGGTCAAGGTACGGCATTGATGATAATTTTCGTCAAACAAAACGCGCAAAGAAATCGCTGATCATTCAATAACGCCACGGTCACGGCATAGGAAGCCGGGTATCTGGAATCGTGACGTATCAAGACTAAGAAACCGGAAGAAGCATAAAGATACGGATCGATTACTACGGAATATCGCACAAATACTGTGATTATACCCCTTAAATAAGTTAAAACAAGTTACCCTGCCATATTCAAAATATCAAGTACCTTTTTGAGTTTGATGTAGAGGTCTCTTACAAGAGCATCTAGTTCAGAACCACGGATAGATCCATTTCTGTCCTATAAACAACAAACAACCTTATCAATACGTATTAGAATCCTTGAGGTAGAGACAAACAGCCGGATGTGAAGTAGATTATATTTTAGTGTAGGTAGCATTAAAATGGATTCCTTGTAAATGAAATGGGATTAATCTCGTGGCTGAGAACAAACACTGAATTGGCTTTCCTTCAATGTTATTTCGTAGCACTGAAAAGGTTTCCCGGCATGAATCGTGGTTTTAGAAGTGGTGCTAAAAAGCCTTTCTCCTATGGGTGGTGCAGTGGGATTTAATTTTTAGGGGAGAACTAACACTGAAATGGCTTTCCTTGGATTTTATTTCGTTGAAGTTGGGAACATTGAAAAGGCTTCCCTGCATATATAGTGGCTTTAAAGTGGCATCAGTAAAATGGCTTTCTCCTATGAAAAGTGGAATTGATCGTAGGCGGAGATAACTAACACTGAAATGGTTTTCAATTGATTTTATTTCGTGAGAATTGTGAACACTGAAAAAGCTTCCCTGCATGTATAGTGGCTTTAGAAGTGGCATTAGAATGGCTTTCTTCTATAAGAGTGGAATTGATCTCGTAATAGAGAACTAAAAGTGAAATGGTTTTCAATTGATTTTATCATTTTCGTGAGAGTTGTGGGCACTGAAAAGGCTTCCCTGCATGTATGGTGGCTTTAGAAGTAGCATTAGAATGGCTTTCTTCTATAAGAATGGAATTGATCTCGTAATAGAGAACTAAAACTGAAATGGTTTTCAATTGATTTTATCATTTTCGTGAGAGTCGTGAGCACTGAAAAAGCTTCCCTGCATGTATGGTGGCTTTAGAAGTAGCATTAGAATGGCTTTCTTCTATAAGAGTGGAATTGATCTCGTAGTATAGAACTAACACTGAATGGCTTTTCAGGCTTGGATTTTATTTGAAACGGCTTCACTGTATATTTGAGGTGGATTAAACAGTGGCATTGAAATGGCTTCCTCTTATGGTGCCAAGTGGACTTAACCTCGTGGCAAGGGGCTAACACTAAAATGGTTTTCCAATATGTAAAGCAGATTTCATTTCGTGGGAGTGAATATGTGAAGTGGCATTAGGGGCTAATATCAAAATGGCTTTTTCATAAATTAAGTGGTTTTGCTTATGGCCAAGGCCAACACTAACATGGCTTTCCAAAATTAAATGTAATGTAGATTTCATTTCGTGGGAGTGAATATGTGAAGTGGCATTAGGGGCTAACATTAAAATGGCTTTTTTCATAAATCAAGCGGTTTTGCTTATGGCAAAGGCCAACACTAACATGGCTTTCCAAAGTCAGTGTAGAGTATATTTCATTTCGTGGGAGTGAGTAGCCCTGAAAAGGCTTTCCTGCATGTATAAAGTGGCTTAATATTAGAAGTAGAATCTTCAATATTAGTGTTTTTACAATGGCAAGTCTAAAGTATCAGTCTAAAGTATCTTCGGAAATACGAAGGTTCCCATCATGTAAAATGGATTTCGTTAATCTTAGTAGTATTAAGGCATTATATATCATGATAAGGATTTGTGTTGTATATGGATTTGTGTTGTATATGGATTTGTTTTTGTAAGAATGATATACATCATATTCACTTTCCGTTTCCAGTACGCAAACTGAGTTTAATATCGTGTAAGTGGTTTTGTTCATTAGGTGTCTCCCTTGTTTCGAGAGTTTTTCTCCGGGTTCTCCGGTTTTTCCTCCCTCCTCAAAACTGCTAAATTCCAATTCGATCTGTGAGTTAGCCGTGACTTTGATCAGCCAAGAGTTTGTTTTAGGGCATCGATAAAATTAGAAGGTTTTGTGTTTAAACAAAACAAAAAAGCCGATGACATAATTTTTGAGAATTACAGAAAAAGTGATAAGTATTTCGTAGGACTGTAAAAACCTCAAGATACGGAAATGTCGCGGTCACGAAATCTACTCTAATCTTTCTAAAGCTAGGTAGTTATACCTCTCAAACCCTTACCTTATCGTAATGGTACCAAATCTTAGAAAATTCGCTCTCCTTGATCTTGTGGCCTTCCTTTATCTAGAAATGGAATCATATTATCGTTAATACCAAGTAGAAAAAAAGAAATTGATACAGCAGAACTGAAGAGGGTTGTATGAAGATACATAAGCTGAGAAAAAGCTTGGACAGTCAGGTGAGGACATGAGCCATACATCAAGGGAAGTAAAAACGCACTTACAGACAGTTAGAATGGAATGGGAAGTTTGCACGTCTGGCGTGACAATTCAAAACCAACAACAATATCATGATTTGAAAGAGCATGCATGATGATAATGATGATGGTGAAGACGATGATGGCGATGATGACACTGGTTATGATGATGGTGAGGACGATGATGGCGATGATGACACTGGTTATGATGTTGATGATAATGGTGATGATGATGATAATGGTGATGATGATAATGGTGATGATGATCCATGATGATGGTGATGATAACGATGATGATGATAATGGTGATGATGATAACGGTGATGGTGATGATGATGGTGATGATGATCCATGATGATGGTGATGATAATGGTGATGATGATAATGGTGATGATGATCCATGATGATGATAATGGTGATGATGATGATAATGGTGATGATGATAATGGTGACGATGATCCATGATGATGGTGATGATACCGATGATGATGATATTGGTGATGACGATGAATACCCACCTCTTACACTGCTCTCAGTGATCTTTTACCACCACAGAGAAACAGGCAGCTCCGAGACAGAAAACATTTTATTTTACCGGGGGTGCGCACTAGCCGTTTCAAGTCTGTTTTTATCATTAGATGTCTTTTTAATACGATGTAGTTTTATAGTTTCGTAGTTATTTTAGTTTTGTATGTGTATAGTAGTAATAATAATTAATTATTGATAGTTATTAACTATATTATTAACTTTATATTTTCCTTATACATATCTATATTTGTAAATTGGGCACGTCTGTTGTCCTTTTGTAATTTCAATAAATACCTTGATGATGATGATGATGATGATGAGGAGGAGGAGGAGGAGGAGGAGGATGATGATGATGAAAATGGTTATGATGATGGTGATGGTGTTGATAATGATCGTGATTTGGGATGATGATGATGAAGATAATAATGATATTTAGAAATGAAAATAATGATGGCAATGATGAATGAAGGAATCCTATTTTTCAATAGTTCTTTTCTACTTACATCAAATGGCTTCAGAAAGTTATCTTCAACCTTCAGGAATCTGTTAGAATAGTAAATGATAAATAAATTGATAAAACAAGAACTGATTTCGGTAGACAGGCATCTCTTGCCTGCACTACCATCATCTCGGGGTAATAAGGGACAACAAACTTCATAGCATGGGCGTAATGTTTTCCCATTTCAGACCACGTGTCATTCCCTAAAGTATCATTTCTTTGTTTAACGGTTGCGCATGAGAAGACACGTGATATGGATACAACTCAAACAAAGAATCTTATTCTCAAGAGAATGACACGTGGTCTGAAATGGGAAAACATTGCACCAAAGTACTCGTGCAAACCATTGAAGATTTCGAGTGATTTTATTTTCTTTGGAACGATTGGAAACGAACTATGCCTTAAATCAGGCATAGAAACAATAAAATGTAATAGAAATAAAATGGAATATAGAAGAAATCTCACCCCTGGATCTCTGTCATGCTCACTTCTCCATCTCGATCTTTGTCAAATTTTTGAAGCTAAAAATATAATAGACTTTATTAATTTTATGACTATTTTTTTACTTCAGTTGTAAGTATTCCACAATAAGATGATTACCTGTGTTTATTTCAACCATCCATACCTCCCTCCACAATCCCCCCTCCTTCCACCCGACCACCTGCTCATCCGTCTATCCACCCATTCGTCTGTCTGTCCATCGGATCCAGCCCCTTCTCCTCTCTCCCTCACATTCTCTTCATTCCTTTAATGACACATACCACAGAGAAGCAAAAAAAGCTCAACTACCAGAGCACTGTGATTGGTTATTTTAAATATCTCTGCATTTTAATTGGTTCAGAGAGAAAGCCATTTAAAAGACGTTACCACCTCATTTATGCCAGCTCTGTTAGTCAATACTCGAGCCCTTTTGCTCTCGGTTTTTGATATAATAACCCAAAAACAGGCTTATTATATATAACCTTTGCAGCACGTCGGAATGCAGCTCAATTTGGAGGACAAAACAATAGGTTTCCAATTCTCCGAAAATTGAATTTCTTTTGTTTTGTCCTCCAAATTGAGCTGCTTTGACGTCACATGAAAGGGATCTATAGACCCTTTGCACTAAATCCAAAACTGGGGGTCAAAACAATGAAAAATATCAACATCAAAAAAAATTTAAACCTCAAGAGAAGGAAGTTCTTTTGTTTTGACCCACAGATTGAGGATTTGTGCAAGGGGTCTACAGTTATCTACAGTTATCAAGGTAATGTTGACGCACATACCAGCCAATCTATTTGTTTTTCTGGTTCATCTGCTTTGGGATCCATGGTGTGTCCATTGAGTTGCAGGATATCACTAATAAAACCCTACAATAGTCATAAAGCACTATATTAATAGTATTCATGGCTTCAACTCAGAAAATAGCGAACCAATCAACGTTGCAGCAGTTTTCCCAGTGGAATTCCAATCTCGTTCCACAAACAACTAGACTATCTGCTTTAAAGAGTATCAAGGATTAAGAGGCAATTTTCTTCGATTCATTTTCACAGGACAGTAAACAAGTGATTTTCCGCGATCAGAATTTTAAATTCTGAGATATTCTAGCTAATTTGTTGAGCATGTGGGACATAGCAACGGTAACTAAGGGGAGTAGGAACCATGGATTGAATGCGCGTACTTTATATGTATAGAATCAATAGACCCATTCAGCTTGTGCATAGGTGGGCGTACGATAACGAAATTTGTTTTGGTTGATAGTTATTTAGATTCCCAACCAGAAATCTATTGGACAATGCATTAAAGGCAAAGTGACAAAACTTATTGTTAAAATAATTGGCACATTAACATCCCAATAACAATATTGTTTATAAATATAACGTCCACCTATACATCGTACAAAAATACAACATTATCTGAACTCGTTATTCACTGGAGTTTCATTCATTCATTCATTCATTCATTCATTCATTCATTCATTCATTCATTCATTCATTCATTCATTCATTCATTCATTCATTCATTCATTCATTCATTTATTCATTCATTTTTTTCTTCCTTCCTTCCCTACTTTCTTTCATTCTTTCAATTCTTCCCTTTCCCTTCCTTCTCTCTTTTTTCTTTCCCACCCTAATTCCTTCCCACCATTATTCTTTATTTTTCTTTCAATTCGTGCTACACCTTCTTCATTTCTTAACGTCATGGTTAATTTCAAAGTTAGTAGTGCAAATTACCCTAAGTTCTTTCCTGCCCAACACTCCTTCACGATACTGATCATAATTGGTCCAAATCTGAATAAGAAAAAGAAAACTTTTATTTACAAATCATGAACATTAAAATGGGTGAACGAAAAAGAATTGAACTGGAGATATAAAATCCCTTTTTGCTAACATAACTCAAATATTCATGCTTCCTTCTTCCATACCCCCCATCCATCCCTCCCTCCATTCATCCATCCGTCCTTTTATCCATTCATGCATCAATCCATCCATCCATCCATCCATCCATCCATCTATCTATCCATCCATCCATCCATCCATCCATCCGTCCTTTTATCCATTCATGCATCCATGCATCCATGCATCCATCCATCCATCCATCCATCCATCCATCCATCCATCCATCCATCCATCCATCCATCCATCCATCCATCCATCCATCCATCCATCCATCCATCCATCCATCCATCCATCCATCCATCCATCCATCCATCCATCCATCTATGCATGCATGCATGCATGCATGCATCCATCCATCCCTCCCTCCCTCCCTCCCTCCCTCCATCCATCCATCCATCCATCCGTCCTTTTATCCATTCATGCATCAATCCATCCATCCATCCATCCATCCATCCATCTATCTATCCATCCATTTGACCAGCAGCCATCCAATAGAAACAAAACCTACCCTCATGAACTCAACACTGCTCATTGGCTGAGAGCCCAAGGAGCTTCCAGTCTTTCTGTTCTGGAGCTTCACCAAGAAGTTCTCTTGAACAGGCAAAATCTCGGCCAACTATGAAAAAAACACATTACAAGTTACTTATTTTATATTACACACATTTATATTTATTCCCTTTCATTCTTCGCGAGATCATGACATGCTATAACATTCAAATGGCTTTCTATTGTCTTCCTGTAATTCATGTTGCGGTAATACGAGCAGAGAGGAGAAAGAGCTTCTACTTTTGCAACAAAGTCGCGCAACAAAATTTTGTTGTCATACAGGTTGGTAATACGAGCAACATTCACTCTGCAACTTACAACGCAACAATGCACGAATTTGCAAATTCAATAAAAGATATTTTCTTGTATCCCATCAATCTTAAGAACGTATCCTGCACAACTGCATGCTTTGTTGGAATCTTCAAATCTGATTGGCCTATTTTGTAACAATTGATTTTTCACAGTGCGCACTATGACTTTCCAAAATGAACACGTTATGAAGGTGCAACTTGTTGCGCAACATTGTTGCGTTCAAGTTGCAGAGCAATTTTTTGCTCGTATAACCACTCCGTGCGCGACACATTTTTATTGTTGCAGAGATTAGAAAGTTTCTACTTCGCGCAACAATGAGAATTTGTTGCACGCACAGAGGTAATACAAGCACAATTTGCTCTGCGCCTTGCATGCATGCAGCGCATTAATGTTGTGCGACCAGTTGCACGATTGCGTTACTTGTATTACTGCACCTTTAGTGTGTATCAGTTAATGATGGGTTGTTGTTACATACCTCGGTAATGTCAAGCTTCTGATCATGATTCTTGTCGTATTTCTTCATGATGTAGTCCTTGAGCTGCATGACTTTATCACTGCTGTAGTTCTACAATAATGATGGGATAGAAATTGTCATCGTCGTCATTACCATCATAATTCTCCTAATCATCATCATCATTATCATCATCATCATTATCACCACCTTCAACCCTGACCATCATCGTCACCTGCATTATTGACATTACCATCAACATCATCATTATCAACAGCATCAACATCATCATGGTCATAATTATCAACATCATCATTATTACTACCATCACTATCAATCAGATGGCATAGACCTCTTTACCTTGCACATGGGCTTAATATTTTCCCATTTCAGACCACGTTTCATTCCCTAGAGTATCATTTCTTTGTTTAATGGTTGCGCATGAGAAGAATATGGATACAACTATCAAGAGAATGGCACGTGGTCTGAAATGAGCCGGGAAACATTACACCTAAGTCAGAGGTCTATTAACCGCACTTAATATTAAAGAAATAAAAGAACACACCACAATTATATCAGCGCTATCTTTTTTTGTAACTAATCAACTTACACTTCCATATTTCATCTTGAAGAGATCTTTCATAAATGCATCGATTTCCTTGGCTTCGATGTAGTTACTGCCTGAAAAACATGTCAAGACAATGGAACATTTAACAAGGAATTTTTTGGGAAGCGACGGACGCGTTATGACAACCATCACTGCCCGTACCGGCGGCGGTCTTCCGTGAGGTTCGCTCCACATGCACTACCACTACATACATGATAGACCTTTTTACCGATACGGCGGCCATCTTGAATGATGGGACGGTGAGGGGGCAAACGTGGAAATATTTACTGATAAAGCATAAAGTGGCGACTAGAATGGCGGGGTTACTTTCTCAAATAATTTTACGCCTTTCTTGTTTCACATATTGCTTCAACTACCAGCAAATTCAATTGACTTTTAGATGTGTTTCTCATTGGATAACGTTAAATTACATAAAAACCCACCCTGGCAGCTGTGCATAATATAAATTTTCCAATAATTGCCCCCTCAGCATCCCATAATGTCTTACTAAAAACAATAGAATTCAAGATGGCCAACGTATCGGTAGAAAGGTCTATTTACAACACACAACACTCAACTCGCACGCACGTTGATAAAAAATTGGAATGCTTGGGATCCCTGTGATAAAAAATTCAAAGAAACTTCTTCACATATCACATGATTTTATATATATGTTATTTATTACCTGGGTGGCGGCCAACTCGAAAGTGTTAAACTACTTTGGCCACCACACACGTTTTTCTTTTCCCTTATATTTGTAACTCAAAACATAGTATATTTTATAAAGAATGTAATCATATTTTAATATTTGTTATATCATTATTGTAAATGTAATTATACGTGTGAATAAACAAAAGTCAAAAGTCAAAAGTCAAGTCGAAACCCAAAAATTTAACTTCGTTTTTCTTGAAAAAAAATACGCAACAATAGTCAGCTAAGGGCCGTGGCAACATGTCCCTGGAGCTATTTTTGTGATTAGAGTTACATTAAAGATCTTATGAGCAAGAGAATTTTTGACGAAATTGGCCTTTGGTCAGCGGTATATTGTTTCTAGCTTTTTCTTCATTTCGGGTGGTTTTTTAAAACTTCTTTACACGTGAAACCAACGCATATGTTAGATCTATAGATGCGTAATATCAGGGCATTAGGATAGTTCTGATTACTCTTAGGAATGAGGAAAAAAACTAGTTAAAATTGGATCTAAATTGGGTTTCCTGTGTATACTGTTTTGCAGCCCGCATAACACAGGAAGCCCAGAATCAAAAGTACGCAAAGCTAAATTTTTGAAATATAGAAATATGAATAAACCCAAGTACTTGGGCCGAGCGCAATGATGCTTATTCATTTCAGATAACGTGTACAGTGACGACGCGAGAATCGAGTTACAACGACGCATGCGCGGAGAAAAAACCTTTCGAATGTCGACATCCTGACAGATAAGTTGAAAAAAGATTGTTACAAAAATAAACCTGCTTTAGAAGTGATGATTATATCTGAACCATATCCGACAGTCTACAGAACACAGATCTTAAAAAATAGCTAATCTTTTGAAAATGTTTTTGGGCAAATGTAATAACAAGAAACGTGTCCAGCTTATCTTTCAATAGACGCAGTAGATAAGTTTCAAGCTAAAATAAGTGTTTCTACTCCACTGCATGGACTCCCTAATTAAATATTACAACTGTCAACTCACATATGATTTTAGGAAGAGACAAAGACGGGAAAACCGGAGAAAAACACTCGTGGCATTGGAGAGAAAAGTGCTATCGAGAAACAACAGCAGTGAAAGGTCTACGAGACATCAGCAGTGCAGATCGACCTTGATAATAAAGCAAGTGTCGAAAATGAAATTAAAAGACAAAGTATGTTTGGTGTACGATAATCTATTCATAACGTGGTCAGACTTGTGGTCTAAGAATTGAAAACAGGACAGATATTAATTTTAAGAATTGTATTGAGACTTGTAGTAAGGCTTACTGTATTGATATGTCAGATCAACCAGTAGCTAACGAAAGGGAATTTGGAGGACAACCTTTCAAATTTTATGGAACCCTAAAACAAACTCTGGACTGATCAAAGTCAGCTGCAGGGCATAGCTAACTCACAGATCGAGCCTTGAAACAACCTCTGAGTTGATCCAAGTCAGGGTACAGCTTACTCAAGATCGAAGTGAAATTTAGCTTGTTAGGTTTTAGCAGAGGGAGGAAAATCGGAGAAAAACCCTTGAATCAAAAGAGAGACATAACAAACTCAAATGCAATGATGGGAATCGAATTGAGACCCCAGAGAAGAGAGGCGAGTACACTAACGCTATGTCACCCATGATTTTCTAAGGACAAACCACCTAAGTTATACAAGAAAAGGTCTGCATAATGTCCGCATCTGCATGCGTTCGAACCCCATCATGGACATGAAGGTGTCCGTATTGACAGGGTGTCCCCACAAAGTATATATATCACCAGGATAGAGCCCGTATTCAGCAGGCGACCAACTGAAGGTTTCACGGCACTTTAAGTGCAGGAAATATCTATAATTGCTTTCACCTGTTGAGGTTTCTCTTCTTCACATTTGATTGATAGATTTTCTTATTCTATCATATATCCCTGAGGTCCTTCCCCCATTGGCTCGAGAAAGGCGCCTGGGTGCTGAATTCTATCTGTGATCGTCTGACAAATAGTTTCACAACATGTAAAGAGATTGGCCAATGATAGTGTTATTGCTATATTAATCTGTCCTTAAATCGACGTGTGGTTTCTCATCTTTCACCATTTAATTGAGAGACTATTAAAACTATTCTTAATAACCTCTTTGGTTTCTAGTTTGTTCTCTCTCGTGTTTCGAGGGTTATCTCCAGGTTCATTGGTTTTTCTCCTTCCTCAAATATCAACTTCTGAATTCCAATTCGATCCTGGCTTCACAGTAATCGTAGCTTAGCTCTGCTGTGAGTATCCCACGCTGTGATACAACAGCCGAAGCTTATAATAATTATTTTTTTGGACCAGTGGAATATAAACTAAATTCCCTGCTGGCAAAAAAACTATAATCTCTGGACTATTTTATAAAAATAGAAAATAAAACAAATTACAAAAGAAATCCCTCTTTATTAAAGAAAAAAGCTAGAAGATTCGTTACGAAAAAAGAAAGAGAGAAGATGTTTCATTACAAGTAGGGTCTGCAAGGGTATCGTGACATTCTTCTCCTAGTTCTGATAATTATGATACCCCTGTAGGGATAAAAAGCTAATTAAGTGTGAAACATCTCCCAGGAGCAGGATACCAAGGGAATATAGCTATTTAATGACCTATCATAAACTTAACAAAACCATGGCTTCGGTGTATTATTATTTAGTGCCATCAACAAGCTATCAGCACTTCCCCATGTTAAATGAACGAAGATTAAGGGTTATTCTCTTGAGTATTATTCCTTTGATTCGAAATAGGCACGTCTGAAGTGAAAGGGACTACTACCTATGATTACTTCTAAATCCCCCTAGATTGGGAATTAGTTGCATTAGATTCGGCACGTGTGAAATTCGACGTCTAAACTATTAACTAATAATTCGACGTCTAAACTATTAACTAATAATTCGACGTCTAAACTGTTAACTAATAATTCGACGTCTAAACTATTAACTAATAATTCGACGTCTAAACTGTTAACTAATAATTCGACGTCTAAACTATTAACTAATAATTCGACGTCTAAACTGGGCCTAAATTAACCAAAAAACAGTTTTTCACAACTCAAGGTTTCTCTCACTCTTTTGTTTATCAAAGAAGGAAAAGAAGAAGAAAATTCGATGTGTTTACATAACAAAAAACATCGCGCACTGCCAGGACTCGGATCTTATCAGACTGCTAATCAATAGACAATAGTCTCTTACGATAATCGAATAGAATTGACTGGCCTTCGTTGACTATAATAACTGGATACTCCAAGTCAAATAACCCAATGTTTATGTTCTGAGGTTCTGATGGTTAACTGAGACAGGCGAAAATTTGCCATACGTGATATTATTGAAAAGAAAGTGCTAAAAAACACTCCAGGAGCCCGTCGTGATCCTGAATTAGTGATGATGTTGTTAGCGAACGAATGAGAAATGTCGGCCACGATTTGTAGGGTCTGCGGTTGATACCAATTAGACTAGAACCCAATGCCACAGAACAGAGTAAAATTGATGTGAATTTTTTTTTTTTTTTTGCCAAAGATCGTTTTTATTGGAAAGAGAATTAAAGATATCTATTGATATAGAGGAGATGCCACGATCTGTAGGGTCTGCGGTTACTACCAATTAGACTAGAATCCAATGCCACAGAACAGAGTAAAATTGATGTGAATTTTTTTTTGTTGCCAAAAATCGTTTTTATTGGAAAGAGAATTAAAGATATCGTATTGAGTAGATGCCGCGAACTGTAGGGTCTGCGGTTACTACCAATTAAAATAAGAGTCAGTTTGATGGGAATTATGTTTGATGGAAGTCAAGATATGGATAGAGGAATTATTTTCCTGTCAAGGATTCACTACTTCCAGCCTACTTTAATATCTCAATGATCTACTGTTGATAAAAGCTTCCAAGTGTCCATTCTAACACATACAAATCCATTCACTCTAGCATCTGAAAAAATGTGAAAGAAACGCTTCTCTAATGGCCAAAAGTAATCCATATGTTAATGGAATTTTTGTTGTAGAATACAGTTTATTTTTCCTCCAGGCGTGGAAAAAAAATGTACAATATCAATCAAGCGCTGTCAAAATTGTAAAAAAAATATTACTTAGAATAACGCTCGAGAGAAAAATTCTATGAACGAGACGAAGCATATAAAGTATGTATAAATGACCTGCGGTGCGATTCGTTCAATATTCCAGTGATAACAAAGACTGTATGTATGTTCAAATTTCATGAGAAGTGAAAACAAGCGAAGATCTAAAGAGAATCAATAAAAAATATTTTGCTAAAAGGGATGAGTGAATTTCATTACAACGAAGTTAGGGTTAACTTGCTGGGATAATTATCACGTTACTAACAAAAATATTTTGACTCGGATGTTTGGATGAAAGGAATAAATCACTTAGAATTCTAATCTTTCTCGCAAATTTTCCTAGGGTTGGGTCTATGAAGTGTTTATATCTAAAAACACAGTCAAGTTATAAATCCTTATTAAAATTCTTTCAATCTTCACCACAAAACCAGAAACAAAAACCTTCTGGACCCGCAACGCTACACCTGCTTCTCGTGCGATTCATAACCTATTGAAATAAAAGAATGACGAGTTTCTAGCGGGCCTTCTGTAGAAGCTCATGCTGGAATAAAACAGCTCACGAAGTTATGAACATCACCTTAATGAACTTAAAGCTGATTAATCTAAAAACCTGCTTTACAAGTGTCGCCATTTCACCAAAACCTCTGCCCGATTCTGATGCAAATTACCATATATAAAGAATAAGAAATTTCAGGGGGTAAGATAAACGAAGAGTTTCTCCTTTTGAAAATAGCGAATGAAGATGTTATCCATGTGTCTACCCCCTAGGAAGAAAAATGGAACGGAACTTGCGGTATTTTGGAAAACCGTGCGTGCCTCAAATTTAAGACATATATCTAGCCAGAGTTATGAGTTGGATTTTTGATTTAGATGAATAAAATGATTGCTTTTTTATCTGCATGCACATGAAGTAATTTTGAAATATTTTGGAATTTGAGAACGAAATTTCTTCCGCTTTTCCATTGACATAATAAAAAAATGACAGAAAATAGGAAGAAAATCTTTATCGATTTTTAAAAAACTTATTCTCGTGAAGCGAAAGGAATCGAAATGGTGCTAAGAGCTTTATAAACAAGATGTAGCGATGGAAAGTCTTTGAATGAATTATCCTAACAAGAAACAATATAAGATATATTTATTTCCGCTAGATTGGACGCTATTCAATCACCTGGTTTATCGATGTTTTAGTGGAAAGACAGTTTACAGTTTAGAAAAGACAAACAAAACGCACTAAAATCGTTCTATGAGATGATTATTCAAGCAGAATCCTTTTAAGAAGTTAATAATTTTCAACCGTAATGTATCCATTGTGCGGTGACCCTGGTATTCTTCATGAAGCTTAGCAAAATATTATTGACAACAACGTTAATCTAACACTAGGTTGGCTTTGGTTAGCCCTAGAACAGTTAGTTCAAACTTACCATCTTTGTCATATTTACGGAAGATTGCAATAAAGTCAGTTGATGTTAACTCTTTCGTATCAATAAACGGCTTGGTACTCTTTGCAGCCATCTTGATCCAACTTGCAAACCTCTGATCCAACCGAGTGGTTCAAAATATACTCTGATCCTGTCAGCTGAATTTGAATACAAAAAAATCTAAATTTTAAATTAACAGACTTAGATGCGATTGGATGGTCATTGGACCACTCTATTACTGGGTGAAGGGAGATAAAGGGAGATAAAGCAATAATCAATGGCTTTTTACACCAAAACAAATTAAAAATAGCTGGAATACTAACTGATATCCCTCACTAGAGGTTAGGTTTCAAAGCCTTGATGGCGAAAGACGATTCGTTTTAGTTGTATTTACGTTTGAAGCTAGTTATTGCTAACACAGAAAGGAACCTTAAAACATCTGCCAGTAATTGCCATTAACAATCCTATTCACGAGGCAATTTTTGATTAAAATACACATATTTAGGCGTCGAAATTGTAAGCTATTTTTTACATCTGTAGCTTAGAGTTTGGCTAAAAAGTTGGTCAGTTATAAGTTTGTTTTTTTTTACAGAGTTTTAGAACGATTTTCCCTGGCGAGAAGCACTCAAACAAAACAAAGAAATTCATCAATAAAGCACAAAAATAGAATTGTTTTTCTTCAGTTCTCTTGTTGTAGGACAAGCTTCAGGTAGCCAAGCGATGAGCAAGATAGAGACATGATGGAAGCCATCAACAAGGCAAAAATTGCGCGGTATTCAAAGGGCGGTTGCTATGGAAACGCTATTTACTTAGCCAAGCCACGACAAAACTATAGTAGCAGTTAAAGAAAAACAGGCGCTAAGCAAGCGCTTTATACAGCCGTTTCTACAGGTTGTCATGCGAATTACAGCTCGATTCATCGCGGTAAATAGTGATGAGCTTTTTAGAAGCCAAAACCAGGCTAAACCGACCCGACGCATTTCACATATACAAAATAAGTGTATATTTTGTTAAAAATAACAAACGCTATTCGTTACTGTTGCCTTCAATTTCTACAGCTAATGCAGAGGTTATCCATAATATAGCACTCAGAAAAGCTCTTGAAATAAGGCCGTGTACTTTAAAAAAGGAATTACTAAGAAAACTGAGAAGGATCAGCTTGCAGATCTCCTAGAAAATAGATTCAGGGATGGTTCATAATATATGGGAAGTGGGAGGGGTGGTCATGTGGATTCTAAATTTTAAAGAACACGTCCTTGCCCCCCCCCCCCCCCCCGATTTTAACCCCAAAAATTGAGGGATTAATGGATATAAAATACACTACCCTCTTCACTAAGTACTCAGTTAATAAATTCTTTTGATAGCCCCTCCCCCCCCTCCAGGTGTTACGGTCCACATAGCTCCCCCACCGCTCCCCCTCATAAATAATAAGCGCCCCAATAAAGATTATACGAATTCAAAGCTAAGTAAACGAATTCTTTTGATTTAAATAAGCTAAAACTTGAAACCTGTATTATTTGGTTTTCTTATCACTTTTGGCAGACGTCTGGTTTTGTTTTAGAATGTAGTATTATTACAGGTCGCTTGTGACACCATCTCTTATAACTTAATAAATAATTGATGAAATGATGTCCGACAATTTGAAAAAAAGAAATATAAAGCAATATAAAAAGATAAATTGAGTTACAAGTAAAAAACATATTGAAAATTATAATTTTCTAAGCTGTTAATAAGAGCTATTACTTTTCTGTGTCATATCTGTTAAGAATATGAAGTATTACTTAATACTAAATACTGCGAGGCGAATAGCATATTACCATGTTGAAATTTAACGCAAAAAAGAGAGAAAAGTATTCTGTAATCATTCTAAAGAAAGGCATGGGTTACAATAGGTAAGACATGTTGGTTTAGCCTGGTTTTGTTTCTAAAAATCTCTCTCTATTTTACCACAACGAGGCGAGTTGGAATTTACAATTTTGACAATTCCAATTTTAACAATTTTTAAAATTAAAATTTCTAAAGGTTGTTTTTTTTTTCTCACAAAGCAAACTTTTAGAAATTGTAGTGAAGAGTTATGGAATTGGATGAAATAAAGCTTTTCGCAGCCTAAATATACATATGTTTATAAATATGCATTCTTTTGATGTCGTTAGGGACGCGGTAGGGAGCAGGTGGTATCCATAGTAACAGGAAAAGCTAGTTAAGTGGAAGTTCCGTTGTCAAGGAATAATGGATCGTTAAAAGACATTCTACATATGTAGACTATAAAGTTCGAATGAGTTAGTAATAGACGAAAAACTATTTTTCCCTTCGTTCCGTCATCCTCGTTCCCAGTGCCTCGTTAAATCGGATTTTTCTCGAAAGCAGAGACCGAGAGGCATGGGAACGAGGATTTTCGCAGATTCTATTTTCTAGCTCTTTGCACGGTTATATATCTTCGAATCTTGAATCAAATCCAATTTCCATTTGTCGAACATATAAACTTTTGCAAACAGAAGTCGTAAACAAGCCGTTAGAGAGGTTGAGCCAGCATTTTATAGTCAGCGATACTGAGATAGAGCATGCGTTCTGACGACCTGGTCGCAAGATTCTGGCTTCCGGTCAGTAGGGTTTCCCAGAGCCTACGATTTGGCTAAAGAGTAGGAGCTGGGAACGAGAATGTGCTGGTCTCAGCTTTGTAGCTTTGACTAATAATCTTTATCGAAAAGCTGCAGTCCCTAAGAAAATAGAGATCTGCCAAGGGAATTTTTCCAAGTGGATATCATTGATATTGTCATTTTTAGCATTTCTAGTTAGAAGGGACGATAATTTTCACATTTTTGAATGTTTAATTTATAGTTTTTAAACGTTCCGTGCGCGTGATGTTTTGGAAAATTACCAAAAAACA
The DNA here is from genome assembly GCA_964019055.1 of Anthopleura xanthogrammica. Classification (NCBI taxonomy): domain Eukaryota; kingdom Metazoa; phylum Cnidaria; class Anthozoa; order Actiniaria; family Actiniidae; genus Anthopleura; species Anthopleura xanthogrammica. The sequence continues at coordinate 12,769,734 of OZ025207.1, read as the reverse complement.
AGCGTCGCTTTTCTAAACAAGTATCATTTTAGGAATACTGAAAAAAATTAATGGATTAATTAAAAGTTAAAAGTGATAATTACAACACTTGTCACGAATACCTTGCCAGCATAGTTCGAATACAAGTTTATTTAATTTACCAACATTTTTTGCTCAAAATCTGCGATAATTTTGAATTCATCAAAACATTCCTTATTGGGCTCCCTGTGCCTAGCATTATGCTCCCAAGATTAGAATTATATATCACTAAGTGTCTTTTCAGAACATAAAAATTACAAGAGCATATTTTTTACAATGTACTTTGCAATGTAATGGTGTTATATTTAGTGTTACAGGAGTCTGTTTTTGTGTCAAAAAAATTAAAAATTAATCTAGTTTACCAAAATTCCAAGCCTTTCCACTAAAGCCAATCAGAATACAGATGCAAATTAGGGAAGCCAATTGAATGTACCTGCTAATGTTTAGAATAAAAATGCGCATCGCATTTTTGTTTTCAGTATAAACCCTATTCTCCAGCAACACTCATTTACTTCACATCTCTAATTTTTCAGAGAGAATTTAGTACAAAAATGTGTTCTTACGACGATGAGATAGAAACTTTTTTCCTAACGCATTTTGGAAAAATCGACGAAGAAGGCTTTGACGAAAGATTTCAAAAGTATGACAAAGATGGTAGGTTTTGAGCTATTTTATGGCTTGCATTTTTTTAGTTTAAAAGTAAAGCTAATCGAAAGGAAGAAACGTAATAAAAGTAAAAATAAATGAATATAAAAATGAAAGAAATTTTCTACTTATTCTAAGATTCAAAACAGTTTTATCTTATATTTTTTTCTGCTATTATTCAGTGTAAAGTTGAAATTAAAGTTTTTATGCTTTGAATTCCAATCCGTAGGAAATGGCTTTATTGAAAAGAAAGAATTGGATGACTTGATTAAAGATATTTCTCAGGAAAAGGTAAGAATAATTTTCTCTATCATAACGCAACATGTCCAGAAGAGTAGAATATAACTGGGTATGCTTTGGGCAGAGCACTAGGTTTGTTGTGGGAGCTTGCTTTGCTTAAGGTACACATACAAACAAATCATTCTTAGAACAAACAGTATTTTAGTTTATGAGTTATTCAGCTAAAAAAATAATTTATTTTTATCAGTTTTTAGTGCTCTTTAATATTATTATTTTATCTAATGCCGAGAAAGCGTTCAGTTTTTCAAACTAAGAAATCAAGTTTTCAAGATAAATAAATTCGTTACAGATTATAGATAACCTATTAACGATATATTTTAGAATTTTATTTGTACAGCTGAAACGAAATCATATTCACTTCTTTTTGAAATTCTTATATTTTCTAAGTCATTAATTTTCCTCTATCTCTACTTCTACATATATATTCAAATACAAACCTTATTTTAATCAATAATTCATATCCTGATAATTATTTATTTGTAAAACAAGAAATAAACATACAACAGGTACCTACCCGTAGCAGGTCCCAACACACTCCAAGATAACTTTTAGATGTGCTTAAACTTGTATATAGCCTCCTGGAAGATACCTACGATGATATAATTAACAATAGCTGATTAGTAAAATTTTATAAATTAACCTCTAGAATAACACTCAAAAATTATGTAAAATGTATTGCACATGCGCGGCGAATTGGCGGGATATGGTAACCTGACGCGTATGAATTATAGATATGGGAAAAATTGATGATGATGATGATGATGATGATGATTATGATAATAATAATAATAATAACCATTATGATAATAGTACGGAAATTAAGAATTTTGCTTAGAAATTATGCCATATTTCCGCAATCTTCTGTAAAAAGTCAAGTCAGACAAAAGTTGAAATAAACCACATGATAATAATAATAATAATAATAATAATAATAATAATAATAATAATAATAATAATAATAATAATAATAATAATAATAATAATAAACAGTTCTAAGGCACCACAACTGGGTCTCAGTGCCCTTACAATCACGAAACAATAATACTGATAATAAAAATCCTCGATAAAAAAAAAAAAAAAACTAATTGAAAGCTAGATATACAGGCTAGGTATATATAGACTAAAGATAATAAGGATAGACCTAGAGAATAATAAAACTGGACTCTAGATATGCAGACTAGATATATATAGACTAAAGATAATAAGGATAGACCTAGAGAATAATAAAACTGGACTCTAGATATGCAGACTAGATATATATAGACTAAAGATAATAAGGATAGACCTTGAGAATAATAAAACTCTACGAAATCAAGACTCATTGACTAAGCAATACTGATTCCTATTTCTAGCTTACTGGTGATGCACTCAAAGAGTTTAAGACAGTATTGCTGAACAAGCTGGACAAGAACGGTGATGGCAAGATCGCTAAGAATGAGGTTCGTGACTTACTTGAATCTGCTAATGCGCATGATCAAACCTATCAGTTATGTCAACCAATCAGAATTTAGGAAAGATACAATTATACAAATGATATTCCGTTATTGTCTTGCGCAGTTCATCTCGACCAACAAAAATTCTCTTGAGATTAGGAAGGTTTCAAAAGGATTACTTTCAGGCTGGAATAGACCCCTTCCAGAACGTCTGAATGCAGCTCAATTTGGAGGACAAAACAATAGGTTTCAATTCTCAGGAGATTGAAATTCTTTTGTTTTGTCCTTCAAATTGAGCTGCTTTGACGTCACGTGCAAGGAGTCTATAGACTTCTTTACCTTGGGCGTAATGTTTTTCCATTTCAGACCACGTGTCATTCTCTTTAGAATAAAATTCTTTGTTTGAGTTTGATCCTTATTCATGCGTCTTCTCATGCGCAACCGTTAAACAAAGAAATGATGCTCTAGGGAATGACACGTGGCCTGAAATAGGAAAACATTGCACCCAAGTGGATTATGTCCACTGAACTGCATCCTTAGTTCAATACTGACTGAACTATTCTCGCAGCTGAAAGAAATATTGCCGACCCAGAGGAACTTTTTACAGCAATTCTGCCAACATGGAAAGTCCATCTGTGGAGTGGATTTCATTAGGGTGCGTATATGAATGATACAACATGGAAGGATTGGAGTCCCTGTGGAACCACAGGCAACCCAATCAAATATTTACCCTTTTAGATTCGTTAGCACTGACGTCATTTTGTTTTTTTAGATTTGGAAACAGTATGATGTGAACAGCAATGGAAGTCTCGAGGGAACTGAATTAGACGTAAGTGAAACCTCAGCACTAAAGTGGTTTTCATATGAATGTATCCGGTACTTACTCACAGCACGTACACGATACGACATGCTGTAATATTGAAATGGCTTCCTATTGTAATTCATCCAATCACAAAGCGAAGTTACGGCTACGTTAAAGTGCAGGCACTCGAATAATGAAAAGTTCGAGGTTTTTTTGCTCAGCGCTCTCCATAGTTTTTTTGCTTAGCGCTCTCCATAGTTTTTTTGCTTAGCGCTCTCCAAAGGAATCAAGCATATTTTAGGTGGCATCCAATCACAACAAAAGGCGGGAAATTTCCTTCATGTGAACTAATGAACTACCAAATCACGTAAATTATGCCGTTTGTTGTGATTGGATGACTCTTAAAAATCCTTTATTCCTTTGTTTCAATAGAGAATGATGATTGGATGGTTATGAAAAAATGTCAAAAAAATCTCGAAGTGTTCATGGTTCGAGCACCTGCACTGTAAAATACACTACGGTTGCCGCACAGCTACGAATATGCCATGATTGTTTTCCAATAACATGAAAACTCCTCTAAAAGACTTTCCAAAAAGTGTAATATTGACCCTTGTTATTGTTTTAAAGAATTTTCTTCATGACTTAATCCTAAAATGTCGCCCAACGACGAAACAAAGCCTTAGTGATGAGCAACTGGCGAATAAAATCAAAATCCTACATCATTCCTTGGTAAGTCGATTCTATGAGATATTGATGCACAGAAAATCCATCGAAAGGAACGACGAATTCACAATTTTCATATTTCCCATAATACTTTGCATTTTGGGGGTAACCAATCAAACTGTAAGGAAATTAAGCGTTCTTCAATCAGATAATCCTTATACCTGTTTTCATCTGTGAAATACTGACAATCTGTTCACTCTGAGTTAATCCCCCCCCCCCCCCCCCCGTTCCCTAGCACTAAGACCATCACGTGATGGCAGCCATGACGGAAGGAAGGAACGATTTAATCTGGTCTAATCTGATTTACATGAGAAAGTATTCAGTTTTCCAAGGGAAAAATAGTCTATTGTTCAGACCACGTGTTATTCCCTAGAGTATCGCTTCTTTAACGGTTGCTCATGAGAAGACACATGAATGTGGATACAAGTCAAAGAAAGAATATTATTCTCAAGAGAATGACACGTGCTCTGAAATGGGTAAACATTGCACCCAGACAAAAATAAGATCTATTCATAAACTTGTTACAAAAAATACTTTAGATTATATGAAAGAATTTTATATTATCGTGTGGTTCTTTTCCTTTTATGGTAGTTGGACAAATTCAATAAGCAAAGCGTTGGGGGTCTTTCAAGAAATGATCTCTTTGAGTAAGTAAATCTATTCATTTTCATTTACCTTATACGACTTGGGCATTCTGGGAGCAATTCCAACCAACACACAGCTGAAAAATAAAAGAATCAAGCTAAGTCTTCTGTTAAATTACAGAAATGTTAAAAAGTAACTAGGATTTCTAGTATCGCAAAAATGTTGCGCAACATGTTACACGACATTGTGACTCTTATTACCGTACCTTAGTAACGTCAAAAATGTTGCGCAACATGTTACACGACATTGTGACCCTTATTACCGTACCTTAGTAACGTCAAAAATGTTGCGCAACATGTTACACGTCATTGTTACCCTTAATACCGTACCTTAGTAACGTCAAAATATTGCGCAACATGATACACGTCATTGTTGTTTGTATTACCGTACCTTAGTAACGTCATAAATGTTGCGCAACATGTTACACGTCATTGTTGTTCGTATTACCGTACCTTAGTACCGTCATAAATGTTGCGCAACATGATACACGTCATTGTTGTTCGTATTACCGTACCTTAGTAACGTCATAAATGTTGCGCAACATGATACACGTCATTGTTGTTCGTATTACCGTACCTTAGTAACGTCATAAATGTTGCGCAACATGATACACGTCATTGTTGTTCGTATTACAGTACCATAGTAACGTCAAAACATTGCGCAACACGTTACACGACACATTTGATACCTTTTCAATTTTAATAACAGCTACCTTCAAGTAGATGCAGCCTCTCCAAGCTTCCAGGTAAACTAACCAAGACCGAAGTGTCCAATATTCGGCTGTTTTCATGAGGGATCTCTTGAGCCATAGATAGACACCTAGAATTGTGTCCTTAACATATAGACGTAGCAGATGAGAGGGCTACAGGTCAGGCCCTAGTTTTTTTGCCATCTTACATTAAAAATTGACCATTTCCAATTGCCAATTGCTCCACATACACAGATAAACATGCACACGAATAACGTTCATATGTCCTTCAAAAGTCCCTTCCCGCCCAACCTCTACTGTCTTTTTACGCTAGAGCCTTATACACTCAAATTAAGTAATCCATGCCCTTTTAGAATTCAAATACGCCTCTTGTAGCGCTACGCAGCCTCAGCGACAATTCCCCATATTACTCAAAACAAACTTAATATATTTATCAAACTTAATATATTTCAAATACCGAATTTCAATGAAGGAAGGAAAACGTTGATATGGAATTGTTATATTTAATATTTCACAGGGAAAATCAAGCGAAGAATTCGAAAACATATTTGCCAACTACGATAAGGTAATAGCATGATTTTAAATGTCAAAAAGTGTATTTCTAAGGGATAAGAAACTTCTAAGATGTCAAGCGAGATTTTCCTGAATTCAGATTGGATGAAAATGAGCTTTGCTTCTGATTGGACCAGACAGGAAAGCCATTTAAGAGTATTATATACACTGATTGGAAAAGAGAAAAGTAAAGCTATTTGAGAGGATTAAATATCCGCTCGTCCATACCAAACTATGCTGCTTATAAAGCAGTTGATAATAAACTTGCAGGGTTTTTTTTCTACAAATATTTCACACATAAGACGATTGATATTCTAAAACCTCCAACAAATGATTGACAATGGTCTATTAAAACATATACTACAGTCTAACAATATGAAGCTTATTTTTTGAGCTCATCTATTGCAATGTATAGTTAGGGGGACGCATTTGTGTCTCATTGATTTCAGAAGTTGAGTCACATTGTGATACTTGAAATAGCATCGCTAAAATGAATACATCTAACATAATACTACTTTACTTGAAGGACAAGAATGGTACTATCGAAGGAGTAGAGCTGGATAAGCTACTAGCAGATCTCCTTGTGCTTGACGGAGATGCGGTAAGATATATAGATGACCATTCATTAACTATCAGAAGGGGTGGGAATGGAGAAGAAAGTACAAGTGGGTCATAAAATTTGCGCCATTCAATTAAGGTGGCGTGCATCTCTTTTCATTAAAGTGCACCTAACTCCTGCTACAATACTTTCAGTACCGATTCTACATGAAGAATGTGGGGACATAAGTCATAGTTATTATCATTTCTGACATGTAATTGAATTCCTAAATATTCTTGATCATTTTTTCCCCCCAGATAACCGAACAAGACATGTCCGAGTATTCCAACATCGTGAGGTCAAAACTCGACAAGAATAAAGACAACAAAATAGACAAGTCTGAATTGAAAAATTTCCTCAAGATACAAGATTAAGAAATTTGACATTTCTTGAATGGTTCTAATATGAGTGGGAAACGATACGGCAAATTCGAAGCCATACGTTATCTTACCGCAGCCGTAACTACGCGTTGTGATTGGATGAACTACTGAAAGACAATGGGAAGCCATTTCAATGTTACGGCATGTCGTACCGCGGTGTACGTACTGTAAGTCAGTGCCATACGTTTCTCACTCATACGAAAACCGTTCTGGTCTTCACTAAGAAGATTGTTTCGTTTTCAATAAAAATTTTGGTATTTGGGCTTTTTAGGAATCACAAGTTTCAACATTGCACTATGTATCTTAAAGTGTATTAATTAAAATTTTCACATTTATTTGAAGACGCCTCATGAACATGAGGTGCTACGTGCCTGTGTTTCGTTTGAACACCAATATTGTACTCTTAATAATAAGTTGTGGTACGCAATAAAGCATTTATTAAAAACTTTAATTATTCCTTCAAATGTTATCCATGCCCCTGAAACAAACTCTGGGCTAATCAAAATCAGGGCACGGCTAACTCATAGATCGAGTACTGTGACCGCACAATCGTTTATAGTAGTATGATAAAAGTGAATCAATGAATAAAGGAACGAACTGATGAACAAATGAATGTAAAGAATGGACGAATTGATCAATATGAAAAGGAACGAAAGGAAAGGAAAGGAAAGGAAAGGAAAGACAAGAGAAGGAAAGGAAAGACAAGAGAAGGGAAGAGAAGGGAAGAGAAGAGAAGAGAGGGAAGAGAGAAAGAAGAGAAGAGAAGAGAGGAGAAGAGAAGAAAAGAGAAGAGAAGAAAAGACGAGAGAAGACAAGACAAGACAAGACAACACAAGACAAGCGAGACAAGACAAGACAAGACAAGACAAGACAAGACAACACAAGACAAGACAACAAAAGACAACACAACACAACACAACACAACACAACACAACACAACACAACACAACACAACACAACACAACACAACACAACACAACACAACACAACACAACACAACACAACACAACACAACACAACACAACACAACACAACACAACACAACACAACACAACACAACACAACACAACACAACACAACACAACACAAGACAAGACAAGACAACACAAGAGAACAGAACAGAACAGAACAGAACAGAACAGAACAGAACAGAACAGAACAGAACAGAACAGAACAGAACAGAACAGAACAGAACAGAACAGAACAGAACAGAACAGAACAGAACAGAACAGAACAGAACAGAACAGAACAGAACAGAACAGAACAGAACAGAACAGAACAGAACAGAACAGGAGAGAAGGAAAGAAAATGAGCAGAAGCGAATCCAAGGGAAAGGAAAGGGAATGGAAAAAATAGCTAAAATAAGTAGCAGACGATTTGTCCATAACTAGCGCTAAATGACAATATCCATAATGTCATCTTCTCCGTGCTTAGTGTCTAACAACCTTAATTACCACTATTACGTTGTCAAGGTAACCGCTAATCTCTAGAAAGCTTTTGCGAGGGTTGAAATCGAAATCCTCTCAAAAACTAATTACTACTGAACCATGTCAAGATAATGACTTTCAAGGGTCATTTCCTTAATCCTTATCAGCTTGTCCGCAATACACCTTTTCAGCTTGGGCTGTTTTTTTTATCTCCCATTCATTCTCTTGAGAATAAGATTCTTTGTTTGAGTTGTATCCATATTCATGTCTTCTCATGCACAACCGTTAAACAAAGAAATGATACTCTAGGGAATGACACGTGGTCTGAAATTGGACAACATACCATTTTCAAAGGGAAATCCCAGCATGTTTTTTAGTATTTCATACAAATATCATGAGAAATAGAACGATCAAGTTGACCGTTAACCGCGAATTTATGTATGATAAATATAAAACGACCTAGGTGTATCTTTATACTGTAATACAGAGCCAGGAACGAGGAAAGTAGGAATTCTCTGGCTCTAGAGTATCCTACAATCTCAAGTGTTTATCTTACTACAGTCAATTCATATAAGTTGTCGTATTAAAATATTTTATCAAAGATTTGGAAGGAGATTACACTAGCGCACGCAACGCTAGCCTCATATAGACCCCTTTCACGTGACCTCAAAGCAGCTCAATTTGGAGGACAAAACAAAAGAATTTCAATCTCCTGAGAATTAGAACCTATTGTTTTGTCCTCCAAAATGAGCTGCATTCCGAATTCCTGCAAGGGGTCTATAGCACATTTCAGCTAGCCAATCACAGCGCACGTAGTAACTAACATTTTAGAACTCAATTTCAAAAAGTTTCAGTTGGCCAATCACAGCGCACGTAGTATCTAATATTTTAGAACTCGATTGCAAATTTTAAGCTGCCCAATCACAGCGCACGTAGCATCTCATTCATTAAACGTTACCCATTGGTGTAGGCAGTGACCTGTTTACAAAGCAGTAGAATGGCAGAATGGTCTTTGTCAAGCAGGAATACCGTGTCATGAAGTTTGCTTCCATAAGATAAATCTATAAGTCAGATGATAACCTTAAGTTCGAAAACCTTTTAGTTTTTCCCAACATTCGCGTTCAACTTTAATCTTACCTCGTAAATAATTGAATCTACATATTATCATTTCTATCTGTTATTTCTAAGTCGTTATTTACGAGACCTTGGAAATCACCCTGGTGAAGGAGCATTCTAGTAAAATATGAAATTCAATAAAAAATTAATAAAATATATACATGGAATGCATAATGAATATCCTTTGAATTAAGACCCTTTTTTCTACTCGTGCGGCTTAAAAAGACGAATTCATGCCGCGGACATAATGATCGTCGTTAGTAAGGCGAGTTGTGAAGAGAATTCTAAGAGATGTACTTGAAAAGATCGTTATTATTGGAGACAATTTACTTTGGATAAGTGTTTTCTATTGTTTTGCTAAACATAAAAAGGAGAACTACTCTCGTCCATTTGAAATGAAAATAATTGCAATAAGAGAGCAATAAACAATTTAAAAAAATGTTTTTACTGTAGACAATTCACAGTGGGTTTTTTTTTACAGTAAATTCAAAGGAAAGACGAACATTCTCGGCCGTTGGAGATCAAAGATAATTGATAGTTAAAAGCCAATTTCTATTTTGATAAAAAATTTTAAATGAAAATTATCATATGAATAGAAATTCTAATAAAAACATAGAACGTTTTAGAATTTAAAGAACAATTAAACTTAACATGAGTCGTGTATGTTTGTGGTTTGAGTGATAATGAATAATAATGAGTGTGTTTTTTTGAAGTCAAAGAAAAACTAAATATATAATTTACGCTGTAAAAAAAATCAAATTGTTTTGAACCCTGAAATAACCTCTGAGCTGATCTAAGTCAGGGTATGGCTAACTCACAGATCCAACCCTGAAACAACCTCTGGGCTGATCTAAGTCAGGGCATGGCTAACTCACAGATCAAACCCTGAAATAACCTTTGGGCTGATCTAAGTCAGGGTATGGCTAACTCACAGATCGAACCCTGAAACAACCTCTGGGCTGATCTAAGTCAGGGCATGGCTAACTCACAGATCCAACCCTGAAACAGCCTCTGGGCTGATCTAAGTCAGGGCATGGCTAACTCACAGATTGAACCACGAAACAACTTCTGGGCTGATCTAAGTCAGGGCATGGCTAACTCACAGATCGAATTCGAATTAGCGTCTGCATGATAGGTTTTGAGGGAGGAAAATCGGAGGAAAACCCTCGAAGCACAAGAGAGAAACTCCTCTCATATGTATTAGGCATATTAAATATTAGGTCATGCTGTCTATCCACCATGCACCTCAGTGATATATCAATATCGTGATACACCCATATATACATCCATTTGCGAAAACTTTGACCCTTTCTCAGAAAAATAACATATATATATTAAAATATATAAGAAATTATGAGATTATCATTGATACTTTTTCTGAGTAGTAGATTACCATGAAAAATCAGTATCAGTGAAGGTATTACATTAATTTCTAATATTTTAAAATATATTTTTATTATCTGATAAGCAGTATTCCTATTTGTTTTTTTTTATATATTTATATGAAAACGTTATTGCAATTAGGTGTATATACACATTTACTCCGACGAAGGACTAACGTCCGAAACGTCAGTTTCAAGTTCTCACCTATCATACAGTGTACCAAGTTATATTCATTCTCCAACTGTATATACAATATATTTATGTTGGGAAATAAACGGTAATTTAGAAGCAAATCCCAAGTTATTCAAAAACTTGCAGGTGGCAATTAAATATTTTTTGCAGAAAGCAATACTGAACCATTGTAATTCAGAAGCATGCAAATATATTCCTGATGCATAAAAGTTTTTGAGATATGCCTATATATTTTAACATGTAATATATATCCAGTTAGAAACATATTTTGTAGCGAGGCTTTTTAGAGGGTATTTTAACTTCGCCTGTCATCAGATACTTGGATATCAGCTTGTACGCTTAGTTGTTTGTTCAGTTTTTAATTTTTAACATGATTATCATCAATATCATAGCGTTCGTGTTTTACAATGTTAGATTCATACTGAAGATAAGAAACTGAGTCCATATCTTTGTTAATAGAGTCAATGTATGCAGTTGAGGTTAAGACCATTCTAGAGCAACTAAGAAAGGAACTAATTATTTATTCGCTTATCTTGTTTATTTATCCATTTATCCCATCTATCTGTCTTATTTCCTCTCAATGATTCATTTATCCCTTGCCAATCTAATCACCCATTCATCCATCCATCCATCCCATATTCATCCATCCATCCATCTCATATCCATCATCCATCCATCCATCCATACCACATCCATCCATCTCACATCCATCCATCCCATATTCATCCATCCATCCATCTCATATCCATCATCCATCCATCCATCCATCCATCCATCCATCCATCCATCCATCCATCCATCCATCCATCCATCTTCTGAGTCAATGTGGAATACACCCATCCAACCTTACCCGTGCCAATTTGCTATCAAAAAGTGAAGGAAAAAAAAACGTAAAAAAAAGACGTCCATTTAAAAATAGCTTTTAAATACACTACTAGACCACTGATGAATACATATATATACACTGTGTGATATTATGACTCTCATAATAAAACCATGGTAAGACAAATGCATACTTCAATAACACTACATCAGGTATTGGATATAAAAGATGAACTTTCAAGTAAAAATATCTTTAAACTTAATTTTCTGCCTTTGATATTTTTTTCATCTATTTACTAGAATTTTCGACCTAGACTATATTTAGTTCTGAGCTATAATGGTGCGTTTTTCTAGATGAGAAAGATAAGGGAATAATCTAGAACTTTATTAGATTATAATATTGGTGATCAAAACAAACTGATCAAACGCTCCTTGGGGATATTTCATGTTAGTATTTTATGGAGACGTTTTTATTTGGAGAAATATATTCAAATTTTAATGATTAAATAAATGTTTGAAATCTAAACTATCGAAAGACCGTAGCTAGCTGGGGGAAACCTTTGGTCGCAAACACCATCAGAAGTGGATTCAACAACTTGATCGAGATGTGAGATTGGTAGTTAAAATTTTTTCAGCTTGTGACAGAAGTAAAAGGATGTTTCTCTAGCAGTTGTTTAAAGCAATTTGCAACGATATTGAATGGAGTGTTATGCAAAAAAAGTCAATATATCAAAAAGTCCAAAATTATGGGACTGACAACGGGCTAGGAAGTTATGAAATGTTGGTTTGATGCTTGGCAATTGTTCAAAGCAATTTGGCAAACGTCGACTCAGAAAATATGTCGAAATAAGTCAAAATTTATGGGACAACGTCCTTAGAAGTCATGAAATATTTGTTGGATAGTTGATGAAAATTGTTCAAAAACAATCTACAAAATGTTAAATAAATATATGCCGAAAAAAATAAATATATTAAAAAGTCAAAATTGCCTGAAATATTTTATAGCCGTTATAGCTTTTATCGCAGACTACATGAAGATATAAAGGTTTTTCCTCATCAGTCCAATATTTCAGGCCTCCTCTTTCAAAATGACTCAAGAGTTTCTGTTATCATGATCAGTTCAAACAAGACCACAAAACCCAAACTGATGGTGAATTACTATAATTTACGAAATACTTCTAAACGCAAAAGACTTGACAATCAAAACTGTCAATCAAAGCAAAATTCATATAGCAAAATATATCCTTTCAAGACTGCATTTTTGGTAACTTCAGCAGCTTCTTCAATAGCTTGAACTAAAATTACATCAATATTTTGGGATAAAATTTTAAAGAGTTTTTACTTACACCTAATAATTTATTTTTTTACTTCAAAAGTACAAATATTTTCTTTTTTAATTAATATTTCAAAACAATTTAAGTTAAATAAAACAGATATGAAAAATTCTGTGAACTCAATAAAAGTGTTTTCCTAAATTGTATGTTATTATGTCCAATTCTTTATTTTTCATCAAGTTGCCAAGACAATTTTCTTTCCTCTGAAACCAGTAATTATCGTGTTTTAAGACAACAATAAAATTAAAGCCGAAAGGGAACTGAACGAAGAGTAATTTTGGCAAATATTTGAGATGTTTTGAAAGCTTCAAGGTTTTCTTTCTTATATATTTAAGATTAAATCTTTCTCACAAACCGATATGCAAACACAAACTTATTAAAACTTGAAAACACCTTCTCGTACCGTTAAAAATTTAACATCTTTACACCAGAGACAAAAACGAATTTTCGCTTATCTTATCTTATCTTGGAACTAAGCTACCAGCGTTTTATCTAATTATTACTGAGACATATGGTTCCAACTTTATGCTTGCAAAATGCGCAGCGCGTCGTATCGAAGTCTAGTGCAAGTTTATACGTGTTTTCCGTATGGGAAAAGTCCTTGGAGACCGAATACAATGGCTCGTACTGTACTGCTTGATGCATTTTGAATATCAGCGAACAGGTGCTCGTAGGACAAAGATTTTTTGGTCTTTCATGGATTATTAATAGCTTAACCATATCCAAAGATGTTAAATTGAAGCCGAGAAGAAATATAGAGCCTGTTTTTGTGAGGATTTTCTGTCAGTTTCCAGCGATAAAAATGACTGCAAATCTTAGAGTATCCGCTAGACGCTAGACGCTTGAAATTCAGTAGCAACTGTCAAAATCTATCGGTCATCCACACATATTTACATAATGAAAGAAAATAAGAAAAATTTGCATTTTGGAGTTCTTATCTTAACTCATTTCTCAACAGTTGGCAAAGTATGTATAATTTGTAACGCAATCATAACCTTGTGTGTGAGATTTGATCGAATTTTTCAGCGAGTACAAGAGGTGATGATTTTGGGGATAAACGCGGAATTAGAAGGGGGAAAACAAGTTGAAGGTTGTGAATATTTCACAAAGTCCTTATTCATTAACTTCGTCGGTTTCAAACAAACCCAACTTACACCTGTTGGTGATTTGCATAACGAGCACCTAATACGCATGCGCGAGGTTAGATAATAATAAACACAAGAACCACGGCCGGCTTCGGAGAAGATTATTCAACTCGAAGGACTACAGCGAGCAACATGGCAGAACGAGGACTCACCAGTAAAAAAATCACATCTCGAGACTTTGTAAAGATCTTCAATTCATTTGATACCGATGGTAAGGACAAATTTAAGGGAAATATGTATCAAATGTGAGGGACTTTAAGATATAACGTTTAATGACTACCCGATAATCAAAAATGTTGTCCGCGATCAGTGTTTAATAAAAACGTATAATAATATAAGATTTGATCAGCCACATTTTAAAATCAGAGCAAATTCAAAGAATTTTTCCTACATAATTTTATAGGAAATGGATACATTGAAAAAAAAGAGCTCGATGAGTTCCTGAAAACAATGTACACAGAACAGCAAGAAAAGGTGAGAATTTTGAGCATTGTCATTGATTTTTCCAATATATCCTTCGCTGTGGATAACTATTATCCATCATAACCACATCTTGCAAAACTTTGAGGGTTAAATTCTAGATCTATTACTGTGATCATATCATTTTGAAATTTAAACGCAGAAATTATTTGTATAAAATGACAAAGAGCTAGCAAGTTGTCGGTTGATCAACTTCGTTCGCTAGCCTCAGGGATCAATACTATTAATACTTGTGACCATTCTTAAGTTATCTGGGAACGACCTTTGATTCCCTTCTCGCTTATCACGTTTAAATACAAACGGATGCGAACATTGACCCGTGAAGATGCCTCAAGAGGATCCAACGCCTTGTCAAGAACAACAACTACGAATTGGCTAGCTTCAATAGAATTTTCATTGCGATTTTAATTGGGAAAATATGATATTTTTGAACAGCATGAGATTAATCCAAGTACTGGGGCGTGCTGCTAGATGGTCAAACAGACACAGGTTTGCAGCAACAATGAAAAAAAGGAGTACAAAATCGGGAATTATTTCTCTCGCTTTTTCTCATTCTTTTTTTTTTTTTTTTTTTACGAAAGTTCAACCAGACGCTATCAATATCTCCGTTTCTAACAACACAACTTTTATGGTAATTACCGAGGGAGATTTGCATGGCACTGAAAAGGTCTGCTTTCCCAGTTAAAAAAGTGCTTAAAAACAAGCACAAAAAAGCCAAACAATGCAAAAACCTGGGTTACTCGAACACCAGTTAAAATCTTCATCCGACATAAAATATATCGATATTTACTTACTTTATTATTTACTGTGCCATCACTAAGGCCACATTAAAAACCAAAAGCAAACAATTCGGTTACTCTTCAAGAAATCTCAGCACAAATTTTAGATACCGGACCTGGAAATGTTCTATGTTTGCGTGCTTTTGCTAGCCCGGATTACGGCAGTTTGAGAGGTCGTTGAGCATGTCTTTAAAGACTTGAGAAATAGTTTGTTGACTCATTAGCGCGTCGCTCAGTTCAGCAACAAATGAGAACTTGAACTTCTCCACGTTAATAATTAAAAATTTATCAAGAAATAATTGTGAATTGATTCAAAGTGCACGAAACGAACTTGCTGCAAACTGAAAACAACACCATTTCCCTGGAGAAAATTTCGTCTAAGTATATAAATATACCGTTTTCTAGGCTCGAAGATGGTAGCTGATGTTCATGGGCTTCTTGGGCAAGTTCTAAAGCTTGTCTTCCAATTTGTCTTAACAAAGTTGAACAACGCAATAACTCGAAGCCAAGACAAGTTTTTTTTCGAAAATTCATGTTCCATAAAATTGATTAAATTGAGGGTTTTTTTCCTGGTTCTCCGGTTTTCCTCCTTCCACAAAACCTAACACGCTAATATCAATTCGATCGGCGAGTTAGCCGTACATCCCTGACTTTGGTCAGCCCAGAGGTTGTTTCAGGGTTCGATAAAACTCGAATGGAAGGATTTTTTCCTGATAATTAGTTTTTTCTTGAGGAAATATCTGCAAATATTATTTTTGGCTACAAGGGTTAATTAAAATGATTTTTATCTTTTACCGCAAAGTAGCAGTTCGGCATCTGATGTGTGTTTAAATAGCTGTAATGTTTTGTTTATGAGGAAAAAAATAATAGTGAAAAAGGAAGAGTATATCTTCGTGGATCGATGCAGTGCACTGATTCTTTACATCAAAATGGAGCGATTTTTAAAGCTTCTCATCATGTAGTAATGCAAACTTTTGAAATATAATTTATGAGAAAAACTCCTGATACAAATCGACGCCGGTGAAACGTCGATTCGTATCACTTTAGTTTTTCTCATAAATTCTTATGATCTTGCTGTGAAAAACAAAATCATTAATGTATCATTCATGAGCTCCTATCAATGACTACAGAAAGTTAATATTCAAATCTTGTTAAGATCAAACAACATCGCGGCGAAGAAACACATACAAAAAAACACGAAGTACCTCGCTTCTTAAATCCTAGGAACCTCTATGGACAGTAAACGGAAATGTTATCAAGAAAGAATGAGGAAAAACTTTAAATGATAATGGAGTGAAATGGAAACAACAATAACAACAACTAGTATCCGCTTAGCAACTGGGTGTTAAACTGCGGGCTCATACTCATGTAAATTCCTTGATAAAATACAGTTAATGTAAACAAGGCTGAAAAACGAGTCAGTGGTTGTGGGTAAAATCATGGGCTCACCTTTTTTTTTCATTAAAAAATGCTTATGGTTTCAAAAATATCTCAAAATCAGCTACAAAACCTACCATTTATCAATCCCACCATGAATTGCCAACCGGTAGTTGTAATATTGACTATAGTGTACATCAGTAAGTTGGCGCAGACGCAGACGCAGACGCACTCATTACTTGGGCACCATCTTTGTCCACTTAATTTCCTGACCTCTTTATCCTTTGGATACTACTGGCTATATTGTTATTAAAAATCTATTACGATTAAGAAAAAGTCCAGTAAATCTTTGAAATGGGACGTCTTGACGCCTAAATTTAAAACATTTGCAGCAATAAAATCTTTTAGAATTGGAGATTTCTCGTGGCATTTCTTAAATATGGCAAAGCATCAAAAAAAGGTCAAGCTGGTAAAAGTGATAAACTATAAATTACTTAATACAACAAATAGAACAACGACAGTATTGAATAATATATCATTTTAAACTTAGAAACTCTTGACTTCATGTAGCCTCGGGCGAAATTTGGAATTTTGAATGAATTGAGAAACTGTTTGCGGTCTACTTTGCACGAAACCTGGTCTACAAGCTGTTACTTTTCTGGGTTTTTTTATCATCAACACTAATGGTTAACTTAAAAATATAAAAATAAATAATTTCGTAAACTGAAATTCTGGACATAAAGTTCTCGCTTGAAAATATTTATTGGAAATTTAAAATTAATTGACATAATTGTAAATGAATTTCGATAGAACTTTAAAAAAAATTATTTGCACAGGCAAGAATTGTAGACGAAGTCTTTCTTGGAAAGTAGCGAAAATAAAAGCAAAATGCAGAACAAAAATAACTTGTGGGTATTTCAGAACAATTACTTTATGATATTCTGGTTTTACAAAAAAGGCGGGAAAAAGAAGGCGCGTGCGGTCTCACTTCAATATATAATGAGCTGTAATTTTCCAGAAAGAAAGAAATTGTTTTGATTTTACAAGAAAAGGAAATAAAACGAGAGACGAAATTAGCTATAATGTTTTCAATTAGAGTGTTTTTCAAATTCAAAAAGTTAAAAAAGACGTAACAATTATAGGGAAATGAGGAAATGAGTTTCCTCAAAGAGCGATAGCCAGGAAAAAAACGCGGGAAAATATTTAGGCAAGACGCGCGTGCTAAAAAATTGCAATCAAAAACATGATAGTTATAAAGAATTCGAAGGTTTTACAGAAAATCTCACACCCATCTGTGAGTTTTTTATTCTTTTCTATTAACACCTTTTTTTTACCTGATATATTTTTGCAATAAAATTATATGTGATTCTGTGCTTACTTTTATTAATAAACATTGAAGATTTTTTTTTTACTCTTTTCTGATATTTTTGAAAATATATTTTTTTCTGGTTTTGATTTCGTGCTAGCTCTTTTTTTTTATTTCTGTTCGTCCAAATCGATTCCAAATCTTTAATCGTACATGGAATGCTTTTATCGTCAAAGAGGAAATTCCTTAGACACCTCATTTTTTTTCATTAACACGAAATACTTTTTACTACCATCCATAAATAATTTCGTTCCTTGAATCTATTTTTGCAAAGAGAAATTATCTCTTTCGTTCTCCAGCACATTTTACTGGTAATTTTGCAATAATCTATGAATAATTTAATTCCTAGAATCTATTTCCTCAATTGGAATTATTCCCTTCATTCTCCAGCACTATATACTGGTATTTTTCCAATAATATTTTTCGCAATGATCTATAAACAATTTAATTCCTAGAATCTATTGCCTCGAATTGGAATTATTCCCTTCATTCTCCAGCACTATATACTGGTATTTTTCCAATAATATTTTTCGCAAAGATCTATAAATAATTTCATTCCTAGAATCTATTGCCTCGAATTGGAATTATTCCCTTCATTCTCCAGCATCTTTTTTTTCATTTTGGCTAATAACTGACGCTAAAATTAAATATAGATTTACTAATTGGTTGGTCGCCTAGGGCTGAGAGGTAAGATGTGATAATGGCTATACTATCAAACAGCTTGACAGTAATTTTGCAGTGAGCAAAAAAGAGGTGACCGCCATTTTACTGGTCATTCGACCCACCAAATTATTGCACGGTTTTTATCTAAGAAACTATTTCTGATTTGGTAAACCCTAGTTTGATCACCATGACAACGGATACCTAGTATAGTAGGCCAGATTTATCCTTGTATCGAAAAATGAAAAACTAAGCCTTTGTAATGGCAAAAAACTCTGCTTTGGTCTTGCTTTGCCAGCAACGCTGAGATAAGTTGATTAAATCTATTGGTTAATTAACAGTATTTGGTATTGACAACAGAATATTATCTCTATTTGTACGGGGAACTTCCATTATTGAGCAGACAGAGGAAGTTATTGAAGATGAAAGCATTTCACTATAAATGTTCGCTAAATAATTCTTGGAAAATCCTCACAACAACTTTTCCTTGCACTGAAACATCCTGTTTCATAAGACAAAACAAATTGTGGGGTTTTCTGGAAAATATAATTTGTGGTAAAGTGGCAACACTTTCGTGATTCCTTTTAGGAATTACTTAGAAAATCGAAAAATAATTGATTAATCGGAACTATATATGAGAGTGGCCACAGCAAATGAAATAAGTCTATGCGATTGTCCGACCCCATGGAGATAGGGTGAATCGAGTGTTAGGGACAAGTCTTCCTTCAGTTATCTTTCCCAAGTGGACGCCAAAACGTGCTGGCGCTAGCAGTAGGGTTATCTGACCTTCCCTGCTATTTTGAACATGGTGCACTGTGGTCTAGCTTCGGTACAAACATCTTTTGTTCATCATGTTTTATATGGTGTTGTTAGACCATAATGCATCATGTTTATCGAATCCTTTGAACACGATGTCATTATGATTACCATTATGATAAATACTCATCCTCAACATTTTTTATCAGCATTATTTATCATTACTTGATAATGACGTTACGTTAGCGTCGAAACGTCGTCGTTTTTTAGCTTTTAAGTTTTTAGCTCTATTAGTTTCTTCTTTATGGATTTCAAGATTTTCTTAGCGTTGAATTTTAGTATTAAAGTATTTTCTAAGTCTCTTTTGATAATCATTACTGTTATATTTAATTATCATTAGGATAATCATCTATGATTATTATTATTTTAGTACTAGTTCGGTTACTAAGTTCAATTTATAGATTGATATCTTTTTATCGCATATCCTCATTTCTATTCATCATTAGATTATAATCAATTATACAAGAACTTAGTCTCTTTAGTCTTTAAAAAGGTGGGTTTTTTTCTTTCCCTTCCTTCCTTTCCTTTCCTTTCCTTTCCTTTCCGATACTTTGCTTTACTATACCATTTGTTCCTTTCCTTTTCTCTCCCTTTCCCTTCCTTTCAATCACGTTCCTTTCCTTAATCGCAATGATCTTTTGATAGGCGCCATCACCATCAGAGCTGGAAAAATTTAAACAAGAGGTTCTTTCCAAGTACGATGAAAACTATGATGGAAGATTCCAGATGCAAGAAGTAAGTATAACTTCATCTATTTATCCATTCGTTTACTTCTTGTTCTTCCATTCATTCGTTTTTATAAGTACTATGTATCATTCATACATATTTAAAATACACCTCTTTCTCTTGGGTGTAATGTTTTCTCATTTCAAACCACGTGTCATTCCCTAGAGTATCATTTTTTTGTTTAACGGTTGCGCACGAGAAGACACATGAATATGGATATAACTCATACAAAAGAATCGTATTCTCAAGGAAAGACACGTGGTCTTAAGTGGGAAAACATTACGCCAAGGGAAAGAGGTGTATTATAATTCCGTTGGTTCGTTTTTAAAGAATTCAATCGCACTATCACTACATGTATTATAACCCTATTCCCCCTCCTACTTTATCATCGATTTTTCCCATTCATTCATTCAATTCCATTCCACTTGACTTCAAAAATAAGCAAACAAAAAAAGGTTTCATAGTTAATTTTTTGGGTCGTGGCCTAACAGTTTTGTGCGGATTTTAGCTTCAGAAAATCTTAGATGTGGAAGAAAGTTTGCTGGCCAAGTACAAGTTGAAGGAAGGTCCCATCACTAGTGTGGATTTCATCAAGGTAAGTAAATGTTGTATTACAGTAAATATACTAGTTATAGCATGGTTTTGAGGGGTATATCATGGAGTATCCCACGAATAACTTATATTTTCTATTAGTATCATTACCCAGGTGATTATAGAAAATCGCGCAAGCTGATTGGTCGAGAACTTCGGATTATTTCTCTATAATCACCTACAGATGAATATAGGTTGCGCGCGCTTTGTTTGTTGATACCAGCCTCTTTCAAAATACAAAAAATATCCACATTTTAGAAATAAATCGATTTTTTCGAATAATCACCTGCGTAGCAATACTAAAACAAAGGACTCGCGGTTCCATAAATATTCACCAACAATCACCTAGACTTCGGTGAACAATTGTTAAATAGACACACAAGCCTTCAGACGAGTGTGTTTACAAAGAAAATTCAAGTGACAAGTGGGATATCCCAAGGTGGGCCACGAGAAACCATTGTATAACTATTTTATCCCACACTGTTAAAGAACCAAGGCAGTCAAAAAACCCAAAACACCGCAAAGCCTGATGAGAAAAAAAACGGTGTAATGCCAACAAATACAAATCCGCTTTTTCTATCATCAACGCCAACAGCCAATAGTTAACTGAGATAATTTTTGTTTTTCTTATACTAGATCTGGACTCACTATGATGTGGATAAGAGCGGATTCCTTGAACAAGACGAGTTAGACGTAAGGATACAATAAGTATAACACTCCGTCCTTGTTTTTACGAGGGTAGCACTTATATAGCCGATGGCTAACAGACCTGTGGCTATCGTTCCATGATCGAATTGGAATTTAATTGTAATTAATTAAACTACTAGTTAAATAGCCTTATTGTTTTGATTTTAAAGGGATTTTTCTACGAAATGTTGCAACCGTATAACCAAAATGTCCAGCCCCAGCAAGTCAAGGAGCTTGTGAGCTCATATGTGAGTATTATTTCATCTTTTGCCTTAAAGACCTTAGTAGTTCAAAATGTAATGAAAATTTTCCCTGTGGAGTACCTCATGCTCGAGAATGGGACCACTTATACAAAAGTTAATAACACCTATGTATGTTCAAAACTTCATATAATTTGGATAAAGAACGTTTCAGAATGACTAGAAAATTAAGCAATTGACTGCTGTGGAGTTCCTCATTCCCTGCAATGGGACCACTTCAAATGTTTACAAATATTAATAAACTATACCAATATGGGCGCTAGATAGGCCTTTTAAGCTTGGGCGTAATGCTTTCCCATTTCAGACTTGTAATTACCAATATTATCATTTCTTTGTTAAACGGTTGCACATGAGAAGACACATGAATATGGATACAATTCAAAAAAATAATCTTATTCTCAAGAGAATGACACGTTATCTGAAATGGGAAAACATTACGCCCAAGCTAACAAGGTGTATTAGATTTACTATTTGATTGATTTATCAATATGTTTATCAACGATTTACTGGTTTTTATTTGAAGATTGAGTTGTACGATTTAAACAAAGATGGCAAGTTTGAGCTCAGTGAACTAGCAAGGTACGATAGCTGTAAACAACTATACAAATTATAACTATATTTTTGCTAAAAAAAAAAAACTAAAAAATACTTGTACTGAAAAAAAAAATAGCAAAATATGTAAACCTGTAAATGTATATACTAATAGAAATGTGAATAAAAAGTATTGTATTGTTTACTGATATGATTACTTAAATTTCAATTTTCTATTCCCATTTATATCTAAAATTTTGTCATCATTGTTTACTTATTATTTTTTCCAGATTCATTCACGTCGAAGACAACTTTATCGAGCAGTTCAGGGTATTTAAGCACTTTTTCTTTATTCGTTCATTTTTTTCAGTTGTTGATAAAATAGCCAGATACTTTTTCCCCGCTTTTCAAGGTGGGCCTAGTGCTTTCCTTTCAGACTTTAATCCTTTTGAAACAGATCAAGAAAAAATTGACTGCCAATCAACCAATCAGAACCAAGTATTTTTGTAGATGTGTTATTAAGCTTTTATTTGGACTTAGTTTTTTCTTCGTATCACCGTTGGTGGCAAAAAAAAAAGAGACCCTCAAGAAGATGAAAGCTAAATTTCAATTCAATCTGTGAGTTAACCGGGCTCTTGCTTTGATCAACCCAGAGGTTGTTTCAGGATATCGATAAAATTTGAAGGCAAAATTTGAGTGTAAAAAAAAATATTTTCCGAGCTAGAATAATCTGATCTAAGCCTTGAACTCAAAATAAAATATAGTTTAACTCTCTTAATAATAGAACAAGAAAAATCGTTAAAATTCCAGTTAGACTAATACTTGACTATTCGATCTGCAGGGAAAAAGCGAGCTGTCAAAAGAGGACTTTAACAAACTTTTCAATCATTACGATGAGGTAGGTACTCATGTGTTTCAAATGAAAGTCAATATCAAAATTACTGCACGAAGCTAGGGGTAACACTTGTATTATTTCCCGCAGGATAACAGTGGTGAGATAGAAGGTGATGAAATAACTGCTTTGCTTAGGGATATCCTTCTGCAGCAAAATAAAAATCAGGTACGTTTTCTTTCGTATATAATGATTAGAAATAACGAATACAATTAGATAATACAGGAGTTGTAAAATATGATTATTTCACATCTTTGTATCCGGTCCATGATGTCACGTTGTGCTCTATGGCAACGATGTCACGTGTAAAATATGATGTCACATTTACGTCACATGTTTTGAATTATGATGTCATATGTTATAAAATATAAGGAGCCACGTGTTGTGCACTATGGCAACGATGTCACATGTAAAATATGTCACATTTATGTCACATGTTGTGCACTGTGGTATCACATGTTTGAAAATATGATGACGTCACATGTTTTGAATTATGATGTCATATGTTATAAAATATAACTGAGGAGCTACGTGTTGTGCACTATGGTCTCATATGTTGTCCACTAGATGTACGAATTATTTTGTGATTTTAGAAATAATAGAAGTATTGGTAATGATAATTAGGGCATTATAAATGTGGCATTGCTCGTGTGAAACGCTGATTCAGTCTAATTATCATTAACAATACTACTATTATTTCTAAACAACAAAATCACAAAATAATTCGTACATCTTTTGTTCCAACAGCATGAGATTTCGAAAATGTTTGTGATAGCAAAAACGTCTACTTTGGTTTCACATTTTGTAAACTATGGCGACCGACATTTTTTTTTGCATTTTTTGATGTCAGAAAATGATGAAAACTTCAATATTTGTACTACCAGTTAATTAATCCTGACTCCATTTGCGTCCACAGGAAATAACCCAAGCGGATCTGGAGGGGATTAGAAAACAAATTCTAGAAATGTTTGACACCAATAAGGATGGCAAACTGTCTAGGGATGAGATGAGTCTGTTGTTCTCTTGCAAATAGGATAACTAGTGCTATGGACCATCTTCTAATTTAGATATTTGCCAATAATCCAACTTATTTATAACAAGTTATTATGCTATTTATAGTTTTTTCTCATTTTGACACAAACGCATCCATAATGCTTTGCGGGATGCTTAACAAATAATATGGCATGCTCTAAGACTGCTGAATTGAAAGCAAAGCATTATGGGTGAGCTTGTGTCATGACGTCACATTGACGTCAATTGCTTTGTAACGACGCTGGTGTACGGACATGCGTAAAAGATACCCAGCCTTGTGAAAATTAGAACATTTGAAGCAAAGCACAATCAAAGCTCAAAGTTAGTATCGCTAAATTTGTTTCGGATTGCATTCCATTAATACTATCAAATAAGTACTTAGCTGCTAAGTGCGAAGAGCTTCCCTTGTTCTGCAAGGTAAAATCCGAGCATGCGCAGTAATAACAGAGCACAGAATCGAATGGCCATGTTGCATGACTGCCTACATTACTTCTGAATAGCGAGCTGTTAGAAACGAGACTTTGTTTTTTAGAATTATTATAAAATTCTTAATATTCATAATAATCTAGTATTTCTCTTTAGAATTCCAATATTAAGTACAATGTACAATTTTAAACAATAACAAAAATGAAGAAAACAGTAATTTTCTTTAAACAGGGTAGGTAGAGATTCCTGTCCGTCAGGAAGAACGAACAATAGAATGAATACCAGCCTATCCTAGTGCTATACTCACAAACAGGTGAGAAATAAAGACGTTACGAACAAAAACCTTGTCTTTTCTTTATGACTTAAATATTCATGCTGCAAGGGGTCTATATATAGAATATATCCAATGTGTAAAGAGTAAACACGTTAATAATCTTTTCTTACAATGACGCAAAATAATGGTAAAACATTAAGTGGATTTTAGGATTATTTTATGTGTGGAGACTGAAGTATACATGCAAACAGAGAACGATGTTCAGAGCGATCCAGTAAAGTGAAAAGTTAAAAAACGGTTAGAAATGTTTTTAGATCATAAAAGTGCTGAACTTGCTGTCACTCACAACTCGGTTAAAGCAAAGGTTGGCCTATTCCTCTTTCCCTGACCAACTGCAAATTATGTTATGCAATTGATAAATATAGATTTATTCTCTAAGAAGTCCCCCCAACCTCGCCCCCTCCTTCCCCACCCCCACGACTTTCTTCTTAATTTTCAACAAAAAAAGGAAAGAAATCCATATGAAACTTTAAACTGATTTAATTCTTTATTAACAAGCTTTATATATAAGTTTATAAACGTTTTTTTAAAGTATTAAAGTATATCATTATGTTTCGTAAGGTTGCAATATTCTAGTTAATTTCTTTTATCAGAAATTTTAAAACGAATACATATTTCTAAAAAAATATTTTTTTAAAGATATTTATATGTAAACAAATGATATACATGAACTACACAAACGCAAGACTAACATACTATGGATTAAAATATTCAATCAAATATATATGGCCTGCGGTAGTTCGTTCAAAAGCAACAGTCTTACCAAACAGTCGAAAAACTTCAAATTCTCTAAAAGCCGAACTTTGCTAGACAATGTTTCATTTTTTATGAACCTCAATTCCGACAATTTTTTTTTTGAACCGCTAAATATCGACCAATCAAATCCCATATAACCTTAAAAGACCATTGCTAGTCCAGCATGTTTTACTAGCTATGGGCACTCTTATTGGTGACCACAATGGTACCAATGAACCGCTGAATATTGACCCATCAAATCTCATATAACCTTATAAATTAAAAGGCCATTGCTAGTCCAGCATGTTTTACTAGCTATGGGCACTCTTATTGGTGACCACTGGTAGACATTGATCCAATGAACCATTGAATCGATCAATGAAAACCAAGAGGTTGAATCTTCAAAGGACATTGATGGCCATCACGGCTCCGTATTGATGATTACGTTAAATCAACCAATAATATCAAGACATATTATAATCTTCAGACCACAGGATGATCAATCGTAGAAGTATGAATATTCTAATAGACCACAGTCCAAGCAACACTGAATTTTAACTAACGAGAGCCAGTATGAGCAGACACATATGGACTAACGTGTTGTAAACCAACAGAAATTGCTCTCATTTTCGTCTTCTTCTGAGTCACTTAGAATGAATGGTTTTGTTTTACCTTGTGTTGTGTTGATGTGCGGTGTTGTGTTCTTCTGTTCATTGGCGAGGCGAAGATATGTGTTGTTTGTAATTGGTACCTGATGAGAAGGGGAGGGAGAACAATTCAATATTATCAAATAAACCAGTTTTAAAACTAGTAAATAAACGAAGAAATGGATGGATGGAAAGATGGGTGGACGGACGGACGGATCCCGAGTTACGAACAGATGGACTGACGGATAACTGGTAATAAGGATGGACGAATGGATGAACGGACTGATGGAAAAAAAGGAGAGAGGGAGGGAGGAATGGATGCATGGATAGACAGAAGGATGGCAGATGGACGTACGGATTGAGAGACGGACGGATGGAGAGACGGACGGAAGGACGAGCATCTTGAAGAAGGATAGATATGGATGCATGAAGCACAAAAGGACGGTCAGGTTTGAATGGGATAGATGGAGGAAGAAAGAAAGAAAGATAAGAAAGAAATGAGTAATCTATAACATTTAAATAAAAATACAATAAAAATCTACAAAGATCTTTTCAATAATCTGTACCTGATATGAAGGCAGTGATACAAACTTAGGAGAAGAGGTTTCTTGCTCTTCTGACATGTTAGACTCTTCCATGACCTTTTCAAACTTTTTAAATCTCAAGTTAGACATCTCTGTGTTTGTAGACTGGGGTATCTGCAGGAATAGTAAAACTGGATCATCAAATCATCTCACATCAATTATTTGTTTCTTATATGTCCCTTGTAGCGATAGTTGTAAAAAAAAGAAAGATATAATACTCAAGAACAAAATCACGAACCGTTTGCGTTTCACGCGGTGGACTGGGTAATAAAATGGGACTTGAAAGCAAATCCTTAATTTTGCTCTCCTGAAAGAAAAAAAAAAAAAAAAATACTCTGTTTAGTATTGAAATGCATGACCACTGTAAACAGGAAGGCCTCAGAGAAAAGTATACTGTACAGAAACTGGTGGAAGAATGCTAGATGAGCTTGAAAGAAATAATGCGCTTTCGTACAAAATCTTCAGCATAAAAATACAACCTTTGATTATAGACCCCTTGAACGTGACGTCAAAACAGCTCAATTTGGAGGACAAAACAAAATAATTTCAACCTCCTGAGAATTGGAATTCTATTGCTTTGTCCTCGAAATTGAGCTGCATTCCGAAATGCTGCAAGGGGTTTATACCTATGTACCCTTTTGGACGGAAAACTTATTGCTCCTTACAACATGGCTGCCCAGCCAGGACTTACGCCAGGAGTGGTTCATTAGCGAGCTTTAGATATTTGACTAAGAGTACGAGCTCGCTATGCTTACAATTGCGTCGCTTGAGTAAATCGAATAAGCGCCGCATTTGGGACAAAAAAGTCAATAACCACCGCCCTCGAATAAGCACCGCGGTCCCGTAAAATTTTTCGAATAGATAGAAAATATACCATTAAATTAAAAGGAAAGATTTCGTTGCGTCCAAGTTTTAAATAAGCGCCGCCCTCAAATAAGCCCCGCCCTCCCCACATTTGAGGCGCGCAAAATGTAATAAGTAAATATGGTAACTGAACAGTCACGGCATGAAGTAGACATGTTCATTACCTGAGAAGAATCGTCATCTGAATATTCGTTCGGAGAAAACTCAAGGACAAGTGGATCTTGTTGGGAATACAACACGTGAAGACAGCTATCGTCTGTAAACTCCTGAGAATTAGAATCTGCATTTAGCACCTATAGCAGCATTACAAATTAGGCAAATGGTTTTACTCTCTTTTTTACAAGTTTTTAGCTAAAAATAATTTTCCGCTATGAGTTGCCAAAGCTTTGACATGACTTTAATGCAAGAAATATGTTGCAATTGCCCCTCAAAACCGCATCACTGGAAATCGCATTTCCAAGAGCCTCAATTCCCGCAAAGTTTTAGATGGATGGGGGCATTCCCCCCCCCCCCCTTCCCAATCAAAACTATGCTCCACGGTGCCTTTCAGCAGTAGAATGTAACCTTTTTTTTCAAAATCGTTCTCTGCCATACCTCAGTTCAAATCTATTAATCTTTGGCTGTAGTATCACATCGTGGGATACTCACAAGTGAGCTAAGTTCCCATTATTGAGAAGCGCAGGATCGAATTGGAATTTGGAAGTTGATTTCTGTGTTTTTGCACTTTAAAGGGGCACTTGGATGAAAACGCCCTATTTTTTGAAAGTCCGAATAATTCAAGTATTTAAGAATAATATGACTCAATCATGATTATGAAAACCAGATTGGCAAAAAATTTAGCCTGGGAGCCACTACACAGTTGAGAAATGTTGGTTTAAAAACTAAAAGAACAATAGGGTTTAGTAAATGACGTCATTTACTTACAATTTAGATGCTGAAAAAAATATATAATTTTTATCCGCCAATTTTGACTGTGAAGAATATATGTTGCTTGGCTACTATTGGGGCCATATAGTTAAGTGAAACCAAGTTTCAAGGCATTTCCAATTTTCACCCAAGTGCCCCTTTAAATTCTTCATTTTTTGTTTTCTTGTCACGACACAGGTAGTTAATAATATCATCCTGAATACTTACTCTTTCATTGTTGTTCTTATTCTTTGTAGTACTCAAGCTTCTTGTCGATACTGAAAGAGACAAACCATCTATTAATAACTGAAATAATTATTTATCTTCTTAAATTGAAACTGATAATGGTTGCGAATCTCCTTAGTTACCGTTGCTATGTCCAACAAGCTCAACAAATTACCTATCTCAGAATTTAAAACTCTGATCGCCGAAAATTGATTATAAATCAATGGTGTTGTGACGATGTCGGGCCGTGTATTTCCCGCTTTAGCAAACTAATATACCTCTTGCAGCAATTCAGAATGCAGTTCAATTCGGAGAACAAAACAATAGGTTCCAATTCTCAGAGATTGAATTTTTTTGTTTTGTCTTCCAAATTGAGCTGCTTTAACGTCAAGTAAAAGGGGTTAAAATGATCGGACAAGTCAAGGTATCATCACGAACACTGCACTGCAAGGCACGGCAAGTTTCACAGTAACACGTAATTTACTCCATTAAACACTACACTGCCCGAAGTGACTCACCTTGAACTGAAGCAGAGGATGGCGCGGCGATCGTTAGCTTCTTTGCGGCCCTATTTTCCTCTTCTTCTGAACGCTTTCTTTTTAATCTTCCTTCACGTTCTACAAGGGTTGATGCATTACTTGACGTCCTTGATAGCAAAACATGCGTCTCCATGGCAACAGCTTTATTACCATCATGAGCACCCTTATTATCAAGATCAGGAATAGTATTACCCTTGTCTAAGTCTGTCGGCGGTGTAATATTTGTATGGATCGCCATGGCAACGGTCGTACAGTCTTGCGGCAGCTCTCTTCGTTTCGGTACTGCCCAATTTTTATCTTTTTCTCTCTCAGTACTCTTGTCCTCCCTTGATAGCCGTCCTCTTGGTTGTCTTCGAGAAACAAATTTTGTGTATCTGCTGTCATTTGCCTCTTTATTGCTTTCTACATTTCTGTCCGGTACCTTTGTTGGTGGAATAGAATCCAGTGTCACGCGCACAGCACTTGTCTCCAGTCCCCTCCCGGGAACATACATTAAACACTCGACGTCCTCACCTTTATGTTCCGGAAGTGACATCACTTTTACGTCACGTCCAAGTTCATCCTCTTGAGGTTGCTTCTTACAGCTATCATTACATTTATTCCGGCAAAAAGTTGAGATAGGAATAGAACATGGTCCAGTTTCTGTCACAGGAGTTGAGGAAGTGGCGCGCTGCTCCTGATGAAGGGATTTTCCTTTTTTCGAATTATTTATCCTTTTTGAACCCAATAAGGAAGCGTTTTTCTTTTCGGCAGATGAATTCAAAGCTTTACAGAGTTCCGAATCTGTTAAAGTGAACTGAAGCGATTCTCGACTTTTGACACCAGTGTTCTTCGTTTCCCGACCTTTTGATGGCGATGCAGAGGTCTGCTTTGATTGGCTACGCGTTCTTGTGACGTCATCCCTAGAGTCATTATTTGCCTGCTGGTGAATGCATCGCAGTATATTCTGCTTCGCGGCAGTTTTAGGGGAACTTGAGATTATGTTCCCAGGACTGTCATCGCTGCCCATTACAAGGTCACTGTAAACTGTGTTACTTGACTGTTTTATACACTGCAAAATGCTGTCCTTCGCGACTGTTCGAGGAGAACGTACAAATTCTTCACTTTCATCGCTACATAGAATTATTTCTTTATCCTCCCCAATAATTGAAGAAGCCTGTGAATTGTCATCGTTATCATTAGGGGCATCACCATCACTTAAGCGCTGTGCATCATCAAGAGTTTGTTGCAGCAGCGCATCGCTGTCACAACTAGCCAGACACGGAGCATGCTCATCATTACCTCGACGCTGCATCGCATCATTTTTTGTGGTTCTCTGAACTCTACTATTATCTGCAGACTGCAGTACATTACCAACTAGACAACGCACTCCGGCTGCATCACCGTTATGGTCAATACTGTCATTATGGCCAGCTCTATCTGAAGCTTGACAACCAAAGGTCTTGGATTTTGGATATTCTTGGAAGACTTTAGTGGCTGAAGAAGACATTGTTCTCAAAATCTGCAGTGGATCTTCGAATGTCATCAACTGACTATCGTCCTCCTGTTGGGTACAAGGAACCATGGAATCATCATCTGATAGATCATTGTTGTATGGATAGGCAACAACTTGACTTGAAGTGGGCTCTAGACTTCCTTCAAAGTCATGTCTGTTCACGTAAACTATGCTCTTTCCGAAAGTCACATGTTTCTTTGTTGCAGTGAGGTTTTCGGCTTCTCCATGGTGATTCTGTGTGTCTTGTGCTTTGAGGCTCCGAGTTAGTTCAGCTGAAGGGGATATCGATCTCGCAGTACTCGTAAATGCCGGCTTGAACCCATCGCATGTGAGATCAGATATGGAATTATTCTTCAATATTGAGAAAGATTCGTCGCTTTTCTGTTCTAAAGAAGAACTCCCATCAGATATGGAATTTGGTATTACTCCCTCTGCACTACAAAAGCTTTCTTTATCAACAGCACCACTGGTAGACAATTCTCCTAGATTACTGTCAGACGTTTCTGTACAACTTTTCTTGTTTAATTCTTGCCCTATCTTTCCGGCAACAGCTTCAGCAAGCACAGGAGAGGTTGCCTCAAATATTTGTATCTTTGTACTTTCGTTGTGCGTTCTCCTTCTCCGCCATTTCTCTTTCTCTTCGGTTCTTCTTTGCCTTTGAACAGCTTCAGCAGCCACAGAACATAATTCCTCATATTCCATTGTTGTGTCTTTTACATTTTCTTGATCCAAACCTTGATTTGTTCTATTTTGGGAGTCAGCTCCTCTTGTCTCATCTTCTAATACAATCTGACTATTAAAAGTCTCATCACCACCACCATCACCATCCGTTCCTATGATGCTATCATTCTGCTGTATTGCGCTATTTTCCTTCGAGGATGAGCTTTCATCACCAGTTACTGCATATTGGCTATTAAAAGTATTTTCATCACCGCCACGAGCACTAATTCCTTTCATTTCATCACTTCGTGGTACCACGCACCCATCCTTTGATGGTGGCCAGTTTCTATAATCAGGTATCCCCACATCTTGTATCCCTTTTACTGAGCATTCGGCATGACTATCATTAACTATTCCTGGAAAATAACGTGAATTTCCAGATTCAGATTCCACTCTTGAACCACTAGAAAAACCTTCTGACGGATTTTTATCCAGTTCGTGGGACTCGACAGACTCCGTAGACAGTTTGATTGATGTTTCATTTTCCAGCTTATTATTTCGGTCGCTTTTTGTGCCTTGATTTCCATCCTTCTTAACACTTAAATGGCAAGCTTCTTTACTGATACTGACAACTTTTTTAACAGTCCTCTTCCTGTTATCATCTGTTGCATCCTCGAAAACTATTTCAACCTGGTCACCCGCAGTGATGTCTTCCATACACTTGTCCCCTGTATTGTCCAACTCTCTTCCTTCAGGGTATTGAGAATGCGAAAACTCCAACCACAACCGAGAGAACTCAACCTCGTTAGCAATCGAAATACCACGCGGAAAACTGTCTTCCTTTTGAGTTCCCGAACCACTTTCTTCGTGATTTTCTATTTCCTTATTGTCCAAGTGCTCACCAGACAATGAAGAATCGTGAAAGGAGGCCTCCGCCTCACTACATCGACCCAGCCAATCATCTCTAATCTCCTTTTGTTTAGCAAGAGCCAGTTCTATCGATGAACGCCTTACTTGCTTGTCTTTATTTGTAGCTTTGGACCAATCTTCAACATCCTCGTCCTCTTCTACGATATCTCCAACAGAATCCCTCTTTCTTGTCCTGGAAGGACAGGCAAAATGGTCTGACTGATGTTCAAAGTTTTCTAATATATCTAAAGGGGTTCCACTTAAAGACGGTTTAACGGTTAATTCTGATGCAGTATCTTCTTCCACTTGTCCTGGTACCATTGATACAGGACCTTGCTTAGACACCAAGTAACCTTCATGAAGAGATTGGCTCTCATCAATGTCTATATCCATTTTACTTAAACGTTTGTTATTTTCTTCTTTTCCATTCATTTTACTTTCATTTCCCAGAGAAACGCTGTCCTTTGAAATACTGGACACACCTGATAGAGATTGTTCCGAATGTTGCTCCAAAGCAAAGCTTCGAAATCCTGGAGACATACTGACGTCATTCGGCACCTGTTGGTTGCTTGGCAATGAAGTATTCAGGGAATTTGATTGATCCATTGTCGATGGAGGACAGAAGTCATTTCTCCACTCTAAAAGATATAACAAAAAAAATTCAAGAAGTCATAAGTAATAAGGCATAAAATTAATTGAATTTAAGTGTTTTATATCAAAATTTGTTAACCAACACGACACCTTTCTGGAATATGATAATAATTTTCGGCATTTTAGCATTTTGCTAATGTTTTTTAGAAGAAATATATAATTTTTTACACTTCCGGTTTACCGCGCTTATAGAGCTTTTAATGGAAAAAAAAACTTCCGGGTCCAGTGGCGGATCCAGAGGGGGTTCCATGGGTTCCACGGAACCCCCCTTTGAGCATCAGACCCTTTGAAAAGGGGTATATGAAATAATGAGAATGCGTCCTGCAATCAAGTTTTACGTATCAGTTGTTGAAAGAGTGAATACGAAATGGAACCCCCCTTTGTGAAATTCTGGATCCGCCACTGGGGTCGAAAACGAAAAGCAGTTCTATGAAACCTTTTCTTCATTACAGGATTTTTTATCCAAAGTTCTAATTGTTTCAAGTGGAGGTTAAATTATTAGTACGTTTTCGCTTTATTTTAGCGGTATTTTTGAGTAGTTGGACCCGGAAATACGTCACAACTTGACAGCTCTATTACGCCCCGTACGAATGGAGGATCCAGTACTATCCCATCATGCATTGCGAATGAGATATAACTTTTTGCCATTTAAATAGCTGAAATGAATATTTTCGAAATTGAAAAATCAATTGTACTTAAGTAGAGTGTATGTCATACCTTATAGCGATATCTATTTGGTAAATCCTTCGAGAAATTAAGATATATTCGTCAAAATAATGGAGTAATTTTGATTAATTTAGGTTCAGCACAGATCACACAGCTGGCTACTTTTATTTGCCAAATTAGTCGAACATGTCTTCATTAAATGCTAAAGCAACACCTTAGTATTATTATTATTAGTAATAGTAGAAATATCATCACAAAAAGATGCACATAAACCGGGGGTTGAAACCAAAGAAAACTATAAGCACACAAAGGCACTTGGGATAGTACTGTCAGTACAAAATTCATGTGTGATGAATAAACTATCTCTGTGAGTGACGTTCAAGCCACTACAATGTAGCAAACCTCACTTCAGATAAATATATTTTGTTCACACTGAAATTTGGTGTTTGATATCAAAATTCATTAAGCAACTGCTTTCTCACATGTAAAACTAATTTTCTAAGGCATTTTGAAAACGTTTTTTGCAGGAATTTTGTTAGTTTTCTGCACTTCCGGGTTGCAGCTCAAAGTCGGCTCAAACTCCATGTGAATGAATAAATTATCTCTGTGAGTGACGTTCAAGCAACTACAATTACAATGTACCAAAGGTCACTTCAGATAAATATATTTTTTTCACACTGAAATTTGGTGTTTGATATCAAAAATCGTTAAGCAACATCTTTCTAACCTATTAAACTAATTTTCTAAGGCATTTTGAAAACGTTTGTGGCAGGAATATAGTTATTTTTCTGCACTTCCGGGTTGCAGCTCAAAGTTGGTTCAAACTCCATGTGGATGAATAAATTATCTCGGTGAGTGACGTTCAAGCCACTACAATGTAGCAAACCTCACCTCAGATAAATATATTTTTTTCACACTGAAATTTGGTGTTTGATATCAAAATTCCTTAAGCAACATGTTTCTAACCTATTAAACTAATTTTCTAAGGCATTTTGAAAACGTTTTTGGCAGGAATGTAATAGTTTTCTGCACTTCCGGGTTTCAGCTCAAAGTCGGCTCAAACTCCATGTGGATGAATAAATTATCTCTGTGAGTGACGTTCAAGCCACTACAATGTACCAAAGGTCACTTCAGATAAATATATTTTGTTTACACTGAAATTTGGTGTTTGATATCAAAATTCGTTAAGCTACTGCTTCCTCACATGTAAAACTAATTTTCTAAGGCATTTTGAAAACGTTTTTGGCAGGAATTTTGTTAGTTTTTTACACTTCCGGGTTGCAGCTCAAAGTCGGTTCAAACTTCATGTGGGATGAATAAATTATCTCTGTGAGTGACGTTCAAGCCACTACAATGTACACAAGGTCACTTCAGATAAATATATTTTGTTCACACTGAAATTTGGTGTTTGATATCAAAATTCGTTAAGCAACTGCTTTCTCACATATTAAACTAATTTTCTAAGGCATTTTGAAAACGTTTTTCGCAGAAATATATTAGTTTTTTGCACTTCCGGGTTGCAGCTCAAAGTCGGTTCAAACTTCATGTGGGATGAATAAATTATCTCTGTGAGTGACGTTCAAGCCACTACAATGTAGCAAACCTCACTTCAGATTAAAAAAAAAAATTTCACACTGAAATTAGGTGTTTGATATCAAAATTCGTTAAGCAACTGCTTTCTCACATATTAAACTAATTTTCTAAGGCATTTTGAAAACGTTTGTGGCAGGAATATAGTTATTTTTCTGCACTTCCGGGTTGCAGCTCAAAGTTGGTTCAAACTCCATGTGGATGAATAAATTATCTCGGTGAGTGACGTTCAAGCCACTACAATGTAGCAAACCTCACCTCAGATAAATATTTTTTTTTCACACTGAAATTTGGTGTTTGATATCAAAATTCCTTAAGCAACATGTTTCTAACCTATTAAACTAATTTTCTAAGGCATTTTGAAAACGTTTTTGACAGGAATGTAATAGTTTTCTGCACTTCCGGGTTTCAGCTCAAAGTCGGCTCAAACTCCATGTGGATGAATAAATTATCTCTGTGAGTGACGTTCAAGCCACTACAATGTACCAAAGGTCACTTCAGATAAATATATTTTGTTTACACTGAAATTTGGTGTTTGATATCAAAATTCGTTAAGCTACTGCTTCCTCACATGTAAAACTAATTTTCTAAGGCATTTTGAAAACGTTTTTGGCAGGAATTTTGTTAGTTTTTTACACTTCCGGGTTGCAGCTCAAAGTCGGTTCAAACTTCATGTGGGATGAATAAATTATCTCTGTGAGTGACGTTCAAGCCACTACAATGTAGCAAACCTCACTTCAGATAAATATATTTTTTTCACACTGAAATTTGGTGTTTGATATCAAAATTCGTTAAGCAACATCTTTCTAACCTATTAAACTAATTTTCTAAGGCATTTTGAAAACGTTTGTGGCAGGAATATAGTTATTTTTCTGCACTTCCGGGTTGCAGCTCAAAGTTGGTTCAAACTTCATGTGGGATGAATAAATTATCTCTGTGAGTGACGTTCAAGCCACTACAATGTAGCAAACCTCACCTCAGATAAATATATTTTTTTCACACTGAAATTTGGTGTTTGATATCAAAATTCGTTAAGCAACATGTTTCTAACCTATTAAACTAATTTTCTAAGGCATTTTGAAAACGTTTTTGACAGGAATGTAATAGTTTTCTGCACTTCCGGGTTTCAGCTCAAAGTCGGCTCAAACTCCATGTGGATGAATAAATTATCTCTGTGAGTGACGTTCAAGCCACTACAATGTACCAAAGGTCACTTCAGATAAATATATTTTGTTTACACTGAAATTTGGTGTTTGATATCAAAATTCGTTAAGCTACTGCTTCCTCACATGTAAAACTAATTTTCTAAGGCATTTTGGAAACGTTTTTGGCAGGAATATTATTAGTTTTTTACACTTCCGGGTTGCAGCTCAAAGTCGGTTCAAACTTCATGTGGGATGAATAAATTATCTCGGTGAGTGACGTTCATCCCAAAGGTCACTTCAGATAAATATATTTTGTTCACACTGAAATTTGGTGTTTGATATCAAAATTCGTTAAGCAACTGCTTTCTCACATATTAAACTAATTTTCAAAAGCATTTTGAAAACGTTTTTGGCAGAAATATATTAGTTTTTTACACTTCCGGGTTGCAGCTCAAAGTCGGTTCAAACTTCATGTGGGATGAATAAATTATCTTTTTGAGTGGCGTTCAAGCCACTACAATGTAGCAAACCTCACTTCAGATAAATATATTTTTTTCACACTGAAATTTGGTGTTTGATATCAAAATTCGTTAAGCAACATCTTTCTAACCTATTAAACTAATTTTCTAAGGCATTTTGAAAACGTTTGTGGCAGGAATATAGTTATTTTTCTGCACTTCCGGGTTGCAGCTCAAAGTTGGTTCAAACTCCATGTGGATGAATAAATTATCTCGGTGAGTGACGTTCAAGCCACTACAATGTAGCAAACCTCACCTCAGATAAATATTTTTTTTTCACACTGAAATTTGGTGTTTGATATCAAAATTCCTTAAGCAACATGTTTCTAACCTATTAAACTAATTTTCTAAGGCATTTTGAAAACGTTTTTGACAGGAATGTAATAGTTTTCTGCACTTCCGGGTTTCAGCTCAAAGTCGGCTCAAACTCCATGTGGATGAATAAATTATCTCTGTGAGTGACGTTCAAGCCACTACAATGTACCAAAGGTCACTTCAGATAAATATATTTTGTTTACACTGAAATTTGGTGTTTGATATCAAAATTCGTTAAGCTACTGCTTCCTCACATGTAAAACTAATTTTCTAAGGCATTTTGAAAACGTTTTTGGCAGGAATTTTGTTAGTTTTTTACACTTCCGGGTTGCAGCTCAAAGTCGGTTCAAACTTCATGTGGGATGAATAAATTATCTCTGTGAGTGACGTTCAAGCCACTACAATGTAGCAAACCTCACTTCAGATAAATATATTTTTTTCACACTGAAATTTGGTGTTTGATATCAAAATTCGTTAAGCAACATCTTTCTAACCTATTAAACTAATTTTCTAAGGCATTTTGAAAACGTTTGTGGCAGGAATATAGTTATTTTTCTGCACTTCCGGGTTGCAGCTCAAAGTTGGTTCAAACTTCATGTGGGATGAATAAATTATCTCTGTGAGTGACGTTCAAGCCACTACAATGTAGCAAACCTCACCTCAGATAAATATATTTTTTTCACACTGAAATTTGGTGTTTGATATCAAAATTCGTTAAGCAACATGTTTCTAACCTATTAAACTAATTTTCTAAGGCATTTTGAAAACGTTTTTGACAGGAATGTAATAGTTTTCTGCACTTCCGGGTTTCAGCTCAAAGTCGGCTCAAACTCCATGTGGATGAATAAATTATCTCTGTGAGTGACGTTCAAGCCACTACAATGTACCAAAGGTCACTTCAGATAAATATATTTTGTTTACACTGAAATTTGGTGTTTGATATCAAAATTCGTTAAGCTACTGCTTCCTCACATGTAAAACTAATTTTCTAAGGCATTTTGGAAACGTTTTTGGCAGGAATATTATTAGTTTTTTACACTTCCGGGTTGCAGCTCAAAGTCGGTTCAAACTTCATGTGGGATGAATAAATTATCTCGGTGAGTGACGTTCATCCCAAAGGTCACTTCAGATAAATATATTTTGTTCACACTGAAATTTGGTGTTTGATATCAAAATTCGTTAAGCAACATCTTTCTCACATATTAAACTATTTTCCAAGGCATTTTGAAAACGTTTTTGGCAGGAATATAGTTAGTTTTCTGCACTTCCGGGTTGCAGCTCAAAGTCGGTTCAAACTTCATGTGGGATGAATAAATTATCTCTGTGAGTGACGTTCAAGCCACTACAATGTAGCAAACCTCACTTCAGATAAAAAAAAAAATTTTCACACTGAAATTTGGTGTTTGATATCAAAATTCGTTAAGCATATGCTTTCTTACCTATTAAACTAATTTTCAAAAGCATTTTGGAAACGTTTTTGGCAGGAATATTATTAGTTTTTTACACTTCCGGGTTGCAGCTCAAAGTCGGTTCAAACTTCATGTGGGATGAATAAATTATCTTTTTGAGTGACGTTCAAGCCACTACAATGTAGCAAACCTCACTTCAGATAAATATTTTTTTTTCACACTGAAATTTGGTGTTTGATATCAAAATTCGTTAAGCAACTGCTTTCTCACATATTAAACTAATTTTCTAAGGCATTTTGAAAACGTTTTTGGCAGGAATTTTGTTAGTTTTCTGCACTTCCGGGTTGCAGCTCAAAGGCGGCTCAAACTTCATGTGGATGAATAAATTATCTTTTTGAGTGACGTTCAAGCCACTACAATGTAGCAAACCTTACTTCAGATAAATATATTTTTTTCACACTGAAATTTGGTGTTTGATATCAAAATTCGTTAAGCATATGCTTTCTTACCTATTAAACTAATTTTCAAAAGCATTTTGAAAACGTTTTTGGCAGGAATATTATTAGTTTTTTACACTTCCGGGTTGCAGCTCAAAGTCGGTTCAAACTTCATGTGGGATGAATAAATTATCTCTGTGAGTGACGTTCAAGCAACTACAATGTACCAAAGGTCACTTCAGATAAAATTTTTTTTTTCACACTGAAATTTGATGTTTGATATCAAAATTCGTTAAGCAAGTGCTTTCTCACATATTAAACTAATTTTCTAAGGCATTTTGAAAACGTTTTTGGCAGGAATATATTAGTTTTTTACACTTCCGGGTTGCAGCTCAAAGTCGGTTCAAACTCCATGTGGATGAATAAATTATCTCTGTGAGTGACGTTCAAGCCACTACAATGTAGCAAACCTCACTTCAGATAAATATATTTTTTTCACACTGAAATTTGGTGTTTGATATCAAAATTCGTTAAGCTACTGTTTTCTCACATGTAAAACTAATTTTCTAAGGCACTTTGAAAACGTTTTTGGCCGGAATTTTGTTAGTTTTTTACACTTCCGGGTTGCAGCTCAAAGTCGGTTCAAACTTCATGTGGGATGAATAAATTATCTCCGTGATTGACGTTCAAGCCACTACAATGTAGCAAACCTCACTTCAGATAATTATATTTTGTGGAATGAAATTTGGTGTTTCATATATACAGCTTAGCCAGTGGATGCTCTGCCATAAATGTTCAGCCACAGCACAGAAATGACTAACTCTAAATTACTTTACCTGGTATTTCGTCCAGTAGTTTCCGCTGATCATCAGGAATAAACATAAATTGATGCCTTTCAACAAAGGAGTCTGTTATGGCTTTGATATCAAATGCCTTGTTATCATCCAGAGTTAGTTTCCTTTTATTCTTGTCCCGTTGAAGAAGTTGTACAAGCTGCTTGAGCTGGAAGTGTTTCTTTATTCTCACTTGGAAGGGTGAATGGGCAGCACTGTTGATGAGCTCTGAACCAAATTGAGAGCTTTTTTCACTGCCTTGAAATTTGAACTTGTTGACGATCAACAAATGTTCCCACACTCCCTGGAATAAGAATAGCATTAATAGATACTGATAATGTATTAGTTCGACCATGTTTCAAAAATTCTACAAGACTGACTTAAGGCCCTGACAAATGTTCCATGACAATCATCCATCATTCAACTGAGTTTTGTTGGAACAATGTTGGCATGTTACTATGTTGTGAAAAATATGCATGATGAACGAATGAACCTGATATTTCCAACAATTTGACAGGACATTTTATCAAAAGTGTGTAAACGTGGAATGAATGTCTGTGAACAATGTCAAACAATGCCAACATCAGAAATGCTGCTGTGATGTCAAATGACATGTTAGAAATCAAACATCATCTAACATTCATCCAACTCAAAAAATCACATGCTGACATTGTTGGCAGATCATGAAAAAAGATCCCACATTGATCCAGACAAATTTTGCCTAAATGTCACTTGTCAGTGCTTTCCAGTCAAATGCACAAAATCGTACAATTGGCTGTTGCAACAAAGTAGTTTATGATGGGCATCAATCAAGGCATTTCCATGACATTCCATAGGTACAGTACTTGGAAGTTTACACTTATTTTATCGCAACAGAAAATTGTATAATTTCATGTGTGTGATACACCGATCCTGAATTCATTGTTCTACCTCCCTAGTTACTGTTGCTACATTGGACAAGCTAAAATGTGTTTTTAAAATACAGCATGGAACACACACCGATTGCTGAAAATAGCTAGCCTTCTTTTCTTGCAGCTCTAATAGCTGAATTTTGAAGGACGCAGCTCAATGTGGCCGAGTCAAAGGCATACAAAGACTCCAAAGGCAGCAACCATATGACTCATGTCTGACCACAGAGGACAGCACAGATCGAATTAGGGAAGCAAAATGATAGAACCCGGAGAAAAACCCTCAAAGCAAGGGAGAGAACCAACAAACTCAACTCACTTAAGGTGCCAAGCCCGGGGATCGAACCTCAGAGCATAGCACTGAGAGGTGAGAACCTACACACCATGCCACCCTTGCTTCCTATGGCCATAATTCCATTGTCAAATCATCAGAATTAACGATGGAATATTGGTATTGCACTTCCCTCTCCCCCCTTGGGGTCTCAGGTTCGATTCCTGAACTCAGCATCATATGTGAGTAGATTGGTTAGTTCTCTCCCTTGATTCAAGGGTTTTTTGCCACCCGGTTCTCTAGTTTTCCTCCCTCTACAAAACCTAACAAACTATTTAATTCCAGTA
The DNA here is from genome assembly GCA_964019055.1 of Anthopleura xanthogrammica. Lineage (NCBI taxonomy): Eukaryota > Metazoa > Cnidaria > Anthozoa > Actiniaria > Actiniidae > Anthopleura > Anthopleura xanthogrammica. The sequence continues at coordinate 12,727,899 of OZ025207.1, read as the reverse complement.
AGTTAGCCGTGACCTGACTTGGATTAGCCCAAAGTTGCTTCAGTGAATCAATAAAATTTTAAATCAGAATTTGGAAGAGATGTAAGTTTTGTAGAGAGGGAAAACCAGAGCAGGGCTCGAAATAACAGCCAGTCAATGGTCAATGTCTGGCTAAATTTGGTACTTGACCGGTCCAATATGGTTTGGAATGGATGTATTGACCGGTGACATTTCTGCTAATCAGTAGTACATTTACTAAGTATGCTTCTATGTTTTTCATTAAAATCTGCAGTTAAGTTTAGGTCCCCAATAATAGCGATTAAATTGATTTTAGTGAAACGTTATAAACTTAAGTATTGAGGCTATCAAACGCATGTGTTTGCAAACCTTTCCACAGTGAAAATTATTAATTTATGGAAAATTACCATTGTTAAATTATTAATCATCTTTGACGGTCCTAAAATTGGCAATGACCGGTCAAAAATATCTTGACTGGCATATGACCAGCTGTTATTTCAAGCCCTGCAGAGATTACCAAAAATATAAAAAACTGTACAAGATTCAGTCACTGACTTGCACTCCTACCTTTGCATAATTCACTTGTGGTACGACTCTGTAGTCTTTCAAAAATATAAGACCTCCTTTGATGTCACACATGGAAAATTCACACATATTGAGTGGTGATCTAAAAAACAACAAAAAATATATTTAACAATTAGTCCTTGAGTCCGAATGGTCTACGAGTCAATAGCCCATGAGGCCAAAGGCCGAATGGGCTATTGACTCGTAGGCCATGAGGGCGAGAGGTCTAATTGTTTTAGTGAAAACCTACTAATCGGTCCAATAAAAGGATGCAAAAAGTTTTGGATTTGGCTTTAAATATATATTTTTTTTCGTTTTCAAAACCGGCGCTTTTCGCTACTAGAGGTCTATCACTAATAGACCCCTAGTAGCTCAGCCAATCACAGGGCTCGATTGGTGATAGACCATTAGTAGGTTTTTTCTAATTTACAATAGACCTTTTTAGTTTGAGCATAATGTTTTTCCATTTCAGACCATCGTCATTCCCTAGAGTATCATTTCTTTGTTTAATACTTGCACATGAGAAGACAAATGAATAATGATACAACTCAAACAAAACATCTTAAACTCAAGAGAAAGGGAAAGCATTACACCAGAGTTTACACACATTCTCATAATTATGAAACCAAGACAACTACAATCCCTACCAAAACATGTTGGCACACTACATAGAGATTATCACATGTTAAGAGCCTGATATTGTTTTTATTCACGAGTTTCCCGTCATATCGCGAACAAGCAAGTCCGCGAACGAGTGAGCGATATGACGGGAAACTCATGAATAAAAATGATATCAGCTCTTAACATGTAATAATTTGTTTATTACACATTAAGGGTCGATTATATATTATTATATATCGCGAGATTTATTGGACAGTTTGCCGTGAAGTGATATCGTATCACTTCACTGATATGGTTTTTATTCACAGCTTTATTTCACGGATATCGACCCTACAGCTCTGTAAATGTGTAATAAAAATATTTCATGGCAATCTTCTCCCTCTCAAAAAGCACTACATTACTAAACCCCCTCCCCCAATTCAATGTTAAGGTGTTGGCTGGGTTGCCCTGTCCCCTGCCACTCCAAAACTTTTCAAAAGAGACAGATCTTTATCACCCAATGTTGAACTGGGGGGGGGGGTGGGGGGTTATGTTCTGATTATTACATGCTGCATCTCTGTATTAAAAAAACGTTATATATCGTGCCAAGACTTTTGTCAATGATTGTAGCTATAATTCGAGTCATCTGAGTTTCTGGCTTCCGGCAATCAAATTTTCAACAGTCTGAGCTAGTAAATTTTTGATCAGCAGCAATCAAAAACCCAGACATCTTGGGCTGTGTTGGTCACGAAATTATGAAAATGGGGGTAAGAGATCTGTTATTTTTGTTTGATGTTCCTCTGAAGGTGGTAATAGGCTTATATACTAAGTACGAATCCAATAATGCTTAGTCAGAATAATCATCATTTACATCTGTAAGCACACAATATGAAAACATGTTCTATCCTTCTGCTGATAGATGAATATTGGTTTGATGGTCAGACCAATATTCACATAACCTTGGACATTTTTGCGTAACAGAGTGCAAATTTATAATACCTAGTTATTAGTATGGTTTGTTCCAGGGCTACATCTTCACTTACAGTAATAATTACTATGCTTTATATAATTATTATGCTTTAGAATTACAATGAATGAAGTTTAGGGCTAAAAAAAATCTACTCAATGTCCAGTGTGATGATGTTAGCTATGTCATTTATACTAATTAAGTGCAGGGAGGTGAGAGAGAAGAGTGCAGTAGAATGAGCGAGACAGAGTTGGTTATAGCACTTCCCAATCACATGTGCGAAATCGGAAAATTTGCTGTCGGCTTCAATCAAGGCATTTCCACAAATTCCATGTGACACGTGCCTTGATAACTTTGTGTTTTCCAACAATGTCATAGAAACACTTTGATTGACGTCCACCAAAACCTTATTTGGTCGTGACAGCGATTCACACATGTGATTGGAAAGCACTGTAAAGACCCGAGAAGAAAACCTTTAAACCAAGTACATTAAAGTGAAGTAGAGTCTTTCGCATCAAGATATGATGACACATGGACTGATTAACATGTGACCTCTTCAATTTCTTATGTTAACAAACATCATTGGCGGACACATGTTTTGTTATTTTGGAGCAGTTTTCGTATTCGTATTAGACTGTAAAAAACTAATGGCACTGACCGCGCCTTGCCGTGACCATATCAGTGCCATGCCGTACGTGTATAAACATTTGGTGCTGTGTCCGTGCCAATCTGTAAATTTGCCGTTTACCATGACTTTTCACTCATACGAAATCTGCTCTATTGCCTCAGTAAATAAGTAAAGGATGCACACCACCGATAGAGTAATACTTGTTAAGCTACAGTATCATCATTTCACTACCTGATTTGTGCGTAAAGATTCAAAATTATCAAGCACGTCTCTCATTTCTGTGACCACAATGATATCAAGATTGATATATTGTACTGTCTTTCGCTTCCATCAAAAAATTTTTTACTAAATCACATTTCCAAAGGGATAGAAATAAGGGTCAATCATCAGCCAATGTTTGGTCAAACTTGGCTTGTGAATACCTCTTGGCCGATCACAATGAATGGTCATATGTTTACCAGTCCAATGTGGCCAGTCATCTGCATGTCTGGCCATTTATGAGACTATCACTTTTAGCCCTGTATTGTATAAATTTGTTTATCTTCATGGATAAAAGGAAGCCAAAATAAGGGGGGAAGTTTACCGTTTGAAGTTGTCTGGATTATAAAGTGCTATAAAAAGGCTAGTACCATCTGGAGACGGATTGGTTCATTAAACAAAGCAAGGTGCAACATCAAGAATGTGAGGTTGGTAGGTACATTTGCATGATAAAGACAATGTTTATCAACATCACATCTACTAAAGTGAAGGGTGAAAAAATCTATAAACCCTACCATGGAACTGATATTTTTTTACCAGTAAGTATGGTCTTCGATCTTTTTTTTTACCAGCAAGTTTATTATATCAAACGTCTGTTTTAACTTCACTATTCAACTGAGCTCGTAAGCTTACAACGCAATTTATCCTTACTTTTCAAATTCTTCAATGGCTTGCGGAGTGAAAATTGCTTTAGCGTACATCCATTTGTCGCTGAGCAGAGCCTCGGCGGATGCATTGTTTTCACTGGGAACCTTGTTGAACTACAGCACAATAAAAAATAAAATAAAAACGCTATTCAGCAAGATTAAATGTCATGTCAAACTAACCACAAACTTCAAATTTGGCGGGAATTTCTATAGTTTTAAACCCAAGAAAATTTACAAAATTATTCACCATATTTAATTTCCATGGACGTTACCTGAATTATTTGAGCTCTCGCAAATTTCGGTTGAGGCGTATCTTTATCGTAGAAAGAACAAATAGCTTTTTCAATCCAAGGTTTTGCCAGCCAGTCCGCCATCTTGGATTCCTAGGATTTTTACGACGCGAGTGAACCTGGGTCGAGTGAACCGAAAGAAATCCCACCCCCTCCCCTCTAATCTTAAGAATTGTAACGAGATTGAGTGAGAGCCGGGTATTGCTTTAGAAATTCCAGTAGTCTGTGTCTTTTTGTACCATTTTGATATCAATTATGCTTCTTGAGAGAATACAAGGATATGGATACAGATTTGAATAAGAAATTTTCTTATTTTTAATTTGATATTGACTATATTCACCTCCCCACTAGTGTGGTCACAAAAAAATTTCAGGAGCCATCTTAATTACTCATCAGGAAGCTCGACTGAAGCCTGACAGAGAACTTAGTCGGCCCCTAGACCGTATAATATTAACCTCTTGCTATGGACCCCTTGCAGCACGTCGGAATGCAGGCTCAATTTGGAGGGCAAAATAATAAGTTCCAATTCTCAGGAGAATAAAATTATTTTGTTTTGCCCTCCAAATTGAGCTCCTCCTACGTAAAGTGCAAGGGGTCTATAACCAGCAAATTTAGTATGACACCTGTTGCTCCCGGTGTTGCGCTGATGGCTAACCGTCTAGTCACGATGGCGTATTTTTAACACGCATCGAAAGGATAAGAAGCAGAAAAAAAAACTGACATAAATTATAGCGCGCAGTACTTGAGCTATCCGCAAATGTAAAATCCAGGCCTAACTACCGTCACCTGATACTTCAATATACGATAACGTAATGCGTCTTACAGCATGCGCGCATGCGCACAAACACAATGATTCCCTATACTTAGTCAAGACGCGCAATCAGAGAGCCATCAGTTCAGAGGTCCTGCACTTCAGTAAAGAACTACTTGCGATCATCATGGCTGTTCTTTCGTTCAAGCTTGTAATCCTTGTTGGTGTCTTCATCGGACAGTCAACTAGAACCGTTTCTCATGTAAGTTACTACTCGCCATAGACATGTTTGATTGGAACTTGTTCAAGAAATAGTCCACTTATTTTCTCCTTCTCTTTTTCTTTTCTTATATTTTTTGTTTTTACATCTTCTTCTTCTTCCTCTTCTTCTTCTTCTTCTTCTTCTTCTTCTTTTTCTTCTTCTTCTTTTTCTTCTTCTTCTTCTTCTTCTTCGCCTTTTCCTTCTCCTTCTCTTTCTCCTTCTCCTTCTCCTTCTCCTTCTCCTTCTCCTTCTCCTCCCGTACTTTCCCCTTTTTTCTACATTGCATTTAGGCCAGATAATAGAAACCAGACACATACTCGCAATATTCACCACGAATTTTCTGTGCTCCGCTTCGGACACTTTTAAAAACAATCATGTAAAAACATAATGATCGTGCATGTGTTCTCTATACCTGGTTTTATCAGATAATTGATGTAAAAGGTGACTACGGGAAAATTATCAAAAAGAAATATATAAATACTGACTCAGTGAAAATTAAAGGTTGACTGTGCTTTCATTTTTATTCTCAAAACTTAAAATTTAGTCGAGAAAGAGGGGGAAATGTTATTTCAAAGGTTAAAAATCCTTTTCGATGATTCACAACAAAAACAAAAAATTACTAAATACTAATTGTCTCAGTTTTCTAACATGTTTTTGTAGCATGTTTTTGAACAAAGGAAAAGGAAAAAAGAAAAAGATGAGGAAAATGCAAATTTTGAGAATAGAATAATTTTTTTAGAGCTAGATCTAGATTAGTCTCTGTTAATTAAAATCAACTTCGTCTCGTATGGTTGAGAACAATAACAAAATATCAAGAAAACAAAGAGAAAAACCTTAACCAATTTTTTCATGGTTTTTGTTTCTGATTTATTGATACCTTTTACTCAGTCCTCGTTTCAGGTGATCTCTCTACTCTCAGCTAGGCCGAAGGAATTAGCCAATCTGCGAACATTTTGTTTGTAGCTCAATGTTTTCTAGTTCCCGGTTTTCGCCTCGATTCATAACAGTTTTTGTTCGATAATAAAGAAAATAAAACTCATCCGTGTAAAGATTCGCCAAATACCTTTTAGAAAAAGCATATTTCGTCGTTGTTGGTAGAAAATATTTCATTTTCACAAGAGATAATAGAAAACACTTGGAAATTTTCGCTGTGACAAACAATGCATTGCGCGTCTAGATTCCAGATCACGTGGTTCATATTCAGGCAAAACAAATGTATTATCCATTTTTAGCTTTTTATATTCGAGTAACAAAAATTTGTTTCATTCACTTTCCTTTCCTTTCCTCCGCTTTGCTTTGCTTTCCCTTTTTTCCTCAACCATATGGTCGTTTTAAATGTTTTTTTGTTGTTTCTATTTCTCTTATAACAGTCCAACTACTGTGGGTTTCCAAGTGAGTGTGCGTCTCCCAGATCCAAAGCTCCTGGACCAAACTGGAAACAATGTGTCTGGAAAAACGTCAACGATGGCAAAGACAACGGAGAAATACATGTAAGTTGAAATTTCCTTTTGCAACTTCTTTGATAGAAATAACGAGATCGCGAAGTGTTAGTAGAAGCAAGATTTGTAAGATTCAGAAAATAAAACTACTTGCTTGATGTGTCCTGTGCAGTTATACCGTTAAAGAACGCGAGGATATTGACAGAACACTAGAGAATTGTTAGGAGGCAGAGTGCTTGTCAAAGCCTCTCAAGAGCTCTGCCAATCCTCAAGTGCTTTATAACTACACAACAAGCAGGTCACAGCTGTCATAAAACATTAATATATTATAATTATACTCATCGTTAGAAGATTTGCGTTGTTGCGAAGCTCAGGACTTTGTTCAGTTACCTTTGCCATAAAAGTTAGTAAAATTATCTTCCAATGTGTATTACCAACTCTTTCATTCTCAGGAATGCCTATTTTACAAAGAGAGAGCCGAGACGTACCTACGGGTTGTCTATCAAGGCAACCTTCGAGTCAACTGCAGGAACTCTTGCTGTAAACGATGGTTCTTCACGTTCAACAAGGTGGAATGCTCAAACCCAGCGGCTATCGACGCGTTGGTATATCAATACGTAGGCGGCGGGGCCGGAAACATCCACCGTTCTGCTTCCCAGGAGGGGTATTGTGGGGGCCTTGGTAAAGGGATTGTCAGGGTGGGGTTCTCGGTGGGTAATTGTGTTGGCTTTGGAAATACCGATGCTTATACCAGCTGGAATTCTGTGAGCAGGATTGTCATTGAAGAAGTCAACCCTCCTCAATCATGATCAATCTCACATGTATGTGAACCAGCTTAGTTAATAAACCTGTAAGAATAAGCTGATTGAATCCAAATAAAAAAGACTGAATCTTGTTTGCTTGAATGATAAATAGCTTGTGAGACCTAATAAGAAAGACGGAAATTGGACATACCACAACCGACATCCCGCATTATTGACCTCTGTAACCACGGTTGCGCGCAACTACCTTCATCGTGAGAAAACGACGCGCAACGTTGCTGTCATATCTCGTGATGTTCTCAGCCAAAGAGATTGAATAATTTTTGTTGTACCACTGGTACATTCCAACTTAATCTTCTGAAAAACAAATTCCACTGCTCTGTCCGGGTGGGAGAGGTTCATATCGCACTTGATAGAAAAACCATGAACTTGAAATTTTGGAAACATCGCCGCAATGAACACTTTGATGAGGAGGTATTATTAACACACAATGAAGGGATAAAAAAAAAACAGATAAAAAAGGAATAAAATAATGCGCAGTAATTGAGCTGTGCAAATTTAAATCCAGGCCTAACTACCGTTACCTGATACTTAAATATACGATGATGTAATGTGTCTTAACACAAGCGCGCATGCGCGCAAACGAACTACTTCCAATTATGGCCGTTGTTTCGTTCAAGCTTGTAATCATTGTTGGTGTCTTCATCGGACAGTCAACTCGAACCGTTTCTCATGTAAGTTACTCACCATTGACATGTTTGAATATTCACACTAATATAGTCCTTTCTCTCTCTTCTTAATAATTGTCTCTCTCTCTCGCGCTCTTTTTTTTCTTCTTCTTCTTCTTTGCTTTCCCCTATTTTTCTCCTCGCTGTAAGCCATGACTCTATTGGATGCATTTAGCCCAGACAATAGAAACCAGACACATACTCGCACGAAGTTTTTGCGCAATACGAGATACCAGTTGTCTCAGTTTTCTAGCATGTTTTTCTAACATGTACATTTGATCACCTGTAAAAAGTGTAAACGCCAATTCGCTTCGCTTTGTTTTCCATTTTTATTCCTTAACCATATGGTCGTCTTCAAATGTTTCGTTGTTTCTATTTCTTTTATAACAGTGTGGGTCTCCCAGATCCAAAGCTCCTGGCCCAAACTGGAAACAATGTGTCTGGAGAAATTTCTTAGGCCGGTCCTCTTGAATGAATGGTCATATGTTTACCAGTCCAATGTGGCCAGTCATCTGCATGTCTGTCCATTTACGCAGCTGTCACTTTTAGCCCTGTATTGTATACATTGTTTATCTTCGTGGATGAAAGGAAGCCAAAATAAGGGGGGAAGTTTACCGTTTGAAGTTGTCTGGATTATAAAGTGATATAAAAAGGCTAGTACCAACTGGAGACGGATTGGTTCATTAAACAAAGCAAGGTGCAACATCAAGAATGTGAGGTTGGTAGGTGCATTTGCATAATAAAGACAATAAGCTTATTTATCAACATCTGAAGTGAAGGCTGAAAAAATCTATAAATTCTACAACGAAACTGATATTTTTTTACCAGTAAGTATGGTCTTCGATTTTTTTTTACCAGCAAGTTTATTATATCAAACGTCTGTTTTAACTTCACTATTCAACTGAGCTCGTAAGCTTACAACGCAATTTGTACTTACTTTTCAAATTCTTCAATGGCTTGCGGAGTGAAAATTGCTTTAGCGTACATCCATTTGTCGCTGAGCAGAGCCTCGGCGGATGCATTGTTTTCACTAGGAACCTTGTTGAACTACAGCAGAATAAAAGATAAAATAAAAACGCCATTCAGCAAGATTAAATGTCATGTCAAACTAACCACAAACTTCAAATTTGGCGGGAATTTCTATAGTTTTAAACCCAAGAAAATTTACAAAATTATTCCCCATATTTAATTTCCATGGACATTACCTGAATTATTTGAGCTCTGGCAAATTTCGGTTGAGGCGTATCTTTATCGTAGAAAGAACAAATATTAATAGCTTTTTCAATCCAAGGTTTTGCCAGCCAGTCCGCCATCTTGGATTCCTAGGATGTTTACGAGGCGAGAGAACCTGGGTCGAGTGAACCGAAAGAAATCCCACCCCCTCCCCTCTAATCTTAAGAATTGTAACGAGATTGAGTGAGAGCCGGGTGGTGCTTTAGAAATTCCGGTAGTCTGTGTCATTTTGTACCATTTTGATATCAATTATGCTTCTTGAGAGAATACAAGGATATGGATACAGATTTGAATAAGAAATTTTCTTATTTTTAATTTGATATTGACTATATTCACCTCCCCACTAGTGTGGTCACAAAAAAATTTCAGGAGCCATCTTAATTACTCATCAGGAAGCTCTAATGAAGCCTGACAGAGAACTTAGTCGGCCCCTAGACCGTATAAGATTAAGGGGGGACTTACCTACTTACCAGCCACAGTTGCTAAGGAAAGGATTTAAAAATGTCTAAGAGGTTTTTCTTATATTATAACTTTATAAATAAAATCAAGTTGTGAAATGGACCATTTTTGATATGTGTGATGACGTCATCACTCTTGCGTCATTCATGACGTCATATTTCATAAAAAGTTAAAAAACAAGCGTGCAATTGATCAGTTTGACCCCAAAATAAACGAAATTATTCCTGACATAAATTGGAACAAAGTTAAGCATGGATTTTACTCTACGTTAAGAGAGTGGGAAAATATTTAGATTTAAAAATTTAAACATGGCTTGGTAGCCTGGCCTTTTCACCGTTTTCAAAAATAATGCTTAACTTTGTTTCAATTCATGTCAGCTATGATTTCGCCTATTTGTGAGTCAATCCGACCAAATGCACGCTTGTTTTTTAATTTTTAATGAACTATGACGTCATAAATTGCGTAAGAGAGATGACGTCATCTCACATATCAGAAAATGATCCATTTCACAAATTGATTTTATCTATGAAGTTATAATATAAGAAAATCCTTTTAGAGATTTAAATACTTTCCATAGCAACCGTGGCTGGTAAATAGGTAAGTCCCCCCTTAACCTCTTGCTATGGACCCCTTGCAGAACGTCGGAATGCAGTCTCAATTTGGAGGGCAAAATAATAAGTTCCAATTCTCAGGAGAATTAAATTATTTTGTTTTGCCCTCCAAATTGAGCTGCAAGGGGTCTATAACCAGCAAATTTAGTATGACACCTGTTGCACCCGGTGTTGTGCTGATGGCTAACCGTCTAGTCACGATGACTTTGACAATGGAGTATTTTTAACACGCATCGAAAGGATAAGAAACAGAAAAGAAAAATGGCATAAACTATCATGAACTATCCGCAAATGTAAAATCCATGCCTAACTACCGTCACCTGATACTAAAATATACGATGACGTAATGCGTCTTACAGCATGCGCGCATGCGCATAAACACAATAATTCCCTATACTTAGTCAAGACGCGCAATCAGAAAGCCATTAGTTCAGAGGTCCTGCACTTCAGTAAAGAACTACTTCCGATCATCATGGCTGTTCTTTCGTTCAAGCTTGTAATCCTTGTTGGTGTCTTCTTCGGACAGGCAACTCGAACCGTTTCTCATGTAAGTTACTACTCACCATAGACATGTTTGATTGGAACTTGTTCAAGAAATAGTCCATCTATTTTCTCCTTCTCTCTTTTTCTTTTCTTTCATTTTTAGTTTTTTCTCCTTCTCCTTCTCCTTCTCCTTCTCCTTCTCCTTCTCCTTCTCCTTCTCCTTCTCCTTCTCCTTCTCCTTCTCCTTCTCCTTCTCCTTCTCCTTCTCCTTCTCCTTCTCCTTCTCCTTCTCTTTCTCCTTCTCTTTCTCCTTCTCCTGCTCCTTCTCCTTCTCCTTCTCCTCTTCCTTCTCCTCCCATACTTTCCCCTTTTTTCTCCATTCCATTTAGGCCATTTAGACACATACTCGCAATATTCACCACGAATTTTCTGTGCTCCGCTTCGGACACTTTTAAAAAACAATCATGTAAAAACATAATGATCGTGCATGTGTTCTCTATACCTGGTTTTATCAGATAATTGATGTAAAAGGTGACTACGGGAAAATTATCAAAAAGAAATATATAAATACTGACTCAGTGAAAATTAAAGGTTGACTGTGCTTTCATTTTTATTCTCAAAACTTAAAATTTAGTCGAGAAAGAGGGGGAAATGTTATTTCAAAGCTTAAAAAACCTTTTCGATGATTCACAACAAAAACAAAAACTTACTAAATACTAATTGTCTCAGTTTTCTAACATGTTTTTGTAGCATGCTTTTTTGAACAAAGGAAAAGGAAAAAAGAAACCGAAAAGGAACATGCAAATTTTGAGAATAGAATAATTTTCTTAGAGCTAGATCTAGATTAGTCTCTGTTAATTAAAATCAACTTCGTCTCGTATGGTTGAGAACAATAACAAAATATCAAGAAAACAAAGAGAAAAACCTTAACCATTTTTTCATGGTTTTTGTTTCTGATTTATTGAGTAGTTTCAATATACATTTTACTCAGTCCTCGTTTCAGGTGATCTCGCTTCTCTCAGCTAGGCCGAAGGAATTAGCCAATCTGCGAACATTTTATTTGTAGCTCAATGTTTTCTAGTTCCCGGTTTTCGCCTCGATTCATAACAGTTTTTGTTCGATAATAAAGAAAATAAAACTCATCCGTGTAAAGATTCGCCAAATACCTTTTAGAAAAAGCATATTTTGCCGTTGTTGGTAGAAAATATTTCATTTTGACAAGACATGATAGAAAACACTTGGAAATTTTCGCTGTGACAAACAATGCATTGCGCGTCTAGATTCCAGATCACGTGGTTCATATTCAGGCAAAACAAATGTATTATCCATTTTTAGCTTTTTATATTCGAGTTACAAAAATTTGTTTCATTCACTTTCCTTTCCTTTCCTCCGCTTTGCTTTCCTTTCCCTTTTTTCTTCTACCATATGGTCGTTTTAAATGTTCCTTTGTTGTTTCTATTTCTTTTATAACAGTCCAACTACTGCGGGTTTCCAAGTGAGTGTGCGTCTCTCAGATCCAAAGCTCCTGGACCAAACTGGAAACAATGTGTCTGGAAAAACGCCAACGTTGGAAAAAATAACGGAGAAGTTCATGTAAGTTGAAATTTCCCTTTGCAACTTCTTTGGCAGAAATAACGAGATCGCGAAGTGTTAGTTGAAGCAAGATTTGTAAGATTCAGAAAATAAAACTACTAGCTTACTGTGTCCTGTGCAGTTATACCGTTAAAGAACGCGAGGATATTGACAGAACACTAGAGAATTGTTAGGAGGCAGAGTGCTTGTCAAAGCCTCTCAAGAGCTCTGCCAATACTCAAGTGCTTTACAACTACACAACAAGCAAGTCACAGCTGTCATAAAACATTAATATATTATAATTATACTCATCGTTAGAAGATTTGCGTTGTTGCTGCGAGGCTCAGACCTTTGTTCAGTTACCTTTGCCATAAAAGTTAGTAAAATTATCTTCCAATGTGTATTACCAACTCTTTCATTCTCAGGAATGCCTGTTTTACAAAGAGAGAGCCAAGACGTACCTCCGGGTTGTCTTCCAAGGCAACCTTCGAGTCGCCTGCAGCAAAATTTGCTGTAAACGATGGTTCTTCACGTTCAACAAGGTGGAATGCTCAATACCAGCGCCTATCGATGCCCTAGTTTATCAACGCGTGGGTGCAAGGTCTGTAAACATCCACCGCTCTGCTTCCCAGGAGGGGTATTGTGGGGGGATTGGTAAAGGGATTGTTAAAGTGGGGTTTTCGGTTGGTAACTGTGTTGGCTATGGCGATGCCAATGGTTACACCAGCTGGAATTCTGTGAGCAGGATTGTCATTGAAGAAGTCAACCCTCCTCAAGCATGATCAATCCCACATCTATGTGAACCAGCTTAGTTAATAAAACTGTAAGAATAAGCTGATTGAAACCAAATAAAAAAGATTGAATCTTGTTTGCTTGAATGATAAATAGCTTGTGGGACCTAAAAAGAAAGACGGACATTGGACATACCACAACCTCTGTAACCACGGTTGCGCGCAACTACCTTCATTGTGAGAAAACGACGCGCAACGTTGCTGTCATATCTCGTGATGTTCTCAGCCAAAGAGATTGAATAATTTTTGTTGTACCACTGGTACATTCCAACTTAATCTTCTGAAAAACAAATTCCACTGCTCTGTCCGGGTGGGGGAGGTTCATATCCCACTTGATAGAAAAACCATGAACTTGAAATTTTGGAAACATCGCCGCAATGAACACTTTGATGAGGAGGTATTATTAACACACAATGAAGGGATAAAAAACAAAACAGATAAAAAAGGAATAAAATAATGCGCAGTAATTGAGCTGTGCAAATTTAAATCCAGGCCTAACTACCGTTTCCTGATACTTAAATATACGATGACGTAATGTGTCTTAACACAAGCGCGCATGCGCGCAAACGAACTACTTCCAATTATGGCCGTTGTTTCGTTCAAGCTTGTAATCATTGTTGGTGTCTTTATCGGAAAGTCAACTCGAACCGTTTCTCATGTAAGTTACTCACCATTGACATGTTTGAATATTCACACTAATATAGTCCTTTCTCTCTCTTCTTAATAATTGTCTCTCTCTCTCGCGCTCTTTTTTTTCTTCTTCTTCTTCTTTGCTTTCCCCTATTTTTCTCCTCGCTGTAAGCCATGACTCTATTGGATGCATTTAGGCCAGATAATAGAAACCAGACACATACTCGCACGAAGTTTTTGCGCATTACGAAATACCAGTTGTCTCAGTTTTCTAGCATGTTTTTCTAACATGTATATTTGATCACCTGTAAAAAGTGTAAACGCCAATTCGCTTCGCTTTGTTTTCCATTTTTATTCCTTAACCATATGGTCGTCTTCAAATGTTTCGTTGTTTCTATTTCTTTTATAACAGTGTGGGTCTCCCAGATCCAAAGCTCCTGGCCCAAACTGGAAACAATGTGTCTGGAGAAATTTCTTAGGCCGGTCCTCTTGAATGAATGGTCATATGTTTACCAGTCCAATGTGGCCAGTCATCTGCATGTCTGTCCATTTATGAGGCTGTCACTTTTGGCCTGTATTGTATACATTGTTTATCTTCATGGATGAAAGGAAGCCAAAATAAGGGGGGAAGTTTACCGTTTGAAGTTGTCTGGATTATAAAGTGATATAAAAAGGCTAGTACCAACTGGAGACGGATTGGTTCATTAAACAAAGCAAGGTGCAACATCAAGAATGTGAGGTTGGTAGGTGCATTTGAATAATAAAGACAATAAGCTTATTTATCAACATCTGAAGTGAAGGCTGAAAAAATCTATAAATTCTACTACGAAACTGATATTTTTTTACCAGTAAGTATGGTCTTCGATCTTTTTTTACCAGCAAGTTTATTATATCAAACGTCTGTTTAAACTTCACTATTCAACTGAGCTCGTAAGCTTACAACGCAATTTGTACTTACTTTTCAAATTCTTCAATGGCTTGCGGAGTGAAAATTGCTTTAGCGTACATCCATTTGTCGCTGAGCAGAGCCTCGGCGGATGCATTGTTTTCACTAGGAACCTTGTTGAACTACAGCAGAATAAAAAATAAGATAAAAACGCCATTCAGCAAGATTAAATGTCATGTCAAACTAACCACAAACTTCAAATTTGGCGGGAATTTCTATAGTTTTAAACCCAAGAAAATTTACAAAATTATTCACCATATTTAATTTCCATGGACATTACCTGAATTATTTGAGCTCTGGCAAATTTGGGTTGAGGCGTATCTTTATCGTAGAAAGAACAAATAGCTTTTTCAATCCAAGGTTTTGCCAGCCAGTCCGCCATCTTGGATTCCTAGGATGTTTTCGAGGCGAGAGAACCTGGGTCGAGTGAACCGAAAGAAATCCCACCCCCTCCCCTCTAATCTTAAGAATTGTAACGAGATTGAGTGAGAGCCGGGTATTGCTTTAGAAATTCCAGTAGTCTGTGTCTTTTTGTACCATTTTGATATCAATTATGCTTCTTGAGAGAATACAAGGATATGGATACAGATTTGAGTAAGAAAGTTTCTTATTTTTAATTTGATATTGACTATATTCATCTCCCCACTAGTGTGGTCACAAAAAAATTTAGGAGCCATCTTAATCCCGCTGGAATTACTGACTCATCAGAAAGCTCGATTGAAGCCTGACAGAGAACTTAGTCGGCCCCTAGACCGTATAAGATTAACCTCTTGCCATATGGACCCCTTGCAGCACGTCGGAATGCACCTCAATTTGGAGGGCAAAACAATAAGTTCCAATTCTCAGGAGAATAACATTTTTTTTTTTTTGCCCTCCAAATTGAGCTGCTTTGATGTAAAGTGGTCTCTAGTGGTCAAGGGGTCTATAACCAGCAAATTTAGTATGACACCTGTTGTACCTGGTGTTGTGCTGATGGCTAACCGTCTAGTCACGTTGGCCAACTTTGACAATGGAGTATTTTTAACACGCATCGAAAAGATAAGAAGCAGAAAGGAAAAATGGCATAAACTATAGCGCGCAGTACTTGAGCTATCCGCAAAAAATGTAAAATCCAGGCCTAACTACCGTCACCTGATACTAAAATATACGATGACGTAATGCGTCTCACAGCATGCGCGCATGCGCATAAACACAATAATTCCCTATACTTAGTCAAGACGCGCAATCAGAGAGCCATCAGTTCAGAGGTCCTGCACTTCAGTAAAGAACTACTTGATATCATGGTTGTTCTTTCGTTCAAGCTTGTAATCCTTGTTGGTGTCTTCATCGGACAGTCAACTAGAACCGTTTCTCATGTAAGTTACTACTCACCATAGACATGTTTGATTGGAACTTATTCAAGAAATAGTCCTTCTCCTTCTCCTTCTCCTTCTCCTTCTCCTTCTCCTTCTCCTTCTCCTTCTCCTTCTCCTTCTCCTTCTCCTTCTCCTTCTCCTTCTCCTTCTCCTTCTCCTTCTCCTTCTCCTTCTCCTTCTCCTTCTCCTTCTCCTTCTCCTTCTCCTTCTCCTTCTCCTTCTCCTTCTCCTTTTCCTTCTCCTTCTCCTTCTCCTTCTTCTTCTCCTCTTCCTTCTCCTCTCGTACTTTCCCCTTTTTTCTCCATTGCATTTAGGCCAGATAATAGAAACCAGACACATACTCGCAATATTCACCACGAATTTTCTGTGCTCCGCTTCGGACACCCTTAAAAAACGATCGTGGGAAAGCATAATGATCGTGCATGTGTTCTCTATACCTGGTTTTATCAGATAATTGATGTAAAAGGTGACTACGGGAAAATTATCAAAAAGAAATATATAAATACTGACTCAGTGAAAATTAAAGGTTGACTGTGCTTTCATTTTTATTCTCAAAACTTAAAATTTAGTCGAGAAAGAGGGGGAAATTTTATTTCAAACAAAAAATCTTAAAAAAGTGATAATTACTAAATACAAACCGTCTCAGTTTTCTAACATGTTTTTCTAACAAGTATTTTGAACAAAGGAAAAGGAAAATAGCGGGAAAAGAAAAAGAAAAAAAATTGAGAAAAATTATTTTCTTCACTGGAATTTAATTGGTCTAAAATAAACTTCATCTCTTAAGTTTGAGAAGAATTACAAAACAATTTTACAATTACAATAAAAAACGAATTTTTTTTTAAGGACAGTACCTACTATTGTATGTGCGCGAAAAAACTAAAATAGGAATCACAAAGCTGAACAACTGGTCAGTCATTCACCTTCTACTATCTCTTTTTCATCACGATTAACTAACTTTAAGCATAAACTTCGTAACCTATTCCTTCAGTTTTCTAACACTGTTAATCATCTAGAAGAACTAATGTGTTATGCTTGTCGCTTCTCTCTTCGTTGTAACTGCATTACTAGATAAATAGCTGGTATCATATCTTAAGCATTTATGTTAGCATGTATTTCCCTTTGTTATTTAGCATCGTGTATTGTCTTGTATAATTGTATTGTAAATATCTACACATATATATCAATTTTTAACGATTAAGTTTGTAAAATTTGTATTCTGTCATGTAGTGAGGGCCGTAAGTTAGATAACCAAATGGGTTAATGCGTCACCCTCTTTAAATAAAGTTTATTGTATTGTATTTATATATTATGGTT
Source organism: Anthopleura xanthogrammica (assembly GCA_964019055.1). NCBI lineage: Eukaryota > Metazoa > Cnidaria > Anthozoa > Actiniaria > Actiniidae > Anthopleura > Anthopleura xanthogrammica. The sequence goes on along the minus strand of OZ025207.1, from coordinate 12,710,613 downwards.
AAATATTAAAATATGACAGTACCTAGATTTATATTGATTTAAAGTGTGAATATTGAGAATTATCAATAAGAAATATTATTAACCAAGTAAAAAAATAAATTATATTATCTGTGCTTGTCTTTCATTTTTATCAATAAGAAATTATTAATAAGAAATATTACTAAGTAAAAAATTAAATCATATTATCTGTGCTTGTCTTTCATTTTTATTCTCAAGACTTGAAATTCAATTTAGAAAGGAGAAAAATGGTATTTGAACGGTTCCAATGTCCAAATGTTGTCTTTGATGAAGATATGATAAAGCATTTTCGAGAGAAAATATATTAAGGAAAGTGAGTTTACAAAATAATATCTTAGTCAGTTTTCTAACATGTTTTTGTAGCATGTTTTTTTGAACAAAGGAAAAGGAAAAAAGAAACCGAAAAGGAACATGCAAATTTTGAGAATAGAATAATTTTCTTAGAGCTAGATCTAGATCTCTGTTAAATAAAATCAACTTCGTCTCGTATGGTTGAGAACAATAACAAAATATCAAGACAACAAAGAGAAAAACCTTAACCAATTTTTTCATGGTTTTTGTTTCTGATTTATCGAGTAGTTTCAATATACATTTTACTCAGTCCTCGTTTCAGGTGATCTCGCTTCTCTCAGCTACGCCGAAGGAATTAGCCAATCTGCGAACATTTTGCTCGTGGCTCAATGTTTCCTAGTTCCCGGTTTTCGCCTCGATTTATAACAGCTTTTGCTCGATAATAAAGAAAATAAAACTCATCCGTGTAAAGATTCGCCAAATACCTTTTAGAAAAAGCATATTTCGTCGTTGTTGGTAGAAAATATTTCATTTTGACAAGAGATAATAGAAAACACTTGGAAATTTTCGCTGTGACAAACAATGCATTGCGCGTCTAGATTCCAGATCACCTCGTTCATATTCAGCCAAAACAAATGTATTATCCATTTTTAGCTTTTTATATTCGAGTTGCAAAAATTTGTTTCATTCACTTTCCTTTCCTTTCCTCCGCTTTGCTTTGCCTTCCCTTTTTTCCTCAACCATATGGTCGTTTTAAATGTTTCTTTATTGTTTCTATTTCTTTTATAACAGTCCAACTACTGCGGGTTTCCAAATGAGTGTGCGTCTCCCAGATCCAAAGCTCCTGGCCCAAACTGGAAACAATGTGTCTGGAAAAACGCCAACGTTGGAAAAAATAACGGAGAAGTTCATGTAAGTTGAAATTTCCCTTTGCAACTTCTTTGGCAGAAATAACGAGATTGCGAAGTGTTAGTAGAAGCAAGATTTGTAAGATTCAGAAAATAAAACTACTTGCTTGCTGTGTCCTGTGCAGTTATACCGTTAAAGAACGCGAGGATATTGACAGAAAAATAGAGAATTGTTAGGAGGCAGAGTGCTTGTCAAAGCCTCTCAAGAGCTCTGCCAATACTCAAGTGCTTTATAACTACACAACAAGCAAGTCACAGCTGTTATAAAACATTAATATATTATAATTATACTCATCGTTAGAAGATTTGCGTTGTTGTTGCGAGGCTCAGGCCTTTGTTCAGTTACCTTTGCCTTCTTTCAATAACAGTTAGTGAATGATCGTCCAATGTGTATTACCAATTCTTTCATTCTCAGGAGTGCCTATTTTACAAAGAGAGAGCCGAGACGTACCTCCGGGTTGTCTATCAAGGCAACCTTCGAGTCTCCTGCAGCAATGCTTGCTGTAAACGATGGTTCTTCACGTTCAACAAGGTGGAATGCTCAAAACCAGCAGCTATCGATGCGGTGGTTTATCAAAACGTAGGTGGCGGGACCGGGAACATCCACCGTTCTGCTTCCCAGGAGGGGTACTGTGGGGGGATTGGTAAAGGGATTGTCAAGGTGGGGTTCTCGGTGGGTAATTGTGCTGGCATTGGAGATACCGATGCTTATACCAGCTGGAATTCTGTGAGCAGGATTGTCATTGAAGAAGTCAACCCTCCTCAATCATGATCAATCCCACATGTATGTGAACCAGCTTAGTTAATAAACCTGTAAGAATAAGCTGATTGAAACCAAATAAAAAGACTGAATCTTGTTTGCTTGAATGATAAATAGCTTGTGGGACCTAATAAGAAAGACGGACATTGGACATACCACAACCGAAATGTATTATTGACCTTTGTAACCACGGTTGCGCGCAACTACTTTCATCGTGAGAAAACGTCGCTGTCATATCTCGTGATGTTCTCAGCCAAAGAGATTGAATAAGTTTTGTTCTACCACTAGTACAATCTAACTTAATCTTCTGAAAAACAAATTCCACTGCTCTGTCCGGGTGGGGGAGGTTCATATCCCACTTGATAGAAAAACCACGAACTTGAAATTTTGGAAACATCGTCGCAATGAACACTTTGATGAGGAGGTATTATTAACACACATTCAAGGGATGAGAAACAGATAAACGGGAATAAACTAACGTGCAGTACTTGTACTGTGCAAATATAAATCCAGGCCTAACTACCGTCACCTGATACTTAAATATACGATGACGTAATGCGTCTTACAGCATGCGCGCATGCGCACAAACACAATAATACCCTATACTTAGTCAAGACGCGCAATCAGATAGCCATCAGTTCAGAGGTCCTGCACTTTATTAAAGGACTACTTGCGATCATCATGGTTGTTCTTTCGTTCAAGCTTGTAATCCTTGTTGGTGTCTTCATCGGACAGGCAACTCGAACCGTTTCTCATGTAAGTTACTATTCGCCATAGACATGTTTGATTGGAACTTAAGAATAGTCCTTTCTGTCTCTTTTTCTCTCCAGTTTCTTCTTTTCCTTTCTTTTTTTTCAGTTGTTTATCCCGCTTATTCTTCTTTTTCTCCTACTCCTCTTCCTCCTCTACTTTTAATTTTCTTTTATTCTCCCTTTTTTCTCTCCACTACATTAGGCCAGGCGATAGAAACCAGACACATACTCGCACTACACCACGAAGCTTTTCCGCTCTGCTCCGTAGACCCTTACAACGATCCTGGAAAAGCACTATTACGCATGTTTTCTCTATACATCGAACAAAATTGATTTCAAATGTGAATACTAGGCAAATCATCAATAAGAAATAATACTGAGAAAGTAAAAACATATATATATATAAACAGTAAATGTAAAAAGTAAACGGAATACAAAAAAATTGACTGATGATTTGCACAGATCATAGTGTATAATCTTAAAAATATTAAAGTTATGAAAATGTCTCTTCTGTAACACGTTTTGATAACATGTATTTTGAACAAGAATTTTTCAGGTATTGATTTACTTCTCAGACAATTGAATTGATGTCATGCACGGAACACGCCGGGTAAAAGCAAGATGCAAATTTCTAAAAAAATTTCTCGTACATACTCAAGCAAAATATATGTACTGATCATCAATTTTGAGCAAAGGCATTTTTATATTTGAGTTTTAAAGCTTCACTTTTAAAAATCTAAAGCTTGTTTCATTCACTTTTTTTTCCTTAAAGTTTGCTTCCCTTCGCTTCCTCTTGCTTTCCTTTCTTTTTTTCCCTTGTTTTCTCACTAACTCTAAAATGCAAAAAAAAAAAAAGATTCTTCACTATTGTGGTTATTATCTTTTCAAGTTTCTATTTCTTTTATAACAGTCCAACTACTGCGGGTTTCCAAGTGAGTGTGCGTCTCCCAGATCCAAAGCTCCTGGACCAAACTGGAAACAATGTGTCTGGAAAAACGCCAACGATGGAAGAGATAACGGAGAAGTTCATGTAAGTTGGAATTTCCCTTTGCAACTTCTTTGGCAGAAATAACGAGATCGCGAAGTGTTAGTAGAAGCAAGATTTGTAAGATTAAAAAAAGTGTTAGGAGGCAGAGTGCTTCTCAAAGCCTCTCAAGAGCTCTGCCAATCCTCAAGTGCTTTATAACTACACAACAAACAAGTCACAGCTGTCATAAAACATTAATATATATTATAATGATACTCATCGTTAGAAGATTTGCGTTGTTGAGTTGCGAGGCTCAGGCCTTTGTTCAGTTACCTTTGCCTTCTTTCAATAACAGTTAGTAAAATGATCTTCCAATGTGTATTACCAATTCTTTCATTCTCAGGAATGCCTATTTTACAAAGAGAGAGCCGAGACGTACCTCCGGGTTGTCTATCAAGGCAACCTTCGAGTTCACTGCAGCAGTGCTTGCTGTAAACGATGGTTCTTCACGTTCAACAAGAAGGAATGCTCAACACCAGCGGCTATCGATGCGGTGGTTTATCAAAACGTAGGTGGCGGGGCCGGAAACATCCACCGTTCTGCTTCCCAGGAGGGGTATTGTGGGGGCCTTGGTAAAGGGATTGTCAGGGTGGGGTTCTCGGTGGGTAATTGTGCTGGCCAGGGAGATACCGATGCTTACACCAGCTGGAATTCTGTGAGCAGGATTGTCATTGAAGAAGTCAACCCTCCTCAATCATGATCAATCCCACATGTATGTGAACCAGCTTAGTTAATAAACCTGTAAGAATAAGCTGATTGAATCCAAATAAAAAAGACTGAATCTTGTTTGCTTGAATGATAAATAGCTTGTGGGACCTAATAAGAAAGACGGACATTGGACATACCACAACCGAAATGTATTATTGACCTTTGTAACCACGGTTGCGCATAACTACTTTCATCGTGAGATAACGACGCGCAACATCGCTGTCATATCTTTTGATGTTCTCAGCCAAAGAGATTGAATAATTTTTGGTGTACCTCTGGTACAATCCAACTTAATCTTCTGAAAAATAAATTCCACTGCTCTGTCCGGGTGGGGAGGTTCATATCCCACTTGATAGAAAAACCACGAACTTAAAATTTTGGAAACCTCGCCGCAATGACCACTATGATGAGGAGGTATTATTAACACACAATGAAGGGACAAGAAACAGATAAACAGGAATAAACTAACGTGCAGTACTTGTGCTGTGCAAATATAAATATGAAGCATAAATTTATACATTTTTCTTTTGTCGGATTTAATTTTAGTAGCTTTTCAGAGTCTAGCATCTTACGAGCTGAATTATGCAAATTACCTTTAATACGGCTACGAGAGCCGATCACAGATAAAATAGTATAAAGGTTGTTCTCACCAAACCCACATTGTAGTCAAGGTAGTTTTTAAAGTCAAAAGGGCTAAAAATCAGTGGCAACTCCCGGCAATTTCATTTTTCAAACAGACTTAGATTTAGAATCGCTGATTTGAGTTTATACTTAATTTACGCTTTTCGATTTGGTTAGCGACCCTAGAAAAACCTCTACATTTCGAATCAGTGACAGGTTGTGGCAATTACACTTTCTTGAAAATTTTAAAATTCAGGTCATAGAATTTCTCTAGATTTGGCATGATTTCATAGTAAACTATATCTAATTGGATACAAAGTCTAGATTTCCCTCACCTTTTAGTTTCACAACTTTTCATTTATTTTGCTTCGACACATTTCCTATCTTATTTAAGAAATTTTCATGAAAACAAAAGGCTGAAAAAAGGTACCTTTCCAGAAATTCACATGAAAGAAGAAAGCCAAGAAAGTATAACTTTTTAAAAATATTCGCCACATGAAAGCAAAAAGGTGATCTGCGTTTTTCCAGACAATGTCATGGTCTCAAAATCTACATAACAAATGTTAAGAACTAAGTTTTTTTTGGTTGGACGGTTTTCTTTTGGTTGGAGATTTTTTGGTTGGAGGTTTTTTTGAAAGCAAAAAGCTGATCTGCGTTTTTCCAGACAATGTCATGGTCTCAAAATCTACATAACAAATGTTAAGAGCTAAGTTTTTTTTGGTTGAACGGTTTTCTTTTGGTTGGAGATTTTTTGGTTGGAGGTTTTTTTGAAAGCAAAAAGCTGATCTGCGTTTTTCCAGACAGTGTCATTGTCTCAAAATCTACATAACAAATGTTAGAGCTATGCTTGACCGTTTTGTTTTGGTTGGCCATTTTTCTTATTTTGGTTGGCGGTTCTTTTTGGTTGGGCGTTTTTTTTTTGGTCTTTTATGATACCTGATAAAACACTCCTACTCGTTTTATATGGGTAGCACTCTTAATTGATTCATTTTGCTTCGACACATTTCCTCAATCTTCTTTTAAGACTTTTAAGTTAAAACGTTTTTCTTCTTTCTATTGTTCTTTAAAAGCAGAAAACTGTAAAAAGTATACCTTTTTCCATAAATTTTCATGAAAGCCTGAAGATTGAAAAAAGTATATGTTTTTTACACAGTCTCGTGGTCTCAAAATCTACATGAGAAATGCATGTAATCTTGAGCTTGTATGATTTGCGGGTCTAGGAGATAAAGGTGCTGGTAAGCAATCTAAGAAGTAAAAATAAAAAACCTACTAGTTAACGCGAAGAACCTCTTGTATAATCATGCAGATAAATTATCTTTAAGTCGAGCTAAAACGTATCTATCCGTCCAAGAATACATGAGTGCTACCCTTTTTGGAATTGCAGAAATTAAAAATACCGGACCAACTACAGAATACCCTGCAAATCATATACGGTTGTCGGAGGAGTTATTTTGAAGAACGAGCCATACAACAATAGAAGTTATTGGTATTCAAATATTTGGTGTTTATAAAACAAAAGACCAAAAAAAACGTCCAACTAAAAAAACGTCCAACCCAAAAAAACTCTCACCAAAAAAAACAATCCAACAAAAAATCCTCCAACCAAAAAACCCTTAGCTCTTAACATTTGTTATGTAGATTTTGAGACAATGACACTGTCTGGAAAAACGCAGATCAGCTTTTTGCTTTCATGTGCCGCATTGTTTTAAAAAGCGGTATACTTTCTTGGCTTTCTTCTTTCATGTGAATTTCTGGAAAATTTGTATTTTCAGCCTTTTGTTTTCATGAAAATTTCTTGAATAAGGTATTATTTTCAGCTTTCTACTTTTCAAGAACAGTAGAAAGAAAAAAAAGTTCACATCATTTAGGAAATGTGTCGAAGCAAAATAACTGAAAATTCCTACCCTTTTCATCAAAATAAAGTCAGTCACTTTTTTCACCTATGCTAGTCAGTTGTGAAACTAAAAGGTAAGGAAAATCTAGACTTTGTATCCAATTAGATATTCTAAATCCTGAAATCCAGACATAACGACTGTTACCTGATACTTAAATATACGATGTAATGTGTTTTACAGCATGTGCGCATGCGCACAAACACAATAACTCCCTATACTTAGTCAAGACGCGCAACCAGAGAGCCATCAGTTCAGAGGTCCTGCACTTCAGTAAAGAACTACTTGATACCATGGCTGTTCTTTCGTTCGAGCTTGTAATCGACCTTTTTGGTGTCTTCTTCGGACAGGCAACTCGAACCGTTTCTCATGTAAGTTACTCACCATGGACACGTTTGATTGATCACACCAATATAGTCCTTTCTCTCTCTTCCTTTCTCTTTCTCTTTTGCTTTCCCCCTACTTGTTCTTCTTCTTCATCATCATCTTGTTCATCTTCATTATTATCTTGTTCTTTAATTTCTTTTTCTTTTTTTTTTCTCCAGGTTCTTGTTTTTCGCGATCCTTCTCCTTCTCGTTCTTCTACTCCTTCTCCTCCCTGCTCATCTCCTTCTCCTTCTCCTTCTTGTTCTTGTTTTTCTCCTTCTCCTTCTTCTTCTCCTTCCCCACTTTCCCCTTCTTTTCATCTTGCCGTAAGAGCCTTGACTTTATTATATTTATAAGGCAGATAATAGAAATCAGACACATTACTCGCATTACCCGCGATCCGGTTGGCTCAGTTGGTTCAGCAGACTTTCGTGCTGGAGGTCGTGGATTTAAGCTTCAGCGGCCAGACCAACACTCAGGGTCTTAGAATATCTGAGGAGAAGGTGCTGCCTTTGTAATAATATCTGCAAATGGTTACGACCTTCACATGGCTCGGATGACCACGCACCCGGCCTGCCTATCAGAAGGCGAGATATATGACAGTTTGCGTTGTTGCGAACCCCGATTCTTTCTTTGGTTTCATTTTAATTATTTTTCTTTCATTCTCAGGAATGCGTGTTTTACAAAGAGAGAGCCGAAACGTACCTCCGGGTTGTCTTCCGAGGCGCCCTTCGAGTTGCCTGCAGCGGACATTGCTGTAAACGATGGTTCTTCACGTTCAACAAGAAGGAATGCGCAACCCCAGCGCCTATCGATGCCCTAGTTTATCAAGACGCGGTTGGAGACGCCGGACACATTCACCGCTCTGCTTCCCAGGAGGGGTACTGTGGGGGGGATTGGTAAAGGGATTGTCAAGGTGGGGTTCTCGGTGGGTAATTGTGCTGGCTATGTAGATACTAATACTACCACCGGCTGGAATTCTGTGAGTAGGATTGTCATTGAAGAAGTCAACCTTCCTCAAGCATGATCAATCTCACATGTATGTGAACCAGCTTAGTTAATAAACCTGTAAGAATAAGCTGATTGAATCCAAATAAAAAAGACTAAATCTTGTTTGCTTGAATGATAAATAGCTTGTGGGACCTAATAAGAAAGACGGACATTGGACATACCACAACCGAAATGTATTATTGACCTTTGTAACCACGGTTGCGCATAACTACTTTCATCGTGAGATAACGACGCGCAACGTCGCTGTCATATCTCGTGATGTTCTCAGCCAAAGAGATTGAATAATTCTTGTTGTACCACTTGTACAATCCAACTTAATCTTCTGAAAAACAAATTCCACTGCTCTGTCCGGGTGGGGGAGGTTCATATCGCACTTGATAGTTAATCCACGAATTTGAAATTTTGGAAACCTCGTCGCAATGACCACTATGATGAGGAGGTATTATTAACACACATTGAAGGGATAAGAAACAGATAAACGGGAATAAACTAACGTGCAGTACTTGTACTGTACAAATATAAATCCAGACTCAACTACCGTCACCTGATACTTAAACATACGATGACGTAATGTGTTTTACAGCATGCGCGCATGCGCACAAACACAATAATTCCCTATACTTAGTCAAGACGCGCAATCAGATAGCCATCAGTTCAGAGGTCCTGCACTTTATTAAAGGACTACTTGCGATCATCATGGTTGTTCTTTCGTTCAAGCTTGTAATCCTTGTTGGTGCCTTCTTTGGACAGGCAACTCGAACCGTTTCTCATGTAAGTTACTCATATTTGATTGTTCACACCCATATAGTCCTTTCTCTCTCTTTCGTTCTCTTTCTCTCTGGCTTTTTCCCTACTTGTTCTTCTTCTTCGTCATCATCTTGTTCTTCATCTTCATGTTCTTCTTCTTCCTCTTCCTCCTCCTCCTCCTCCTCCTCTTCTTCTTCTTCTTCTTCTTCTTCTTCTTCTTCTTCTTCTTCTTCTTCTTCTTCTTCTTCTTCTTCTTCTTCTTCTTTTCTTTCTCCTTCTCCTTTTCCTTTTCCTTCTCCTTCTCCTCCTCCTTCTCCTTCTCCTTCCCCACTTCCCCCTTCTTTTCATCTTGCCGTAAGAGCCTTAACTTCATTAGATTTATAAAGCAGATAATAGAAATCAGACACATTACTCACATTACACAACAAAGTTTTTGCGCTCCTCTCCGCAGACTCTTTTACAACAATTATGGAAAACAGAACATAGGAAAACATTTTACGCATGTGTTTTCTAAACCTGGTTTTATCAGATAATTGATCTAAAAGGTGAAGACGGGAAAATTATCAATAAAAGATGATACTGATTCAGTAATAATTAACTTATCCACTTTCATTTCTATGACTTTTACATTTCACTGAAGACACAAAAAATCTTTGCGATTTAAAATCTATAAACAAATGATGAATCACACAAAAATATAATCTGCATGTGTATTTTGTGATTGGCATTTTTTGTTAACATGTATTTTGCACAAGAAGTGTTCAGTTATTGATATAGTTATCAGACAAGCTGTCATAAATAATGAGGTCCTAAAAGGAAAATGCAAATTTCGCAAAAAAATTTCCTTGTTCATATTGAGGCAAACAAATAGATTTATTTCATTTTTTTCCGGTCCGTTATCCCAGAAATCGTGTGTTCTGATTGGCTGTTCGAACGGTCGATATTTTGTATCTTATATCTGACCCCGGTCCGGTATCCTAGGATAACGGATTGCCAAACAACAGTTGAATTATAACAAAAACCTTTTTTTGCAAAACATGTGGAAAAGTAAATGTAAAAAAGTAAATAAATTAATTACCGTAGTCCTAAAGTAAGTGCGAGTGGGGGAAAACTGTGTTATTTGCTTTCCTTTCCTTTTTATTTCCTATCCTAGTCTACTTGGAAATGCTGAAAAAAGATTTATTGACTAGTTTTGTGTCTTTAGTTGTTTCTATTTCTATTATAACAGTCCAACTGCTACGGTTTTCCAAGTGAGTATGCGTCTCCCAGATCCAAAGGTCCTGGCCCAAACTGGAAACAATGTGTCTGGAAAAACGTCAACGATAACAAAGATAACGGAGAAGTTCATGTAAGTATTTCCCTTAGTACAACATCGCTGACAGAAACGAGATTGAGAAGTGTTAGTAGAAGCACGATGCGTAAAATTGAAGAAATAAAAACCCGCGAGCATGCTGTGTGCAGATGTAAAGCGCACGTGATGTGCTCTCATTAGAAAATTAGAAAATTTAACACTGTAAGACTTAATTAAAAGAATTCAAATTTTTTTCAGTTCAGTTACCTTTGCCTTCTTTCAAAAAAAGTTAGTAAAATTATCTTCCAATGTGTATTACCAACTCTTTTATTCTCAGGAATGCCTGTTTTACAAAGAGAGAGCCGAGACGTACCTCCGGGTTGTCTATCAAGGCAACCTTCGAGTCGCCTGCAGCAATGCTTGCTGTAAACGATGGTTCTTCACGTTCAACAAGAAGGAATGCTCAACACCAGCGGCTATCGATGCGGTGGTTTATCAATACGTAGGTGGCGGGGCCGGAAACATCCACCGTTCTGCTTCCCAGGAGGGGTACTGTGGGGGGATTGGTAAAGGGATTGTCAGGGTGGGGTTCTCGGTGGGTAACTGTGTTAGCTATGGAAATAGCGATGCTTACACCAGCTGGAATTCTGTGAGCAGGATTGTCATTGAAGAAGTCAACCCTCCTCAAGCATGATCAATCCCACATGTATGTGAACCAGCTTAGTTAATAAACCTGTAAGAATAAGCTGATTGAAACCAAATAAAAAAGATGGAATCTTGTTTGCTTGATAAATAATTTAATAAGAGTTGTTGATGTTATCGGAAAAAGACTATTTTTACTGAAAAAGCTTGTGGGACCAAAAAAAAGTAAGACCAACATTGGACATACCTCGACCAAAATGCATTATTGGCTTCATCGAAATCTTCGTAATATAACCCATTATTTACACCGTGTGTTCCCCTTCCACTCTGAAATAATTGCACGCAACTAGTTTCTACGTGTCGCTTCGGAGCATAATTTGCAACGCCTCTGGAAATTGCGTGATGTTTTCAAGTAATACTGATAGCCCACTTTTGATATTCTGGTTGAGTGATCATGCACAAAGCAATTCAAGACGAGGCTCCGGGGAAACAAAAGAATATATTAGGTTACTCCATTGTTTCCCAGCCTTGTGCATGTGCGTGTGGTTATAAGCACAACGTTGCAAAATTTCAACTGACAACGCGAGAAACTTGACGATTTAACAGAACTATTTGGCATTGCCAATAAACATTCAGAAGTGCTAAAACATTGTCAAAAAGGATTAGATAGAAATCAGCGAGGGTGGAAGTTGGGATGGAGGTCGGAAATGAAATAGCAATGTTTTGCTGGGCAACTATACAACTTTTAAGTTGTTAAAACAAAGCCATCTTATTCTCAAGAGAATGACATGGCGTTTGAAATGGGAAAACATTACACCCAAGCTAATAAAGAAGTCTACTAGGCGCAAGATTTACAACTAATCCTTAAAGTAAAACCTAAGCCCACGAAGGATAGTTGCATGTCTTCAGTCAAGCTACACCATTCCTTGTTTGGAAATCCCCAGGCGATCTTGTAAGTTCTTTGTCGTTAGTTTTAAATCTCTATCTATTAAGTCTATCTGTCGTCTGGTTTTAGAGAGACCGCTGGGTGGCCTGGTTGCCTTGGATTTGGTTACGTATGCAGATACTGGACGTGGTTTGGCATTACTTAGTGGCCTTGATACTTTGCCTTCAAAAAATGGTTAAAAAATATTTTTTCACTTTGTATCCATACATCTCGAGACGCTGTAATCTTTATTCAAAAAACGTATATTTTTCAAACATCGCTGCCCGTACGGGTCTCTTCTCTTCGCTCTACAAGCACTACCACTGCATTCTATATTTACAACGTGTTGATTTTTAAGGATTGAAGAAAACCGGAGAACCCAGAGAAAAATTCTCGTGGCAAGGGAGAGAACAACACATCAAAAAAAACTGAACTCGCACCTTTGGTTCAGTCGAGACTAAACCGAACGCGCGACCCCAGGATTAAACTACAGCGCGGTAGGCATGCATAAATAAGTAATCTATCCAAGATCAACAAAAACATCAGTCTTATAGAAAAATATTTGAAGAATAATTGGGGAAAAAAAAAAAAAAACATTTTTAAAAACCACACCAATCGCCTTAAAGCAGGTTGGTGTGCTACTTATGTACAAGCATTGCTGGTTTTCGTTGCCGCCATTTTGATCGAACAAAGATGTTTTATAGTCTATAAACCAATACTGTGGTCAAGTAATAAACTAACCTGTTGTAGCTGTCTTCGGTCTTGGCCTGGTCGTTGTGACGTCATCTGCAGTGCGCGAACGATAATGCTGAAATAAGGTCGAAAAAGAGTCATGTTAATGACCAGATAAGGTATTTTAGATTCCGCTTTGTGAAGAAAATTTGGCATTGGTTTGAGAAATGAATTAAAATCTAAAATCTATTAAGCTCATCGGTTGTATCACAGCATGGGACATTTACAACAGAGCTAAGCTCCAATTACTGTGAAGCACAGGATCGAATAAGCCTATTCACAGTTTAAGAATCGTTACCAGTGCGCATGCGATTTTATCCCGAATTTCTCACCTTCTTTTGTTTAATTAAAAACAAAAGAAGGTTTATACAAAAGAAGGTGAGAAATTCGGGATAAAATCGCATGCGCACTGATAACGATTCTTAAACTGTGAATAGGCTTATTGGATTGATTTTTAAGGAAGGAAGAAAACCGGAAAACCCGGAGAAAAAACCCTCGAAGCACAATAGAGAACCAACCAACAACTCTACTCAAACACGACACCGAGCCCGGCACGACTTGAACGCGGGTCGCATTGGTGAGAAGCAACGCATTAGCAGTGCATGCCACCCGTGCTTCCCAAATACCTATTAGTCAATTGTTTGTCTGCCAAGAACACTGGTGGAGGGACACGAGAAGACACGTGCCCCCTAAAGTTTTGTTAATTAATTGTCACTTTACAAAATAAACTGTCCTTTAATTGTTACTATTTATTCTGGGTGCCTCAACATTCCCCACCCATATTCCTAGGCCCTCCCTATGCACCTGGTAAGAACGCGGAAATACGAGCAACAAAATTGTGCAACTTGTCGACGTGCAACATTGTCACGTTGCAAGTTGCAGAGCGAATGTTGCTCGTATTACCACCCCGCAATACCACCCCGTTTCTTTGTTACAGAGAGTAAAAAAGAGCTCCTACGTCTGCCACAAAGTCGCGCAGCAAACTTTTGTTGTTACAGGGTAATACGAGCCACAAGTTGCACGATTTTGTTGCTCGTTTTCTGCACCATAATGAAGGTTTTTTCTTTCTTCTTACCAGTTTATTTTGTACCCTTTGTCTTACTGCCATATCATCATCTCCATTTCTCATTTCCTCCTCTAAATCATGTAGCACGGCAGTTGATTCCTGTAAAGAACGTTAGAAGAGTCAGCAAGGGAGTAACTTACTTTCAGATTTATTTTGCAAGTTGTCATATATTGTGCACTATACAATAGTAGGTAAGTTGTAAGGTGACTGGCTACTTTAGGGGAAAAAATTTAAACTTTTTCTTAAACTACGATTTTTTAAAGTGAAATGTAATGCTGGTTCCGAATACGAAAAGAAAATTTGTCCCCCCCCCCCCTCCCCAACACACATGCACACTCAAACTTACTGTAAATTTTCCGTACCTGCATGTGAAGATCCAGATATTTTTTCTGTACATCACTAGATGGTCTTGACTGACTAACAGGCTTCACGAACATCAATTCATCAGGGTTCAATTCTATCTTTGGTTTGACAGTATCCCGTGAAGGTCTCCGGTACAGGTGACTATGGGGAGGTTGCTGTCTACGATACTGTTTCTGCAGTTCAACTCTTTGCTTTTCCAACTGTTCTATTCTCTCCATTTTTTCTTTCCTTTCCTCTTCCTCTCTTTCCTGTTAAAAGAATATCATGAACGTCATCTTCAATATTCAACAATAAGCTATCTAGAAATTGAGAAAAAATTGCAAAAAAAAGTAACTGAAAAGAATAAAATTATGCTATTCAACATAAAGTTTCATAAAAACATCTAATCCAGAAAATGATATAGTTATGGTGTAACTATAATTACAAGTTTTAAAAACTAAAACGGATCCATTGCAGCTGCAACTCTTCTCACGATGACAAAGTAATTTGAACGTTTGTTGCACTTCCATTTATGCTCTGCTAGCCGGAGAGAAAAGTACCATTTGTATCATGTCTAGCAACCACAACAGCAACATTTTCTTGCTCAAATGTTTGAAATTTTGCAGCATTTTGAAAATTAAGAATAAAATTCAAAGAAATCTCCTTTTCTCAAAATTCTTTATTATTTCTCAAACTCACTCTTATTTCATAAGGAAAATAAAGTAACAAAATAAATCTCTACTTTGCAATCAGTGATTTGGAGATGTAATAACAAAAATATTAATATTTTAAGAAGCCACTGCAAACACATGAAACAGTGTTTTTAATCATCTTCTATCTAAAGTATAGTAAATCCCTAAAACTTAGTTTAAAAACTCCCATTTTTTCAACCTCAGTTCTGGAAATCTGAAATATTTTTCTTGGCTATTGTTTAGTTCAGGAAAGTCTGTTAAATAATACAGGTGGACAAAAACGTCAGCTATCCTTGATCAACCCACACCATAAGGTAAGGTGTTGGTAAGTTGTCAGTAAGGTGATGGTAAGGTTTCAGAAAGTGGTTGGTAAGGTGTTGGTAAGTGATCGGTAAGGTGTCAGAAAGTGGTCGGTAAGTTGTTGGTAAGTTGTCAGTAAGGTGTTGGTAAGGTGTCAGTAAGTGGTCGGTAAGGTGTTGGTAAGTTATAGGTAAGGTGTCAGAAAGTGGTTAGTAAGGTGTTGGTAAGTTGTCAGTCAGGTGTTGGTAGGTGGTCAGTAAGTGGTTGGTAAGGTGTAAATGGTTGAGTAAAGGGATGCTAATGCCAGCATGCATCTAAATCACATGATCATATGATGAACAGTAAGTAGGTCATGGTCATAACAAATACCTGTAACAGCTGGTAAGTATTGGTGCGTAACAAGGCTATATTACTTTGGTGACGCATGACATCACTATAATCAGCCAGTTCATCATCAAGGTACCCCTCGCGGTCCTGCAGATACATGAGCTGTGCTGCTCTTAGTTCTAGTTCTTCGTCATGGTACATCCTGTTCAGCATGCCGATACATAGCCTTGCCCAATTGTTTACGGCACTGGACTGTGGAATAGACAAATTCAAATTTTATAGATACTCTGAAACAAACTCTCTGGGCTGATCTAGGTAAGGGCATGGCTAACTCACTGTGTTTTGTAAAAAATATTTTATTCTTTTTCTTTATTCTTTACATATTTATTGGGCATATCAGAATAAAAAAATTACAAATGCTATATACGCCTACACTACCTAATGGGGAAAGTGTGAATAGGACTCTAAGTCCCATGCTAGGTGCTCCCCTTCGAAATAACAATGAAAAGGTATATGAAATATAGAATAACATCTGAAACTGATAACTATTCACATTAAAAACCTACATTCTTTGTTAGTACCTTTGGAGAAACTGATATCTTTTTTTCCTCCTCATTCTTCTCAAACTTTGGAGCAGCAACACCTTAAGACACATCTTAGTGATTCAATAATATTATAATCATCACTGCAATTTTCAACATCTGAGAATGCAAACTAGCTCAAACATTACAACGATTTGTCCTGAAATTGGTTTTTCATAGTTGTCAATCAAAACTAATCAGCCCATACATATACTGGCAGCAGTGAAGAACCAAATTCCAATGGGCAACTTACAACTAATGAGTAACTATAAGAATATTGAGAATCCCAGTAATGAAATGACTAAGAGAATGTCTGCATTATTCAATGACATGATTTCTATTCTTCGCTAAATGAGGACACATGTTTCCAGAAATGACATATGTTTTGTTACTGTCCTTCTACTCTAACCGCAGTCACCCAGAGTTCGTTGAGCAATCAGATTACGACTGAATACAAAAACAAGAACAATATAATTCAAGTTCATACTTCTGTGCACGGTTGTTTTACATTAAACGACAATTTCTATGGCTGGATTTACTAAATAAGGATTGTGTAAAAACTCGTAATCTTATTGGTCAACGAACTCTGGGTGACCGCGGTTAGAGTAGAAGGACAGTAATTGTTTCCAAAGATGGCTAAACTGTCAGGAAACATCGGGAAACAAGTGTAACATTGTTTCCATGCAGTGCAGAAACATGAGATGTTTCTTCTATACTGCAGAAACCTATTTTGCTTCTCTTAGCTGAGGCAAAATTTGTCTCCAGTAGCAAATTGTGTTTTACATGTGGCTAAACTGGAAAATGTCTAGGAAGCATGTGCGTGGTAAACATGGTTCCTTGTTTAGCCAGGGCTTTAGGAATTCACCAACATGGCTACCATGCCTTTCAATTACAGTCTTAGGAATCAGAATGTCAATCAGGGGTTTACAATCAATAGCTGGGAGTCTGTAATTATCTAGGTCAATTTGAGAGTTATTAGGATGTTGGTATGACTACACTACCATTTTCATTCAAGCATTCAGCTGTAAAGAATTTGCACGTTTGCTTACGTTTGAAATGAGACATTTTTTTTGGTTAAAATTCAGACTTAGACCGATCATAGTAAACAGTTTTGTGCTGGAAACTAATCAGGTTTTGGGATGTAACAAACATGTTTTGTTCATGTGATAGGTATGATCCTGGATTTTTTCATGATTTAATGATAACTATAACTATAATCAAATGCTTTTAAGATATTGACCTAATGGCTTTCCTATAGAGTAAATTCTTCCAATTTTTTTTTCCTTTGAAAGGACTCCATGATGGAAAAGGTTAACTGACTCATTTCAAATGTAAACAACAAGGAAAAATTCTTTAATGCTGAATATTGCTTGAATGAAAATGGTAGTAATATATTACACACTTGACGCTAATACTAACCAACAATGTTTGCAACATGAATAGCAGCGATGGTATCTCCAGACCATGCGCTACAAAAATGAAAAATAACTTTAATTTATAACTGAAATACCCTCTGAATGCAAGCCAAAACTATTAGTCAGGTATGGCAAATTCACAAATCATGTTGAATCAAGGGAGAGACCCAACAAACTGTGCTTACATGTGACACAAAATTCATGAAGCAGACCTGAGACCCCAGAGGTGAGAGGTGAATGTACTATCACTCACCACCCTTGATTCCCTTCATTGGTAGCACAGTGGGAGGGGCTGTCATTGAATACCTCATCACCCTAATTGGACATTTGACAGACGATATTCACCTTCGCACTAGATAAATAAGGCACTGCAGCTGATCCTTGACCTTCTGAGTCTCACTTTTACACATCAAAATCTCTTGTCTCAGCTTGTGAACAAGGTCTCGGAGTGACTTGCATTCTATATTAAGACTACGTTGACTGTCCTTGTTAGTGAAGCCTCTTTGTATCATGGCGTCTAGTAGTTAGTTTGTCAAGTTATCTCATTCATTTACAGCTTATAAACTCTTGTCTATCGTCATCTGGAAAAAAATATTCTTATTAGTAAATAGAAACATTGAAAAAGCTGTAATAACTGGAAATATTTCCACTACAATATGAGATTTAACGTAAAAAAAAAGCATAATGAGCTTCATAAAGTTCACAAAACAATCAGGTTTTTTTGAGTCATATACACAAAAATATTACGTTATATTGTCAAACATAGCGTAGGATACCTGAAGATAAGTTTTTCTTTAAGATTAAATTGGTATTTTGATGTCTAAAATATAAATAAAGACAAAAGAAATGCTTGTACAAGATTTAGTTGTCAGCCATTGTCATCACAACCGATGATGCCGCTGGTCCCACGAGCCAGTAAAACTAAGTCAAAGATACCAAGAAGCTAAACGCTGATTGGACCTAAACACATGGGCGGGTTAAAAGGAAAAATTCAATGAAAGTAAATTTTTCATTCTTATTTAAAACATAAAGTTATTTTTTTTACATCTCTATCGGTTTTGTTTTTAGATGATATCTATCTAAAAGAAATGATTTGTTACTCCTCTCTCAAGAAAAATTCGAGCTGGCCGAATATCATCCAATGAAATTGGCTCTTCTAAAAACGTTTCTCAGAAAGGGATAAACACTAATGGCGGTCGTCAATGGTGAAGTTTTGTTGCGTCCCGAAAAAAAATATCAAAAACAATCATTTTAATTATTTCTAATTGAAGGATGAGAAGCAGTATTACAAAAACAATACTCGAATTTTATTAATCAGTTTAAAAATGGCCTCCTTTGATGAAAAACTTGAGCGTTCGTTGAAAGATTTTGAAGGATTCACCCTCGAGCAACAGAACAAGCTACTAAAAAGCCTGCTTTTGAAATGCCAGGTTTGTACTTTGTTATAGATTAGTAAGATATGGTAAAGACTTTATATTCCTTCTTTGTTGAAGCTTCTTTTTTGTCTATGGCTGTCCTTTTTTGGACGAAGACTTCGCTGCATCTTGACCTGCTTATGTAAGCTATGCTTAACCATGCAGAAATATTTTTTTGGGGGCATTAAGAAAGATAGGGAAAA
The DNA here is from genome assembly GCA_964019055.1 of Anthopleura xanthogrammica. Classification (NCBI taxonomy): domain Eukaryota; kingdom Metazoa; phylum Cnidaria; class Anthozoa; order Actiniaria; family Actiniidae; genus Anthopleura; species Anthopleura xanthogrammica. The sequence continues at coordinate 12,691,581 of OZ025207.1, read as the reverse complement.
AACAGAAGCCTTTTTTAGCTGATTCATTTTTAATGTGACAGTGTTAATGAGCGATTTTAGGATTTAGTCTTTTTTTAAATAATCATTAATTTTTGTCCAAAACTTTTTCCACAGGTAACCCAATCTCATTTTTTCGTGACACTCACAAGGGACACCCCCATGGAACCCCTTTTCTATCACAAATTTGTGCTTTGTGTGGGGGGATTTGGGGGGATAACCGGTTTTAGTTATATTTTAGCTAAAACATTGAAAAGGAGACAAAATTTGTGCACTGTACCCTCCCCTCCCTCAGGTTTCTATTTTGCATCCCACGTCCCACACATCCCACTTAGAGCAGTCTCTTCCTTTTTGCTGATGATGAGTTTATCTTACTTATTTTTTTATGGGTTTATTGGCAGCCTTTACAGCTAAGGTTTTTATACTCTGAACTCAAACCTCTGCTGTCAGTGGACTTTGTAAAGAATTTACCCAAAGAAGTAACAGAAAGAATATTTTCCTACATGTCAGCAGTTACTCTCTGCAAGGTTGCTTTGTGTAACAGACTTTGGAGAGAAAGAGCCAATCATAATCCTACTTGGTAAGCTTGTTCTTTGATTTATAGAAAAGTTCTAGGAAAAAATTAATTCTAGAAAAATCTCTTTGTGTTTAACGTCTCTCAGGGGTTTCAATAGAAGGCAGCTACCAGTGGTCAATTGCCAGGTACTTAACTTCATACCGCCGGCTATTTTACAAATAAGTCTCAATAAATAAAAAGTAAAATAATTGGACACAGACGCCTACATTTGAATCCCATATGTCTACTTCAAATATTATTGAAACCCAAGGTCTCTCATAAGAAGGCACTGCCAATTTACATGATCATCCTAGCTAGCAACACCATAAAGGTCCAACCATTTGCACAAGGTTGGATCCTGAGGGGTTGATTGGGTTTACAGTTCCCTGCACCATCTTGGAAGTTAGCGGTGCCTTTCCATCGAAGCAAGATGAATGGTGACCTTGCAATGATAGACCTTTTTTTAACACCTTGGATGATTATTCACGTCTCCACATTGCAAGCTCACCATTCGTCTCGCTTCAATACAGATGCATGGCTTCCTTTCAAGATGGTACAGGGAAAGGGACTATTCCCTTCTTTTTGAAAAAAATCCTAATTTCAGCCCTCTCTACCCCTCTTAGTCCACCTACCTTACTTTATTATATTTCAATTTTCATAGGCACAAGTTTTGTGTTCAAAAAGGTTGGGAAAAGTTTGGTGAAGAACAACCTCTTTCTATTGAATCATCAACAGTAATAACCAGACCAACGTCTCCTTCAAAACTTCCACCTCTACCAACATTTCATTTTACTGATCAACAAAGTGTTCTAAATCCTGCAACATGTCGATGGAAGACTATATATATTAGAGCTTTCTACTTACAACAAAATTGGAAGCTGGGAAGGTACACTATCGCTCCAATAATGAGAGGACACAAGGAACCAGTGAATGCTATTGATTCTGATGGTGAGAGATGCACACTCTAATAAAGTGAAAAAAATTATATGAGTTAGTTACAAGGGTTGCTTTGGGTGGCATGAGCTGCTACGGCAATGTCTCTCATCCCTGTGCAGGGATTTTATTAAAATTCCAAGTTATTATAAGGCAAATGGTTTACTTAATAGACGCTTTTCGAATATGATGTCTATGATGTCAAACGAGGAGAATGAGAATGTCCAAGATGTCGAAACCCAATGATTTCCACTAGCAGCATCCAGGACTGGAATGCTCCTGAATTTCAAAACACAATCATTATCACTCATGACATCCGGGACATACTTGGAGTGCTCATTTGATGTCATAGATGCCATATTGAAAAAGGGTATATTTAGGTGGCTGTATCAATGAAGGGGCTGTACAATTGGGACACGGAATAGCAAAAGTAGATGGCTCTAAGCAGCTGAGATATGGAAAGTAAATTATGGAGTTTGCTGGTTGCTGGCTTGTTATAAGATCCCTGACTGTGCAGTTCATGCTCTGGGTCACAGGTTTGATTCTCAACTGAACCACAACTGTGTGTTGAGTTTATTTTTATGTGGAATGTCCTCTACCTTGCCACAAAGTGTTTTCTCTGGGTTCTCAAGTTCTCACAGCAGTGAGGCTTTGGTTAGGGCAGTGAAGGGAGAGAACCCGGCTATATTGAAGCTAGCGTATCTATGTGTTTATAGTGTTTATAGTGTTTATAAACCTTTCCCTAATTCGCTTGAATGACCACAGAACAATAGATTCAAGTCGAGGCTGGGGTTTTCAATCCATAAATTTACTGTGTTGTCTACCCCAGCCTCGCCTTAAATCTTTTGTTCTGTGGTCATTCAAGCGAATTCAGGAAAGGTTTATACTTTGTAATTTCACAGTTATTTATGTTGTATTCAAGGCAAGGTTCTCGTATCTGGTGGATCTGATAATACAGTCCGAGTCTGGGATCTCAAGGAATATCAATGTACACATGTTCTAGATACGCCCCATACTGACTCAGTTAGATGTGTGAAACTTAAGGTATTGTATGTGCATATTTGACAGACTTATGCATTCACTGTGAGGACAGAAGCTCTCTTGCTTCAGTGCACCTTATTGCCAAGTTCCATTTTCACGATAATTAAACTTGCAAGCAAAATGTACTGGAGCAAGAGAAGCTTTGAAACCAATGGTGTCAACTTCTGTGTTGACTGAAGCAGTTTTTATATGACTATGAAAAGGTCACGGCACGAATGCAGTTGTGACGTGGCCAGACATTGCCGCCAGACCAATCGGATTGCGGGAGAATCTACTCTCCATCCAATCAAATGCCTGAAACACAGCATTAACACAGTGCAGACATGGTCACGCCAAGGACACGGTACTGCCAGGCCAATCACATTTCGCAAGAAAAAAAATCAGCCAATCAAAGTTTTATCAAAGTTTTAAAAAGCATCACAGTCTCGGCAAGGCATGCATATGGCACCAAGCTTTTCACAGTCAAACGAAAACTCCTCTAATTTCAGTTTTCTACTTGTAGGGCTCTCTTTGTATTTCTGGTTGTTCTGATGGTGTTATCAGAGTGTTTGATGTCAAGAAGGGCCAGTGTTTGAGGTAAATAGAATTTACAATTTAAGAGTTCATCCAAACTCATTGAATAAGTGTTTCACAGTTGCAATATAGTTATTTGATGGGATGAAAATAACTTAAGGCAACCAACAACTGTTTCTTTTTCCTATTCTTGCGAAGATCCTTACAAGGACATTCAGGAGGAATCGAGCACATGTGCTTCGATGGAAAGACTATCATCAGTGCTGCAAGTGACAGGTAGGACCTTACAAGAATTTAGGAATCACTATTCATATTATTCAGTTGAGTAAGATAAAATCTGGGACATTCTGACTAACAAAATATGCGTATTGAACTATAAAACGTTGTGATGCTAAATGCTAGATGCTAAAAAAAAAAAACATTTTTTACCCACCACTTTTAACTGTGAAGAAAATATGTTGCTTGGATACTATTAGAGCCATATAGATAGGTTTAACCAAGTTTAAAGTCTATGATTGTTCCTGTATGCGCGCGCTTATTGTTAACTACGTACGTTATTTTAAACATAATACGTGTACTACAACCCTGATGATGGCCAAGATGGCCGAAAGCTTGGTTTAAGAAATAAATCATTTCGCAGAAGACACATAGTCAAATATTAACTTCATGCCTGCGTGCAAACAAATATTGGATAAGTTTCAAGTCATTTCCAATTTTCATCGATTTTCGTCCAAGTGCCCCTTTAAGTTTGTGCGCCTCTCATCTTGAAACAAATGTATTATGCATTAGTAGCAATTATTTTTTGAAGCGCAGCTCAGTTTACTTTTTGCGCATTCATTGTTGCAAGATTTTAAGCTGTACCCTAACAAAAGTAAAATGTCAATCATGTAAAACTCGGAAATGCATAATGCGCACCAAATCTTTTTCAAGAATGCAAGGTGTTTCCTAATAATAATAATAAGAAATTCTTGATTACAGAACGGTGCGCGTGTGGAACGCGAATACTGGTAAGATGGTGCATACTCTTACTGGTCACACAGATGAGATATTGGTAAGTTGATTTATTTCATTGCGTTATATTTCTGGATATAAATACAGTGGTTACATGAAGAGGATTGCATATTTAGACACAGCGAAGAATGCGATCTATGAATATTGGCATTAGTTGAACTTTGCGGTATTGCTGGTTTGCAATAAAAGAAGACATAAGACAAAAGGTGGTAATCAAAACCGCTAAGAATGACCCAAACCTTATTCTCCTCAACAAGTAGAACAAGTAGAATTTTTAATTCAACAACAAATCCTAACTATCAAGAAAACGTTTTACAAAACTCCTTTTTGTTTTGGACCCGGAAGTCGTTTTCATGAGATTGACTTCACCTCTAAAATACGCGTTCACCATCGGTTTGCCGTTCATTCTCTGATTGCGCGCTGTTCTTATATCACATGTCGTTTCCTTACGTGACTTAATCAATCGTGCGCAGTTTCCAGGACACTGGCCTCAACACTACAGCCTTAAAATTTTCACTCGCCTTCCTTTCTAGTTCATGTCGATGCGAGGCAATCACGTGATCACTACGTCATGGGATGAGACTATTCGTCTGTGGGATATTGATGCTGGTGTTTGTCTTCTTTCGTTACGCGGTCATTCTGAAGGTAAGAAATGGCGCTTCTCACTGTACTCGAGTATTTTCGCACTGTTTTCCTTTCCTGCTTGTACTTGAATATTTCTTCTTTGACTGCCTTGTAGCTGTGTATTGCTGTCAGTTCGATGACAGGCGTATCGTCAGTGGCGGCGGAGACAACCTTGTGATTATATGGCACGCCAGCACAGCGGATATTGAAGCCAAGCTGACTGGACACACTGGAGAAGTCGTAAGGACATTGGTTATACTTTGGAGGTTGCAGTTTTTAATGATGATGATGATGGTGGTAGTGTTGATGATGATATGAAGATGATGATATGAAGATGATGTCGATGATTATGTTAATGATACGCTGATGATGGTGTGATGATGGTTGGCTTTGATGATGATGATGTCGACGATGATGATGATGATACATTGATGTGATGATGATGGTGGTAGTGTTGATGATGATATGAAGATGATGTCGATGATTATGTTAATGATACACTGATGATGGTGTCGATGCTAGTTCAGTTGATGATGGTTGGCTTTGATGATGATGATGATGTCGACGATGATGATGATGATGATGATACATTGATGTGATGATGATGATGGTGTCGATGCTATGTTTTTATTGATGGCGGTTGGCGTTGATGATGTGATGATGATGATGATGACGATGCTAAGATGATGATGATTGTAATTGTGATAATGAGAGTACTAAATTCCAATTCGATCTGTGAGTTTGATCAACACAGAGGTTGTTTCAGAGTTCTACAAAATTGACAATTGGTTAGTTATTGTTCACATGATACCGCAAACATTTATGTAGAAATCACCAGCACCTTATTCTCACTCGCGCAGAACATCTGCGACTTCTTTTATAATTCCGATTTTGCTTTCCTTCAGTTTATATCTTTGCATCAAATTTCGACTGATAATACTGATAATACTTTATACTAACTCGTTTTCCTTTCATTTCAAAGTATTGTTTGGTGTATAATGAAAACGTTATCGCTTCTGGCTCGTCAGACAGCACCATCCGTCTCTGGAGCTTTAAAGGTATTGAATAATACAGCTATAAAAATTCTCATTGGCCAAACAAAATCTATTGTAGATTGTATTCCTTTTCTTTCCCAACACCTGGTAATCCATGGATTTTGGAATTCTATGGCTGTCCTTCGATTCCACCTCTTGAATTTTTAATTTCTTATCTTGGAGGCTGAACTCCACTGCCTTTATTCAGGATTTTACATCTCCGGTTACCATGTCTTGGATTCCATATTTCATTTCTTTGATTCTGGATTCCACATCTTTGATTTCAGATGCCACATTCTAGAAACCACTGGGTTTTTTTGGCTATGGTCTCCGTCCCCCGTCACCGCAGTCCCTGAATATAAGGACCTTTTATTGTCCCTTCTAGGTCGGTTATTGCATACTCTATACGAACATATAGACGTGGTCAGGGGAAGGGTTGGCTAGACCATATCCCCTCCATCTGGCGGTACCTGAATCTAATGACTTTTTATTGTCCCTTCTAGGTCGGTTATTAGTGGTCAGGGGGAGGGTTGGCTAGACCATATCCCCTCCATCTGGCGGTACCTGAATCTAATGACTTTTTATTGTCCCTTCTAGGTCGGTTATTAGTGGTCAGGGGGAGGGTTGACTAGACCATATCCCCTCCATCTGGCGGTACCTGAATCTAATGACTTTTTATTGTCTCTTCTAGGTCGGTTATTAGTGGTCAGGGGGAGGGTTGGCTAGACCATATCCCCTCCATCTGGCGGTACCTGAATCTAATGACTTTTTATTGTCCCTTCTAGGTCGGTTATTAGTGGTCAGGGGGAGGGTTGGCTAGACCATATCCCCTCCATCTGGCGGTACCTGAATCTAATGACTTTTTATTGTCCCTTCTAGGTCGGTTATTACATACTCTAAACGAACATATAGGCGTGGTCAGGTGTTTACGCCTCAAGAACAACATGTTGGTGTCTGGTGGTGACAGGAAGAAGATTGTGGTATGGGATACAAAGGTACGACCCGTCATCACCCTGGAGAGTATTGTTTGTGCCAGTTATTCAGTCTTATTCCCAGTGCCGTTACGAAACTGAAAAATCCTTGACCAAGTTGTGAGGTCACGCAAAATCCAGTTACATAAATGTCACGCTTAATTTTGGCACCCAAATTTCACAATGTTAATTGAAAATGAAAAACGTATTTTTTAGAATTTATATTAATTTAAGAAATTCTGACTCGATGTCGAAGCTTTAGCCGCATGGTCTGATTAATACTTCATGTAGGATACAGAAATAGGATCACCAAATACATTTCCTTCATATAAACACAACGATATATCATACATGGCGTACTACCCTTTCCCCCTATTGACTTAATGGCTAAATTAAAGAGATTAAATATCAAGTATTTTTTTTTTCAGTAAGAAAAACTCATAAATTTTTTACCTTTTTATTTTACAGACGGGATCCCTACTCAACGTGGTTCATCGTAACCCCACATTGCTTCACGTTATGTGGACAGACGAGACGAAACTGATTACAGCATCACCAGAGAAACCCGGCACAATAACCATCATTAACTACTGGTAGAAGTAGAATCTTCAATTCATGTCCCATCATAGCAATTCTGTGAAGTTTTTTGGTGTGTCTTTCACGAAAATGCTTTCGTTTTCAGCACGGGAACAACCCAAACCAGGCAACAAGTTATTTGATCTCTGTCACTCGAACCAAGCATGTAAAATGGCGTCTGATATTCGAACTGAGAAACCAACCAATCACAGCAAGCCAAATATCCAAATATGGTTGATTTGATATCCAAATATGGTAAAAACGCAGTACCAGTCCCTCCCTTCCACGAAATTTCCCCTCCCTCCCCTCCCCTATAAACATGTTTGTAACAATAAAAGAGCCAATGAGAAAGGGCGAACCCTAAAAACAACGTTTGCATAAATGTGTCATTTCACTACCAGACTGATTTTCTTTCTTACTCAAATAATATCCTATCATGAGAATAGTAAGACAGTTGGTGTTTATTGATTGAAAAAAGGTGAAAATTAACGTGTGCAAGGGATTCTATCAGGGGTAGGAAACTGAAGACATCGAATCATCAAGGGTGTGCAATAGAACTCTATACCTTGGGTGTAATGTTTTCTCATTTCAGACCACATGTTAAGCAAAGAAATGATACTCTAGAGAATGCGACACGTGGTCTGAAATAGAAAACGTTACGCCCAAGGTAAAGAGGTATATTGCTATAAAGGGTCTCGTACCACCAACTTTATAAATTGATTTCAAACTGGATTCCATGACACTGAGACAGTACTACAGGAGTTGGTATCTCGTTTATTGACATTGCAGTTTTATTACATGGTATTTGGAAGTCTATTAACGGACAGTTTTACACGGAATCCAACCTTAGCTGGAGAAGACTTCTGGTGCTAACCAACTAACTGAATACTTCTTATATACCCATACCCTCCTATGGAACCAGGGAACGCCTTAACCCAACAACATTGGTCTTTGCTGAGTTCAATAAACAAGATGCATTGTGGTCTAGCTTGGGTACAAACAACACCATATTTGGCATGATGACCAAAAGATGTTTATACCAATGCGAGACCACAATGCACCACGTTCGTTATCTAAGATAAGATTGATAGTAGTGTGGAAACCATTTCGCAATTGTTAGAAAATACATTAATAGTTTGCAGTCATTCCCAAGAATGCCAAATGACAAGACATGACGGCCATGTTGGAGGTATAAACAACGGAGGCTAATGAGAAATCTTTTGTTAAATGACCACCAACAGGGCCGCGATGCCTTCACCCTGCTATTTTGCTATTTACATAGGCGTGAAAACCGTTGAAACCCTACTATATCATTTGAGCTATTATTTTGTAATGAAATATGCTTGATTTCTTCATAAGTAAATAAGGAACCTGTGGTAGATTTCGTACAACGGTAATAAAAACATGCACGTGACTGTATCATGACCACAACAGTAGCATGCTGTATCATTATCGAGCTCAATAGGCCTCAAGCATGACGTTTTATAACTACACTTCCAGAATCCCTTTCGGTAGCATTGTTTGCTGTGCTAGTTTTCACTATTGTCTTGATATTATCAAAGGAGTTTTAACATTTGAATATGAAAAGAGATTTTGAAAAGGATTGTGGTAGTTTAGGTATGAAACGTCATGAGGTTAGGGGTCTATTGAGTTTGTTTTCTTTCATTAAAAAAAAACACAAGAATATGATCAAGAAAACCAAACTTAGAATTTGCCTTTCCTGTTCAAAGGGGGAATGGTAACGACCTCTCTCCAAGCTCTCTACAACGGCCACAAAATTTTGTCTCGATGGTGGCCGTTGTGTAGAGGTTCGACTGTACTTACCAGCTGAGTTAATCGCCTTCCCCGAAAGAAATTATGGGTCACTATTTTTGCTTAGCATTTTTCGAGCATTTTCCGAGCATACAATGTAGACTTTTCTTGTTGATTGAAATAAAATTCCGCCATGAGTTCGACTAGCGTTTACGATTAATTTAGAGAAGGAAGAACTCGTATTTCATAAATTCTCTTGGCAGAATAATGGCAAATGCTAATCAAAATACGATGTCGAATCCTCAATTCTGATTGGTTGACCTTGAATTTGTTTTGAAGGTCAACTCAGCTGGTTAATATCAGTGATGCATACTATCCATGAAATGCGACGGTAACAGAACCATTGCCTGCCTTGTAATTACTAAGAGCCTTCCAACTACTATCAAATCTAAACGAACCACCACCCCCAGCAAACCCTTGCTCAGGAATGGCGCTCACTCCTCCCCCTGAATAACCACCTCCACCCCCTGGAGAGGTGTGATTCGCAGCTCCCCCTCCTCCAAACCCGCCGTCACTATCTCCCTTACCACCGAGGAAACCATTTTTGGAAGACCCACCCCCTGCGTCGCACTGCATCGTGATGTTACAAGTGGGACCCTTGAAACATAGTCCATTCGAGGCATACCCTCCCCCTCCCCCTGGAACAGGGTAGCCTGGTTTGGTACATGAAGCACCTCCGAAGCCTTTTCTACCTCCAAATAATCCTCCTATCTCACTCACCAGTCCTCCCTCGCCGTCTTTTTGAGTAAAAAGTCCACCTCCCCCACCCCCACCCCCTGCAACACCTATTAGAGTGTTACTACTGTAGTTAAAGACATAACTAGCTCCCCCTCCTCCTCCCCCACCGGTATTGCTTAACACTCCTTGTTGTCCTACAACAATGATCAAACTGGTTGTTTTTGTTAATGACACAAATCCTGAAACCATGGCGCCCTTGCCTCCATCATGCCAGCCTATCCTTCCTTTCCTTCCATCTCCACCTGACGCGCCTTGGATGTCGAAGTGGTACCGTCCAGTGAAGGGGACACTCCACAGTTGCTTCCCTTGTAAGAGAGTTACTTTTCCTTCCACGGTTGTGGCAGTGTACTCAGACTGAGACGTAGGGCCCGTTCTTCCACTACTTTGCAAGTTAGTGAACTGGTAAACTATTGCTGTGAACATAGATGGATTCAAAATAGATTAAGAGATGAATAATGGGCAGGATTTGTTATTCATGCCCAGAGCATGGCAAAACCTAGTCTACTTTGCAGCCGTTCTTAGTGTCGGTCTCAAAATCCCTCCCCACTAACGGCTGCTTACTGCAGCCAGACATTCTATTCCAACAGCTTAGCCAATCACGGCTCTAGTTCTAAAATCGATAACTGAAGCGCGTCAGATAAAAACAAAAGGAGTTTCATTCATTGTTTTAAATGTTAGAGTAAAGCCGGCGGCTCATTGTTTATTATATTTGGCGAGAAATTAACAGGGCGGCCTGTCACGGGCCTGTCTCCTGATTGGCTTAAATCAAACAATTGGAATGGAATGTCTTGTTGCAGTCAGCAGCCGTTAGGGGGAGGGATTTTGAAACCGACACCAAGAACGGCTTCAAAGGAGACATGGCCAAACCAACCCTTGTAACATTTGCATTTTGGCTTATTGTCATCCCATTTCGAGTATTATTGCTTTGTTGGCCGTAAACTCTCCATAGAATTCATTGATATGAATACAGAAAATATATTGAATACAGAAAGTTATTTTGAAGTGAATTTACACGTGAAATAGTAAAACGTTGCGCGCAAGTAAAAAGCTCATTGACAATGTTTGTTAGAAAGATTCAATACTTATAACTTATTGCGGCTTTTGTAAGGAGAGATTTTTGAATAAGAAAATACGGTAACAGAAAATTAAGGGAAACAGATGTTGTTGTTCGCCGCAGTGCCATAAAGTCTGAAAAGAGACACTGATATTTCAATTCCAAGATAGAGAGCAGAAGAAAACATGACAGGTAAAAAGACTGTTCAGAAACTGCTCATTTTTGCAGAATCGAGATGTCAGTACTAATGAAACTAATTGCGGCAAAGGAATAATTGACAGATCGGCAGATACAAGTCTTAATTAGAAATGTTGCTAAAATAACATTTTTTAGATAATATTATCCTGTAATTGTAAATGACAGTTTAGGGTTTTGCTATCTCGAATTCTGTTGAAATATTCATAGCTGGGCGCTGTCAGCTAAAGCCAGATATCCTAACTTTGGAGCTAGCCAATTTCGTTAAATTTCGTTTAAAGACTAAATTCTAGTTGTTAAGCACCTGTTAGATCGCTTAATGGTCTAGCGACGGTTTAATTTTTTTTTAACCCCAAGTACGATGAATAATAGAATTTTAACATAGTTCAAATTCCTTCTCGAGAATTGGGAACTAGTCGATTATTATTCATCGTTCTTAGCAACCAATCACAACGCTTGTAAATGACGTCAACGTACTGATATTAGGCTTGACGTCATCTTGTCAACCTCGCAACCATTATTTAAGGGATTGCAACACGTAGTTAAGTACAGAGTTACAGAGTTTCACAGAGTTACACACAGAAGAGAAACAGAAGGCAGAAAGAAGCAGAGCAGGAATACAGAGCAATGCAGAAATAAAAGACAATCAAGAATTCCAAAGTATTCTGGTGTGTCGCGGAGGACGAGCTAGTCCCACCAGAAAACCCTTCGTGACACTTTGAGCCGCCAATACGGGTTTATTTTGGCGGCCATTTGCAGTGGGAGAAATTATGTTCTGTAGTTCCGTATTTTCTTTCAACACCGTCAATATCACCCGTATTGGCGACTCAAAATCGCAATATAACTTTAGCGCGATTCTCCTATCGCGCAATAATTCTGAGCCGACAATACGGTCGGGTTTATATTGACGGCTCTCGATCTCCCGATCAAACTTAGAGGAGAATCGCGAAACTCTCTTCGAAGGCTTTATGGTCCTTGACCCGTGTATGTTTCTCCTTTTTTTTCGAGAGTGTGAAACTCAATGAAAATAAAGCCGTACCTTAAAATGCAGAAACCAACCGAGAATCTCGAAATCAAAGCATAGCCAGACTTGGTGGCCACTGACCACAAAGATAGCCGGTTCTAGAGTCGAAGAACGCATCGTTAACTTACGTTTAGAACGTTCACAGTAGTCTCCTTGATAGTCCCCAATACATGCGCATTTCAAGCCTCCATATTCGTTGTCATGGTAACAAGAGCCGCCATTTTGACACTTGATATTATTGCACCCTTCCTTGATGTTCCAAGAAAAAAAAAACGGACAAAAATGATGTCATGATGTAATATTTTATATTATAAATATGATAATGATGATAGTAATGATGATAATGATGATGATAAATAGAACTGCGCTGAGGGAGAGATGTGCGAATGCCACCTCAACCTCTCTCGTATTTTTTCCGCGGCGTTTGTGTTTTGCATTTTTACTCCAATCAAATCAATTGTCACATCTTCTCTTTGATGACAGGCGACATTACATTTGGCATGACAAACCTTTAACCTGCTTAATGACAGAATTTACTTTCAAAATAAAAAAAACCTCCTTAAAATGTTTGGACAAATACTTCCTTATTTCATTTATTACGGAGAACGGAAGTTGTACGAAATCTCTCGATCGAATCCAAAGTTTTTGGTAAAAAAAGACAGCAATATAACGACGTACGTAGACGCGGGGATATTAAATCCCTTTCTTTCTTTACACATCCACCTATTTTTTAAACAAAGCTGATCTTCGATTATGCCACACTATTGACCAAATAGCCTTTCCTTTACAAACACAAAACACCAAATTGTCTCTGGTTCAAGAATAATGAAATATTAGTTTTAGATCAAAAGCTTTGTTGTACGGCTATTAAGTCATGCGTTTGGTCGTTCGATCCTATTTGAACTCATTTGAGAAGATTATTCAGCTTCCAGCTAGTAGTTCCTGGATTCATAATGCTCTTATCGCTTTTAAAATCATCCAGTAACTTTTCGTCGATTCGTCGCGGAATCTAGATTACCAGCTATCGTAACTAAATGAAAACTAAGTAAGGAGTGAATAAGCAAAATTTCCGTCAAATCGCCTACAACTTCCCGGATTGTCAGTCAGTTAACGACGATAAAAATCAAAAAGTGAAGTAATAGAATAGAAGTCAGGAGATGCGGAGTTTTTATGTTTAATTCTTTTTTTTCAAAACCAGTGTGTTTTCCTGTTTGCCCCATGTCAATAATTCTAATGATTATTTATATTGCTTCTAAAGTTTCAATTTACCGGTCGCTTTTGGGTTGGTCTTTTTCTTTAAAACAAGAAAAAAATAAAATAGTTTTTCTTCTGAAGTGAAATAATCTCGTAGCCATTGGTTAAACACACAAAATCCACTTAGAACTACAGCAAAAACCTAAGGAAGTGAGTGTTAGAAGATAACGATATTTGATAATAAAAGAGTACTTACAAAAACGTCCACAAACTGATAGAATGTACATCTATTCTTCTCGATAAGAGATGGAGAGTTCCCCACAGTTTGCTCGGGTCGTATTCCCTTGTTAAACAAGTGACATTGTCCGGTCTTCTTCGATCCGTGCTCGCAGAAGACAATAGAGATACAAAAGGTGTTGGCCAGACATATATGCGTACAGGAAAAAATATTGCTCGTCCGCTTTGAAAGCAGAGGGGTGTCAGTGAAAAAACAACCTTCTCGCATTCTGATAGCACCATTGAATGAACGTTCATTTCCATCGGCAAAAACAAGGTATACGTTTTCTAAATACAGCAGAATAAATCCTACCAAGTTGAGATGCATTTTTGCCATTTTCGTTAAAAACAATTCGTAACCTTCGTGATTGCACTGTATGTGTTCGGCGACCGTATTCCTATTGAATCTGAAGATGTTCTAGTCAATTGAAAGCGTGTTCAATTGATTATTCCTTCGTAAGATGAATCAGAACTGTCCTTCATCAACACATACAGACACTAGAGTTAGGAAGCATTTTCCATTGGAAATGCATGCATTAATATATTTGTCTTCAAAAGTGGTTTGATGTTTCGAGCGTAAACAAAAATGGCATCGCACCTGTCAAATCATTAATCTATCGCCTTGCAAATCTCGTTTAATTGAAGTTCTTTCTAGCCGAGTAAATATATAAAAGTAAACTTAAAGATCAAAAAAGCTCTTGTGCAATCATTCGAGAGGTTTTGACAGCAAATAAGGCTCTGATTCTGTCGAGAACAGTCCTTTTTTAAATGAATCAGAAAATTATTAGAAAGGAAGACCTTATGGGTGGCCAATTTAACTTAGAAATTTTGGGCACGTTCCCATTGTTCTAACTAATACTTGTTTGAAAATACAATAAAAAAACTATTAGGATGTCTGAAATCCTAAATAACGTCATATGAAGACCAAACTATGGAAGTAAATACAATTTTTTTTCTATTTTTTTTCTTTTGACATTTTTGTCTGGAATCAACGTTTATGTAAAGCACCTGGTATTGCATACACCTCTCGCATCTATAGGTCCTCTTTAGGTAAACGTTTAAATTTGAAAGTTTTCATAGTTCCCGATACTCAACGCTGTGTCAATCCATTCACCATTTTCCAAACATCGGTTCACTGGTCACACACAAAGCATTCAAGCGAGGCTGCAAGGTAGTTTCAAAGGATTATTCAAATTTGAACCTTGGAACCTCGACTGAATGCTTTGTGTTTGACCAGTGAACCGATGTATGGTGAATAGTCTTACTTTCACCAGACTTCCCCCAGTTTTATTACCACAGGGAGTTCCATTCCCTTCCGATTCTCGCTGGCAATCGTTTTCCATTCCAGTCGGCAAATAATCAAAGTATTTAGAAAAGTACGGTTGTTTATCGGTTTTCCCTTTAATTTTCACCCCCAACTTAATATCTATAACATACTACAAACTGAGCTAAATTTGACTTGGGGCATTCTTTCAGGCCGCCTTGTTCGAGTAATTTAACAAAATGTTTCTTTGTTGCCTTTTACTAGATCAACCAAAAATGGAAGCCATGTCTCTTTGTGTGTATCATTCTCTTGGATACTCTTAAACCACATAATTTCTTTACTGCTGGTTTGCAATCATTCCTAAGAAAATCACCACAAAGGACAAAGCAGCCATGCATGTTGCTTGGGAAAACAGCCCATGCCATAAAGATAACTAATGAAAAGTATTTGCAAAGTCCAGAAAAATAAATTTTTCGTAAATATTCAAACACCCACAGAAAACCGCATTGTGGCGTAGTGGCCATGCAGCTTCGGTAATTGCTCGAAAATGCCTCGACAGTATAGAAAAAATAGTATCTTGGAGATCATTTTCTTTGTGAAATTCCCTATAGACTCTATAGAAATGTGCGCCTTTCAGGTAAATATTAAGGTGTCTCCAAGGAATTATTTTTGAGTCACGCTTCAATTTTGAGTATTGTTTAAATCATTTTAAACATGTTTCAGCGATTTATTCGAAATAAGACAGATAACTTTTCTTGGAACTTTTCCATTAAGTGTGCATGCTACACTGTGTCAATTATAGTGCAATTATTCGCATTTCGAGAGCAGCCCGATTTCGAAAGATATTTCGAAAGATATTTTTTTGAAAAGTTTGTTTATCGTTGCTATGGAAACGCTGATTAGCAAAACAAAGACCATCGTTCAAAACTTTCATCCAAGTCTAACATCTGGTGTAAGATTCAGATTCATTGAGCTAAAGTATGAGTATGTATAAGCGGATTCAAAAAGGGAAGTGTGACTCAAAAATAACTCCTTGGAGCCACCTTAATTTTAGTGAGAGGCCTAAATTCTAAGCCCTAGCACCTCGTTTGCCTAGGTATTTCACAGAAAAGCGACCTGACTGTCTCAAAACAAAACAGAATCCTTGTTTTCTACTCCAGTGCGATTTTCCATGTGTGGCAACTTTGCAACTAGCTATTGTTAGAACGGTTTTCGTTTGATTCGGAAACGTACGGTACTGATCATGACTTAGCCCCAGTTCAGACGTTCAACTTTTGCTGCGTCGAATTTATAAATTGAAAACACCGAGAGCTACCAAATAAGACATCAGCTCTTTTGCTTAGCGCCAGGAGACGACATGTGTTAAGTTTGGTGTACATACTTCTACTAGTTTAAGGGAAAACAGCGCTTGACCTCAAGGCAATTAGATACGACGCGGCAAAAGTTGGATGTCTGAACTGGACCTTACAGCACATGCATGCACTAACATCGAAATGGCTTCCCATTGTCTTCCAGTAATTCATCCAATCACAACAAGTGGTTACGACAACGTTAAAATATGTTAAAGATATATGTCAGTGCGGCTACGAATTTGCGGCAACGTTTCCCACATACGAAAACCGCTCTACTGGTAACAAAACAATCGTTCCCATACACATCCCATGGGGAGTGGGGAAGGGGGAGTTTGTTTTCCCTTGGAAGCAACGTATTGATGTTAGTAAGTGTATAAAGATATGGTTTTGATGAATCAAGGTGACTTCAAGAGTTTAAAGATAACATAACCGTCACCATCATTGTATCCAGTTGTCCTTTCCCAATCAAGAGGTGCAGTAGAACAACCACCCTCACTTCTAAATGCTATAACAGTAATATTATTGGTATACCAGACACCACCACCAGAATAACCACCCCCACCCCCTGGGGAATCAAAACAGGCTCCCCCTCCCCCAAAACCACCATCACAGTTAGTGTAAAGCGATGTTGATATGCCGCCTTCTCCTCCACTTTTGTAGGATTTTCCACCCTGATCACAGTCTTTGTTTACACAGGGATTGCTTTTATAGCACGTGCCACCACTGCTTCTCCCCCCACCTCCCCCTGATTTAGTTGTACCTTGGCTGGCGCATACCTTCCCGCCATTACCAATACCATGTTTTATTCCCCGTCCAGGACCCCCATCATCATCCTTTCCTCCCCCACCCCCACCCCCTGCTATTGCTAACATTGTGTTTTTGGCCACATTAAAGATAAAAGTCCCCCCACCCCCAGCCCCCACGAATGAAGCACTTTTTGTTTCCCCTCGCTGGCCAACCAGTATTTTTAAGATATTGCCTCGTTCAAGAAAAACTGTCCCGTTCACAAGGGCTCCTGGGCCACCTTTATGGACACCAATACCGTCACCCCCTGCGGCCCCGCAGGAAGTCACGTGATAGTCACCATTTACCGGGACAGTCCATATTTGGGTACCGTTAATGACGTCAGTGTTTTCTAATACTGTGCCTTTGTATCCTTGGTTGTCTGTTGGGCCTTTTCTACCACGATGGCCAAGAGTGGTGAAATTAAAAATTGCGGCCTCTTCTAGAATCAGACACAGATATCAAACAATTGTTGGACGAAAATAGTATGTCTTGTCAGTGGAGGTCAATTCCAAAGGTAGAGGCAAATTACTGATTGCTTGATAGTGAACGTAGTGCATTGTGGTTTAGCTTCGATACAAACATATTTTGTTTATCATGCCTTATATGGTGTTTTTTTGGACCCAAGCTAGACCACAATGCATCTTGTTTATTGAACTCAGAAAAGGACATGTTTTTAAAAATGCGTCTTTGGTTGTGAGTGCGCATGCTCAATGGGTGACAGATTCTATGTTAATGACTATTATCATCAATATACAAGGCCAAATATTAAACTGCAAATGCATTTACCGCCCTGCTTCGATCTGATTGGTTGAGAGAATCTCTTACGACTCGCTGCGCTCGGGCGCAAAATTGATGCTACTCGGGCCACAAATAAACAATATGCCCTCCAAAAGTCATGTTATTGTCCTATTGATGTTCAGAAATTTATACTTGTGGCCTAAACAGGCAACTCTAAACTACTCTCTAGCAAGCGCAGTTTCACTCCATAGCGGGCTTCCTGTGTCAAAGGAACGCGAGGGTACTGGGCACGACAAGGGAGAAAAGGAAAATATCTCCTCTTCTTCTTTCTTTCTTCCCCTCCCCCTTCGATTTTTTCCTCCTTTCCACAGGAAGCCCGAGGACCCCAAAAGAGATGCCTGTGGAGGAGGCTATGGCCTAATATATCAAATTATTGAGAATTCAAGCTAAATTGTTTGTTCATATTCACCTTTTATCAGCTGACAACGATCTCCCTCCCATAATGGTGAACAGCTACAAGTGAATTGTTCTTTGCTGTCCTTGTACACACACGATCCGCCATTACTGCATGGGTTAAAGCGGCAATCATCCTTGGGAAAAGAAAAGAATATTATATTAAGTAATTAAATAGGAAAAGTTAAGGAGGTATTTTACAACATAGACCAAATCGGCTAACGCAGTGTCGAACCGAATAGCAGATATCAGAGTTCCACTCTATTGCCTTCATGGATTAGACCTTTCCCGAATTCGCTTGGATGATCACGAAACAATGGTTCCAAGTCGAGACTGAACTTGATTCTCTTATTTATCAAGGCCAACCTCGACTTGAAACCATTGTTTCGTGATCATCCAAGCGAATTCAGGAAAGGTCTATTGTTTCACGTCGAGGCATTTGGGTCAACAATACAGTAAATGTATAGAAACTGACCCAAATGCCTCGACTTAAAATAATTGTTTGAAGGCAATGGAGTGTAACTCTGATATCTGCTACTCAAATCCACTGGGAATAAGATTTTAAAAAAATTGTATTTCCATGTCAATGAAGCATTGATATGAATATGGTATGTTAAGATAATATATATAGACAAAGAAAAGTATTCCCAAAAGATTTGAATTGGGTACCACATTGCGTTACCCGATTGGGTCTTTTAATTGCCCTATTTCACTATGACGTCACATCACAATAATGTTAAGGATCATGGTCGCCAGAGGGGGCAAAGTAGCAGCAAAATAAATGAAATCAGAATAAAATTCGGTTATGAGATGGTGAAAAGTGAAAACAGCTGATACAAGCATGAAGATTCCGCGCTACTGTTCTAAGCGCATACTCAGGGGATTAAAAAATCGGATAATATTTTGTAAAATATGCAATTTTTCGGTAAATTTGATTCAGTATTCGCTTAACGGTACGTGATCTTGAATATTTAATGAAAATTGTGTTTGACAAGAAAAATACAATTAAAATATAACATGTTTTACAAAATATTATCCCACTTTTTAATCCCCTGAGCATGCGCTTAGAGCAGTTGCGTGTATTTTATCATGAATTTCTATTATTCTTGCCAGTGTACACAAGCCGTCACGTCATCGTAATATAAGGCAATTTAAAGCGTCCTTCCTTTGGAAAAAATCCAGTTTCTTTGCGGTCAAAGTTTAAGTACATCTATTGATATATATATTTTCAAACATTTGGTGGTAAACACAGAAATAGTACCCAAGGGAATGACACGTGGATATCATGAATGGCAAATGTTATTCCCGACGCATTTAGAACCTCTTTACCTTGGGGGTAATGTTTGAGTTCCCAATTTAGACGACCATTCCCTTGAGAATAAGATTCTTTGTTTGAGTTGTATCCATATTCATGTATCTTCTCATGTGCAACCGTCAAACAAAGAAATGATACTCTAGGGAATGACATGTGGTCTTGAGAATAAGATTCTTTGTTTGAATTGTATCTATATTCATGTGTCTTTTCATGCGCAACCGTTAAGCAAAAAAATAATACTCTAGGGAATGACACGTGGTGTTAAATGGGAAAACATTACGCCCAAGGTAAAGAAGTATATTATTAGAATACTTTAACTGCTCACGATGGCTAAGGTCGCTATTCCTCTAGCACTATCTTCATAGCCAATACGATTCCCTATGCAACAGTCTTCTGCTAATTTCATAAGCCGACGCCAAAAAGGAGTTTATCACAGTCACTTAAGCAATGAATCGACCTTATAATAGACTTCAAAACCGATAAATCCTTAATAAGTGCTTATTTAAGTTACGTGATCTGAAATATTCATTACTAGAAGTCTAGAATGGGAAATATTTCAAAATGCATCTATCGTAATATTTTTACCTTCAAACTTTGAGTAAAAATCCAATCTTCTACATATTCTAGACCAGAAGATACCTCAGAAGGATCGAAATCTAAAAGCTCACAGTCGTGGTTGTTTTTTCGAAAATTTGTAGCGACACAACGAGGGTTTTGAAGGCAAGCAAGACCACACCAAACCAGACTTGTGGCTCCCATAGACTTGGAAAATACACCACTTTGTCTTCTATGGTTTTCATTGACAGTAAAGAAAGCTTCATTTGCAGTCACTATCAGGCAGACTAAACTCGTGATTACGACAAAAAACGCCTTGGCTTGCACTCTCATTGCCATTTCGAGTAAATAAAGTATGATTTTCTGAAACGTCAGGATCCCAACAGCTGTGAAAACTCTGAGTTCCAAAGTCAAATAATAAAGAAAACAAAAAAACGATCCTAAAAATCACGAAATTATAACCCTATTTTGAAATATAAGAAGTATAATGGCGAGAGCAATTAGAGGCTTTATTAAAACCGAGAGATTTCCATCGATAAATCTGCTTTTATTTCCTTTATCATGTCCGCAGCATTTAGTCTTTGCTGATAATTTCCCGCGCTTTTAAGTTGTCATCGAACAAAGCTGTCAGACAACTAAGCTGGGGATTAGAGATGGTTTTATTAGATTGAAGAAATAAAGCACGGACGGATGGATGGATGGATGGATGGATGGATGGATGGATGGATGGATGGATGGATGGATGGATGGATGGATGGATGGATGGATGGATGGATGGATGGATGGATGGATGGATGGATGGATGGATGGATGGATGGATGGATGGATGGATGGATGGATGGATGGATGGATGGATGGATGGATGGATGGATGGATGGATGGATGGATGGATGGATGGATGGATGGATGGATGGATGGATGGATGGATGGATGGATGGATGGATGGATGGATGGATGGATGGATGGATGGATGGATGGATGGATGGATGGATGGATGGATGGATGGATGGATGGATGGATGGATGGATGGATGGATGGATGGATGGATGGATGGATGGATGGATGGATGGATGGATGGATGGATGGATGGATGGATGGATGGATGGATGGATGGATGGATGGATGGATGGATGGATGGATGGATGGATGGATGGATGGATGGATGGATGGATGGATGGATGGATGGATGGATGGATGGATGGATGGATGGATGGATGGATGGATGGATGGATGGATGGATGGATGGATGGATGGATGGATGGATGGATGGATGGATGGATGGATGGATGGATGGATGGATGGATGGATGGATGGATGGATGGATGGATGGATGGATGGATGGATGGATGGATGGATGGATGGATGGATGGATGGATGGATGGATGGATGGATGGATGGATGGATGGATGGATGGATGGATGGATGGATGGATGGATGGATGGATGGATGGATGGATGGATGGATGGATGGATGGATGGATGGATGGATGGATGGATGGATGGATGGATGGGTGAGTGGGTGAGTGGGCGAATGGATGCGGAATGAATGGAATAGAATGGAAGAACGAAAAAAAAAGAGTTGACGTTGTTCAGAGTGCATTAATAAGTAAAAAAAAGCTACAATCGAAAAATAAACTTCCTCGGCAAGTTCAATTTTCCCTTAGAAATTTGTAATAATCCTAAATACTCCGGATAGTGACTATCTGCTCTCATCTGATATTCTATATGATTACCAGAGCAATTTCCTCTCTAAGGAGATAAAGTGGTTGTGACAACAGAACAGCTTGTCGAGATACGAGGTTACAAAATGTTTTTGGGCCAGATAAGGTGCCACAGTATCGGTAAGGATGAATGGTGAAGGTGATGATGGATCAAGATGCATGTACTATTGGTTTCTTTACGTCACCAAGCTGAGAGAATTGTTAGCAGACCCCGAAAAAAATGATTTAAAAATTACGAATGAAGTTTAATAAAACACACTGAGCAGGGAAATATTGTATTTTCCTGATGTGTAGATGGTCAAGTTCTAAAATCTTAAGCTTATTCCTTTAAAATCTTTTTATTTCTGAGGACGACAGAAACACTAACTATGTATGCTAAAGAATCAGTCGCCTCGGATTAGGATGTGGGTTTTTGGTATTTATTATATACATACCGAGATTTACTCAGTAAAACCCTGTGTAATAAATGTTCGTTGATTCACTTTTCCCAACCAATATCAATGCGCGTATCGCTTTTTCACGCACATCTGAGAAAAACGATACGTCCAATCAGAAGCCGACAGCAACTGGCTGTTGTTTCGTGTGAGACTTTCGACTATAAACTAGAAAGTTTGACCTCAAAACATGAATGAAATAAATGTTTTAGATGTAAAAAACCAAAGAGAAAATCGATGAAATACCAATAGTAGAGCAGAGACTGAGATGTAAATCTCGTGGAAAAGTTTAAAGTACTGAAATGCAAAAATAAAGATGAGGAAAGCATCTTTATTCTTGTAAGAAGGCAACTAACAAACAAACTTTAGTAAACTGAAAGTCTAGAAGGTGAAAAGATGAAAATTAGATGCCAAATTCGAATATCTGAAAAGTTATTCCGCAGAATATGTTTTTATTATGCTTGTAAAACAGCGTTCTAAAATAAAGAATTAAAACAGCTTTGTTTACAAACATTGTGAACTGAAATAGTGTATAATTCAAACCTAATTGAAAATCTTGGTATGAATATAATAAACAAAAAACACCATGGAAAGTGCTTTGTACAGTTTTTATTCACTCGATGTTTCGTATCATAAAACTCACGCAATCGTAGACTCGCTTGTTCGTTTTATGATGCTGCGCAACTCGTGAATAAAAATACATGTCTTATATGTTCTGATTGAAGCTGATGGTGTCAGCGGGGTTGTAGTCACTTGGTGTCAGCGGTGGTTAGGAATAACATGCTGTCAGCGGTAATGACGTCAAGGTGTCAGCGGTGGTTGGTAGTCACTTGGTGTCAGCGGTGGTTGATGGTTATGGTTTCAGCGGTGATTGACGTCATAGTGTCAGTGGTGATTGACGTCATGTTTTTAGCGGTGAGTGGTAGTAATGGTGTCTGCGGTTTTGGACGTCATGTTGTCAGCGGTAATTGATAGTGATGGTTTTCAGCGGTGATTGACGTCATGATGTCAGCGGTGGTTATGGTAATGGTGTCAGCGGTGATTGACGTCATGATGTCAGCAGTGGTTATGGTAATGGTGTCAGCGGTGATTGACGTCATGATGTCCGCGGTGGTTGATGTCATGATGTCAGCGGTGGTTGATAGTAATGGTGTAAGCGGTGATTGACGTCATGATGTCAGCGGTGGTTGATAGAAATGGTGTCTGCGGTGGTTTGTACTCATGGTGTCAGCGGTATTTTGTAGTCATAGTGTCAGCGGTATTTTGTAGTCATTCATGGTGTCAGCGGTATTTTGTAGTCATGGTGTCAGCGGTGGTAGCAAGAAAACCATGTGGTTTGTCTCGTCTCAATTAAATATCAAAGAATATCGTGATATTGTTTTCGAAAACCGCAACTACAAATTTTCCAAATTTTCACTTTTCACTTATTTTCCAACTCCCGTAAAGTGACTCTAGCCGTATATTATCGTAAAATCTTGACTGAAAGAAAGCAGTTAATTTACTCAGAATCGTTATCAGAAAGTGTTTATGTAGTGTAGGTGTTTGACTGTGATGTGTTAGTGGCACAGAAGATCTTCAAGAGCCAAAGTTCATGAATTGATAAAAATATCAAAACAAAAACCGAAAGTATCAGAAATAATTACCATCAAAACAGGAATATTCTGGAGAATTTGAATATATTTGTGCGAAAATTTATTTTTAGATCTATTTTCAAAACAACAGCTTCTTTGATATTTGCCTACAGAGAACTGACGTAATTGATATTGAGTATCACATCTAAGAATATTGAAGTCTAAGACGAATATAATTTTGAGGCAATTTTCTTAGCTGCCATGGTTGAAGCTAGGAAAACTGAATGAAAGATTCGTAATATTATTAAGTCTCTTTATCGACTAACTTGCCGACCATGATTTCAAACCACCTATGGTTGTTCTACTGATAAAGGCAATTATTGATAACTAGCGAAAAAACAACGTTTAGTTTGAGACGCTACATGAGGCCGTACTAAAAATTCAAAAACATACACAAACAATATGTGAGAAATTTATGTGAGAGATTTCGCTTTTGTAAATGGAAGTTGGCGTTGATGAAGACACTATACAGCCTTTGGCTTCAGCTGTTTCCCTTCCTTTTTGCCTTCTTTTTTTCTCGTGGTTTTTATGCTTTTTTTTCCTTTTTTTCTTAGTCTTCTTCCTTTTTTTAATCCTTCTTTCCGTTTCTGTTTCTCTTTTTTGCCATTAAACAATGGTTACAGCTGTTTTTCCTTATTTTTTCTCATCTTCTCTCGGTTTTTCTTTCTTTTTTAATTTCTCTTTCTTTCTTTCCTTTCTTTCCTTTTCTTTACATCTTTTTTATTTCTCACATTAAAATTTATTGGAAACAACAACAGTTCTATTTTCATTTCCATCGTATAATCAATCAATTAAAAATAAATTTCATTAAAGAGAAATCTTTGAAGGACTTAAAAAAAAAACAAAGAATTTCTCAAACTTCCCTTTAATATTTACTAACGAAAGATACTTAAAACATTATCGGTTACAAGTTAATAATATCAGTCAATTAACTAGACAACACACCAATCCCAGCTTGGCTTGAGTGACAACCAAACAATGGGTCGTTCTCCCACCTCCCTGGTTCTCCCAATGGAATAAAATAAAATGTCCGACAAACAAACCAGACTTCAGAAGGTTTTTTAGTAGATATCGATTTTTTTCTTAATGTAACTTTAGAATGCATTTATTCCAAGACAGACAATTGTAATTTTCAGCAATCGGTGTGTCCCATGCTGTATATTAAGATATACTATAGGTATATGAGGTATATTGTAGCTTGTTCGACATAGCAACAGTAACTAGGGAGATAGAACAATGAACTCGGGATAATAATAATAATAATAATAATAATAATAATAATAATAATAATAATAATAATAATAATAATATTTTAATGAAACATTTTGCAGCAGAGCTGAATTACAAGGACGTCAGCACATACATTAATTATAGAAACTAGGTCTATAAATGAAGTCACTAAAACGTTTGGTATTGGCAACTAACTTGAATGCTTTACTATTCCAGGATCTAAGATCATAGGCATGATTATGAATGATAATAGGTATGAGACAATTTAAAGGGAGGGAGAGGTGTATTGGTAATTATGATGTTAACATCGCAACTTAATGAAGAAGAGATTAAAATAATAAACCTCTTTACCTTGGGCGTAATGTTTTCCCGTTTCAGACCACGTGTCATTCCCTAGAGTATTATTTCTTTGTTTAACGGTTGCGCATGAGAAGATGACATGAATATGGATACAACTCAAACAAAGAATCTTATTCTCAAGAGAATTATAAGTGGTCTGAAATGGGAATACAGCTTTTCCTTAATTGTCAAGTTATTGACAAACTAAAAGATTCACTGATAAATACTGTTCTTAAGGCTTCAAACGTAATCAAAAGAATGCTAAGTTAACTACATGGATGAGGAAAATGAATGCCTTCGACTTGAAAGGGTGTTGAAAGTCAGAAAAAAGGTTGTAAAATCCTAAAAATGGTTTGGTAATATAATGTCAGTTGATAATCAATCGTGTGGCTTACTTCTAAAGATATGGGGAGATCAGCAACACTGTACGTAATCTAAGCCAAATTAAACAATGACATTGCTACTAATTGGTTCTTCGATACTAAGTGGAGTTCAGTGTAATATTAAGATGTTGCTTTTCGTAGAATGGCGGGGGAAAACTGGAGAAACAAGAGAAAAACCCTCAAAGCACAGGAGAGAACCAACAAACAACTCTACTCAAATATGACACCAAGTTTGGGAATCCTAGGATACGATGGTGAGAGGCGAGTCGCTCTCATTACTATATTTACTAAGAAGAATATAGAAATGATGTCTTAAGAACAGACAACCCGGCATTATTCTAATCAATATGGCTTTGAAATCATAACTTTATTCATAATCAAAGGACTAATTTAGCCATCTTTTATCTTTCCCACTTTTTTGAGTATGTCCTGTTCTAAGTTACAAGTCGTTAATGGTCAAATAAAAGAGATAACTTCAGAGAAACAAAATATACTAGCTAACACTCTTCTAAAACAAAGGCTATTCAAAAAGATGTGAGTGATTCCTGAAGTGTTTTTGCTGTGTACTTAAAATATTTTTGGTGATATGAATAGGGAAATATATCTTGATTTTATTAAGACCGAAGTCGTTATAAATAAATGATGGAAGTGTTAATGTAGGGGTTTCATAAGACAAAGCACAAATATAATTTTCAAAAACATATTTTTTTGTCCAAAGTAGTTCAGTAATTCATCTCATTGGATAAAAAAAAATCAGCTGTTAGCTCGATCTTTTTTAAAAAAAAACTGTTTTCGTTTTCTTTAGTTATTGTCGCACTTTGCATAATTTCATTTTTTTTAATTTGTCCAAAATAGTTAAGATAGTTAATTTATCTTATTGAGCAAAAAAAAATATATATCTCTTTCTCTCTCTCTCTCTCTCTCACTCAATTTTTAACTTCTTGCTGTTCAGTTTACTGTTAAAAATCTTTTTCATCATTCGTCCCTCCTACGCTTTAAAACTCGTACAATCTTCTACTCTTCTTACAAATATTTCATAAATCTAAACCTTACTACAACGTCGAACTAAGTCTAAAATGAATTGATACTCTGGTGAATAGCTGAATCATTGAATATGCCCTAACGGTTGCAAGATGAAACAAAAGGTGTTTTAGTTGACAAGAATATGAACTCCGTGTTTACGAACACACATCCAATAAGGAATTGATCCAAATGTCATCCCCCAAATAGCTGGCTGGAATACTAGAAACGATTTATTTTCGTCCAATTGACAAAAAAGAGGGCTTGCATTTAATTCCCTTGAAGCTGATTGGCTATTCATCATCCATAACTGCGCTATGCCTGCTGGGGAACACTGATTAGGTAATTAAGAAATATTGGACAACGGAACAGACTGACAGATTGCCCAATCAGATGATCACTACATCTTGCCTATAAGCGAAAGACACTGAGAAGAAATCCTCAAACAACTCTTGAATATCTGATAAGAACGTTAACACTATCTGTCGTCGATCGAAAGCTCAGAAAAAGAACTCACCAACGTACTGACAGAAAACTGAAAATAACTCGAATGACAATGCGTCACAGAGGAATTATACTCAAGATTCATGAATGGATATTCATTCTCTACTCGATAAATGTCATATTTTCAACAGCAGGTAAGCAGAGACCGGCCTTGTCCGCTCACTTTATATTAAACTCAGTTTTTAGCACACTCCCTCGTAGCTTTTCTTTGGTAGAAGTGAAATAAAAATTGAAGAAATAAATGCTAGATTGACTGACAAGTTCTGTTTGAACTAAATGTCATTACCGTCAGCCTCTCGAGCGATAAGATATTTCAAGTGAAGTAGTTTAAATTTTTAAAACGAACTTTAAAAAATTTACCGGTTTGGTTTAGTTGCTGATATCGATTCATATCAACTGTGGTAGCCGTTGAACTCACTAGAAATTTGTTTATCTACATTTTTTAGTAAAAAATATGAATTTTAAAAACATAGAAGTATCGTGAAAACCTAAGTTTAATACTCTTAATCGATGATTCAAGAACTGTCTTTAACTCTTAAGAGGTGATAGACGTATTAAACGTTTGAAAAAAGGCTAAAACCGATAAATCTCCATGGCAATGGGGGGGAAAACAAGGTAAGTTGCCATGTTAACAGGAGGAATGACGTAGAATTGGGGGTAATTATTAAGAATGAATGTTCTGTGGTTATAAAGAAAATATATAATTCTTCTCTACTTCTTTTTCATTGGGAAATAAATCCTTCGAGCTTCAGCTACTGTTTGTGAGGAATTTTTTGGTACTTACGCGAAGATTTGATAGGCTTTGATTAGGCTAATGTTCAACTAAAAAAGGTAGCATAGATGCTAGAAAACACATTTGGAATACACATTGATGCCTGGTGAGCTTAGGCCAGAATGATCTAGATCACGTTGTCTAGATACAGAACACAACAAACAATGTTAACAATAGTTTTTGATTCTTTGTTTTTGTTTCGATTGGGGTCCAGCCAGCTAAACGAACTGAAGCACGAATCGTGAGAGAGAGAAAAATAAAATAAAATAGTCTTCAAATCATTTCTTTTTCAATTTCATTTTCGTTTTCATTTTCAAAAGAAAAAATTGGCTCGCTTTTCTTGTCTCGTATTGTCTTTTCTGTCCGTTTCTTTTCTTCTTTCGAATTCGAATTCTCTGTCATTAGCTAGGAAAATCTCAACAACAAAAAAACAGATACCAAATTTTCTTGGAAAATTCTGAAACGTCTGGGGAGCGCTAACTCATAGATCGATTTGTAAATTAGCATGTTCTTATCATCCGAAAACCTTCAACATTTGTCAAATTACTTCCTCAGTTTCCCACAAAAATAAGCTCTAGTTTATTAAACCTGTATGCTGGGAAAGTTTCCGTTAAAGCTCAGAAACATAGCAGGTTTTATTTTATAGGATAGCGGAATTACGTGTGGAATACAAGCTTGTTTCATGTTGAAATATCTTTAAATTCTGGTTGAACATTTCACTTAGCATTTCTAGGAAATCGTTAATAATATTAGAGAGTTTAAGAATCTCGTTTACGGCAAACGTGAAACGTCAGTTGACCAGTGAAAAGTTCTTTAAAATTAGTAAAAAGGAATCGCAAAAATCTCCAAGTCGTAGATAAACAAAATAATATTTCTTTTTGTTAAGAAAGTTTGCAAACGAAGGTAAAGTGAAATACAGGAAAACGAAGAAAACTTGGTCACGTTTGCCGTTTGCGGGAGAAAAAAACGGGAATCTTAAACTCTCTATTGAATGGTTGTTTACGGGAACTTGTTCCAAATTTACTAAAAAAAGGAAAAACAGCTATTCGCCGTTTAATCCAGAAACACATGAAGCTCTGTTAGGATCTCTCTGTAAAATGATGAGGTTATTATCGTGCTTGCTTAAATTTAGAGGTAAACTTTAATGGCATTGTAGCGAAGCAATGTCTGGACCACACTGAGTTATATGAAGATTTTTATCTTAGTTTAGTATGTTCTACGCTATTTCAGTTGCTTTTACGGTTTTTCCTTTTCTATCATTTATGTTGATTTTCATTTTGTTATTATTTCTATTTTCTAATTTTTTCTCCTTTCAAAGGAATATTAATTAACCACTTTTTCTCAATTATTTTCCTTTCCTATAGTACTTCCTTTCTTTGTTAAGTTATTCTTTCATTATCTTGTAAATTCTGTTTTAAAATCGTTTTCTTAATTTGCCTATCTAACTCCTTCTTTCGTTTTTCCTTCTACATTTTTCTTCCTGCGTTCATTCTTTTCCATTTTTTCCTCCAGATTCAATCTCTTTTTCTTTTTCTTTATTCATTTTGAAAACTCATCCACAAAAATAAAAATAAAAAACACATGAAAATAAAAGCAAACAAGCCCAAAAAAATGTTTCTTTTATTAAAAAATGAATTCAAAAGTATTTTTCGATTTTCAAAATGTCTAATTAATGTTTAGTCTGATGTGATTTGAACAAGGCCGCTAATTGACCTGCTTTTTACCAAAGGATGAATTCAACCATCCATTTCACAAAAAGTCGGTGACAGAAATTCATTGCTTTGAGGCTAGTATTGCCAGAGGAACATATGGTTCAAATGTATTTATAGACTGGCAACATATTGCCTGTCTGATGCAGCAAGTCACAGACGTGATCAATTGAGGTAACGAATTGGCTATTAAGAGTCATTGTAGGGCTCATCTACCTGAGGTGAATCGAGAAGATACCCACAATTTCCTTGTCAGAAGAGACACCAAAAACCTAGACGTATAAAGTTATTGCTTTTACGAAAATGTATTTGTCCATTCGTTTTTTTTCTTTCGTTCGTTCGTTCGTTTTTCTCCTAGCAACACTAACGTGTCTACCAGCACAGATAATAGTCTTACTTGTTTTTAGACGTGCGTCAGACTAAAAAGACAGAGCTGAAAGCACGTCAATACGCACGTTCCTTGGATTCAGTACGTTCGCTGGTCGGGTTCCATTTATGCATCTTAACATGTGCTGATCGTTAGCCTGTAACCTCCACTAAACCTGCTATCTTGTACGTTATTTCATAGAAATGCCTTGTGCTTTGAATTCAGATTGTGAGAAGTAGCAGGATGTTTTGAGATGTAATGTTGGTAAAGCTAGTATACATATCAGTTGCAATACTGCAATATCTTTCCATGACTCCAAATCATGATCAGTACTTGAAGAATTTTAATTATCAAAAATATTTCTAGCTCACTGAGTTTCTGATGGTGGTGGTGATGATAATGATTGATGGTGGTGATATGTGGTGATAAAGATGTTGATGATGCTGATGATGCATTGATGATGATGACGTTGCGAAAAAGGAAGAAGTTAAGATGACAAGATAACACTTTAGATAACACCAAAATAAAATATTTTCTTAAGATAATGTCACTGTTGGCATTCTAGCTAGCCAACCTTTTCGAGTCTTTATCATCACAATTTCTTCTGGTGGAAAAAATGGCCTTATTAATTATTGATACATTCATCGGTTCCAGTGTCATCCTTGAATCCACACTATTTTTCTTACGGTTTTTCTAGAGCAACTCTCCAACAGCGAAAATAGTTCACTATTCTGAACACCATCATTGGTTATCATCACACACATTAAACACTGAATAAACCTCAAGATAAGATTTCAATCTACTACCATTTAGAAAACCTCACTTGAAAAAAGACAAACTTATTAATAAAGAATATGGCAAAACAACTAATACAAGATGCGAAAATTTGGAAAAAAAGACAAGAATTTTTTGTTTGTTTTTCACCCCTAGCAACTTTAGTGCAAAGTTCGTCAAAAAGATTTCAATTTGCATCTTAGTTGGTTGACGATAATAAAGTTTTCTATCGCCCGCTGTTTTAGTTCCTATCTGATATTAAAATACAGTTGTTGACGAAATTGGGGAAGACTGAATAAAATAATAATTTTTCCAGCTGTCGGTAATTCTCGAACACACGAGCGAATTGAGCATTGTTGTTTGGTCACTATTTTGTTATCAAAAGTTGCCAAAGTTTCTTGTTTTACTATTCTGAAGACTAATAACTGAAGCCGACTGAAACATTTTTCAATTCAATTCAAGATATTTACGATTGATTGCTAACTATGAACTTCAGATGTGGAAAACTGCTAACATTATTAACGTTAATGATAGCTGCTAACGGTAAGACTAATTCCTATTTTGTAGCTTTAAGACATTAACTACGACACTTTACTAAGACAACCTCCTTGAAAAAATGATGAAGAATATTTGAAGTCTCATTTTTTTCACAGTCTCAACGAACTGGTATTTCCATATCAATATAGAATTACGAACTTTAATAGTATTAATACTAGCCTCTAGCTGTTAAAATTCATATGCTGATAGAACTTTTATAAAATGAAGAATTTTTACTAAAAATGTGACATTTTCAATTTTTCAACAACTCTTACTTGCAACGTAAATAATGATATTTTTATATAAATATAGAATTTCACATTTTAAAAGTATTACTAGGCCTCTAGCTGATTTTTCAGCCTAAATCAACTTATATGCTAAAAGAAGCAAAAATTTATATAATGTAATATAATATATAATATATTTGTAGATAGAATTAACTTATGTGAAGCCATAAATATAATACTCAGGTTCTCATAGTGTTTGGGTCTGATTTTGGTTCAATTTACAGAAATGTTTAGACCATTATTTCGTAAAGTGGCCGAAAATCCGAGTAAAATAGAGCACGGTTCGACCACCATAAAAGTTGCTCAGGGAACTCATTTCTAAATATAATTACATAAAGGAAGTGCCTAAGAATTCACGGAATTTTCGAACTAAGTTTATTAAAGAACGAAGTCTTGAATCCTGACCGAAGACAAACATTTCGTTGCTCCGAGAAACAAGTTTTCTTGTTTAATTTTTTTCGACAATGAAAATTTTCCAGAATATTCCTTTTTAGCGCCGAAGAACGTCAGAGTAAGCAGCCTATTCTAACGATAATGAATAATCAACTCCTTCTAGACTGTTCTTTATGATTTCACAAAGTCTTCCAGTAGGTTTGAAAACTTCATTCCAAGTGTTTGTCTCAAACAATTTACTCAATGATAGCCAAACCTATGCTGTGATCGCAAGCATGGAGCATTTCTTAAAATTTCTTGGAAACTTATATTAACTTTCTAGAAGTTCTGCAAATTGAAAAATATTGACAAATCAATAATTAAGCGCCCTAGTGTTCAAGTGTTAAGAAAGTCAGTCGAGATATACTTGAATAGGCTTACTAGATCGTTTCTGAATTCATGTTGTTGTCTTAAATTTATGGTAACATTCTAGTCCCAGTGATGGAGTTTGTTTTTTATTATTATTTTTTCCTTCCTAATTCTACTTTACTTTGAACTTACCTCACGAAACATGCCCTGTCTTTTTTACCATCATGCTGTCAGCAATCTTGAAACTTTCATTCTCCGTAGTTTTCAATTTCTTTTCTTTCTCTTTTCCTTTCATAAGTGGAGACACAGAACACAACAACATCTCCCTCTATAACAGGTAAATCAGAAATAATTTTTCATTCAGAATTCTAATTCTAGTTTTACTTATGCTGATGGGATTCCTGTGGTTTTGGCGGGAATTTCCGCGCCAATACGCGCGTGCTCCCAGGCTCCCCCCTTAACATCTGTTATTTTCCCTACGCTACTGAATCACAGAAAAAGCATCGCGCGCTTGTCAAAAGAATAACGTCAATTTTAAAGTCTACGACT
Source organism: Anthopleura xanthogrammica (assembly GCA_964019055.1). Taxonomy (NCBI): domain Eukaryota; kingdom Metazoa; phylum Cnidaria; class Anthozoa; order Actiniaria; family Actiniidae; genus Anthopleura; species Anthopleura xanthogrammica. The sequence continues at coordinate 12,658,572 of OZ025207.1, read as the reverse complement.
TCGTAATCATAGTATTTAGGGATTGATAGGGGATGAGTGAGGCAAAACTTAAACCCTCAGTAACAGCAAACACCACCCCCTTCCTAATTTTTTCTAATCTAAATGGCAAGCAGAAAAGCTATGTAGAAAAGAAAGCAGCAAAGTTTGAACACACAATAGGATCACACGAGCAACTCTTATTTACTGCAGACAGACAACCAGCCAAATAAAAACAAAAAACTCGATCCCTACTCGTGGCTGAACTTTATGTATTAATGTTTAAGTCTTTTAGAGTTTCAACAATTTCACATTTTTAACAATTTTTCAGCCAACCATTCGAGTGTGAATGCAAGCAACAGTTCTCTTTCTATGGTATCACCAACCACTACAGTGATTCAGAACTCAACAAGTCTCAACAGTTCCTCAGCAAAAATGACCACTCCGGTTATAACCCCGACTGCAGCCACAACCTCTGCTGACGTCACCCCAACTACAACTTCAGCTACAACCTCGACAAATGCTTCAGTCTTCAAATCTAATACCTCAACTGCTACAACTGCAGCCCAAAATACAACTACCTCTGCAACCATCCAATCTACTGCCTCAACTTCTGCATCCCAAACCACAACTGCTGCGTCCACCCAAACAACAACCTCTATTTCTGCAACCACCCGATCTCCTGCCTCAACTTCTGCATCCCAAACCACAACCGCTGGGTCCACCCAAACAACAACCTCTATTTCTGCAACCACCCAATCTCCTGCATTAACTTCTGCATCCCAAACCACAGCTGCTGGGTCCACCCAAACAACAACCTCTTCTTCTGCAACCACCCGATCTCCTGCCTTAACTTCTGCATCCCAAACCACAACCGCTGGGTCCACCCAAACAACAACCTCTATTTCTGCAACCACCCAATCTCCTGCATTAACTTCTGCATCCCAAACCACAGCTGCTGGGTCCACCCAAACAACAACCTCTTCTTCTGCAACCACCCAATCTCCTGCCTCAACTTCTGCAGCCCAAACCACAACTGCTGGGTCCACCCAAACAACAACCTCTACTTCTGCAACCACCCAATCTCCTGCCTCAACTTCTGCAGCCCAAACCACAACTGCTGGGTCCACCCAAACAACAACCTCTACTTCTGCAACCACCCAATCTCCTGCCTCAACTTCTGCAGCCCAAACCACAACTGCTGGGTCCACCCAAACAACAACCTCTACTTCTGCAACCACCCAATCTCCTGCCTCAATTTCTACATCCCAAACCACAACTGCTGGGTCCACCCAAACAACAACCTCTACTTCTGCAACCACCCAATCTACTGCCTCAACCACTGCTGCAACCCAAACAACAACAACTACCGGGGTCACCCAGCCCACAACGACTGGTACCAGTCAGACATCAACTTCAGTTTCGACAACTCCAAGTACTCCTACAACACCGACATCTTCAGTAACGCCAACTTCTAAGCCACCAAGTAAGTCTCTGGAAATTAAGTTTATTTGATGAACAATGCATATTTCGTAACATTGTTCGGAATCTGTCAGATTTGGTGACAACTTACTTCAATACATTGTGAAATAGATACAGGGACTACTCGATAATAGTTCTTACAATATGAACTGTATTTTCTTGTATTTAGTTCTCACGACACGAATCGAAGGCAGTGTCAAATTAATGATCCCATGGGATAAAGAATTAAAGGAAAAAACTAGTTCTTTATACAAAGAGATCGAAAAGAATTTCACAGAAGCTGTAAGTATGCAATTTATTATATTATTATCATTGAAATACCTTTTATAAAATAATTTCTCTATTTCAAAAATTTGATATTTTCACATGTAAGATAACATGTTATTTTCACATGTGAAGATATCATCACTATAGTAACATACTTCTTATAGCAGAAAAAAAGCTCAAAAAAGCTTTCTTTTCTTTTTCATTGATAATTATATAATAAACAGAATATTACATGGGCGCTTGGAAATACGAATTTTATCTTCTCGTGTTGAAAATCTCTAACTCGTTCGCTGCGCTCACTCGTGAGAGATCTTTTCAACACTCGAAGATAAAATTCGTATCTCCGCGCGCCCATGTAATATCCTCTATATATTTTACGTCGAAATTCCGAGTCACTAGCTCATAACTAAAGCACTCGACACCTAACCGAATAGGAATTTAGAAGTTGGTTTTTGCTGAGGGAGCAAACTGGAGAACTCGAAGAAAAACCCTCGAAGCACAGGAGAGAACCAACAAGCAACTCTACTCATAAGACAAAAAGTCCGGAAATCGAACCGGGTCGCATTGGTGAGAGTGAATGCTGGAAATGGCGATATAACCAGCTACAACGTAAGAGAAACTTAAAACGTAAAACAAAAGAAGCCCGGTGCATGTAGTGGTTATGATAGGATTTATGAACAAAGAGCTGGCATGCACGAGAATCGGATTGAAAACACTTGCAATCTTTTTCACATTATTCTCTCGCTTTTCCTTTCCAGATTATAATACTATACGAAGCCCAAAATGTTAGTGTTGAAGTCACCGTAACTGACATTAAGGAGGGAAGCACAATCATCGTCTATGTTCTAATCATTAAAGGAGTCACAAAAGAGTCGGATCCTCAGTCGCTTTTGACCCTTGCCATAAAACGAGGAACAATAGGGAATTTGAAAGTTGACTCTAGTTACGTTGAAATCAAAACAGTTTATCCAGGTAAGCAAATTTACATTTGATATAAAGAAGGGACACACGGAAATTTAAAATTTGACATCATTTAAGTTGAACTTAAAGAAGCCTTTCTCAAGGGCGGCGGAAACGGGGGGGGGGGAGGGCAGATACTTTTTGGCAAATTGACGGTAGAGCCACGCCCTTTCCCCCCCGCCCTTTTTACTTCGGTGATTTGGCTGATTACCGCCCCCCCTCCCCTCCCTCCCCACCTTTGAGGTCGTTCCAACGCCACTGTAATAAGGTAAAGAAACTTAATTTTGGGATGGAGTAAGGGTGTGGTTTACTCTGGGGTCAACAGAACGAAATGAAACGAAATTTGATATTAATTAATCGATACTCTGAAAAAGCCTTTAGGCTTATCAAAGTCAAGGCACGGCTAACCCACAGTTCGAATTGGGATTTGGTGGCACGTTGGGTTGGCGGAGGGAGGAAAACCGGAGAACCCGGAGAAAACCCCTCGAATCACAGAGAGAACCAACAAACTCTAATCACGTGCGACATCGAGCCCGGTAATACCAAATCCTATGCCCGTATGGTTAAATAGAATGGGTTTCGAAACCTTCTCAACAGCAATTATAAAAAAAAATCCTTTCCTGATCAAAACAATGAGCGGAACAAAAATCTAATTTTTCAGGTCTTGAGATGGGTGACTATGAAACCGTTGTCGACAGCTTTTTGGACAATTGCTGTTCCTCCCACTTAGGACTTGCGAATCAAACGAGGAGCTGTAAAGCGGCTTTCAGCAATGCGACATGCTCAGGAACTGTGTTATATCAATCAGTTAAATGTGAAGACGTGAAGGATCAGAAATGCAGTGCAGGTAAACATCCCTAGACAGAGCAATTCTTTACATTCTTTATTTTATACTTGATATTTGTAGATATTTTCACACTGAAATGAGACTATTCCTGAGTCCGTAATCAAGAACCACAGCGGAATTAAATTCCCGAGCATACGCAATTTGCCCTGTTTCACAATGACGTCACATCAAAAGAATATATTGTTTTATCGCTAAATATCATTATCGCCGGAGGGAAATCAAAATAAAATTTGGTTTATGAGATGTTGAAAAGTGAGAACAGCTAAAAAATTAATTAATTTGCCTAAATATCTATTATTCTTGCACATCTAAACGAGCTGTGACGTCATAGTGTTATAGGGCAATTCGTATTACGGCATGTGCGATTTTGTTATATTATTCTTGTTTCCTCTTTGAGGTATATAAAAAAATGTTTAGGTAGCAAAAAAGTTTTTTATAAATATTTGAGATTTTTTTCTATTTGCTTCTTTGGTTCCCGAAAGGAAATTTTACTGTCGCTCGCGTTGGTTTACCTGTGTCGAAGCTGCCACAGGGAACCCAATCATGCAAAAGTGTACAAAATAACTAGACTCAAAAACCAACCGCATTTTAAGCAAAATAACATAGTTTCCTCAACATTAGTATAGATCTATATATAATAGCTTTACTATAGATCTTAAGATTATTTAAAACCCTCAGTTTTTCAAGCCGAAAGAGGTGATTCAGCAAAGAAAAGTTTGAAACGTTGGATAAAATTTCGGCTTTGCTTTTCAATCCTATCCTTTGCTTTAAAATCAATGAATCAAGCTTCTGCTTACCACTTAAACTTTACCTTGTAGTTGTTCCCCGATAGTCTGCAGGAAGTTTCTCGTTTTATAAGGAATGACGGAATTAATTCAGGTCTTGCAGAAGCCGGTGCTCAAACAAACAAACTGAATATCATGTCGAAGCTAGAAGGCCAGGCAACTAAGGAAGGATTGCAAATCACGAGGGAGGGGAGGGTTGGGGGCCTTTTTTTACGTGACCCCATACAGTTCACTAGTTAAATTTAGAAATTTTTTATATCCGGATTTTGTGTATAAATATACTAATTTTTTATGTTTTTTCTTCTTCTAGCCTTTTTGAAACAGACTATGGCCTTGATTCTAGTCTTAATCGTTGGCAGACTGTAAGTTTATCATTATAAATAAAAAAGAAATACCGTAGAACCCCTGATAATACAAGACCGGGGGCGGTGGAATTCCCGTAGGAGCCCATACAGAAAAATCTGACCCCCTCTCTGTTGCTGTAAAAAAATTCTCCCCCCCCCCCCATTGTCCATCAAATTAAATCCATGCCCCCTCCCCCCCCCCCCCCCCAACCCTTAATCTCACATTTTTCAGAAACCTACTTTGAAACTGATAGATCGATGGATAGTGAATACATTCTGCAATGAACAGTTTACCAAACATATTCAAATTTGAAAATCGAATTAAAAATCTGTTTCAGTTGTAAAAGTGCTGTGGATTTTTCATGCCCCCCTTATGACTCTAATTTTTCTAGGTGCCCCCCCCTCCTTGAGCCTGATTTTTTTAATGCCCCGTAGAATCTCACCAGCCCCCTCTCCCTGTTAAAAATGAACGATCCCTTGCTAGTAGCAATTATTCATAATTCTGTTGTCTAATCGATCCTCTTATCTCAACAGGTTGCTGTAAACTGCCAGATATCACGAATCTTTCTGTAACCATAGGTATTTTCACTTGCCTTTGTTGGATTATGAGTAGATTTCTGTAAGCAATAATAGGCATGGCTATACATCCAGTATCAAACTCACTATGTGTTTGGTTTGACTGGATTAGGTAGGCAGGAATAGACCTATACAAGTATGAAAATGTACCCAACCAAGTATAAGTAACTATTGAATGGTTACCATGGTAACCCATTGAATTCGACGCAAGGTTACCATGGTGACTGACTTGATAATGTGTAAATAGAGCAGTAGCGTGCATGATTAACCATTATTAATATATTAAGCGTTAGTGAGTTACCATGGTGATGTTCACCAAAGTTACCATGGTATTTTCACCCCAGTTACCATGGTGATGTTCATCCTAGATTCTATGGTAATACTTACCACTATAGTATCACTATATCAATAACATTTACCACGATAATAGTCACCACTGTTGCTATAGTAATATCTAAATTAGTAACCATGGTAATGATCACAGGTTTGAAGACAGATAGAATATGGTGCAGTGCCACCTTAAATTTAGATACGAAATTATTTGAAAGATTCGATTTCCACCGCCATGCATAAGAAAGTGTTCATATTTTATGGGGGGAGAGGAGGCTATGGGGAGTTATGGGGCAGCCATTTTCTCTAGTAACAAGTAGGGGGACTATCGAAAATGCTTTTCAAATCCAAAGATATTAATTCATGTCTGTAGTTGGGCGGGGTTACTGAAAAATATTTTTGAGGATGACCACCTAAAAATATTGTTTCAAAATGTAAAACCCCCATGTTCCCCCACCCATCACTCCTCACCCCATTAGTAATGAACGCTCCCTAAGGATTGTTGTTTTTTTTGTAGAAAGATTTTTTTGTTTTATATGCAACCGTAAAATCATATTGTAACGACTCGAGTGAAAAACGTCTGCACATGGTCTAGGTTTATATCCAAATTAGTCCAAAACATCTTCATAAGTATGTAAAATTATTGAAACTTTACTTCCAGCCTTGCCTGACAAATGATGTTTACAAAATTCCAAAAAATAAGAGTCTATTGTTTTGGTTTAAGGCTAACTCTTTCTTACTTGAGTCTTTGTTAATATCTTAATTTCACAAAAGAATACTGAATTTTTTAATTTGTATATATTGATAAGACAAATATTTCTTTTCTCGCTAAAACTCTTCAGAGTAGTCCCATTCATAGGCCCTGCGCCATCTTCAAAGTTAGCTGTGGATAGAGGGCTGTGAACTGTGAAGAGGGCTAGTACTATTCGTAGAAAACATACTGCGCAGACGTTTTTCTCTAGTATTTATTGTAACTGGATTACAACTGTGTTTTTGTAAATAAATTAAACACCATCTAATTCTTCTTCACGTCAATAATGCTTATGTGTATTTATCTTTTGAGTGTGCCATGTCTATAGACCCCTTACAGCACGTCGGAATGCAGCTCAATTTGGAGGACAAAACAATAGGTTCCAGTTCTCAGGAGATTGAAATAATTTTTAAACTTTTGTTTTGCCCTCCAATTTGAGCTGCTTTGACGTAACGTGAAATGGCCGATCTATACAAAATGAAAAATTTCAGGTTTTATTCCGTGACTCCTCTCTCTCTCTCTCTCTCTCTCTCTCTCTCTCTCTCTCTCTCTCTCTCTCTCTCTCTCTCTCTCTCTCTCTCTCTCTCTCTCTGATAGCTTCCTTGTTTTGGGGTAGTGCAATAGACCCCTTGCACGTAACGTCATAGCAGCTCAATTTGGAAGACAAAACAAAAGAATTTTAATCTTTAACCATAACCACACGAGTTTCCCTGTAGCTCGATCAGTGGTAGAGCATCCGACCTTTATCCGGAAGATCACGAGTTCGATTCCTGTCAGGTGGACATGGATTTTTTCCCGAGCCCCTGTACAAGCTAGTGACAATTGTAAAACTTTTCTATCATTTCTTCATAGCTTCTCATCTTCTATCTATCATTTATGATACAGATCTTGCTCTCATTGCGCTTATCATTTGAAAACGTCTACAAAATTGCTTGCAATGGCGTGCTATTGTCAGGCAAAGAAAAAATGTTTTTAATTTTTAGTGACGGAATTTTAAGGATTTAATCGTGAAGATATGGACGTTTGGGCTCCCTGTGGTAAAGGCTTAGGACCTTTTGAGGGCTTTGGATTTCCTGTGGTGTATTTTATTTAAGGGTCTAGTTAAAGGCCGAAAATTCACAAAGACATAAAAACTTTACACATATTACATGCGAAAATAATCCTTTTTATGAAGAAACCTAGTTTTTTTTTAGAATGCACCAAGTTTACGACTACTTCTAGTACCCTCGTAAGCTTTTCCTTAACCTAGAAAGGACAGATGAATAATAAATCACAAATTTTGGTTTTCCCAGAGCATAAATTTGGAATTTTTCAATCGCAAAAAAAATATGCCAAGAAAGAACAAAATCCAATTTCTCAGTTCCCTTGAGTTCTTGATAAGAACGTAAAAGTAACTCGATCTCTACAAGTTATAATTTGGAACGCTTGGGATCCCCGTGGTAAAATGCAAAAGTTCCCAAAAAATTTAACTGTGATTTTTCGTTAGAAAATGAATGTTTCGGAAAGAATACGAAATTATTGAAGTAAATTCTTCTAAAAATTTGCAAGTTTCGCACCTTTTCAGTCCCAAAATCGCGATTCTTGTTGTCGACTTTTGTTAACCTTCACCACAGGAAGCCCAAATGCCTCCACCCGTCAAAAAACGATTAAAAAATAATAGAAAGAAAACCTTGATTCTAAAAGTTTTACACTTGACAGGAAGTTAGAAGGGTGCTTTAAATCTATGTGTAAAAATATTTGGATATTTTACTTTATTTCAGGGAAAACAAGCCGCTTGAATTTGAAACCCCAAAATATGCGTTTTTCGAGGAGGTCCAAATTTTCGTAAATCGAAAAATCGAGTTTTTCTAAACAAAATACGCATCTTTGGAAAGCTAAGAGCCGTGCCAACATGGTTCTGAAGTTATTTTCTGGATTACAGTTACATCAAAAATTTTACGACGAAGAGAATTTTTGAGGAAAATGGTGTTTGGTCAGCGGAGTATCGTTTTTAGCATTTTCCTCATTTCGAGTGGTTTTTAACTTCTTTCCAAATGAAACTAATACACATGATAGATATATAGATGCGTTATATAATGGCATTAGGACAGTTCTGAACAGGCATAGGAATGAGGAGAAAAACGAGCTGAAACTTGACCTAAATTGGGTTTCCTGTGTTTACTGTTTTGGAGCCCGCATAACACAGGAAGCCCACCATAATCTAAACTACACATCGAACTTTAAAAAAAAAAAAATTTAACTCATAAAAGGTAAATATTCCAAGAGGTCTTAAAAAATTGATAAATAGAATTAGATCTTTGAGTAAATTGTATGAGAATAATTATGCACCACACACAAGTACTGCTAACCTACACTGGAGTCTCGAGCTCATTTCACGAAAGCTACAAGACTACGTTATTCCTCTACACACATAAAGTTTACAATCCACATTACCTTTGTTCTTGTCTTGTACAAACCAGAAACCAGTTAGTCGTTTGGTTTCCACTGCGCGTTGAAGCTGTTTGGGCTCAAGTCTTCGACGTATCATACAAATGACGCGTTTGTTCGTGCATACGCGCTTCCCTTGAGACCAAAATACTGGCGGGTTATGCGCGCTTGGATTTCAATAAGAAAAGGCTTTTTTGATGGCATGAAGGCTCGTTGTTTTACTATAGAAAAGAGCACGCATTCGTGCTGTATATAGACCTCTTGCAGTACTTTGGAATGAAGCTTAATTTGGAGGACAAAACAAAATAATTTCAATCTCCTGAGAATTGGAACCTATTGATTTGTCTTCCAAATTGAGCTGTATTCCAACGTGCTGCAAATTGCCCATTTCAGACCACATGTCATTCCCTTGAGAAATCTCCTTTTGTTAAAATATTTACACATGAAAGAATCAACTCCCAAGAGTGGCATCATGTGGTCTGAAATGGGCACAACAAACAACGGAGGTAAAGAGGTGTATTGAGCTGCATTACATAGAAGAGAGCACGCATGAGTAATGTATATAATCATCTTGGATTTTTTATTCTCTTAGATACTTGTGAAGGCTTAGAAAATAATGCTTTAAGGACAAGGTAAACTTTTGACTGAACGGAAGGCTTTATGGGTTTATTCGAAGTTCATCAAGATACATGAAGTTGTACATTCAAATCAGAAACAACTATAATAAGAAAGTTTAAAATAAAAATGAATATAAATCATGCCAGTAACTGACATGCTTCAAAGAATCCACAAGGGAATCCAAGCAATAAAACACGCGGTATAAAAAGCTACACTTCTTCTGATTGGTCAATCGATATCATTTGCACGGATTGGCTAATCATCACAAAGCTAAAATACAACTTGCGCTCTGATTGGTTAATTATAACAAAGCTAAAATACAACTTGCGCTCTGATTGGTTAATTATAACAAAGCTAAAATACAACTTGCGCTCTGATTGGTTAATTATAACAAACCTACAATGTAACACTTGCTCTGATTGGTTAATTATAACAAAGCTACAATGTAACACTTGCTCTGATTGGTTAATTATAACAAAGCTACAATGTAACATTCGCTCTGGTTGGTCAATTATAACAAAGCTACAATGTAACACTTGCTCTGATTGGTTGAATATAACAAAGCTACAATGTAAAACTTGCTCTGATTGGTTAAATATAACAAAGCTACAATGTAACACTTGCTCTGATTGGTAAAAGTTATATCATAGCAACAATAGACCTTTTGCACGTGACGTCAAAGCCGCTTAATTGGAAGTACAATACAAAAGAATCTCCTGAAAATTTGAAACCTATTGTTTTGACCTCCAAATTGAGCTGCATTCCGACGTGCTGCAAGGGGTCTATATACTACTCGTTCTGATTGGTTGAATATCACAACAACAACATAACGCCTCTTTTAATTGGCTAACAATACAGACGTGTTAAAGAAGTTTGTGCAGACGTAAAACGTTTATCAGAGAACACGGTATACATTTTTTAACAAGAAACTTGCATGCATGGTCTAAAAACCTTTCAAAATGGATTTCGTATAACTTAAAAACTTAGGATCCTGCGCGCGATATCGTGACAGTAAACAGGGTTTACAGATGTCTTAGTTTTCGGGCTGGATAATGTGAAAAGAAATTAAATGGATGTCCACATTAGCACAAGACGTACTGCAGCACAATAGGCCCCTTGCATCACGTCGGAATGCAGCTCAATTTGGAGGGCAAAACAATAGGTTCCAATTCTCAGAAGATTAAAATTCTTCTGTTCTGCCCTCCAAACTGAGCTGCATTCCGACGTGCTGCAAGGGGTCTATTATTCACTGTTTGCACTTTTCTCACACGAATTTTCAAATTAAAAACGTGCAAAAGACATAAGCATAAATAAAGTATAACCTGGATTTTCTAAATTCTGTTTTAAATTTTTTTTACAAATCTATATTGAACTAAGCAGGACAAAAGGTTAGCAGTCGATCCTCTGAGCTGCCTTATCATAGAGCAGTTTTCGTATGACTATGAAAAACGTACGGCACGGACCGCGCCTTACCGTGACCGTGTCAGTGCCAGGCCGTGCCGTGCCGTGTATGAAAACATTCGACATTCGGTGCCGTATCGGCGCCGCGCCGTAACTGTGCCGTGTGCTGTGAGTTTTCACACTCATACGAAATCTGCTCCATAAGGCCCCGTCCACACTAATGCACTCTAAAAACATACATGAAAAAGAGCGTACTTTTCGGTGGCCTCGCGTCCACACTAAAACGATCGAAAAAGTATCCAAAACACATTTGAAAAATAAGGCCTATCGTCAGTATTAAGTATGGACAGTCGAAAACCGAGGCTTGAACACACTGACGTCATCAAACCGACACGTCTGTTTTAGCGCGCGCAGATGACGATATTCCAACATTTTTGATCGTATTTGCGTTT